>OY728161.1:545607695-548107695 GCA_963277665.1 Viscum album | reverse complement strand
TTTTTGAGTGAAAGTTTCTTTTTAAAAGTGCACAAGTACTTAAGGTACATTCAGTAGGATGGAATTTTTTCTATTTCATCTAGAAGGGGGATGTTCAACATAACCTGAGAGAATATTTCCATCAATGTTTCACTCAATTAAGGATGGGTTTTCCCCATCATGCATTGAGGAAATGGTGCAGGTTGTGGGATTGTTTGTTATAGAGTTGTTCATTTCACATTGTTATCATTTTTTTAGTTTGATCATGTGGTTCATAAGAATTTTCATTAGAGTTTGATGATTAATATGGTTTCTGACTTATTTGTTCAGGTTTCTCAACTAATTTCCCAATTTGTAAGATTGCCATGACCTTTAGTTGTTTTTGAGTTGTTTGAGTGGAACATGAATCAGCCCTTAAAGTTGAGGATGGTACCACCTGAGTAGGAATGACTGCCTTTCTAGTTTTGATGGTTTAAATTTCGTGTTTTACGGAAGATAATTCTGAGTTCATTTTCACTATTTGTTTTCATAAATGCTCAAGGATTGGAAGAGGGACATATTGAGTAGGGGCTTGTGTTGGTTGGTTTATCCCAAGTGGATACTATGGTTGTCGAATGGGTTGTTACATGGGTTTCTGGAATGGTTTTTGATATTGGAGAAGAGAATGTTGGTATTGGGATGGTGGTGGTTATAATTGGTTGTGTTTTTTGAAATTTTGTGTAGGGTATGGGTTTGGTCCTTGTGGTTGGTTTGTTATTGGTTATCTTTCCAGCAGAAACCTTGGTGGTCATTATACCTTAGGTTGAATGTGTTTTGGTATTGGGGATTTTGGATGTTGAGGGCATTTACTTCATCTGGTGGTCATCCTATAAGAACATACATGATGGATGGAATGGTTGGGTAGTTTTATATTTTGTGTTCATGTTTGTCACAAATTGTGAAAACAGGTTCAATAGTTTGGAATTCATGGATTTTCCAAAGTTCTATCTCTTCAAAATTCCTAGTGAGTGCTGTGAGTTTCACCCTAAGGAATCCCTCCTCCCCAAGTGTGTGAATTCCAACAGATTTGGGGCTTCTCATAATAATTTGATGTTCCCCATGATTGATTTTTTCAAAAAGGATTTCTAGATACTCGTAATCATCATTTGGGGCTTTGTTTTTTAATGGCCTCGTTGCACATCATGTCAATGAATTATTTTTTCTTCAGGGCCAACCCTTAATAAAAAATTCTCATGTTTTTAGGAAGATAAAAAACATGGTGTGGAAGAATTTTTACGATGACTTTGAACCACTCCCATGTTTCATAAAATGAATCCCCTTCTTTTTCAAAAATGTTTTGGAAACACTTTTAATGTTCAATTGTTTTGTGACGGGGAAGGTATTTTTTGTATAATTTTCTTTTAATTGGTCCCAAGAGTTGATGGATGATGGTCTCAAAATTTTTAGGCAATTTTTATCTCGACCCTTTAAAGAGAAAGGAAACATCCCCATATTAACTGATTCTAGTTCATGTGGGGGACACATGGTTTCTACAATGTCCTTGAACTCCTTAATGTGAAGGTAGGGAATCTCATACTCCATTCCATGTAATGTGGGGAGGGGATTTTGGACCTGGGTTTTAACGATGTATATGGAATCTCTTCGGGAATTATGTTTAGTGCAAGAGGGGTAATTGGTCCATGCATGTGTGAGCTATTCATTCATAGTTTGATTGAGTGTATTTCCCATGTTTGGGGCTACCTCACTTGGATTTCAATTTTGGTTCCCACTCGGGTTTATGAGTTGATTCCTATGATGACCTTCCATTGAAATTGGATCAATTTTTGACTCTGGAGTATTAGAAAGATTATGATCTAATTTAAAGAGTTACCTTGGTTAATGTGACTCCCCAACCCTATTACTATTCAACCTAACTAGATGGTTTGATTGGTCACAAGTGTAGGGGGATATGCGCAAAAAGAAAAAAAACAAGAAAGCAAAAGGATAAGAGAATTTGAATGAGAAAAGAAGAAATGGAGCAGAATAGAATGGGTGGTGACATGAATTACTTGGGTCCCCAAATTCAGCGCCAAAATATTATTCACACACATATTTACCCTTGATTTGAAGGTCGAACAGTCCATGTATTCTATCATGGGATGTTGAATCCACTAAGACCTAAGAAGATACCTAAGATACACAACCTATGATATGGATTTTTGTCTATGAAGTGGCCTACATGGTTTTGATTTTAAATGATTTAAAAGAACAATATAAAACAAAAGTGAATTCAATTCAATAAAAATGGGTTGATATTAGGATTATTCTTGGGGTGGGTTGAATGAATTTTACTTCTTTAGACAATTCTTGTTTTATTAATTATTGATGAATCCATTCTTCAAAAATAACACTAACTTCATAATTTTCTGGTTTGATGCTAAATAAAATCAATTACTAATCCACTACTCACTTAGAGAACCAAATTCATGATCTCTCAGAGGTATATGGTAAGTTTAGTACTTTGATTTAGATTCCTCAAACACAGTATAGATGAAGAGTGGAAATAATTTAAGAATGGAAGTCTCAAATTAGATAGCCAATTAACAACAATTAATTCATAAAATAACATTCAATCTGGCCTTTAAATCATCTTACGATCAACCCATTAAAAGGATATTTCTCCATTTATGGTATACTCTCAATGGTGGGAAGAAGATGGCTTACAATAATTAGATTTAAGAAATTAAAACCTCGTAATTAAAGAGCACTCCTCCGTGTGTGTGAATGAAATTCACACCAATGTGTGAACTAATTCACCACAACACAGAGATATCAATTTTCATTATTATTATATATTTTTAATGAAATAAATGGTATGAATAGATGAGAGAGATGTGTAATAATAACATATTATTACAAAAAATTAACTTAAATGGAAATAGAAAACATTTCAGAGGAACATTGAAATAATAACATTACATCAAAAAAACATATTGTAGACGCCGGAAAAGTCCGTTGTTCCCAAACGAAGCTCCGGATGCGGAAAGCGAAGTGATATTTGGAGTCAGAAGCACGTTCCGGAGGGCCCGGAGGACTTGCGCGAAATTTCAGAGTCCCGCGCGCAAAGTTGAGTCGCGGCGCGCAATCCTCCCGGGATGCGCACAATCCGCATGGCCGGCGCGCAATTTTGCGCGCCCCGAGCTCCCGCGACTCCCTTGCGCGCCAGGCCCGATTCCGCGCCCGCGAAGAGAATTCCGCGCCCCACGCCGGATTCCGCGCCCGGGGTTGCCTATAAATATAAGGCGACCCCCGACGTTTTGAAGGTGGCCAGAATCCGAAGCGTCGCTCGTTCGCGCAATCCAACCCCTTCCGCGCGCAATGCCGATCTTCAGGTAACCTCCTTTCTTTCGCGAAATAGAGCCTTGGGGTTCGCCTTCGCGCGCAATCCCCTTGGCTCCCTTCCTTTGAATAATACTTAACCCGAAGGCCTTTGCGCGCAAAAGAAGCCTCTTGTGCGCAATTGCCCCCGGGTGCGCGCAATCCAGCCCGATTGCGCACACCCCCCATTTTCAAAGTTGTCGTTCGTTAGAGAATGAGCCGTTGCCCCCGCGTGCTACCTGAAGCCCGGTGCGCGCAATCTCAAATCATCCGCGCGCAAAGGGCTGGCCCGATTGCGCGCCAGCCCGCCATTTTGCGCGCCGACCCGCTGTATTGCGCGCAAAGCTCCTCTTTTGCGCGCAATCCGCCAGGGTCGCCCCCCTTGACCCCCTGAGGGTACCCGCCTGCGTGGCGCCCGAAGATCTTCATCCTGGGTGCCCGCACCGTGCGTTGTCTTCCCGTGCGGCCCTCCAGCCTCGCGCGAAGTGACACGAACCCATCGGCAGCAATCATTCGTCCCGCATGACGTTAAACTGCATTCGTCCAACACGACGTTAAACTGTACATCGTCCAACACGACGTTAAACTGTATATCGTCCAACACGACGTTAAACTGTACCTCGTCCAAGCTACAAGACGTTAAACTGTTCAGCATTCGTCCCGCATGACGTTAAACTGCATCCGTCCAACATGACGTTAAACTGTACTACGTCCGCGCTGCAAGACGTTAAACTGCCAAGCACCTTCGTCCTCAACACACGACGTTAAACTGTACTTCGTCCGGCAAGACGTTAAACCGTCCGCTTCGTCCTCAACACACGACGTTAAACTGTACTTCGTCTGGCAAGACGCTAAACCATCCGCATCACCCGATCCCGTTCCCCGCACGCAGGGTCCCCCCCGGTTTGGATGTGGCCCCCACCCGCTCGTCTCTGCAGGGATGTCGGGATTGTCCCTCCTTAGGGACGATTTAATGGGAGCGGCTTTTCCCTACGGGGGTAGGGTATTACAAACCCCTAGTTTCTTGTGGGGGGCTGCATATGTGTATCTCCATTGCGCTTCCCCACTGCCGAAGCCAGTAGAGGGTATGACTGGGATCGAGGTGTCTCCTACTTTCGGTCCAAGTCCCTTCCAACTGAGTTTTGCCGCATCCGGGCTGCCCCAGTGCGTAAGTCCTGACAGAATGAACTACGTGGACTTTGATCCCTGTCTTCTAAACAGGGTACGTAGGAAGCCTCCCTGAGGTTCAAGCCCACCACCTGGTCGTCCCGGTCGTATTCACGTCGGTTCGTCCATCAGTGGACCCCTCCAGGGTTCACGCTTGCGTCGATTCACCTATGAATCCGCCCCTGTGGGAGACTGCACGTGTGTATCTCCACTGTGCCTCCCCACAGCCCCTTTTTCCATTTCTCCTTGTATCGTCCAGCATGACGTGAAACTGTGATCCACCCGGCCGTTCCATCCCCCTCTGTGCGAGGTGGTTCGGTTCAATCCTCCACCCGGCGGCCTTGAACTCTTCGTGAGTCGGCTTGCCGACGTCCAGCATGACGTTAAACTGTATATCTGAACTACGTTGACTTTGATCCGTGCTAACGCGCGGTACGTAGGAAGCCCCTACGGGGTCCAAACTCTTCACTCCATCATCCATCCTGATCTTTACCCGGGCCACCACATCCCGGTGGGGGTCATGCCACTTCACTCCACTCCACATCACTTGGGAAGCCGCCCATGCGCTGGCCCCAGCGTCGGAGGTTCCCCGCAAGGGGTTCTGTCATCTGATCCACTTTTCGTGTTGATCAGTCTGATGTCGTCCCCGCTGGACGTTAAACTCGCGGCATACCCCGTGTTAAACATGGGAAGCTGAGGAAAACCTCAGGTGACACAGTTCCCCGCACCCAGTGCGGGATGCCTCAGGCCATCATGCCTTCGAGAAGCCCTATTAGGGACGGAAGACAGACATGCAGAGCCACAGTGTTACGACACGCCCCCAGCACCCAGAGCCACCCGGCCTCCTCACCGTAGGTTGCTGCCCCGACCAGACTCCTTGGAGCGTCCGGGCGGAAGCAGCGTAATTAACCGGTGTCCATGAAGATATGGAGCCGGGAACGAGATTCACGAACATTCTTAAATCTATGAGGGAGACCCGGATTAGGTGACGAGTTCCGAGGAGACGTCCAAGGAAGGAGGAGCCGACATCCCATCATCCCGGTTTCGATCAAGGAGAAGACGCCCCTGAATAAGGGACGGATGCCGCCCGCCTTTGGAAAGCGGGACTGCGGGACCACAAGCCGCGCGCCCATCCCCTCGGGTTGACGGGTGCACGCGCGAACGCGTCCTGGCGGAACAGCATAACCCGACGCACATCCGCACCGAAACAGAAAAATGGTGAACCCGACGTGAATCTCTTCTCCTCGATACGAAGACCGATGGCTTTCAGAGGTGTTGGAAGACCGGCATGTTGCCCGGCCAAGCATTCAGTCTTACCCGCCAGGGGCTGGGGAATGGAAATCGGGCACTCCGTCTCACGACGTCGAGGGCCTGGGTTCCCCCCACGGAAGGCGTCGTGGCATTAATGGTTGGTTGTCGATTCCTTTTCCTGTCAGTGTTAATGGGTCCTTCTCCCTGCTTTCAGAAATCAGGTCTCCCAATCCAGTGCCCGATCGTCGCCCGCCCACTGGCGTAGGGGTAGGGGAAACACCGACGCGGCTACTCCGCGCGGTCCCGCCCGTTCCGCGGCCGTCCCAGCAGCCGCAATTGCGGGACGACCACGCCCTCTCTCCCCCTAGGAGGTCATCCAGAGAAGGGTGATCAACAACCTGGTGCGGAGATATGAGGAGGAGGGAGTCATCCCCACCCGGGACATGGCTCGCCTAGACCTTGAGGAGGCTGCACCTCGCCACCACCGCCGCCCCCGAGGGCCGCGCAGGGAGGCACCGCTGCCTACCTCGACGTCCAACCGCTTAGGGAGCTTATCCCCGGAGCGCTCTGACACTTCCCTTCCCTATGCGGATGAGGTGGAAGATGTCCGGGATCACCCTATCCGGGATCCGCTCCAGGGATCTACGGTAAGGGCTCCCGCCAGGCCGCGGCGACACCGCCGCCAGGCCTCTCAAGTCGAAGAGCGGGCTCTCCACCTGCCCGCGCCGCTCATCCCGACTCGTCTGTCCCGACGCCAACGTCGGGCACGAGCGGAAGAGGATTCCCACCTTGGGGCCCTAGCAACAGTGGCCGCACTGGCCCAAGCCACTGCTGGCTCCAGTCGTCAGGCCCCTGCGCATCCTGAGCAGGGGGACTTCTATGCCCGACCTGGATCGAGGCCCCGACCGCCCCAAAGGCATGTTGGGTCGACTCTCCCGGTTGCTGGTACAGGCAGTAGCCACCGCGGACCACCTCGCGGTAGCGCTAGTCACCAACAGGGTCTACTCCGTGTGGCCGATCCAGGAGGCATGGGTCATCCCACCTTCCGATCCCGGCCCGGAGGCCTGCCCAGAATCATCTCTCCCCGCGTCCCCTTTGATATCTGTCCCGGTGCCCCTCGCACCTTGGTTTCTAGTCCTCTTGGCCCCAGCACCAGTGCGGCCGGAGGACGCCAGGACAGAGATCAGCCCTGCCCCGAAGAACCACCCAGGGGCAGGAAGGCAAGGCGTCGACGCTGAGGGAAGAATGTTACTAAATTCCGGACAGAGATCCGACCGGTTCGCTTCTCTGATTCAGAGGCGGAGTACGATTCGGCGACAGAGCCCTTTCCCCAATCCCGCCAGTCAAGGGCAGGGGTAGGAATGCGTCACGTCAGCCTCGTACTCCCCGAGAGTGAGATCGATGTGATCCCCGCTTCTCTCCGAAGGTATATCCGGAGTAACGAGGGCCTGGTAGACCCCCAAGGATCAAGCTTGCGGTTGGTACCAGCCCCTCCGGAAGTGCCTTCCGCCTCGATCGGAGAAGCCGAAGACTTTTTCTGGGGACCGACGGTCGAACCACGATCTAGTGCACCCCCGGCGAGCACCGATGCTACGGCAGGATGTTCGCTCGCCGGCCCGTCCTATCGTGATGTGGTAGCCAGGGCACCGCCACCCTCAGAGGGCGGCCCGGGATATGGAGGCCAATCGGCCTGTTCGCCGTATTCACCCCCGGCCCGCCCGTCAGCCCGGCGGCCCGCCTCGGCACCACTGCCGGTTCCCCGTCCGTTCCCAGCCATTGAAGAGGACCAAGGAGATCTGGGTCCTGAGTTTGAGTCGTGGAGCTTCTGGACCGTCCTGGCAGAGGGCCACTTCCCTGAGAAGTTTTGGCCAGTCGCAGGACCGGGCTTTGATGCACCCGAATCGCTCAACCCGGATGAGTTCGAATGCTTCCGCCGAACTCTCCGGGAGACTCACTCCTGTCTTCACCGCCTACAAATGCCATACCCCGGGAGTCAAGTGCACCTGGAGAATATTGGTGAGCAGTGCCGTCAAATTGACCTGGCTACGCTCCCCGCGGTTCGGCACCCCGGGTCATTTGGGAACCATGAGGCCCTCCAACAACGATGCGTTGAGTGTTTTCAAGTACTCCGCTAAGTTATCGAGGAAGCCACTTCCCACGTGTATATCCGTGGATGGGGGCAGTACGCTGCCCTACGCTTCAGTGTGATTCGCCGACAGCCCGATTCACTGGGTGGCCCTGAGGGTATATCCCCAGGGACGGAAACAGTCAATATGGCTGACCTGTCGGGAGAGGGGAACGAATTGGAACTTCTCGAAGGGGGCTTCCCCCCCCCCCCCCGAAGACAAGCCGTCGTCAGATCCATCGGTGGGAGTTACTCATCATCAGAGGAACCTCCTAGGGCTCCCTGCACCCACTGAAGCACTGACGTTGTGCCAAAACGTCAGCAAAGGTAAAGAGCACAGCGAGGCTATAAAGCCCGCCGACCCATCTGCCTCCATGCAGAGGGCAGAGGAGGATCCCGAGAAGGCTACGCTACGTCAGCAGCTCGCCGAACAGAAGAGGCTGGTCGACCAGCTCCTCGCCGAGCGCGCTGCAGAACGGCGGCCTGACTACGGTGATCCTAGGCCAGGACAGCAGGGACCGGAACAACCGCTCCTCGACGAGGCTCTCCCGGGAAACCGTGATTACGCCGTGTTTGCCGACAGGAGAGAGGCCATTGCCTATGGCAAGAGGGCGCGGTATGTTTCGCCACACCCTCCCGAGCGGCGTGACTACCTGAGAGACCCCGCTCAGGTTCCTCCCGCTGCCCCAAGGGCCGCTCCGCCCGCCATCCCACGAGCTGCCGAGTTCGACGATCCGGTCGACGACCCGATTGAGGGGCCATGCAATGCACTCGTGGTTAGAGATCCTCGCCAGGACTGGAACCCATATCCGGACGATCCGATGGCGGCACTCATTGCCCGCTTGGAAGCTTTGGAGACTCGGCAGGTGGCGATCCCACCGGACGGCAAGCCATACCTAGCATGGGTGGATGACATTCCGGTGCCTCCGGGATTCGGGAATCCCACTTTCGCCCCCTTCAACGGGACTGGAGATCTGCCACAGCATTTGGCCCATTTCAACTCGAGGTGCGGGCCTATGTTGGGGACTCCGGCGCAGCAGGAGGCCGCTAAGCTTCGCTGCTTTGTTCAGACACTGGAAGGGCCAGCATTTGTCTGGTACAGCCAGCTCCCCGTCGGGTCGGTAACCAGCTGGGAGGACCTCCGTAGACAGTTCCTCTACCAGTTCAGTTCCACGACCCGGAAGACGAGTATTGCAGACCTCTTCAAGTGCAAGCAGAGGCCTGATGAGCGAGTCGCGGACTTCGTCGCCCGATGGAAGGGTCTCACGTATTCCCTTGACATGCCATTGACTCAGGAGCAGTTGCTGACAATGTGCGTCGGGAACGTCAAGACCGAGCTGGTCCCTTCCCTGATCACTCAGAATTACCCCGGAGGGTTCAGGGACTTCTCAGACAAAGCTCAACGTCTTGAGGAAGCCCTGCAACAGGCCAGCCAGGCACGCCCGCTGCCTCCGATGATCCCTGCACGGAGAGTCAGCAGGGCTGAGCCCGCTGCTGTTGCCCAGATAGAGGCCCCCAGGCCATTGGAGCTGCTGCCGGTGAGGCCAGCTCCACAGCCTCACAGGAATCCGCCTCCACGGGCTCAGTTCCCGGCCCAGCAGCGGCAGTCTCAGAACCGGTCGGCCCCTCCGCGTAATGTACCGCCGCAACCCAGGCGAGATAATCAGGGTCCACCTCCTCGGCAGGCCCCTCCAGCCCCTCGTCAAGACCACGCTCCCAGGGGTCCACGATACCTGACTTACTCATTTCACGAGGATCAGGTCCCCGGTTATTTCCGAAGCGCCCTGGAGCAGAGGATTGTGCGACTGCCTGAGTGTTGGAAGCCAGAGGAGGCACATCTTACGGATAACCCCCGCTACTGCCCCTACCATCGGGCCCTGGGGCACACCATCCAGCGGTGCTATGTGTTTAAGGATTGGCTCCAAGACCAGATTAACAACAATGTAATCAGGTTGGGCCCAGCTCCAGCACAAGTGGCGGGCGTGTTCGTGGGATCAGATGACGATAGTGGCAACGAGGACGAATGGCAGCTGGTCTCCGACCGCGGATCCCAGAAGTATAATAACTGGATGGCCCGCAAGACGACCATTCGCGCCGATGGAATCATCCGTGCGCGCTTGAATCAGCCTGAGACCCCAGAATCTGCGGGTGCTGCTTCGGCATCGTCGTCCCAGCCTGCCTCTTCCAAGAAGAGCAAACGGCGGCAGCACAAGAAGGAAGAGCGTGCCCCGCCAGTTCCACCACTATCCCGTACTCTCGGCGATTTCATGCCCCCGGAGATGGGGGTCCCTCCTCGGATCCGCCCGGTGATGGATGATTTGTCCGATGACGGTGTTGGGTACGCTTCGGTTAACACCGTGGAGCTGGTAAATCCCTTTTCGGTTCCCGACGTTGAAGAACACCAGGTGGACCTCCCTAGTGTCCCCGGTCGTCGCTACCGTCGGAAGAGCCGCAGCAACAGGAGTCGTCGGGGCACAACAGTTGGTACCTCCAGCCAGGCCGTGCACGCCACTGAGACTAGGCAGTAGGCTCAAAACCGAGCTCAGCGCGCGCAGCCCCCCCATCCGGGGATGACGGATTCGCCTCCGCCACTGTTTGTGGTGTGCGACCAGGCAGAACCGCCTCAGCCGCGTCGCGACCAGCTCCACCCTGCCGCGAGTCCATCCCGGCCTCCTGACCCCAGTACGGTGACCATTTCCGGGACTGCAACCCGTGAACAGCGAGATGCGCCAAGTACCAGTCGGTCGTCGATCCAACCGGCAAGGCCCGTCATGCCGCCAACCGCAGAGCAACCTCCTGCAACCAGGGGCTCGCGCTTGGCCAAAAAGTATGATGTCCTGAAGCACTTGGCTGACATCCCAGCAAGGCTCTCCAACCTTGAGGCTCTGCGCATGTCATCTGAGATGCGCGAGGCACTCGCTGAAGCCCTGAAGAGCCCCCTCCAGTTTGAGACAGAGGTTACGGCTGCAGAGGCCTTTCACGCCGAAACGATCGAGGACGCCGAATGTCAGGCAGTTATCTCGTTCTCTGGTAAGGATGAAGACCCCCCTATACAGGGACACATTCGTCCGTTGTATGTCACTGGCCAGTTCAATGGCCTTTAAGTCCGGCGCTGTCTTGTCGACACGGGGTCCGGGATTAACCTGATTCCAACTCGGACGCTCCGGAGATTGGGGTTGTCTGAGGATGACTTGATTCCCTCCGACCTCAGGATCCAGGGGTACGACCACACCGAGCAAACCCCGGTCGGCAAGATACGTTTGAAGACCCAGTTCGGTGACTTGGTTGCCAACACCGAATTCATGGTAGTCTCTCAGGACACTGCGTACAACGCATTGATGGGCAGGCCATGGCTCCACCTTCACGCGGCGGTTCCCTCGTCATACCACCAATGCCTCAAATACTCCCTTAATGGTCGAGTAGGCGTGCTTCAAGGAGATGCCTCTCCTTTTGCCTCATGTGAAGCCCGCTATCTGGACGCGGACTATTACAAGAGCAAGGATAAGCAGATCCTGGCAGGTGAGGTTGAGCCTGTCACTGTTGCAAGTGATCCTTGGGCAAGTCTGGATGACGCTTACGTCCTCCCGATTCACCGGTTGGACGTCGCCATGGTCTCGACGGCCCGCGAGTCTCCTGATGAGATGACCGCGGCCGCCCGTGCCAGCACCAGTGGCCCAACAGGATCTGGTAGCCCCAATGTAGTTTCCAACGCAGTATCTCCCATGGACGATCCCTCCTCGAGTGGAGAGGACGTGGAAGATGCACCCCCAGCCTTTGAGGAGGGCGTCTCCGCCACGGTCGATGAGTTAATACAGGTGAACCTTGGAACCGAAGCCGATCCAAGACCCACATTGGTCAGTGCCGCCATGCCCTCTGAGGAGCGGCAGCAGTACGTGGACTTTCTCAGGCAGCACCATGATGTGTTCGCTTGGGGCTATGACGAGATGCCGGGGATAGATCCCCAGGTAGCCATCCACCGCCTTGGTCTCCCGGCGAACCATCGCGGGTTCAAGCAGCCTCCCAGGAAGATGCACCCATCCCACGGTGCCATGGTTGAGGCCGAAGTTGACAAGCTTATCAAAGCCAACTTCGTGAGGGAAGTTCAGTACCCCAAATGGCTGGCCAACATTGTGCCGGTCCGGAAGAAGAACGGGCAGATCAGAGTCTGCATCGACTTCCGCGATCTCAACCACCACTGTCCGAAGGATGGTTTTCCCCTTCCAGTGACAGAGCTGTTGATTGACGCCACGGCAGGGTTCCAAGTGGGAGGGACCTTTTGTCATCCACAAGGTCTATCCCAATGGCGCGTACTCCCTAGCGACTATGGATGGTGAGCGTGTCACTCCTCCCACCAACGCTAGGTTCTTCAAGCAGTACTTTGCCTGAGTGCACATCGTCCTGCATGACGCTAAACTGCACCACGTCCGAGCTACAAGACGTTAAACTGTTCAGCATTCGTCCTGCATGACGTTAAACTGCCTCTCAAGAACTACGTGCGGCTTGATTCCCATCCTTATGGGATACATAGGACCGCCTGGACATTCATGTTTCAGGCCCAGCCCCATCCTTTGGGAATTTCCATCCCATCTCGGGCCCTTGGCCCAGTTGCCTCCGGGTGTGCGGCGCATGGTGTGAACGCGGGGCTATGACCTCATTCACGTCGGTTTGCTCGCCACGCTGTACGCCCCCCACGTTTGGGGATGCCTTCTGCTCCCCCCTTCTTCTTCTCTCATCGTCCTGCATGACGTTAAACTGCACTTCAAGAACTACGTGCGGCTTGATTCCCATCCTTATGGGATACGTAGGACCGCCTGGACATATATGTTTCAGGCCCAGCCCCATTTCCCGGGAATCTCTATCCCGCGTCGGGCCTCTGGCCCAAGTTCCCCTCATTTTTGTGCGAGGCGTATCGCGTGAGCGGGGGATTATGTCCTCATTCGCATTGGTCTACTGGCCGCGCCGTACGCCTCCCCCGTGTGTGGGACCACCTCACACCTCTCATCGTCCTGCATGACGTTAAACTGCCTCTCAAGAACTACGTATGGCTTGATTCCCATCCTTATGGGATACGTAGGACCGCCTGGACGCTTGTGTTTCAGGTCCAGCCCAGCCTCTTGGTTGATCACGGGGATCTTCCCTCTTTTGGTTGCTCTCAGGGTGAGTCCTCCGACCCTTTCCGGTGATCTGTTAACATGTTTTGGGTACTTCGGTCTATGACTCGTAGTGTCAGATTCAATCCCGACAAGTCCTGTGTTGCTTTTCAGGCCTCGCGCTTCCTCTTGTTCGAGCCTTCACTCAAAGGGATCCTCGTTAGCGGTTTGGGTACGATGCCTCAGTGCTCTCCTACTGCTCCGGGTCGATTTACCGGCGGGTCTTGGGCCGCAAATCGATATGAATCCTGCGCTTGAGCGGTTGATGCTCGTTTGCTTGCCCCGTCTTAGGCTGACGCGATCGGATGTTGTGTTGCGAATATGGTCAGCAACGTCCTTGATCGCCATGTCGGCTCTTTCAAGCTCTGAACATTGGTTGCGCAGTCCTCATCACACTCCGCCTTTGAGCGTTGTAGTGGAATCTCGACACTCTCTTCATACTGACCTTCAGTACACCTCTACATGTTAGGCAGACCAACCAGGGTAATGATGTCGTTCGAGGCTCCCATGATCTGAGCACCAAGGATATATGCGGATATCCTCCCTAAGGGCCATGCGTAGCTGGACCCTCGTCCCCATAAGGAGGAAGGAGTCGCCCGAACAATCGCGTTCTGGGCCCAGTATATCTGGAGGCTAGCATCTCTGCCCCTCGGGTGATGGACATACGCAGACCCCTATCCCAAGACTCTTCTCCTGGAATCGTGCGTGACCGCAGGGCTGGGTATGTTCCCACCTCCGCCGTGTCCGCCGTACCGCGATAAGCGGATTCCTCCATGGTCCGAACCACACGACCTTAAACTGTGTTGTCTGGTCCTACCACACGACCGTAAACTGTGATCATCTTGGCCGCCCGACGAGGAACGGCACTGCATCGTGGTGTCCTCCTCAGGGGACACTCACGTTGGGCGCTGGTTAATAACCACGCCATTCATCAATGCCTTCCATGGCTTGATTATTGTGGCGACGCCATAGATTTCTCAATCACAGGCATGTCGCCGCACAAAGAAAAACCATCCACCTTTAAGGACAAACAAGAAATATCAAATGCCGCTTCTTTTGTGTGCGAGGGTCAGACCCGCACCCTTCCCCGCGCTGGTGCCCGATTGTGTTGCGCCGCGCTTCGAGAACTACGTGTGGCTTGATTCCCATCCTTATGGGATACGTAGGAACGCCCGGATGTTTGAAACTTCGGGTCCAGCCCCCCACCTCTTAAAGATTCCCCCTTCTCTTGGGAATCTGCCGCCTTCTGGCCACCCTCAAGGCGTGTCCCTCGACCCCTTGTAGTGGTCCACCGGTGTCAAGAGTACTCTGGTTTATTTCCAGGAGGGTCAGGTTCCGCTTGGTCAGGTTTCTTCCACTTTTCAGGCTTCGTGCTCCCTTTCATTCGGACCCATCGTCTACGCCCTGGGTGGAGCCCCCGTGAACGGTTCGGACACAATGCCTCAGTGCTCTCCCACCGACTCGGGCCGGTACCCCCAATGGCCTCGGGCAGCAAATCGATATGAATCTTGCGATTGAGCGGTCTATGCTCGTTTGCTGCCTCATTCCATCAACGGTTAGTGCGATATTGATGCTGCTTTTCCGCCACGGTCGGCAGTACTCCCATATCGTTACTCCGGTGCCCCCAGTCCTTGAGTGAATGGCCGCATGATTCACATCTTCCACCTCCCATTCTGACCAGGCGAAATCTCGACACTCATGACACTATCCCTCAGTGCATCTTCGCATATCCAGGGGATAGGGCCACGATGTGGCGTACTTTGAGGTTCTTATGGTCCGAGCTCTAAGACCTTAAACTAAGATCTCCCCTTATGGTCCGAGCTCTAAGACCTTAAACTAAGATCTCCTCTTATGGTCTGAGCTCTAAGACCTTAAACTAAGATCTCCCCTTATGGTCCGAGCTCTAAGACCTTAAACTAAGATCTCCCCTTATGGTCCGAGCTCTAAGACCTTAAACTAAGATCTCCCCTTATGGTCCGAGCTCTAAGACCTTAAACTAAGATCTCCCCTTATGGTCCGAGCTCTAAGACCCTAAACTAAGATCTCCCCAAACGGGATTCTACGTCCTGCATGACATTAAACTGCACTCTCAAAACTACGTGTGGCTTGATCTCCAGCCTGATGGAGTACATAGGAACGCCCGGGCATCTCGACTCGGGTCCAGCCTCAGGGATCGTTAAGTCCCGCCCCTCCTCTTCGCCGGCCGTCTGGCCTGGCTTCCGGTAGAGTGGTGCAGTTGTGATATTCTCCCCGATTCAGCTCGGGATGCCCCATTGCAATGTTGGGAAGTGACGGTTTCCTCGTCGAAGAGGTGCTGTCTGAGAATTGAGGTGATTCATGGCCAGATTAGTGCATCCGCCTAATACGCTTTCCCCACGGTGGCGCAATTTTGAGAGCGTTGGATTCTGTCCGAACAAATCATCACTTCGCCCCACGCTTCGCATGCCCTGTTGATCTGGATTTCCACCCTTGTGTCTGAAGGAACCCCCAAAGCGGTATTCATGATGACATGTGGTCCGCCTCCTGCGATATGAATGATGACCTTTGGTCCGTCTATTGCAGTTTTTATGGTCGATCCACTGTCCGCCTACCGTCTTGGGCATTTCCTGGAAGGCCGACCGTTGTGGATGTCTGGATTCAGGACACGCGATTCACCCTTTCTCATTTCCCTATGTTCGGATAAAATCTCAACGCCCCTAGCATTGTCCCGCTCGTGTGTTGGAACAAGTTGGGGTGATGATACATTGATTAGGTCTGAGGTCTCCTTTCCTAGGAATGACCTCCCTCTTTTCTCCAGAAATCCAGGCCCAATTATGGATGCCTGATGCTTGGTTGACGCTCCCGCAAGATAATAAATTGTGGTTGAGCATGTTAAGACAAAAGATGCAGATAAATATATTGATTCATAAAAATGGATCAAAGTAGCGGAAGCAAATGTTTTGGGAATGGAAAAAACAAAGCCCTTAGGGATTAGCGTGCTGAATGAGTCTTTCTAACGCCGCTACCCTTTGGCTGGTGGCCTCCAGAGCTGCTTCTCGCTCTCTGCGTGCCCTCTCTTCGTCGGCGGTCGCAGCACGCAGTTCGTCGATCTTGGCCTGTGCACGCTCCCGCTCGACTTGAAGTGTGACCATCTGTTGGCCTGCCTCCGTCAGCTGTACCTGAGCTTCGATCAGCTGGGTCGTTAGTTGCTCCACAAGCTCAGTACACACTGTGACGAAGGCCTCCTTCTCTGCCGCCTGCCCTTCGAGGCGCCGGACTTCCTGTTCCGCCACGAGGAGCGCCTGCGTGCTCTCTGACATGTCCCGACTTTGTGCGACGTCGGCATGCCGGCGGCTCTCGCGCATCTTTTCGGCCATGAAATCACGGACCGTCAGATGGAGGCGTTGAGCATCGGCTCCCCCGGCACACAGGAAGCGCAGCCAGGTTTGAAGCGATCCCATGCGCCCCAGCCACTCTAATGAGTCTCGCTTGAGGAAGCGCTGGATGCACTTCCACCCCCTGCGGCGCGTTATCCGGCTCTCCTCGACCGCCTCCGCGTCCGAGTCGTCCATCTCCTCGGGGTCGGCAGGCCGGTAGGCAGGGAAGGCAGCCAGCAGGTCCGCTGCAGGGTCCGCCCCTGGGAGGTCCTCACGAGGGATAGGTTCCCCAACATCCGGGCGACCTTCTTCTCTCTCCCTAGCGGCGCTGACACCCTCGTCAGCCCCTGACCTCTCTCCGATGGCAGCACCGTCGACGTCCGCAGCCCCTTGATCAGAAGTTGGTGGGGCCGGCTCGGTTTGGGAAGTCTGTTCCGGAGCAGGCGGCATGTCTGCCACCGGTCCACTCGTGGATGGCCCAGGTTCGGAAACCCGACGAGCCTCCAGTGTTGAGATCACTGCGCAGGGCATTCCATGGTTAGTCACGGATCGTCAACGGCAAGCACCAGCAGTAAAGTAGGGAGACTTACGGGAGTTCAGAGTGTCATCTTCCGCTATCCCGGCCGCCGCAGGAACAGTTGCAGCAGGGGACCCCTTAGCGCTTGTCAGTTCAATGATGGGTGTCTGGCCCCCGCCTTGTCCTGCTGGCGCCTCTCCTACTCCCGCTGAGGACGCCTGACCAACATCCGTGTACTCCTGAGAAAGATGGAGAAATGGGTTAGAAGCTGCATAAGAGAATGGATGAAGCAGGATTGAGTAGGGATAGAAGTGGACCTCGAGGAGCTCAGTGACATCAACATTGTCAGAGTCGGCCACCTCGCCGCTCTCCCGTGGGCTCCCCTGATGGGATCTTCCCTCAGAGCCTTCATCCTCCCCCATTTCCTCCTCTTCCCCGGAGTCGCTACTACTTTCATCTTCTTCCGGCGGCATCTGTTCTGGAGCGGGCTCTAGACCGAGCATCACCTTCACCAGAAGGGATGGCTCCGCACGCTGACCACGTTGGCGCGCGTAATCGTCCATGGCTGTCAGATACGCATACTGCTGGTTGAAGTCCACTCTGTCGGCGATCTGGAGGCGCCCGACCTCTGGCAGATAGATTCCTTCTCTGAGTATCTTTCGCTAGATGACGTCGGTCCCCAGTGATTGCCGCAGGGTCATCCAGGCTGACCACAGCGCCGGGAAGACCGCATCGTGGGAGGGTTCGAGCATACGTCTCACCTGCTTCCCGGGACGCTCGTCGACCACCGCACGTGCCCCCTCTCTGGGCGCTGAAGTCGTGGCGGCAGCTTGCGATGTGCCCGCCGCCGAAGTCCCTGCCCGCGCTGGCTCCGCTGCTTGGCGCGCCTCCGTTCTCCCCTGTGTGGCGGCGCCTCGCCTCCTTCCTTGACGCCCGGTCTCCGCACGGGTAACCTCGATCCACCGCACTGGCTTCCGTAGAAGCCCCTCGGGGTACGCGATGGCCCAGTGTTCGGCGTACTCGGTTGCCAAGCCTGCGTCAACCCCGGTAGGAGGGAGAGTGATGACGTCGCCAGAGCCGAAAGCGGAAAACATCAGCCACATCTGGCGAAGGACGCAAGGGTTCGCCTCCTCCCGGACTGCAGTGAATACCCTCTTCGGCATCCGCTGAAGGCACCCGAACTGACTGGCGAACCGGGTTGGCACGTACGGCTCGCAGATCACCTTCCCGTCGATCCGAGCCACGAGCACCCCGCCCCGCATGTTCAGGAAGTATTCATGCTGCTCCAGCGGACCCTGCCCATTGTCGATCATCTGGCCGACGGGAGTGGAGAACGGGCTGAAGTTGAAATTGGCGTGATTGCCAATCCGAATCCTCACGCCCTCCTCACTTAGGGTCATCAGAGCGACCCCCGCGATATTCAGCAGGGAGGGTCGCAGGCCGTTGCCCGGAGGAATGATGGCGTTCGGAAACGTGTACCCACCGAGGTGAGCAGCCACGCAGCCGTGGAAGAACTGAAAGGGCCCACAGATCCTTCGTGGCGACCCCCCTCGTGAGATGCGTCCCAGGATGGCATACAGCTTCGCCAGTACTGGGACCCCGAGGTTGTATGTTTTGTTGGCGGCCATAGCGCCCGCCATCGCCAGTGTCGCCGGGCGGACACCCATTCTCGCGTCCCGCACTGGCAGGAGCCACCCACTCAGAAAGGCGGCCAGGAATGCCGCGTACCGGACATTTGGGTCCTGGGCCTCGATGACGCGGTACCCCCATGAGCGGTAGTCGCCCGTCTCCAGGACCCGCCAGTACGACCCGTTCCGGCTCCTCTGAGCCGCGGTCGGGCACCGCTTCCCCCTGCCTGGCATCTTGACTGCTGGGTCATGCTCCAAGAACTGGCCGAACCACTCCTTGTAGGCTATGTCCTTGTGGAAGTCCTTGATCCCAAGCCGTTGCGTAGCCAGGTCAAGTAGATGCCATGTCAGAATGGGAGTCCGTGACCTGTCTTCCCAGATGTTTTTCGGGGGCAGGAACTCATCGTATTAGTAGCCCTCCAGCGGGATACCTCCGATGCAGTGGACGTCCCAGAGACCGATGACGACCTCCCCATGGTGAAGATGGAAGGTGTTGGTATCCGGGGACCAGCGGGTGAACAGCTCCGGCCCGAGCTCGGACTGCTGGTAGAAGTGGAACTGCGACGTCCACACCGCCTCAAACAGGCCGATGTACCGCAACTCCTCTGTGAAGTGATCGCAAGTGTGGCGTACCCAGAACGCCCAAGCCCATTCACTGGTGAAATTGCCCCCAGACCGCAAGTCCCAGTCCTTCAGCCAGCCCTTGGTGTCGTCAGTGACACTCTGGCGATATGTGCTCGAGTAGAGGGCTGGAGAATTCTCCGCAGTAGGCTCACCCCCGTCAATGGTTCGCGTCCTCGGGTTCAGGACGTAGACATCTAAGTGCCTGGTCTTCCTGGCAGGATGCCCATTGTTGGTGATGTTATAGCGGAGAAGCTCGTCCTCCCGAGTCACCCAGGTCCGTGGCGCATCAACCTCGAACCCTGGCACCGGAACCTCATCTAGGATGCCGAAGTTCCAGAGCGGCAGGTTGTCTGACAGTGGATATGTCTTCTGGGCCGGCGTCAGCAAGTCGAACAAGGATTGATTGTTGGAAACAATCTCCTTGGCTCCGTAAACCTCCTCGTTCGCCGCCATCTCTGCTCTGCGAATGGCGGCATCCCCCTCATTTCCTTGATGCGCGGCCATCTCAGACTTCGGGAGTCGTGCGGGTTAAGGGATGAAGCGTGCGGGATCGGACGAGGCTGGTGGAGAAGTTTGAAGGTTGGCGCGCAATCCAAGTGGACGGCGCGCAATCGGGAAGAATGTCGCGCAAAGTTCCGGGTTTTCGCGTAAAGGCAGGGCGAAATCCGGATGGTTTTGCGCACCGATCGGGCGAATTTCGCGACCGGAAAAGGCAATTTCGCGCACGAGAGCGTTGAAGCTTATCGCGCGGAAGGCCTGTGTATGGAACACGGAACCCCGGACCCCTATTTATAGACGAGGTCGGGATTCCGCGCCGCGCGGAACGCTCGATTGCGCGACCGCGGCGGCGAATTGCGCGCCCGGCGCCCCTTTTTGCGCGCCTAAGTCCCGCGCAGCCCAGGACTTCGGCATTCCGGCGTCTCCCTCGGAACCCGATCGTTGCGACCTCTCGCCGATCAGATTCCGAGGGGGGGCTTTTGTAGACGCCGGAAAAGTCCGTTGTTCCCAAACGAAGCTCCGGATGCGGAAAGCGAAGTGATATTTGGAGTCAGAAGCACGTTCCGGAGGGCCCGGAGGACTTGCGCAAAATTTCAGAGTCCCGCGCGCAAAGTTGAGTCGCGGCGCGCAATCCTCCCGGGATGCGCACAATCAGCATGGTCGGCGCGCAATTTTGCGCGCCCCGAGCTCCCGCGACTCCCTTGCGCGCCGGGCCCGATTCCGCGCCCGCGAAGAGAATTCCGCGCCCGACGCCGGATTCCGCGCCCGGGGTTGCCTATAAATATAAGGGGACCCCCGACGTTTTGAAGGTGGCCAGAATCCGAAGCGTCGCTCGTTCGCGCAATCCAACCCCTTCCGCGCGCAATGCCGATCTTCAGGTAACCTCCTTTCTTTCGCGCAATAGAGCCTTGGGGTTCGCCTTCGCGCGCAATCCCCTTGGCTCCCTTCCTTTGAATAATACTTAACCCGAAGGCCTTTGCGCGCAAAAGAAGCCTCTTGCGCGCAATTGCCCCCGGGTGCGCGCAATCCAGCCCGATTGCGCGCACCCCCCATTTTCAAAGTGGTCGTTCGTTAGAGAATGAGCCGTTGCCCCCGCGTGCTACCCGAAGCCCGGTGCGCGCAATCTCAAATCATCCGCGCACAAAGGGCTGGCCCGATTGCGCGCCAGCCCGCCATTTTGCGCGCCGACCCGCTGTATTGGGCGCAAAGCTCCTCTTTTGCGCGCAATCCGCCAGGGTCGCCCCCCTTGACCCCCTGAGGGTACCCGCCTGCGTGGCGCCCGATGATCTTCATCCTGGGTGCCCGCACCGTGCGTTGTCTTCCCGTGCGGCCCTCCAGGCTCGCGCGAAGTGACACGAACCCATCGGCGGCAATCATTCGTCCCGCATGACGTTAAACTGCATTCGTCCAACACGACGTTAAACTGTACATCGTCCAACACGACGTTAAACTGTATATCGTCCAACACGACGTTAAACTATACCTCGTCCAAGCTACAAGACGTTAAACTGTTCAGAATTCATCCCGCATGACGTTAAACTGCATCCATCCAACATGACGTTAAACTGTACTACGTCCGCGCTGCAAGACGTTAAACTGCCAAGCACCTTCGTCCTCAACACACGACGTTAAACTGTACTTCGTCCGGCAAGACGTTAAACCGTCCGCTTCGTCCTCAACACACGACGTTAAACTGTACTTCGTCTGGAAAGACACTAAACCGTCCGCATCACCCGATCCCGTGCCCCGCACGCAGGGTCCCCCCCGGTTTGGATGTGGCCCCCACCCGCTCGTCTCTGCAGGGATGTCGGGATTGTCCCTCCTTAGCGACGATTTAATGGGAGCGGCTTTTCCCTATGGGGGTAGGGTATTACAAACCCCTAGTTTCTTGTGGGGGGGCTACATATGTGTATCTCCATTGCGCTTCCCCACTGCCGAAGCTAGTAGAGGGTATGACTGGGATCGAGGTGTCTCCTACTTTCGGTCCAAGTCCCTTCCAACTGAGTTTTGCCGCATCCGGGCTGCCCCAGTGCGTAAGTCCTGACAGAATGAACTACATGGACTTTGATCCCTGACTTCTAAACAGGGTACGTAGGAAGCCTCCCTGAGGTTCAAGCCCACCACCTGGTCGTCCCGGTCGTATTCACGTCGGTTCGTCCATCAGTGGACCCCTCCAGGGTTCACGCTTGCGTCAATTCACCTATGAATCCGCCCCTGTGGGAGACTGCACGTGTGTATCTCCACTGTGCCTCCCCATAGCCCCTTTTTCCATTTCTCCTTGTATCGTCCAGCATGACGTGAAACTGTGATCCACCCGGCCGTTCCATCCCCCTCTGTGCGAGGTGGTTCGGTTCAATCCTCCGCCCGGCGGCCTTGACCTCTTCGTGAGTCGGCTTGCCGACGTCCAGCATGACGTTAAACTGTATATCCGAACTACTTTGACTTTGATCCGTGCTAACGCGCGGTACGTAGGAAGCCCCTACGGGGTCCAAGCTCTTCACTCCATCATCCATCCTGATCCTTACCCGGGCCGCCACATCCCGGTGGGGGTCATGCCACTTCACTCCACCCACATCACTTGGGAAGCCGCCCATGCGCTGGCCCCAGCGTCGGAGGTTCCCCGCAAGGGGTTCTGTCATCTGATCCACTTTTCGTGTTGATCAGTCCGATGCCGTCCCCGCTGGACGTTAAACTCGCGGCATACCCCGTGTTAAACATGGGAAGCTGAGGAAAACCTCAGGTGACACAGTTCCCCGCACCCAGTGCGGGATGCCTCAGGCCATCATGCCTTCGAGAAGCCCTATTAGGGACGGAAGACAGACATGCAGAGCCACAGTGTTACGACACGCCCCCAGCACCCAGAGCCACCCGGCCTCCTCACCGCAGGTTGCTGCCCCGACCAGACTCCTTGGAGCGTCCGGGCGGAAGCAGCGTAATTAACCGGTGTCCATGAAGATATGGCGCCGGGAACGAGATTCACGAACATTCTTAAATCTATGAGGGAGACCCGGATTAGGTGACGAGTTCCGAGGAGACTTCCAAGGAAGGAGGAGCCGACATCCCATCATCCCGGTTTCGATCAAGGAGCAGACGCCCCTGAATAAGGGACGGATGCCGCCCGCCTTTGGAAAGCGGGACTGCGGGACCACAAGCCACGCGCCCATCCCCTCGGGTTGACGGGTGCATGCGCGAACGCGTCCTGGCGGAACAGCGTAACCCGACGCACATCCGCACCGAAACACATATGATCCTTTCCCCCTCAACACCACTCTTAAGTAGGAAATTGTGAATCCATAGGCCGAGCTTCAATCAATGTATGCCCAATTATTAAATTATTTAAGGACATAGGGTGGTGGAATGTAGTGGAGAAATTTATTCCCTCCATAAATTTTTATCCCCCCTGTCTCCCCAAAAGATCGTCTTGTATGGAAATAATGTCGCTGAATATCGATAACGAATAATATATTCTTTTGTGTCCCTAGTTGTCATATAGACGTATGTACAATTTGGTCTTATTTGGAGTTGTGGATCGGGATTAATGGCCGATTTAGTGGGCTAACATTATGGGCTGCACATTCTGGCCCAGATTACGGTATTCTATTTGGGCCACCTTAATAACCACCAGGGGGGCCAAATTAGAACTAGATCCTAATGAATTATTTGTTCCTATATATGTAATAGATCATCCCATGATCTTTTTGATTCAGTAGGCTTGTATTGTGGGCCCCACATTCTTATCACTGGGATGGAGTCCAATCATCCTTCTCTAGAGTTTTTTCCTTTCATTTCCAAGTATCCCCATCCTCCTCTATAAATCCTCCATTTATCCATGAATAAAAAATGATCATATTGATGCTTATATACCTTACCAAAAATATAAAATTAAAATATGGATAATTACATTACTTAAAATTAGATGAATCATTGGGCCTAAATTGGTGTACATTATGCATTAAATGCACAAAGGATGAGAATGTATGTTCAAAATTAAAATCCAGTAATTCAAACCCATAAGATTAAAAATGAACATTTAATACCATTAAAATGCAATTAAAATATGTTTTTTTATTGGAAAATCATTCTCTGGAAGGTCACTTCAACTCGATCTAAACTACAAATGATATCTCCTGGACCAATATTCAAAAATGGGTTCTTGATTCGAATCCCATTCACCAATACAAGGTTTCTTGACCTATTGTCGTGCATGTGGAATGGAACCACAAAATAGGAAATGAATTGCAAACACATCCAATCTAGTTTCTATTGGTCAATTAGATTGGATAGTCGTCGATGCACCTTTTCGCCGAAGGGGATAATAGTGAATGAATTTCAAATGGATGGACAATTCCACTTGATCAGTCAGGTGTGTTTGTCACGTGTAGTAGTTGTGATCATTGATGTCCCATTTGTAGATCTTTTGATATCTTATTCTCAAGTTTTCTCACTTATTGAGCCACAATCATGATAGTAGTTGGTGTTGTCATTCGGTCAGTTCTCTATTCTGAACATTCCCTCACAGTTGACGACACTGTTTAAATCGTAGTGCAACCACCAATGAGTGCATTGAGTACTCAACTCTAATAGTCATTCTACCACACCTCGAAGTGAGTGAGTCAACCTATTGAATTTATCTTTAGTAGATGAACTCAAAGGGCCATATGATACTATTATAAGAGCACAGGTGATGGTATTTTTATACTCGATATAATATAGTTAGTAGGTCCAACTCACAACCCTCGTCAGGGACCATTTGGGGATAGCCACTATACATATGATTCCAAGAGAATTCCTATGGAAATGGCATGGGTCAAAGGAGAACCTGCTAGTTTAAATTTGACCTAGAACACTTTGGCATATTGGTGACACTAGAATCATAGAATTGTTGGTATTTCTCATTCCATCTTCCATACACTCCGAACTGCATAACTCTCCCATATTTCACCTCCATGTAGTTGGAGGACTCTTCGAACATGGGGATCATATCACCCCAGCTCACATATCATTTTTTATTATGCTACCATTTTGACCCACCTAAAACTTTCCATCAAGACAACCTCCAATAGAGTTGAAAGAGTTACCTAATCAATAAGAGTAGTAGGGTTCCCCATTCACTACCCTAATCAATTATTTAATGTTTAGACCATCTCTTAACCCTTTAGAGGGGGTTGCAACTTATATATATGGGTTTAAAACCTATCCCATTAGAAAGTGTAAGATATTTTAAAATCTAAACATGATGGGTAAGATCTATTAGAACCTTTGAATATGATGGTTTTCCCTCTTTAGTTGAATTGGTTGATTCCACCTTTTGCTTCCACATGGAATTGGCTTTGATTTCTCCTACACTTCTCTTGTCCTCAACCCTGCATCCTGCTAGAGGATGGTACATATATATATTGGCCGATATAAATTTCTACATATTAGAAAATTGAATTTGTGTACTCATTATATGCTCTATTCTTAGAATCTGAAAAAAGGTTATGCCTAATCTTTCCTCAGAGTTATTTCATCAAGATCACTAGCACTTAGAAGTATTACTACTACTGTCTGTCCGGCTGCCGAGTCGTTGGCTGAATTTTACTACTCTACCCTTTTTCATTCTTTGACATGCTGAATCGCGTCCTCTCCAATGGTTCGAATCCTAGGAACCTCCGAGTTCTGGAGGAAGAAGTGAAGATCAAAGCAGAAACTGATGGGATAACATGAACATATAAATATTCCTCACTTTCCTGAATGAATGAAGCACACTTCTAGGGTAGGAATACATCCATTAGTAGTCTGGATGTGGATATATATTTTATATTCATCAAAAGAGTATCCATAATTAATTAATGTACATGCATAATGAATTCTGTTTTCAAGGGGTGAAGAACGAAGCAAGGGACTGATTGACCTAAGGCTTAATGGATGAGTAAGGGGAGAAATGATCTTCATTCCCAATTCTATTTGTACAATATCATATAATAGAAGAAATGACACATCTTTTGATCCGAGGAAAAAAAAATCACTAATGGAAGAAGGTTTGAGGGAATTAAATCCAATGATAGTATTTGGGACTTATCTTGTGATCTCTTTCATGTAGTCAGGTATCATATTTTCTTTTTTAAATATTGCTAGATTTGATTAAATATATCAATATAATCTAGCCAGGTACTCTTCTATATAGTTTATAGGAGGACCACTTTAGGCACCACTATAGAATCCTTTTTTAGTTCCAATAGTGGTGCCTATAGTGATCAGACTATATTATACTGATCTACCCTATCTCAGCTAGTGACTAGTCACTAGACCTATCAGAGGACGAGTCACTAGGACAGCTGCTAGACCAGTTACAAGACCAATCACTATACCAATCACTAGAATAGTCAATAGAAAATCCACTAGACTAGTCACTAGTAAAGCCACTAGACTAGTAACTAGACCAATCACTAGGCCATTGACTAGACTGGTGACTGGAGTAGTCACTAGACTAGTCACAAGACCAGTCACTAGACCGGTGACTGGACCAGTTAGTAGACCAGTCACTAGACCATTCAAGTGTCCAGTCACTAGATTCGACCACTATCACTCCCAATCTTAAAGAGTATATTTTCATTGAGGAATAACGGTTTATACTTTAGTTTTTATTTTTTTCATCCAAATAAATAGTAGAAGGAAGATGGAATAGAGTATTGAATGAGATTGATGCTTCGAATGCCCTATTTTTAGGAGTTTTTATAGAAGGAGCTGCAGGACAACTCGAAAAGGTACTCTTCTATATAGTGGATCTTATGGAGATATGACATTTGAAAGGCAACTCGTTCTCTTTGAGGGGTGTGTAGTGCACATGAATCAGATGTGGGGACTTTTCCCTCTATATAAATATCAGATGGTATTTTTTTCAGATATGGGAAACTTCACTGTTATAGAATATACCATACCAACAATAGGTATATCTAGCTGTTATAGAATCCACTTATATTGAATATGATTCAATATCCAATTACATAATAGTACATGACTAGATATTTTGGATTTCTTCCTTCAATTAGGTCAAGGATATAATTGATCTTACACCATAAGGTGAACTATATAGGGTCAAGTATAGTAGATCTGACCCTTTCTAATGGTACAGATTGCCCAGTACACTTTTTAAATTTCTTATTATAAGAGTACGGATGCCCATGTCAAATACCTTATTAAATGAATATTAATAGTGGGCTAGAAAACTCTGATTATTGGACAACATAGTTTGTATTCACAATGAATGATCTTCTATAATGTAGTATGATATCATGATTTTTAAAAATTGAATCTAAATAACGCAATCTATCCTTATTAAATGAATAAGGGGGCCTCATCTTGTTCTACCTTATATTATTGGCTAGATGGATCTATTATCTCCCAATAATGTATGGTTTTTTTTCATAGATCTTCTTCCCAAGGTCAATTATTGAGACTGCTATAAACCAACCCCCCACCTCTCATGCCTCCCCTGCAACACTTTATAGATTCTTTCTATTGTATCAGAGGTGAACTATGTATTTATCTCACATGATTCTAACCCAACTACCTATATTATATGGATTCTAATATCTATTACATTGGAGTCACTCTGTCTTGTATGCTTAGAGGAACTATACTTTGTCTTTCACACTCACTATGAGACCATTAATTGGTTATTAACCCAATGAGGTTCTCGTGGAAGAGTGAGCACTCAATAAAATCATCCAAATAGAGAACATAGGTATTCTATATATATAGTGATGATTGGAGAGGGTGCTCAATTAATCACTAGGATACTCATCCCTATGATTTTAGTGCATTTTGGATGAGTGAACATAGTAGGGCTATTGAGTTCCCTAACCATGAATATCTCCCTATTATAATAGTGTTTAGCCCATTTTTCTGACTTCAAAAGTCTTGATGGTGGAAGGAAACCCCATGTCGGGTTGCATACTCCAGAACATCCATGAGGACCATTGGATGAGTTTTTCTCTTTAAAGAAATGTACGCTTCAAACTATGTGTGGAGTATTGAGCATAGATCTATCCTATATGCATGATCTGGGCATGTCTCCCAGCAAACTACAAATCGAATGCTCCAAACCGTGGTTAGGGGTGGTTAGACCGCAACTTTCTTGACTCTAACCTGGTTTTATACTAAAAGTGTGTATGACTAAGTGTCAAACCAATATCCAATCACTGCACATTGATGCATGTCCTCTCAAAATGATAAGAATATAATCTATTAGATCTACATTCTATAGACCACCAAATGTATGAAAAGAGAAATATTGTCCCTAGTAAACTACTCTTATAGTCTATATTGAGATAAAAAATTACATATAGGTTATGGAAAACACCATAGAAAATGTAGAAATCTTGAATGACTCAGAGACTAGAAATAGGCTCAGTAAACATGATCTTGTTATGTACTTATCTGGTTTCATTATTCCATGAAGAACACAAAATGTAAGGATCTTTTACTTGATGATTTCCTTCGGAATAGAGAAATTCAAGGGACACATGGAACAAGATAATTATTCACTACCACATTATCTCAGAAATAAAGGGAGGCTCAAATAACATTATGAAGATATCTTATGGGAGTTATTCCAACCACTGAGAAAGAGATTCATCCTACAAAAAAAATCCAACGCCCACCAGACACAAACTCCTGGAATGATTCAAGTGTTCGGACTTGTCTAAAGGCGAATTCTACCCTTATTCCTCTCAACTTCCTTGAACCTCTCTAGATAAATTTGATCAATATTTAATGATTACAAAGCAGACTTTCTACACACTTCTTATTATAGCCACCACATCTAAGATCTCATTTTTTATTAAGATCATGTACAAAGGGGAGACACAAGAATTATAATGTTAATAGTATGGGGGATGGTACTTATATATATTGCTGAAGATTATCCATGAACTACTCCACATTAAACTTCAATGTTAGTATAATATAGGTAGTAGACACTACCTCACTTGGATCACCAAATATTGGCACCTTATAGTCTAAACCAAGTCCCGATAGTAAGTCATCATCCTTCTATAGCATACCAAATCGAACTAGATCTGGAGACTGTCGATTGGCCTTTCAATGAGTGGTCACGACTGGAGCATCAAAGAAAGAGTTGAGATATTCTTCTCCATATAATAATTATAGCTAATAGGCCATAATATTAGTCGAATTGTCTCGGTATAATATAGGTAGAAGAGCTGTTTAACCCATGATTGAAGAAATGATTACTCTAAAAAATCATTCACATTTAGATGGGGTTCTGGAGTAAGCGTTTGTTCTTTAGTCATCAACTCATAACCCTTTAGAAAGGGTCATATTTTTTAGAACCTTCCTCAATAAGAAATCATCAGAGATATGGGTCAAGGGGTCTTCCCCTGCTACTCAAAACCAGCCTGACAGTTAAGGGTATTAGTCCTCACAACTCTAACACACTCATAATGAGATCACTATTAGAATAATAATAGACTGATATAGCAGTTCATGTTGATGATAACCCACACAACCAATTCAAGTGAGAGTGGATAATCAACATACATTATAATTAGATTCTATCCCCATCAAACTGTAATAGTGGTAGAAGTGAATCAATGTTGTGAGGACACTGCAACTTTCTCCTCTAAACATTTCAAATGTAAGGTGGAGAATGATAGGTTTGTACATGTTTTTTTGCAAAAGAAAGAAAAAATATAATGACACCATTCACTCTTCTTATTGAGGATTTTCCAACCCAATGAATTGAAAAGTTCACATCCCAAAAACGAAGGATTCTGAGTCAACCTTACTCACCGGGCTTACAATCCTTGTCCCATGTGACTGTAATGAATTTCCTTCTATTAGGATTCACAGAAAAGATAAATCTGTGTAATCTACATTTTAATTCAACATTTCTACCTCCTTAACCACTTTATGATAGTAGGCCACTAGTAGATATAGAAACTATGTACATGTAGACTTCCCTCAACTGTTTGAACCACAGGTATTCTGCCTATATAGTCCACCGGCCACTAATAATGTTTCTCCACATCATGTCTCTTTTTCACATTTGAATTAAACTTCCTTCCATACAATAGAAATTTTGATAGAACCCTAAAAAATGTCTCATCTCATTTTTTATTCATTCATATAAAAAACGACATCACTGACAAATGTTTCACTTATCCGCTATTTTGTAGCAATATTTTGTTCTTCATAACTAATTCTCTTATCTTAAGCATTAATACCTATATTATACCAAGTGTATCTAGTATGTTACCTTTGCGGTTCTCTAGCTGTCTTAGTGCCTGATATCTTAGCGGTTACTGATGGGGGGGTCTAGCTTTTGGTTTAAGTAGCTTCCCATCCTGTGTAGTAGCTAGTCAGCTACTACCTTAAGATGGATTGAATCTTTCACATTTTCATAACCCTATGAGGTACATATATATTAGAACCTAACCTTTTTGAACCCTTAGATATAAGTATTATATAATTATATATATGTGTTTAGAACCTACTTATTTATTTCAAAGAAAGTTTGTTTCAATTGTGTTTTCTGTCTTATTTATGATATAACATTTTGATTACAGCCATTCAAGTGGATTGGGGTACGGTATGCATTTATCCTCTTATCCACTCTTGCTACTACCATACGTTAAGATGAATATTATTATTATAATAGTGGGAATTATAATTCCAGGAAGAAGTTGTATCTCTCTTCATTTCTGTCTTTATCCTTTGGACTAGTTCTGTCTATGTCTATTAACTATTTATCCATTCAGTTACATTTCTAGCCTCAACTAGCTAATGGAAAATGTTGTATGAATATATGTCATCCATTTTCGACTAGTTTGGGTCAATATATTTCCTTATTTCCTTGTTTATTTTATTTTTCATTTTCTTGATAGTCCCTCACCCTAGCTAATTGCGAAGCAACGTATTAAGCTAGTTAGGAAAGAAGAGCGAATACCTTTTCTCACCTATGGATAATACATATAGGGATAAGAAACTAAATTGGAACTTCTCCTTAAAATATGGAAATAAAATATTGTCAACATGTAAGCGGTTGTTCTCAAATGGTCTTTTTTACTAGACCAGTAAACGACTTTTATCATGGTCTAGTATGCGACATGTTTTCTATTCAAAGAATGATATCAACTTGTCTAAAAGAAAGGATTCATCGATCTTTCCTACTCTACTTGATACTTTTACATCTATAGTGAGTGTGAATTTTAAAACCATAGTTCACTATCATCATGTAAATCATCATTGCTTTGATTCTTTTTTTAATGAGATGGATATTTAAATCAATTAGCTACTTAAGCGACATAATCAAAAGAGGGAGTTGACTAACTAATTGGAGCACCCCTAAAATAGCTGACCAAGTGAGATACAAAGTAAAGGGGGATTTATCACTACCTATAAATAAATTATTTTGTCTAATCTAAATGCAGGAAAGACTAGTAGGGATAAGGTTCTAAATGATCTGACCCCTTCTAAATTTAATTGTATGATGTAATAAAGTTCTAAACCCTAATATGTTATGTAGAACCGAATATGAAATTGGGTGAAGTAGCCAAGTTCTAAACCCTTATATATTATATAAGTAGTATCCGATTAGTTAGAAATAGCCAGGAGAATGACTGATCATTATGACCCAACATGATCTTCTCCAATTCAACTTTTGTAGTGACTCGCACTCAACAACTATGAGTATTCCTTCTGATTTCCTTCTTTGGAATAGAATTCTTATTCATTTCCCACCCATCCAAGACAATATGTATTGAATAAATCCATTATATACTATGAAATTAGATAGCCCATAGGTAGAATAAACACACAATGAAAGAGGTGGAGAGTAACACTTCTTAGTAATGCCCAAAATCCCTACTAGTGTGTTGCCCCTAGCAATGAAAGGGATATATGTGTAGACTATGGTTTTTCCCAGCCAAATGGCATATAACAAGAAAAGAGAAATGACCTAAATCAAGGCCTTGTTCTAGGAGCCGAATCTACTCTAAACCCACATCCCTATAGAACTGATCTCTTCGACAACAAACCTGAATTTGAACCGGGGTGAAACCCAATAATCATACATTTTCTGAAAGCTCAGTATCATTCAAACAATGACTATTATAGATTTTCAAAAAAAATTATAACCTCTTAACAATATAAAAAGTGGAACTATTGATAGGCACTCCTTTATATAGTCATAAAACACATTCAATAGAGAGAGACCATTGATTCGATTCAATAGAATGGCTAGGAACTCCTATGCCTTCTGAGACTAGGGTAATCCATTCAATAATAAAGAGAGGACTAGAACCCCTGGCTTTGACACACATTGGATCAGAAAAACTAACATTACCAAAATTTTATGAGGAACTCTCTAAAACACACCATAAAGCATGGATCATAATGCACCTCACGTATTGGTAATCTCAATACTCACAGTTTGTATACTTGATTTCTTTGTTGTAGATTGATAAACTAAATATACAAAAGTCTTTGAAATCTATATCGTCTCATAGTTCCCACATATAGGTTTCAAAAGATTACTATTCAAGTCAGCCACTTCCCAATTGGAATAATATAGGATGTGGACATGGGACCATCAATCATTGTCCTAAAGTAATGATGGAACGAATTTATATAGGTTTCCATGACCCCATACTTACCTCATGGACCCTTCCAAAACTCTTTTTTTCTTGAAGACGTTCCTATCAATTGAATTCATCTGTTTGGAGTGAATATGATGTTTCTACAGATAATATGGCTTCTCCATTTGAATCTATAGCTCCATGTGAACCTAAATGTTCTATGGAAGTTGATGCAAGTCAAGAACAGGTACTCTGTCTATATAGTAGTGAATATAGATTACATTCATAATAAATCTTATGTTGGAGTTCAGTCAATATATAAAAGTACCATTCATTGGTTGAGTGATCCATAGGAGGAAAACCAAAAGTTGAAAGAACAAAATCACGAGAAGGATCAATCATTGTCACTACGGGAATTCGTGTTTAATCTAGTGGTTATAGGACTTCCTCACTTTCCTTCAGAGCCATAAATTTGCATTCATTGAAAGAGTCCTCCTCCACCTTCTAAGAAAGAATACCCCTCTATGCTTTTTTCTATCATTCCTTATGGTCATACCTAGTTATTACTCCCTTAAAAAGAGGCTTCAATAGAATCGCTCAGTTGACCCTTCCCCCTCCATAATAGCACCACCTAGCATTGAATCGGGATAGTAGTAGACATAATAAAAATTATCTTTTATTGAAACATAAACCCCTTTTAATGGGTGAGGGGAACCCAACAAGACATCAGAGACTAAACACAATCAAACCTCTGCGATTCTAAATCCCAAGCCCCATCCTAGATCGAGACAATAATGGGAAGACCCACCTTAGCATAAAAGCATTATGATCATTTTCACCTTCTCATCATTACTTGGAGAACTATCCGGTGTAATAATGCCCGGGTAGAGAATCGATGGCAGATGCCTTACCCTCTCGAAAATCCACATCCTAATAGAAATGATCCGGTGGAAACCCTCTACTTAGAACCTCCTCCAGTTCGTCCCCATGAAGGAGAACTGTGACAGTCTAAAAAACAGAGAACCGCAAGGCCAAAAAACAAACACCACCAGTAGAACCAATCCAATAACATTATCAAAATGTGAGAAACCAACCAATCAATCACAAAATGACAAAATAGATCTGTTGAAGTACAATTTGATTTTACCTGTATTAATCTCCCAAAAAATTCCCATGATATAGAGGATACCTGAGTGTTTGGTTCATTTGTTATCAGATCTTTGAAATCAAAGGCCAGCTTGTCCCAAGACTGAATGTAATCTTCCAGAAAGATCATCCCATTGCTGAAACCCCCAACAAGAATTAAGTCTTGTTTTTCAATACAAGGATATTTAACTACATTGTGGGTCACCCTTAGTGAACTCTCTATCATTTTGTTAGCCTCTTCTTTATAATTATTGAGAATATGATCTTGATCGACCTCTTCTTCTTCAAAACTCAAAAGAAAATCCCAAGAATGATTACATGCACCACCTGACTTATATTAGAAAATGGTCTCATTTTATATCTTCATGGCATGTAAATTTGTTTCTGACCTAGTCTCCATTGAAGGTGGTAGAAGAGGAGTAATACTAACCTTTATAGATACCCTTCCACCTCCAATTACTCATCGGTCTCTTAGACTCACCTGTAGAGATACTTGTTCCATCTTCACTGGACATCCTCTGACAGACCATATCGTTGTCCTGCAGCAGTTCTAGTTGATCAAAGATCAAACCATCCACTGTTATGACTTCAAACATATTTTTTATATGGACCAGGTACTGGGATACTTGGCTAGAACCATTTCATGTCCAAACATGGTTTTATTATACATATCCTTGAATGTCCCCTTCAGTCCCTCCTTAGAAAGGAATCCACCTCTTAATACCTCAACAAACGATGTATCATGGACTGAGGAAGATTTCCCCAATGTTTCATTCATACCTTCTCTAGTAACCTTCTCATAGTAGCCTACCACCAAAGTCACAGCAGTGCTACTCATTTCCAGCTGGTCCTCATTCCTAACTGAAGGACCAGCTAGATCATATCTCAATCTATTGAAAATACCAGAGACCATCGGGTTAGAAGGTTCCACCACTGTCTGATTCTTGACCATTTTAGCATCTAAATTTTTCATATGAATAACCTTAACATCACTTTGGAACGAACCATCACAACCATCCATGGAAACATTGTAAAACACCTTTAGTCTCTTACCAGCATGATGGTTCACCAAAGAGCAAGACACCTGAACATCCCTTTCACCCTTATGCATTGACCCTTTGTTCCATACATCCTCCATCCTATGACCCAGTCTTAAACACGATGAATAAAACTGAAAAAATTATTCAAAAAAAAGAATTTTTCTATATCGTAACTCCAAACCCATGAGATAGTACACCTAACCTAGCTACCTCGTCTCTGTTGTCTCTGAAATAGGTTCTAACAATATTCTAATAATAGTTTTCTATTATATAATACTGAAGGCTAGTGAAGTGTAAAACTAACTAAACCAACATATGTTGAAGTGTTTAATGTCTTCATTCTGTCTATATTCATTGAAGGTGATGTTGAGCTTTTGACTATATAGAAGAGTACATGTATTAAGTTATAAGTTCACATTAGATTAATTTGGTACTCTGCTATATATTCTGACCTATTACTTTATTATTAGTCAGTTGGGTAACAAGCTCTAGCACATTGGCCTAAAAAGAAAGTGCTTCCATGAAGGTCGAATATAAACATTTCTATTTATTTTGTGACAAATATATTGGATTTGGTTACATGAAAATCATTCTTTGTTGAAATGGTATAAAGAAATAAAGAAATCTTCTCCAACCCTCACCCTTTATAAAGGTGATACATTATATATAATGGTTTAGAACCTAAATCACAAATAGGCTAGTGCAGAGGGAAAGAAACAATTTCACATTGTATGCATCAATTATTGAAGATTTCAAAATATGAGAGTCTTCAAGTATGGGGATCTAATCCTTTAGAAATTTACTCCTCTATGAGAAGAAAACATTTAATTTGTTTAGTGAAACAACAAAAGAAAGTTCCCTTACCCCCCCCCCCCCAATATCATTTTTTGGGGAAGATAAAACTCTATGACTGAATTGACAACTATTCTAACCCATTTAAATAAGTAACATCTCCCAGTTACTTAATAAAATAACTCATACTAATACTGTTGAGTCACTAGTCCAACTCCCTTCGATTGGACTTTCAACTCGATCCTACTAATTACGTAGAACCAGGAAGCATCAATCCAAATAGTTCAAGGTGGTTCATGCTTTCTATATCAATCGTAGTACTCTAAGGAGATGTTTATAAACCATGTAGCATGTCGTACTCAAATGTCATATTATAGGTCAGTTGGTGGTGACTAAAATAAATAATCTGACTGCTTTTCCCTAGCTAGAGTAGTAGGTTTTTTGTTTTGTTACAACCTTATTCAAATACCTCAGTATCTCTTTACTTGTTGAGGGAGGCTCCAAGAAAATTCGTCTATAATAATAGTAAATATTGATATAATGGTACTTTGTGAGTAGTGTTTTGGATTTTCAGATATGGGACTTACCTGGGGGTGTTTTACTTTGGCCCCGTGTCAACATATAAGCTAAGCCAGATCAGGAGAAAATGGAAATAAATATGTGGTTGTAGTAAAGGTCCTCCATGCATATAATCTATATATTATGATACTGAATGTAACCTAGGTCCTCCAAGGTCTTTTCAGATATGTAATTATACTCTAGATTATAAGAGGATTGAAGAAATTATATTCGAGATCAACCGAGGAGCGGAAAATGGAAATCAAAATTCAATTGAAGTCCAAGATCTCAGCTAGGTCTCATGGAAGTGAATACACTTCCTTCTTAATAGGGGTTAGCGTGCTTAAATAAGGGGAGGAAAGGTTATTTGTAGACATTTGGTGGTGAAAAAGACTGAAATTAGGGAAAACACATAAGTCACTCCCCACTTAGAAAGTGGGCCTCTAGCAATGGAAGATCTTTGTCTTTGATCAGATTTTTCCTGAATATGAGGAGACTCATACATAAATATACACCTAGTAGTAAAATAAATATAGAATTGAGCATTACAAACTAATGTGTAGGTGATCGAGTCATCCAATTATATAATAGAGTCATTTAGTAAGTGTATTGTATCTAAAAAACAAAGCTACTGAAGGCAGAGGACTCTTGGACCTATCACACAATAGATATTGCATTTTAAAACTCAACTATTATAATATAAAAGATGGTGTCAGTAGATCACACTGTTAAAAATAAGTACATCGGCTTATGAAAAATAATGCATACTAGGCACAAGCTCAAGGTGAGCCATTATCTATTTATCAGAGTGAGAGTATAGTAAGCGAACGGAAGTATGATGTATGGTAGGAATATAATAAATTTGTACTCTACTATATATAGTCTAGAAAGTGAGACTATTAGAGTATAGTATTTATTAAATTCAAAACCTTTTGTTATTATATAACCAAGGATTTTATCATGATCAATGAACTTACCCATGTCAAAGAACCTGACCTCAACAGGTTTTCCATCTTTAGCCAATACCAATAAGTGCTACAGGGATTGAGTCTTGTAATCTCTAAAGCCAATTTTCCTGCTCTCTTAGGAGAATCAGTCCCTTTATTCTTTCATAATATAAGGAACATTAACTAAATAATGTAAGAGACGGCTATTTAGAAATGGTTAGATCATTGTACCTCACCTAAGAACCCTATACCCAGTTACCATCACCCCTCAATAATCCCATTTGAGATAGGAATAGGGATATGAAAAATCAATTGAGTAACAAGGAGGCTTAACATACTCATATTACTCCAGATATAAGTATTATTTGAAGAGTAATTCATTCGAATACATAATATATAGATGTTATTGGACTATTTTCATTCGTTTATAATGTCCTAAACCTTTAGAAATGTGATAATTAATATATAAGGTTTTAGAACCTACTACTAATTAATGTATTGCATCTTTAGTTTCAAAACAATGTAGTTCTACTATTGTACATATATCACTTTGTGTTTCTAAGACTGCTCATAGCATGTGATAAGTATTAATGAAATGGATGGTCATAGTATAATATTGTTAGTAGACCCAGGTTTTCACCTGGACATCCCTGGAACTTATTTCGGATTTCCCAACATTCATGAGGTCTTATTGTAGGATCGAAATAGTGATGTAGATGCTCAATATACAAGAGGGGGGTGAATTGTATACTTTAAAAATTCCTTTGGAACCTTTAAAGTTAGTTAAGAATAACTATGTTTAACTTAAGCAAAGGAAAAGGCTAAGTTTAACAAAGTTAAACTAAGCAAATTCACAACACCTCTTAACACCGAATGCAAATTAGGAAAGAGATTCCGAACGAGGGTTCCGGAAATATGGTTCCGGAAATTGAAACTTAACAAAAGATTACAATATGAGATTCTACCTTAAAGCATATAGAATCTAAATGAAACAGAGTACAAATAAGGAAGTATAAGAAAGTTATACTTTCCTTATATTACAAAATGCAGCGGAATAAAAACAAGTAGTAAAACTACTAGTAACAAGATATAAGTCTTTTAACCCAAAGAGAAGGGTATCCAACAACCTTGGATAAAGGTCCCTTGATTTATACTTTCAAGCAAGTCTGTCTTACCCACACCAGGGTAAGCCCTCGATACGAAGATCGGAGTCTCTGTCTTGCTATCCCCGTAAGCCCTCAACTTCAAGGTAGTTGGAAACCTCTGTCTTCCTCAGCAAGGAAGCCCTCGAACTTCAAGGTAGTCGGCACCTCTGTCTTCCTATCCCCGGAAGCCCTTGAATGTAATCACCAACATTCGGAGTCGCACGAAGCATTGAGAGTTAATAAGAGTCTCTCTCTCTAGAAATCACTTCAAGCAAATTAGTCAGCCTTTCAGTACTTTTATCAGCTTGCAACAGCTACGAGCTCTTTCAAATGAGCTCCTATTTACAGGTAAGGTCGGCTCCTTCTCCAATGGTCATATTTTCCTTAAAGACCGGAGGGACCTGTACACGTGTCACTTAGACAACAGTTAGTTTATAACAAAATAGACGACATCGTTTTATAACAAAACAAGTGTAACAGAATGTACGACATCGTTTTAATTCTGACTCAAAGGTTCGGAATGAACGCTTCGGAGTAAAGGTTCGGAGTGTAATGAAAAATAATAAAGAGTAGACAATTTTTAGAAGTGTAAGAAATATAAAAGTTCAGAGTCTAACAAAGATATTTTTCGGAGTCTGAATTAATTCAGAGTTTATAAAACAAAGATACTCGAATTCTGTTTAATAGGTAAATTCGGAATGAGAATTCGGAATAGGAATTCGTCATCAGAAATCGTAATGAGAATTCATCATCAGGATTCATAATGAGAATTCTTCATCAGAATTTGTAATGAGAATTCGTCAACAGAATTCGTAATGAGAATTCTTCATTGGAATTCATAATGAGAATTCAGAATGAGATTTATTCATTAGAATTCGTAATGAGAATTCTTCATTGGAATTCGTAATGAGAATTCTTCATTGGAATTCGTAATGAGAATTCTTCTTCAGAATTCGTATCCTAAATATGGAATAGAACTTAGTCAGAGTTCATATCCGGAATTCGGAATGAAACTTCCTTATAGTTCTTATCTAGAATCCAAATCCTAAAACAGAATGCTTTATAACAAAGTTTCAATGATTCCGAGAAAATGAATCTGAATCTCATACTTAAGAAAAATATGGATGAAAATATGATAAGGATAATTTTTCTTATAAAAGCGATTTTCCTTAAGAAAGCGATTTTTCTTATAAAAGTGATTTTCCTTAAGAAATCAATTTTCCTTATAAAAGCAATTTTCCTTAAGAAAGTAATTTTCCTTATAAAAGAAATTTTCCTAAAGATAAGGTGTTTGTGATTTTCAAAACAAGAAGGAATGGAAAAGTCATAAGGAAAACCTTATTGACTCAACAATCTCCCCCTTTTTGGAAAGCACAAACATCCTTACGAAAAAGAAATTCTAAGAAGAAAGAAAACCATTAAGGCTTATCTCCCTTTGCTTTAAGGATATTGATGAATACGACTAACTCCCCCTTAGGCTTTGAAACTCTAAGGATCGTATTCATATTTTCGGAGTGATAGATAAGAATGTCTTCTTTAATGAAAAAGATCCCCCTTAAAAAAACTCTTATTAGAGTTTTTCTTTTTCTTAAGGAACTTTTTCTTCTCCCCCTTTGACAAACTCTTATTAGAGTTCTTCTTTTTCTTAAGGATATTTTCCTTCTCCCCCTTTGTGATTTTCAAAAAGAATTGGAGGGAATGGAAAAAAAATAACAAAGTACCTGAAAAATTAGTAATGACAACAATAGAAATGACAAGCACAACTTTCATTAAATTTGAAATCTCAGCAAGAAAAAGAATACAACAAAAAGATCGGATTTGGTTATTTCGGATCTTTTTCCTTCGTCATGAGCCCCTTTAGAATAGTCTTGATCTTCTTCAGGTCTTTATGATCTTCTTCAGCTTGCTTCTCTAAGACAACTATTCTTGCAGATTGAGCTTCAATTTTTTCTTCCTGGGCTTTCAGCTTTTCTTCCTGAGCTTTGATCTTTTCTTCCTGAGCCTTCATCCTTTCTTCAAAATCAATCTGATGATCCCTTTCAAACTTCCAGTTTTGAGAAACGGAATTGAGCTTCCCATTCAGATCTCTTACTTCTTGAATCTGGAAGTTCTTTTCTTCTGTCAGCTTTTCTTTAAAGGATGAAGTTAACTCATTTATCTTCTTGTCCTCGGTCTCAAAGGCATCTTTAACATTGTCTTGAAACTCATCGAACAACCTCATCTCTTCCACAGTCTTATTCGACCAGTTTTTCATCCTCTTGCAAGATTTTCTATGAGCTTCGTAACCAACAAAGAAGGTTTTGAACTGAGCCTCAATCTCAACGCACTTGTCCATAACCATAGATACAGAGTCAGTTTTCTGATTCAAAGCATGTTGGAGCATCTGACATCTTGAATCAATACTAGAGAATGTCGGAATGGATCCCACCAACTTCTTTAAAGACTGGACAACAAAATCATGCCCCACAGAGGATGACTCCGAATCTGAAATATTTCTTGGAGATTTTTCTTCCTCAATAAGCTCCAACTTCCTTTTAGAAGAATCACCATATTCTCTTTTCTTGCTAACCACTGATTTCGGAGTTTCAATAAGGAGTTTCTTTCCCTTGTCTTTTTTCGGAATTGATTCTTGATCAGGAGTTTTATGCTCGCCAGTATACACTTGAACAATCTCATCAACAACTTTCTGAACAACATCTTCCTCATTCTTATCCTTCTCTAGAGTTACTAACTTAGAGGATTCAGCCTCTGAAGTTTGGAGTGATAGATGTTCCGAAGGTGATCCTTTATAATCATCCACTTGTTTCAAAAGATATCCTATTTCACTACTTCCTTCAGAAACTTCTTCTTCCTCTCCCACTTGCTGAATCTGCTCGATTTGCTCAACATGCTCAGCTGTAGTCTCTTCCGGAAAATCAAGGTTTCTTCCTGGAGTCTCAGGTAGAGATTCCAGGGAGAAAGATCTCGGAACTGGGATGCTTGTCACGACCCGTCCTCGGGGCCCATGCCGTGACTACCCCAAGCCCGCCTTCCATAGGCCAGGGGCTGGCGACTAGAACCAAAGGCGTAAAATCCAGATAACTGGGAAGGCATTCCCTTTATAAAAGAAAACAAGCACCACAGAGTACAAGCGGAAGAAGTAAACACTAAGTAAAAACTGAGTACAACAGTAAGTGCGGAAAGAAAAAGGGGCCGGAAACACAAGCCCAACTGTAAAGTACAACTCGAAAGGGAAAACAGCAACTGAAAAGTAAAGCTGCTACGCCGAGCTGTCCACTGGAAATCCCACCTGAAGGGTGGGTACAGATAGCTCCTCTGCTCCTCAGGTCCCACCGTCCGCTCTGAGTATGTCTCGCCCAGTGGTCCACCTCCGAGTACCGCCTCGTCGTCACGTCCACCTCTGGGTACCACCTCGTCGTGAGGTCCTCCTCCGGGTACCATCTCTTCGTATAGTCCACCTCCAGGTACTGTCCAGTCCTCGAACACTCGGCTTCTGTCAGCACTGCCCGTCATCTGCAACCAACACAACGAGGTGCGGGCATAGCCCGTGCAGGGGTGGGTATAATGATACTCAGTAGGGACCCCGAGACCCTCAAGGTCTCACTAAACCAAAAAAGATAACCACAAAGAAGATCTCAACAGATAACCTCTACTTAGATATATGCCCATACATATACCTAAGTTATCAAGTAACCCATCTCAATCATGAGGAAACACTAGGATTGTGAAATCAACAGATAACCACTACCCAGGTATATGCCCATACATATACCTAAGTTAGCAAGTGACCCATCTCAATCATGAGGTAAACAGAAGGTCAAAAGTCTCAGCTCAAACCAGGATTTTCATTATCGAAACCGTAACTGCTGAAGAGCTCCGTCTCTGGAGTGTACAGTGGTCCTGTCACGACTCCGAGGTACTGCTCACTAACCTAAGACTACTGAAGAACTCCACCCATCGAGTACTGCGGGCCAGCTGCTACAACCAAGCGCTCCCATGTGCCGCTACAACCAAGCGCACCTCTGTCGTGGGTCTGCCGCTACAACCAAGCGCTCCCATGTGCCGCTACAACCAAGCGCACCTCTGTCGTGGGTCTGCCGCTACAACCAAGCGCTCCCATGTGCCGCTACAACCAAGCGCACCTCTGTCGTGGGTATGCCGCTACAACCTAGCGCTCTCATGTGCCGCTACAACCAAGCGCAACTCTGTCGTGGGTCTGCCGCTACAACCAAGCGCTCCCATGTGCCGCTACAACCAAGCGCACCTCTGTCGTGGGTATGCCGCTACAACCAAGCGCTCCCATGTGCCGCTACAACCAAGCGCACCTCTGTAACACACCGAGTCGTTCGATCAGCAGTCGTCGGGTCTCAGCCAGCTACATGGTCTCCGTACTCCGCACGCTCGTCACTGGGAGGGTCCACTCCATGAGCTACAGGTCGATACTCCAAGTATCTCAAAGTCCCCTGAAGAAGTATCTCAAAGGACCGCCACGTCATAGGGGTCTCAACGCAACAGACGGCGTGTGAATCGGACGCCCGGTCTGTGAGTTATTAGCCTTTTCGTCCCAGGGGCCCGGTTGGTTTCGTGAGCAAACCAAACCCGGCCGTATCTCAAATGTACCTCGAACTCTCATAGGTTAAACTCATAGGGACCGTTTCTCAACGCGATCACCAACGCCGCTGACGGTTCGTCAAACGGACGTTCTGTCAGAAAGATATCAGCTTTTCCGTTCCAGGGGCCCGGTTGGATTTCGGTGCGATCCAACCCGGCCACTATCCATCTACATCCAAAACTCGGGCGGAGGATGCCAAAAGTTCTGTATCGTCAACTGGAACTCAACGCAACAGACGGTGCGTCAATCGGATGCCCGGTCTGAGAGTTATTGGCTTTTTCGTCTCACACTTACCTTGGGAAACTTCCCAGGAGGTCACCCATCCTGATCACTACTCTAGGCCAAGCACGCTTAACTATGGAGTTTTAACCACGTAGGCTCCCGAAAAGAAAGGTGCACCTTGAGTATAGTATACTGAAACGACCGTCTCGATCCAAGGATCGCGTTGCCGCTGACGACGAGTCGTTTGGAGGCCCGTAGCCCAAGATACGGGCATTTGACCAAACTGCTCGGTAACGGGGGTTTCGGGCCCGGGCCGTCCCGGCCCGAGACCCCCCGGATGGCCCGAACCGGGTCGACCCGCCCCGGACGGGGTCGACCCGGCCCGGCACACCCCGGCGCGGCCCGGCGCGGCGCGGCCCGGCGTGGCCCGGCGCGGCCCGGCCTGGCGCGGCGCGGCCCGGCGCGGCGCGGCCCGGCGCGGCGCGGCCCGGCGCGGCGCGGCCCGGCGCGGCGCGGCCCGGCGCGGCCCGGCCCAGCGCGGCCCGGCGTGGCCCGGCGCGGCGAACCGGCCAGGCGCGCCGGTTCGGCGCAAGGCAGCGCGCAAGGCGCGCTGCCAGCTTGGCCGAAGGCCGAGCTTGCTGGAAACGGGGGGGTCGCCTGCCCCCCCTTTGTGAACCCCCCCCCCCCCCTTCATAATGGGGGGGGCCAAATAACTGCCTGGGGGAATTAAATTCCCCCAGTTTCCACCAACCCGGTCGGCTTCTTGTCAACAGGACCGGCAAGGGCCGGTCCTCTTCCGTCTTCCGGCACCAGCGGCCCGGCTGGCCGCCGGTCATCACGATCCGCCGCGGCCTGGAACCGGCCGCGGCCTTCATCATCCGGCGCAGTGCGACGGCACCGCGCCCCTCCACCGCGGCCCCGCTCCGGCCGCGGCGTCTTCGGTTTCCTTCGACGCGGCGCGACGGCGTCGCGTTCATGATAATTCTTTCCACGGCGCGGCGCGACGGCGCCGCGCAATAATTTCCGTGTGATTCCCGCGTGGTGTGACGGCACCACGCTATCGCGTTTCATCCGCAAGAAACATTCAAGAACAAAGGAGGGGGGGTTCGGCCGTGTTGGTGCGGTTCGGTCCCCCTCTCGTTAGACGATAACACTTAAACGTTCATCCTCAAGTTTGTCATGCTAGAACTAAGAACGGAAAATAATTAAATAAAGCAACAACAAACCCCTACCTTGCTTTTCGTTATGTGTTGACGAAGTCGCGGAAAGGCGGCGGCGATTCGTCGACATCGGAAAAGAGAAGCCGTTGACGACGTCGGCATTCTTCGTGAAAGGCGCTCCCTTCTTTATTCCGGAAGGAGTGGGAAGGAGGCATCCAAGAAGGGATCGACGTTGGAAACTTCACGTTCTTCTTTGGAAAAGGCATTCTTCGTCGAGAAGACGTTGTTCCATGTTTGGAGATGTCTTTCGTGTTCTTCTTCGAGGGTGGAATTCTCTTCAATCCTTCCATGACTCTATCACAAAGATTTAGCCAACCCCAAACAATAAAACAACACACCTTATTATAGGGTTAGCTTAATGAATTCAAAATAATTCAAATTCATTAAGTTACATCCTTCATTAATGGGTGGAGAGGCTCCAAAATTAATGAAGGTGGAAGTGAAGAGTCACATTTAATTGGGGGGGTTCAAGGGAGTTAAGGAGTTTAAGGAGTTAGGAATTTGAGGGGTTTTGGCACATTAAGTGCAAGGGAGTTTAAGGGGGGTAGAAGAGAGTTAAGGGGATGGTGAAGGGTTGGGGCTCGTGTGGGACCCACCTCACCTTAATCCTCACTTGGTTAGTTAGGAACTTGTGATTCCACCCCAACTTCCACACTTAGGATATAACCACTTAAGAAGATAAATAAAATTTGTAACACAAATTTTATTTTTCTTTACACTTAAACCACAACCTTATTAAACAACTGCTCCCGAGCAAACGCAACTCCAGGAAAGGCATTCCTAAGCAAAAATCGGCGCTACGGTTCCATCGGTGCCCTCGGAATTTGATTCTGGGCACCGGTTCAAAAGTTAGAAATTCTCGCTCATTCGTTCACTGAACGTACCCGAGCCAAACTTCGGAAATTGATTCTGGGAACACCGTGCCTCGGAATCAGGCGCTGTCAGAAACTGTGTTCTTGTAAAATTCCAAAGAAAATTAAGAAAAAAATTTCCTTGAAATTTCCGGGTCTTTACATTACTCCCACCTCAGGGCTTTACGTCCCCGTAAAGCTTCATCACAAACTAGGGTCACAAAAGCGGTACAGAGCACGCATCTGAGCCTTCCGCTCCCATGTGCTCACCTGGAGGTTCTCGTATTGTCAAAGGAAGTGCACCCAAGGAATCGATCATCCTCGTAGGATCTGCTCCTGTCAATTCTTGATCCCCACTGGAACCTCCGTGCATGTCGCTCTATCATCGACGTCCTACTCCCTGAGGTCGATGATGTGTGAAGGATCAAGCACGTATCTCCTCAATTGAGTTATGTGAAAGTCATCGTGCACCTGGTGCAACTAAGGTGGATGGGTCAAGCGATAAACCACCTCGCCTACCCTGCTGGGGACCTAGAAAGGTCTATTGAACCTCGGAGATCTCTTGCCGCCTCGGCTACATCTCCATAAACCTCATCGAGGTGAGACCTGTATAAGAACGTGGTCGCCATCCTCGAACTCTAAAGGTCTCCCTTTTTAGGTTAGAACTGAAACTCAAAACTCTTGCTGCCACGAGGGTAAGGTTGGCCGACCTAAGAATGATCGGCTACACCCTCCCATGCACGAGTTTATCTTGTGCTGCCTAGGGTTTCCTTTTCTCCGACCAAGGAAAACCCATCCCAACGTTTGCCTAATACCGTCAATTTGAGTATGAACAGTGATTGCCAAATACATACTCAAACTAACGTCGTAAGGCCTCGACGCTGCCACCAAGAGGTCCTAACCGAGACTCTCGCCTCAAGGGTCAGATCACACCGTCGGCGTAAGTGTGACTATCGAGTCTCCTCCCAAAGGTATCTCCAGACGTGAGGGTCAAGTCAACGGCTTAACCGGAATCTCTAGTTCTGGAACTAGATTCATGGAAGGAAGGGATGATTCGTTTCGATGCCTGTGGCTACGGCAGCTAGTAGAAGATAAATTCCGCACTTCGAATCATCCTTAGAGCCCCTTTTTGGTCGCACTCCATGACCGCAAGTAGCTACCCTCTTTCCCTGCTCTCCAACTCCCTGAGTCTAGCGGGGACTACAAAGGCGGGTGATGGTAACATGTTGAAATGTACACCACCACGAGCTGCTCTCCCAGCCCTGCCTCCATGTCTGCTGCTCTGCAGATTCATCTGTCCTTAACATTTCCTCTTCTTGAAACATTTTACATGCCCAAGTCTCCGAGACTGGTGTCAGTTTCCTGCTTTCCAAACTTATAACATTCTCTGGCTTTATTCGATCAGCAAAGAATTCTCAACCACAAAGGTTCCTTTTAGCAGTCTAGCCTAAGTAGAAATGCATAGAGAAAAGGTGCTGGCTCGGAAGCCCTTAAACATACCATGCTCAGAGGTCCGACCTCTATTCCACTGATTGAAACGCTTCCATCGAGTACCCGATATGTTCGGTACGCCTCGATGAATTCTCAGCTATCAACACGTCATCCCGCCGAAACTGTAAAAGCTCTAGAAAATTCTCAGCCACCTCCTCAAGCCAGTCCTCAGCCGCCTATGAGTCAGGTTCACCTCGGAACATGAGGGTATCTGAAGTTAGAACACATGTAAGGCAGTAAACTTATATGTGTCACCTACCAGTACTGCCGGTTGTAACTGCTGACCAACAGGTAGTGATGTATAGCTGACACACTACCCAAAGGCACTATCTCAGGCATCGGTTCACGTACCGAAGCCTCATCACTATGCAGACCATCCTCATGGTCATTCACTGGAAAACACTAGTGGCCAAGTCCACCATCCACTCTACTGATGTCTCAGCTAGGCGGAAAACTCTAGCAATCACCTCCAGCCACTGCTCTGCTGCCTGGAAATCTGCCTCGCCTCGTAACTTCTGAGGCCTCTACTGCTGGAACTCGTGCAATGCGCTCCGCCAGCGTGCACAGTTTGCTAGTATAGCCATTGGCATCTGCTGCTCAACAGGTGGTGATGTACTGGTACACCACCCGAGGGTGCCAACATAGTAAAAAGGGCCCTGCACCAGAGCCTCGTCGCTCGGTGAGCCGTCATCGAGTACTCTCTCGGAACTCCAACTGACTGTCTGCGTGGAGACATCCTGAACAGATGCGACACGGTCAACGTCTTATACCTGGTGAGATGACCTGGTTTGAGATGACTTTAAAACTTTGGAAACACACACGCAATCAGTGTTTTTGTGTACAAAGTCGGAAATCAGTAGTCAGGGTCCTGGTGTACGGATACGTCGGCCGCCGCACTAACACTGGACTCCCTGAACTGAAGACCACACTCGGTACCCTTAACACTATTGCTTCACATAGAAAAAGATCAGAGTCCTGAGTTCTGCGGTAGAACCGAACCTGGCTCTGATACCAATTTGTCCCGACCCGTCCTCGGGGCCCGTGCCGTGACTACCCCAAGCCCGCCTTCCATAGGCCAGGGGCTGGCGACTAGCACCAAAGGCGTAAAATCCCGATAACTGGGAAGGCATTGCCTTTATAAAAGAAAACAAGCACCACAGAGTACAAGCGGAAGAAGTAAACACTAAGTAAAAACTGAGTACAACAGTAAGTGCGGAAAGTAAAAAGGGGCCGGAAATACAAGCCCAACTGTAAAGTACAACTCGAAAGGGAAAACAGCAACTGAAAAGTAAAGCTGCTACGCCGAGCTGTCCACTGGAAATCCCACCTGAAGGGTGGGTACAGATAGCTCCTCTGCTCCTCAGGTCCCACCGTCCGCTCCGAGTATGTCTCGCCCAGTGGTCCACCTCCGGGTACCGCCTCGTCGTCACGTCCACCTCTGGGTACCGCCTCGTCGTGAGGTCCTCCTCCGGGTACCATCTCTTCGTATAGTCCACCTCCAGGTACTGTCCAGTCCTCGAACACTCGGCTTCTGTCAGCACTGCCCGTCATCTGCAACCAACACAACGAGGTGCGGGCATAGCCCGTACAGGGGTGAGTATAACGATACTCAGTAGGGACCCCGAGACCCTCAAGGTCTCACTGAACCAACAAGGATAACCACAAAGAAGATCTCAACAGATAACCTCTACTTAGATATATGCCCATACATATACCTAAGTTATCAAGTAACCCATCTCAATCATGAGGAAACACAAGGATTGTGAAATCAACGGATAACCACTACCCGGGTATATGCCCATACATATACCTAAGTTAGCAAGTGACCCATCTCAATCATGAGGTAAACACAAGGTCAAAAGTCTCAGCTCAAACCAGGATTTTCATTATCGAATCCGTAACTGCTGAAGAGCTCCGTCTCTGGAGTGTACAGTGGTCCTGTCACGACTCTGAGGTACTGCTCACTAACCTAAGACTACTGAAGAACTCCACCCATCGAGTAATGCGGGCCAGCTGCTACAACCAAGCGCTCCCATGTGCCGGTACAACCAAGCGCACCTCTGTCGTGGGTCTGCCGCTACAACCAAGCGCTCCCATGTGCCGCTACAACCAAGCGCACCTCTGTCGTGGGTCTGCCGCTACAACCAAGCGCTCCCATGTGCCGCTACAACCAAGCGCACCTCTGTCGTGGGTATGCTGCTACAACCAAGCGCTCTCATGTGCCACTACAACCAAGCGCAACTCTGTCGTGGGTCTGCCGCTACAACCAAGCGCTCCCATGTGCCTCTACAACCAAGCGCACCTCTGTCGTGGGTATGCCGCTACAACCAAGCGCTCCCATGTGCCGCTACAACCAAGCGCACCTCTGTAACACACCGAGTCGTTCGATCAGCAGTCGTCGGGTCTCAGCCAGCTACACGGTCTCCGTACTCCGCACGCTCGTCACTGGGAGGGTCCGCTCCATGAGCTACAGGTCGATACTCCAAGTATCTCAAAGTCCCATGAAGAGGTATCTCAAAGTCCCATGAAGAAGTATCTCAAAGGACCGTCACGTCATAGGGGTCTCAACGCAACAGACGGCTCGTCAATCGGACGCCCGGTCTGTGAGTTATTAGCCTTTTCGTCCCAGGGGCCCGGTTGGTTTCGTGAGCAAACCAAACCCGGCCGTATCTCAAATGTACCCCGAACTCTCATAGGGTAAACTCATAGGGACCGTTTCTCAACGCGATAACCAACGCCGCTGACGGTTCGTCAAACGGACGTTCTGTCAGAAAGATATCAGCTTTTCCGTTCTAGGGGCCCGGTTGGATTTCGGTGCGATCCAACCCGGCCACTATCCATCTACATCCAAAACTCGGGCGGAGGATGCCAAAAGTTCCGTATCGTCAACTGGAACTCAACGCAATAGACGGTGCGTCAATCGGACGCCCGGTCTGAGAGTTATTGGCTTTTTCGTCTCACACTCACCTTGGGAAACTTCCCAGGAGGTCACCCATCCTGATCACTACTCTAGGCCAAGCACGCTTAACTATGGAGTTTTAACCACGTAGGCTCCCGAAAAGAAAGGTGCACCTTGAGTATAGTATACCGAAACGACCGTCTCGATCCAAGGATCGCGTTGTCGCTGACGACGAGTCGTTTGGAGGCCCGTAGCCCAAGATACGGGCATTTGACCAAACCGCTTGGTAACGTGGGTTTCGGGCCCGGGCCGTCCCGGCCCGAGACCCCCCGGATGGCCCGAACCGGGTCGACCCGGCCCGGCACAGCCCGGCCCGTCCCGGCGCGGCCCGGCCCGGTGCGGCGCGGCGCGGCCCGGCGTGGCGCGGCCCGGCGCGGCCCGGCCCGGCTCGGCCCGGCCCGGCGTGGCCCGGCGCGGCGAACCGGCCAGGCGCGCCGGTTCGGCGCAAGGCAGCGCGCAAGGCGCGCTGCCAGCTTGGCCGAAGGCCGAGCTTGCTGGAAACGGGGGGGTCGCCTGCCCCCCCCCCCCCCCTTTGTGAACCCCCCCCCCCCCCCACTCATAATGGGGGGGGGGGCAAATAACTGCCCGGGGGAATTAAATTCCCCCGGTTTCCACCAACCCGGCCGGCCCGACCTGGCCAGCCGGCTTCTTGTCAACAGGACCGGCAAGGGCCGGTCCTCTTCCGTCTTCCGGCACCGGCGGCCCGGCTGGCCGCCGGTCATCACGATCCGCCGCGGCCCGGAACCGGCCGCGGCCTTCGTCATCCGGCGCAGTGCGACGGCACCGCGCCCCTCCACCGCGGCCCCGCTCCGGCCGCGGTGTCTTCGGTTTCCTTAGACGCGGCGTGACGACGTCGCGTTCATGATAATTCTTTCCACGGCACGGCGCGACGGCGCCGCGCAATAATTTCCGTGTGATTCCCGCGTGGTGCGACGGCACCACGCTATCTCGTTTCATCCGCAAGAAACATTCAAGAACAAAGGAGGGGGGGTTCGGCCGTGTTTGTGCGGTTCGGTCCCCCTCTCGTTAGACGATAACACTTAAACGTTCATCCTCAAGTTTGTCATGCTAGAACCAAGAACGGAAAATAATTAAATAAAGCAACAACAAACCCCTACCTCGCTTTTCGTTATGTGTTGACGAAGTCGTGGAAAGGCGGCGCCGATTCGTCGACATCGGAAAAGAGAAGCCGTTGACGACGTCGGCGTTCTTCGTGAAAGGCGCTCCCTTCTTTATTCCGGAAGGAGTGGGAAGGAGGCATCCAAGAAGGGATCGACGTTGGAAACTTCACGTTCTTCTTTGGAAAAGGCATTCTTCGTCAAGAAGACATTGTTCCATGTTTGGAGATGTCCTTCGTGTTCTTCGTCGAGGGTGGAATTCTCTTCAATCCTTCCATGACTCTATCACAAAGATTTAGCCAACCCCAAACAATAAAACAACACACCTTATTATAGGGTTAGCTTAATGAATTCAAAATAATTCAAATTCATTAAGTTACATCCTTCATTAATGGGTGGAGAGGCTCCAAAATTAATGAAGGTGGAAGTGAAGAGTCACATTTAATTGGGGGGGTTCAAGGGAGTTAAGGAGTTTAAGGAGTTAGGAATTTGAGAGGTTTTGGCACATTAAGTGCAAGGGAGTTTAAGGGGGGTAGAAGAGAGTTAAGGGGAAGGTGAAGGGTTGGGGCTCGTGTGGGCCCCACCTCACCTTAATCCTCACTTGGTTAGTTAGGAACTTGTGATTCCACCCCAACTTCCACACTTAGGATATAACCACTTAAGAAGATAAATAAAATTTGTAACACAAATTTTATTTTTCTTTACACTTAAACCACAACCTTATTAAACAACTGCTCCCGAGCAAACGCAACTCCAGGAAAGGCATTCCTAAGCAAAAACCGGCGCTACGGTTCCATCGGTGCCCTCGGAATTTGATTCCGGGCACCGGTTCAAAAGTTAGAAATTCCCGCTCGTTCGTTCACTGAACGTACCCGAGCCAAACTTCGGAAATTGATTCTGGGCACACCGGGCCTCGGAATCAGGCGCCGTCAGAAACTGTGTTCTTGTAAAATTCCAAAGAAAATTAAGAAAAAAATTTCCTTGAAATTTCCGAGTCTTTACAATGCTTCCGGATACTATTTCATTAAACTTTAACAACACTTGGACTGCCTCGGATTCTGTCATCTTTTTCTTGAGCTTCTTCTCCTTTGCTTGTTTTTCAAGCTCATCAGCAGTTCTCTCCTTTAATGCCTTAGCTTCCGCAGGGTCCAATCCAAACTGAGGATCCCCTTCTTTCCTTTTCTCTTTATCAGTTCTCCACTTTGCAACAACCTCATCAGGACAGGCCTTCTTCTTCTTTGGTTTGGGAGGAGCGGTTTGAACTTCCTTAGACTTAGGATCTTCGACTTCAGCTGCAAATTCCTTCAACTTTCTTTTCTTTACTGGTTTGGATGATTCCGGTTCAGCAGCCTTCGGAACCGTTTCTTCTTGATTAGGCAAATCAACGAACTCACCAATCTCCTTGTTGAAAGCCACATCCATCCTCTTAAGGGTGTCATCACTAACCAACAAAATTTTACAAACCCTTGGCTTAGATCTCCAGGATTCCTTGAAAGATTCAAGGCACCGAACTATCAACTTTGATAATATTGTTGGGTACATTACGATTTGTGCTCTGAGATTTCCCTTCTTAAGATTCTCAATGGTTATAAGAATGTGCCTCATGAAGTTAAACTTCCTTAGATTTATCGGGAAATCTAAGATATAGACCTCACTCTTCTTTAAGCTGTCTTTATCGCCTTTCCTCGGTACGATAAGTCCTTGCACCCACAACTCTATAATCCGGAAGTTTGTGGATAGACTTGCAATCTTCGGAGCCATGTCATCAGCCAGTCCGAGAGTTTCTAAGGTTTTTTCCTTGTCGAAGCTACCCTTAGAGTCCGGCAATACATGAGAAATAAATTCGGCTTCTCCTTCATAGGACAACCTTACCAAGCTTACTGCCTTGGTATAAGAAAGTTTGTAGGTCTTGCCATATGACTTGAAAGAAAATTTTTCCCTATTATCTTCCTGGAAGAAGGAAACTGTTTCATAGAACTCAACAAGTAACTCTGTAAAAACATCATCTTGAGTCCCCGGTTTGGATACAGCAACATCTTCACAGCCATTCAACTTAATGTTCTTTGAAATAAGAGAATCATAGTTGTTGAAGAAATCCGGATGGACTAACCTTTCTCTGTAAACTAACCATTGAAAAATAGGCTTAGTGGATTACATTTCTTGAGATGCTAACTCCACAGACATTCGGATCTGAAGTCCTCTGGGAAGTTCGGAACGGAGAAAACTGAAGTTCGGAACGGCCTTAAAGCAGAGGGGCAGAGCTTCGGGACACGAGAGCTTCAAATCGATGTGGGATGAGTATTTGGGTCCCCTTTATATAGGCAACGAGATGTCGGTTCACCTTCCATAGTTGATCTAACGGTTAGAATGAGCTGAGATCAGATCTGACGGTTGAAAACTTGAATCCGATCTTTGTGAGGTTTTTATTAAGACAAAGAATTAAGAAAACTATAATCCGAAAACATAGTACAAGAAAATTCCAGCGAGTAAAATATGACTACGAAAACTTGAGTAGGGAAATCATACCTTTCGGATTGGCTGAGGAGGATTATTCGTAATGGATAATATAAAAAGATGATTACAAAAAAAACTTTATTATGAAAAGACAAAGTTCTCAAAAGTTTACTATGGAAAACAATTTCACTACGAAAAACTCAGTACGAAAAAGTCAATAAGAAAAACACATTACGGGTAAAAAAATCGGTACAAAAATCTGGTTATGAAACTGCCAGTACGTAAATTTTCATTTCGGAAATTTTCAATACGAATACTTCCATTCCAGAAGTATTCTGTACGAGAATTTCCAATCTGAAAAATTGTAGTTCCGGAAATCTCCATTCTGGAAATCTTCGTTCCGAAAAGTTTGAAAACAAATTTTGAAAAACTTTGTTAAACAAACAATCAAATGTACTCCCCCTATGAAAAGGAGTTTATTACTGTAAGGAGACTTTTTTAACAGAAAGTTAATTAAGAAATATTACCTTACGGTTATCATTCCTAACTTCTGTTTAATATATTCAAATCTATCAGAAGGCAAAGATTTTGTGAAAATATCAGCAAGTTGATCTTGCGTTCCAATAAACTGAAGAATAATATCTCCTTTAAGTGTGTGATCCCTAAGAAAGTGATGCCTAATATCTATGTGTTTTTCACGGGAGTGATGTGCAGGGTTCTTACTGAGGGAAATGTCACTTGTGTTATCACACAAAATTTGAGTTTTAGAAAAACTCAGGCCATAGTCTGTGAGTGTGTGTTACATCCACAACACTTGTGCACAACAACTTCCAGCTGCTACATATTCAGATTCAGCAGTGGAGAGTGCTACAGAATGTTGCTTCTTGCAAGACAAAGAAACTAAAGAATCTCCTAAGAAATGAAAAGTTCCGGATGTACTTTTTCTATCCATTCTACATCCACCAAAGTCAGCATCAGAAAATCTTTTTAGAACAAAATCATTTCCAGAAGTATAAAATAATCCTAGATCCATGGTTCCCTTAAGGTAGCGAAAAATTCTTTTTACTGCCTTTAAGTGAGATTCCTTAGGATTGTATTGATATCTTGCACATAAGCATACTGAAAACATTAAGTCTGGTCGACTAGCTGTTAAGTAAAGTAGACTTCCTATCATACCTCTAAAAGATGTTTGATCTACTGTTTTCCCAGCTTCGTCAAGATCTGAAGAGTTTGAGGTACCAATGGGAGTACTTATACTCTTAGTTTTGTCATAACCATACTTTCTAAGAATATCTTTAATATACTTATGTTGAGATATGTAGGTTCCTTCTGGTTTTTGAGAAATTTTAAAACCAAGGAAAAATGTTAACTCACCCATCATACTGATTTCAAACTCAGATTTCATTAGACTAGAAAAAGAGTGAGTCAAAGATTGCTGAGTTGAACCAAATATAATGTCATCAACATAAATTTGAACAATCAAAACATTTTTCTTATCTTTCTTTATAAAAAGGGTTGGATCTGCATTTCCCTTAACATAGTTATTTTGAAGCAAAAATCCAGTGAGTCTATCATACCATGCTCGTGGGGCTTGTTTAAGGCCATACAAAGCTTTGGTAAGTCTAAAAACATGATCAGGATGTTTTGTATCTTCCAAGCCAGGAGGTTGTTCTACAAAAACTTCCTCTTGAACATAACCGTTAAGAAAAGCACATTTCACATCCATTTGGAAAAGTTTGAAATTAAAGAATGCTGCAAAAGCAAGTAGAATATGGATAGATTCAAGTCTAGATACTGGAGCATAGGTTTCTTCATAGTCTATTCCTTCTTGCTGATTATAGCCTTTATCAACAAGTCTAGATTTATTTCTAACAATGACTCCATTTTCATCACATTTATTTCTGAAAACCCATTTTACTCTAATAACAGAAGTTTCCATAGGTCTTTCAACCAAGGTCCAGACTTTATTCCTTTCGAATTCATTTAGTTCATCTTGCATTGCTTTGATCCAATCATCATCACCTAAAGCTTCATCAGTGCTTTTAGGTTCTAATTGGGAAAGAAATTCTAGATGTTCTACTTCATTTCTTAAGGAACTTCTAGTCCTTACAGGTTGATTTACATCACCAATGATACTATCACTAGGATGATTCTTAAGAAACACCTGATTTGGGTTTTGTAAAACTTGTTCATCAACATAGGGTAGAAAGTCTTCTGGGGTAAATGTTTCAGAAGTATCTTCTAGAACAATTTCCTTATCAGAAGGTTCTTCTATCAAAGGTTGACAATTAGTTTTTGAAAACACATCCGAGGATGTAAGTTGAGATGATTTAAAAACAAAAGGATCTGATTCATCAAATTTTACATGTACTGTTTCTTCAACAGTACAAAAATTTTTATTAAAAACTCTATAAGCCTTAGAGGTTGTGGAATATCCTAAGAAAATTCCTTCATCTGATTTTGGTGTGAGTTTATGTAAATTATCTTTAGTATTCAAAATGAATACTTTGCAACCAAAAACCTTGAAGTAGGAAAGTCTTGGTTTTCAACCATTCCATAACTCATAAGGAGTTTTATTAAGAAAAGGTCTAATCAAAACTCGATTTATAGTATAACAAGCAGTACTTACAACTTCAGCCCAGAAATTTCTAGCAATATAATATTCACTCAACATGGTTCTAGTTATTTCTTGAAGAATTCTATTTCTTCTTTCAACTACACCATTCTGTTGAGGAGTTCTATGTGCTGAAAAATTGTGAGTAATACCTTTCTTACTACAAAAAGTTTCAAAATCTAAATTTTGAAATTCTCCTCCATGATCACTATGAATAGTTTTCAATGGAAGGTTTTTCTCATTTTTAACTTGAGCTCTAAAACTTTTGAAATAGGAAAAATCTTCAGATTTCTTTGCTAGAAAATAGACCCAAGTAAATCTAGTGTAATCATCAACTAGAACAAACACATAGTATTTGCCTCCAATACTTCCAGTTTGTGTTGGACCAAAAAGATCCATGTGCACTAACTGTAATGCATCGGTTGTTGAGACTTCACCGATTGACTTAAAACTAGATTTATGTTGCTTTCCATATTGACAAGGATCACAAACTTTAGAAGAATCAAATCTAAGCTCCGGTAGATCCTTAACTAGTTTCTTCTTAGAGATTTTACATAGGTTTCTAATATTACAGTGTCCTAATCTTCTATGCCATAACCAAGAATGATCTTCCATTGCACTTAGGCAAGGTAAATCTTGGCTTCTAAGATCTTCTAAATTTAAGGTGTAAACATTCTCTTGCCTGTTGGCTGAGATAATAAATTCTTCCTTGGAATTGTGTACTAAACACTTATCATTCCTAAAATTCACAAGGTAACCTTCATCACATAACTGACTTATGCTAATGAGGTTGTGCTTAATACCCTTAACAAAAAGAACATTTGAAATCAAGGTTTTACCAAGAAAAACAATATTACCAATACCAACAATCTCTCCTTTAGCATTATCTCCGAAAGTTACCTTTCCTCCTTTTGTTTTGATAATATTTTCAAAAAAGATTTTGTTACCAGTCATGTGCCAGGAACATCCACTATCCATGTACCATGTATAGTTGCTGTTACTCTCTTTGTTTTCCTGAAATTAATAAGAAAATTAGATTTTCGGAATCCAAACTTGTTTGGATCCGAGATTTCCAGACAATAAAATTTTAGGAACCCACATCTTATTAGAAAAGTAAGCTTTGTGAAATCCTAGAGATTGGGTTTTGTTTAAGGAACAATTCTTTGCCCAGTGACCACCACATTGACACTTGGTACAAAATGGGGCACTTTGAGGAACAAAATAATTGTTACTGAAAATAGGTTTTGCATGGGTATAACCAAATCCGGATTTATTTCTTAAAGGTCGTATTTGGGAATACATCTTATCAAAATTTTCTTTACCATGGGTAAAGTTTGATAAACACTTCTTTAAGGAAAAAATTTCGGACTTGAGTTTTACAACCAAGTTTTTATCCTCAAATTCATTAGTTTTTGAACTAGAGTTAGGCTCGAAAACATTTTTATTAGAAATTACTTTTTCTAATTCATTAGAAAGTTTGTTCTTCTCAGAACTTACTTCCTCAAGATTTTTTGAAATACTTTCAAAATCATCATTTTTCTTATCAAGATCTTTAGAAAGATCTGATATCTCTTTTGTAAGAATAGAATTCCTAGAGTTTGCCTTATCAAGTTTCTTATTGAGTTTGGAATTCTCAATCTCAAGAAGTTCAGCAAACCTAGAGACTTCTTCATAAGTAGGTAAAGTATTTTCCTCATCAGAAGATGATTCTTCATCAGAAGAGTTATAATACTTACTATCATTAGAATTTAAAGAAACATTTGTCAGTGATTCAGCATTTCATACCTTAGCCATAAGACAATGATTATCAATAGGTAATCTGGCTATAAGACCAAGATTATTCTGTCCTGAAGATTCATAATCAGAAGATTCATCTGAAGAGTCACCACCACTGGCACTCCAGGTGTCATTAGCTTTCAGAACTTTCTTAGCTTTAGCTTTATAATACTTCTTCCTGTTTCTGTCTAAATGTCTTTCCTTCCTTTCTTTCTTTTTGAGCAAGGGCAATCTGGTCTAATATGTCCAGCTCTTTTACATTCCTAACAAGTAACTTCTCCATCTTTCTTATCTTTCCTTTCCTTTTTCTTATACTTATATTGAAAATTTCTCCGGCTGGCTATCTTGTTCATCCTTCGAGCAAGATTTGCTAATTCATTTTCTAAGACTTCACTCTCACTAGATTCGGATTGGAAAATAACTTTCTTAGACTTGGATCTAGTTACTCTCTCAGGAGTCTTAGCTTTCATCTGATTTGAAGTTGTAGTAAAAGCAACAGTACCATTTCCATTCTTCTTCTTGATGTTTTCAGAATCTCTCTTCATTCTTGTTTCATGTTGTAGAAGAGTTCCAAATAATTCATCAAGAGTAATTTGAGTGACCTTCCTGTTCTCATCTATAGCTGTTCTCTTGGATTCTCACTCATTGGGAATGATATCAATTATTTTTTCCACGAGAGCTTCATTATCTAAACCTTTCTCTCCCATAGATTTTAGACTGTTGAAAATGGTCATAAATCTTTGTTAAACTTTACAGATAGGTTCTCCATAAGGAAAATTGAAGCCATGATATTCAGCTCTAAGCATAGCTCTTCTAGTCTCAATCACTTTGGAAGTCCCAAAGTGTGTAACCTCTAACTTCTTCCATATACAATTAGCTGCTTCACAAGAAGAAATTTGGCTATATATATTTCTGGTCATTGAACATAGTAAAGTGTTGCGTACCTTATAGTTGAGTTGATATTCTTGATTTTCCTGGTTAGTAAAGGTTCTAACTTCCTTGTTAGGAATTTTATAATCACCAGTAAGCATAACAAAGTTGTCTACCCCAGTATTGATAACAAAATTCTTCATACGATCTCTCCAGTATTCATAGTCATTTCCATCAAATATAGGTGGTCTTGTAGGATTCAGATTATCAATTGATCCAACATTGACTCCTGCCATACTAGAAATAACTTTGGACACACAAACTTGTTAGTAGAAAAGATTTGTAATAACAAAGTTCGGAATGAGAAAAGTTCAGAATTAGAAAAGTTTTGGAATGGGTAAGTGAGCAAGAAAAACTTATATGTGAGTATAAGTATTTCAGAGACCTCCTATGATACCAAATGTAAGATTGGTATAGAGTAAGAGGTTTCCAACCTCTGATACCAATTGTAGGATCGAAATAGTGATGTAGATGCTCAATATACAAGAGGGGGGTGAATTGTATACTTTAAAAATTCCTTTGGAACCTTTAAAGTTAGTTAAGAATAACTATGTTTTCCTTAAGCAAAGGAAAAGGCTAAGTTTAAAAAAGTTAAACTAAGAAAATTCACAACACCTCTTAACACCGAATGCAAATTAGGAAAGAGATTCCGAACGAGGGTTCCCGAAATATGGTTCCAGAAATTGAAACTTAACAAAAGATTACAATATGAGATTCTACCTTAAAGCATATAGAATCTAAATTAAACAGAGTACAAATAAGGAAGTATAAGAAAGTTATACTTTCCTTATATTACAAAATGCAGCAGAATAAAAACAAGTATTAAAACTACTAGTAACAAGATATAAGTCTGTTAACCCAAAGAGAAGGGTATCCAACAACCTTGGATAAAGGTCCCTTGATTTATACTTTCAAGCAAGTCTGTCTTACCCACACCAGGGTAAGCCCTCGATACGAAGATTGGAGTCTCTGTCTTGCTATCCCCGCAAGCCCTCAACTTCAAGGTAGTTGGAAACCTCTGTCTTCCTCAGCAAGGAAGCCCTCGAACTTCAAGGTAGTCAGCACCTCTGTCTTCCTATCCCCGGAAGCCCTCGAATGTAATCACCAACATTCGGAGTCGCACGAAGCTTTGAGAGTTAATAAGAGCCTCTCTCCCTAGAAATCACTTCAAGCAAATTATTCAGCCTTTCAGTACTTTTATCAGTTTGAAACAGCTACGAGCTCTTTCAAATGAGCTCCTATTTTTAGGTAAGGTCGGCTCCTTCTCCAACGGTCATATTTTCCTTAAAGATCGGAGGGACCTGTACACGTGTCACTTAGACAACAGTTAGTTTATAACAAAAGAGACAACATCATTTTATAACAAAACAAGTGTAACAGAATGTACGACATCGTTTTAATTCTGACTCAAAGGTTCGGAATGAACGCTTCGGAGTAAAGGTTCGGAGTGTAATGAAAAATAATAAAGAGTAGACAATTTTTAGAAGTGTAAGCAATATAAAAGTTCGGAGTCTAACAAAGATATTTTTCGGATTCTGAATTAATTCAGAGTGTATAAAACAAAGATACTCGAATTCTGTTTAATAGGTAAATTCGGAATGAGAATTCGGAATAGGAATTCGTCATCAGAAATCGTAATGAGAATTCATCATCAGGATTCGTAATGAGAATTCGTCATCAGAATTCATAATGAGAATTCGTCAACAGAATTCATAATGAAAATTCTTCATTGGAATTCGTAATGAGAATTCGGAATGAGATTTCTTCATTAGAATTCGTAATGATAATTCTTCATTGGAATTCGTAATGAGAATTCTTCATTGGAATTCGTAATGAGAATTCTTCTTCAGAATTCATATCCTGAATCTGGAATAGAACTTAGTCAGAGTTCATATCCGGAATTCGGAATGAAACTTCCTTATAGTTCTTATCCAGAATCCGAATCCTAAAACCGAATGCTTTATAACAAAGTTTCAACGATTCTGAGAAAATGAATCTGAATCTCATACTTAAGAAAATTATGGATGAAAATATGATAAGGATAGTTTTTCTTATAAAAGTGATTTTCCTTAAGAAAGAAATTTTTCTTATAAAAGCGATTTTCCTTAAGAATTCAATTTTCCTTATAAAATCAATTTTCCTTAAGAAAGTAATTTTCCTTATAAAAGAAATTTTCCTAAAGATAAGGTGTTTGTGATTTTCAAAACAAGAAGGAATGGAAAAGTCATAAGTAAAACCTTATTGACTCAACACTTATTCCACTTAAATACCTGTAAGAAAGAATGCCCGTACTCTCACCCCATCTTACCTCACACCAAATCGATATATGATAGAATGGGAATTCCATGTCTGACCAACTTCAATGTATCCATTTGACCCAAATCATGTTTTATCGGACACTAAACCAGTGTATGATAGAATTCCATATATATGATCAATCGTAATCTTCTAAAGAATTAAGTGATTTCATTCATCAATAAAAGGTGTGGATATTTGAAATTGCAAGCCAACGAGTGTGTGGGGATGTGACTCATAGGAATAATAGGGAAAAAATGGTCAAACAAGATGTAGCACTAGCTTGAAAGGGCATAGTCCATGCTGGGAAATAAAAAATGCTAATGAAGAAAGTACCACAATACCCTGAGTTCTCTTACAGGAAAAGAAAAGTGATCCATTGGACTAATTGAGCAAGAGTGAGATGGAAGAATGATAATCAGTACAAAATAGAGGAGTAATAATGTAGTACATTATAAAAAATATTTAATAATAAAATTCCTCTAGACCGGTACTCTTCCAATATTGTTTTTCCACCCACTTCTTTTCTTATTGTTAGGCTTTAGTATGTTTATTTTGGACATAGAGAACTACCCTCACTGAGCTGAGTGAGTCTTGGGTCAACTATGTATCATGTCAAAGGCCGATGTGATATCCCTGAACTGAAACTTATATATATTGATTGAAGGAGGATTACAAGAGATTCTCTTTGAGTTACATCATTAGTACTCTTCCAATAGGGATCTCCATGTTGGTTTTCTTCATGTGATAATGACCTATAGGATTTTTTTCATGTCTTGCCCTTTGAAAAATAGGAGGAACAACATTCATGACTTACATGGTCAGGATATTCAGCAAGGACATGGTCTTCACCTATTTGTGAAAGAGGGGTGAGTATTAACTTTCTCACATGCCTATCTTCATCTTGTTTATATTCATCTATTTGGTATGTTTTTTCCAACATACATGAGAAGAATATGAGAGGAGACCTGATATTAAGGTGTCAATGAAGGAAGGCCACAAGTGGAAGAAACCTGGTCATTCAGTTGACTCCTCTAGTCCGTGATTTCTATCATACCAGTCGTTCATTATCGTTATCATTGTATAATATAGGTAGTAGGGATGGTTTTACCTATTATTAGATTTTATCAAATAACTCTCTTTGTATGAAAGGGATACTCTAGTTGTTGAGTCAAGTAGGTCAATATGAGTCACGTTTGAGAGACAGGTATACTTTTATATAGTCTATAATAGAAATACGTGCAACTAGAGTTCCCCTTAATATACAAGGGGGGATGAGAATGATGAAAATGAAAGAGTTATCACTGTACGAAATGAAGAAGAACCTGGAACTCTAAGATTAACCATTTTGAGAATGTGTAGTTCATATGTCTTAATACAAGTGGATTCTAATTAATACTCTGCTGCGTTGGTTTTTCACTACCCTCTCTCCACCATAACAAAATGTTTCCACTATATCTCATAAGTTTTCAAAGGTATGAAGTATGTCTACTAATAGGGTATCCTTATAGGGTATAATAACATAGATCTGACCCAAAATAATGGGTGAATTCCTCCATCCGTATAATCTAGATAGTAAGATACATCATGTATCGCAGGTTCTAAAAGATCTTACCCGAATAGGATCAGGTTCTAAAAGATCTGACCTGAATAGGGCCAGGCTCTAAAAGTCTTGTCACAAATAGGGTCAGGTTCTAAACCCTAATATATTAATATAAATATTAAGTATAACCTCCCTAACCCTCCTAGGATACTTTATATCTTTGTGTTAAAAAGGGTTATATCTAAAAGAACCTAAAGTGTCATATCTTTTAAAATCTTTTAGTGAGGGTCAGGAATGTAGAAGAAAGAGGAGTGGTTGTGGATGGATTTTTATTTCTGATAAGGATTAGGATATGAAGTATAATAGTGGTATGGGATCTAATCCATTATCAAAAGTGCTATAAAGATATCATGATGCTTCTTTTATTCCCACTAGTGGATTTTCCAGATTTCCTCTATTAACGGAAGAGAACTTGTTTCATTTGTCGGAGGAAATAGAGAAATACAGGAGAGAGTAACCCATTGATGATTAAAGAGGGGAGTTTTACCCCAAAGCATAGATCAGACTTATAATAACAAGTCTCAAGACACTGATTCTCAAGCTATATGAAATCCATATCAATCCCAAGAAAGTTAGTATGCACTCAATCCAAACATTTTTTTGAAATATTCAAAAAATGAATTTAAAGGATCAGAAAGGCGATGTAAATCGTGACCTTTAGGAGCTTCAAATCAACACATAATATAAGATTTTTTCACCCAGCCAGTTAAATACATGATGATATAGAACGTATGAGGAAGAATATGAATTTGGGGATTGAGATTAGATTGTTATGGATTATCAAAAAAAACATCTAGTGTATCCTTTTAAATCCTCAATAATGTAGAGAGGACTTTCATATCCTAATATGTATACATTAAATAATTTATGGCTCTCTCACTATGATCTATACATATATATAGGGGACCTCGTCATCTAATCAGCATGAGTACACACGAGAAGTGTGTATAGTGTTCGTGTATATGATAATGCCCCTGAATGGGGGGCATGCTCAACCCATGTTACATTGATTTATTCATTCTTGCCTTAGTAATCAAGTTAGAATGGATTAACTTATTCAAAGATCATTTCCCACTCTTCATGGGAGACATTTCTCAAAAAATATCCAGTTTTCATGGGTTTAAATGGAGGTGCACTTGTTTTGGAAGCGAACATTAAAATCCCCAACTACCTGGTAAAGAGAATATTATTGTTGATCTAATATCAACGGTGCATCCATCCATTGGTCCCCATTGTGCCAAATAGAATATCTTGACTAGGGAGTAGCACTAACTGTTGTTTTAGACTTACATTAGGTGATGAGTTAACTCACCCTGGATGTACACACCACAGTCCCAGGTGAGGAACCGGATGACCACGATTGAATAAGTCGAAGTTATTTAGAAATTTAGAACAATAAATATGTTTTGGATAAAATCCATCCCATGAAAAGGGGATTCATAAATAGTATTGATAAATATCATAGTGGGATAAGAGAAAATAAAGAGAGATATAGAGATACCTAGAGCTCCTATTTCCCTGAATGATGAAGGTGCCATGGACTGTTCTACCTAGAAGACTCTCTATTTTGATAGAACTTGTTTATTGATTGAATAAATAGGTGCATTACCAGTTAAGATGATACTCTCCATGATGCGTCAGAGAAATATTGGCTCTGCTCTTTCTATAAGGTATAGTATAAGGAAACTAGGTAGTTCTTTTTCCCCTTGGATCCCTTTATATATGATCATTTTTTTGGGAAGGGAATAAAGAAAACAAATGAGCTGATCATTCATTCAGGTTGAGAGAATGTTGGCCACCCATTCGTGGAGTTAACAGTAAAAATTACATTTCAGATTGAACAAGGTTCAGGACCTCATGTCGTCTTCTATCTTATGATAGATCAAAAACTGCACCCTTTGTGTCAGAGTTCTAATGAATCTGGGTTTTTTATAGGGATATTATCCTAGAGACATATCAAACCCTTATGCTCAAACTTATGGAAGTCTTCCTCAGAATTAAACGGTTGTTATTTTCCATAATCCATCCATTTAAAATGGGGTTATAATAAATGAGAGAATAAAATACATTAGCTTCTTTCCTCCCTTCATGGATTTAGGATTCAAATAGTGGATTTCTAAATTGTGTAAGAGATGAGAGAAAGATGCTTAGAATAGATACGTTGTTCAGATCTTTTGTGAGCTTTGTCTTTCTCTAATGTGAATGAATAATGCAAGAGAATAGAGTAGTCTCTTCCCAACGGTTCCCTACGAGGGTCAATCACTGGGGATGAAGTCAACTAGAAACTATTTGATCATGAGGCTAATTTTCTGATGAATGGGTGGTTTTTATTCTTCGATGTTATATTCTTAAAACATTGATTTTTTTATTAATACATGTACTCTTCTATAGAGTTCTCATCTCAAAAAGTTCGTACAATATTGGTGAGTCTCGCCGATTCATTATTTCTTGTTGTATTGATTCAAGCCCTTGTAGTCCTACTTATCTATATAGTAATGGAAGTCAAACTTACTAAAATTGACATATATACCTATTTTATATAGTTTGAACACTCGAATTCAATGACAAAGCATATGTTTATGGTGGTTGTTGTAGTTTTCATAGTTTCTTGTAGACTCAATTATAAGAGAACCTATTTTCGTTGAGATTGGGTTGGTATTTAGTTTACCATAGTACAAGATCGAAAAGAATTCTCTTTGGTGCCCAAAAAATCCCATTTATTGTTGGCAAACAACCAACCCCCAAATTTATTCATCCAAAATCCTTTCTTTAGGAGTAGATAAGTGAAAGAATGAACCAAAAAAAATTATAGATATCATTTTTTACATGTTATTGAGAAGCACTACAAATAATATTTTTAATTATCTTTATCTTAAACCTTATGATAGGGTCATATCTACAGTACTTGACCATATATTGGTCACCCTTTTGAAAGGGTCAGATCATGTAGAACTTCTACTCTAAAGGTTGTACTTATATATAAGGGTATAGAACCATTTCTTTTTTTAGAAACATGATAAGTATCTAGTAGTGCTCTAGTAGAAAAGCATGGATACATGTGATGTTATTATTGAACATAAAAAATAGATTGGTTTTCCATTGGGATTCATGTCTACTTGGAGGGGTATAAAGGTGAGAAACGTTCATCTTCATCCTCATATTGCTGATTCGTAAAGAGGAATCACCTACACCCATTGGACAACCCCTTATATCCAACCTCATAATGTGACCCCTACCCTAAGATGATCCCTATCCCCCTTGAGTAATTTGACATTCTACCATTGATTCCTATTCATACAGGGGACTTGTATTTCTCATTCACAAATACATTTTTGTTTATGCCGATAAATCTCATTTTGGTCATAATATTTATCTTACATACCATGTTGGTATGGTGGTGCAATGTTCTACCTGAAAAATAACATGATTCTCTATTATTGGTCCTTCATGACTAACAAGGGGTGAGAGTCAAAGGGGATCAAAATGTCCCATCAATAGCGTGAGGGCTTTCTGAACCTGGAACAATTACGACCGACCAAGCAACTCAAGCCTCTAAGTCTAAATAGTAACCCCTATCGCCTGAGAAGAGGGGGATTAATAAATATAAATTTAGGGCCACAAAAGGTTCGTCCCGAGAGAAAAATTGAAGTATTAGATTGACATAGAGAAATCTATTTTACCACTAATGAAACACTATCTATATATTATCTATAGAAGAAGATGATTATTGTCTTCAAAGGAATCATAGTACAAAATTGAAGTCCTATTCACATATGATTATTAGAATGTCTAAATGAGTGTAAATCTAGAAGGAAGTATGTCTCTATCTACTGTATTTAAGCATGTGGCTCAATGTTGTATCTTTTTTTCATTTCGACATGTTTTTTCTTTAGAAAATTTCTTTTAATTCCTTTTTGTTAAGGAAATCTACTTGATTGGTACTCTTTTAATAGTGGATATTTGAAAATAATAGCTAGGGTCTTCATCCCTTTTCTATTTCCCAAAGAGGTAGTTGTTGTTATATCATTGTTGTAGCATGGGACTAAAATATTTGTGGATTTCACCCTAATATGGTGTGTGTGAGACTGAGATTGGACGACTAACCATATGGTGTATCATTGTGAACATGGAGGGGACATTTTCCTTGATAGGTGAAATCTATTCTAGAATGCCTAACACCACCTCAGTTGACTTAACTGCTTGAGCAGCCCAATCAATTCATCAATACAGGGAAGTTGGAAGAGTTGGCCTTGTGTTCTAGTGGGTATATCAACAGAAGGGACACATGGTCAGGAATATTATTTAGAGGAGAGATAATGTAATAGAGAGGTAAATATCTCTATAGACATTCCATGGATGTGGGGAAATGATCCATCACTTCCCCCCCCCCCCCCTTGTATTACTCTCTTAGGTGTTCAGTTTCTTGTCTTTCTATCAATGCATCTATAATCATTCAGATCAGTGGTTCATCCCCAGTTATTAGTGATGGTATCTACGATTCATGGGTTTTATAGCTAATACTTCTTTACAACCGATCCTGAAACACCAATAAAATTTAACAGGGAATGTCGAAGTAATTTATTTCTAAAGTCTACTACTGGAATTCATGTCATCCTACCTAGACATCTCTATTGGTCCTGCTGAGGGGAAGATAAGATATTGGGCAGCAGTAGGCCGGTCTAGGATGGGGACCATAAATCTACATGAAAGGGGTGAAATGGGAATCCAGAGATTATATTCATTATTTTCTCCTACTACCTACTAGGTAAAGGTGTAGAAACGAATGAACGAATAGGGGTAATACTTATTTATTCTTATAGTTGAGGCCACTCAGATCGGATTCAAGGAATTGTGAAAAGGAGATGGATCAGTCTAGATATTTGATCCAGGTCATTGCTCTACTCATTCATACTCTTTGATGGATGGATGTAAATAAGATATCTTGAGGTCAACCAACATGCTTGGGTTTGGGACTTGCAAACATTATAATATAGGTAGAAGAGTTTGAAATTTGCATCATAGAATTAGAAGAGATAGGAGGTAGGGATGGGCTAGTAAGTGATAGCATCCAGGAGAGATAAAGAGATTGTTGAAAAGAATTGTCATAGGAATCTTGAATTTGTGGACTTGCATCCCCATTGGTGAAGAAAAATGAGAAGGAGATGGCGCCATCTCATTCGCTTCCATCTAGTTTAGGTAGACTGGTACTTATATATATTGTCATTGTCAACATAATGGATGTGTAGTTTTTGTTAGGGGAGGAATAATTGAGAGATCTATATGAAGAGATTTAATGAATTAATACATATGTAACGGTGATGTTAATTAGGGTCATCGGCAGCTTGTTCATTCTAGTTAATATAAATAGAATGGACGGTGGTTATCAATTAATCAATCATTTATCTGATGAATTAGATTCATATTACAACGTATTTTATTCACTTCCTAACACTGGTTTCTTCCTCATACAATGAGTGGGAATACTACCACGGAAAACCTTATATTCTAATAGTTGAGTCTGATTTTACTACGCGGAGTATAAGACTGGATTCTGATATTATGGATTACAAGATAGAAAGCTTCAACTACGACCAGAAGATGGATTAGATTTATATTAATATAATTTTATTGAAATAAAAAAAATATATTGGGACAAAAAAGGGTGGGATAAATTGACTGTTACTTAGATTGGCTCGCGAGGTGATTTTGTTGGATTTGGGAATGGGGATTCTTAGCAAATGCAATGCCCTAAATGTGTTATAATGGAGTTAGTTGTTAGTCAGCTTAGTGTTTTTCTTGTTTTTTTTGCTACTAACTCACCCCCTTTATGATTTTAAGTATATCATATGGAATTTTTTATCCTTTTAAACTAAATGCCTTTTTAAATACTGTTAGAACATCTTGCTTCTATCTTGACTGAAAAAGATGTGATAAAAAAGCCTTTGTAGTGGCTTCTAGATTTTTTCAAATCTAGTAGATATTAGTCTTATAAAAGAGGAATCTATGATCTTGGGGATACATTTATAGTAGTGGTCCTTCATGTGGTTTCCAGTTACCAACACTATTTCTTTCCAGCTATTTCTTGTGCAAAAGGTGTTGTGTAGGGAACAGTTCTTCCATGTAGGGCAAGCAAGGGGAATCCTAATCATACTGAATCTATACAGAAGGAAATCATGTACTAATTTTATTGTTCCATCCATTTCCCAATTCTAAATAGTACCCTTACATTAGCAGTGATACAATATAGGAAGGGAGAGATCTTATTTCAAAGACAAGTACGTGTTTATATAGTGTGTAGCTCACCGAAAATATTAAGGATTCTGTATTCATGGATAGATATCCCGAGCTAAAAGGAAAGCTCTATAATAGTGGAGGAATGATGCTTATATATAATGAATGTAAAGGCTTGACATGTTAAAGGATTAGGGAAGTAAACTAATACTTTGAAAGATGATTTAATAATGATCCTACCATTACAGATAGATATTTGCCAACATGCGATTGCCTACCGATTCTATGAACATGTTACCTTCCATTACCTTCTTATAAGTTAGATAAATAAGTCCTACTAGTAGATTACCAGTATACGAATACATAAGGTCAGGATATAGAAGTTAGAAGAGGGAAATTAGTAATTACAAAAAATGAATTTAGGCACAAACATTTTCACAGTGACATAAGCCATTTCCGTATATAACCAATTTTACAGATTAGCCTGGATTACGCCTTCAAATCCGTAGTTCACACCTATGATCATTTTTCTTATCAAGGTACAACTTTTTAGTTAATAAATAATGATATACTAATTAGGAACATAATCAAATTACTATGTCAATCTACTTCAAACACATGAACTGATTATTGGAATCCAGATTGGAATCATAGAATTCCCACTAGGCAGTGATCTCCATCCATTTCTCAGATCTCAGACAAATTTTCATATGAATTTCTTTTGATGTATGGAGAGTTTGAAATCATGATCCAATTATAGATGTTAAGGAACAAATCCTAGTTGCACAATCTGGTTCAGTTATTTTACCATTTATAACTGTTAGATATAAGTACCAGATTAGTCATTTCATTAAGCGGTTTTAGAATTCCTGCAAGAGATTATTATAAACATCATCTCATCCTGTCAGGAGAATCATATGATTAACCAATATTACATACAAATGATGGAACATCACTAAGGGTTTTATCTGAGACCTTCTGACGTTTTCAAATCACTCTCTTTGGTTCAGGAAAACAAAGGATATGATATGATGAATGTTCATATTGGCTTCGTAGCGTACAAAATACTAAAAGGATACAAAAGAAAATCTATTTTAGATTAGAGTAACGACACTGATTACTTATGTATAATATAGGTATGACCCCTTAATTCCCAAATGAAATCCCTCACAACACTCGATACCTACAACTTCTCTCACTTATTTTGGTAGATAAATGGGTGGACATGTATCTATAGCCTCTGCTACTGGTTGATTGACTACGTTACTTTATATGGACCTTGGGCTGCAACTGAGCGTAGTCCATGGGAATCCTACTCTAGATATAGAACCCCTTAATAGATCAAATATTCCAACCTACGATCATTTTAGGGAGGCTCAGGAATAGGGACCTATTGAAAATTTTCTTCTTCAAAATATGAAAAAGGAAGCTGACTAGACAACACAGAAACATAGATGCCCGATTCGTTTCCAATATGCTCTTCTGTTCCATCCGACTACACAGCTAAAAAAGCCACCCACCCCTTTCCCTTGATCCCTCTCACTCCCTCAATAATGAAAGGGCACATATCACTCTGTCTGGAATATGAATTAGAACCACATTTCCATCATTGTGTGGTCGATAGTCATACTACACACCACACAAGTAAATTTGGCCTTTTTCATATCTTTCTCTTTCTGAACCCCTATCCGGACACTTCTAGAATCAGGTCATGATCAGGAGCAGTTCAACCACTTTTAGATATCACTCACTCCTAGGAAGAGTCTTTCATTGGTCAACCTACATCTATTAATCATCACAGGTGACACTTTCTCAAGGGGTGATACCTTGTGCCAGTTTTTGAGCCTGAGGCTGCCTGACCATTCAGAACGATTTATATATTTTAGATCCTGACCCTAAAGGTGATACATAAAATGTGTATAAGGTTTTAGATCCTATTACCATAAATCATTTTTTGAATAATCAACCACAGGTCCATCCAATTCAACCAGGTTACTGGTGGAGCAAAAGTTAATATGGATAAGGAATTGGGTTAAAAACTGAGGCTTGAAGGTATGTAAAAGTAGAAGACAAGGACATAGAGAGTAGAGAAGAGGATTGTTAGAACTCGAATCTAATAACAATTTCATTTAATGTTGATAGGAAGGGGGTGATCCCTATATATTAGATTTATCCTATTTTTCATTACTCTACTCTACAGTACACTTATATATAGTTATAGAGATGATACCATGACATGAAATGATCTACTCGATCAATCCATTGGAGGATTATTCTTAGTGAAGATACCAACATGATCCACTCGGTCAGGTCTGATTCAAGCACTCCAACTGCTACGAGTACTACAACAACAGTGGTAGCATATCATTTCATTTGTGTCGGGATACAATTATATTATAGAATAAATGGATTTATATTGGTTTGTTTTCTATCTGCATTATCATCATCCCACTTCCTCTTCATGACAAAAAAGGAGAAGTCACTTGACTGAGTGTATGAGGGGGGCTACTGGTGATAGTTATATATATTGTCATTACTCTACTCTAATAGTCCTACCATAAGAAAATATATAGAAAATGTACCTGATTGTACTCTATTTGTCTATAATATACTCTATTTGATGATATCTGAATGTTGGATGACATGATGGCTGAATGGATTGATGATTTGAACATCAACAGGAATCTTAGAATTAAAAGCGGGTGAAAGTATCCTGAACCTTTAGAAAGAGTCATATATTTTTGAACCTATGAAGAGAGAGGACTTTTTCACTTGATATAGTATAGGTAGTAGAATCCAGAATACAATCATCAAACAAGATGACCATCTTGTTAACATGTTCCTCTATCTGTATAATCTAGATAGTATGATACTTCATGTATCCCAGGTCCTGCAAGGACTAGTCAGACAAGGCAGGATATGATAAATTATAAGAGTTCCTCCATCCATATAATCTAGATAGTATGATACTTTACATATCGCATGTCCTCCAATTTCTGGTCAGAAAATGTCTCACAAGGAAGGAAAGTCTTCAAAAAAACCATATGATGACCTTCAATAGATTATTCTAGGTCCTTAGGTTTTTTTAGTTCCCTTTTTTGGAGGATCACAAAAATGGAACTGAGAAAATACAAATATGTGTTCTTCCCCACTGAAAGGGGAAATAACATATCTTGGTGTTGGAGTTCATGTCGTAGTTGCGTTTCATAAATATAATGTGACAGGTGACAGGTTCGATATCTTTCCAGTGATGAGTTCTGTACTCTACTCTAATAGTCCAGTGTCAGCATCTCTTTAACGAAATCTCTTATATGAGGTAAATTTTAGTCAAAGATAATGGAATGTATCCAGGATATAGTTTATATGACTGGATATTCTATCCTTATTCCATATATACCAGAACAGATTCTGTATAATATATGTAGTAGACCTGTTATACCTGAATGATGTGTCGTAGTGAAGACTTGGGAGGACCAGGACAGTATAGAGTAGGCTATAATCTCAATTACACTAAGTATCAGGGTTCTCTCAAACTGGTCTATTTCTAACATGAAATTATTCATTATTTTTTTAGCATTCATCAGTATAATATAGGTAATAGATATATGATCTTATAGAAGTAACATCAATTTCATAAGCTTATAATGCTACTTTTCATTCCAGTAGGTTGTCATCATAGGATTGAATGGTTCGTCAAATTTTCTAGTTTGGTTAATTTTTCTTCCTTGTCTATCTCTAAATTCCATCCATCATTGAACTAGTACCATAATCTACTATTTATATTGTACTGATACATGAACTCGAGGAGAGGAGGGTGTCCTAAAAAAAGTATTTGAAAACAAGCACTGTTTAAAGAATGTGACTTGTATCAGATGATCCTTCTTCATTAAATTTATGGGGATTCATTCAAAAGTTTGATGAAGCCCCAGGATTTGACAATTTTTTCTTTAGAATCACTCATTAATGAACAATTTTTTCAAATTGGTACATATATATATTGAGGACATAAAAATATAAAATAGTGACTAGCTGGTGAAAAGTGATGTTTTTCAGAAAGGGGACGACTCTAATATAATTTTAGGTTTTATCGTATGATAATTAAAGATAATTTATCCAAATAGGATGGAAAGTGGAAGGCAAGGATTTTAGGATATACAGTGACAAGGGGACATCGAGTCTCAGTCCAAGGTGGGGAGTTTCTAAACATAAGGAATGACTAATATACACGGAGCATTGATTGTCAAGTTGATGGTCCTATATGGTGATCTTATAATAAGGAAGGATCGATAAAATTGAGTGCTACTACTTATATATATTGAGGTAACTGATCTGAATACATTGTGTGAGAGGGGTGAGAAGAATGACCTATGCTATGAAAAGTGGAGAGAGACTAGATGAGTCAATATAGATGCAAGGGAATTTTAATCAACCTAGTTCTTTATCATTATCAGTGTATAATATAGGTAGTAGACATGTCAGTACGTAAGGCTACATGGGGGCTCATTGAATCTGGAACATTTTCAATGGGGACAGGGAGGGCATATATAGACAGACAGCTAGAAGCATGATAAAACGTTAGTCTATCAATATATATCAGTGCTAGTGTCAAAGAGGGGTAGTCCTGGGAAATAAAAAAGGCCAGTAGAAAATACATTAGTCGATTGAGATCATGAAACAGAACCAAAATCGAATCTCTGAAAAAGGTTTCATCGGCTATGGCTCTGACAAGTCATAATGATTCCATGAATTCCTTCAGAGTTGTATACAAATACAACTAGCGTGGGGAATGAATGTCCCCAAATCTGTTTCCTTTTCCATTTCTTATTTGAGTTATAGGAAAACCACAAGCATCCATGTTTACTCATAATAATAACTATACTGGTACTTAAATATATTGAATTTCCCGTGTTTTTTCTACTATTTTATCAATCATATATTCTTCTATTTAGATTGCAATTTTTTCATTCATATATCCCAGAATCTTGATGTGCTATCTTAGTTGGGGTCACATAATTATTTCATGATTGGGTACTGAACTCTATCTAATTAGATCCTCTATGAGGGTGAAATGATAAGGATAAAGAATGCAAATCCTATTGACATATAGTCATCATACATCTCAAATTAATTTCCCCATTGGAACGAGAACAAAAAAGGTCTTCACTAAGGTTTTCATAGTATTATGATGACCATAATGACTTCTACTACTATGAACTATCATATTTAATTCATAATGGGTCATGAGAGATAGCGCCTCTCATATATATGGGTACACACAACTTGAGGTAGATGAGTGAATGTGTTTAGTTGGATCAGTTTCTCCTGCAAGATTCTGATATGAAGAGGCATTGGAAGTATCTCTCCAAAAAGGCATTTCTATCACATTAAAGAGTAGTGAGAAAGGTACCTTATATTATATGTGTAGAACAGTTGTATTGGATAAAGGTCGAACCCCTAAGTGGATTTTTAGAATATATTTTTTCTCCATTGAATGTTGAATGAAAAGTGATACTTACATATGTTGTCTGACCGGTCCCTCTTCTTAATTTGGTTAAGGTTCTCTCTTCCATCAATATATGTAAGTACAATCTCATTTTATGTTTTCTTTTCTCTGGTGTGCCTCTTCTTTTTTTTCACATCCTCTCCACATCTAGCGGAAGACTCTTGAATGTGGTCAAGTTACACACTACCTATATTATACAGAGACTCAGAGGGTTCAAAAATGGTACTTATATATATTTTATGTGGGTAGTTATTTATCCTTATCAGTGTATAATATAGGTAGTAGTGTATTTCCATTTTGGCTTGGAAGTGGATCATGATGCAGTTTTTCTAGGTGATAGGAGAACTATGGTCTCATGAATATTAGAGTAGAGTACTGACTATCAGGACAGCCTTGACTCCATGACTTCCCAAAGTTCAGAAATGCAAGAAACTATCTATAATCACCATTAGAAGAGTACCATTTCTACATGATTCAGATCTCCACAACCCTTTTTTGGCATTCCCCAAAAGATGAGATACATAACCCCTTTGAAGCCCAACTGGGTAAATTCATCTTGTCGCTCGTCTATTGGAATAGGGGTACCAAGTCTGATAATGGAAAGATGAATAGAAGATGGCTCTAGGGGAAGGAAGTAAATACCCCCTGACCTATCTATAAGAAGTGAATACACCTAGAATAAGTTCCTGGGAGAACATCTAGTAGAGGAACTCAGACTTTTAGAACTGGAAGATCAACTGAATAAACTACCTTGAACTATTTCGATGATAATATCACTATGCATACGAATTCGGAAAGGGTTGAGAAACTCAACACAGATAGGACAACCCGGATAGGTAAACACAGATAGGTCAATCATGCTTTCCTACCTATGTTGACTTATCTTTTTGGTACTTGAACGACTACTAGGTGGATTATTAAATGTGTCGTGCTTTCCATCAACATGTTATAGGGTTACCTTTGGCTTAAGCATATATGGAGATGCCCCGAGTTTCTTATACCAATAAGTTGTACTCATAGATGGTTGGGTGTGTCCATCCAATATCAGATCTCTTTATGTATGCTTGTTTTTTATAAAGTTCCATACTCCAGGTATTCTAGAATATAATGTGCCATGAGTCACATTGTAGCAACAGTGTGGACCACCGAGGGTCCCATCATTACATAACTGGATCATTGAAATATCATAACTGAAGGCTTCAGATGAGGATTCGAGGTACTTTTGTGTGTGGTTTTCCAAACCCAGTCATATCTTTCTTGTGCCTTTTGTCAATAGAAAATGGGCACAAGTCTATTTTGTGGCTTGTCAGCCTTTGGGGTACTACTCCTCTTGGATGGACATTGGTCGCATTATCTCACCCAATATATATAAGTACTAGTGTGTGGACCCTATATGCTAAATACCAAGAGTGTATCTGCTTTCTAAAGTATGTGGTACAAGGTATTGATGTCCTAATAGTGAATATCATCTTCCACACAAGATCATCTCGCCTGGTGTTTCAATATCATCATCAAAGTTCTTTATTTCTAGTATTTGTTGCGCAGAGTACTCCAAGAGGTTCTTGATTAATGATTTGACATGAGAATCAAGTCCCCTATCAGTTTGTTTCGTTATATGAACCCATTCATTCCATGAGGTTAAAATATCAAGTACAAAGGTTGAATGCCTTTTTGTCGAGTTATTGGTATTGGTTATAGAGAGATTTTTCAAATCACCTGTCAACCATAGTCTCATTCATGATGAATATTATAGTTGGTGTGCCGATGACTGACCCTACCAAGATATTGGTGGCTCAGTCAAGGACAACTTGTCAATCTGTCAAGTAATCTACTCGATATATTGGTGACTTGGTGAACTTACATCGGACCTTGTGACCCCCTTTTTGAACAATCTCCTTAAGTGGTCACTATGACTGAGATGAATGGAAGAAGGTATACGTTTAGTAGACTGGTACTATATTACAACTATAAACCATTGGATCACATTGGATGACCAATTGGAAGGATGATGGTGCCAATGTTTATCCATACGAAATGTCAGGTGGAAATATATATAAGTACCTGTGTGGAAGTTCTATTGATTGATCTGTCATCTTTGATTAGACTACCATTCATGTTTGGTGCTGCTATGATGTGGTATTGAAAGGTACCATGTTGATATGTGGTTCATGTACACTATGAGTTTATTAAAACAGCTAGTAAGCTTGAATTAGGGATGACATAGAATAGTTAAGTCCTTAGAAAAATAAGATTCTTAACTCTTATAGATTATGTAGACCTTAGGGTGAGGTCCAAATATCATATCATATCTAAAGGGTATGGAATCCTCACTATTATTATTATATGGCTTCATTCTTCTAATGACTGAATGAACTATTCTATGTGTAGAACTAGATTCACTATTCTATGTTCATCGACTCTTGGGTATCAATCTGGTAGATAGAACCATGATAATTGTAAACCAATCTCTAAACTCAAGTTATTTATGTTCTTCAATTCCCAATCATAAAAAATCAAGTAAAGAATGTGAAAATAAAGAGAAAAAATAAATAATAAAATGAATAATACCTTTTTTGTGGGGGGGGTTCTTTTTATAGGTATGTTTCGTACCCATTTGATTCAACTTTCCTACATTGATGGAGAGAATGTATTGGTATAGAATCTAGAAGCAATCTTGGCCCCTTATAAAGGGTCAGATATGTGGTACATGACCTAATATTGATCAACAAAAATGTGCTACTTATATATCAAGGGTTTAGAACCTAACTAATAGGTGAGATCTTTGAGTCCTTCTTGGATACTTTTCACTGAATAAGGAATTGATAGAGTCTGTCAAAAACTACAACTTCATAACCTCTAGGTTACATTAGACGGATCATGGCCCCGATCACAGGAGACAATGGAAAGAGGATTAGAAGATGCAAGACTAGGAGTATTTTATGAATCAAATGGACTTGAACTGATAACATGAGAGGAACCACCGATGTACAACTAGGAAAACAGGAGCGATAGCCCGAGCCCACCAGACGCCCATGTCCAACTATCCAGCTATAACATAATATATGACATGATTGTGTTCTAGTTTCAAGACACTAGTGCTGCTACTGGAATCATATTTTCCCATTGCACTAAAGTACAATTAGATATGATTATATTAGATATGCTTTCAATCTTCATATTGACATGGGGGTTTGACTGACCGATTTGTTTGACTCTGCGACCCCTTGCCTGAACTAGATTGTGTAGAACTGATCCATTCAACCATGATGCATCATCCCGATATTTAGAATATAAATTCCACCACTTTGACCCTATCATTATATTGTCTGTATGGTTTCTCGAATTTTTATTAGTCCTCTTGCCCCAATGAAAACTCACCCATCAGTACATCAGCACACCTCCCGACCCATTTCACCACTGCTAGACATCTGTTGGAATAGGGTGTGAAACAGATGCACCCAATAGGTTGGTATTTAAAATTTGTTCACAGATAATCAACAAAAACTTGTCGATGTCAGTGAAGATAATCCATGTCAAAGCCGAGGACCACGTGTGATGGGTTTAAAGAAAAAAATAAACTGTAAAAATATCTATTTTATATCGGAATCTAAGAAAGACATCTTCTCATAATTGGAGATCACTTCTTCAAGAATATGAAGCTGAATTCCCCTAGATCATCCACACGGACTTCATGAAATCCACAGGGGAACCATTCGTCGTAATCTGAATTCTAGCATGGAATTCTGACGATGCTTTCGATGCTCCAACGATCACTGCATCGCTTCGCTAGTGATGCCTGAGATAGTGCTCGATCAAAATTCCTTGGATCCAAATCCTCTCTCTATAGAACATGGGAGATTGGAGAGAAGAGATAATCCCCATTAATAATATTTGGAAAAATCCACACCTCTTCTACTTATAGTTCTTAATTAAAATACTTACTATAGCCTCATTGGCCCTAAATACTTAACACACTATCAACAACATTTTATGACTACTAAACTGAGTCATACTTATTTTATCATTACATGTAATATATTAAATATATTTTGTGATAATAACTAAAACATTAATTCAACTCGTTTCTCCCCTAAGTATTAACTGAACCTTGAATAATTTAATATTTTCCAATTAATATTATTTAATGTATTTACTTAAAACTCATAAATTCATATAATAAATAAATTCAATTATCATTATTCAAAAAAATAAATAATATGAATTCATTTATTTCATTGGTGATTGTTTTTCTTTAAACAAATCCCAGACCCCAGTAGTGGGGCCCACCATGTCGAAAACTCATATTCAACTAAATAGGGAATATTCTTGAATATGCTATTGCGTGTGACCCTCCAGGCCCTTATCTCCACAGTAGTGAATAGTATTCACATACTAAGAGTGGGATCTAGAAACCCATCAAGGCCCTTGAAATGATAAATGGTGTCACAATAGCAACAACCAACCTACGAACACACACTTTTTAATATAATGTCTTTTTCTGTTATATCTCATTAAGCAGGATGCACTCATGTGTTATTTACCTTAATATGGTTTATTGTTTGTTGGTTTAACATGAAGGATTTATCATTGACTTCCATTCCCATGGTCTTATAAGGGTATATCCATCCATATCAACATGGCCTAAGATATATTACTTCCATAACATAGAGGTGACAAATCCTTTCTTGACCATTCAACCAATTTCATGCCACAAATGACGCACCCTACACAAACTACATCTCAACGAGATCAATTCCATGGTTTTCACCTTGAATCAATGTACACAATCAAATTACATGCATTGGTAATGATATCAAGTCGGGATTATATAACACATGATCGTGATAGAAACATCCAATGACACCCAAATAATGTGGTGTTCTTATTGGTTGGTCAGTCCTCATGATCTCACTACTAGATATCACCAAGTTCGAACATCATGAGATGAAATTTCACTGCTTATGATCCCCTAGAACCTGATAGTTAAACATATACTATGTCTAGTCAGTAAGATGTATATTGACCATAGAACATATATTTATGATTAATTTCATAGTATCTAGAGGTTCTCATTATATCCTAGGAACTGTTATAACCTTTCGATACGACAATTATTTATTGGACATTACCATTTCGAAAGTGGACACAGAAATTTATACACTATAATGGTAAGATGAAATCATGTATATCAAACTGTATACACGATATAGTAATCATAAGCACTGAATAGTTGGGTTTGGGGAACCCACTATTTCAACACTCCAGCTTTCACTAGAGACAACTTTATAACCAAACATTTTAGCCACTCACATGATGAACATCATGATTCTACTGTGTAATGGATTTAGCTATTGGGTCTGCCACTATTCCACTGTGTGGCTATTCTGCTATAAAGACCTCATCTCCTTTTGTAAAACTACTAAATATATCGTATCCCGAGTATATCTCACTTTTCCACTATCATAACATGGAATTTGGCTAGTAAGAATATAATAATTTATATTATCATAATACTTTTCTCCTCAGATTTGATTCCTTGAACTGGAAAAAATCATTGCATTTAGCTGCTTTTTAGCTGCCTCAGAAGCTACAACATACTTGGTCTTGTAGGTATGGCCTCCATTGGCTTATATGAGCTTGCCTCTCTCATCATATTAAGACTAACTATGATAGTAGATCACATTTATCTATGGAAGACTTGTTTGAATCCATGAAAACTAGTATCCTTTATTCTCCACATACCTTGTACATATCTTCTGTACATTCCAAAGTACAATTAGATAGTTCTGACTACATACCATGTAGTGCTCCTAGATATAACTGACATTTTCCTACTATAAAATATATCATGGCAATATTGGTTCTTGTATATATTATGTCATGTGTGATTGATCCATATCTATAATGTATGGATTGTAACTCACCACGTTTATATCTTCCCATGTCACAAACATGTTATCATGGGAAGATTATACCCTTTTTCATAGGCAACAAATCATCTCTTCAATTGATCCAACCTATATTTTTTAATTCAATATCACAATATGTACAATTGACTTAGACCAGGAAACCTATAGATCTACCTCAGTAGATCCTATTCCATATATCATTGGTTTCTAGTTTAATTCTATCATTGGACAATAAATTTCATCGTGGAATTGACTAACCATAAGACCAATGATTGTTTTCCATATATCTCCAAATATATTTTTCATGGAAATCATTGACGCTTCAACTGACCTTTCATAGACACATGGAAATCATTTTTTGAAAATTTATATTCTATGATCACATTGCTAACATTAATCCTAACCAGATTTCAGTAACATGAAACCATTATTCACATTTTGTGACATGACCATACCTTTGTGGTCACGTCGTATAGACATCATTCACGGTTGGTGGTCATGACCTCCAATGATAAATAATTTGAGCATTTATTTGATCTATGATAAGTAAAATTCTAATGGATTTAGGCATAATGATGTGGTGAAAGCAATAAAACCTTGTTGGTACTATGATTGTACCATCCATGTATCAAATCACTTGAATAACCACCATAATATTCAAAATAATAAGTCCCTTTCACTTTGATACATGGAATCCATAAATTGAATTTTAGTTGGTATTATCAATTTTATCTAATTTCCACATTCTTCTTACATGTAGGAAATATTATTTACATTGAATAATAGATCACTGACCACAGTAAATATAAAAACCATCTCCATGGTTTTATCCTTCCTACGCAGTGTGTGTCTCTATAACATATTTTGTCCCACATGCTCTTATGGAACTAGTTCCTATTCCAACTACTTGTGAATCATAATCATTGACTAAACACAAGTCATTATAGCTCCCACTATCTCTAATAGTGATGTAAACCCTTATATATATGTTTATTCTATCACTTGAATATAATTTTTACTATCTTATGTATTTATTTAATATCCAAAGTATTCTTTAGGATAAGTACATAAGATGAACAATGTGATTATCTTGATGCAAGTGTTTTGTATAAGAAAAAAAAATTCATCAAAACACATGTCCTTATGACATAATTGATTTACATCATAATATGACTGGAATGATATCCATTTTGAATTTTAGTTGGCATATGGGTGTGGTAGATTTCTATTAATTTCAAATAATTTCATAAAATATAATAGAATTTTCATCTAGTTGCAACATTGATATTACATACATCAATATTTTTATGTATAACATATACGTTTATGAATTTCTCCACAACACATGTTTTTTTATCAATTTTTAATTATAAGACTTTATCATCAATCCTCCTCCTTAACATCAATGTCATGAAGTCGATAAGGTAATGTGTGTTTAGGAATTACTCTACGCTACATTATCATGATTGATTAATGCGTGTTCAATATATTCTTTGATATCCCATCCCAAAGAAACTCATATCTCTTTACCATGCATATACTTAAATTTTTTATTTTTAATTACTTAATGGAATCCTATGAAGTATATATATATACCTCTATCTTATAAATGTAATAGTTCACGCTTTCTTGTTCAACTATTTCCAAAATCATTGTGACAAACCCTTATTTATAAAGCCTCCATTTTCCAAACTAAATACGTCAATAGTACCTAAATTATTTAGATGTTCCAAGCCTAAATATCATACTTGGTAAATTCCTGACGTACACTTTTATTATTACTTTACAATGAATTATCTTGTCATAACTTTGTATTAGTCTTATGTTTATATTCATCATTTTCCCTTTTATTCATGTATCACTGAAATAGTGATTGAGTTTACCAAAAAAAAATCATTCATTATAGAACCTGAAAGAATGTATCCTTGTATCCAATGACACCTGAGATTTATGTTTATGGTTATATGAAATAATTGTTAAACATGAATCATTTACTTGGCGATTTAGAAGTCATTTACCTCTCACCACTAGCCTAGGTATATCCCATTCACATCCACCTAGAGAATACACCTTACTTCTAGTAATGTTTCTATACTAACTTTGTTTTTATATTAGAATGCAAAAATGTCCCAACAAATTGCATTTACTGCCAATGATGTAAAAATGAAAAATTACATTTGATGAATATTTCTGATGAAGAATCAGTTAACTAACTTCTTTAATTCCGTTTATTCCTTTTAAACTTCTATTGTATTATGAAATACAAATAACCATTGTTAATACCCAATTAATTGAAGGACGTCGCGAATGTGTCATTAGCATTAAAATACATTGACATTTTCAAATTTCATTTCAATTTATTCTCTATGTGAATTAAAACTTAGTTGTCTTTTATTCTTATCCACATGTAAAACCTTGTCTAGATATGTACTGAATCATTTCCTAAATACCTGCTCATTTTATAAATTAAATCGAGAATTGATTAATTTGTTGAAAATGATAAGAGAAAAGGATCCATTTAATGAAAATGATGAATCTTTCAATTTACACATGTCGGTGTAACAATCGCATTATTCAAATAATTGCTTCTCTTTCTCCTTGAAAACATCATGGAGATGAGACTTCATGTTTATATCATCCTTGTATTGGTGTAGCGACTGAAACTGACACTAGATATTGATGATATCATTATGATATAACTATCATATACATTGTAAATTAGTCTCATGTAATCAATTTTCACCCTCACTTCTTGAGGTAGTTTAATAGTGTTGGGGACACTGGCACCTGGAGTTTCCTATATCATAGTACTATGCGCATGCACCTATAGTATTGATGGATACTCGTGTCAGTGTTGACATTTACTTCTTCCAATATAATATCAATGATTAAATCATGTGGAATATATTTCCATTTTCTACAAATAATGAATTTTAGCAGATTAGTGCATTGTATCTGATTATCAGTTTAGACATTTCTGATTAATTAAATAATTCATTTATTGTATCCCACTATTTTATTGCATTCTAGGAACCCTCTGTACTAGAATCGGAATATTCTGTCACTTAAGTATTCTAGTGTAAATGATCCATGAATCATCCCTCATAGTCTACAATCTATGGCTATGGCACTACATAGAGGGTTTGAGGTAGGCTTTTGGATGGCTGATTGCTTTAACATGCGGTTCCTTGATCTGTTGAGTGATGTCCTATATTCTTAAAATCGGAAATTGATTTACTCAATTCTTGCCACTAATATTTCAACAAAATATATATGGCTATTTATTTTCTAGAATTTTAGTTAAGTCAACCCATCACTCTTATAAGGACTCCCGGGTAGTAAGAAGCACCCTCAGCTATGACATGACCAAGACCTCAAATAGATGGTTTTCGCCAAACATGTATGACGGAAGGCGGTTATGAAATGATATATTTTTAAGGGTTTTATTATTTTTAATGTGACAAAACAAATCATTTTCTTTTTTTTATAAGCACGTACTATGTTATCGCACACACAACTGACCATGCAATAAATATAAATTTCATCGTTTAGAATTTTCATTTTATCTGGAATTATTGTATATTATTATTCTATGTCATCATGAAATAAACTACACATGAACCAAATAATAAACAATACAAAACAGAATTAACACCTGATCATGAGCCGGTTATAATGGTTGATCCGTCGTGTGAATAACGGACCAACCGAAACCCTAGGAGTAAGTACCTTTAGTTGCGTGGGTTGAAACACGAACAACAATGCCTACTTATCCCAGGTATCCAACTCTTGTCTTGTGTATCACCGTCACATGACGCAAAGTGCGTCATTTTTTATATCATCATTATATAACTATACTCGCATGTAGGTGAGGGGTCTCAGGGTATAAAATACAATTCTGACAATGAGCATGCAAGCTCTTATACATATAATGACACATGAGATGACAGATAGATCATCTTTTTATTTAATTAAACTAATTATTACAAAATCATTGAATTAATTAATTAATTAATTAATTAAACCGCACCAGACATGCAGTGGTCAGTCTCCAACTCATGATCACCCATATAACTATTAAAGCAGCATATATTAAATAAATGCAGAATAAAATTTAACATTCATTAAAATAATCTGGAGAGAATTTAATTGAATTAAAAACATCACACTTGTTTTTAATTCAATTATGATTTCATCCGATCAAGATTAATTAATTTAATTTTAAAACTAAAAACTAAATTAATTAATTAATTTAATTAATCACCAAACTAAATTTGTCTCTCTGCATTAATATTTTAATAAACAAAATTAATTTTTAATTAATTTAATTCTCAACCGAAATTAAATTAAATTTTTTAATGAATTTTTATTAAATTAAAAAACACACGGATACATAGAACTATGGGTAGGGCCTTTGCGGGTCAGGTAAAACATGCACAGGCCTGGTTCGGGAAGTACTGACCCTATGCAAGGGCGATTTAGGATGGGAAGGTCCACCTAATTACGTTTCGAGCATGAGAGACCCGCTTGAGCGTATTTCAGAGTAGTGCATGTTACCTACTCGCCAGGAGGACTGAGCTGTAGCCAGAACGATCCAAGTCGGGTGTTGTCTAGTGTCGTTGGTGGTACAACAGATCATGACCACAGGAGAACCTCGTGGGTGGGGTGGTGCTCGCGGTGGCCAGTGCATGGGCGGCCAGCCTGTGTGGAGGCAGTCTACGGTGGCAGGTGGCTGAAGCGGGTGGCTAGGGCAGCACCGCGTGGTGTTCCTGGTTCGGAAAAGGTCGCTGTTGCGGGTGGTACTCACGGTATCCAGAGTCGAACGGTGTGGGGAGGATGGGAGACGCCAAGGGGTTACAACGACGTAGGATGATCCTGCAGGAGGTCTACGCAAGAGAGCCAACACAGGTGGCTAGGGCATCGTTGTGCAGTGCACTGGCACTGGGTTTGGGAGGCGGCCCATACGCCTACTGCAAGAGGTATCCATGGGGTGGGATAGCGTCGTCCCGCTGTGCCTATAGGAGGAAGTCTCCGTGATACGGGAGATGCAGGCCTGCAGGATGGAGATGCGGCCTCTTGTGTTGGAGGGCCTGGTGCAGCACCTGGCTACGTGACCTAGTCTACACGGGGAAGAATGAAGCGCTGGGATCTGGGGTGCGACACTGGGTTTGGAAAGGGTTTAGGCATGGTGTGTCGTGGCGCTTCGCTGGTTCGAGTCTCTGCGAGGGAGGAGGCGAGCAACAGGGGCGACCGGAGTGGCCTGGGTGCGGTGCGCCAGTTCTGCGTGCACCACATGAAGAGAGAGGAGGCATCATGTGCCTTGTGCAGTGAAATGAGAAGAGTGAGGAGAACAGGTGGGAGACCTCTGCCCTAGGTGGTGTACGCCGCTATGATGCACGGCTGAAGGAACCATAAGGGGGCTGCTCGCCCATCCCCCTCCCCCAAAAAATGTTTTTTTTTTTTTAATAAAAATGCAGATTTGAAAAGTAGGTCTCCCTTCCATTTAAAATTATTAATAATTTATTATAGTCTATATTTAGACTAGGGAATTCAAAATATTTTTATAATAACACTTCATTACAATATAATATTATAATAATAAAATTATTATTATAATTAAAAAATTATTATTATAATAAAATTATTATAAAAATAATAATTAATAGTACTTATCGGAAAATACTATTCCGGTGTAAACTGATTTAGAGAAAACTGGTTCATCAATTTAGAACCTTATTAAACTACCGGTTTTAATTTGAACATAAAACATTAGATGACCGTAGAATTGTCAGCCAATATCAGATTAAAACACGGTTTATGGTATAGGGACTGTATTGATGGCCTCTACATAACATAATGAAAAATTAACTTTTTTTTCTAAAATTAAAAACGACATGCTCTCCCTCTGATACCACTTGTGGGATCTAGGCATGTATTGAAAGGCCCAAAAAGGCAGGTTTTAATAAAACTTCCTCCGATAATCAATTTAAACATGTTGATGTCAGTGAAGAGTAGACCATTCAATGATGAGGACCACACGTGAAAGGTTTTAAGAAAAAAATAAACTGAAAAAATACCTAGTTTAAATCTAATGTTACAAATGACGTCTACACATTATTGGCGACCGCTACCCAATGAATCCAAAGATTAATTACTCTAGATTGTCCACACGTGCTTCAAGAATTCTTCTAGAGCATCATTTGTTGTAATCAGGGTGGTAGCACGAAAATGCGATGATGCTTTCGACGCTCCAACGATCACCACATCGCATCGTTAGCGATGCCTGAGAGAGTGCTCAATCCAAAGTCCTTGGATCAATATCCTATCTCTCTAGAACATGGGAGAGAGTATAGGAGAGAGAATCCCTATGAATAGTATTGGAAAAATCCCCTCCTCTTCTATTTATAGTGCACAATTAAAATACCCGGTATAGCCTCGCCAGCCCGAAATACTTAACACACTATCAACGACATTTTATGACTACTATACTGTTTCATAAATAGTATAATCATTTACCTTTAATATATTAAATATTTTTTTTGATAATAATTAAGTCATTAACTCAACTCGCCGCTCAAATAAATATTAATTGAACCTTAAATAATTTATTATTTGTTAATTAATATTTTTTCATGTATTTACTCTAAACTCGTAAATAAATTAAATATATAAATTCAATACTTATTATTATAAAATTTAATAAAATGAATTCATTTATTTCATTAGTGATCGTTTCTCTTTGGACAAATCTCGGACCCCTGTGGTGGGACCCACCATGTCCAAAAATCTTATTCAACTGAATAAGACAGATTTTTGAAGACACTCTTGTTTCTGACCCTCTAGGCCCTTATCTCGATAGCTATGAATTGTATTCATAGACCAAGAGGGGGAACTTGAAACCCATCATTTCCCCTTAAGAGATAAGGATTGTCACAGTAGCAACAACCATCCTACAAACATGCACTTTGTAACATAATCTCTTTTCCTGTAATATCTCATAAAGCATGACACACTCATGTGTCACCACCCTTATCTTACTTTATTGTTTGTTGATTTAATAGGATGGATTTACCATTTACTATCATGTACTTGGACTTATAAAGGTACTTCCATCCATATCAACATGTCCATAGATATATTACTTCCATAACCCAGAAGAGACAAATCCATTTTTGACCATTCAACCAATGTCATGCAACCAAAGACGCACTGAACACAAACTACCTTGCCACGACATCATTGTCATTGTTTTCATCATGCATCAAAGTACAAAATCAAATGACATACATTGGTAATTATATCATTTCAGGAGACCATTACACATGATCGTATATAGGAACATCCAATGACACCCAAAACTTGGGGTGTTCCTATTAGCGGGTAAGTCCTCATGACCTCACTACTAGAGATCACCATGTACAAACTTCATTAGAAGAAATTTCAATTCTTATGTAACCCCATCACCTGATAGTCAAACACATATTGTTTCCAGTTAGTAAGATGTATCTATACCATAGAACATATATTTAAGATTAATTACATAGTATCTAGACATTCTCATTATAGCATGGGAACTACTATAACATTTTGATACAACAATTAATCATTAGACATTACCATTTTAATAGTGGATTCAGCAAAGTCTGCATTATAATGGTAAGATGACATCATGTATAGAAAACTGTATACACAATATGTTAATGAAAATCACTGAATAGTTGGGTCTTGGGAACCCATTATTTCAACAGCATCCATTATCTACTATATCATTTCTTACTCGAGTGCAATGACCCAAAAGTCACACACCCATTCTTCTGGATTCATAGCAGTGAACAAGGTCATTTGGAATCCTCGCATGTATAGCCACAATGGGAAGCCAAGGAAGGGTAAATTTCCATGGGGATAATACCTTTCTCAAATTGATCAGTTCTCTACTTTGGTAGTATTGGTCGAAGTGGATGAAATGACCATGGGACCCAAAGAAGGTAATCAAACACCACCTGTCTCTCCTGGAACTACTATGACACATTCCATCCTTCTCCGTATTTTATTATCCCCCACTCAAAATATAGGTGTTTATAACCTCACTATATTGATCTAAGTTTAAATGATATCAAACACAACCCACAGGATGAGTGAGGGTAGTCAGGTGCTCTAGAATGCCTCACAAAATGGTTGCATATTCTTTCCACTCATGGGTGAGTGAAATGAAACAACCACTGCCCGTGAGGCAATGGGGTAAAGTTTTTGGGTTGATAAGAGTGTAGAGTTCAGAGTGGTGCTACTAAAATAACCAAAGGAAACTCAGAATGCTATTTCCAATCATCCAATCGAGTCAACATGACACCCATGGGGGAAGGAGGAGATCCCCACTTCCATTTGAAAACAGGGAATATAACCATCATTATGTTTTTCCTAATTATTTCTTCTTCATTTACATATCATACCATCTCTGACCTATTCCATTTCCATTTCCTTGGCCTTGATTTGGACACTGGAAATATCGACTTTGTTGGTATTGGAATCTCCACACCAAAAAATATTCGATTCTTCGGTACTCTTCTATTAGTGAGTAATCTACTCTAATAATCCTGACTGATCAATGAGATGGCCAACAAAATGGAAGACAACCACTCGGGTAGATATAATATAGGATGTAGGACTTTCAGTTCTTCAGTATTAATAGAGTTAACGACCGAGTTGATTCCATCCATTCCACTCAGGACATAGCCACATTCATTCAACATGACACCCATTACCAAGAAGATCCTTCGGCAGTGTATGATTTTAGTACGATGATTTAAGCTCGTGAGAACTTCAGTTCATAGTTAGAAACCCATCACCCCATGCAGATCAATAGGTCGATCTATAGTGGGTGGTGTGAATATCGGGGTAGGTGGAGAACAAATTGACCATATGGATAGTTAATCAGAAGTCAGCAACGGAATGTCAGAATCCCTGGTACATATATATATTTAGAGATCTTGTCATTATACCTCCTTCATTTCCTTATCCCAATCAGTCTTTTTCATGCCCCCCCAAAATCCAAACCTCACCATGGTGATGTATTCATGAGATGTTTCCATATACTGATAAGGATATAGAATTGATAGAAAAAACCACTTCTTCGATGGAGCCCAATCAGTATAATATAGTCAAACCACTATTGTCACCACTCTAGGAACCATAAAATGTGCCTATGGTGGTGCCTATAGTGGTCCACCTATAGACTATATAGACGAGTACATGGATTGAATATACCATGTTGTCACTAAAACGTTAAGACAAGCTTACCACATACCCTATTTTCATAGCACCTCACTCTACCTTCTAAAAGAAATAGTAATGTTGATTACATACTATTGAGGAGTTTATAATTTTTGGTTTCTAAACCATGCCCTTCCAAAATGAAATATCTCACGGAGAGAGGTTTTGTGCTATGAAATCATAGGGTTGAATCCCATTTGACTAAGATGCATTCGTCCCTTGAAACATGGTATCAAAACTATAACTATATATAAGAGTACCCATGTAAAATTGCATTACATTCATCAAGCGTTTTGGTAGTAAAGATATGAGAGATAAAATTTTAACAAAGAGACCAGTAATCTTCTAAAATTTTGGTAGGAAAATAGGTACTCTTATATATAATTATGATGATGATTTCAGTATTTCGAGACTATTAGAGTAGAGTATATAATGGAAAATAATCTTCTAATAGTGTGGCGGTTCACTGGTCGAGAAGAGGATTATGCTTGCTTCTTCCTGTTGTCATCCTAGAAAAGTAATCAACCATAGGGACTTTTATACATCCTTAACCACCCAAGAGAAACAAGATAGGTATTATGAAAGAAAAGATACCATGTAGATTCCCACTTGAACATTCTGTATGTGCTACTACATGGTAATTTTAATTTTTAATTCCAAAACCACTATCTTCATGCTATGTGATTATACTGATAAATGAGTTAGATGACCTAATTTATACATAAAAGTGAAGCTTGGTTGTAATATTTATGAGGGGTCAACGAGGATGAATCTTGGGAGATATTGATCAGGTTGTACCACCTTCCTTATCCTTTTAATGAGGGATGATGTCTGTATGGGGGATGGAAGGATTTTTTTCATGCATTTCCATATTACAAATTAGCCAAATCCAGAAATGGTGTAGTATAATCCCATGAAAACTATATAGAATAATTAGAAATGATGTATTTTATGATCTGGGATTTTATGGGAGACCCTCTGGTATATCATGTTCCTGATCTAGTAGGGGCTTGGAAGCTAAAACAAGAGAATCTAATGTCCTAGGGAGGAGGATTCAATCCAAATAATTCTAGCCACATGACATCCCTGGAAAATATGTTCAAGTCTTTCAGGCAGATTGGATAGTGAAGACTTTCATCCCCCATGCTAGATAATTGATTATAATCTACTTCTCATAGGCAATCTATTTTCCTCACCTTTGGTTTACATAATTCATTCCATGTCATATTTTGTAGAATAATTGTAGGATCATTGGAGAAAAGTATGTACCTGGATTTAACACTATAGATCCCTAACTTTTTTGGAGTCCATATCGATGTTTAATTAGATATTGATTGGGGTCTTTAGAATAGAATCTATGAAGGAAGGTTCAAAAAGTTTGGAACGATGTTTAAAATTACATTTTATGGGATTTTTCATGATGATGTCATCCAGATTTAGATATTGTGATGTTATGGATTAGTTTTTCTTGGCCATGGTCTTGGAGTTTGGAAACATATTGGGATTAACATGGTCTTTCCACACACTGATAGAGTATCCTGAGTTCACCTAAAAGAAGATACCTTTTGGAGAATTTCACATGAGAACCAGTTTCCAGATCCATGATGTTGTAGTAATGGTGGGAGAAGCAAGAAAATAAGAATTTCTCATCAATTTCGATTTGATATCTTGAAGATAGTGAGAATTCTCCATCCTATCATAGAAAGCAATGAGAGATTTGGGCCCATGTAGAATCTCTATTCTGTTAGTGTAGTTCCTAGTAGAATATTTTCAAACTCATCCACTAGACATTGACATTGAATAGAACAATTGGATGGATTCTAATTAGCCTTTAGAAAATCTCATCAGGAGCTTTTATGATTGCTTTCATAAAGCGGAATGTTTCAGCTACTGATTCTCAGTCATTATTTTCTAGAGGGAAGAGGAATGTAGGGATGGTAGGAAGTAAGAGCGAAGATATAGGGGAATAGAATTCCCTTTTGGATAATTGCTTCTGTGAATATATATGAAGAGTAACTATTCAATGGATTTAGACATCGATTAATAGGAGGGACCTCGAGTGGTAAGCATATTTCATAGATAGTTTATTATCTAGGAGCATTATTTGTTGCCCTTATCTGAATATCCAAGAGAAAATCCAGGTTTTTGAGATGGATTACAAGTATAATCATTATTCTTATAGTAATTACCATCCTTTATCGATAGAGGACTTCTTCTTAGTAGGAAAACTGCTTCATATAGTGATCCATGTGGGTAGTTGTTCACAACTTATCTAGTTTTCATAGTTTGGTCATCCATGATTTCCTTTTTTTGTAGACTCAAACCTATTTTTTTATTTATTGGTAGGAATTAACGGACATCATTCCATGATTTGTTTGTTCAAGAATGTGTACTAGACCTTGAGTGATATAGACTAGGAAAATACATCGCGACATCAATTTCTATGACATTACTTGGTAGCTCTATATTATCTATACAGATGGGACTCTGAGGGCCTCTATTACTGATAGTAATATGGTTGAATATGATATATGTAAGAATTCAATGATATTGATATTTCTTCATAGTCTATGATTATTAATGAATCATTGATTCCCTGCTTTGGAAATTCTCAACTATTGATTTATTTCCTCTAGGAATGAATGTGTGAACAGAGGAGAACATAGAAGAAATAAAAGTGGAGAAACATTTTCTTTTATATAAATATTAGAGTAGATTATTGTCTCCTATATAATAAAATTATTAGTAAACCCTATTCAGTATTGACAGTTGAGGCTTTTGAGAGTCTAATTCTTGTGCTTCTCACTAATATAATTCTAATGGACTGGATTTCTACCACGTTTTTTCTTAACACTTAACAACTTCAAATGATTTAATACTGACTGATAAACTACATTATTGATTTATCAGTCTCATTTCCTTACCCTATTCGGGTCATGTCTTTTAGAAATTGACCATTTATTTAGGGATATATTTTTTAGAACCTAACCCTTTCTAATGGGGCAGGTTATAAACCCTTATATATAAGTAGCAAGACATTCTAAAGGGTCAATAATAATACCTCCCTTTATTCCTAAACTAGTGTGGAGGATTTTTCTACACTTGAATATGACCAACATCTCACTTAATCTCTTCTTTTCTGTCACGAAGCTATATCCTTCAATGTTCTATGTCTTTTGAATAACCTCAACTATGGTTTGAAGGTTTTGAGGGTGGCTTCCTTTATCATCATACTATCTATTGAATCTTCTAATATATATATTTGTAATATAGTTTTTTCATCACTTTTAGATTCCATGAATATGAATAAGGTCACATCCCCAGTGCTAGTCCGCTAGTGTAGTGTTGGAACTGAGATAGACTATCTATCCTGCTTATGCAACTATGGGAGCTCTTCCTCTTTCCAAAAAAGAACGAATCTCCCTTTTTCTTCAAGTTCCTCATCCCTATCATTGGAATAATTCTTCTCTCTAGTCTGGTTGCATGATTGTATTTTGGAAAGGCTGTATATGCCTTTCATTTATCAGTATAGTATAGGTAGTAGGCGATGATGTCGTCTCTCTGTCTATTCTATCTATTATGATCCAAGGTTATTCCTATCAGCTTGGTTCAATTATAACCCGATTGGAGATACAAGGATCCCTGAATTGAATGAATAATATCGACTATTAGAATAGATTACTGAGAAAGAGAAGAGTCAAGAGTGATGAATTTCTGAGTGAAAGAACGGGATTTATTTACAGTTAAGGCCTTACCGATCAAACAGACATAGAGAAAAGAGGATCGAGATCATACCCCTAGAAAACTCAGTAGAGTCTAACTGGTAGAGGTACATTGTATTATATCTATAACTATATGTAAGAGTACCAAAGAAGAGTATTTATCCATATCCCCTAGAGACAAAAAGACTCTACTACATAAATTATACCAAACTAGACTGAATGAATGAAGAAATTCTGACCACTATAGGAAGCCTGAGAAAGCAAAGAGACAGTAGGTATAATATATTTAGTAGAGATCTTGAATATCCCAAGTACCTTTCATGGATGAATAAGATGTCCGTCAGACATATCAGATATAGATAGACTACATAGATAAAATATATAGTCTATCTATGTCCATGAAGAAGGGGAAAGTAGAAGAATAAAGGGTCGAAGAACAGTGTGGGGGATGGTACTTATATATATTTCTGTGAGGTTTGGAAAGAGTCTGGTGTCTATGCTTTTCTACTTTGAAACCTCTGTTAGTAATATTATAATAGATTCCATTGAAATATCCACCGCCATCCAATTAATCTACTCTATATAGAGCTGATTGATTCACCTAGAACTCATATTCCAAGAATCAGCATCACCTATGGTAGGGATGGAATTTGGAGATGAACTATTATTAAAATATCTTTGATCGACCACTCACACGCCTGAGGATAAAAAATATCTCATGATGAAAGATCTTCAACCAGATTATAGGGAATCACATTAATGAGGCAGGAGACATACATATCTTTCAGAACCACGAATGGGATACTTTCATGAGTAGAAGGAGGAGAGAGAAGAGATGATAACTCTTAAAGCATCACAAATTAATCTATATAAAAAGTTCATGCTTCAATGAAATCACGAATTGAATACCAATTCTCAATATCAGAGAAGAAAGTGAATGTTGAAAAAAAAGGTCTCAAAAGGCACATGTACTCTTCTATATAGTCATTTGCAGGTCACCACCCACTACTGTTCATATTCTAAGAGGGGGTTTTGAAAGAGTGATCGATCCCTTGTGTCTTAATTATAGTGCGTGTTCTACTCGATATCAATGTACTGAAGGTTATTCTTATCCTATTGGTGAATCTAACTGTGAATATATATGATGTGTACTAGGGAGAATCAATAATCCTCTATTTCTATATAGTGTTCCTACAAGAACAATTGAGTAGCGAGGTGGCACATTCACAAACCTCCAGAGATCATATTGTGGCATTGGTGCTAGCAGTCATGTGATCGAAGGTTGGATGGTTGGGATGGTTCTATTTACTCAGTAGTTTTAATGACCTAGAAACTATGTTTGGATCATTCCTAGTAGTCTACTAAGACACCTACAGCTTGTCACCCTACTATGATATGAGATCTCAGTATTATTCTAATAGTCTTATTTTGTGTGGGAATGGTGACACTAGAACAACCAAAAACATCTATCCTTCCAACCCGGCAACCATATCCCAATGGTTGAATTGTGGTCCTAATCTTTTTTCCATCCTGACACATGAGTACAATCGTTTCCACCAATATCTATTGCATGGTCCCAATGTCCAATGACTATATCGTCTAGGTGATTCCCTTAGATCTCATAGACCAGGTTAGCACCATTCAAAATATTGGATTGTTGAAGTGTGAATACGCTCAATTTAGTGCTAGGGATGTCTTGTTTGGACATGGTTTATGTGTTACTGGAACTAGGAAGAGTTCATATCTCTAATATCCAAACACGTATATAGTAGTATTGAATTCTCCTCTTTTGTTCATTCAAAATCAACTGATGATCTCCCAACTTCTTTTCAAATGTCTCTCTGCACTATGGTCTACTATGTATTTCTTCTATTGGTGCATCAAATGTGGTGCTTTAGGGTTTCACTTTGCTTCTCAGGGTTTAGGGTGAGATCTTGTTGCTTACTACATTTGAGTGTTGGTCTCTTTATAGTGTTCCAGTTTCTAACTCCAACTTCACTCGTACCATCTTATTGTCATGTTCCATCAATGTGGCCCAACCACTTCACCACCACAAGCTCTAATTCATGATTCTACCTATCCTATTAGACCATCTACACTTGGCCATGTGATTTTCATTCCTTTGTTCGGTCACCTCCAAAGTAATCTTAGGCATTTCCATCCATTTTTCTTGGCCCATTGTATTCATTATCAATTCCTGCACTCAGGCTACTGGTGGACCTACGTTTATATGGGAACTGACAACATTGGGTTGCCTTAATCATTTTTCCTTGGTCTTTCCGCTTATCCCAACCTCTACAATGACACCACCCGAGAATGTCTTCCAAATCGTAGCAAGTTTCACCATGTATTTGATCTTTTAGGTGGCTATCAATATCGAATATATAACTTAACAAGTAGTGTGGATGGTATAGAAAAGAGGTTTGGCCCTAAGGACACTATTGATGATGGATGGTTGGGTGATGCATTTCCTAGATTTCTCAAGCCCCCATACCCCAACTCACCCCAATTTGATGGCTTCCAGTTTATATGACAACGTTTCCCCAAATCAATGCCAGAATCGACTTTCCTAGACAATGGATATATATTAGTGAGAGAGAATGTTCAAGTACAACATAGTCGTTGGCATTCCCATTCCAAAAGAAGGAATTCAGACAGTAGCTTCAGCGATTCACACTTACTAGAAATAGTTGTCATTGATAGATGGAGCTCAGAGGAAGTGGTACCTGGGTTGTTGTCGTTTGGAGTTATGGTTGAACATTGGGAGTGGTGGATCAATTGGAATTGGAAACATGGATATAATTTGGCCAATAACTATATAGGGTAGAGTACTAAGTCATTGAGATATGGGAAACTGTGGGGTTTGAGCCTTATATTATAAGAATACTTGATTTGAGACACTACCAACGTTATACCGAATTCAGATATCCATGACCTGAAAGATATTGAAATGGGGATGCAGTTAATCTCTATGGGACCTCCTCCACGATATGGGGGTGGAATTCCTTCTTTTAGGGAATTTTATTGATGCTCTCAGAACCTCTCACATTGGTCCAACACCAATGATCGTACTAGATGAATAAAAGTTACCCCTTGCCATCATCCATCATTTCCTGGGTGGTGATTGAACTGATGAATGTTCGGTGGGGGCTCATCGGCTGGTGGAGTTCAAGGTGCACAGATGGAGCGTGTGAAAAAGATATCCAAGAAGGGGATACGAGGGAGGAATGATAAACTATTGGAACTTTCGTGATCTATATATTATAGGTAGTATGCCCCTTATAGACTATAGAGAAATGGGGTAAATGATCAATATATATAAGTACCATCCATTCCAATGGTTTTCCTCACTATTAAAAAATTGTTGAATCTAACTCATCCTGTTGAGAATTTGAACTCCTTGAGTGTACACCGTGTATCGTCCCTGCCAATTGCACACAAAATCTCAGGCTGGGTCTCTTCCCCCACATTTATTCATCTTAGTATGGTGGTGGAAAACCACGCACTAGTCTACCACTAGCTGGAGCATTCCGATTAGACCCCCTATGATAGTCTTCTAGTGAGGTGTCACCGAAGAAGCCCATTCATCTCGTGATCCACAACTGGCTATCCTGGACCCTACATACCTATTTATTCAGTGAAGGGGGCTTTAGTATGGGTGATAGTGGGCCTAGATATTTGTAATACAGTTCAGGTTCTCACCCCCCCTTCCCCCATGGGTTTGTGCTTTGGTTCCACCAATCGAAACAACCACATGTATGTAAGGATCTAAAGCATTATATATTAAGTAGATCTGAATACTGAATAGGGTGATGTAGCTGAGTTCTACACCTCTATATATTATATATGTATCTATTACATATATATAAGGGATATAAAGGGTCAGAAAGGTTGTAAAATTGGTTGGTACCGTATTATACCATATAAAGAAGAATTTAATGGTATATATCATATAATGTCCACATATAAAAAAAACTCTTTTATTGTATACATATATTGAATGAGTAGGTAATGGTATTTCAACAGAAATCCATTCAGTAGTTTCAATTGAGAGGTTCCATGAATGCGGGAAAGAGGCAAGTTGTCGTGAGTTGTCTTCAGAAGTGGTACTACTCATGGATATATGAACCCAATGGTTTGATATCTGAATGTAGGACTATATAGAGTGAGTACTGGAGGGATCCTACCATCTAGTACCCCTGAATTAATGTCTAGGTGCTCCCGCACTATATAGAGTAGAGTACTGAAGGTGGGGCACCAGGGGTATGGGATGAATCCTTGTATAAATATCCTAAAACCTTATATATATATATATATTAAGTATAATCTTTATGGAGGGTCAGTAATGATCCCATTAAACTCTATGGGTACTCTATTTGAATACTATCTCGAGATCATGGTTCTCAGGAATTGTGGCGACATCGTTCTCACCAACAGTCCACCAGCCTATGGGATAGACTGATAGGGATAAGGAACTAATGTCAATTCAACTTCCCAGACTCCTTGAAACCTCATTGTTCTGAAAATGGGAAAACTCATATGGAATAAAAAGGGTGGAGAGATCAGGGGGTTTACTACTAGAAGATTCAATTCTTAACTATATATAGTAGAGTACCTAACATGGGGTATGTGATTTCATGAGGGGGTTATGACAAGATAGCGAAACATTATGGGTTTTAGGAGTGAGGTTTTCTTCAAACAATTCAAGTATGATTGGGGAATGGATGGTGGCTCTCTGGAATGGCCTATTCATCCTATGGGATTAGATAAGAAAAAGGTTTCATGGGAGGTCTCTCCAGCAGCATGTTGTCCAATTCCATTACTTGCTGGACTGAAGGTGTAAGGGGATTGGGAAAAAAGGATACTCGGCACCTAAGTACACTACTCTATAGACTATTTAGATAGAATACCTTGGTATTTATCATATAAAGTGTTTTTGATGGTTAAAGATGCCCAGTTTGAACCATCCACTATACTTACTCAATTGGAACACTTTCTCGGAAAGCGTGGGGGATGTTGTTTCCTTCATGTATGCATTGTAACACCCCGACCCTAGTTACCTAGAGTTGGTGCATTATTATATAACATTGGCATGATCACAAAAGATCATGTCTCGAATGATCGATTATATTAGTAGCCTTGGAAACGCAAGATATATTCATAAGTCATACATTACATCATAAAGTGAAAAAAAACTACAACACATCTTGTCTTCATAGACCACACTCATATCCCCTCATACTATCCCAAAATTTCATTCATAAAACACTTCTTCACATCCTAGGAAAAATAAAACATTGAAATGGGTGAGCTTAGATGCTCAGTAAGGATAACAATATAGTGGAAACTTTCTTAAATAAACATAAACATTTAAGGCAATGTAAAACTAAAAGAAAAGCCTTTTAAACTTGAAATTAAGTATAATAGGTCAAATATAAAATGAAATAATTCCATTTAATTATTCACATGGATATTCTACAAGTCTAATAATCACATGGAATATCAATAACCACTTTCATAATGACCAAATGCATAATGCCAGACTATCATGACCACATAGTCAAGGCCTTGTGCCATGACTACAAATATGATTTTGTCAAGGAATTGGGCCAAGACACTAGTTTGTCTCATGAGACCTATTGATGCATCGAGGATCTATAAAAGGCTCCAATCGTCACTTATTAAGTCCAATGCATTCATCATATGAACAGGTTTAAACATAACATAAACATTCGTATTAAAACTAGTATACGAAATGTCAATACTTTCTCCATAAACCATGAATGGTATTAAAATAACACATCCACAGTCAAACATATCTCAAAAAATTCAATACAATATGGAAGTTTTGTATCATAATAATTCAACTTCTTATAAGCTTAAAATCTATCAAAGGATGTTGACATAGATGAAATCAAAACTATTTGAGAGAAATATATCTTTTTTGAAATCATTTAAAAGTCACATCACTATAAAAGAAAACATTTACATTGAAAATATTCTTATAATATTGTAAGGGAAGCTTCAACAATTTTATAACGGCGGAAAATAACCGCATACACCGTATATGTTAAAAAATACATTCATACCTTAATTTTGTCGAAAAGGTTAAAAGGACCTTGTTTGGAAAATGACGGAAAGGTTCATTTATAATCTTCTTATAAAAAGTCAAACAAGGGTATAAATGACTTTAACCCATATTCTGTAAAATAGTATGAATTTTTCGAAATATATTTTTAAGAAACATGGATGTAGATGATAAAGAGGTCCCAGTATATAATTACGTATAAACAACATCAGATAATGAAGAGATTGTGAAATAAACCCTTACCTTGTACTTTTACTTGGTTCAGGGTATGTTAACCTACTATATAATGGTGAAATAATTGTTATTAAATTATACAATAATCATATATATTAATATGATATCATATATGATCTTTTAACATTGCATATTAATAATATCTTAGTATTATCGTCGTTTCGGGTCCTTTATATGTTTTGTTACATAAGTCGTGTTTTTTATGGATAGGTTGTATATTATTAATATCCAGAATGATATAAAGTCCTTAAACATTACATTTAATAATAAAATGATAATTAGTCTTGAATGGATACGATGGGGAATGAATCTCATCACGTTCGTGGAGACGGTAGTCCGTGCGTATGCACGAGCGACAATATCATTCTTTTGATATTAAAATAATATATAATTGGATGGTATATCATATATGAAAAATCATTTTCATGTTATATTTTTTATTTACATCAATTACACATCATTATCATACCCATCCAAATAATAATGTTTTTAATAACAATTACACCACGACGTGGAGACGGTAAGTCGTATGTACGCACGTATGGTGACATGTCATTCAAAGGATGGATAGAATACTGAATATGGTTGTACCATATTTATAATAACATAATAATATATAGAAGATAATGGATTTATTATTTTAGAAATGAAATAACAAATAAAGAAGATGTTGGAGAAGAAAGGAACTTGAAAGGGGGGTGGTGAAATCATTACCTCTTATTCAGGTTCTTCCTTTTGATTCGATCAAAAGGGATCCTTAGGTTGGCTTTCTGATCAAACTAAGGCCTCTAGGATGAAGGAAGGAAATATTAGAGGGTATTTGGGAAGAGGTTGTACGATCCAAGGGCTTTGGAGGTGGGGGGTAATGGGGTAGAGGTGGGGGCCTTTTATAAGAGGAGAGGAGGGGCACTCTTGGAAAGTCATGAAATGTTACTTTATTATGAATTGATTTTCGGATTTTAAAGGTCCCACAATGATATATTTCGAGGGTAAGGTGATAAGGGTTCGAAATAAACCCATAAAATAGTCATTAGACAAGTTTAAGTTATATATTTTCCCTTATCATTTCATTTTATTTAAATCGTTCTTTAATGAGGTAATCACTGCATCAGCATGGTGTCATAAATAAATTAATTTATTTAATGTATAAAAATTATAAAAAAATACCATGATGTAGGAAATAGTTTTAGATTTCCAATTACCATTTATTGTCTAAGATATCATCTCTGTAGACAAAATTAAAATTGTTTTACTTAGGTGTTACATACTTTTGTTATATTTTTCTTTCTTTAAAAAACAAAATGATAAAATGTCACTATCACACAGAAGTGATTCCATGGGGTCCCTAAGTTGTCACAAGGTATCCCATGGTCAACCATGATGCAAAAAATAGAATTAGAATACATTTTGGGGTTATTTTATATTATTATGATATTATTTCATTAAACTTAGCTACCCGATTACTAATTAATCATGATAATTAAAAAATAATTGTCGTTGTTACAATTCATAATGTCCAAAAACAAAAGGGTATTAATTAAATAATTTGGACCTTATGATTCAAAATATGGAATAAATATTACCAAATTCTAAACATAGAAATTGCAGTAAATAATTTAAAAATTATTCCCGCTGTCAAAACAAATAGCGTGTTTTTATGAAACAATATCTATCAAAAGATTGATAATTGTTGATGTCCAATTTCAATGTGAATTTCATTATAATGACCACCATTGGAATAAATGGTAAAAATTTATTCTAATTATACTTTAAAACCACTCAATAGTAAAATTTATCAATATAAATTATTTTGATTAAAAAAGTCGATTTTTTGTATTTTTTTACTATTCATTGAAAATTGGAAGTTCTCAAAAAAAATACCAAAAATTCAACATAGGATAATTTTGATATTCAGAATCCAAAAATGACTTCCATTTGAAATATAAAATTTATATAATTTAAAAAAGTGGGTATTACTATTCATAACAGCTACTTGGATTTGTCGCGGGGTGTTAGAATCTCGATGTTACGCACACTGCAAGATATTGCATTATTCAAAGTGAAATGTACCATGTAAGCTTGGGGTGGTACATTCTCCCCTCCTTCAAATAATTTCGTCGATGAAATTTCTATAAAATTACTGTATAAAAAAACTCGGGTGGTTGTTCGTCATAATTTCTTCTAGTTCCCACGTTGCCTCTTCTATCTTATGGTTCCTCCATAGGACTTTTACCAGACGAGTTGTCTGGTTTCTCAGAAATTGTTCTCTCATATCAAGAATCCTGACAGGCTCTTTTCAATAAGGTAGATCGGGTTCCAATTCTAATTCTTCATAGGTGAGTACATGCATTGGGTCAGACATGTATTTTCTCAACAGTGATACGTGGAACACATCGTGATCTTTTGAGAGACTTGGAGGCATTCCCAAACGGTAACCTATAACCCCAATTCGTTCTATAATTTCAAATGATCTGATGTACCTGGGACTCAATTTTACCTTCTCACTGAAACTTATAACACCCTTCCACAAAGATACCTTCAATAAAACATGATCTCCTACCTGGAATTCCAAATCCTTCCTTCGGTTATCGGCATAGCTCTTCTGCCTACTTTGAGATGCTTTGATGTGGGTTTGGATTACCTTCACCTTTTCCATTGTTTCCTCCACCAATTCTGGCCCTAAAAGTTTTCTTTCACCAACATCATCCCAATAGGTTAGTGTGTGACATCTCTTTCTGTATAACGCTTCATATTGTGCCATCCTAATACTTAAATGGAAGTTATTATTATAGGAAAATTCTACCATAGGTAAATATTCATCCCACATACCCTGAAAGTCAAGTGAGCATGATCTCAACATGTCTTCTAAGGTTTGAATAGTCCGTTCTGATTGTCCATCTATTTGAGGGTGGTAAGCAGTGCTCAAACGAAGTTCAGTATATAGGGATTTCTAAATAATTTTCCATAATATTGATGTAAAATAGGGATCACGATCCGAAACAATTGATAGGGTTAATCCATGAAGTCTCACAACTTCATTAATATATAGTCTGGCTAGACGTTCAAGTGGTAAATCTTCCCTTATAGCAAGAAAATGTGCTGACATGGTTAGATGATCAACAATGACCCATATTGCATTATTCCTTCTAGGAGTCATTGGTAGTCCCATGACAATGTCCATCGTGATATTATCCCATTTCCACTTAGGTATGGGAAGATGTTGCATAACTCCTCCATGAATTTTCCTCCCAGCTTTCACTTGTTGAAAAACCATGCATCTTGACACAAAATCAGAAATCTCCCTCTTCATGTTGTCCCACAAAAAGTGTTCCTTTTAAATATCTATACATATTAGTGCTACCAGGGTATATAGAGAAATTGGAACTATGAGAATCATCCAATAATTCCCTTTTTAGACCAGCTATATCAGGAACACAAAGTCTCTTCCCAAATTTCAAAATTCCATCTTCATACACAAAGTCACTCAATCTCCCATCATTCACACCCTTAATATTCTTTTGAAACCCCTCATTATAAACTTGAAAACATCTTATCCATTCTAATATAGATGGTTTGGAAACCATTTGAAAAATTACATATGATCCACCTTCAATGGTTATTCCCATATCCATCTTTACTAGATCCATGAGAATAGGATCCCTTTCAATTATAATCCTGTTAAACTCCATGATCCTTTCTACTCAAAGCATCTGCCATATTATTTGCCTTCCCCGGGTGGTACTATATCATGCAATCATAATCCTTGAGTAATTCAAGCCATCTCCTTTGCCTCATGTTGAGTTATTTTTGTGAGAAAACATACATCAAACTCTTGTGATCAGTATAAATCTCACATTTTTCTCCATAGAGGTACTGTATCCATATCTTCAATGCAATGATTATAGCTTATAACTCAAGATCATCAGTAGGATAGTTTTTCTAATGAATTTTTAGCTCTCGTCATGCATAGGCAATAACCCTATCATTCTGCATAAGGACACAACCAAGTCCTTTCTTTGAAGAATCACTATAAATAACAAACCCATAATTCCCCGATGGTAGATTCAATATAAGAGAATTGACTAATATTCATTTATATTCTTCAAAACATTCTTCGCATTCTTTTGTCGAAACAAATTTAACCCCTTTACGTGTCATCTTCGTTAACTGGTTAACCAATCGGGAAAAATTCTGCACAAAATGTCGATAATAACCTGCTAGACCAATAAAACTACGTAACTCAGTTATAATCGTTACTGCTAGACATTCTTGGATCACTCTTGTCTTATAATGATCAACAGAGATTCCATCCTTAGAGACAATATGGCCATGAAAAGAAATCTCATGATGCTAGAATTCACACTTTCTAAACTTCCCATATAATTCAGGTATTCTAAGAGTCTTTAAAATAATGCGCAAGTGATTTTCATGACATTCATAGATTTTGGAGTATACCAAGATATAATCAATAAATACCACTATGATGTCATCAAGATATTCCTTGAAAACTATATTCATTAGATCCATGAAGACATAAGGTGCATTGTTTAATCCAAAAGGCATTACTGTAAATTTGTAATGCCCATACCTGGTTCAAAATACTGCCTTCAGAATGTCTTCCTTCTTCCCACACAACTAATGGTATCGAGATCAATGGTCAATCATTGAAAAGTATTGATCTTCATGCAGTTGGTCAAATAAATCATCAATGCGAGGTAGGGGATACTTGTTCTTTATTGTTATATCATTGATCTCTCTATAGTCAATGCATAACCACATAGATCCATCTATCTTCTTAACAAAAAGGACATGGAATCCCCATGGAGAAACACTAGGGTGAATAAATCCTTATTACTCAATTCCTCTAGTTGTTTATTTAGTTCAACTAAATCCATAGTGGTCATTCTATAAGGGGTCTTCGATATGGGCCTTGAACTAGGAATTATATCAATGGAAAACTCAATTTCTCATTCTGGAGGATGACCAGGTAAATCATCAGTAAACGCATCTACATATTCTTTCAAAATAGGTACATCCTCTATTTTAACATTCCTTTATTCACCAATAGTTATTTCATTCTCTTCCTCCTCGATAATTGAATTTATTTTAGCTATTGGGGGTGGATCTAGATAAGAATAAAGTGGTGACGATTATGCTCTAAAGATAAAGTGTTCATTATCATCATCATCAAAAATCGTAACCTCCTTCTTCTTATAATAAATCTTCACATCATGGTCTCAAAGCCAATCCATACCTAGGATTATTTCAAACTCAGTCATAGGTATGATGATGATATCAGCAGATAAAGAACATTTATATGCTCTAATGGGAACTGATTCACAAAAGATTGTTGCAATGATACTTCCCTTAGGAGTTTTGACTGACAACTCCCTTGTAAAATCAAATTGGAAATATCTAATTTTATTAGAAAACATGGAAGATATGAAACAATACGATGATCCAGAATCAAATAAAGCATTGGATAAACATGAGGAAACCATTAAAATACCTGCCACCACGTCTTTTGGAGCTTCTACCTTAGTTGTAGTGAAAACATATTCCTGGCCTTGATCCCTTGGCCTTTTCTGAGGTATGTTTCCCTGACGCTTTGGACATTCCTTTCCATAATGTCCAATCTCCCTAAAATTGTAGCATTGGACATCGGTAGCTTCCTTCTTCCGCTTAAAATCACAAACTTTGTGGCCTTTTTCACCACACTTGTAATAGACTCCTATTCCTTTTAAGCAAGTACCAGGGTGTTTCTTCCCACATTTACTTTAGGATGGATATTCAACTTTTTCCTTCCCCTTATTTCCATTTCTAGATTGATCAGAAGATCTCTTCTTCTCTTGCTTTTCTTTAAAGTCATAAGACATAGAGAATTCTTTTTCTATCTTGAGATCGCATGAGACAATATCTTCGTACAATGAGAAGGTTTGTGAGACTAATGATCGATGGAGAAACGGTTTTAACCCATCAAATAAACAATAAATCTTAATTCTTGTGTTACGTATATAATCTGCATCATACCTTTCTAACCTTGTAAAGTTAGACTCATACTTTGCGACATTTTCATCCTCTTTTTGCCTCAGACTCAGAAATTGCCTTTCCATATCTGATCGATGGTCAAGAGGAAAATATTTTTCTAAGAAAAACTCTTTGAACTCCCTCCATTCCATATTTGATACTTCATCATCTTCCTTCTTGTTTTGAATCAATGACCACCATTGACCAACATCTCCAGTGAGGTGGTAAACAGTCAGGATAACTTTTTCCCTTTCACTACTCCCCACAACATGGAATATTTTCTCTAAGATATTTATCCATTTCTCAGAAACATAGGGATTTGTCATCCCATTTAATGTTGGTGGATGTTGCTTCATGAAGCGACCTAACATTGATCCTCCATGCTGTGGATCTGGGTGCTCCATACGGGTAAGGTTATTATTCATAACCTGAGTGAGTTGTCCCAATATGGTGATTAGCTGATCAACACCAGTTGCATCACCAGCTCCACAATAATTATCTTGAGCAGGAGGGAAATCCGTACATGGAGTGCGTACATTGATACGGTTTCCATTCCATCCACTAAGCGCCATTTATAAACAATGTCATAAACTATATTAGTTTATGAATCGAAATACAAATTTCCATACTTGTAAAACACTTAACATAAATTGAACTATTTGTGGATATAATCAATAATCATAAAAAATGTTTTTTGGAGGATGTATATACTCATAAACGCTTCATAATGGTTTTTAAATAAAATGAGAATTATCCTAAGCAAATCCTCCAGGGGTGTCATAACCAAGAGTACAGTAAGGCCCGTTTTCGTGCACCAGTTTCCGTTTGAGTCTAGCTCAAATTGGTGTTTTCAGGTTTTACCCCTAGGTACATCTATGTCAGAGCTACCTCTAACTGCTCGTATCTATACAGGGATGTATTTCTCAGAAAATACAAAAAATCTATACATTACCAAAATTCTAGGATGTTCTTCTATATTAATCCTCAATGAATATCTTAGGTCTAGGTGCTCTAATCATAGTTTATCTAAATCTAGCTTCCAAGGTTAGTACTAAATTACCTCTGATTCCAAATGTAACGCCCCGACCCCAGTTACCCAGAATTGGTGCATTATTACATAACATTGGTATGATCACAAATGATCATGTCTCAAAAGACTGATTAGTTTATTAGCCTTGGAAACACAAGATATATTTGTAAGTCTTACATTACATCATAAAGTGAATAAAGCTACAACACATCTTGTATTCATAGATCACACTCATAACCCCTCATACTATCCCTGGAGGTCATTCATAAAATACTTCTTCACATCCTGGGAAAAATAAAACATTGAAAGGAGTGAGCTCAGATGCTCAGTAAGGATAACTATATAGAGAAAACTTTCATAAATAAACATAATCATTTAAGGCAATTTATAACTAAAACAATATAATTTTAAAATTGAACTTCAGTATAATAGGGAAAAGATAACATTAAATAATTCCATTTACTTATTCACATGAATATTCTACTAGTAGAATAATCCCATGCAATATCAATAACAACTTTCATAATGATGGAATGCATAACGCCAGATTATCATAACCACATAGTCAAGGCCTCATGCCAAGAATACAAATAATATTTTATCAAGGCCTTGTGCCAAGATAGTAGTTCATCTCATGAGACCTACCGATGCATCGAGGAGCTATAGTGGGATCCACCCATCACTTATTAAGTCCAATACATTCCTCATATGAACAAGTTTAAACATAACACAACCATTCATATTAAAACTAGCATATGAAATGTCAATACTTTCTCTATAAACCATGAATTTTATAAAAATAACACATCAACAGTCAAACATATCACAAGACATTCAATACAATATTGAAGTTTTGTATCATAATAATTCAACTACAAATAAGCTTAAAATTCATCAAAAGATGTTGACATAGATGAAATGAAAACTTTTTGAGAGAAATATCACTTTTTTGAAATCATTTAAAAGTCACATAATTATAAAAGAAAAAATTTACTTTGAAAATATTCTTATAAGCTTGTAAGGGAAGCTTCAATGATTTTATAATGGTAGAAATTAGCCGCACCCACCGTATAAGTTAAAAAAGGCATTTTTACCTTAATTTTGTCGAAAAGGTTAAAAGGACCTTGTTTGGAAAATGACGAAAAGATTTATTTATAAACCTATTATAAAAATTCAAAAAATGGTATAAATGTCTTTAACACATATTCTGTAAAATAGTATAAATGTTTTGAAATACATTTTTAAGAAACATGGATGTGGATGATAAAGAGGTCCCTGTAGATAATTACATATAACCAACCTCAGATAATGAAGAGATTGTGAAATAAACCCTTACCTTGTACTTTTCCTTGGTATAGGGTAGGTTAACCTCCTGTATAATGGTGAAATAATTGTTATTAAATTATACAAGAATCATATATATTAATAAGATATCATATATGATCTTTTAACATTGCTTTGTTAATAATATCTTAGTATTATCATTATTTTGGGTCTTTTATATGTTTTGTTACATAAGTTGTGTTTGTTATGGATAGGTTGTATATTATTCGTATCCAGAATGATATGAAGTCCTTAAAAATTACTTTTAATCTTCAAATGATAATTAGTCTTGAATGGATACGATGAGGAATGAATCTCATCACGTTCATGGAGACGGTAGTCCATACGTACACACGACGGACAATATCATTATTTTGATATTACAATAATATATAATTGGATGGTATATCATATATAAAGAATCATTATCATGTTATATTTATTATTTACATCAATTACACATCATTATCATACCCATCCAAAAAATAATGTTTTGAATAACAATTACACCACGACGTGGAGACAGTAAGCCATACATACCCACGTATGGTGACATGTCCTTCCAAGGATGGATTGAATACTGAATATGGTTGTGCCATATTTTTAATAACATCATAGTATATAGAAGATACTAGAGATATTATTTTATAATGTAAATAACAAAGAAAGAAGAAGTTGAATAAGAAAGGAACTTGAAAGGGGGTGGTGAAATCATTACCTCTTCTTCGGGTTCTTCCTTTTGATTTGATCAAAAGGGCTCCTTAGGTTGGCTTTATGATCAATCTATGGCCTCTAGGATGAAGTGTGGAAAGTTCTAGAGGGTATTTGGGAAGAGGATGGATGATCCAAGGGATTTAGAGGTGTGGTTAATGGGGTAGAGTTGGGGGGGGCCTTTTATAAGAGGAGCGGAGAGGCACTCTTGGAATGTCATGAAATGATACTTTATTATGAAATGATTTTTGGATTTTAAAGGTCCTTAAATGATATATTGAGTGGATAAGGTGATAAGGGATCGAAATACACCCATCCAATAGTCTTTAGACATGTTTATGTATTATATTTTACCTTACCTTTCATTTTATTTAAATCGTTTATTAATGAGGTAATCACTGCATCATTATGGTGTCATAAATAAGATTATTTTTTTAATGTCTAAAAATTATAAAAAAATCCCATGATGTAGGAAATAATTTTTTCTTTCCAATGAATATTTATAGTCTAAGTGATAATTTATTTAGACAAAATTAAATTGTTTTACTTAGGTGTTATATACTTTTGTTATATTTTCCTTTCTTTAAAAAATAAAATGATAAAATGTCACTATCACACAAAACTGATTCCATGGGGTCACTAATTTGGAACAATTCATACCATGGTCGTCATTGACACAAAAAAATAGCATTAAGACACTTGTTGGGGTTATTTTATATTATTATGATATTATTTCATTACCCTTAACTACTCGATTACTAATTAATCATGATAATTAAAGATAATTGTCGTCGTTACTATTTATAATGTCAAAAAAAAAAAGAGTCTGAATTACATAATTTGGACCTTCTGATTACAAATATGGAATCCATTTTACCAAATTCTAAACACAAAAATTACAGTGATTAATTTAAAAATTATTCCCGCTGTCAAAACAAATAGCATGTTTTTAAGAAACAATATCCATCAAAAGATTGACAATTTCTTTCCAATTTCAAAGTGAAATTAATTATAATGACCATAATTGGAATAAATGGTAAAAATATATTATAATTATACTTTAAAACCACAAAATAGTATAATTTATCACTATAAATTATTTTGATTAAAAAAGTCATTTTTAAGTAATTTTTTAACTATTCATCGAAAATTGGATGTTCTCAGAAAAATACCAAAAATTCAACATAGGATAATTTAGGTATTTCGAATCCAAAAATGAAGTCAATTTAAAATATAAAAATTATATAATTTCAAAAATTGGGTATTACTATTCATAATGGCTACTTTGATTGGTCGTAGTGTGTTAGTATCTCAAAGTTGCGCACAATGCAAGCTATTGCATTATTCAAAGGGAAACGTACTATGGAATCCGGCGGTGTTACATGAATCATACACTAGGATGAACCGTAGGACCTTGAAAGCCTCCCTTACTCTGTGCTCACCCCTAAACACCCAACACCTAGCTTTGGCCCAAGCTATGCCTTTAGGGTTCTGTAGTTTCAACCACCTATATGGCTTCAGCTCCACTGGCTACTTGGGCGTGGATGGTTCCTGACCCTTTATAAATGTTAATACTTATATATAATGGTTTATAATATGATATTTTCTATCTAATGGTCTACTACATATATAATGTATAATTGTTTAGAACTCAGTTACTTCACCCGATTCAGTATTCAGTGCTACTTTATATTAATATATAATGGTTTAGAACCTGACCCTATTCGGTCAGATGTTTTAAAACCACGCCCTTTGGGACACATAGATATAAGTAGTAGATAATTATATATAAGGGTTTAGAACCAAGATTTTCATCACCAATCGGGTCATCAGTTGTGATGGGGGGCCATCTACGCCTACGGAAGTTGGTGTGGTGGTAGACTTTATATGTAGATTTTTTATGTTAAATACCAATAATGTCATCTTCACTCTTTACCCTTATAGATTAAGTACACCTAAAAATGGTTCATTATATTTCATATGAGTGGATGGTTCAACATAGGACTGAAACCAAATGACTTCCATGAGGTCATCGAGAAGACAAAATGGGGAATGGTGCATGAACTACTCGCATGGGTGAGCAAGCTCGGAGTGAAATTTCCAACCACCACATAATCCATATATAGGCCATGGGGGTGGAGTCCAAGCACATATAACAGTGATTAGGTAAGATGGATTGGGAAAAAGGGGATGGGTTGATCCATATCTCATTAAACTGGATGTCCATGGGTCAATCGAATGAGTGCGAGAGTGGATGGAGATGGAAATGGGGGCATAGATCAGAGTGAATGGAAAATTATGACTAGCACCATCCACTCAATATACTGAGAACATGGAAGTAGTGGTTAGCAAGAATTAAGGGGTGAGTGGGCACATGTGGCTAGTAGGAATCCACCAGTTCATGGGAACCTATCGGCCTATTGGTCTGACATTTGGTAGCTCAAATAGAAAGACCATAATGGTAAAGTACCGAGCTACTATAATTTCAGCGATTGTTCTTAGAAACAATATGATTTTCCCCCTATTAGAGTAGTGTAATGATGACTATTAAAGTAGAGTTCTGAGGTGTGTGAATTCGAGTATGGTTTGAAAAGTTTGGAATGATCTTCCCACAAAGGTAAAAGCCCTAAAATTCGTCCTAACCATTGAGAGTGGAGCCGTAATAAGTAGTACATGACGTGTTTGAATTATGTATTGTCTTCATCAACATGCAACAACATGGGGAACCAACCTTTGAAATGTTTGATGAACTAGAATCTTCAATGACCCAAATATCCCAACGAGTACCTTTAGGGGAATTTAAAAGAGCACCCACCACATTCCGAAAGTGAGTGAAATAGAACCCCAATTCCGATTAAGTTCGGATAGTCGGAGAAGCGAGTTGGATAACAACAACCAAAACATAAACCTTTTGGTCTGGCTTAATTGTAGTGGTTGGTCACTCACACGATTCCAAACAACATACCTTTATCATGATGGTTAATCGAGTCAATGGGAAATACATCTAATGGTACTAGGTAATGGCGCTACTTTCCATTGGGACGTGCTGCCAATGGACCCGAAACCTACCGAGCTAGCCATAGGAAGATGGTCACTTGATATATGGAATTGGATAACAGAGCCCATGTATGTGGAAAAATAATGGGATGACTGGTGTCTTGGAGTGATAGGCCAACCGAGATCGAGTATAGATGGTTTTCCACAAATTCTATTTTAGTAGTGCGTACCTACAATCCAAATGGAACGAGGTAGAGGGTGTTGGTGCATTGTCATTGTCAATGGATATCTGATGCTAGATGGTTTTCGACTCCATGTGTACTCTATTCGAATAATGGATTGGTATTAGTGGTACATGACAGATGGTGTGGTGCTAAGATCTACTATCGAGAGGGAATGAGCCTAGATCTTCAGCTAAGGTCCCAAAGAAACTATCTTAGTGTGAAAGGATGTGGGGGTAACTGAACTAGTTCTGGTGGTTGACATTGAAACAACTATATGGATGATCAAAATCATCATAGCTCAATGGTCAAGGGAGAGTTATAAATGACAAAGTCACTTGTCAATATATGGTGCACCGATGTGACAAGATGAACTCATCATGGTCCTACCTCCAACTCTTGATTATAAGATACATGATGTATTTCAGGATATGACAATGATGTTGATGTCATTAGTAGGACAATCCATTTATATATGGTAGGGCCTTGGCTAATATGTATAGGTTTTCTCTAAATAGATAATGGAGACATTAGTATACTATTTAAATTTTTTTTCGTTGGGAGCACTAGTATTAGATCAGGGTTTCAATGAGTGGTCGGAAGTGTTGATTGAATCAGTCACTCATATCTTCTTTTCCCAATGGGGGTAATCGAGAGTGAGAGGTCTATTTGACTAACAGTTAAATTCTGATTAACATGACCATAATTCTTAAGTACCCATTGTTTGTGGACTTTATATACTAGAATACCTGACCCTTCCATGGTAGTTCACTATTAGAAGAGTACTAATCATGTGCTGCAATGGAACAGGGTGGATATCATCAATACTCTTCCAATAGTGTTTATAGACTATTAGAACAGTACTGAGGATTCCCCATGAAATTGCTGAGTTCTTGGATGGATCAGGTACTCTTCAGTAGATAACTATTAGAATCATTCCAGAGCTCTTCAGTATTGTAGGAATTGGGGATATCACACATCCTAATCACATATACATATAAATATACAAATAAATATAAATATAAATATACATATAGTTGTGGGGGTTGAGTTTCTCAAGGGGTACCGAAAGGATAGAATCACCACCATAAGGTTTAAGTATCGGGAGACTTATCATTGATTTCATGGATCATTCACTCACACTACCCCACAACTGTAGGGGGAGTGAACACTATATAGAAAGAGTACCTGACTCTTTTAATACATCTTCCACCTACCTTATGGTTGTGCCGAAGGTGTGGGTAGATTCAGCAACTCTATATAATAGACATGTGATACTTGTTGGGGGAAATCGGTACGAAATAGGTAGTAGATATAACAGGATTATGCAAAATCCACTCCAACCATTCTATTAGTGTTGATGTTGGAAGTGGTTGGGATATGGAAAGAATTAACTAGAAACAACCACGAGTCAACGAGTTGAATCAAGCCGGAAAACAGATGACCGTACCAACAGATGACACACCTGCACCAGTAGAGTATACTATTTGGCGCGTGAGAACCTTATATAGAAGGAACATGGAAAGAGCATGAACAACAAGTTGTGCCACTATTATAGTAGTGTAATGAGGATATTACTATCTCATTGGATCGCCACTAGCCCATGTATCCAATAGGTGGGGATCAAGGTATTGAGTGTTTATTATTATCACAGGACTCTGCTAAGAGGTCGACCTACATATAGTGTTTGACACATGCCCGTTGCTGTAGGTCCGATGCAGTAGGGTACTATATTAAGGGAACATAGCCGTATCGACCTAGTGTTATATGGAATAAGTAAGCACAACTGTTTGAAGGTAGAAAAATTCCTTATCGAATAAGTAGTGACCTGCTCAAATGGTGTCACGACTACCCAGTTGTCACCCAAATGGAATCTGGTGAAAATGAATTCTCGCTTCTTATACCAAGTTCCCCATGGGTAGATAGTAAAACCCCATGAAAATTTAATATTCTCTTCACTATGAGTAGGATAGTTGAATTCCTCCTAGGATGGTAGTAGTGATCTGGTCTACTTCTGCCACCACTTCACTGGGAAACTCGTTCAGTAAATTCCCAATGCTCAAACATTATGATTACCTAATATATTCTAATAGTTGAGACTCACTAGTTCCACTATAGGCAAACACTGGTACTCATATATATAAATTATTAAGGATATATTCATAGAAGGATCCTAAAGATTCATAGATAGGCGCAGAAAGTGGTTCAGCCAATCATCCCCCTTGTTTCAAGGTTTCCCAATACCCCAATACGGTCTCGGGGTAGACCAATTAGTTAAAATAGAGAGTTTCATAACAATAGGTTGGTGGTATTGGTGGAATTTATATTGGTTATGGTCTCTATATGGTCATGAAAATTTTCATTGTGACTGATATAGGATGATACCACGGTTCATCAGCTTATTTATTCAATTCAAGTTCAATTAATAGGAACAGAGTGTGTTTTGTACTTTATTTGGGGAAGATGACTTGTAAAGAGTAACGGGTTGTGCACAACGGTCAAAGAAACCCAATACTATGAGGCATGTATTGGTGTTAAATTCCTGATTTCACGATGGTACAACTCGAGCAGGGACAGACAATTCAAAATGTAGTCTGAGATGTCGGGAAAAATGAACTGGGAAATTCGGTGTGGTTGGAAACACGTGAAATGGATCACAAGTATTCCGGGGATAATAAGCTAATGAAACCCAAGATCTCAGATCAATGGTTTCACTTGGAACCTTGATGTTGACTCATCACCAACTAGGGTGGAAGCTGGTCCCAAAGGTTCAGTTGTTTTCCAATTGAAAATAGTGGTAAGTTAGTTGGGTTTAGAAAATTTTGAGATAGTTCAGCTCTAATATACTATGGGGTCATGAGAATGGATACTTACATGCCATTGTATGAGAGGACTGGAATCGAGCGTGGGGCCAACCCATTGTGTTTCAAAACCTAAGTGGCAGTATATGGTGCAACTATGATGTTGGTATCATCTCTATTGTTAGGGGTCACTTTTGAATGGATCTTGGAATGCCACATGGACTTGTTCTCAAACTTGGTAAAAGAATTGTACTTGAGGGTATGGGAGAGATGTGAACTATCCCTTTTGTCCCTCGATCTTTCTCACCTGTGGCTGAGATCAAGGAGTTATCAGGGAGAAAGTGTATTCATACTAATCAGATAGATAGATAATATGTAGCTCAGATCTAATGGGACACCACCCCACTTAGGCACTTGAGTAGAAAAACTATTTACACCACCAGATTCCACCATATCCAATATAATCTTCATTACAAACACAAATGATTCGAATGGCCAATGACACTAAAACCATATAAACCGATCAAGAATGCATCAGAGTCATGGTCTTATCGACCTTGTGGCCATTCCACCTTCCAAACCAAAGGCAGTAGGTTTTTTCTGGTTCACCAATATAATCTATCCAGGTAATTCTCTATATATTCTATATGTGGACCACTCCAAGAACAACAATACGAACCATTTTTTTTGCCAATAGTGGTGCCTATAGTGGTTCAACTATATTATACTGACGACTCATATGATATTTTATGGTTTGGGGGTTCGATGGTGGATATGGTGGTGCAGGAATTGGATTTGGAGGTACTATACTAGAATAGTAGTAGTATTAGTATGACTATGATTGGATGGTGGAATGTAATTGTCAAGGTTAGGTTGAGGGTGGTTGGATGGGAAGTGCATGGTGGTCGGAATGATTAGTTGGTGTCATAGAATGTAAAAAAAATCCAAATATCTGGGTAGTTGAGATGTCAGAAATGAAAAAATAGAAAATTTGTGAGTGGAACGAGTTACACTTAAATAACCATATATATAAGTATCATATAATAAGAATAGTTCATGTGAAGGTGTTGATCCGGGAGTGGTCTGGTCTCTGGAAATGGATAAAGTGGAAAGGGAAAGAAGTTCTTTGATGGCTCTAATAGTCATCTTACCCCCCCATCAAAACATGTTACACCTTCTCCACCAATGTAATTTGAGTGATTATACTCAAGGACAATCACTACATCTCTAGTATACTAATTCTAGTCTAGTTAGTGGTGTGTGTGTTATTTCTTAAAGTTTTCTATTGGATGCTTCCCCACTCACCGATACTAAATATAAAAGAATACCTAAGAGTTTCTCAGTTGGTTAAGTGGAATGGTGTTTCTGATTGTGATTGAGTGGTTTAGGCTCTCTTGAGATCCCACCCTCTCAAACGCCATCACCAAATCACTTAGTTCATGGTCATATAGAATGATCCAAAGTATAAAAATTATGTACTTGTGACCGAGAATGAAAATACCTAGGTTACCTTACCATAATGTTTAAGTATCGAGACAGGGGTTATGGTGAGGTGCTCGAGGCCAACCACCAATGAAAAATTGGCCTTCCAAATGGTGAAACCCAAACACTTGATTCCAGACCCCACCAAGTACTGATAGGTATGATGTTATTTACCTAATATATCATAAATCACAAATTAGAATGTGGAATGATTGATGCCATCTCATGAAAATATATATAAGTATTAGGGCATTCAGATATGGGAATAAAAAAACAACTCTACATAGGTATTTGAATGGTGACTTGCAACCTACTATATAGAGTATGTAGCGGTTTAAAAAACACATGGACCATGCCTTAGTACTCTAATCTAACAGTGGAGAATCACATACTAGATAGCAGATCTCTAGTGAGGAGTGGGGGTTTGGATGTCAGTATAATATTGTTAGATTATTTGAATGCCTAGACACTAGTTGTGGTATTGGGAATGAATGGAATGGTGCTGGTACTAACGTAGATGGGAGGATTCCTTACTTATCCATTACAAGAAAGTGTGAAGCCACCATGTTTATATTTTCTCCTTTTGGAATGTGGTCCGGTAGAGAAGTAGTATGTATTGGTGTTGTGATTGAGATGGTAGTTGAAGGTTGTAATTTTGAGTGGGTGGATCCATTCAATTGATGTCCTTCAACTACCAGGGTCTTAAAATTCACCCCATTAGAGTGTGGTCAAACCAGAGAATGGATATATAGTATGTTGAGTATACTTGACATAAATAGATGAATTTTTTCCAATAAGTGAAAAGCATAGGAGCTCAAACCAATTAGATTCCTTCTTAAAAATCCTTTCGAGGCCAGTTATTGAGTTTTTTCTCGGTAAAGGCTAAGGTCTCACTGGTTTAAATATCCTATTCCTTGAGAAAGATTATATCAATCATAGGGGATTCCATAGTTTCCTAATGGTAACTCTCAATAGAACTATGATCAAGCACTCTTCATCCTCGTTTTCTTTAGTACAGAAATGATTTTGTAAGAAAATAGGTGGATCTTTTATTAGTAAACTAATGGCTTCTCTCCCCGAGTTAATTAACTATAGTTGGAGCAACTTCACATCTTATTAAAAACAAAATTTTGTATGAAAGGTTTTTATTCCTCCCTCAACAAGAATAAAAACCTATTATTGTGCGGTTTGTAGTAAAAAATGGAATAATGGGTATTTAACATTTCATATTAGGAAGCCTATAATTCTCCTTTCACATTGAACAAAAGGCTCATGGATTGGATTCATGCATAAAACATCAATGAAATATCCCCATGATTTACTTACATAAGAATATTATGTTCCGATCACATCTACATATTTCCTCAGCTATGACACATAGATTCTGGAAAGAAGGCCCTAATCTTATTAGCTATGAAACACATACCTTGTCTGATTTTGGGCATAAAAGGGTTCTTTTCTCCTCTAATCCCTATCCCTTTGACTCCACACGTCTCACTTCTCACAATCTCATATTAAGTAATGTCCTTCCCTAAACCTATTTAGAAAGGGACTTGGCGAATGAGCTCTTCCCTCACTTTTGGAAGACCTTATTGGGACCATAACAACCAACAAAATAAGATAAACTATAAGGCTCAGAACCATTCATTTAATAAATATCTTTTTATTATCCTCTCTCATATCAACCTATTACACCTTCTCTCTCAAACTATCAATTGAAAAAATAAATCTATTTCCTATCTGGAACATTCCCATTCGAGCCATTCTATAGCTTCATTTCACTCTCCTATTTCATTCTTTGTTCTGGCTGCATTCTTAGAATTCTATATGCATTCCATTAATCAGAAATAAATTTTTCTAATCTCTCGACGATGACCTATTCCAGTCCCTGGGAAATGGTACTCTTCCTCTGGTATCCTTTATTTCCGACTTTCCTTTCTTTTAAGCTAGGTGGTAAGGATCTTCTCAACTATGATATCTATTTCATAAGCATTTAGATGACCTTACTAAATTTAATTTCATTTAAATATCATCACCATTTTTAATGGGCCAGATCTACAATATTTGACCCTATATAGTTCTATTTCTCTCTTGAACATGAAGGCAGGCTTTGGCCCCTTATATAGTTAGACAATTCACTTTGCTGCTCTATCCTGGCATTCACTTTGTTGAGTAGTAGTTGAGCCTGGAATTCAAAAAATATGACGTTATTGACATTGAAGGATTTGGATAGAATAGGGAAATTCATACATGAATGGAGTTATATGCAGTAGTTCTACATTAAAGTCAGTACACTTATAATAGAGAGATATTTTTCCCAATCACTATCTTTAGTCACTCATTTGAGTAAGATGTTAGGGATTAAAATAGTTATCCCTTTAGGGTCAAGTTCTAAATGATCTAAACCTTTAGGGTCATGTTCTAAAATTTCTGACCCTTTAGGGTCAGGTTGTAAAAGATCTAACCCTTTCTAAAGGGTCAGGTTCTAAAAGTGATGACCCTTTCTAAATGGTCTGGTTAAAAACCCTTATATGTAAGTATCAGCCCTTTATAAAGGGGTAGGAATTAATTTTTAACATTATTATTTAGTTGGTATTATTTTCAATTTAGTTGTATTATCAGACTGAAAGTCCCCACAAGCAGTTGAGGGGGAATAGATCGTAGGTGGAGGTCACGTTTGCTTTTTTAAATAACCAAAACCACACCTATGGGTGACTGGGAGGACCAGGATGGATGAAAGTTGGTTCTTTCTCGTAACCCTTTAGAACGGTTTAGATCTATAGTACTTGACCCTATATAGTTCACTCTAATGTGTTAGATCTTTTAGAACCTTTAAAAAGATGGAGAGAGAGGAGGGGAATTGGGAGTTGTTCCCTTTTAGACTTATATATATAAGGGGGAAAGGGAATATGCCGCCATTTCATTAGCTAGAATGAGGCCAAAGTCAGGAATTGAAAGATGAAGGTGCATGTGGTTGGAAAGCGGTGGGAAAGTCGTCAGTTTGGATCAGGCCCATAGGTGAAAAATGAAACGGAGCACCCAATTCCAATAAGAAACCAATTGACTCGGAATCCATATCAAACCCAATACAATGAAAATTAAAACCATTCTAGGAACGAGAATCAGAACATGTGACCCAGAAGAAAGTAGTATGCCAACATGTTATTATTGTTTCACTGAAAAAACTTAATTCATCCAATAGGAATATCATATTAATCAGGGTGAGAAATCAAATGGATGTGTTTGCTTGCATTGTGGGTGGAGGTGAATAGAAAAATTAACATCAACACATTGTAATCCATAGTGGGAGACTAAAAGAAGAGTCAGGAGGGAAATACCATTTTATTTGAGGAGATCACGATTTATTGGGAATTCAGGATATACGCAGTAGTCGATCAAAATATTGTACAATAAAAATGGTAATAAAATATTATATAATGAATTTTGTTTGTATAATATTGGTTGTAGACTAGTGGGGCCAAGAATATGACAATCCAACCACATTGTTCAAATTCCCACAACATTATAATATATAAGAGTAGATTTGGTGGTTGAATTGGTGATTTCGTCATATAATTTAGTTGACAACTCCAATAATTGATTTGGGAAAATGGGAGTGGGTTCCTGGTCCATGTAATCCATTTCACAATTTGTTCACTCACTAGGTCCATAGGTGGTAGTTAACCTGGGAAAGAACACTCACCAGGTCTTACTAACTGGAGGGAAAACCTGGTACCTCCCAGGTGCTCCAGGCTACTCTATATTATAATAGGGCTAGCTCTACTACCTATATTATATCGTGGAGGTCCTAGAATACATCATGTATCCCAGTGATACAATACATGAAGTATCACAGTGTCTACTATCTATATTATACTGAGCGCAAATCAATCCCTTTTTCGAGCGCTTGTGAATCAGGAAGGATCAAGTCATTTAATCGGCTAAGCTATCCCTACCATTGTATCAGTAAGTCTCGTGGGATATTTTCAGAGTGAGTTTCAGTTCATATAGAAAAATGAAACCAGCAAAAGTTGATATAGACATATCCATTACAGGATGGAAAATTTGGAACTCTTTTCTCCAAATGCCTACTACCTATATTATAAAATTTTTATTCAAATCAAAATATTCATCGAAAGGCGATCATGACTGTGGGATAGGCATAGGTGTGTCCACAATGATTCAGGTGGAGAAGGAAAATATCAAGTGAAAAAAAGCCAGATGTGCATCAGAGATAACTTCATAAAAAAGTCATATTCCATGGTAGTGGATCCATGTGGTTCAAAATTCTTGCTTTCAAATTGGGGTGTCATCCAGATGATATTCTTTTGTTTATCACTCGAAGTGATTTTATTTTCCTGATCCTTTGGATGTGATGTCATACTCCCAATCGAGATCATAGTGAAGTATGTTTTTGAATAATAGAAGACTAAAATATTCTTGAATGGTTATGAAATGAGGCTACACTATTAGATTAGAGTCCTAATATTATATTAGGGTTAAGAATATGAAAATTGATAGAGCCTACAACAAGAACATGTACTCTTTTATATAGTCACTCTTTATAGTCAGTCAATCCTTTCTATCCCTCAATCATTTTAGGTATTGATATAAGGGATCAAATGTTTGGACATTTTTTGATCCAAACAATGCTACCCAATAGAGCACATCATTTGATGGATATGGGAACCCAGTTGATCTACAAGTACCTTGTGCATGACCATCACAAAAAAGGTAGGTAGCCTCCTTGGGACTGGAGTGGTTTCCAATAATATATCAACATTGGTTTAGTGGTGTCATGAAACCCGTTTTCATTGAGTTGGATGTTGAACTACTAGTTGAAGACTTTGTATAGTGGAACACCAGTGGATGAATTCATTTTATCAGGCCCCCTCTAGAATGTGCACCCAACTCACCTATTTTGAAATTAGACATTCAATGTTGATAAAATGCCCCCACAAAATCCGTGGCAATTGAAATAGTAGAAGGTTTTAAAACATATGACCTAAATATGGCGAGGTTCTAAAAGATTTGACTCGAATCGGGTCACATTAAAAATGATCTGACCCGAATGGGTCATGTTTTAAAAGATCTTGCCTCAATAGTGCCAGGTTCTAAACCAATATATATTAATATTAAGTAGCACCTTTCTAATGGGTCAGGATGACAATCCCTATTTTCCAATCATGATAAACCACCATCAACCCAATTTCATGGAACACACCCGACACTCGATGGACAATCAGAATCATAAAGGGGAGTTGTGGACTATAAACAAATAAAGAAGGAGATTGGGGCGCAAGGTAGTTCATTCATGCACTAGTTGGAGGGGTTTAGGTGGAACATAAAACTCAATTGGGATCACCAGTTCAGCGTAGCTCACTGGAAAACTATGGTACTCCAAGACAACTTAGAGTTATGGAAAAAACCACACAATGTCCCTTCATACTAGATGTCATAGTTTATCAAATCAATAATGTTACAATGATTCTGGAATAACCATGAATTTTTCCCATTTAACATTACATCATAAAATTCACTTATGAGAATGTCGGGACTGTCAATCTGGTCGTCAGAAATAACTACCCGAACAAGGTTGGGCACTGTCTTTTCAGGAGGTAATTGCTTCCCACTTCTCCCCAGCCAATCTATATATTCATCATAGATTCGATCAAATAATCACTTGAACTCTAGTGGAGAGCTTCTCGCATACGACCTAGTTGAGGAACAACTATAGGAAATACTAATGGAAGGAAATGTATCACTATGCATAAATCGTAGATCAGGATAACCAAAAATTATCAACATTGAAAGTTATTTTTGTTTAATAGCAATCTATTCCCCCTTATAATTTCTCCATATTATGTTTCTAAATGATTTGACCTGAATAGGGTCAGGTTCTGAACCATTATATATTGATATTAATATTAACTACCGCCTATTTAGACCTCTCTAAATGAGAGGGTTAGGATATACTAGATTAAATTATGAATATTCAGTTATGAATGAAAATCGCAACTACTGGTCTCCCATACCTCAATTCTATAGTTCCTATGTCTTTTAAAAAAAATCAAACTGCAATGCCGACACTCAGTAGGACCTCAATTTCAACTTCAGATGAGGAATAACAGTCCAAGAAGAATAGAATGATTCTATGATGATGCCGACGCTACTACCTCACATGGATAAATTGGTCTTAAAACCCAGCCCATATGAATGTTTTTTATGAAACATCGGTATAATATAGGTAGTAGAATTCCCTTAGAATGTGAAAGCATTCTTGGCATTGAGTGCTAAACCGTACCTCCACTTCAACAACTATGATATTCACCTCCAAACATCATGTCCCAATACTCCAAACCAACAGCTCATGAGCCCCAAAATGAAATTCTATGACTCCCCCACACAATACACTCGTAATAATCACATACACACCAATGATACCTCTCCCCTTCCTCACCCTTATATCACATTTCAAGACACCCCCAATAGGTGAAATAGAGAGTGTAGAAAGTGTGCCATCATTTAACAATAGGTATTGTCACCTGAAAAAGAGACAGAACATTCCTTCATTTTATCACTATTTTCATTGATATTGTTGAAGCAGAAGGCACCAACACTGGCTCATCATTGTCTTGATCTCAACCCCATTCGAGCACCACTTGTGTTTCACCCCAAAAACCCCATTTCAACCACCAAAACATGGGCCACACCACTGATTACATACGCGGCATAATGTATTCCAGGTCGTCCTTGGTCAATCCATCCCCCATGAGTCATACAGAGTCACCAGTGTTCCAAATTGACCACAACCACCTATATTCATGCTATTAGATGGCCATGGAAGCTACCCAACTGGTGACCTATGAACCCCAACTCTAGTCGCACCCAATATTGTCAATCACAACCTTCTTTCGTTGGCCTACAGGTTCCACCCCCAACTCCAATGCCATCATAGCCCCCATATCCAATTTTGTAGTGATACCTCTTCAAATCTATGTGAATATTATCCCAAATTCCCAATTTCATAATGACTTCACCACCAGAACCGTCATTCTCTATTCACCCTTGGAGCACTTCATCTCACCTTTTCTTAGGATCTACTCTCTTGAAATACATCAAAATGATTCCATTCATCCGAAATCTTATCATTCCCTCTTCTAGCTATAAAGTCATCACTCTACACTAATAGTGTAATCCAGTAAGGTTATTCTCTTAGACTAGTTATATATATTATTTTCTAGTTATAGGATGTGAGCAAGCTTGACCTGGTCTAAGGACCTGAATGATTCGACATAATAGATTAGGATAGAGATGTTAGTGGTTGGGGAATTTACCTTGTCGGGTAAACCAAATGCATAACTTCTTTTTTCAGGCTCTGAAAATGCATTCATGTTGTTCTTTACCTATCTCCACTCTCCTCAGTGGTGCTGAACCAGTGATCAGTTCCATATCCCTATAATTCATGTTCATTCTATTCATTCTAATTGAATGTTATCCTAATATCGACCTTGGTTATTGTCCAATTCCAACAATATATATAAGTACCAGCTCAATGCAAGAAAAAAAAAGAAAATTCTTATGTAATAGGGGTGGTGATACATCAGAAATGATATTATAGATAGTTCCTCTTAACTGGTTAAATCAGGATAGACCAACATTGTGAAGGGCCAGTCCCAGCCGCTCGGTTTCAAGTCTACAGAGTAGCGTCAAGTACTCTATCTATATAGTACTATTAGAGTAGAGTACTAAGACTCGACCAACTCAAGTAAGTCCAATACTTGATGTATACTCTTCCAAAAATAATCTATGGTATTAATGGAATTCCCTAGAGTCCTTTAAATGAAGGGTTCGAGCAGATCCTTATATTATAAGAATGTCCAATATAATTAGGAGATGATAGATGGAACTAGGGGTCCTTCTAATGTTGAGAGCCTTTATTCCATGCTTTCGCCGAGATAGTCTACGAGTTGTCCGCCCAACTCATGACAGTTTTTACATTAGTGGCACCCTTACGTTTTCATTTTAGATATTTATCATTATCTAGAATCAACTAATCAATGTTTATTCCTTTTACAGGGGACAGAAGAATGGGTGATTCAGTGAATTACTCCATAATATTCTAATATTTGAGTCTGACAAGATGGAAATTATAATATAATCATATGTGGCACCAGACTCACCATTGGCACTAGATTGTTTTCCCAATGAACATTTTGATCAAGTGAACCACACTCATGGGATCTGATCCTTTACCAGCTGAATGGGTTGTTTTCTATTTCTTAGTTATTGGGTTTGTGGTGACATCACCCAATAACAAGACTCCAGAGGAAACTGTAATAGGTTAACTAATGGTTATTGGATCACTACTAATAGCATCCTGAGGATCCTAATCTGTCCCATAGAAAGGTGGGTAGTATTCTTGAGGGCCCAATGCAATTGTGACATAGTGAGGATTCACTAACTTAAATAATTTATATTTCCCTACTTTATAGAGTGGACTTCAGTAAGTTATTCTATATAGTCTGCTATAATAGTCCAGTTTTCCAGCCCGTGAGAAGAAATATCTGCTGGAGCATTGGGGTCGAAGTTTATAGGGGTAGTTTACAAATCCAAATTAGGATATATTTTTATTCTTGATGAATAATTTCCAATAACTCTTCATCTCTATGTATTCTCACTGACCACACTATTAGAGTAGAGTACTGAGCGACCTACGTTCAGAGCGACAGTGGTCCACCTCGAACCTTCCCGTTTAGATTGTTACTAGACACCTAACTCTAAACACTATTGGAGTTCAATACTGAACTTGTTCTGATTTGGTTGGGGAGCTTAGATGCTTTCACTTCCTAAATGTATCTTCGTATCTCCCCATCGATGAAATCCATTAGCCTGATAACTTATAACCACTCTTGTCATCATCTTAGGGCTCACCCATGACCATGGAATGGGTGTGAGATTTGCGAAAGTCATAGAATGAAGTCTTTATAGGGTTAACCATATTGATCTGAAATTTTGAACATAGTACTTATATATATTTCCACATCACTTATGAATTTTTGACAAAACTACCTATATTATACAGAAGACTTATGAATCTAACTCCATTGCTAACACTATAGTCTTGAGTTCTAGCATGCGAAGTGAGTGACTTCATTTATTATCTACTACAAAAATTTCATATTATTCTTACTATAATGTCCCTGACTATAATATCTTCTCTTAGGCTATCAAAGAATTCTACAGGACTTAATTAGAAAAAATTACCGTACAACTGAAGGTATAATATATATAGTAGAATTTCTTTTATGTACATGAAGAGGTATCAATGGATATCTTCTTTACTGTTTGTAATGTAACAATAGGTGCACATACACTCACTCTATTAATTCCTTTAAAACTGAAATTTTATATATAATAGTAGGACTTGAACCCTCAATGGTTGGACCGACAACAAAAGAACATGGTAACTAAGTCTATCAAATATTCCATAGAGTACTTTACTTCCTCTCTCCCTTACACCCTGAAACTAGGGATGTAACGTACTCATACCTTCCAAAGGAGGAAAACAAATCATAAGGACTCAAAGAGGGGTGAAAAGGCCCTTTTCAACTATATATTATCAAGTACCAAAGGTCTGAACCTTTCTAACCCTTATATATAATGTAGCTGGGACTCGACGAGGGAACTTTTTTATAAAATGATGTATAGTTCTAAACCCATATATATATTAAGAAGCACCATTCGGGTATGGATAGATATGTAAAAAATCTCTTATATCCATGGAACCTTTTATTCCCAAGGGATCACTCCATTACCAAAAATGGAAAATAAATTCTTACAGACTACGTATAGACATTTTTTTCCAAGGAAATTGGTAGCTATGTACCTATTATAATATTTATAACAGTAATCATTGTGAAACTTATAATATGTATAGATAATTATATATATAGCTATAGTGATGCTAAAGACATGTATTCTAGCGTATAAAAATCCAAACTATTTAATTAAAATACTATAAAATTTCTTAGTAGAACTTCTAGATAGACACTACTAGAAGAGTACTAAATTGTTTAATTGATCTGTTACAAAATCATGGTCTTAGAATGAAGTCAAACAATTTATAGATCAATATAGATTAGATATTGGGAATATATAATATAACGATCTAATCTCTCACCCTACATTTCCATTTTGAGCATTTTATTTTCTAGAAGACACTTTATTAGATGATTACTGATGTTCAAATTGCATATATGCTATTTTATTATACCATTTTCCTATCCATTCAGGGTTCATTTACATTTTGTTCATTTAATATCATTCTATCTTTAGAAATAATGTGGAAATTTTTTAGTTTCTTTTAGCAGCACCTGGCTTATTTCATGTCTATTTGGGTTTCTAAGAGTACAAAGGACTATTAGAGGAATAGAGAAATGAGATCATATGAGACCTCATCTGAATATGTCTTGCTCCATCCCTTTTATTTTTCTTAGGATGGGACTAGATAACCCATGAGCTCAGGTTCAAACTCATTTTCATAGCGGTACAGAACTCTGAATAAATTAATCGAATGGTACAAATTTGATCCTCTGTCTATGACTGGATCGTTCATTCATACGTAAACTTCTCATAAATCATTAGAGTAGATATTTTCATATAGTCTTTTTGAATAGATGGATGATAATGAAAGAAAAATAAGTATCACGGTGAAAGTAGAACCAAAACCAATGGGAGATGAAGATTTCTGGATTCTTTTCCCAATCTCTCTAAGCTCCCCTAACTTAATGAACCTTGCTATTTTGGACCCCCCTCCATGCGTAGAAGAGAATGCTCAATTTTAGAAAGAAATTGATGTTTCCCTAAACCCGTGTTGGCTTCATCCTTATAAACCTCCTTGTTTCATCCTTTTTATTGGTTCTAAACCTCTAATGAAAAATAGAAGAGAATCATAGGAATGTCACTAACTTTAGCTTCACAGATCGCCTAAGTCATCCCATTCAGGTACTCCTATAATAGTGGGTTTAAAGAAAATAATAAACTGAACAAACAAATCCCTTCACACAGACCCTATAAAGTTGTTTCTTGTCGAGTCTTATCATTTATATTTTTGTATTATTTACCCTAGAAACAATCTATAATAACTTTTTTGATTGAGTTTTGGTGGGTTGTTGACCAACAAACAGAAGGTGGGAACCTTCTGATGTAGGTATTCTAGCATATAAAATAACTTGTACTAAAAAATGGTAGACTTCACACAAACCCAATCTCAATGAATATGGGAATCGCCTATGAAATCAGATAGCCATGTGTCAGGTACTCTTCCTATATAGTTTAGAGTAGGGTACTGATTCATACATCCGATCTGAAAGTATTTCTTTCTTTATTTAGAAAATTGATAGTTTGAGCGAGGTAGCCCACTATTATAATAGTACCGCTTAGTGCTTATGCTGAACCTGCTGACGTTTTAGAGTTCAGTATAATATAGGTTGTAGACATAATAGTTATATTATTACTCGCTTGATTCTTCTTTTTTGAAAGGATAAGAGACTAACTTATTATTGTTAGAAATATTGAACTATAAAAATGTTGCTGAACTAGATTCATCTTTAGTACTCTACTCAAATAGTCAACTGATTAATTATGTCAGCGCTTCCTACACCTATGTTATAGATTATAATTATATAATACTTCAACATATATAAGTATCAGTATCATCCTTCCAGACCCTCTGTAATGGTTCTAAATGATCTGATCCTATCTAAAAGGTTTGGATGAAACAAATTTTTTTAAAATACCCAATTCTGACAGATTTCAGACACCCGCCAACAACAGATGTCTCATGCCTTGTTTCATGAATATATTTCTATAATACTCAAGAATGAATGAACTATGATATAACACCAAATATGTCACTTCTCTATTCCTGATTCAAAATCTATAATGTTCTTTATGGGATAACTTCTCTCTCTATCTCATTTGCTTTCCCTACTACTGAGATACTATTTCTCTAAACATGTCTCTCATCCCCAAACCCCTATTTTTTCTCTAAATATTTTTGCTGAGGTCGATAATCCCCTCATTGGGTTTCTCAGAGGCTTCTACCCCATCCCACTGAAATCACTCCACTTCCATCTCCAAGAAGTGTGTCTGATGAATTGATTCCTAAAACAGTGTCTGTTATGGTCAAATTCTCATTTTCACACATACATTTTGAACCTAATAGAATTCTAGCATCTCTTTATCAAATCATTCGGTATTATGGGTGTATTATAGATAAGAAGCTTCAAATTCAAAGGGTAATTTTGAGGGAAACATCAATATGTGACTAAGATACCGACATTAATTTGTTGAACAAATAGTAACCTTTTATTCATCTAACCAAGAATCATAGGTATTTTCCCTTTCATCCTCTCCCCTTTAAACCCTGCCTGTTCAAGTTATGAAACATATTTGTTACTATTGGGCCATCCTATTTCATCCCATGATATCTATCATGAATCCTCATTATAATCTAGGTATTCATCCACTTTGAATTGAATAGTCAGTCAATCTATACCCTAGACTATGGAAATACATACTAATCTGTCTTCATGGTGAATTGGTCATCATACCCACTACTAATGAAGAACCCCTGGTATTACCATAAATACTCATAGGCTAGGTATTTCGATAGTATGGGGTTCGGTTTGTGGCTTTTGAAAATTCTAAAGAAGAAAACCTCAAGGAAGGAACCAACATAAATGCTCTCTAAAGCAGGCACGTACCATGCCATTCAACATTCCTCAGACCATGAGCAGTGGTCAAAGCGCTGAAATCTTATCTCATAGACTTCCTCATACCTTATTGACATAGTGAGAGTCCCTATGATCCACTACGGCCGATGCACTAATAAATTCAAGCTAATTGAATCATCCCACCTCTAACTCTCATTTAGTGCATCACATTTATCACTATATATATTGATAAATAAAACTTAAATTTCAATTACACGAAAACAAATCTACACAAGATAGGAATATCTTCAAGCCTTTGACCCAGTGTTGGAAGAGTGTCCAAGGTGAATTGAAGACGAACTATTGGAGTAGATAAGCTGATCTACCTCAAAGAAGAGAAATATAACAACACAGAAGGAGACGCTTCAAACTACATTCGCGGTTGTATATGAACCCTGTATAATTAGTATCTAAAAAAGTAGATGTTAGAGATATTCACTATCACTATTATAGAATTAGATAAATAAAAGGGCCCTTACTCAACTGAAAAATGAATATGTCTTTAGCTCTATGTAGAAGAGTACCTTATTTAAAGTGAAAGCACTGATCAAGGCTTGTTGAAGATAAGGGACCCAAACATTTTAAATACTTCCAAACTCACCTTATAGAAGAAAATTACCAGGAACTCTAAATGAAAATATTTTTAGGTCACTTCTATCAACAACTAAAGAATATATTTCTTATTGGTGTGGATTCTTCACATGTACTAGAAACGATGGGATCTCTACCACTTGTTCCCCAAACACCAACTTCTAGAATGCCTGAAATTGACTCTAATTAGTCACCATGAGTGGATACCATCATGTAATCATCCACCATGGTTCGATGTACATATACTCTTCTACATAGTGAATCTCATCCACTCATCCTATGATGCTAATTTTTGTCTTTATTGAGGGGAACCACTTAGATTATGTTATAGGGATGGGATGAATTGAAAATTAGTTCACTGGTCCACCAACCAAATGGTACATATATATATTTACCTTCCTTTTTTCACTAGCAATGATAGAACCATCATAGAGGCTATTATTGGATCCCATTAGGTAGCCTTAACCACACTATTAGAGAAGAGTACTGAGGTCCCCAAAATCTAATGAAAGTCCAAATGAAGGATCTATATATTTCAGTCCGATCGAGGAGACAAACAACCAAATAGTTGATATACATAACTCCAAAACTGTTTTGAGTGTTTTGAGAACTATTTAAGTAGATCAGTTCTAGTCTGCATTGAGGATCCAACCACAATAATGCATGGTGAAGTAGAAGTAGTAGCTATTCTTAAACCTATGAAAAAAACATGCTCAGGATCATGATGTGATTTATTATCAATGAAGAACTGACATTACTTCCCTTCTTCTTAGTTTCCACAAATTCAAGAGTAGATTACGCATAGCTAATATTATCCTTTTCTTTTCTCTTAGTTGTTGATTCCCTTCTACTAAACCCTTATCTAGATTTCATCGGCAATGAAGACCATGAAAGGAATTTATATCTAGAATTTTGTTCTCCAAGATGAGGGTAAATATGATACATTAATTATTTATTGAATGGAATTTATATCTGGAATACCATTCAATGTCGGGCAAGATGCACTTATATGTTATTTTATATAATTCGGCCGAGTTGGTTATTTATAGTGCTCTAGAAATCTAATATATGAGTGGAATGGAACTTATATATATTGACCACCCTAGCTAAGCTAGATAGTTGTCCCATTGATCTATAATCTATTCTCTACTGGTTTAGATACTAGTGAAATAGGGTAGATTGTGGCATTTTTCTCCATCCCATATCTGCCCAGGCTAGAATCACTTAGGATACCTCTTGAAATTGAGTTGTGAATCTCAATGATGATGAAATATTTTGTATAATATATGTAGTAAATATATTTCATCTCAAAACTCGTTATATAGAATGTTTTCATAATGTGCAGTGTTCTAGAAAGTAGTATGTCATCAATTTATAGGACTAGAAAGAGAAAATTGCTCCCCATTTACTCCATTTCACAATTATTAGGTATATAAACTGATCAAATGAGTTTTCCTTAAAAAAATCTCACACCATGGAATTTTAGGTTCAAATAATGGGAAGACTCATCCATATATCAACATCCTTAACCTGCACAACACTTCCCTCCAATGAGAATATTTCAATCTTTAACCTTATATTATATGAATATCTGACAAGAAATCTTTTAGCTTCCGGGTGATAGAGCTTACAGATGCCAAAACTATCAAAAGAATACGAATTAAAATTAGTAGACGCATGTACCCTATTACTTTTTCTATCACATTATCACCTGATATCGAAATAAGGGGAGTTTATAGATGTACAGAAAACAAGAAGAACAAAGGAAAGTCAGTATATCAACATATATCAGAACCATTGTCAGAGATGGGCAGTCATGGGATTCTCGATTACTAGTAGTTCAGTGACCCCATTAGAAGTAGGAACTCAGAACTGAAAATGTGATGGTCAACAAGTGGCAGTAGTGAGATGGAAATTACTAATTACACTATCTTCCCCATGATCCAATCTGGTTGGTTGGTGGGGTTTGTGGTGTGATGAGTGGTATCGTTCAAGCCGGTATACTTGAAATACTAGTCAGGTTAGCATAATGGGTAGTGGGAATGGTGGTATGGGTAGATCTGGGATCACCTAGACATGCGCTCAAGAACCATAGTATGTTTTTCTAGGATGGGATGAGATCAGTACCTATCACCCACTAGGAAAATTGGTGCATTGTTGGATTATCGATTCAACCCACACCAGTTTCTACATGCGTCATTCACTAGAGTGCACATACGATGAGAAGTGTGAAACCTTGTATGAGAGCAGTGGAGATTAGACTGGTCATGAAATAGAAAATTGAATAGAAGGCAGTGAAAACAAGTTGGGTGATAGCGATCATCTGTGACTGGTATATGAGGATAGTGGATCAAGAAGATCTCGAACGACTATGGTAGGCAATGTTGAAACATTAGGAAACAAGGTTTATCAAGTGGTTATGAGATGGTCCCTATTGATTTCATGAGTTTTGTTGCATATATCAATCCAAATATGACTTTTGACATTGTCATCGTTGATGTCGAGCTCTTTCCCTTCAGAGTGGTGTTGCCCGAATCAAGCCCAGGCCCATGCGGTGCATAAGGAACCAATTTCCTAGTAGCATCATGGGTGGTATAGTAAACATCTAATATTATATATGTATATTTTCATTCATATACTGGAAACACGAGAAGAGGTTGTATGGGAATTGGACATGTGATTGGCAGAGCACCCAATGTGACTACTAAACTACCTCTCCTACTATACTTGTATTGTAGGGGGATTCAAAATGGAATCTATTCTAAACTATCCACTGATGTGGCTAGTGATGGAGTGGATTGGTGGATGGTAAATTAAATTATCCATGAGGTATTTTCGTGGGACTAGTGAATGAGCTTGAGCCTAGGGGAATGAGTACTATTAGAGTAGAGTACGGAACACTAGCATCAAAACTGGACTAGTCAGATAAGAAACAATGTCATATAGACCCCTTACTCGTGTATGACTATATAATACTAGTGAAATATCTCAAGGACCTAATTATAATATATATCAGTCCTAGGGGCATCGTGACCTGCTGCTTATGTGTTTGGTCGACTGTTGTTACTCTAGTCGCACCACTAGGACCGAGATCCTATGGTTGTGACTGAGTTTTCCTTGAAGTACAATTTGTAACCATAAATATACCAGGAAATATAGACAAGGTATCATGTCTAAAGGAACATATCATTATGTCATCAAGGGGGTGGTAGAACTTGCCAGGTGACCCTCATCAATGGAGTGGTTGGTGGGTCCAAGTCACCCATATTTGACCCCCAATGCTTTACAGGCACAATATAGAGTTTACTGTATCACTGTACTCGAATCAGGATCCTTCACCTCGTGGACCATGAGGGTTTGACCATCACTATCCATGAACTTGGCATCTATTTCCCATAGGCAGCACAAATGGAAGTCAATTGAGAAAGCTCCAATAGCTTGACATTGTGGGGTTGAGGGTGCTGGAACAATCAATGCTGCTGTAGTGGTGCTACTATCACAATTGAGTTGATGGTTTGACCCCAGATTAACTGGTTGAACTTGATTGGATATCTCGACTATTAGAATATAAATGTGGGGTTGAAATCATGGTGGCCAACTCAGACCGTGGTTGAAGGTCGTTTCCTATACACTCGCATCCACCCATTGTTGTAGCTCACTGAAAAGCGAGTAACCATAACCTCCTGGTACATATATATATTGTCAGTAGTTGAAAGGATTTTTTTGTGTCGACTCATAGAACTAGAGGAATAAAAACTCAATAACTATTCTATCTAGATATAGCATCATCAGAAAAAAGCATAATGAATTCCACCTACACCAGAGCCATTTCGAATTGGCATCATTTCTATTGTCAATGCATCGACCACATGAGCCAGCCCCGAGCTAGCAGCAGAATAAAGTTCTTGTTAAATTTCTTGTTTAAGATAGTTTTTGATGCATTGGTTTATTAATTGAAAAATGGAATCAAAATGTTGTTGGATTCAAATATCAATTTACCAAATGAAAAACATACCATTCCTTCTTATGAAAAAATATATTCAAGTTACTATAGTATATACTATGCTTTCCTCATTGACGATTGAGATCTTCATTGAACTTGATGCTTGAATTGTCATTAACCACCAATCCACTCATCCATGCATTTCAATGCCTTGAAATAGCCATCTCCAAATCCATATACCCCAAAACCCATGGCATCTCTAGAACTTCAACACACTCGATCCCCCATGTGGAAAAAAATCCAACAGAATCATCATATAAAAAGGAATCTCAATGGATTTCCATGTCGGTTGAGTTAGTCCTGGTCAGTATCAGCATGAGGGACCCTTTTGGGGTTTTTTTCACCTATATCACTGGTTTAATCCTCACCTAGATCCACCTGAATTGGAACAGGGGACTTTGAGTTCCTGGTGGTCCAGGCTATTATCATTATATGTCAGTAAAATCTATCCAGGTACTCTTCTATATAGTTGATAGGGAGACCACTATACGCACCACTACATGCACACTTTTTGGTTCCTATAGTGGTGACTGTAGTGCTCTTACTATAGAATATATAGAAGAGAAAATGACTAGGGTCTACTACCAATACTATATCGAGGGTTTCACTACTCTTCTTTTCACCCAGCGGTTCAGGATCCCGGGTGGAAATACCAGGGGAATGGTGTTGGAAATCTTGTTGAATGGACAATACATTTGATAAAATCCATGAAACTATTTCTTGTCACATGGACTTCAAAATCCCACGGAGTCATGCAATCAAACATCGTTTAATTGGAAACCCTTTGGGCCTATCATTTGAGTGTAGATGACGGGTGAGCAAGTTGGAGTTCTTAAATTCCAATGGAAACATCTCTATCGCCATTCCAATCCCATGTTTTTACATCTCTCATCCGACCATCTCCAATCCATTTCTAGTATACCAATCAGACCACTATAGGAACCACTATAGGTGTAACACACTGAGATTTTATGAGATATATTATTTTTAATTTCTTTGATGTCTTCTATTATACACTAAACCAAGATTATCTTGTACTATACGCAACACTGTAATAGCTTTGAAATACGCAACACTATTCTTGGATCGTGTTACACACAATTCCAAGTTCATTTTGTGAAATTATTCTATGCAACATTAAGTATATATTTTGTTTAATGTATAAGTGAAATAAGTTTGGATTATGTTATACGCAACACCAAACCGATATTTCACTACACGTAGTCCTGACTTGTCTTGCATTACACGCAATCAAGACCTTCTTCGATTGCGTGTGTAGTACGCAATACCGAGTTTCACTAAACAAAATATTATTATAATATTATTATGAACTAGCCGTTATGAATAGTAATACCCACTTTTTGAAATTTTATAAATTTTATCATTCAAAATGGACTTTATTTTTGGATTTGGAATATCAAAATTAGCCTAGGGTGAATTTTTTGGTATTTTTCTAAAAACTTTCAATTTTTGATGAATAGTGAAAACACTGGGTTACTATTTAAAAACCGACTTTTTATTTAAATAAGTATTTATTTTATTTAAATTTATTTTAGTTCAAAATTGATACATAATATTTATATAAGTCCAATTTTATTCATTGGAGTCATTTTGTAATAATTTTATATATATATAAATTTTATTGAACTTTTCACCGTCTTTTACCCACCTCCTAGGAGAATTTGAAAAATTATATAAAACTTAATTTTACTGCTTTTGTGAGTGGAATTTCAAAAAACCGAGAGACACTGTTAATATAAAGGAGTAAAATGTGGTTTAATAAGATCAAAATAATTTTTGGTGAATAGTAACTTTTTACTTTTATTTACCACGGTTAAAAGTAAATAGGGTAATTAAGGGTAAAAATGATATTATTATTACCATAACAAATGTCCTAATTCTATTAGATAAGTTTAATTCGTCCAAAACTTCCTTATAAATAAAATATTATCATTTAGGTCCGCTTGGATTAGATTAGGACATTTATTAATATTTTATTTAAAGAAGAGTTAAAATAGTTAAAATCAATGATTAATAACTAAAACTTTTTTAATAAAGGGTTATACATAAGATAAATTCGACTATAAATATTCATTAGAAAGATAAAAAGATATCCTACATAATGGTATTTTATTTATAATTTTAATACATTAAATAATATAATTTATTTATGACACAATGATGGTGCAGTAATTACCTTATTAATGAAGTATTAACATAAAAGATGTTATAAATATCCAAATAAAACAAATTTGAGACTTTTTATGAATTAAACTAATTTTATTGTTTAATATGACATGTTATTACTGATTAAATTAACTTTTTTAGAACTAATCATGTTTTTATTTGTTTCACAAAAATGAATTACCAAATAGTGTCAAAATTGACATAAAATAGTTTTTTAAAAAAAAATAATATTATTAATTGTTATTATATTCCTAAAAATCTACGTTCCAGCCAAATTAATTATACAAGGTTTTATATATTAATAATGAACCACTTGGGATTATTTTGTCTTGTTATAGTATGTTTATTAACCATATAGTGTAAGAAAACAAGAAGACACGACAAAAGTTAAATTATTTAATTTAGAGTTAAATCTAAATGATATGGTTAAAATAGTAACCTAAACTTGTCTAAAACCTATTGGTTGAGATTATTTAGACCCATAACCACTTTATATTAGAAATAAATCAATTTTGAGCTATTATAAATATAATATGACTTTATTATAAAGTAATATTTTAAGTTTTTCCAAAGGTGCCCCTCTCCTCCCTTATAAAAAGGGAACCCCTTCCCTATTCTCTTTACACAATTTTGAGATTTTAAGATCTTCCAACCCCTACCAATTTCCCTGATCAACTTCCCTAAAAACATTATAGTGGCTCTGGTCTCCTAAAAAGACCAAATCTAGTGCCATAAGAGGAAGCTTAAAAGAGGTGCGTCGAAGAAAAGGTAATCTCTTCTACCGATTCATTAAAGTTTTCTTTCTTCTTCAACATATTTTTCTTTATTTATTTCATTATAAAGTATTAACATTAGTATCACTAATATAATGATATTTTATTATAAATATTAAGCAACCCCATTTCACCTTTTATCCATTATACGGAAAATGAAATCACCACGTGTGCGTACATATGGAATACGGTCTGCACGCCGTGGTGTAATCTGTTTTTTCACCACAACCTTACATGGATGGGTATAATGGTGTAAATAATAACTATATATAGTTATTATAACATCATACTGATTCTGAGATATTATATCATCCACCCCAATTCAATTCAATTATTATGGGAATGATATCATTACTCATCCGTACGAACAAATTATCGTCTCCACGACGCGATGAGATTCATTGTCCATGTTAACCACTCAAGAATGATTATAAAGTATATATAATGAAAAATAATAAAATATATTCCATAATAAAGCTACTGTATTTATGTATATATTTATGTCATGTACTTACTTCCATTGAAGTCAATAAGGAATGGAAAACAACGTTCATACGTACGTACGGCCTACCGTCTCCATGACTGGTGTATTTCATTTAATTTATCTATCTATTATATGTATATATATAATGAATATATATGATATATAAATAATTATTTACATTCTGGAATTAATTAAATCATGATATAAGTAATAGTAATTTCATGAACAACAAGTCCAAACACGTACGATAAATAAATCGATTTTACCCAAAACGGTGCTTTAACATGAAATTTACAAAAGAACGGTTAATATGAAGTCATAAGTGAACCATATATGATATCATAACAATGAATATGATTCTTTAACAATTCAATGACATTATTTAAATCATTATACAGGAGTTTCGAATACATACGAAGCATATCAGACCAAAGGTAAGGGATAATTATTCCAATCTCGTTCTTATCCGAGATTGTTTATTCGTAAGTATTTACTGGGGTTATTGTTATCATCCATTTACATGTTTTATAAATGTGTTTTATGTATGTTTAAAGTGATTTTTACCCATTTTTTACTTTTACCACATGCTATGAAAGGAATATTTCTTTTGATTACCATACGAGGAAATTTATGAATTTTCTGACAAATGTACGAGGAGAATGTTTTTTTTAACTTATACGACATGAAAAGATTTTTAAGGTTTCATAACAACTTATTTCAATGAAGCTTCCACTACATGATTTCATGACTATTTTCAAAAAAATAAATTTTCTTTTAAAATTGCTTGTAATTTTGTGAAAAGAAAATGATTTTGATGAAGAAAGGATATTTTCATCAAAAATTAATTTTAAGTGTTTTTATCAAAACCATTTTTCATCTAAGATGACATTATTTAATATGTTTATGCTTCAAGTATAATGTCTATATGATATACATGGTTTCACTTTTCTTATGATGGAATGATATCCATTTGTTTTATATTGATTATATTATGATGGGATGATGTTTATGAAACCCATTTTATTCTTTGGGTTATGATCAATGATTTATGTTTACGTTGTGGCACACATAAGAATGATTTCAATATGAGATGGGTGGGACCTATATCTCCCTCAAATGCATTGGGAAAATATTTATATCTCATGAGATAGACATGGATGGAATGGAAAGTTAATCAAGTTCAGTGATACAGGACTAGAACGAGGAGTGAACTCGATTCAGAATGGGACTTTGTCCACTAAGATGGTATTGGTAGTAATGCCTTGGAGACTATGTAAATAATATCATGTTCTTAATGTTTTTCCACAATTAAATTTTTTATTCCCAACTTATTTATCATGATTGATGTTCTATTATGATCTATGCCTTACTTACTACCATGTTTTAGGTCTTTTCTCAAGATTTTGATGTTTAAAAATTATGTTCATGTTTTTAAGTTCAAATGAATATGGTTTGTTTTATTTTCTCCATGCTTACCCTTACTGAGCATTTGAGCTCACCCTTTTATATGTTTTCTTTTTTGCAGGATTTAAAGAAAGGTTTTAGGTAAGAAAACAAAAGGGGAAGATCTTTAAGGGAGATGTTGAAGATCTTTCACCGTGATTAGAAGATTGTATTCTGAGTTTCCAAAGATACTAAACTATTACGATCGTTGAGTGTTTGTTTTTTTATGTATTAAGTATTCCACAAAAGTAATGTAGTGTCCATGTACATCAGGATTTGGGTATTTACAGTTGGTATCAGAGGAAAGGTTTAGTCAACCTTTGGAAACAAGGTTGTGAGAACTTTAGTGAGATCCCTATAGATATTTCTAAGGTATTTCAAGGGATGTCCGTAAGGTTAAGTATATGTAGAGACCCGTAGCCTGACGTACATGGACATTACATTACTTTTGCGGAATACTTAGTACAAAACAAAAACACACACACAAGGATCGTAATAGTTTAGTGTCTTTGGAAACTCGGAACGTAATCTTCTAATCGTGGTGAAAGTTCTTCAATATCTCCCATAAAGGTCATCCCTTTTTTTTACCTAAAACCTTTCTTTATATCCTGGGGAAAAGAAAACATAAAAGGGTGAGCTCAAATGCTCAGTAAGGGTAAACAAAAGAAAAATCAATCACATCATATACATAAGAACATAGCTTTTGGAAATCTTAACCTGCAAAAGAGCTCATAATATCATAACATGGGATAAATCATAGTAGTGAAATGAAATCATAACTTAAAACATTACTCATTGTGGCATACACACATAATCATAGAGAATCATTTCTTGTTAGTCAAGACTCATTGCCAAGACTATCTTAGTGGACAAAGTCCCTTTCTGAATCGAGTAATCCTCGTTTCAGTCCTGTTTCACTGAACCGGTATAACCTACCATTCCAGCCATGTCTATCTCATGAGATATAAAATCTTTACCCAATGCATTGGAGGGAGATATAGGTCCCACCCATCTCTTAATGAATCCTTTCTTATGTGTGCCACAGAATCATAAATCATACATCATTGCATAACCCATGTAATAAAAATGGGATTCTTAAACAACATGACATCATAAAACCATTCATATAAGATAAAGGAATTCATAAACATAATTCCATCACAACATAGTCAAATCAATGTAAAAATATGGATAGAAACAGAACCCTTTATTATCTTAGATGGAAAATAATTTTGATAAAACACTTGAATTGAATTCTTGAGGAAAATATCCTTTCTTCTTCAAAATCAATTTCTTTTCACAAAAAATCATGAAATTTTTAAGAGAAAGAGATTTTATTGAAAATAGTCATGAAATCTTTTGGAGGAATCTTCATAAAAATAAGGCTTTATAAAACCGTAAAAATCCGTTCGTGCCGTTTAAGTTAAAAAAAACATTCTTCTCGTACTTTTGTCGGAAAAGTCAAAAATTACCTCGTATGAAAAACGACAAAAGATTCCTTTCATATCTTTTACTAAAAACTCACCGAAGGGTAAAATTGGATTTAAAAAATTGTAGGTGGATGTAAATAACATTACATATTGAGGAAACATGGATGTGGATGATAAAATACACCCCAGTAATTACCAAAGTAAAAACAATCTCGGATAAAAATGAGATTGTGATATTTCCGTTACCTTAGGTCCGATTTGCTTCGTATGTGTCCAAACCTCCTGTATAATGATTTAAATAATGTCATTGACTTATTACAGAATCATATTCATTGTTATGATATCATATATGGTTCACTTATGACATTATATTACCCGTTCTTTTGTAAATTTCATGTTAAAGAAGCGTTTTGGGTAAAACTGTTTCATTTATCGTAGTTGTTTTGACTTGTTGTTCTTGACATTATTATTACTTATATCATGATTCACTAACTTCCAGAATATAAAATATGATTTATATATCATATATATTCAATATATATATATATAATAGATAGATAAATAAAATGAAAAACACCGTTCATGGAGACGGTAGTCCGTACGTACGCATGAACGCTGTTTTCCTTTCCTTATTGTCTTGAAATGGAAGTAAGTAGATGACATACATATATATATATATAAATCCAGTAGCATTACAATATCATATATTTCATTTTTATTTCTTATATATACTTTATAATCATTCTTAAATGGTTAACATGGAGAATGAATCTCATCGCGTCGTGGAGACGGTAGTCCGTACGTACGCACGAGCGATGATATCATTTCTATAAATATTGAATTGGAGTGGATTATACAATATATAAGAATCAATATGATGTTTTAATAACTATGTATAGTTATTCTTTACACCATTATACCCATCCATGTAAGGTGGTGGTGGAAAATAGATTACACCACGGCGTGGAGACGGTATTCCGTACGTACGCACGCGTGGTGATTTCTTTTTCCGTAGGATGGATAGATGGTGAAATAAGGATGTTTCATATTTATAATAACATGTCAGTATATGAGTGATACTGATGTTATTACTTCATAATGAAACAACCTAATAAGAAGAAGTGGAAGAAGAAATAAAGATGAAAGAATTGGTAACGGTAATTACCTCTTCTTTGAAGCGCCTCTTTGAGACCTCCTCTTAGGGTACTAAAATTGGTCTTTGAGGAAGACCAGAACCTCTAGGATGTTGCTAGGGAAGTGGAGAAGAGATTTTGGCAGGGGTTGGCCGAGCTTGAGAGCTAAAATTGGTGTGAGGAGGAGGGGGAGGAGGTGTCCTTTTATAGGGGAGGAGAGGGGCACCTTAGGAATTCTTAAAAATATTAATTTATAATAAATCTAACCCCACTTAAAAACCTCCAAAAATGACTCATATTCGAAGCTTAGATGAGATAGGGTTGTAATCTCATCAACCAATCAAATTTAGACATGTTTGGATCTTATTTTAAACCTTATCAATTAGATTTAACTCTAAGTTAAATAATTTAACTTTTACCGTGTCTTTTTGTTTTCTTTCACTGTATGGTTAATACACTTACTATAACATGCCAAACGAACCCCAAATTGTTTATTATTAATATATATATCCTTATCTAAGTCATGTGGCCGAACCTTAGATTTTTAGGAATAAAATAACAATTAAGAATATAATATTTGATTTAAAAACTATTTTGTGTCAATTTTGACCCTATTTGATATATGATTTTTGTGAAAGTCATAACAGAATTAAATGTTCGAACCAAGTTGATTAAATCAACATTAATATATCATAGTAACCTAGAAAATTAGTGGAATTCATAAAAATTCTCAAATTACATTTATTTTGGTGTTTATAACATCAATTATGTCAATATTTCATAAATAAGATAATTACTGCATCATCTTTGTGTCATAAATTAATTAAATTATTTGATGTCTAAAAATTACAAATAAAATACCATTATGTAGGAAATCTTTTTAGCTTTCTAATGAATATTTATAGTAGAATTTATCTTATGTATAACCCCATATTAAAAATGATTTACCTATTAAACTTTGATTTTAACTATTTTAACCCTTCTTTAAATAAATTAATAATAAATGTCCTAATCTAATCCAAGTGGGCCTAAATGGTCATATTTTATTCCTAAGTTTGTTTTTGGTAGAATTACACTTGTCCAATAGAATTAGGACATGTTTTAGGGTAATAGTAATATCATATTTACCCTTAGTTACCCTATTTACTATTAACCGCGGTAAAAAAAGTAAAAAGTTACTATTCACCAAAAAATTATTTTCATCTCATTGAACCACATTTTAGTCCTTGATATTAACCGTGTCTCTCAGATTTTCGAAATTCCATTCACAGAAGCGGCAAAATTAAGTTTTATGAAAAATTCAGTTTTTTTAACTACCACTTAGTAGTTTCACTATTCATCAAAAATTGATGTTTTTCAGAACAATGCCAAAATTTCATCCTAAGCTATATTTCATATTCCGAATTCAAAAATGAAATCTATTTTAACAAATTCATAACATAGAAGTTTCATTAATTAATTTTATAATTAAATCCCGCTGTTAAAATAAATAGCGTGTTTTTAGGAAACAATATATATCAAAAGATTGACACTTGATTATGTCTGGTTTAAATGTGAAATTACAACCAATGACCAACATTGTATTAAATTGTAAAAATATATTTTAAATATACTTTAAAACCACTCAAATTAATAATTTATCACTATTAATTATTTCGATTAAAAAGTTGTTTTTAATTATAATTTAGTAATTTTTCACTATTCATCAGAATATGAAAGTTATCCGAAAAGTACCAAAATTTCACCTTAGGCTAAATTCGATACTCCGAATCCAAGAATGAAGTTAATTTTGAAAAATAAGATTTACAGAATTTTAAAAAGTGGTTATTACTATTCATAACGGCTAGTTTTAATAATATTTTAATAGCATATCGTTGTTTAGTGAAACTCGTTATTGCGTACTACACACGCTATCGAGGAAGGTCGCGATTGCGTGTATGCAAGGCAAGTCAAGGATGCGTGTTGTGCAAGCTCCTTTTGGTGTAGCATACAATACAAGACATTAGTGAAATAAAAAGAATATTTTTCATAAAATCTCGGGCTGTTACATTCTACCCCCCTTAAAATGAATTTCGCCCTCGAAATTCGTCGGGGTTATAAATGGTTTACTATTCGAAAGATTCTTTAATGGAATCCCACATCGTAAAAAGGAATACAAAAACTTGGCTTTAAAAACTAAAGTATGAAATGTAACGATTACCCAAATAAACTAATCGCTGGGTTTCCACATAGGTAAAAATATGGATATGGAAGAGAAATCTAACCATCATGTTCTGATGGAGAGTGGTAGAGAACATGGCTATGGAAAAGCCAGTAATCACAAATCCATAGATTTGTGATGATATAAGGTACCATCTGATTCATCAGGTATAAGATCACTAGGACAACATTTTTGGTTTTCAAGATCATTTCCCTAAAGTTGAAAATTTGAATTAGAATAAATACTTACTTTATTTTGGTACAATATCACTATTGTCCGTGCCTTTAACAATTTCCACATCATCTCTAAAAGAAATGAAGTTGAATTTGTCATTTGCGATGTGTTAGCAGATCATGTGATAGAATGACGAGTCATTCCATCTGTCTCAAACAAAAGGTTAGCAAAAATTATATGCATAAGTCGATCTATAGTGAGATTAATCATATATGTTTACTAAAATGGACTTATACTTCATATATCATACTGCTTAATATAATAAAACTAGTTTCTACTAAACAGGTACTTCCTGTAGGCCAGTGGTAGGCGATAAAGGCCAGTCGCACTTCGGTTGTGGGTTCGATTCTCACATCCTTGTCCGAAGCGATGGGCTGTCGCCCGTCCTGCAGGTTGTCCTTTTTATAAAACTATATTACTATAACATCCCATCAATAATATCGAAAAAAAACTTCTATACTTAAACAATACTAACTTATGTCCAACATAATTCATTCCAATCATTAGGCTCATAATACTGCAGTCCATTCTCATAACATAGTGAAAACGATTACCAGAGATTTAATACCATCGTTGATCCCCATATATCATAAGATATATCTTGTTGGTCACATTCCAAACATTCAAAGGCCTTAATCTTGTACTCTCTTGAATACCCATTGAACCTTAGTGAAAACTTGAATGCAGTTAAAAGTTAACACTTTTCACATACCGAAATTCTCAAAATTCTATATACTCAAACCATGATATCACTTAGTCCTTATATCAATCATGAGCTCATGAATACTGTCAAACATTTCATTTTCCCCTTATCCCTTCATTATGCGCATATCATCTTCATTCCAAAAATATCTGAATAACCTTTCATGGATACTGGTAACATTAATCCGACAACAATGTTACAATCCTTACATGTCTCTTTATTCCATAGTACCATGAGATTACTTATACAACATTACACATGATAAACATGTAATCATTCCACTACATTCTTAAACCATTGACCGAGCTTCAACAATTCTTTCATCTCACATACCATTGGTAGTCTCTTCATCATCATCCACATAAATACTTCCCATATGACCATACTGATTCTCTTCATGAGTCTTTCCCTTAGGGCATTTGTTTGCATAATGCCCATACATTCCACATTTAAAACACTTAACCATTTTTGATGTCGTAGCAATACCATTATCCTCATCCCTGGTATTAACTGAACCTTTTCCTTTACACTTACTGGCTTTGTGTCCTTCTTTTCCACACCCAAAGCATCTTCCAGTTCCTTTGAAACATTCTCCTTGATGCCTCTTCCCACATGATTTACATAGGGGAAATTGAACTTTCTTTCCTCTATGATCATCATGAAACTCCATCTTTCTCTTATTAGCCGAGTCAGGAAACTTACCAAATTTTACTTTATTGATCATATTATGAGATTGCTGATTCGGCATAATAATGATGTTTGGACTTCCAAATCCCATTTCATTTGGTTGCTCATAAAGAATATCATTCCATTGTCCATCATTTCCTCCATTATCGTGAATCACCATGTTTCCAGCCATTTTCTAAAACCCAAAAAGAATAGCGTGAGAGGCAAAAATCATGCTAGGGAAAACAACATAATAAAGGGGGAGTACCTTGAACATCTAACATCTTAGGTTTAATTCTATGATCGTTAGCGTAGTTCTAGTACTATAACCTATACGTATACTTAACCTTAGGGACATCCCTAGACATACCTTAGAAATATCTCTAGGGATCTCACTAACGTTTTCGCATCCTAGTTTCCAAAGGTTGACTAAACCTTTCCTCTGATACCAACTGTAGAGACCCGTAGCCTGACGTACATGGACATTACATTACTTTTGCGGAATACTTAGTACAAAACAAAAACACACACACAAGGATCGTAATAGTTTAGTGTCTTTGGAAACTCGGAACGTAATCTTTTAATCGTGGTGAAAGTTCTTCAATATCTCCCATAAAGGTCATCCCTTTTTTTTACCTAAAACCTTTCTTTATATCCTGGGGAAAAGAAAACGTAAAAGGGTGAGCTCAAATGCTCAGTAAGGGTAAACAAAAGAAAAATCAATCACATCATATACATAAGAACATAGCTTTTGGAAATCTTAACCTGCAAAAGAGCTCATAATATCATAACATGGGATAAATCATAGTAGTGAAATGAAATCATAACTTAAAACATTACTCATTGTGGCATACACACATAATCATAGAGAATCATTTCTTGTTAGTCAAGACTCATTGCCAAGACTATCTTAGTGGACAAAGTCCCTTTCTGAATCGAGTAATCCTCGTTTCAGTCCTGTTTCACTGAACCGGTATAACCTACCATTCCAGCCATGTCTATCTCATGAGATATAAAATCTTTACCCAATGCATTGGAGGGAGATATAGGTCCCACCCATCTCTTAATGAATCCTTTCTTATGTGTGCCACAGAATCATAAATCATACATCATTGCATAACCCATGTAATAAAAATGGGATTCTTAAACAACATGACATCATAAAACCATTCATATAAGATAAAGGAATTCATAAACATAATTCCATCACAACATAGTCAAATCAATGTAAAAATATGGATAGAAACAGAACCCTTTATTATCTTAGATGGAAAATAATTTTGATAAAACACTTGAATTGAATTCTTGAGGAAAATATCCTTTCTTCTTCAAAATCAATTTCTTTTCACAAAAAATCATGAAATTTTTAAGAGAAAGAGATTTTATTGAAAATAGTCATGAAATCTTTTGGAGGAATCTTCATAAAAATAAGTCTTTATAAAACCGTAAAAATCCGTTCGTGCCGTTTAAGTTAAAAAAACATTCTTCTCGTACTTTTTTCGGAAAAGTCAAAAATTACCTCGTATGAAAAACGACAAAAGATTCCTTTCATATCTTTTACTAAAAACTCACCGAAGGGTAAAATTGGATTTAAACAATTGTAGGTGGATGTAAATAACATTACATATTGAGGAAACATGGATGTGGATGATAAAATACACCCCAGTAATTACCAAAGTAAAAACAATCTCGGATAAAAATGAGATTGTGATATTTCCCTTACCTTAGGTCCGATTTGCTTCGTATGTGTCCAAACCTCCTGTATAATGATTTAAATAATGTCATTGACTTATTACAGAATCATATTCATTGTTATGATATCATATATGGTTCACTTATGACATTATATTACCCGTTCTTTTGTAAATTTCATGTTAAAGAAGCGTTTTGGGTAAAACTGTTTCATTTATCGTAGTTGTTTTGACTTGTTGTTCTTGACATTATTATTACTTATATCATGATTCACTAACTTCCAGAATATAAAATATGATTTATATATCATATATATTCAATATATATATATATATATAATAGATAGATAAATAAAATGAAAAACACCGTTCATGGAGACGGTAGTCCGTACGTACGCATGAACGCTGTTTTCCTTTCCTTATTGTCTTGAAATGGAAGTAAGTAGATGACATAAATATATATATATATAAATCCAGTAGCATTAAAATATCATATATTTCATTTTTATTTCTTATATATACTTTATAATCATTCTTAAATGGTTAACATGGAGAATGAATCTCATCGCGTCGTGGAGACGGTAGTCCGTACGTACGCACGAGCGATGATATCATTTCTATAAATATTGAATTGGAGTGGATTATACAATATATCAGAATAAATATGATGTTGTAATAACTATGTATAGTTATTCTTTACACCATTATACCCATCCATGTAAGGTGGTGGTGGAAAATAGATTACACCACGGCGTGGAGACGGTATTCCGTACGTACGCACGCGTGGTGATTTCTTTTTCCGTAGGATGGATAGATGGTGAAATAAGGATGTTTCATACTTATAATAACATGTCAGTATATGAGTGATACTGATGTTATTACTTCATAATGAAACAACCTAATAAGAAGAAGTGGAAGAAGAAATAAAGATGAAAGAATTGGTAACGGTAATTACCTCTTCTTTGAAGCGCCTCTTTGAGACCTCCTCTTAGGGTACTAAAATTGGTCTTTGAGGAAGACCAGAACCTCTAGGATGTTGCTAGGGAAGTGGAGAAGAGATTTTGGCAGGGGTTGGCCGAGCTTGAGAGCTCAAATTGGTGTGAGGAGGAGGGGGAGGAGGTGTCCTTTTATAGGGGAGGAGAGGGGCACCTTAGGAATTCTTAAAAATATTAATTTATAATAAATCTAACCCCACTTAAAAACCTCCAAAAATGACTCATATTCGAAGCTTAGATGAGATAGGGTTGTAATCGCATCAACCAATCAAATTTAGACATGTTTGGATCTTATTTTAAACCTTATCAATTAGATTTAACTCTAAGTTAAATAATTTAACTTTTACCGTGTCTTTTTGTTTTCTTTCACTATATGGTCAATACACTTACTATAACATGCCAAACGAACCCCAAATTGTTTATTATTAATATATATATCCTTATCTAAGTCATGTGGCCGAACCTTAGATTTTTAGGAATAAAATAACAATTAATAATATAATATTTGATTTAAAAACTATTTTGTGTCAATTTTGACCCTATTTGATATATGATTTTTGTGAAAGTCATAACAGAATTAAATGTTCGAACCAAGTTGATTAAATCAACATTAATATATCATAGTAACCTAGAAAATTAGTGGAATTCATAAAAATTCTCAAATTACATTTATTTTGGTGTTTATAACATCAATTATGTCAATATTTCATAAATAAGATAATTACTGCATCATCTTTGTGTCATAAATTAATTAAATTATTTGATGTCTAAAAATTACAAATAAAATACCATTATGTAGGAAATCTTTTTAGCTTTCTAGTGAATATTTATAGTCGAATTTATCTTATGTATAACCCCATATTAAAAATTATTTACTTATTAAACTTTGATTTTAACTATTTTAACCCTTCTTTAAATAAATTAATAATAAATGTCCTAATCTAATCCAAGTGGGCCTAAATGGTCATATTTTATTCCTAAGTTTGTTTTTGGTCGAATTACACTTGTCCAATAGAATTAGGACATGTGTTAGGGTAATAGTAATATCATATTTACCCTTAGTTACCCTATTTACTATTAACCGCGGTAAAAAAAGTAAAAAAGTTACTATTCACCAAAAAATTATTTTCATCTCATTGAACCACATTTTAGTCCTTGATATTAACCGTGTCTCTCGGATTTTCGAAATTCCATTCACAGAAGCGGAAAAATTAAGTTTTATGAAAAATTCAGTTTTTTTAACTACCACTTAGTAGTTTCACTATTCATCAAAAATTGATGTTTTTCAGAACAATGCCAAAATTTAATCCTAAGCTATATTTCATATTCCGAATTCAAAAATGAAATCTATTTTACCAAATTCATAACATAGAAGTTGCATTAATTAATTTTATAATTAAATCCCGCTGTTAAAATAAATAGCGTGTTTTTAGGAAACAATATATATCAAAAGATTGACACTTGATTATGTCTGGTTTAAATGTGAAATTACAACCAATGACCAACATTGTATTAAATTGTAAAAATATATTCTAAATATACTTTAAAACCACTCAAATTAATAATTTATCACTATTAATTATTTCTATTAAAAAAGTTGTTTTTAATTATAATTTAGTAATTTTTCACTATTCATCAGAATATGAAAGTTATCCGAAAAGTACCAAAATTTCACCTTAGGCTAAATTCGATACTCCGAATCCAAGAATGAAGTTAATTTTGAAAAATAAGATTTACAGAATTTTAAAAAGTGGTTATTACTATTCATAACGGCTAGTTTTAATAATATTTTAATAGCATATCGTTGTTTAGTGAAACTCGTTATTGCGTACTACACACGCTATCGAGGAAGGTCGCGATTGCGTGTATGCAAGGAAAGTCAAGGATGCGTGTTGTGCAAGCTCCTTTTGGTGTAGCGTACAATACAAGACATTAGTGAAATAAAAAGAATATTTTTCATAAAATCTCGGGTTGTTACAGTATAAGTATAGGTTATTATCCTTGAGTTACGATGACGTTATTAGAATTAAACCTAATATTTTAGATATTGAAGTTTACCCCCCTTGATTATGATTTTTTCCTCTCACACTATTCTGTTTGGGTTTTAGAAAATGGCTGGAAACAAGAAGATTCACCATAATGGAGGATATGATGGATAATGGAATGATATTCTTCATGAGAAACCAAATGAAATTGGATCTGGAAGTCCACATATTGTTATTATTCCTAATCATAAATCTCATAATATGATCAATAATCTCAACTTTGATAAGTTTCCCGACTCTACTAATAAGAGAAAGATGGAGTTTCATGATGATCATAGAGGAAAGAATATTCAATTCCCCTCATGTAAATCATGTGGGAGGAGGCATCAGAGAGAATGTTTCAGAGGAACTGGAAGATGGTTTCGCTGTGGAAAAGAAGGAAAAAAAGCCAGTAATTGTAAAGGAAAAGGTTCAGTTAACACAATGGACAAGGATAATGGTATTTCTAAGACATCAACAATGGTTAAATGTTTTAAATGTGGAATGTAAGGGCATTATGAAAACCAATGCCCTAAGGGAAAATCTCATGAAGAGAATCAGCATGGTCATATGGGCAGTATTTATGTGGATGATGATGAAGAGACTATAAATGATATATGAGATGAAAGAAATGATGAAACTCAGTTAGTGGTTTAAGAAGGTAGTGGAATTATTGTATGTTTATCATGAATAATGTATGGTACTATGGAATAAAGAAAAATCTAAGGATTGTTACACCATTTCCTTTCCTTGAGTTTTTGAATGTATATGATGAATGGTACATGTAACCATGAATGGTTATTCAAATATTTTTGGAACATAGATGATATGTTCACAATGAAAGGATAAATATATAATGATATGTTTGATAGTATTAATGAGCTCATGGATGGTATAAGGAAAAAGTGATATCATGGTTTGAGTATACAGAATTTTGGGATTTTGGTATGTTGAAAGAGCAAACATTTGACAGTATTCATGTTTTCACCAAGCTTAAACGGGCATTCATTTTTCAATAGAATACATGATTAAGGAATTCACATGTTTGGAATTTGACCAACAAGATATATATATCTTATGATATATGGGTGATAAATGATTGTATTCAATGCTTGGTAGATGACTTTTCTAGTAATAGTTTAATTTATACTATGATATTGGACAGAAGAATTTTGGATAAGCCTAAAGATTGGAATGGATTATGTTGGACATAATTTAGTATTGTTTAAGGCTAGAACTTTTTTCGATATTATTGAAGTAATGTTATAATAATGTAGTTTTATAAAAAGGACAACTTGCAGGATGGTCGAAAACCCGTCTCATCGGTTAAGGATGCAGGAATCGAACCCACAACTGAAGTGCACCAGGTCTTTATCGCCTACCACTGGCCTACAGGAAGTCCCTGGTTAGTTGAAACTAGTTTTATTTTATTAAGCAGGATGATAGATGAAGTATATGTCCATTTTGGAACCATATCCGATTATTCTCACCATAGATGGACTTATGTATATAAATTTGGCTAACTTATGTTTGATATACATGGAATGACATAACATTCTTTCGCATGATCTGCTAAAACATTGCGAAAGACAAATTCAACTTCATTTCTTTAAGAGATGAAGTGGAAATTGTTCGAGGCACGAGCAACGTTGAGATTGTACCAAAATCAAGTAAGTATTTTTTTTAATTCAAAAATTCTTCAACATTTGGGAATTGATATTGAAAGCCAAAAATGTTGTCCCAGTGATCTCATATCTGATGAATCAGATGGTACATTAGATCATCACAAATTTATGGCTTTGTGATTGTTGGTTTTTTCATAGCCATGTTCTCTACCACTCTCCAAGAGAACTTGATGGTTAGATTTCTCTTCCATATCCATATTATCACCTATGTTCACCTATGTGGTAACCCAAGGGATGAGTTACTTTGGGTATCAATTTTGTTTCTAACATTTATTTTTAAAAAATTAAGTTTTAGTATTCCTTTTACGATGTTGGTTTCTATGAAAGAAACTCTCAAGTAATAAACCATTTATAACCCCGGCGAATTTTGAGGGCGAAATTAATTTTTAGGGGGGTAGAATGTAACACCCTGAGATTTTATAAGATATATATTTTTTAATTTCTTTGATGTATTCTATTATACACTACACCAAGATTAGCTTGTACTATACACAACACCGTAATAGCTTTGCAAAACGCAACACTATTCTTGTCTCGTGTTACACACAATTTCAAGTTCGTTTTGTTGAAATTATTCTATGAAACATTAAGAATAGATTTTTTTAGTGTATAAATGAAATAAGTTTTGATTATGTTATACGCAACACCAAATGTAGATTTCACTACACACAATCCTGACTTGGCTTGCATTACACGCAATCAAGACCTTCTTCGATAGTGTGTGTAGTACGCAATACCAAGTTTCAGTAAATGAGATATTATTATAATATTATTATGAACTAGCCGTTATGAATAGTAATACCCACATTTTGAAATTTTATAAATTTTATCTTTCAAAATGGACTTTATTTTTTGATTTGGAATATCGAAATTATCCTGGGGTGATTTTTTGGTATTTTTATGAAAACTTTCAATTTTGGATTAATAGTGAAAACACTTGGATGCTATTTAAAAACTGACTTTTTATTTAAATAATTATTTATTTTATTTAAATTTATTATTGGTAAAAATTGATACACAATATCTATATAAGTTCAATGTAATTAATTGGAGTCACTTTATTATAATTTTATATATATAAAAATTTTATTGAACATTTCACTGTCTTTTACCCACCTCATAGGAGAATTTGAAAATTTATATACAACTTATTTTTACCACTTCTGTGAGTGGAATTTCAAAAAGACTAGAGACACGGTTAATATCAAGGAGTAAAATTTGGTGCAATGAGATATAAATAATTTTTGGTGAATAGTATCTTTTTTACATTTATTTACCACGGTTAAAAGTAAATAGTGTAATTAAGGGTGAAAATGATATTATTATTACCTTAAAACATGTCCTAATTCTATTGGATATGGGTAATTAGAACAAAAACAACCTTAGAAAAAAAATATTATCATTTATGTCCACATGGATTAGATTCGGACATTTATTATTATATTATTTAAAGAAGAGTTAAAATAGTTAAAATCAAAGTTTAATAACTAAAACATTTTTAATATTGGGTTATACATAAGATAATTTCGCCAATAAATATTCATTAGAAAGATAATAATATCTCCTACATAATGGAATTTTATTTATAAGTTTTAGACTTTAAATAATCTAATTTAAGTATGACACAATGATGATGTAGTAATTACTTTATTGATGAAGTATTGACATAATTGATTTAATAAATACCCAAATAAATGTAATTTGAGACTTTTTATGAATTACACTAATTTTATAGGTTAACATGACATGTTATAACTGATTAAATTTACTTTTTTCTAACTAATCATGTTGTTATGATTTTCAAAAAATTAAATTACCAAATAGTGACAAAATTTAATAAAATAGTTTTTAAAATAAATATTATATTATTAATTGTTATTATATTCATAAAAAATATAATTTTCTTCCAAATGACTTATAAAATGTTATATATATTAATAATGAACCACTTTTTGTTCGTTTTGCTTCTTATTGATTGTTTGTTAACCATATAGTGTAAGAATACAAGAAGACACGGTAAAAGTTAAATTATATAACTTAGAGTAAAATCTAAATGATAAGGTTAAAATAGTAACCTAAACTTGTCTAAAACCTATTGGTTGAGATTATTTAGACCCATACCCACTTTATCTTATAAATAAATCAGATTGGAGATATTATAAACCGAATATGACTTTATTATAAAATAATATTTTACGTTTTTCCAAAGGTGCCCTTCTACTCCCTTATAAAAAGGGAAACCATTCCCTCTTCTCTTTACACAATTTTAAGCATTAAAGATCGGCCAAACCCTAAAAATTTACCTTCTAAACTTCCATATAGACATTATATAGGTTATGTTATCCTCAGAAGACAAACTCTAGTGCCTTAAGAGGAATCTTAAAAGAGGTGCGTCGAAGAGGAGGTAATCTCTTCTACCGATTCTTTAATGTTTTCTTTATTCTACAACTTCTTCTTCTTTAGTTGTTCCATTATAAAGTAATACCATCAGTATCACTAATATACTGATATTTTATTATAAATATGAAACAACCCCATTTCACCTTCTATCCATCCAACGGAAAATGAAATCACCGCGCGTGCGTTCGTACAGAATACCGTCTCCACACCGTGGTGTAATCTGTTTTTCCACCACCTCATTACTTGGATGGGTATAATGGTGTAAAGAATAACTATATATAGTTATTATAAAATCATACTGATTCTTATGTATTATATCATCCACCCCAATTCAATTCAATAATTATTGGAACGATATCATCGCTCGTGCGTACGTACGGATTACTGTCTCCATGACGCGATGAGATTCATTCTCCATGTTAACCACTCAAGAATGATTATATAGCATGTATAATGAATAATAATGAAATATATTACATGATAAAGCTTCTGTATTTATGTATATATATATTTCATCTACTTACTTCCATTCATGTCAATAAGGAAAGGAAAACAGTGTTCATGTGTACGTACGACCAACCGTCTCCATGAACGGTGTATTTCATTTCATTTATTTATATATTATATATATATATATACTGAATATATATGATATATAAATCATGATTTACATTATTTAAGTAATTAAATAATTATATAAGTAATAATAATATCAAGAACAACAAGTCCAAACATGTACGATAATTAAATTGATTTTACCGAAAACACTGCATTAACATGAAATTTACAAATGAACGGGTAATATAAACTCATAATTGAACCATATATGATATCATAACAATGAATATGATTCTTTAATAATTAAATGAAATTATTTAAACCAATATACAGGAGTTTTGGATACGTAATAAGCATATCAGTCTAAAGCTAAGGGATAATTATTCCATTCTCATTCTTATCCGAGATTGTTTATTCGTAAGTATTTACTAGGGTTATTGTTATCATCCATGTACATGTTTTCTAAAAGTGTTTTTATGTATTTTTAAAGTCCTTTTTACCCATTTTTTACTTTTACCACAAGTTATGAATGTAATATTTCTTTTGATTACCATACGAGAAAATTTTTGGCTTTTCTGACAAAAGTACGAGGAGAATGTTTTTTTAACTTATACGGCATGAACAGATTTTTACGGTTTCATAAAAAATTATTTAAATGAAGCTTCCTCTACAATATTTCATGAATATTTTCAACAAAATCCTTTTCTTTTAAAATTTCTTGGAATTATGTGAAAATAAAATGATTTTGAAGAAGAAAGGATTTTTTCATCAAGAATTCATTTCAAGTGTTTTATCAAAACCATTTTACATCTAAGATGACATTATTTCATATGTGTATGTTTCAATTATAATGTCTCTATGATTTACATGTTTTCACTTTTCTTATGATGAAATGATATCCATTTGTTTTATATGGATTATTTTATGATGGGATGATGTTTATGAAACCCATTTTATTCTTTGGGTTATAATGAATGATTTATGTTTATGTTGTGGAACATGTAAGAATGATTTCAATATGAGATGGGTGGGACCTATATCTCCCTCAAATGAATTGGGTAAATATTTATATCCCATGATATAGACATGGCTGGAATGAAAAGTTAATCCGGTTCAGTGATACAGGACTGGAACGAGGAGTGAACTCGATTCAGAAAGGGATTTTGTCCACTACGATGGTCTTGGCAGCAATGCCTTGGCTACTATGGAAATCATATCATTTGATTAATGTTTTACCACAATTACATGTTTTATTCCCATGATATTTTATCATGATTGATGCTCCATTATGATCTATGCCTTACGTACTACCATGTTTTATGTCATTCCTCAAGATTTTGATGTTTAAACCTTATGTTCATGTTTTAAAGTTAAAATGTATATGGCTTGTTTTATTTTCTCCATGCTTACCCTTATAGAGCATTTGATCTCACCATTTTATATGTTTTCTTTTCCTCAGGATTTAAAGAAAGGTTTTAGGTAAGAAAACAAAAGGGGAAGATCTTTATGGGACATGTCAAAGATCTTTCACCATGATTATAAGATTATATTCCGAGTTTCCAAAGACACTAAACTATTACAATCCTTGAGTGTTGGTTTTTGATATATATTAAGTATTCTGAAAAATTAATGTAATTTCCATGTACTTCAAGCTTTGGGTCTCTAAAATAGGCCCCTTTTTTAGTACCCATAGTGGTGCATATAGTGCTACCTATAGTGGTTCAACCTGAATACCTCTCATGAACCCTCCATCCACTGCAAAACTGTCAATAGTTAAATCATGCCAGATCAAATTGAGAATGAACCAGAGAGGTAGACCACCCATTTCCATATGCCGAGTAGTGAAGAATACCAATCAAGAAAGGCCCGATTCAAAGCATGAAGAGAAGAGGTATCAATAAGCTGAGAACTGGAGGATTCATTTTCAATGGGATCCCAAAACCACTAGCCAACCTGACCTAATTCATGATTATCCCACCAACGTCTTGGCATGATTCCAAATGTGTGAAATTAATGACATTACCAAATAGACAATTCCAATATCGACTGGTCTAAACCCACTTTCGAGAACTCCACCCATTCCCTTACGCCTGCATCACACATACTGTTTCCATTGAGTTGGTCTCTTTGATTTGAGACCTCCTGGAATGGAGTTGGTTGTTTTATGATGATGAGGTGAGATATGGGCCCGGTTTTTCTCTATCCACATTCTTGGGTCTCACCACATTCTAATGGGGTACCTCCTTGGATGTCATGACCATGTTTTCTCAAGCACTCTGTGGGATACTTCATGAATCCCAAGTAATCACTAGGATACTTTAGGTATCCTAGGTACTCACTGGGATACTTCACATATCCCAAGTACTCTCTTAGAAAAATGACATATCCCATGCTCTCACTGGGATTATTCACATATCCCAGGCACTCACTATGATACTGCACGTATCCTAGGTTAGAACTGGTAATGACATGGTGAGTCTTCTATCCAGGGATGTCCTAGTCTTTGGAGGACCTAGTTATTGAACACATAGACTTGAAATGACCAGGCCACACTATTGAGTAATATAGCTTCTTTTTCATCCTCATTGGCATATTGGATGGATATTACCAAGGCCTCTAGTTCAATTATGATCTACCTTTGACTATACCAAATGAGTAGTGATAACACCAGTTCAATTCCACTTTTTCATTACTACTGAAAATACCATCACGGTCTTTCCATTATCATAGGTCATATATCCTGTTTTCATCCACAAAACAACTAGAGAGGTAACCCCAATATATGTTGGGAAGATGGATTTATTATACCGGATCAAGTGTGTAACACCCGAGATTTTTATGAGTAATATTTTGTTTTTATATATATCATCAAAGGAATCTTTCACTACATACTAGCTTGGCTTACTTTACACGCAACCGCGACCTTCCTCGATAGCTTGCGTCGTACGTAATACTGAGTTTCACTAAACAACGATATGCTATTAAAATATTATTAAAACTAGCCGTTATGAATAGTAATAACCACTTTTTGAAATTTTATAAATTTTATCTTTCAAAATGGACTTCATTTTTGGATTCGGAATACCGAAATTAGCCTAGGGTGAAATTTTGGTATTTTTCTGAAAACTTTCAATTTTTGATGAATAGTGAAACCACTAAGTGGTAGGTTAAAAACTGAATTTTGCATAAAACTTAATTTTACCGCTTCTGTGAATGGAATTTCGAAAATCCGAGAGACACGGTTAATATCAAGGACTAAAATGTGGTTCAATGAGATGAAAATAATTTTTTGGTGAATAGTAACTTTTTACTTTTTTTTACCACGGTTAAAAGTAAATAGGGTAACTAAGGGTAAAAATGATATTATTATTACCCTAACACATGTCATAATTCTATTGGACAAGTGTAATTCGACCAAAAACAAACTTAGGAATAAAATATGACCATTTAGGTCCACTTGGATTAGATTAGGACATTTATTATTAATTTATTTAAAGAAAGGTTAAAATAGTTAAAATCAAAGTTTAATAAGTAAATCATTTTTAATATGGGGTTATACAAAAGATAAATTCGACTATAAATATTCATTAGAAAGCTAAAAAGATTTCCTACATGATGGTATTTTATTTATAATTTTTAGACATTAAATAAGTTAATTTATTTATGACAAAATGATGTTGCAGTAATTATCTTATTAATGAAATATTGACATAATTGATGTTATAAACACCAAAATAAATGTAATTTGAGACTTTTTATGAATTCCACTAATTTTATAGGTTACTATGATATATTAGTATTTATTTAATCAACTTGTTTAGAACATATAATTCTGTTATGACTTTCACAAAAATCATATATCAAATAGTGTCAAAATTGACACAAAATAGTTTTTAAATCAAATATTATATTATTAATTGTTATTTTATTCCTAAAAATCTAAGGTTCGGCCAAATGACTTAGATAAGGATATATATATTAATAATAAACAATTTGGGGTTCGTTTGGCATGTTATAGTAAGTGTATTAACCATATAGTGTAAGAAAACAAAAAGACACGGTAAAAGTTAAATTATTTAACTTAGAGTTAAATCTAATTGATAAGGTTAAAATAATAACCTAAACTTGTCTAAATCCTATTGGTTGGTAGGATTTCGACCCATACCCACTTTAGCTTCGAAATAAGACCCTTTGGAACCATTATAAACTGATTTTGACTTTAATATAAAATAATATTTTGAGATATTCCTAAGGCGCCCCTCTCCTCCCTTATAAAAGGGCACCTCCTCCCCCTCCTCCTCACACCAATTTGAGCACTCAAGCTCGGCCAACCCCTGAAAGTTTCTCCTCTAAACTTTCCTAGAATAATCCTAGAGGTCCTGGTCTTCTTCAAAGACCAATCTTAGTTCCCTAAGTGGAGGATTCAAAGAGGCGTTCCAAAGAAGAGGTAATATCTGTTACCGATCTTTTCAATTTCTTTCTTCTTCAACTTCTTCTTCTTTAGTTGTTTCATGATAAAGTAATAACATAAGTATTACTTACATACTTATATGTTATTATAAATATGAAACAACCCTAATTCACCCTTTATCCATCCTACGGAAAAATGAAATCACCGCGCGTGCGTACGTACGGAATACCGTCTCCATGCCGTGGTGTAATCTATTTTCCACCATCACCATACAAGGATGGGTATAATGGTGTAATGAGTAACTATTTATGATTATTATAAAGTAATATTGATACTGAAATAATATACATATACTCCAATACAATTCCATGATCATAGGAATGATATCATCACTCGTGCGTACGTACGGAATACCGTCTCCACGATGTGATGCGACTCGTTCTACATGATCATCATTACATAGTAATTATATAAATGAATTGAATGAATAAATATGATATATGTTACACTAATACCATTCTGGATATAAGGTATCTATAACCTTAAAAGAAGAATAAGAATTTATTCGGCAAAACACGCATAAGAACAAAAGGCAATAAAGACCCGAGTAACAAGTAACAATGAAATATTACTAACAAGAAGCTAAGAATATGACCATATATGATATCATATCAATATGTATGATTCTGGAATAAGTCAATAACATTATTTAAACCATTATACAGGAGCTTCGGACACATACAAAGCAAATCGGACCTAAGGTAAGGGAAATATCACAATCTCATTTTTATCCGAGATTGTTTATACTTTAGTATTTACTGGGTTGTATTTTATCATCCACATCCATGTTTCATCAATATGTAATATTATTTCCATCCACCTACAATTGTTTAAATCCATTTTTACCCTTCGGTGAGTTTTTAGTAATATGTATGAAAGGAATCTTTTGTCGTTTTCTGTACGAGGTACTTTTTGACTTTTCCGACAAAAGTACGAAGAATGTTTTTTTTAACTTATACGACATGAATGGATTTCTAAAATATTATTTCCAAGAAGCTTCCTTTTCAAGTATTCAAGTTTATTTTTAATCAACTTATTTTAGTTTAAAATTGTATGACATGTTAAGAAAGGAAAAGTGTTTTTGAAGTAGAAAGGATATTTTCCTCAAGAATGAAGTTCAAGTATTTTATCGAAATTATTTTCCATCTAAGATAATAAAAGGGTTCTGTTTTTATCCCTATTATTACATGGATTTGATTATGTTGTGATGGAAATATTTTTATGAATTCCTTTATCTTATATGAATTGTTTTATGATGTCATGTTGATTAAGAATCCCATTTTTATTACATGGGTTACGCTATGATGTATGGTTTATGATTATGGGGCACACATAAGAAAGGATTCATTATAAGATGGGTGGGACCTATATCTCCCTCCAATTCATTGGGTAAAGATTTATATCTCATGAGATAGACATGGCTGGAACGGAAGGTTATTTCGGTTCAGTGATACAGGACTGAAACGAGGAGTGAACTCGGTTCAGAAAGGGACTTTGTCCACTAAGATAGTCTTGGCAATGAGTCATGACTAACAAGAAATGATTTTCCATGATTATGTGTGCATGCCACAAAGTTTCAAGTTTCATGTTATGATTATGGGGATCTCATTTTCACTTCTATGATTTGTTCCATGTTAAGATATTATGATCTCTTTTGCAGGTTATGATTTTCAAAAAGATATGATATGATTTTTATTTCCTTTATTTGCCCTTGCTGAGCATTTGAGCTCACCCTTTTATGTTTTCTTTTCCCCAGGTCAGGAAGATGGATATTAAGTATAATATGCTAAAAGGGACCCTAGATATGATGAAATAAATGGGAGACACTGTAGAAGATTTATGAACCAGTTGTTTATGTTTCCCAGTTTCTAAAGACACTATACCTATACGGTCCTTTGTGGTTTTGTCATATGTTGTAATAAGTGTACTTCAATTTTGAAGTATTAACAATGTATGTAAAGTATGGGTCGTTATAGTTGGTATCAGAGGAAAGGTATAGTCAACCTTTGGAAACTAGGATGTGAAAGCCTTAGTAAGAACCCTAAGGATAAGTCTAAGCATAGAACACAATCTTAGTGTTTTAGAAATGGCCATGAATAACCTAGGATAAGACCTTAAGCGTGAAAATTTTATTCTTGAATTATGTGGTTTTTCTATTATAATTAGTGTTGCCCACACTATTCTTCTTGGTTTTAGTCAATGGCTGGAACCCGAAGGAACCGTGTTAATGCGGAATGCGATGGGCAATGCAATGATTGTCCCCCTGAGCATCCAAACGATATGGGAGCTGGAATGCAAAATCTTGTAGCCATGCTCACACAACTTTCTCAAGCTATGAATCATGCAGGACTTCCAAACGAGCAAAGGAAGGAGAAACATTCTGTTGAATCCTTCATGAGGCAGCGTCCACCTTCTTTCAGCGGGTCTACTGATCCATTAGTTGTTGAACAATGGATTAGTACTACTGAAAAGATATTTTCATTTCTTCAAGGTTCTGAACATGATAAAGTCATCCTAGCAGTGTATCGTTTGGAAGGAGATGCTGATCAATGGTGGAATCTTATTAAGAATACGAGGCAAAGGGATGAAATTGAGTCCATGGAATGGGACGAGTTCAAGAACTTATTTTTCAATAAGTACTTCCCTCGTATTCTCCGAACAAAGATGGAGAAAGAGTTTCTTGAACTGAAGAAAAGGGATGATGAATCTGTTGGTACCTATGAAGCAAATTTTACAAGACTTGCAAGGTACGCTTCTGGTATTATTATCCAACCTGAGAGTAAGATTGATCGATTCTTTAGTGGCTTAAAACCAAGTCTTCGAAGGGCATTAGCCATAAGGGACTTCAATAGCTACGAGGAAATCGTTCGATGTGCTCTCAAAGTCGAGATGGAGATTGGAGTAACCCATCAGTCATATGGGTTTGATAAGAAGAGGAAAATGGAATTCAATGGAAAATCTAAAGAGCACACTGAAAAGAAGATGAGCTTTCCCTTATGCTCAAAGTGTGGAAAGAAACATGGAGGGAGTTGTCTTAAAGGGACAAGTAAATGTTTCAGATGTGGAAAGGAAGGTCATCGGGCATTTGAATGTCGCGATAATGGGAAGAAGATGTCTAATGATGCAAACAAAGGAAGGGATACACAGAGTGAACCTACTGCACTTCAATGTTTCAAGTGCAAGGAGATGGGGCATTATGCCAATCAATGACCAAATCCAAGGGTTGATGATGATGGTCGACATCAACAAAATCTTAAGGATAAAGACAAAGGAAAGTCACATGCAATTTCTATCAGCGATGTGGAGTACGATAACGAAGTGGTGAAAGGTACACTTACCATCCACTCTAAAGTAGCAAATGTTTTATTTGATTCTGGATCCAACCACTCTTTTATTTCTGAAGAATTTTCTAAGGGTATCACCGTATTACCTCAACAATTAGATGTTGAGTTAGCTGTGACAACACCTATTGGCACATCAATCGCATCAAAAGTTTATAATTCTTCTCCGATCGAAGTTTGTGGGAAAGTGCTTCCTGCAAATCTTGTGATCCTTCCTATAGTGGAATTTGATGTGATTCTTGGCATGGATTGGCTTTCTTTATATGGAGCTCATATCAATTGCCAAAGAAGGGAAGTCACATTTCATATTCCAGATCAATCTATGATCGTCTATCAATGCAAGGATGAACATAACCTTCCAGTGGAAATTTCTTCCATTTTATGGGTATTGATTCCACTAAATGAAGGTTATTTATCTCAAATGGTTGGTGAGAAACTCGTGATTAAGAATATGCCCATCGTACGGGAGTTTGATGATGTCTTTCTGGAGGAATTACCGGGTCTTCCACCAAATCGTGAAGTTGAGTTTTCAATAGAACTCGTACCGGGTGCTTTGCCTATTTCAAAGACACCTTATAGAATGGCCCCAATTGAGTTGCAGGAATTGAAGAAGCAACTACAGGAGAATCTTGATAAGGGATTCATACGCCCTAGTCCGTCACCTTGGGGAGCACCTGTTCTATTTGTTAAGAAGAAAGATGGATCAATGAGACTCTGCATTGATTATCGAGAACTTAACAAGATCACTATCAAGAAAAAATATCCTCTCCCACGCATTGATGACTTATTTGACCAACTATGCGGAGCTCAATACTTCTCCAAGATTGATCTTCGTTCAGGGTATCATCAATTAACGGTTAAAAGGGAGGATATACCAAAGACGGCTTTCCGTACAAGGTATGGACACTATGAATTTATAGTGATGCCATTTGGTCTTACTAATGCCCCTGCTATCTTCATGGATCTAATGAATAGAGTCTTTAGAGACTATCTTGATCAATTTGTGGTAGTCTTTATAGACGATATTCTTGTCTATTCAAAGAGAAAGGAAGAGCATGAAGATAACTTGATAATTATATTGAAGACCCTAAGAAAGGAGAAGCTTTATGCCAAATTTACCAAGTGTGAATTTTGGCTTCAAAAAGTTTCATTTTTGGGTCACATAATCTCAAAAGAGGGGATATCTGTGGATCCAGCAAAAACAGAGGTTATCGAAAGATGGTCGAGACCAACAACAGTAACTGAGATCCGAAGTTTTCTTGGTTTTTCTGGATATTATCGAAATTTTGTAAAGGATTTTTCATGATTATCTAATCCACTAACCAAGTAGACTCAGAAAGGAGTTAAGTTTGTTTGGACAGAGGAATGTGAAGAGAATTTCAAGGAGTTGAAAAGAAGGTTATCCAGTGCACCTGTGCTCACACTGCCTTGTAGTGGAGAAAGGTTTGTGATCTACAGTGATGCATACAAGAAGGGATTGGGGTGTGTTCTTATGCAAAATTATATGGTGATAGCTTATGCCTCACGATAGTTGAAAATCCATGAGCAAAATTACCCAACACATGATTTGGAGTTGGCTGCAGTAATCTTTGCATTAAATATTTGGAGGCATTACCTTTATGGTGAAAGGTGTGATATTTATACTGATCATAAAAGTTTAAAGTATATTTTCACACAAAAGGAGCTGAATATGCGTCAAAGAAGATGGTTGGAGCTGATTAAGGATTATGACTGCTCAATCCATTACCACCCTGGGAAAGCAAACAAGGTGGCAGATGCATTAAGTCGACAAGACCATGCTAGTTTATCCATGATGAGGATCACAAAAGATCCAATATTTATGGATTTACAAAGGATGGATCTTGGAATTCTAATGGAAGGGGAAAAATCTTATCTTTCTCAAATGAATGTTCAACCATCTATACATGTTAAGATTAAAGAGGCACAGAAAGAAGATGTCGAGTTACAAAAGAAGGTGAGAAATGTTCCTGAATTCAACCTTGATTGTGATGGGATAATAAAGTTCAGGAATCGGGTTTGTGTTCCTCCCATCCCCGAATTAAAGAAGGAGCTGCTGGATGAGGCTCATAGTTCTTCATTCTCTATTCATCCTGGAAGCACGAAGATGTATAGGGACCTGAAAGAGTACTTCTGGTGGGATGGCATGAAAAGAGATGTTGCTGAATATGTCTCTCGATGCTTGGTTTGTCAACAAGTTAAAGCTGAGAGTCAAAAGTCTAAGGGGATGTTACAACCATTACCCATACCCGAATGGAAATGGGAAAACATCACTATGGACTTTGTCACAGGACTTCCTAAAACATCCAAAGGCAATAATGCTATCTGGGTCATAGTTGATCGTCTTACAAAGTCTGCACACTTCATTGCTATTAGAGAGGATTTCTCTCTAGATCAGCTTGCCAGGATATATGTAAAGGAAGTGGTAAGATTGCATGGAGTACCACTTTCTATTATATCTTATCGGGATCCGAGATTTACCTCGAAGTTCTGGCGAAGTCTTCAACATACTCTGGATACAGAGTTGAGTTTCAGCACTGCTTATCATCCCCAGACAGACGGTCAGTCTGAGAGAACAATTCAAACCCTAGAAGATATGTTGAGAGCTTGCTCTACGGATTTCAAAGGAGGTTGGGATCAACACCTACCTTTGGTGGAATTTTCTTATATTAATAGCTTTCACTCCAGTATTCAGATGGCTCCTTATGAAGCTCTCTATGGAAAGAAATGCAGGACTCCAACTTGCTGGGATGAAGTTGGGGAAAGAAAGCTATTAGGACCTGATCTCATTGATGAAATGGCAGAAAAGGTCAGATCTATTCAACAACACATAAGGGCAGCTCAGAGTCGACAGAAAATTTATGCCGACAACCGAAGAAAAGACCTAGAGTTTGAAGTGGGTGATAAAGTGTTCTTACGAATATCTCCCTGGAAGAGGGTTATGAGATTTGGAAAGAAGGGGAAGTTGAGCCCTAGATATATCGGTCCTTTCGAAATACTGGATCGTGTTGGAAAGGTAGCTTACCGATTGGCGCTTCCACCTAATCTCTCTCAAGTTCATGATGTGTTCCATGTATCTCTCCTGAGAAAGTACATACCTGATCCTTCACATGTACTCAGCTCAGAAGTTATACCGCTGGAGCAAGATCTTTCTTATGAAGAACAACCGATAGAGATTCTGGATCATAGTGAAAAAGTCCTATGAAACAAGACCACTCGATTGGTGAAAGTTTTATGGAGGAACCACCAACTTGAAGAAGCTACATGGGAGCTTGAGGATATGATGAGGGAGAAGTATCCTCATCTGTTTGTTACAAAGTGACGAATTTCGAGGGCGAAATTCTTTTTAAGGGGGGTAGAATGTAACACCCGAGATTTTTATGAGTAATATTTTGTTTTTATATATATCATCAAAGGAATCTTTCACTACATACTATCTTGGCTTACTTTACATGCAACCGCGACCTTCCTCGATAGCTTGCGTCGTACGCAATACTGAGTTTCACTAAACAACGATATGCTATTAAAATATTATTAAAACTAGCCGTTATGAATAGTAATAACCACTTTTTGAAATTTTATAAATTTTATCTTTCAAAATGGACTTCATTTTTGGATTCGGAATACCGAAATTAGCCTAGGGTGAAATTTTGGTATTTTTCTGAAAACTTTCAATTTTTGATGAATAGTGAAACCACTAAGTGGTAGGTTAAAAACTGAATTTTGCATAAAACTTAATTTTACCGCTTCTGTGAATGGAATTTCTAAAATCCGAGAGACACGGTTAATATCAAGGACTAAAATGTGGTTCAATGAGATGAAAATAATTTTTTGGTGAATAGTAACTTTTTACTTTTTTTTACCACGGTTAAAAGTAAATAGGGTAATTAAGGGTAAAAATGATATTATTATTACCATAACACATGTCCTAATTCTATTGGACAAGTGTAATTCGACCAAAAACAAACTTAGGAATAAAATATGACCATTTAGGTCCACTTGGATTAGATTAGGACATTTATTATTAATTTATTTAAAGAAGGGTTAAAATAGTTAAAATCAAAGTTTAATAAGTAAATCATTTTTAATATGGGGTTATACATAAGATAAATTCGACTATAAATATTAATTAGAAAGCTAAAAAGATTTCCTACATGATGGTATTTTATTAATAATTTTTAGACATTAAATAATTTAATTTATTTATGACAAAATGATGATGCAGTAATTATCTTATTAATGAAATATTGACATAATTGATGTTATAAACACCAAAATAAATGTAATTTGAGACTTTTTATGAATTCCACTAATTTTATAGGTTAATATGATATATTAGTATTGATTTAATCAACTTGGTTCGAACATATAATTCTTTTATGACTTTCACAAAAATCATATATCAAATAGTGTCAAAATTGACACAAAATAGTTTTTAAATCAAATATTATATTATTAATTGTTATTTTATTCCTAAAAATCTAAGGTTCGGCCAAATGACTTAGATAAGGATATATATATTAATAATAAACAATTTGGGGTTCGTTTGGCATGTTATAGTAAGTGTATTAACCATATAGTGTAAGAAAACAAAAAGACACGGTAAAAGTTAAATTATTTAACTTAGAGTTAAATCTAATTGATAAGGTTAAAATAATAACCTAAACTTGTCTAAATCCTATTGGTTGATAGGATTTAGACCCATCCCCACTTTAGCTTCGAAATAAGACCCTTTGGAACCATTATAAACCGATTTTTACTTTAATATAAAATAATATTTTGAGATATTCCTAAGGTGCCCCTCTCCTCCCTTATAAAAGGGCACCTCCTCCCCCTCCTCCTCACACCAATTTGAGAACTCAAGCTCGGCCAACCCCTGACATTTTCTCCGCTCCAATTTCCTAGAATAATCCTAGAGGTCCTGGTCTTCTTAAAAGACCAATCTTAGTTCCCTAAGTGGAGGATTCAAAGAGGCGTTCCAAAGAAGAGGTAATATCCGTTACCGATCTTTTCAATTTCTTTCTTCTTCAACTTCTTATTCTTTAGTTGTTTCATGATAAAGTAATAACATCAGTATTACTTACATACTGATATGTTATTATAAATATGAAACAACCCTAATTCACCTTCTATCCATCCTACGGAAAAATGAAATCACCGCGCGTGCGTACGTACGGAATACCGTCTCCACGCCGTGGTGTAATCTATTTTCCACCATCACCTTACAAGGATGGGTATAATGGTGTAATGAGTAACTATTTATGATTATTATAAATTAATATTGATACTGAAATAATATACATATACTCCAATACAATTCCATGATCATAGGAATGATATCATCACTCGTGCGTATGTACGGAATACCGTCTCCACGATGTGATGCGACTCGTTCTACATGATCATCATTACATAGTAATTATATAAATGAATTGAATGAATAAATATGATATATGTTACACTAATACCATTCTGGATATAAGGTATCTATAACCTTAAAAGAAGAATAAGAATTTATTCGGCAAAACACGCATAAGAACAAAAGGCAATAAAGACCCGAGTAACAAGTAACAATGAAATATTACTAACAAGAAGCTAAGAATATGACCATATATGATATCATATCAATATGTATGATTCTGGAATTAGTCAATAACATTATTTAAACCATTATACAGGAGCTTCGGACACATACAAAGCAAATCGGACCTAAGGTAAGGGAAATATCACAATCTCATTTTTATCCGAGATTGTTTATACTTTAGTATTTACTGGGGTGTATTTTATCATCCACATCCATGTTTCATCAATATGTAATATTATTTCCATCCACCTACAATTGTTTAAATCCATTTTTACCCTTCGGTGAGTTTTTAGTAATATGTATGAAAGGAATCTTTTGTCATTTTTCGTACGAGGTACTTTTTGACTTTTCCGAAAAAAGTACGAAGAATGTTTTTTTTAACTTATACGGCATGAATGGATTTCTAAAACATTATTTCCAAGAAGCTTACTTTACAAGTATTCAAGTTTATTTTTAATCAACTTCTTTTAGTTTAAAATTGTATGACATGTTAAGAAAGGAAAAGTGTTTTTGAAGTAGAAAGGATATTTTCCTCAAGAATGAAGTTCAAGTATTTTATCGAAATTATTTTCCATCTAAGATAATAAAAGGGTTCTGTTTTTATCCCTATTATTACATGGATTTGACTATGTTGTGATGGAAATATTTTTATGAATTCCTTTATCTTATATGAATTGTTTTATGATGTCATGTTGATTAAGAATCCCATTTTTATTACATGGGTTACGCTATGATGTATGGTTTATGATTATGGGGCACACATAAGAAAGGATTCATTATAAGATGGGTGGGACCTATATCTCCCTCCAATGCATTGGGTAAAGATTTATATCTCATGAGATAGACATGGCTGGAACGGAAGGTTATTTCGGTTCAGTGATACAGGACTGAAACGAGGAGTGAACTCGGTTCAGAAAGGGACTTTGTCCACTAAGATAGTCTTGGCAATGAGTCATGACTAACAAGAAATGATTTTCCATGATTATGTGTGCATGCCACAAAGTTTCAAGTTTCATGTTATGATTATGGGGATCTCATTTTCACTTCTATGATTTGTTCCATGTTAAGATATTATGATCTCTTTTGCAGGTTATGATTTTCAAAAAGATATGATATGATTTTTATTTCGTTTATTTGCCCTTGCTGAGCATTTGAGCTCACCCTTTTATGTTTTCTTTTCCCTAGGTCAGGAAGATGGATATTAAGTAGAATATGCTAAAAGGGACCCTAGATATGATGAAATAAATGGGAGACACTGTAGAAGATTTATGAACCAGTTGTTTATGTTTCCCAGTTTCTAAAGACACTATACCTATACGGTCCTTTGTGGTTTTGTCATATGTTGTAATAAGTGTACTTCAATTTTGAAGTATTAACAATGTATGTAAAGTATGGGTCGTTATAAAGTGCCACATGATTTGATGATTCTAGCATCTCGATACGAACACCCGAGACTCTAGCTACAATTTGATCCTCTATTCTAGACAACATGGGAGTGAACACCAACCAATCAATTACCCAACCCCACTTTTGATATGCAGTTAGAGTGAGATGATAATGAGAAATTCCCAAGAAACAAGTCAGACTATCCAATTGGAGAACCCTGAACATCGACAAACAGGGAACAAATGGAATTCCTTTTTCTATCCAATCCAATATCATATGGCCATTGTTAAACAACCTAGAATGATATCTCTTTCCTAGACCCCAATGGAATCTAAGGGAAACACACAGAACAATGACCATTGAAATGCTACTGCTTGGTCCAACTGCTAGTGTTGTTAAACCACCTCATTCCCCATTCTATAAGATAGATGTTGTCATTCTGAGATTTCGAAAGAGATTGGAAAAACAAGAAAGGAATCCAATTTACCATAGGTTATAAACCCTTATAGAATACTACCATCATGAGTCTCTCGAGTACATGAGGGATGCAAGATCAATGGTGCATTATATGATAAGAGGAATTGAAAGGTCATGTTATCCAGCGACTGACGGAACAAATAACCAAGATAGGTAAGAAGAAGGACCCCAAAAGCATAGTTGTTTCCAAAATCATCACTTGGAGTAGTTAGGAATGCAACTGGGAAAACGAATAATGACATCGTTCTATCATTTCAGCACTATCAATACGTAAGAGATTTTTCACCGATGGGAAGTTCAATTAAACCGTCCAACCAAACGGTACTGAAATATATTGTCCTTTACCCTTATTACTCTACTCTAATAGTCTCAACTGGTTCCCCCATGATAGTAGTGCCATCTGTTGACCATGATCGATCACACTGTTTCTCATCCACTCACATCCATTCCCCATTTCCATTCCCCTTCCATTACCATTCATAACTCTGGTTCATGGATGATGCTTGTGGATATAGTCGTCATCTCATAGCCACAACCAGACATGATGTTTTTCTTCAAGTAGTGGTAGGGGATGGTACTTATATATATTTAGGGATGTCCAGTTTAGTTGAGTCATATGCATGAGACTAATATATTCTAATAGTTGACCCCTCCAATTCCAAAGGGGCACCACAGGAATGCATACCATACCCTATAGTACTTATATATATTGTCACTACTCTACTATAATAGTCATGTTGGGACATGAAATACCAAATTGGAATGATAAAAACCATCATACACACTACTTAATTGATTCTTTCATCCATGAGAAACTATAGTCATTTCATGACACCATCAATGAAATCAAACTGGAATTCACCCTATGCTGAATGTTCTATTACAAGGCAATTCTTCCTAGATTCTCTCTAACCATCAGTACTCTTCAGTTCCTTATCCCAATCAGTTATTAAAAGAGTACAAAAAAATTATTCTGTTTAACCCCATTGCAAGGCTATTCCAATAAAAGCATTATTCTTGATTGCTGGTAGGTTCCCATATGAACCGTACACCACTCGTACAACTGGAAATTCATTTCCACCTTGGGATTAGGCCCTTGATGGTGGGTTCCATGTAGTAGTATGGCTTGATGAATGGTGCATCTCTCAACTGCTGAGTGATTCTATAAAAAAGGACTCAAAAGAGTGAGTGAGCTATGCATCTCAAGTGATGAGGTAGGGATAGGATTCAAACCTCAATATATCATAGAATAGAATGGGTTAGATTCCATGCCTTATGATTGTCAGATTCAATAAAAGACATGATCTATCAAATTTCATATATCACTCACCAGGTTCATGAATTTAGAAATATCCAAAGACTATTAGAGTAGAATATTGGGAAGGGTGGTGTGGAGGATGAGGCAGATAGAGAAGGAAAGAAAAACTTCTCACTACTAGGAAGTTGGAAGGTCTCGGCTCATCCACGGGGGATCTTGAAGAAGAGGTTTGAGAGGAGAACCAGAGCACCCATTGATGTTCCTAGTCCAGCTCAGTCAATGGTGAGACTTGACAAAAACATCATCTATGTTTACTTTCACACTCTCCCTATCTATGTGATTTACAGATGACATGCTTGCTTGAAACTCTCAATATATATATGTACTAGGCTCATTCTCCTCCCATAATGGTCACACTAAATACTCTTCACTAATAGTATAGAGTCAACACTATTAGAGTACAGTAATTTTGACATGTCATCTTTGAAAGAATAGAATACAGGACTAGCCTCCCCCTCTAGGGAATCATTCTCGGCTAACTATCAACCTATTTTGAAGAATGGATTATTCAATCACTATATAGAAAAAGTAATTGTCATGTACTAGATATCCTTTAGATGAAGAATCTTATGTCCCTCCAAGATCCAATTTATGATGGTACAAAGATATATGGGAATCTCATATCAATCTTATAAGTACTATAATCTATGATACTCTTATAAACAATTATAGAAGAGTACCTGATATATAAGTATCGGCTTCCTTGACAGCCTGATACTCAACCACCATGATCCCTCTTCACTACCAAATATCCGATCTGGAAAACTAACTAGAAATGATGTTGTTCCACTCTAGGCCGGATGACTAATATGGATGACATCATCACAAATTATTTTGCAACAACTACCCTTACTGAACGGTTGATCCAAGGGCCTACTATCGAACTAGGAAGTGAACCCCTCTCATTAATGGATGGTATACATGGAGTCAGAACTCATTTTCAAGAATTATCATTCATGAATCACATTGGAAAAAATCTCAGTAGGATAAAGGAGAATAGTGGTAGTTCTTTCATATTTCATATCAGATTAGATTGATGGAATACCGAGTAGCCCTTCCATATCTTGTTTCCGACTCTATATCATATCAGTTCATGGGCCAAGAAAGCTATATCAATCTATTTTATCGGTATAGTATATCCTTGTAATCTTTTATATAGTTTATAAGAACCACTATTGGCACAAATATAGAATGTTCTTTACCTATAGTGGTACCGATAGTTGTCCGACACATGAGAATGCAAGTTTGGCTAAGTAGTAATGGCCTATGAGTAGAGATATAGGGCCTATAGGCCGCTCAATAGCCACGATGAATGAACATTCTAAGGTAATATATAAATTCAATGTTGCTTATGACCAATCTCATATTATATCACATAATAGGCTCTCAAATAGTTGAGGAATGATTTGTATACAATCATTTTAAGTGAAAAAATGCCACTGAATGAGCTGTAGCTCGGAAAAACTTCTCTTTTTGGTCTTTCATTCAATATTTTATATTTAGGGAACTATATAGGGTATCGTAAAGAACACTACATTAATAATATAGCTATTTTAACAAATAATCCCGAGGCTAGGGATAAAAAAGTGGGTAGAACCAGGTAATGATATGGGAAGCTCACGGGATGGAAGCATCAATTTCTACAGGAACAAATTCATATAAGTTCTCCTCACCTTGCCTTTACTTCTTCATAAATAGTGTCTAGCTTAGTTTTTTAGTTGTAGTAGTCCATATGATCTTCTTGAGCTAGAAAACATCTTCCGAGGCTCACAAACAATCTTTTTAAAGAATAAATGATGAAGGATTCAAGAAAGAAAATTTGACATTATATGTGGAATTTATATGCTAAATACCTATAATGTCATGTTCTGGTCAACATTGGTGATTTTAAAAAGGGAAGAAGAAACATTAATTATATAGATATTTCAGTGCGATCCTATGAAAAGAAGTAAGAAAATTTATTTCCTCTTTCAAAAGTATTTCATCCGAGAAGGGTGGTTGCTTTCACTAGTAAACCTAATAGAAATATAGCTCTTAAAATCATATATTATCCCATCAAACCCCTTAATCGGTTTCTAAAAAAGAGAGTAGGTAAGAATGAATTGACAACCCTTATTGATCCTAAGGAGGTCATTCAATTGGTTACACAAGTTCAAAAGGATGAATAAAGTCATTACATGAGATAACTACTTCCACCATACTATCTTCATGAACTACTAGGATGAAGAATCATAAGTACATGGGTAATATATTTTGCTTCATGCAGAACCTAGGACATCACAACTCTAACTCTATAACTGATAGAACGAGGGATTACCTGGGATCTCCTTCAACAATTTGGTTGGGTATCTCTGCAATGTGAAGCACCAATTCAACTCCATCTATGCAATCTGATTTATTGTGCCTATGGGTGTTGGGGGTAGTGAAACGATGGTGTTCCATATGGGTGGTTTAGCTGGGCGATTGGGTCTACTACCTATATTATACTGGTAGTATCTTCATTTTGGAATCAAGCGGTTTGGGGAGTTCTAGTGGTGGAACACGCGGTACGAACTGGAACTAGTATGATCTATTGGAACATTTGAGTTATTATTGGTGGTAATGAACTATTTCTCATTATTTATACTACCTATATTATACCGAGCACCATTTCCAATATATATAATTACCAGTCCCCATATTGGATGATGCATGATAGATGGCCGAAAACTGTATGTGGGCTAATACTTAAATGTATTGGTGAAGGGGGGTATCTTATTGGCTACTGAGGTGGGAAATTATGCGATTGTTGTTGATAGTATGGGGGATGTTACTTATATATATATTTTATAAACAATATGTAACCTCTTCATCATTTAGTGAGTTGAATGTCGGTACTCTTCTAATAGTTGGTATGGGATTTGTATTCTAGGTACCTCTTCCATTTTTGATTGATAGTTGGTAATGATGGAAAAAACGACCCTGTGAATATGAGATGAAGGGGGAGTGAGAGAACGCATTGGGGAAATTCCATTTGGGAGTATAAAGAATGGGAATATGGAAAAAGGAATGGAAATGGAGGTGTTCAATAGAAATGATGTTCTTATGTGGTGTTAAGAATTAAATTGGATCAGAGACAAGCGACTAGAGAAAACAATTGACAATATATGGGTGGAAATGTTGTGAGTGTTGTAGATGGGAACCTTCACAAACAAGGTAGTTCCATTAGAGGTCAATTCTAGGATTCTTGTTGAACTATAAATTTCTCGAACTATCCTGGGCCCAGACCCTCGGCAAAACAGCTCCCAATACACGTTCAAAGATACATCTAGGTAAAAGGGAAACAAGTGGCTGGCTAAACAACAATGATTTATTGGTTTGGAACACAGTGGATTGAAGTTACAGGTCCTCCATCAATATAATTTAGATAGTAATATAGAAAATGTATCCTAGATTCTCCAAGGTCTTCTCAGATAAGAAGGGATACTCTAAATTATAAGAGGAAAAAAAACTGTACAAAGATGTTTGTATCATTTTGTCCATGCTGATTTACAAGCTACCAATACCAACCTCACTACCCAGCGTTTACTCACATATGCCCATTGGATACCACCAATACTGCCAACTCATCATCCTATTAGAATATCCCTCCTTCGGCCGGGCCGAAAGACATACACTATATAGAAGAGTACCTATGACAGCGGTCATGAGTGAATGGTCAATATATATATATATATACTGGTGGGCTAGAATTAGTATAATATAAGAAGTATTACTATTAGAGTAGAGTACTGAGGGGTATCAAACCAGTAGAGATGGAACCTTAATATATATAAGTACCATGCGATATTGGAATTTTTGTTGAAATTTGGAAGGGGGTGATGATCGAATAGGAAACCTGACAACGATACCGGGTGAAGTAGCTCTAGGTACTTATATATATTTCTGGGGGTCCAATGCTACAGTTGATCTACTAGTTTCATACACTAGTATGGGAGATCCGTTGATCCCCCCAACATTCCTGCTTAATGAGGAAATGGTATGGTTCTCGATATAATATAGGTAGTAGACTATGAGTCGACACCACCATTCCTTTGGCCCGGTATGGCTCTTGGCACCATTGGGGAGGTAATTATATAATAATTATATTATACCTTTACATCACTATGCTGGAAGGGAGGAATATTAGAGTCGATTACTGATGTTTCACACAACCTACCCACTGGAAGCACAATTACCTAGCAAACCCACAAACACAGCATCATTAGAATGAGAATAGCGAGGAATCCAATGCCAATGGCTATGCTCAACTGGAAAATGGGATATCATGGAGTGAATGTGGGACCATATATTCTTTCTATTAAAAGAATGGAAGCTGAAAGAGAGAACATTATACCTACTAATACAGAACAGTAGCTCAACTAGGTCAGGAAAGCATCTCATACCCAAATCTAGTCATGCCTGACCACTACTCCATCCATGTGCACCTGGGCACCCTGCCGGTTAATGGGGAACAGGAAAGTCCAATGGGATGGTGAGTCCTTACTCTACTCCAATAATACCATCGATTGATCCAATAAGCCAAGGGAGAATGAGAACATACCTACCCCTGATTCCATTTTTAAAAGACATCATCTATTTGGGGTCGTTTCGTAGGGGGATCAACATTGTTAGTACTCAACACTAATAGTGGTTATCATCAAGAGCCCAAAAACCCAATCAAGCATTATGGAATGTTGTTGGTGTGACATGTCCGGAATTCATGATACTAGGAAGGGAGGGTTCACATTCCTTGGAGATACCACTATAGAATATATAGAATGGTGGTGGGGTATCTTGCTACATACTCTGGCTTGTGAACTACAGTACACGGCCGAACTAGACTGCCCAATGGTTCTTGATTGGATGGTGGTTGACTAATTCATCTATTTAACTTATAGATTTAGGATTTAGATAGTAGCCCACTATGTCATATTCAACCTTTCATTTGTGACCCCCTATCTCCTTTCCCCATAGTTACTGAGCCCCAAGACTTTACTGTTTCTGAATATTGATGACTATATATACATTCTTATATGGTTTAGTTTTATATCATGGCATTCTGTACTATTATAAAAGTGTGAGTAATGAGTGAGGGCACATTAAATCATGGGGGGTCTTATAGGCTGGGAAAGATGAATTGGGTCATATTGCATTGTGAATTTATTCATTTTGGCACAACAATGAAGTGGTAAGATTTTTCATGGGAAACAACCAGCTATTGACATGTACTCTTCCTATAACTATATAGAAATAATACCTGGCCACGGAGAGAAGCGGTTAAAAGAATGGCCAAGTTTATTGAATGCATCTCTTATTATTATGGGAATTTAATTTTTAAAGAAGTAAATTGTATATCCTATATGTGTCTGATACATGATTGTTTTGGCTCTCCTCTAATTAGATTGATGACAATCCAATTTCCCAAAAGAACCTTGCTTCAATTTGTTTTTCATTGAAAACTGCTATGACTCACTCCACCTTTTGCAGTTGAATGGAAATATCATTGTTCCAATGATGGTTCTATCAAACATAGTAGAACTTCTAGAGCCAATAGTACTACCTATATTATACCAACCCTTATGTTGAAATAGAATTCGGTGTAGGGGAATAGATGGAGTCCAAATGAGATATGGTGGGGGACAGAAATGTCATAACTCGAGCCGATAGGGAGGATGTTAGAAGTCAACTTCACTATGATTGGGTTGGTTCAAACAAAGTAGAACATATCTTTTTCCATTTTCAAGGTCCATCTCCCAGGTCTCTAGTTGATTAGACCAATAAGTGATCAGGCAACCTACCCCTAGAGAAACCCAGAAGTGACCGAGTCCATCAGTTATTTGGTCCTCAAGTATGTATTTAATAAGATCAACAACTTTTTTCATGTCTCCCCAACTGCTATGATGGTACCACACCTTGATCCTAGCCTAGCTCAAGTGTTGGAAATGGACATTACAATGGAATGTAGAGAGGGAATCTCAAATCACATACATGATTGAATCGATGTTAGAGTGGAACACACGCTATCAGTTGAATGGGAGGTACTACTATGGGGGTGGAAGAACCATCAACTCAACTTCAAGAGAGTGGGATCAAAAATCCCATATTATTTCTTTGGAGCTCAAGAAATCACTCGAGTAGCCCTCCTTGATGATCCTAACACAACTACATGGGGATTGTTATACATAGAAATGGTAGCGAACCTCATGGAAAAGCATACAATTCCGGAATGTCTAGTTCAATGCATTGGCCGAGTAGGTTTGATTGAATGATTGGTGATGGGAATCGAGCATCCTAAAGGTACGATTACAGTACTGTAACGCATTTTTGGAACTACTAGAATATGAGGCTCTTGGTTTTTGGAACCCTATCTACTATTTCACTACTAGACTCATTCAATATCCAATTGGCGTATCAATGTGATGCATTCATCGCTCAAGACGTCTCCTTTCTCCCGCGACTACCAAACCAACCTATTTGTTCAATCACTACTAGCATGTCTCATTATATATTGAGAAAGAATACACCTAAAAAGATCAAGTGGATCTGTATCTGGTATGCCAGTCGATTTCATGGGGAATCCATAGCTAGAAATGAAGTCCTCATGGTGGGAAAACATAAAATATGGTTTCTCGAGTCCAATGTCGATTATGTATTTGTTGGTGTATTGACTCGATATGGAATGCTTGGGGTGAATGTGTGGATTACATTAAACCTTCATCCACCCTGGTCTTAGTCACGACCTACCAAGTGACCATCCCAACAACTACAACTATATATTAGCAATGCTATAGGGGATCGAAAAAGGAATGCACCTTCCAAGGAACATGTTATGCTTATGGACGAAAAGGTACTACTACTACGGGTTTTGCTCGGATATCGTTTCGATCATTGGAAACAACTTCTAGTTCGACCGTCCACTATTTACCTAAGGCAAAGAGATGGTCTCGAGTGTGAGAAGTGGTGCCATTGACCTGGAAACCCCAAGACATACGCATGTGAAAAAGAAAAGGGGTACCAAAGGTAGCAATGGATATTGTCTCCCTAGGACAACGACTTTTTGAATTGGATGGTGGGTTTGTTGATTTTTATTAGATCTTCTAGTTTATCAACAAATAAGATATGTTCAAAAATTCGAGGTGGTTCTTTCATCAAAGGAATTCCTTGAATAGATAATGTGGTTCCATGATTGGATCTTTTCTCCTCCCATTGCTCCCATTTGACCAATGCACCATCATTCTCTATTCACCCAGATGATGTTCATGCCACAACTCCAATAAGGTAGTCCCACCTCTCTAATACCTCACATACCATTTCAACCACTTGGCCACCATTGATGCAGCTCTTTGTGATGCTCAAAAAAATGTCCTGCATTGACTTGAATCTGTTGTCCCATGTTCCAAGACAGTACTTCTACCTATGGTGATTCCCCCGCCACTTCTTGGATTCCCCCTCCTTTCCCCAATAGTACATGATCACCTCTTCATTTGAATAGATTTTACTGTTTCTAGTTTGTGACTGCTCCCAAACTGTTAGGCCATCAGATCTAATGGGTATCGTAGGTGTTGGAATAGAAAATCAGGGAACAAGTACTGGTATAAGCCGAGCCAGTCGATAGTGGAGTGTGGGTAATCAATTATTTATGTAATACTCACTCCCTTGTCTTCAAAATGTGGATTTGTATTGATGGCTAGGTCAGTCTCAATCAACCCATTGTATCGACGTGTACCTATATTTGAGACCCTAGGTCAATGTCTTTGATCTTTTAATGATTTAAGTAAACTCATTCACTTATAGATATTCCTAGATGCCACTCATACATGCCCTACATTGTGAGTGGTGAAAATTAGTACTTCAATCAGTACTCTACACTAAATTATATAGTAAAATTACCGGTTCTGAGTAGTGATAAACAGATATACTATCCAATGAAACCTTTGTAGAACTCCATCTTCCTTCATCATTTCAGTGTCTTGTATGTCTATTTATGCGTAATGTTTTGGTTTGTAGGGTCTTAATAGTCTTACTTATGTTTTAGTGAATTTTTTAAAATACTATAGGGATACTTATGCACCCTTAAAATAAATCAATTATGCTCTTTCTGTATGATTTAATGGTGAAACGTGAAAAATCATCTTTTTATTCCCGTTGGTCGAGCCTCTAAGACCCTCTCCTAAAAATTGATTAGATCACACTCCTATCTGACCTATGAAATTCTCATTTTAGACTCAATCTTATACCACACAATTACAATAGTACATAGCTTGCACATGTACATAGGCACCGGGTTGGACAGAATAGTTGTATGTACTAGCACATCTCGGGAAAACCTCTTTCTTGTTAGTACATGGCTACTACTAACCCATATTATTCTTTTCGGACTATCTTGCCTTCCTGGACCCTGCCAGATGACTATCGTACATAGAAGAATGACTGGAAAAGCACATGACCACTTCTCACTTCATTCATTCAAAAGTTCAACCATAGTGGAGAAAATTCGGAAGAAGGCAACTCTTCTATAGTACATCAAACTCTTCTGTCCTTCCCCCATGAATCACTGAATATTGGGTATGCTTTATTGAAACTTCTAAGATAACATCTAATACCATACACAATATATATAAGTACCATCCACATCCTCATTCATCCATCAGATCCAAATACCACTCGACAACCCAATTACTTATTCTCTTAATTAAGCATAACAACCCAACTTTCTTATAATGCTCTACACTTGGTCCACTTATCCTTAGTTCAAAAACAGGGAGAAAAATTTGAGAAAGGTTTTAAACCCTTATAAAGTAGCCCCTTTGGGTAATGTTATAAACCAATATATATTAAGTATCACCGAATACCGAATAGGGTGTATTAGCCATGTTCTAAACCCTTATATATTATATAAGTATCTTCTAATAATATCTAATGGTTCTAAAGGGTCAAGAGATGAACATGTTCATTTTCCTTGAAACCCTCCACCAACATTAAACAGTTATCCAAATTATTATAATAAATAGAAAAATTACAAATAAAGCACATGATAAAATAGGCTCAAGCATCTATAGTCCCCAAATAATTCCAATAATTAGGTTACTAGTACCTATATTATACCAATATGCTACAGCACCGCTCCACACCTCGGTGAACTGTGTGATCAATGGATTCTCAACCACGACCCATTCAATATTATTTGACTATTTTGGATTTTGGATTAATCTTGATGGGAGATTGTATTTTATATTTCCAATACCAACCTATTAGTGTAGAGTACTGATCTTTCTCCAAGTCCCTATACTTTAATAGGATGTTACATTCACAGATTCCCAAGGGAAAGAAAGCCCCAAAACTTCAGTACTCTACTCTAATAGTTATGAAATTCTATATTCAGTAGGATGATAAATCAAACAAAAAGATGTATCAATGGGTTCTGTTTCATTAACATTTTTGGATAGGAGGGAGAACTCACTATTCCTAATACTAAGACAATGTCTCTTCCATACAATTTCTAATATTCATATAATCTTGAATGAGCATTGATAATTTTCATGTGGCGTAAGTATATTCATTAAATAGGAATGACGATATATAAGTGTACATGTTTTCGTCCTGTAGGAGCTAACAAATAAGTAAGAAGAAGGTCTGATAGTGAAGGGAGAACACTTACTGGGTACAACTCTCATGTGGAAGTCATTTTGATACATGAAATTAGTAGAAAATCACACAATAGGAAGAGGCTATTAGTCATTCCCCTTAGGAATTTAGTGAATATGATACCTTCTTTTCTATTGATCTGGAATTGGGCCAATACGATTGATAGGTAATCACCTTTTCAAGTAATGGGATAAAAAATTCATTTGTACACGCATAGACTAGACCATCAGTAATCTTCTAATAGTTGTTTTGGATGGTCAAGATACGAAAAAATACTGGTATTACACTCCCAGAATAATGTGCATGTAGAATCATCTCGATTAGTTTGTACATGTAAATGAAAATTATTGTTGATGCCCTTTTTTTACAAAAAAATCAAATCCAGAAAGTGTGGATTTTTTATATTATGACCATGTACTACTTTTGGATGATCATAGGCCCTTAGATATTGATTGTGGCAGTGCATGATGACCTGAAGTCTTAGTGTAGCTGACAAAGGTCCTTATAAGATGGTATAACTCTCCTAGAAGAGTTGAACTAGCTTGCACGGAAAAGAAACTATTTAGTAATGAAAAAATTGCTAATCTCATAGTCAACTGCTAAGAAGCGGTGGAGAAAGGTGAAATCACAAGTCTACAAGCCATCCAACAAAGGATTTTGTCGTGGAGATTTGTTCCTTGTATTATGAAGTAATATGCATAAAATAAAGGCATCACAACCTTGAAGCGGGTTCAATTATCATTAAATGTTTAGGGTGGTATGTGAAGATACTTGCATACATATGAACATCGGGCATAGACTATTACTATTATATAGTCGGCCATTCTGATACATCAAAAAAGGTAGCCGCCATAAAGGAAGCATGTGCCCCATCACTAACCAGGTGGTGGTGTTCATCAAGCCCTCTCTATAATAAAAGATGCATGTATGCACTAGCTAAGATCTAGATTAAAAAGTAATCCGAAGATAAGATAGAGTGGCTAAAGATCCATTATTTTGTATTTCAATGTAGCCACTTCGGACATGCGATGTTATGAATAATCCTGGAATGGATTACATCCTCTATTCCCTGAAATCCTCCCTATACGTGGTTGGGATGTATCAATGTAGAAATTGTATGCCCTTCTAAACCAATTTATGCATCCTTCATTATAAGAGCAGCTTTCCCCTATATAGAGGGGAGCAACAATTGTTGAACTGTTTCAGTTTTCACATTTTTAGGTATCATTGCCCATTTCCTCATTGTTTTTGTGTGAAACTGATGATTTGAAGGTAGCCTCATCTGTATCCTTTCATGTTTTGGTGTGTCTCTTAAGGAATCATTGAAAGAATTCATAGTAAAGTCCCCATTTCTAATTGAGACGATTTTGGGATTGTAGGATTTTTGGAAGTAGTAGTTACATTTCTCTCCTCTTTATGTTTATGGTAATGGTATCAATCTACGTTCTTACACTAAGGTTATTGAGAGTGGTATCTCTAACCTTTGGATTCACTTTATCATGTAGATTCATGACTTTCTATCTATAGATCTAGTGAGTTCTCATTATTTGGTTGATCTTTTTCTTCTGGTAGTCTTGGCCAACCTAGATAACATAACCGATTATTTCTCTCTTTGGGAGGAGCCCTGTCCTATCAACAATGGCTGGTTCACAAGTAATGTACCCATTCTCTATTCCCAATTTATAATCCTAAGGTCCACGCACAACAAGAGTGAAGTCATGCGAACTCATAAGTAGAACCATTTTTTCTATTTTTGGATAACCTATATTGTATTACATTCTCATCACAGTATACCTGAAATCAATCTTTGCCTATTTGATGGAAAGTGAAGTATCTTTCACACTTCTTTGTAGTGATATTCTCTACTGCATCTTATGCAGGACCTGATGCTTCGTCTCTTATTATTGTTTCGGAGAATTCACATTGTTTAGGAACTTTTTTATATTATTATGTATCAACCGAAAGGGTTTCCATGTGCTTTATATAGGGATAGAGCTCAAAACTCCCAAAAAAAGAGGTAAATACCAAATGAAAATTTTCTCGGGAAACGATTCCTGTTTAAACGGATCCACTCTATGCCTTATCAGTCTCTGGCATGAATTGAGATTTTTTCTTCCTTTACCCCATCATTATTAGTTTAAAAATAACTAGTTATTATATTCTAATAGTTGATCATCTAGAGATATCTATTAAATTATATTAATGTAGGTACACATAGCACATGCTAGGTTACCTGTATAAGTTATAGTATGGTAGTTCCAAAACCATCTTCCGAAGTAGGGTCACTTTTCATAGATCAAACTTCCTGACCCTCCATAAAAGGTTCACTTATATATGACCCTTTTTAACCATTATATATAAAGTTTCCGTGGATGGTTATATATTTTAGAACTCAACTATTACACCCTAATTGGTATTTGGTGCGACATAATATTAATATATAATGGTTTAGAACACGATTCTATTTAGGTTAGATCGTTTAGAACCTCACCCTTTAGAACCCTTAGATATATGTTGTTGATACTTATATATAAGTGTTTAGAACCTCACCCTAAAGGTTCTAATTAATATTTAAGTGCATAGAACCAAATAAAAATTCCATGTTCTAGATAAATGACAACTCATTTTTATACTCAATGGAAATGGGATATCCTGATATTAACATGTGAGAATGATTACGCGATTGTTATTGAAAGAAGACAGGATTCACACCTTCCCCCAAATATAATAGCAAGTCTGATGATCAATCATTTTTATTCATTTCTAATGAAATGGGGGTTTTCTACTACATTTTCTAGTTTGATCCCTTTCTCGTTTTCTGGTTAAGAAATAACTTCATTAGCAATATGCCTCGTTATAGGGGGAAGGAATCAGAGTGACCACTAGAAGGAATCCTAATGTAATGAAATCATATGTACAAGTGAAGTAGAGATATAGATCAAATTTCTTTTTTATTTCTCATCTCCATTTTTCATGGATAAAGTAATCACATCATCTATTGGAATTTTAGAAAGGGATGTGACTTAATAGGAGAACATAATAGAAAAAAATAAGGATGGGTTGAGGCGATACATAATTTCTCAATTCAAGAGAGAATTAAAGGTTTTAAATCCTTAGATATAAGTATCTTATACTTATATCTAAGTGTTCTAAAGTGTGAGTAATGTAGAGGAAGAAAAAATTACTTGGAATGTTCCCAGAATGTGGATTCAAACCACTCTATAGTGACTTTACTTTAAGTAGTCATGACCACAACACTATTAGTAGAGTACTGAGAATGATGTCCATGGTTTGAATGTCATGAACCAAAGGAAGGAACTGATTTTTCTAGAGATCAGAAAGGATAAAATATCTTCAAGGACTGAAAAACCTAAATAAAGAACTGAATTTCGGTCCTAGATGGAATAAAACAGTTGAGAGTCTTTCTTCATTGATTTCAATAGAATTATTTGTTTTTTTCTGGTTATTATATTCTTCCATAAACTCATTAATGTGGACCAAAACATTGGTATATTATAGCAAAGTACTCTACTATGTAGTCTATGTAGATTTATCTATCCTCTCTAACACCATGATCTTGAAGAATGATGATTCTTCCCTAAATCCTCTAAAGCATCCTTCTTTCCATTATTTATGGTATAGCTAGTACCATCTATATAATATAATTAGTAGATCAGTGATTGATTTCACTATCTTGATGAGATCGTACATTAAATGAAACATAATTTTAAAGGAAGAAGTGTTACTATATCAGTCGAGTCGAGTTCCTTCCCCTTCTTATTCCCTATAAGATAATGAAATTTCTTCAGAATATTTTTTTGTTTTGTAAAAGTAAATAATGATATCTATTAGTCAATTCATTCCCTATAGGAACCAGGATATCCACTACTAATTTGAATGAACATCCAAAGAATAAAAATAATTTTCTGATTATCTACAGAAAGATGGCATATCCCATCAGTTTCTATTCTTGGCTAGAGCAGAATGTGATTTTTGAAGCCTAAATTGGAACATTACCATGTCTGGAATCTATATGATCAGCAAATCCTGAATATATCAATGGACTAAATATTTAAGAGTGTATCCATAAATTGATATCTTCTCTTCTTTGAGAGTAATATTAGAAGGTGACATTCGACCTACAAGAACATGTCCCTTATATTATACGAATAATTGTCTACCACCCTGGATCATGTTGTTTTTCTTGACCGCTCACTTAAATACATCATCATAGTAGGTACCCCATCCGAAATGGATGTTGAGACTTCTTATACAAGCAGCAACTCTCATACTGATTTAGAGGAAAACCAGATCTCTAGGTTCGAAGAATTAAATAGCATATAACTCATGGCCGAAATTTTTGAAAGGGTTTTAGTTCTGGCGGATCATACTATGGCTGTTACGGATCTCGCAAAGCACAAGGATTTTCATATTAAGGATTCCAAAAAAGAGGGGAGTGATCACCTAGTACAACTGATGGTGGACTCTATAAAGGTTCTCCCTGATAGGATGTTGGCTTGGGAGGTAGAGTCTCTATGGCCTAGTGCAGGAAGGCTCTCTATTATAAAGGTTTATGGGTGTCAGAATATATAAGAAGAGTTGAGGTCCAAAGTGTCCAAGATTACTAAATTAAAGTGATAAGAGAGCTACATGGTGACATCATTACGTCAATCAATTACTGGAGGAACTAATGGAGCACACTTCTTCTTCATTACAATACTACTATCACCATTACTTTTTTAGCCTATTTGGTTCGTACCCTACAACCTTCCTTTCTCTAAGACTATCCAAATAAATATCCTTATTAGAGAAGGTGACACTGGAAGCTCACAACTCAATGACATCATTTCTGATGTTGAAATAATGCTTTGTCTCATCTTCATGAGCATCCACAAAAAATATCACATTTCCAAAAATAGTCACTGAGAGATTCATATGTCAAATCACCAATATACTCATCAACAGGAAGTTCAAGGTCTTTAGTACTATTCTAATAGTGTGTCCCTTTGATGATTAAGGGATGATACCATCATAGTCTTTTAACATATATTTGTTTCCCACAGTGGTAAAACAAAATGTAATTACAGAGTATGAATTCAACATGCTTTCTAAAGCCCCAACCAACCTTGTAATCCGACTGGTTAAAACCTTATAAATCGAGATCAAGTAGGAAGATAAATAGAAATCTGTTCTGATGTAATGAAGGATAGGGAGTGATATCATTGACGAGATGGTTTGGATTGCTGAACACAGAGGTTGAGCGGGTTGAATAAGTCGTAAAATAATCAAATAGGTCACAAAAGTTCCATTAAAAATAAACGGTTTCTTAAAGTGGTCATGTCATGAAAGATCATAGAGGTAAAATGTAAATGAGGTTTTCCTAGGACACAAATGGGGATGATTCAATGGGAATGAAAATAGTTGGGTGACCAAAGAGGTCAGGTTAATCAATTGGTCGAGAATAGGGTCCCACTGTACAACCAGGGATCTTTCACTTCCCCATTATTATCCCCATTCAGAAAAAAGAGGAAATTGACTCCTAGCATCAGCTCGTGATTTTTAATCCCATTCACAAGCTTGGTAGGAAAATATCATTGGCCACTATCTCAGCCTCCATCTACGGTACATGCATCCATCTCCATAGCCCAATTTCATTAGCAGTACATGGTCTTCCAAATAAGTGGTCGGGTTCATCCCTTATTGAGAATCTATAATGCATTGTTCATTTCTATGTTCCTAAAAATTAGTATACTCACTATTATAAGAGTACTGAAGCCAAAAACTAGAATTTTAGGTCTGTAAGAGTATAATATACTAGGTCTCATGCCCAAATAGGTTACACTATTAGATTATATATAGTATCTTGAAGTATCCTTCATTATTCATTAACTGAAGATAGTGGAAGTGACATCAGGAAGGGATTGGGACACAGGTAGGGCTGGAGACATTGTGTACTTCCTTTTTATAGTTAATAATTTGAATATACCTAGGAAAATAGTTTTTTGAAAGTGGTTCATGTAATGTACTAGTAATATTTAGTAAGTGAAATGGATATCAATCATGGTGACCTAGAAGGGAAATAATTCCAGTATGTGTCATGCTTTCTCAGTTATAAGACCAGGTGGAGGATCTTCCCATATAAGATGTTTTCACAACATGAGTGATTGCATCAATTTTCTTAATAGATTCCACATGTGCCAAGTGAATGTGAATTTGATCCCTTATTGTATTGACAAGGAAAGTTGGTTCTTCATAAACAAACCACATCATAGAACTTTTCAGTATATTGTATAGAAATAATTTGAAGATGGTAAACAAAAGGTCGAAATTGGACATGAATACAAATTAGTATCTATCGATTATTTCAAAAATTGGGACCTATACCACTATCACAACAACACAAATCAAAATTATTTCGGAATAAGAAGCTTCACACTCATAAGATTTGGTTATATACCCTTAGATATATGTATCTTCTACTTATATATAACTATTCTAGAGGGTCGTTACTTTTATTAGCTTTATCTTTTTGACCTTTGTAGAGAGGATATGGAATTTATTATGTCTAACAAGTTCGAAATTGCATGTGTGTAGCATATAGGTAAACTAGTAAGATTATTTATGTACGTAATGAATTGTGTTGTCATCAGTATACCTACATAAGTCTCACTCACTCGCTTTTATGCATGATGACACTTTTTTTCTAGGTGTTGTTGGTATAGTACATTTTATCATTTAAAATAGATAGAATAAGAGCTGTTTAAATATTTACATGAGGACCAAGATTTCTCCACCCACTATTACTTCCTAGTGGGACTGATTTAGTATAGCACGTGGGACCAACTGAAATTCATGTTGGCGGGCAACATATTTTATCCAATAGAACGCATAACTCAACTAGATATGCATAATAGTAGTCGGTCTTCCAAAAACCTGGGGTCCTAGATGTAAAGTATATTGGTGGAAATCGAAATGGTCGAAAGACATCACGATTTCTATAGTCTTATAATAGTGATATCCAATGAAGTGAAAAACATTATCGATCCATCCCATACCTTCCTAGACCAGTACATTTTTCCTAGCTACCAATGATCATCTAACAATCATTCTGACCTTCATATGTGATGTCATCTTTAGCCTCAAGTGTAACTGCATTGCTTTCTCTAGTACTCATTTGAACTCCATCCTGACTCATGGTTGGGTTTTTGGGTGCACCACTCAATATTCAACATGGTGAACATGCTCGACTTTTGCATGTTCATGTTCCCATTTCTCAGATAATCCTGGGGATCTATTGCGAAATTTTCTCTTCAGTTTTTTATTGGTGGTTACAAAATATCCTTTGGTTCTGCAATCAGCTCATTCCAGTAATAAATTGGTTTCTTGGTCTATGGGGATGGTCCTAGTTACTTGCTGGTTTCAGGGGTTAGTTTTTTAATGGAATGGATCCTATTGTAATTTTAATACTTATATGACCTCTGTTTTTCTCTCCTTCCTCATTACCCTAGGTTCACTGCACCTTTAAGAGCTACTTATCACACCGAGCCCTTTCTCACTACTTCGTAGTACGATTTATCTCACATTACCCACTTCATCTATCAACTATTGGAATACATCTCATCAACCAAGTAGCATGAGCCACTCTAGTACAATAATACCTGAACTGATGAACCGTCCCATATGGTTGATTGTTTCCCTTTCCTCCTATGCTGCCTTTTTAATGATAGTTCTAAAAACAAGATTGTTGATTCCTTCCTTTTAGAAAGAGAAAATGGGGTATCTTGTCGAGTGGGGGTTGATCCTGGATTGATTACATCATTGGGGTCAAGTGGACTATCGACTTGGTGGTCCAATACCCATAAATTCCAGAGTAGTACTTCGCACTACCGAAAAAACAAGTGGTATGGGTGGGGGGTGAACTTTGACATCGATGGATCAATGGGTGGTGGAAAAAATGGCTCTATTGTAATGTAGATCTTGGTGAATATTTTAGTAGAGTACTTGAGAATGTAAGTTGAGAATGTATGAATTTGATTTCGTGGGGTTTTGGAATTTTGGTGGATGGGCTGGTGGTCCATGTTGTTGCCTATAATGAAATACCAATCGAGTCTCCAATGAGTCGATCCGGAACACTAGAATATAAATGGTGTTGGTGTTCTGGATTTAATTCCAATGAACATATCCTACCAATTTTATACCGATTAAAAAATAATGAATTGGTGGTCTTTCTATGATGCCGAAGGGTGGATGGGAGTCGCGAAAAAAATGTCTATCAATTTCCACTTATATTAGAGTAGAGTACTGAGGGTGGTTTTCTGTATGACATCACACATGAGGGCCCCTTGGATCCTCCAGTTCCCCATTGAATTGATGTTCTGATACACATTCTATTTGATCCCACCACCTCCCTTCCTCCAATACCAGTACTCTAATCTAATAGAACAACTATATAGGGTAAAGTGCAGTAGATCTGACCCTTTGTAAACTGAATTGGTTGAAGTAGCCAAGTTCGAAATGATATGACCCTTTCTAAAGGGTAATGAACTGAAATCCAATCTTCCTTACATTTCTCATTCCCTAATATCATTATATCCACTTCTTATTCCATGTTGTCTATCCGACCTGATATACCTACTAGAGGACTGTTAGATAGACTACTAGACCCTATTCCTATTAAAAATTTAGTTCCGAATCAAGATCCCAGCTACCTCAATCTCTCTCCCTTGTATGTGAGAATGATTACCATAGCTAATAGGGTGGAGGATGGTCCGGATCCCCTAATTCAATCGTTGATCTTGGGCCCCTTCCTGTTCAGTCACTTTGTTCACTCCCCTTAATAGGGTTTCGTAATATCTTTTCAAGAACGAGAATAATATTTTCATAATTCCAAAATTTGAAGTAGTAGACAACAAACAAGGGACATGTTCTATATATGTCTTAAGGTGTCTAGGAATATAGCACTACTCATACATTCTTATCCAATAGGTAAAAAAGGAAAACAACAAGAAATGACTTCGCTACTGTTGACACTCCTTTTCACCACAGATTCCAAATGACTGAAAAAGGAGAATACCTTAGCATAAAGTGATTCATCCTTTGAAGAAACATAAAAAATTGACAAAGGCATGAACAAGGATTTTCTTCAGTAGGGGCCGCAGAGGATTCATCACAATCAGGCAGGTATACCTGCGCGCCACATATTGGGCGCGTAGGTGACCTACGTGCCCTATCTGATTTCCCCTAGGGTCTTCACCAGCCTATAAATACCCCTTGTGGGACCCCCCATTTCAGGGTCGAAAAAAATTCAAAAAGCCAAATTTATGCTCCCGGCATCCTAGTCTCTTCTGGAAGTCATCTGAACACTTATATGGTAATTTCTTACCTAGAATGGATGATCTAAACTGGGGAAACAAGGCCTAAGTGTTGAAATTAAACAACACCTATGCGCCTAGGTGTTTAACCCTTAAGGGAAATGGACACACCTATGTGCCGCCTTATCCATTCACCATATGCTACAAACCACTCTTTTGGAAGCCCCTAGGGATAATACTAAGGGCTTGAGCAAAGCCCCAACCATGTATTACCCTATGGGTTGACCGTTGCGTAGGTACCTATGTGCTGCACAGGTATACCTGCGTGACCAGTACCTGCGCGCCCATGCAGGACCTACACGCCTACTTCTTTTTGGGTGCCCCTCCTGACTATTCACCTCTCTTATTCAAATCCACCTCTCATATTTAAGATTCATCCTTTGGAACCCTCTTCAAAGCCATTTAGGGCATGATTTCGTGGTTGGATTCCTTATCTGAAAGGAATTCTGTGGAACATATCTCAAATCATAGTGATTTACATAACTTTATGTCACTATGGTTATAGATTTCATTCATTCAGCCTCATCCTTTAAGATGAGAGGATCGTTAACTTGGGCCTCCTTCTTAGCAGTAAGCCCTAGTCCTAGTTTCATAACCTGGGCATCCTCCTTAGAAGTAAGCCCCATTCATAATTTCCCAAATATGGGAATCCTTCTTAGGAGTAAGCCCCAGAAATAATTTACCAAATATGGGCATCCTCCTTAAGAGTAAGCCCCATTCATAATTTCCCAAATATGGGAATCCTCCTTAGGAGTAATCACCATTCATAATTTCCCAAATATGGGAATCCTCCTTAAGAGTAAGCCCCAATCATAATTTCCCAAATATGGGCATCCTCCTTAGGAGTAAGATGTAGTCATAATTTCCTAAATTTGAGAATCCTCCTTAGGAGTAATCCCCAAGACCCCAAATTCTAAATTCCTTTAACTTGGGCCTCCTTCTCAAGAGTAAGCCCCAGTCGCAGTCTCCTAACCTGGGCATCCTCCTTAGGAGTAATCCCCAGTCATAATTTTCCAATACGGGCATCCTCCTTAGGAGCAAGCCCCAGTAATAATTTCCCAAATATGGGCATCCTCTTTAGGTGTAATCCCCAATCATAATTTCCCAAATATGGGCATCCTCCATAAGAGTAAGACCCAGTAAAAATTTCCAAAATTTGGACATCCTCCTTAGGAGTAATCCCCAAGTACCCAAATTCAAAATTCCTTTAACCTGGGCCTCCTTTTCATATGTAAGCCCCAGTTTTCATAATTACTCTTAACCTAGGCATCCTTCTCAGGAATAATCCCTAGTTCTCAAGTCCCTTTAACCTAGTACTACTTCTCAGGAATAATCCCTAGTCATAATTTATCTTAACCAGTCTTAATTTACTTTTGATTTGGGCTTCCTTCTTAGGAGTAAAACCCAATCATAAGTCCCTTCTCATTTGGGCATCCTTATCAGGATTATGTCCTATGTTAAGTATCCGAATCTCCATAAAGAACATATACCTTTATGAAACATGTTTCTGGGTTTCTTACTTTAATTAAAACGTAATATTAATCTGTCTGGGCAGTCAGACATACATAAGCCCCATATTATTTCTCATGATTTCATCTTTCGTGGCAGAATTGTCAGGTTTTACCAATACCACTTTTTTCTCACACTGAGCATGACTCATGTGAGCTTAGAGTGTAACAGTAATTATGAAATCTTTCTTTGAGGCATCAATCATCCATAAACATCATACTCCCTTACTAAAACTATGTGGGTTGTGATTCCTTTTCCAAACAAGGAAACGTAGGTAGCCCATCTGCATGTACAATCACAACTCTGAAATAATCCTTATCCTTCTGAATGACAATAAACATCAAGTACCCCACCGAGTGGATTTAAAACCCGTATGGTTACCATAATGACCAAGAGATTTCTATATAATGTGTCGAAGGATACCATTAAATAAGAATCTCTAAACCAATACTGATGATTCTCTATCGATGAAGAACCTCAAATACATATAAAATATTCTCTAAATTTCCTATATACTAATCATTGATTGTTAGATCTAAAGTAAAGCTCATTGTCATACTTGGTAACTTAATAAGGATTCAGGAACATAACTCAAATCTAGAAGGAGATTCCTAGAGTAGACAATAATTCCCCCTAAAAAGGTGTGATGATTCCAACATGCCATCCTCTCGACCAATGCAAATTATTAAGCCTTATCAGTTCATAAATAATAAGCACCTACCTTTGGAAAGTAGGTGCAAATGGATATATAATCATTGGATGTTTCCAGTTCTACGAAAAAAACCATTAGAAACCGATTGGAATGTTTGAACCATAAACCAACGAGGTCATCCCCAATTACAGAGGGAAGAAAAAAATGGTACACCTGACGAGAATACTTAACCAAGTTAAAATGATGTTTTACTTATTTTTTTGGACCCTATTTAAACTTAATGAGAGGGGCAACAAAAAAATCAATAACATATGTGCTCATTCAAAAGATTGTGTGGATGAAATTATCTTGCTTATGTATGTTATATCAAACAGGAACTATATTCCAAGATATTCTACGTTATAGAAATGGTTTCTCTTAAGTTTACACCTGTGAATACCTCAACTGTGAATACCTCAACTATGAATGCCTCTGATGTTACTCCTACTAGATCGTCGTCCACTCTGAGGATGACATCACCTACTCAGCATCTTCAAAGCTGGGTATCAAATGCACTGGTTAAGGAATAGCGTCAAAACGATACTATTCCAACTCTGGAGGCCGCTCGACACACCCTCTAAGTCAATAATTCACTCTGGTCATTCGGATAGCGACGACCAACAATCAAGAAGTAGGTGGTTCCAACCACCATCTGCAATCGTTTCGGGTCGTTATCCCCAGAAACCAATCACCATTTTCTCCAATATTCTGTAGAGGTGAATGAAAAGGTCACTAAAGGCCTTAATTCAAGGAAACAGGAGTCCTTCCTGGGGGCTCCAATCAACAATTGCTCCCAGACTCGTGCGACAGTGCACCCTCAACATGATGAGGGTTTCGTCTCCTGGTGTTTGGATCAGGTTCCTTGAACCCGAGCATGCAAGATGAACCACCAGAGGTGAAGACCGGTCAACAGTGAGCAAGTTCTTATCTCTGCCATTTCCGGAGAAGTCCACCAACCTAACTTGGTGGAAAGCAACAAACAGTCACACACACTAGCCCATTTTAATTCAGCTGTCCAGCAGACTCATCTGGAAGCAACATGACATTCCCGCCAGGAAATTCCGTTGGAGTAATATAGAAAAGAACATACACCTGTTTATAAATCATCAGCTAGTCAGTAGGCTCGTCTGACTACATACGATGATGCCCACCAACCCAATGTGTTGACATCTAGTAAACAGGCACATACACCTGCTTACACTCATCAATCCTGCCAGCAGCCTTGTCAGTCAGTATTGAAGGAAGTTCATCAACCTCATTAGGCAGAGTGAAATTAGGAGGCACATACACCTATTAGTATTGATCAAGCCTACCAACAATATTGTTTGGTAGCACCCGGAGAAGTCGATTGGAAAGACCCAATGACAAACATGAGGTAGACTCAACTCTCTACCCCCACACTTGAGTACTGTCAGAATTCACTAACAGGAAAAGGAGGACAGGAGCAGGCACATACACCTACTCCAAGCACGGAATGGACGTATATCCCCATTCTGGCAGCTGATGTCACCAAGAAAATTCTTTCAATGGTGAAAGAGAAGAACAAATTCCCACCCATATTCTAGATGCCTGTCAGATTATTATAATAGCTTCAGTAGAGTCACAGGGAAATTAATTAAAATCTATCCCTACCAGTGGAGTAACACATCAACATATCACTCTGTAATAGACACACACCTCTATTCCAGTCTAAGAGGGTCGTGGGGCGTACTCCCCCATATCATACGGACAACCAAGTCAGGCACATACACCTGATTTGAGTAGAGATAATCAGCCTAAACTGATCATTTCTCCTGATCATGCACATACACCTACCCATGATGATCACTTTTGTCAACAAGTAGTTCCTAAAGTGATTAAGAAGTCATCTAGGAAGAAGACATTCCCAGCACAGTCAAGAAATCAAGATCCAATTTGTAATAATGCCTTGCTCGATTCTGGTGTTCTTGAAGCCCTCAGACAATTATCTGTTGGAATTCAAGATTCTACTCCCTAATTTCCCTATAGTGGTATCATTAATTCTAATGGTCTTCATCAGACACTTCCTCATGAAGGCTTGATTCTTGAAAATTAGGTCGATCTTAAAGTATTATCTTCAGATGAGATCCATAAGAACCCTATGTGTGGCCAGAAGACCAAGGAGAAAAATGGTTCATCTTTTGCTATAACCCACCATGGTGGTCCTCCCCATGTTGATGAATTTAGCTTCAAATTTCCTCTCCAGAGTTGTAATTCACATTTCCTAGAAAATTCTCTAATGGACAATGTAGTGGTGAGAAAGCCCTCTTATCTTGAGGCACTTAAAAATGTGAAGCCAATCATGTTTGATGATTTACCATTAGCAGTTGAAATACTTTCTCAACCATAAGATAGCCTAGGGTGTAGGCCATTCATCGAACCACCCTTGGGTTGTTCATCTTCTATATTGATCAGTGAATTCTCTACCAATCTTGTTGAATCTGATGAAGCAACAAGGAAGCACCATCTCTTGTCTAATCAAGTAGAAGATTATTCATCAAATTATAAGGAGGAATTAATGAATATGAGAAAAAAACTGGCGAAAGGTGAAGTTCCAGTCATGTTTTGGCCTTTGGATGACTCTCAGTATGACATTCTAGAGATGTTGATGGAAGATGGAATTCATGATATTCGTCTCAACATATGGAAAATTCCTTGTCAGTTGAAAAAGAAAATATTATCTTATGATGAATATGAAAATCATTTCAACATAATAGAAGGGTTACAATGCCAAATTGTCTTGGCATCTCTCTGAGTTTCTCAATATCCGAAGGCTGAAAAGCATCAGAGAGACCTTCATCGTTCATGCCTTGGTGCACTAAGAAGATTGCACCAGTTAATTTCCAATTCCCCATCTGGTATTCATATCAGGGGATGGGGTGTTCCTGGATCACTACATTTAACTATACTCTCTAATCAGCAAATCCCACCAAAAATGGTCTCATGTAATGTTATTTCCCATGGACGGCCACAACCAATTGGCTTTGTTTGTAATCAAAGGAATGCTCAAGAACATGCATCAACTAGTTCTTCTCAAAGTAAGGCATATATAGAACTAGTTTTTGAATTGATCCTACATCAAGAAAACAAGAATATTGAACAGGCCTCTCGTTTGGAGCAAGCACAACATCAAGTGATAGAAGTGTCAGAAATCATCCAACAGTCTTTTGAGCCGGGTGATAAAGGTGGATGAAGGTTGATGCATCCAGCCAATTTCCGGACTAAATTCCACAAGATCAAGATAGATTTTAAGAAAGTCTCAGATATAGAATCTCAAGAACCACCCCAACTTTCCAGACGGGGGACTCTTTTAACCCAACCCTCAGAATCAACAAATAGGATTCTAGGTGTTGAGTAGGAATAACAGGAACAGCCCCAGTCCACCGGACTGGGGACTTTTTCAAATCCTCAATTCCTTCCTCAGAGAATGTCAGTCATCTCTTGATTAGGGATGAAACCCCATGAGGAATGAAGAGCCAAATTATTAGGAGATTCCCTCCAAATTACGGTTTGTCAAGAAGTTCCTGAGGGATCAAATCAACAAAAGGCAATGTCTCATAAGGGACATGGAAGAAGACAATATCATTGAAATGCCGATAGAAGGGATGCAATGAATTATGCATCAATTAGTTTCTTCAATGCCATTGTTGTTGTTCCACCAATTGAGGCTCACTCAGAGGGATCAAATGAAGAGGATCCTGCTCAGGAAGTTGTACACACATACACAAATGAAGAAGGTGTGCATACACAAAATAAAAGGCTTACCAAGAATCTTGGTGTTCCTTAAAATAACCAACTTACCCCTCTCTGATAGGTGTCCAACATGGGGAAAGGAATGAATCAGGTTACATTCCCTTCCTCTGGAGAAGGCCAATTGCTCTCACTAGAGCAATGATTTGTGCAACAAGTGGAATAAATGAAGAAATTGAGGAGGTTGAATATAGAACTACTTCAGGGTAGTCTTCTTCCTAAGCATGCTGGAGTTAGTTAGTGAAGGGAATTTGTTGCGGATACTGAGATAAATCAAGAATATATACCTTTTTCAGTACACCCTCATAGGTCTAATCCTATGGGTCAGGTGCGACAACAATCGGTGGTGCTACCATCAGTTGCAGTACCATCCACCACATCTGTTTAAGCTACAGTCAGTGCACCTACTCAATACCAAGCTCAACCGGATGTTTCTCAAAAGTTAATAACTACTATTGATTCATTAACAGCTTGGTTGGAAGATATGGAGGGAAAGCGTGATCAAATTCAACCAGAAAAGAGAGTTTACCCTGAATTGGTTGATGCAATTCCTCCCCCATAAAATCTTTCAAGTACCATATTCCCAATATTTAATGGTTTGGGAGACCCAGAGCAACACTTAACACATTTTTTCTCTCTTTGTGATCCTATGATTGGAACCCATCAGCAAAAAGAAGCAGTTAAGCTCAGGTGTTTTGTACAGTCATTACAAGGGCCTTCTCCTGTCTGGTATACAAGTTTGCAATACCGGTCAATTACCAGATGGGAATATCTCCGTCAAAGATTCCTTCTTCAATTCAGCTAAACTTTTCCAAAGACAACATTTTATGATCTTAAAAATTGTTAGCAAATGGAAGATGAAAGGGTTTCAGATTTCATTTCTCACTTGAAGGGATTAACATATTCCCTAATCTTAGAACTCCCTCAAGAGGAAATGTTTCCAATCTGTGTGGAAAATCTGCATGATGAGTTACGCACACCGTTGATCCCTGTTAAATTCATAGGAGGTCTTTGATACCTTACTTCGATCTCACAACAGATTGAATATTCTCTTACAAAGACTACGGATAAAACTCGTGTAATTCCATCAGCTCTAGGAAGGAGAATGGTAAAGAAGATATTGTTATAGTTATGCTTAAACAAGCACCTATACTTGCTTCTACATCAAAACCTTCATCAATCCGAAGGGATCCACCTCCTGAGCATCAAAAATAGAGGCTGTTTCTTCAAGATGGTCAAAGAGATCAATGATAAAAACAATTTGAGGTTTTGAAAAGCAAAGTTTACTATTTCTAAAATGAAAATGTACCTGGTTACTTCATTTCGGCTCTGGAAAATAATTTGGTTCAATTTCCAAGGCCCAAGAGGCCTAACAATGAAGAAGATGAAGACCATCCCAACTATCTCCCTTTTCATCATATTTTGGGGAATCCCATTCAGGGGTGTTTTGTCTTCAAGTACCTCGAGCAAAAAATGGTCGACTCGGGACAAGTCAAATTGAAAGGTTCTTCAGCTCAAGTAGCATGTGTTACTGCTACAGATCCAGAGGAAGAAGGCGAGTGGCAAGAAGTCAAATGAAAAAATGCGCAGAAATATGATGATTGGATGGTCAGAAAAAACGATCAACCAAACTAATTCCATTTTGTGAACGCAATTGAAGAAACCAATTGTGTATTCTGCTATGAATGCCACAACAAAACCCTATTCATCAGAGGGAAATTCCTCAAAGAAATGGAATAATTCAAAGGAAGAAGAGAAATCAGAAGAAGATGAAATTGTGTCAATGCCCAATTTGTCTTTGACTCTTGCCGATTTTATGCCATCTACATCGAATCCACGGGCACCGTCCCACCAAGAGGCAAAACCTAAATTGGCTAGTCAGGCAGACTCTTAATCAGACGAAGAGTTGATCTTAGGTTCTGTTAAGATGATTCACTTAACAGACCCTTATGTCAGTCACTTTTTTGATTTTGATGATCCCGTGTTCTCTGTATCAAACAGAGGAATTAGAGGGAATTCTAGAGGTCTAGGATACAAGGGAAGACATGGATATCCCAGAAGACACTATTCTAATTCTACCCCTCCTAGAACCGTGCATATAGCAGAAACTCATGGAAGAGCCCTTCAATGAGCTCAACATGAGCAGGCAATTTCTTCCACACATGGAAGATTCAGTACTGGCATAGTCATTCTGGAGGATTGGTTGGCGGTTACACCTTCTTCCCATCTGCAAGTAAATAGACCTAGTCAGTCCAATATTCCAATGCCAGGAGTATTCTCAACTCCTTTCCCGATACAAGAAGCATCAACATCCAAGGAACCTGCTAAACCACATGTTCCGGTTGGGAAACACAGACCTTTGGATCAAATGTATGATGTATTGAAACACCTGTCCCATGTACCGGCCATGTTATCAATTTTGGATGACTTGAATTTATCAAAGGATCTTCGGGAGGCACTCATCGAGGCTTTTTCAAGTCCTCATGAGTTTGAAACTGAAATTGTTGCACCTGAAGTCTACCATGTAGAGAACAATCCAGCATAATTCCATGCACTGATATCTTTTACTGATGAAGATGAAGATGATGTTGTGCATAGAAATATTGGACCATTGTATTTGTCTGACATGTTCAATGATGTAGACATCCGACGAGCTTTCATTGATAATGGTTCAAGAGTCATCCTCATCCCCATTGGTACACTTCATCGATTATGACACACCAAATATTATTTATCTCATTCTACATTGATTTTGCAAGGGTATGATAAAAATGAACAAGAACCTCTAGGCAAGATCACACTCAGAACCTAGTTTCGAGACCTTGTATCCAATTCAGAATTCATGGTGGTTCATCATGACATAGCTTTCAAAATCTATCTTGGAAGACCCTGGATACATCAGAATGAGGATATCCATTCATCATACCATTAACATCTTAAATTTTGTTTCAATGTCCAAATTGAGACATTGAATGGTGATAATTCCACATTCAAGACATGTGAATCTCAATACATTGAGGTAAATTCTATCACATGAAGGGGAAGGAGAAATCCACAGCAACGGAGGTTACTATGCTTAATGCTCCATTTGGTTTGGAAAAGATTCTAGTAAACCCATTTACACATGTGAGTACAAATTATGTGTTACCTATCAGTAAAATTGATAGGATAGACCCAAATAAAAATACTCTTATGTAAACTTACATAATGTCAATCATGGCAATCAATCAAAACAACATAGGAGAAATTGGTGACCCACCAAGCAATGATGAAATCCCAACTGGAAATTTCTTCATTTCAACTGCTGAAATCCATCAAGTCTATACTTTGCCAACCAGTCCAGAAGAATTTATAGCTATATCAGAGGTGAATGATGATGTTGATTCTCAATCCATCCTTCCCTCTTTAATACCCAAGGAAGATCCTTCATCATTAATCGGGTCAGAAATGGAAGCTTCTTCTTTAAGATGTTCAAATTTGGACATCTCTTCTGATCATGTAAATTCTGCTTCATCATTTACTATGAAAGTAGAATAGGAAGAAATAACACATGTTGAAGAAGAAGAGGAAGATCTCAGGTATTCTCCTACAGTGTTTAAAGAGGGACTCTCTACCACCGTGGATGAACTCAGAGAAATAAATCTGTTTACAAAAGAAGATCTATACCCCAATTTAATTAGTGCGTCTATGACTCGTGAAGAGCATGAGATGTATATTTCATTTTTAAAGCTAGATAGAGATATATTTTCCTGGAACTATACACAGATTCCAGGTCTTGATCCTAATGATACTACTCATTGTTTGGGTTTTCCAGAAGAACATTGAGGATTTATGCAAGCCACAAGAAGAACACACCCAACTTATGCTTCCAAAATTGAAGCTGAAGGGGATAAGCTTATCAAAGATAACTTCACCAGAGAAGTTCAATATCCCAAGTGGCTGGATAATATTGTCCATGTGAAAAAGAATAATGGACAAATTAAATTTTGCATTGATTTCAGATATCTTAATCGGCATTGTCCTAAGGATGATTTTCCAATTCCGATTACAGAACACTTAATTGATGCCACAACTAGATATGAAGAACTTTCCATCATGGATATATATTCTGGGTGTAATCAAATCTGAATGGATCTAGAAGATGAAGAATCTACAACCTTCAGAGCCCCTCAGGGTGTGTTTTGGTTCAGGTAATTCCCTTTGGCCTAAATAATATGGGTGAAACATATCATCGTTCCATGCACCGTATCTTCAAACCATTTTAGGGAAATTTGTTGAATGTTATGTGGAATATTTTTTGGTTAAATAAAAACAATGTTCTAATCACTTGGATGATTTTGAAGTCATATTCCACAAAATTCGACAATTTAATTTGAAGACGATCCCCTTAAAATGTGATTTTGGGGTAACCTTAGTAAAATTTCTCGGCTTTGTTGTGTGCCATCGTGGTATCGAAGTCGATCCTAATAGGAAAAAGTCAATCCTTGGTATGTCAGCTCCTCGAAATTTGAAATAATTGAGGGGGATTCAAGGACACTTGGTCTATATTTGGCGTTTCATTGCCAATTTGGCAAGAAAAAGTTTACCCTTCACCAAATTGATGAAGAAGGGAGTTACATACCAGTGTACTGAAGAATGTCAAGAAGCATTCAATATTCTCAAGAAATATAACTTGAGTCCACCGGTATTAATTCCACCTATTAAAGGAAGACCACTTATCTTCTATGTGACAACTTTAGAGAAATCATTGGGTGCCTTTCTTTCTTAGATGAATGATACTGGGAATGAAAACAGCCTTTACTATCTCAGTCGGACTATGATTGAAGCAGAAACCAGATATTCAAGTATTGAGAAGTGATACTTAGCATTAATCTTTGCAGTTCAGAAGTTGAGACACTAACTGCAACATCACGAGGTCCAATTGGTATCTCGCAATAACCTGCTCAAATTCATCCTTAGTCGTCCAATGCTTACAGGATGTCTGGAAAGGTGGGCAGTTATTTTACAGAAATTTTATATCCAATATGTGTCTCAAAAGGAAATAAATGGCCATGCTCTGGCTGATTTCCTTGCTGAACATCCTTCTATATAAGATACATCTTCAGATATTGAACTCTCTGATGAGGATGTCTTCTCTATTCAAGATAGTCTTCTTGTATGGGAAATGTACTTTGATGATGCTTCTAGAAGTCCAATAGGGAAGAAAATGGAGGATCCTAAATTCAACAAAGTTGGGTTAGGAATTGTGCTCATTTCCCCAGAAAAGGTAGTGTTACATTATTCCTTCTTATTGTGGGAAGGCGGTACCAACAATGAAGCAGAATACCAAGATCTCATCGCAGGCTTGGAGTTGGTGCTTTAAGCACAAGTGAATCACTTCAAGGTGAAAGGTGATTCAGACCTAGTAATCAAACAATTCAATGGGGATTATGCCATCAGAAAAGAAGAGTTGATCCCTTTGTATGATTACTTCATAGAGTTAATGGCAGAATTTCCTACGGAACTGAAATTTGCTAATGTCCTGCGGTCACAAAATGCTCAAGCTGATGCACTGGCCAGTATTGCCACAGCTCTGGTAGATCCAAATCGGGATGAGACAATCATCAATATTTCCCACCATCGTACAATTTCACCTTATGTTCAAACCAGAATAGAGGAAATCAATGAAATTAGTCCCATTTCTGAACCATGTGGTCATACTACACGATGGATGACACCTATCAGGGAATATCTTTAAAATGGAACACTTCCACCTGATAGAGACGAGAAAGAACAAATCTGGCGACCTATGGTCAATTTTACTCTTTATGATAGCCCATATCACATAGAGAAAATTCTCTACGAGCATGGTTTTGATGGAATTCTCTTCAGATGCATTGATGGTGAAGAGACAATGGTTGTCATGAAAGAGGTACATGCCGGAGTCTGTGGTGCCCACCAGTCTGGACATAGATTGTCTGATCAAATTTAAAGGCTTGGATACTTTTGGTCTTCAATGATACAAGATTGTGTTGATTTCACGAAGAATTTTCATTCATGCCAAGTACATGCCAACTTCATTTATCAACCCCTAGTGTTACTTCATACAGCTAAATACTCATGGCCATTTTCCACATGGGGAATGGATGTGGTGGGACCTTACCCTTCACCCCTACCCAAGCAGTTTAAGTATATTCTTACTGCTACTGACATCTTTTCCTGATGGGTAGAGGCAATACCTCTCAATGAAGTAAGTTCTAAAAGCATTGTAAGCTTCATCAAGTCTAACATCATTACCATATTTGGTGTTCCTCATACCGTATTGACGGACAATGGAACCAACTTATGTTCATTCGAGGTAAGGAAGTTGTATTAAGAATACAACATCAAATCCAACCATTCATCTCGGTATCATGCAGTGGCCAATGGACATATATAAGCCTTCAACAAGAATCCTTCAAAAATACTGAAAAAGATGGTGGATAAAGATAAGAATTCATGTCTGGATGAACTTTTTCATGCTTTATGGGAATATCAGACCACCACCCGCACTGCAACGCTGTCAACTGCATATTCATTGGTATATGGAACGAAATCATTCTTTCCCATTGATGTCCAATTACCTTCGCTCAGAGTAGCCATTTGTGATCAGTCATCTATAGATGAATAATCTCAAAAGCGATTGGATGAAATTTAATGACTAGATGAAATAAGATTGTTCAATACGCATCACTTGGAAGTCTATCAGAATCCAATAGCACGAGAATTCAACAAAAAAGTTTGTCCTCGTTCATTCATTCAGGGAGAATTAGTATTGGTTCTCAGAACTCCAATGATACCATGAAAGAAACCTCCCAATAATGAGCCAAAAAGGGAAGAACCTTACACAATACATAATTTCTACTCTAATGGAGTATATTAATTAATACTAATGGATGGAGAACTCATCACAACTCCAACCAATGCCAGATTTCTGAAGAAGTATTTTGTGTAACACAAATACCATATCGTCCAACATGATGTTAAACTGTGTTGTCCTTGCTGCAAGACTTTAAACAGCACAGTCCCTTACATCCAGAAAGACATCAAACTGCATAACCAATAGTCCATGCATATGACCATAAACTATTTGCATTTCTCTCGTCCAACATGACGTTAAACTGTGTCATTGTCCAACATGACATTAAACTGTGACATCCTAGAAACATGATGCTAAACTGTACAGAAGTACCTTACGTCCAACAAGATGTTAAACTGTGTTGTACTTATTACATGACATTAAATTGCACAGTCCCTAAAGTCCTTACTGCAAGACTTTAAACTGCATAGCCATACGTCCTTGCTATATGACGCTAAACTGTGCATATTTTTGTCCAACAAGACATTAAACTGTGGAAAAGTCCCTAATACGTCCCAGCTATATGACGCTAAACTGTACATCACTCCATCATTCGACATGACGTTAAACTATATTGTCCCCCTTTTTTCCAGAATGACGTTAAACCGTGTTGTCCTTACTACATGACATTAAACTACACAGTCCCCAAAGTCCATACTGCAAGACTTTAAACTGCATAGTCCCATATACGTCCTATATGACATTAAACTGTGCATCATTAGGGTTGCTTCTACCTCTTGTTTCTCACACCGAGTATGACTCATGTTAGCATAGAGTAATCATCAACCATAACACCCTCTCTAAGCCACTAATCTTACATAAGTCCCAACACCATTTTTTAGGTCGTTGTCCCCAAGAAAAACATGATCACTAATTCATTATTTAATTGAACTACAGGGACTTTGATCATTGCCTTCTAGGCAGGGTACGTAGGAAACTACCCGAGGTTCAAGACCAAAACTAATATCTTCACATCAGTTCACCTCCATCTCATGCGATATTGATTCATAAAGCCACCCTCAAAATCAATATCATTACTTTGGTTCACTTTTTTCCTTGCTATATGATGATAAACTGTACAACACTTTTGTCATGTATGAAAATAAACTACAACATTATTTGATACCATCACCTGAGAGGGAATCATTATTTACATTGATCTCCAATAATGTTATATTCCAAAGACTACGTGCATACATGGAAATTCCCGAACCTTTTATCTTGGGTCAAACCATCATTGCAGTAAAGTCCACCTTCACCCATCATATGTACGAACCAAATCTATATAGAGGGTATTTCTAGAACTATGTGGGCTTGATTTCCATCCTCATGGGATACATAGGAATATTCGATCATCCCTCGAATCCAGCCCCATGTCTTTGGACCTAACCCCAAATTCCATTTTCAGTCCCTTGGCTGAAAAAGCCCCCTGTGAAAACATGAATGTGATATGAGGACCCTAGTTTTCATTCACATCTGGTTTATAAAACACACACTATGTATTCATTATTATGATCCAATCTCTATGACCCTAAACTAATATCTCCCATACTTTGGTCCCACATGACATTAAAATGTACTTCAAGAACTACGAATAGCTTGATTCCCATCTTTATGGGATACATAGTGATGTCTAGCATCTCAATTTAGGACCCAGCCACAACATGATTATGGTTAGAATTGGTCTTTGTATCTCTACATGCATTGAAAAAATGCCCATTTTTATGTGTCATAATCCTAGCCTTAAATATTTTCAGATCTCCATAACCCTTTTCTTGACTTCTGGTCACAAAATGTCTGATATCTGAGAGTTCTTTTTCCTGACTATGCAGTACGTGCCCTTAGGTGGCCTTGCATAAGTAGTCTACATAACGGACATGTCAGCCAAAAGATGCTATTATTTGACTATGTATCCAATTCCCTTAGGTGGCCCTGCATAATTCAACCCCCTAATGGGTTTGTTAAATAATGGTAACTTCATTCTTGGGAATAAAACCACTTTTGTCCTTATTTTTCTTAACAACAATATGTAGGGATCTTCCAAAATAGCCATCCATAACATATGTGTCCCATACTCTTTTTTGTGATCTGAAAGTATTCAAATATATGGTTTATATTTCCCTTCATTACGTTTGTGTTAGACCTTCGTAAGAGTGACATTCATCCAGTTCATAGACAATATAGTTTGGAAATATCTTCTCCATATTCAAGTACCTCTTTCCATACAACAAACTATATGCCTTGGAAAAGTTGAATCTCTATAAACATTCACTGGATTTTTAGAAGTAGAAAAGTAAATTTATTAGAGTTATTTTTCCTTACTATACAGTACATGACCTTAGGAGGCCTTGCATAAGTTGTCTATATAACGGACCTGTCAGCCAAAAGATGATATTATTTGACTATGCAGCCAATTCCGTTAAGAGGACCTACATAATTCAACCCCCTAACAGGTTTGTTAAATAGTGGTAACTTCATTCTTGGAAAATATTTATTCTAATTCCTTTTATCCCTTTTTCATATCATTCCTCAAATTCAAAATTTCTTAAGTCATAGTTTACATATTTTACCTCATACTTGAGTGTAGTAATATGTTTTCAGATAAAATTTCATGGAATTGAGTCACTTTTAATCCATTCGGTCAAAGATATTTTGACCTTAAACATTAGCCTTTTTATGTCCAACATGCATGAAATTAAACTGCCCACAAATAACAAGGGAACTCTGAATGAAATTCAAGTCCTAGCTCACTAAACATACATTTTGTATAATTTTAGGTAATATTGAGCAATAAAAAAAATTCAAAGTTTGTAGGGTTATTTATAATAATCCAAGAAAAAATAAAACTATGCTTACAAGGCCCATTGGCTTAGGTAAAAATTTAAAGCGGGTAGCAAAAGAATACAGGCACACATGATTGAAGATGAAAGTGTTTTTCATTTAATGCAAAAGAGTTAGAAGGATATCCACAGACTAGAGTCTCTTCTCTTTTCCAAGAATTACAAAAGGCTTTCAACATAACTCTTTATTTGATTTACGACATCCCGAGCTTCATCAGCAACCACATGGAATTCATTCATTAAACCGGATACAATAAGAGTTGCAGTGATACTAGCTCTTCTCGGAACAATTGTAATCGATTGTTCTTGAGTTCTGTTTGAGAAAATTTTATGCTGATCAAACAGTGACTTTGTTTCTATCCAAGAGACTTGGAGGATGGATACATGGATTTGAGAATGAATCCTTGAAAGTAAAGAGCCATTTGGAGAGAGTAATCTTTTCAGATATTCTTCTAATTCCATGTTTTTCTTCTCTCCACCAACCGGCAATGGAAAAAATTTCAGCCCATGTGTTTTCCATTTTCATATCTGCAAGGAAATGGCATGGGGGAAAAATTTTAAGGTTCACACCATTTTTGTTGCTCTTAATGCACAGCATAACTGAAATAGTAGATTAGAAGTGCAGTTGCATCTCAGGAATATAGTTCTTTACATCTTGAACATTGACTCCTTACAGATGACAATGACCATACAGAGGTAGGTAGATGCTCTGTGGGAAATAAAGATGATATTTTTTCAAGTACTTAGCCAAATCTGGGAGAGTGCTGTCTCAAATATCATAGTAATTATGGCCAACAATGTTCAACATGTCATAAATCCTCTTGCTATCCAGTTCATCAGCCATTCCAATTCTTCTTGGAGCCATTGAACTTTCACAAAGGTCTAATAATTAAATCATAAGTGAGTTTATTTTTCATAAAATTTCTGAAGAAAAGTGAAAAAATGTCTAAGGCATTAAGGCACAAAAGTAAAATTTTGTCGCGCAGGTGTTACTATGTCGTGCAGGTTATTGATGCGCAGGTATCACCGCATAGGTCAAAATACCTCTGCCGTAGTGTGATACGGAAAAAATCACTGAGCAACGGAAATCATCCACCTACGCGATGAAAGCAACCTGCACGGCGAGAGCGGAAAGGTTTGAGAGCCGGGTGCTTTGCGTGAGAGTGGACGTATATTTATAGGCCAAGCCACACCCCCGCCCACCGAAGCCAGTACGCCTCTCACCTGCGCACCGATATCTGCGCGCTCAGAACCTGCGTGCCACCCTTCCTTTGGTTTTCTTCTTTAACTCAGAGTCACATCATCATTTCATTCAGATCCAACTCTAAGAGAGGACTTTTGCTGATGCTCCTCTTCGCCATAGAGTCTAAATGACTGAAAAAGGGGATTACCTTAGCATAAAGTGATTCATCCTTTGATGAAACATCAAAAATTGACAAAGGCATGATCAAGGATTTGCTTTAGTAGGGGTCGCGTAGGTTTCATCATGGTCACATAGGTATACCTACACACCACATATTGGGCGTGTAGGTGACCTACATGCCCTATCGGATTTTCTCCTGGGGTCTTCACCAGCCTATAAATACCCCTTGTGGGCCCCCAATTTCAGGGACAAAAAAAATTCCAAAAGCCATATTTGAGCTCACGACACCCTAGTCTCTTCTCGAAGTCTTCCGAACACTTCTAAGGTAATTTCGTACATAGAATCGAAGATCTAAATAGGGGAAACAAGGTCTAAGTGTTAAAATTCACCAACACCTACGCGGCTAGGTGTTTAACCCTTAAGGGAAATGGACACACCTGCGTGATGCCTTATCCCTTCACCAGAACCTGCGCACCACTCTTTTGGAATCTCCTAGGGATAATACTAAGGGCTTGAGAAAAGCCTCACCCAAGTATTACCCTATGGGTTGACCATCATGTAGGTACCTATGTGCCGCGCTGGCATACCTGCGCAACCTGTACCTACGCGCCCACGTAGGACCTGCACGTCTACTTCTATTTGGGTGCCCCTCCTACCTATTCACCTCTCTTATTCAAATCCACCTCTCCTCTTCAATATTCATCCTTCGGAACCTTCTTCAAATCCATTTATGGCATGATTTCTTTGTCGGATTCCTTATCTGAAAGGAATTCTGTGGAACATCTCTCAAAACATAGTGATTTACATATCTTAATGTCATTATGGTTAGAGATTTCATTCATTCAACCTCATCCTTTAAGATGAGAGGATCTTTAACCTGGGCCTCCTTCTCAGGAGTAATCCCCAGTCCATGTCTCTTAACTTGGGCATCCTCCTTAGGAGTAATCCCCAGTCATAATTTCCCAAATACGGGCATCCTCCTTAAGAGTAAGCCCCAGTAATAATTTCCCAAATATGGGAATCCTATTTAGGAGTAAGCCCTATCCATGATTTCCCAAATATGGGCATCCTCATTACAAGTAATCCCCATTTATAATTTCCCAAATATGGGCATCCTCAGTAGGAGAAATCCCCAGTCATAATTACCCAAATATGGGCATCCTCCTTAGGAGTATTCCCCAGTCATAATTTCCAAAATTTGGGAATCCTCCTTAGGAGTAATCCCCAAGTCCCCAAATTCTAAATTCCTTTAACCTAGGCCTCCTTCTCAAGAGTAAGCCCTAGTCAAAGTCTCCTAACCTGGGCATCCTCTTTAGGAGTAATCCCCAGTCATAATTTCCCAAATATGGGCATCCTCTTTAAGAGTAAGCCCTAGTCATAATTTCCCAAATATAGGCATCCCCCTTAGGAGTAAGCCCCAGTCCTTATTTACCAAATATGGGCATCCTCCTTAGGAGTAATCCCCAGTCATAATTTCCCAAATTTGGGCATCCTCCTTAGGAGTAAGCCCCATGTCCCCAAATTCTAAATTCCTTTAACCTTGGCCCCCTTTTCAAGAGTAAAACCTAGTTTTCATAATTCCCCTTAACCTGGGCCTCCTTCTCAGGAATAATCCCCAGTTCACATGTCCCTTTAACCTGGGCCTCCTTCTCAAGAATAAGCCCTAGTCATAATTTCTCTTAACCTGTATTAATTTACTTTTTATTTGGGCTTCCTTCTCAGGAGTAAAACCCAATAATAAGTCCCTTATAATTTTGGCATCTTTCTAAGGATTAATTCTTAAGTTAAGTATCCAAATCTCAATAAAGCACATATACCTTTATGGACCTTGTTCCTGGGTTTCTTCCCTGAAGTAAAACCTAATATTCATCTATCTAGGCAGTCATACATACATAAGACCCATATTATTTCTCATTATTGAATCTTTCGTGGCACAATTGTCAGGTTTTACCAATACATCTTTTTTCTCACACCGAACATGACTCACATGAGCTTAGAACGTAAAAGTAATTATGACATTTTTCTTTGAGCCATCAATCATGCATAAACATCATACTCCCTTACTCGAACTACGTGGGTTCTAATTTCTTTTCTAAACAAGGATACATAGGTAGCCCATCTGCGGGTATGATCCCAACTCTGAAATAATCAATGTCCTTCTGAATTTCAAAAAACTTCAACTTCCCCATTGAGTGGATTTGGAACCAGTATGGTTATCAAAATGACCAGTAGATTTCTATATAATGTGTTGAAGGATACCATTTACTAAGAATCTCTAAAAAAACACTGATGATTATTTATCAATGAATAACCTTGAATACATATAAAAGATTCTCTAAATGTTCTACAAACTAATCATTGATTGTAAAATCTAAAGGAAATCTCATTTTCATACTTGGTAACTTAATAAGGATTCACGAACATAACTCAAATCTATAAAGAGAGTCACGTAGTAGATAATAATTCCCCCCAAAAGGTGTGATGAGTCCAACCTCCCATCCTCTCAACCAATGAAAATTCTTAAGCCTTATCAGTTCATAACTAATAAGCACATACCTTTGGAAAGTTGGTCCAAATGGATATAGAATCATTGGATGTTTCCGGTTCTACAAAAAAACCCTTTAGAAACCGATTGGTATGTTTGAACGTTAAACCAACGAATTAATCCCCAATTCAAGAGGGAAATAGCTATTGGTCTTCTCTGAAAGGTAAAGAAAGAAAATAGATCATATCATGAATACTTTTTATATAATGGTTAAAAAGGGTTAGATCTAAAACAACATAAATGGTGAGATATTTTAAAACCTTTCAAGAGGGTCTGAAAGGCTTATACTGATACTTATATATATTGATGGATTATATAAGCATAATCTTGTATATAAGTCTGAATTAAATAATCGATCGACTATTAGAGTATAGTAGTGATGATGAATCTAGTTCATCAGTAGAGACATATTTAATTAATACCAAACCTATATCACAAAGATTGATACCCCCTAATAAACTAATGAATTTTTAACCGTTGTTGTTTAAGTATGATTTGAGCTAGAACACCAATATATATAAGTACCTTTTTTGATAGCTTATTCATATTTATACAATCAGGAGGCAATAGATGGTACAATATGGTGCTGGAATGGGTAGTGATGTTGTAAATATAGAATAATTCAAGGGGAGTCAAGGGGGACAAGGTTGTAAATAGTTTTATTTGGCATTGGATAAACATGGTCAGTGGGTATGCAACCAAAACAAAAACAAATCAACTACAATGGAACGATGGATTTTCTCAAAAAACCATAAGGATATTGGAACTCTGCATTTCCTCTTCGGTGTGCTTTCAGGACTGATTGGAACATGCATTTATATTTTGATTCATATGGAATTATCACCCCCAGGTGATCAACTTCTAGGTGGGAACCATCAACTATATAATATATTTCTTACGACACACACTATAGTCATGATATTTTTCATGGTGATGTCAGCTATGATAGGGGGTTCTATAGTTACCTTGTTCCAATTCTGATTGGGTCCCCCTAAATGTCGTTTCCACACATAAATAATATATTATTATGGTTATTCCTCTGATTTCACTGCTCTTATTGTGCCCAGTAGTAGTGAAATTGGGTAGTGGAACTGGTAGGACGGTCTATCCACCCCTATGTGGGATCACCATCCATTTGGGATTCGTAGTCTATTTAAAAATTTCTAGTCTGTATCATAGAGGGTTATCTTCCATTTTAGGTGGGATCAATTTTATTTCCATGATAAAAAACATGTGTGGCCCTTGAATAAAGAGGCATAGATCACCCCTCTGGGTGTGTTCCATTCTTGTGACTGCCTGACCCATAGTGTAGTCTCTTCCCATTCTGGTTGGGGGACTCACAATGTTATTAACAGATCGAAATTACGATACTACGTTTTCTGATCTAGCTATGCGTACAGACCCCATTTTATACTAGCATCTATTTTGGTTCTTTGGTTTTAAATGGCCCTTTTCAGATTAAAATCTGAATACGCATTGCGCTATATGCTGGGATTGTCTGCTTCATGGTACTCTAAATATGTTCATAACTAGTTTTCATGTAAACCCTAATATAGTCAAAATGGAGTATCTAAGACATAATCAGTAGGTAACCAAGACATAAAATCGGTATGTAAGAACCTTAGAGACCACATTCACTTCAACTGATCCTAAATACTTCTATGAGTGGCTATCTAGAATTAACAATGGTGATGGAAGTATTCAAGTGACTAAACAAGGTTCTAAAAGGTATGAACCTCTAGGGAAATGATATACTTCTCTTTAAATTACTATGGGAATTGGAGATACATGACTACAATGATATATCCACCATATGCTTGGTGGAAGTATTATAATGCAATTAGGAGATAAAGCTTATCGTTATTGAATATATCAGCGACTTAGTATGTTGAAAATCATTAATTGTATTAATGGTCATGTTAGACATTCAGAATGACTACTTAAACTACATCATGTCTGTCAAGAATTGGATATCCCTATCATTATATCTATTACACAAGATGCTTAATCTAATTGGTTTGTAGGATTCTAAGATGCTGATGGTTGCATTGGTATTTCTATGAAGAATCAATTGCCTCAACTCATTATCCGAGTAAATAATAAACTTTTAAAGGATGTAGCGTATTATAAGGTTTTATTGGAAGGAAATATCTACATTGATAGTAGTCAAAATGGTCACAATTAATGGTCTGTATAAAGTAGAAAAGATGTTATCATTATGCTTGATTACTTTCTATCATGTACTTTCCAAATACACCAATCAAAACAATTCTTCCTTATTGAGAAATATTACGGTCCATAAAATCACAAATCATTTAAACCAGACAATATTCACCATAAATCATGGCTAGAATTTAGAGACAAATGGAATCGGTTGATGATATAGTCCACATTTTTTCACTTATATTGATGAGATGAAGGGATGAGCACCCAGATGATTACATCCTCATTATACCTGGATCATCAATAATCAGTCAGATTGTTTCAATGTATTAAAAAAACTGGCCTTTGGCTATCTTAGAATAGAATATGCCAAGAATTGTATTGGTGTTCTTGGATATTTGGTTTGGGAGCTTCATATGTTTACTGTTGGGTTAGACGTCGATACCCATTTGAACTTCACTACTAATACCATGATAATAGTTGTTCCTACTGGCATTAAAATCATTAGTTGGATCGCTACCTAGTGAGACAGTTCGATCATGTACTTCAAAACATCCTTGTTGTTTGTTGTGGGTGTCATCATTGTGTTCACGATCGGTGGACTCACTCGAATAGTACCAGCTAATTCTAGGCTTAAAATTTCACATCATAGTACCTATTATGTACTGGCACATTTCTATTATGTACTTTTGATGGGCTCCATTTTTGATTTATTTACTAGATTTCACTATTCAGTTGGTAAATTCATAGGGTGTGTCTACCTAGAATGCTTTTGGAAACTCTATTTTTGGATCACCTTTTATGTGGTAAATCCTACTCTTTGTCCAATGCATTTCATAGGCCTAGTATGAATTCCACATCGAATTCCATATTTTCTAGATGCTTTGAATGGTTGGAAGGACCTGATATCCTATGGAACATATCTATCAGTTATTAGGATTGTTCGTTTCGTAGTGGGGATGATGATCACATCTACCAGGGTCACCTACTCAATTTTCGAGTCTGGATCTCAAAGTTGAATAGAATCCAACCAAACTGGAATAGATTCTTCCAATTCCCTCCATCTTTTCATACGTTTAGTAAACTTCTAGATATTATGGAGACAAAATGCATTGTCTCAATGCAGTTTCCTACGTTAAACAAAATAGAAAATCAAGAACACAAAATAGAAGGGGATATTTTGAAACACCGATTGGTTCATTCATGGTGTTGTGGGGATGCCAATATTGAACTAGTATATATCTTGTTGTATACCCAATGATGGATTCCCTGATATATGAAATTGTATAATTGTTTTTCCAATGAATCCTTGATCAATTGATGCATGTCTTCCATCTTCTCGGATGATTCAATTGACTACCCAACCGCATTAACATCTACTTCCACGAGTGATATATTTTAGTATGTTACTTTTGTAATCCCCTCTAATAGTTTTACAAAAACCTCTTGATCCCCCAAAAACATGTATCCTTCTTCCATTCCACTAATCTGATATCCAAATCATGAAAATGCATTAACTGATATAACCATTTTCTATATATTCTAGTGTCTTATGAACTACACTATATGCTTTCATGCATCATGAATATGGTCAAAGCAGTGGGATCCTTGCAGCAACCGATTGAGCGACCATTACACACTGATAGGGACAAGGAACTAAGAGGAGGGGCTGGTTGTTCTAGTCATGATCCCCCAATGATGGTAAAAAAATGGACAGGCTATCCCAATCTCTCTTGAAATGATATAGAAACAATGTTCTAGTTGATGCTAGATCTGGTTCAAATGATTGGAGCAATGTTAAGTATACCTTCCATTCAATCAAGATCCAAAAAAGTGGAAGGAAAACAACTAGGGAACGCACTCAGGGACACCACTCATGGTGGCCAGACCCAAATGGGAGGTTCAGTACTCTCTATATATAGTTCTGATAGGGATAAGGAACAAAATGTGTAATTGATACGGCAGTACTCTACTATATATAGTGTAGTTTTTTGGGCTACAAGGGGGTATGGTATGCTATTAGAGTAGACTATATAGGATAAAGTATTAAACAGTTTTCTATATAGATCATGATACACTACTACGTATTGGGTCACAAAAATCATAGTTAGGGTTTGGATGGTGTCAGTATACATGGAAATGGTGAATGAAGGGTATCCACAAGTTACACCATCTTAGTATAATATAGGAAGCATCATCCCGCACTCCATAGGACTCTTATGTAAACCCTATGGCCTAGGGGAGAGTATTTTAGAGTGGGTTCATTATAGTATATATGATCACGATGGATATCTTACATTATGGGTTTGGAAGAGGGAAGTTAGTAGCTCTATAATGGGGTTCAAAGGTAGTTCCTCTATGTATATGTACTAGTCTTTATGGTTGTGATGCTAAGGGAAGGTGAATGTCAACAAAAAATAGTCAACTCTCTGATAGGGATAATAAACTAAGGGGTTGATCTTTTGGGCCTTCTATCTTTGTGGTATTTAATGGGATCATGATGGGACATTTGAACCCCCCATGCTCCAAAATTTCCTAGAAGAATATAGTTCATCTGTTGGAGTCAACCACTTGTTTTGAGTTGAGATTCCATTTTTTAATAATCATTAGTAATCGTATACTATTGAATATAATGAAACTGATTGTCTGCCATTTACACACCCTATTACTTATCCCTATCATTATATATCAGTGTCTTGTTGGTGTAATATAGGTAGTAGTCATCGTTCCGACAAGCAAAACTACTCTGGCATCTCGGACGCTGTTGAAAATATTCTCTCTTCCCATCAATATGGAATGAGGTGAAAAATGATAAGGATAAACTATATAGGTTCAAGTACCGTATACTTAACCCTTTCTAAATCGAATAGGGTGATGTAGCCAAGTTCTAAAAGATCTATCCCTCATTGGCTAGTTTATATCTAATGGTTAGAAAGGTCCATATATAAAAGGGCCATTTAGGGAGGGTCAGTAACTTACTTCATCAACACGATTCAAGTGCTCCTCCTTCGGGTTTTTCTCAATCCACCATATCCAGTTATGGTTTCCATGAACACCAGTTGGTGTTGGATCATGTCTAAATGGAAACATTTAGCATCATGTCATCCGTGATTGGAAAATATCCCTACATAATCGATGGCATTCCCTAGGTTGAATGCCCAATCTTTTCAACTCCAGCATAGAATGACTAAACAACCAACAATATAAAAGGGGGAATGAGGAACACAAGGGTAATGGAGAATCTCAACATACAGTCTCATAGATTTTTCACACACTCAAGGTGTTGAGATGTGGAATTGTTATGTTGTTGGAGGTGGTGGAGTTCATGTACTACCTCCCAGGGCCAATGCTAGGAAGTTGATATGGCATCAGTTCATCTAGATCATTAACATTTTGACCATTTCCTCGATATCCTCCAATATCGGTCTCTAGAACCACAAACCATGCAATTGGGTAGGTAGAAAAAAATTAATAAAACTAGTTGTGTTGCATAGTCTTTGACATCAGCTTCACATGATCCCCCATGTACTCTATCTGGGTGTTTAGGGGGGGAGCAGTCACTATTAGAAGAGTATGTGTGCTTTCTGACTCTGCGACGGAACTCTGGCACATTCAGAATCCTTCTATATTGGTATGTCCATATCCACAAATGGGTTTGTAGTTTTTTAACTAGCCTCTTATGGTCAGGACGTGACCCTACCACTTCAAAGGTCACCTTGGAGACCACTAATGTAACAGTCAACACCTAGCTAGGTTGAGAATAGATAGCAACTGCTGCATCATCGTTTCCAATTGTAGTACTATACGCTAATAGTATAGTCATACTACCTATATTATATATCCTATATTGGTGGAGACAAACATTCCCCCCTTTTGATCTGAGTATCTAGTTAGGGGCATTGGAAGTCCAAAAGATATATGTGTTGGAATTGTTCTGACTGGCCTAGGGGAAAGTTGGAATTGAGGTGTTTCTACTCTCCGGATGGGTTTGGAAAAGAAATGTTATTCCCATAAAACTTGGTTGGTGGGATAATGGCATAGTGTATTAGGACCATATTCAACTCAAATTCTACCTAGATGTTTTTGTGTTTGATTGTTGTGTTATCTGCAAGAAATACAGATATAGTCGGTATAATATAGGTTGTGTTCCAAATTTACTACCCATTTGAACTAGATAGGAAGAGTACCTGACTCTAATATAATAGTGAAACAATGAATATTAGGGTAGAGTATTTATGGATATGCTCGATGTGTTGAGTGGTTTACGGAATGACCAAAAAACCCATGTCTAACAATCAACACAGGGTGATGCGAAACTTCCAATGATTGAAATACACTTCTTGAGAAATGGGGTGGGAAATAACCTTTTCACCGAGCTTCTTGTTCTATATCATTCATGGTACTCATTATAAATGGGTATCCCCTTGGAAAAAAGGTTTACTGATGGTGCTGCGCAATCAAGACGTAATGAACTCCACCTTAAAACTTGTGCCTTGGGTCAAAGGTAGTTTCTTGCCAATGGAGTTGGCATCTCACAACCTGGCGTATCATATGATATGCATTCTAAGAAAAGGATATTAAAACCATACTTAGTCTACTGGGACCATTTTGAAAGAAGACATAGACCCATGTATGACTCTTTTTCATCATTATACCACCAATATGTTTATTATTAATGGGTGTTAAGAGAACCACTACTTACTTACAAGCTACATGGATGGTTTGGGGATGCCTGGTTTGAGGCCTATGTGGAAATATAAATCGATGCAATTGGAGTAGCACAATGGTTCTTGTGGTTGGGGGCATGAGATGGATCACATTCCCTGTTAGAGTAGAGTCAGGTACTCTGTCTATATAGTCCATTATAGTAGAGTACTGCTCGTCAATGGAATCTTGGGAAAGGGGTTGGTAGCCAATCTTCCAATAGACACCATTTTTATTTTGGTTGTTTCCAAGGTTGTATGGCGGGATTGAGAAGATGGGTTTGGTTCTTAGTGGACTTTATATTCTATAATACCTTCATATTTTCATTGAGACTGATATAGGATGATTTCGAGTTCAACTTCGTCCCATGGTGGAAGATTTAGGATATCTAGAGGCAACATTACCTCTACTCTTTCTTAGTACTCTACTCTAATAGTGATGGGCATATTTATAAGGCCCCAGCCTTAAACCTTACTTAATATTGAATTAAATGAATAATTCACATTGAGGATCTTTTCAGGTTTAGAGTTTTAGAGAATTAGGACATAACTATTACATCTTAAAAGATTACAAAGTAGACACTTCTACTAAGTCTCCATAAAATAAAAACTCTTAAAAAGAATGATGTCTAGATTCCATGTTTTAGATAGCATGAAATTCCCTTGATCCCATCCTTGACCTTATTCCACTTTAAGTCCTGTGAAGAACATTTCAAAAAACTTGGGGTGAGCATAAAAAGCTCAGTAAGGGATACAAAAAGAATGAAAACTGTTAGTTTTTCAAACATCAAGTAAACCATGTATACTATATCAAAGTAATACCTTCACCTTCATGAAGTAGTAAAAAAAATCTTCACTGAATAAAGTATCATTACTTACCTTTTTGTAACCAAAGGATTACCATAAAACCCATATAAAGAACTCATAGAATATATAAAGGTAACTTGGGACATAAACATACTTAAGTGGAATAACCATACGGTTGACTTCCACACATATACTTAATGGAATAGCCATACAGCCAATTTCCATACATACTTAATGGAATAGCCATACTGCCGACTTCCATACCCAATGCATTGGAGGTTATAACGTAACCACCCATCCTGGTATTCACGGCACCACCCGTCATATGGTTTATAACGTAACCACCCGTTAAAATGTCCAAGTACCAGTATAAAATCATAAAACATAAAACCAATATAAAAGAATGATAACATTTCCACATTTCAATCACAATATAACATAAATATATTGACATAATAGAATCCTTTATCAAAACCATTTTCAATACCAAAATACATAAAAGAGTATATGGTATTTATTTTATTCTAAAAACAATACGGCTTGTTGAGGAATCCAAAGATCAAATAATACTCGCAGCGGCGGAAAAGGTCGTTGTCACCGCGTACGTTAAAAAAAACATTCCTTTTTGTCATTTAGTAAAACGCTTCGTAGAAAAAGATTTCTTTTGTATAAAAGTAAAAGTCAAAGGAGTTTATACACTGTATAAAAGAAATTTGTGTATAAAACGAAATATGCCTCAATGAAAGGAGATTGAGACGAAGTCGCTTACCTTGGGTCCGACTTGACTCGATCGTTCTTTAACATCCTAAATAATAAACTTGAGTTAATTTATACTTGATTAAGAACCTTTTTAAAGTTCATTATTCCTTTTATATCACTTATTGCCATGTTATAAATATTATGTAACCATTTAATTTAATAATGTTTGTTTTGTCAATATTTGGTTCTTAAGTCGAAAGTTGACTTCTTACAATTACATGTTGTTCGTGTGGTCAAAAGTTCTTTATATCCAGAATGAAATTCCTGATTTGGATTTCATATATATCATATATATCCAGCATATATATGTATTTATAATATTACATAATCATTTATAGGTAAGAAATGAAATGCACCGTTCATGGAGACGGTAAGTCGTACGTACGCATGAACGCTACTTTCATTTCTTTCTCATATTAATGGAATTAAAATTAAATGAGAGGTATGTATATTTTAATTCCAAAATTATATTCATCATTTATATGTATCATTCATTATATATATCCATTATATACATATACTTTTAATAGTACATTACATTTGGGGATAAGAAATGAAATGCATCGTTCATGGAGACGGTAAGCCGTACGTACGCATGAACGCTACTTTCATTTCTATCTCATACTTTAATGGAAAGAAATAATAATTATATAGAGGTATATTATAATTACAGAAAAAAAATCATATATAATAACTTTAAATCCATCCTTTATACGTCCCACATATGGCATTAACGAATCACATCACTTTGAGGGGGCGGTAGTCCGCACTTCCTTAAATGAAGATATCGTGTTTACCCATAATGGAAACCATAAAGGTATGCCAAAAATGAAAAATACAGAAGCTTAAAGAAAAAATAAACATATTATATATCATATATAAAAATATTGACATCATAATGGCCACCCTTGAAGGTGTTAAATGAGCATTGAACAATCATCGTTTCGGGAGGCAGAATTTCGCCATCCACGGAAACCGTATGTTCTTTAACCATTTGATGTAGTTGTGTGAGAGTGTAGCTCAAATAAATATTATAACAACATCCTAGTATATTGAATATACTGGTGTTGTTACAAAAGAAGTAAATAAAAAGAGTTTAGAGGGTTGGAGAAGCAAAATAAAACAAATGAACAAGAGAGAATGAATTACCTTTAAAAGTGTAACTCCTTTTTGATTTGAGCCTAAAGGCTTCCTTTGAAAGGATTCTGCCCAAAGGGAATCCTCTAGGATGAGGAGAGGGATGTGGAGAGAGTAATTGGGCAGGTGTTGGCCGAGCCAAAGGCTTGAGGAGTGTGTGAAATGGGGTAGAGGTGGGGGCCTTTTATAAGAGGAGAGGAGGGGCACTTTTGGAAAGTAAAGAAAGATTACTTTATTTGAAAATGTTTTTCGGTTTTAAAAGGTCCCACATTGATATAATTCGTGGATAAGGTGATAAGGGTTCGAAATCCACTCATCCAATTGGTTTTGGACATGTGTAGTTCATAGATTTTACATTATCTTTCCATTTTATTTAAATCGTCAAATAATGATGTCATCACTGCATCATTATTATGTCATAAATAATTTAATTTATTTAATGTCTAAAAATCATAAAAAAATACTATGATGTAGGAAAGCTTTTTAGCTTTCCAATGACTATTTATAATCAATAATCGGATCTTTATAACCCCATGTAAAATTTTTTTTCGTAAAACATATTATGTTTGTGTCATTTTTACTTTTACATTAAATAAAAAGATATTTATGTCATTTCCCAACCAAAATGTCTCCATGGGGTCACCAAGTTGACCCATGGCTTGTCTTGGTCGGCCATGACACAACCAATAAGGTTGGGACATGTGTCTAGGTCATTTCATATTATTAAAGCATTATTTATACCTTATACTACACTAATTACCACTAATCGCGATTAAAAACTTAATAAGTTACTATTCACCAAAAAATTATTTTAATCTCATTGAACCACATTTTACTTATTAATGACAACCATGTATGTCGGATTTTCAAAATTCAATACACATTAGTGGTAAAATTTCATTTAACTGAAAAATCAGTTTGCTTGATTACCACTTAGTGGTTTCACTATTCATCAAAAATTGAAGTTTTTCAGAAAATTACCAAAAATTCACCCTAATCTATATTTGATATTCCGAATTCAAAAATGAAGTCCATTTTATAAAATTAAAAACATATAAGTCAAATTAATTAATTTAATAATTAATTCCCGCTGTCATGACAAATAGCATGTTTTGGTGAAACAATAAGTATCAAAAGATTGACACCAGTTTAAGTCCAATTTCAAAGTGAAATTGATTCCAATGACCACCATTGGATTAACTGGTAAAAATATTTTCTAATTTCACTTTAAAACCAATTAAAATAATAATCTAATCATATAAATAATTTAGATTAAAAAGAGGTTTTGAATTAAAATACAACATTTTACACTATTCATAAAAAAAAGAACTTTATCAGAAAGGTACCAAAAATTTACACAATGTAAATTTTGATGTCCCGATTCTAAAGAAGAGTTATATTTGGTCCAAAATAAAGTATAAGAGTGATCAAAACTATATTTAATGACGGTTCACCTTTGAAAGGTGATAAGTGAACCTTTTGTGAAAATTAGGGTATAAATGCCTAAAATTGAACTCTTTCTGTATTTTAAGCCGTTATCTTTTATTGGGTAAATGTAAAAACATTTAAAAACATATATAATCATATTTTAGTTATTTCTATCCATTCCCGCCAGTACAACGACTACTTGTTAACTAACATTTAAAATAATATTATTTTATTACTTGTGTGCAACATAAGTTTTCAAAGAAACTCATCGTTGCGTACCGAGTACGCTATCGAACGTAGAAACCCCTTTTAATTAAAATTAATATTTAATTCGTAAATATTAATAAATATGAAAATGTCTATTCTTTATTTACCTGGGGTGTTACAATATTAGTTGACCAAATCACCACCATAGGTTGATGTACCAAGAATAACCATAGGTTGATGTACTGGAAGGTCTATGAATTCAATGAATTCATGGGGTCAACACTATAGGTTGAGGTACCGAGTGGTCTACAGATATTCTAGGGTATAGAATGTTTTTGTAGTAAGCCCAGTGCATGAGCTTTTTAGGCTGACTGATTTTGTATGTCTTCAAAGTTTACCCTTTTTGAATCCCAAAAAATGACTTGGGGTTAAGGAATATAGAAATTAGGTCTTGGGGTATGGAATGTAATGGGGAACATTTTTGAAATCAACCTGAAAAATAGAAAGTCCAGTATTACCATAAACTCCAATAGCAAGCCCAACACTCTATTGGGGACTTGGGACCACACTGATCTAAATAGTCAAATCATGTGGTTGATCCTAGATTAGAATGAATGATAGCGATATGAATTACACATGAAATACAAACATTTGTTAAACCCATATCATAATCGGAAAAATCAGAGGTATGTCCTAGATAGAATACTCACCAGGTCCTCACTAGGACACATTATGTAACATAATGATTGCATGGGAGAATTGGGATGGATGTGGGAACACGACCTGGAACCCGTTGGGCAAATGGGTGTGTAATGTGTGCGCTTGAGCGCATCTTCTAAACGGCAGGGGAGCAATCAAAAAATCAATAATTTAGTTTTCAATTATTGAGGAGCCAATGTCATATTAGGTACATGGTCATTGAATAGTAGACTAAGCAATTGATGGGTTTCTGGTCTTTTCAGATGAGAAGACACATTGGGAATGAGAAGTAATGACATTGGATTGGTGTAGAAGCATAAGGGAATCTTTTACAATGGTTCGATGACTAATCCTGAAATATATCATGAGTGAACCGATGGGATAGATATTATTGTAAATCTTGTTCAATCGACTGTGCCGATAAAAATCATGATAGAACTGGGTTTGATTCCCCATCCATCATCATACCAGTAGCCACGATAAGAGAGGGGGGAGCGTTCTTCAGAATGACAGGGCATTATGGGAATGTGGTCTGTGGTGGAGTGATGGTATTTTCTGTTTCCTGACTGGCTATCCTAGGTTCAACAACAATTCCTCTAGAGTCACGTGAGTAGAGTGGAATGTCTTGTTGGGGAGTGGTCAAATCCCAAGATCGAAGGCATAATACTTATGAAGTGAAGGAAGCTCTATTGGGAAACATTGATACTGATTGGTTACAACAGCATGGGTAGCGAATGAGATTAGATACCTGATTAGTTCAAGTAGTAAATGATGAGTGTAATCCCCCTTGGTGGGGATCTAGCATGCTTAGAACACACTACATGGGAACTACAGTCAAACCAAAACTCAAAGAAATTAAAGGGGGTAGATCATGTGGTGGACCATGTGGTTTAAATCGAAAAAACGCACATAACCTTAACTGCATGAGTAGGAAAAATCACCCCTTGGCAGAAACGGATGCAATGAAACCTATGGGGTACTGTATTTTTCAGACATGTGTTCACAGCAGTGCTGGATGGCTATCATCAGCACGTATAGTGAGATAGAAATAGGTAATCTGATAAAGAGATCAATCCTATATTTTACAGTGTTTCTGAGACATTCAAGTCATTCCAATGTCTGTATATGATTATACATATATATAATGTTCATTTTCTAAAACTATTACTTATATATATTTTCAGGTCCATCTACTCCTTCATGGAATAAGGGGGTCAATTGTCCTCTCCAAGTACACCATGGAAGGCATGCACTTAGTACTCTTCTCTAATAGTCTCTTCAGTGAAAGTAATCTAATCTAATAGTTTTGGTATGATACAGAATAAATTGAGTAGCATAGGAGTTGGTGTTGGACTTCATATACTAGAATACCAGACCATCATGAAATAGTGGAATGGCCTGGAAGAGATGTCATATTGATGGAGTTGTAGTTGAGTTGATTTGGCACTATGGTGGGGGGGACTGTATCATGGGATGACATGCTAATCACTTTGGACTTCCAATCTAAGAGATATAGGTGGTGGGATGAAGTCATGTCTGCATGGCCTGATGGTTGGGGTAACACATGTGCTACTATTAGTGGTCCATAAAAATGGGAAACATGGATGAACAACTGAGACATCTAGGTTCTAAGGCAAAGAGGATGTCACAATCAATCATTCAGTTTGTTATCTGCAATCGGGATCATGAATTTGGAATCACTAGTGATTGCGGATCATAATGTTGCAATGAATATGTACTTTGTCTCTATAAAAACAACTCGTCACACATCATTTCTAGTCGTAGCCTAATGCATCGATCTGCACCTCCATCTCGTTTCTCGATTAATGGTGCCATTGAATAGTTACGACTCCCAAAGGATAACACATGTTCGACCAATGCGTGTACCTTGTAGTTCTCATGGTCAGGTTCGATTCATGTTATTTCCATTATCATTTACCTTTGGGGTGAATCCATAACAAGGTATACTTAGGGAAACCTATGGCTGGATTGGGTTGGCTATACTAATACGATGACACTGATCGGTGCTATATAGGGCATCCATGAATCCGTATATTCAGAAAATTAGTTCAAACATTGGGGCATGGCATCTTGACCCTCCTTAAAGGGATACTACTTATATATTATATTTAAGTGTTTAGAAACTATCCTTATTTGGGTCAGATATTTTATAACCTTGTACTTATATATATTGGTGGTTCAACCTTGTGTATATTAGCATCATTTTATGTTAGATCTGAGATGTAATGAAGAAATGGATCAAGTTGGACTTCCCCAGACTGCAAAAAAAGGTTTAAGTACCGAGAGGACCATGGAATTCAACGATCAATGCATTCTAGCCATGTCGACGCCCACTACTCTGAAAGGGTATGCACGATATGGATAACTAACCTTGAATTGAAGCTGGCTATATGGGCACAACCCACGAATGGGTGTACAGTAGTTGACTATGAAAAATAGACCTGAGGTATTGATGGTTTGGCACGATTGACCTAGATACCCTTATCCCATATGGATTGCTACATGATTCCTCGTGGTTCTAGTTGAATGAGAACATTGGGGCTATTATGTACTGAGATGTTCGGGAGACATGGAGCTAGATCCAATCACCTGGGAAATGGGAATTTGGGGTTTGATAGATGTGTTCATCTTGGTACATGGCAATGGTTTGAAGCGGAATTTGGATAATACGTCCATTTTCCTTCTGAATGTGACTAGTTTTTGGCCTTCAATCTTATACGTAGTAATACCATGTGCCCCATATCAAGAAAAATGGAGATGTTTTTTCCATGAGTGGATCAAAATTGAGGTAATCCACCACACATTATACCACATACTACCCTATTATTATTCTACGATACTCTTATATATGGTTATAGAAGAGTACCTGAGCAATGAAAACTCAATCAAAAGATACGAAATCCAAACTTTCACGCAGATGAAGAATGGGGTTACTAGTACACCAGGGCATATACTGGAGTTTAGAGGGTCACAATGGTCTTGGGGGTAGAATTTGTGGAATTTATATGTAGACTTTATATGCCAAAAACCAATAATGTCTTGTGAAGGATGTCAAAATAGTGACACTAGCAAGGTTATGTCATTGGTGCACCTACTTGTGGAGCTCAATGATTTGCTGACAATTTAGTGTTCGCACCATGAGCCAACTGTTAACTGGAACACCACTCGTACTATGATGAGAGAGATGATGTATTTAAACTGATCCAATCTTTCAATCTAGGATGTGTCCATGAATACCATATTAATGAAAATGGGTAGGCATCCCCTTGGATACCAGCTACATGACCAGTCCGCACTCGATTACGATGTTGAACATGTGTCAAACAAATAGGTAGCGTGATGCCAACTGAACATCACATATCACTATGTCTACTACCTATATTATACTATTTCCACTAAGATAGTCTAATAATAATTTAGTTAGTATAGATAGTAAAATATTAATATTTTGGGATCACCATTAGTATACTCAACATGATGGTTGGGTCAGATGGATCTGGACTATGGAAAATGGTTGAGAGAGTTGATGGATTGGTTGGTGACCTTGCGTGTGGGTATATGTGACTACAATTGCAACTACAGGCCTCAAGATTTATGGGGTTGTAAAAATGGTAATGAGAGAGGTTGGTATATCCATTCCATACCCAATAAAAATTCTAGTAGTTGAATGGATTCATTCAAAGGATCATTGTTCTATGACCGAATTGGCACCATGCCTACTGAGATGGTACCACTACCATGTATGCATTAGTCTTTAGCAAATAATGTTGATTAAACTGACATGGATGAACAGGGTCTTATAAGTTCTAGGTTGTGTGATTGTGGATGCTACTTTTACTCATCTAATAGTGTCTAATATACTCTATATATTCTTGAATTTGTAGGGGTTCTCTGAAAAAATTGATCCACCTACCATGTCAATTCAAAATGGGGGCTGGAAACCGAGATGGTTCAAGTACAATGACATGCAGTTGTGGTATTTTATATTCAAATAGTGGGAGTATTGAGGTTTTTACTATAATTGAATTTCTAAAATGACCAAGATCACGTACCTGGGCTTAAGTGCACTTCTAATTGTCCATAGATGGGGGAGCGGGGACTGGAGAGGTCTGAATTCCAAAGCACCAGAGATGACCACCGAACTCAATAGCACAAGGAAATTTCATATTATATATACGTTCCACCTAACTACACCTGATCATTCCATGGGGAATACCCATGAGGTTTGGTTTGAGTTCCAAATAAATCCATCCCCAACACTAATACCAATACAAAAGGGGAATGTATTCCATATGCCCATTATAATCTAATAGTGGGATCCATTACGAAAGCCACATAATGTGAAACTCTATACGAATCTATCTATGATCATGGATATATATATAAACATTGGATAGGTCAACTGGTTGTTTTGATGATGAGATATCCACTTTCGGAACTGCAATGCCAATTCCTTGGACTCAATAGTATGGGGGTTGGTACTTATATATATTTTCTTTCCACTCTAATCGGAGCATCTCTGGACCTAGTACTTATATATATTGAAGGTGTACTACGTTGCTCAAAATCCGGATATCCATGAACATTGTATGAATTCAAATAGAGCCACCACTCACCCCTATTGACCTTGCCCCATTCCATATAGTACGCTGGTACATAGATACATTGAATACCAAGGTGCTCCCAAAGCGAATGGATGATGAAATAGGTACATGACAAGTATGTCCAACTCCGAAGACTACCTGGTCATTCCCAGACAAATATTTCATTGTGTTCTCCATGATACTATCTAGATTATACTTTGGTATAATATTTTTATGATATATAGTAGGCTACCTATATTATACGTAGGATACATGAAGAATCCCTCTATATAATCTAGAAAGGTACTCTTCTATATGGTCTATATGAACGATGATAGATACCTTTTTTTGGTGCATATAGTGGTTCCTATAGTTGCCCTACTATATTATACTTTCTACTAAATATATTATACGGAACCAAGGCTCGTGTATCAGACCAGCGGTTCAGGCTAATGAGAAATAATTTCTAAGTCCTTCAAATCATCTAATGGTGTTGAGTCTCTATTCATCAACAAAGAGAACATACCTCTTGTAATTTGGGATTGTGGATTCTATAGATATAGATAAATTGTCTAAAAAGTGTTTCACTGATATAAAAACTCAATATATATAAGTACCATGGTCACACGCCATCTATTATACTTAATATATTATACCGAGTTGTTAGGAGGCTCAGAAAAGGCATCGGTGTCACAAGAGTAAAGGTGGTAGTAGACATTTTGAAAGAACCTAGTCGATTTGTGGAGTTGATGCATCCTTACCATATTTAGGTTAGATATTTTAGAACATGACCCTTTCTAAAGGTTCATATCTTATAGAACCTTTCTAATGTTCCATATGTTTTCAAAAGGTAAGAATTTCCCCTTCCAGGGTGACCCCATTTTCCCAATCCCTAATTGAGGAATGGAAATATCATTCTGGACTGCCCTTGTCTCTTCTATCTGACAGTATAATATTGTTATTAGACTATTAATACTCAAATTGATAGATAGATTCTATCTTTTAGATTATATAATTTGTTAACTAGGTTATCAAGTTTCAATCCAGATTGTTTTTCACCCTCGCGATAATAGCTATACTGGTCAATTGCATTAAGATCTATCCACATGCTGTCATGTCCATACAGTTTTACCCTCTCTCATAGAGCCAAAATTACTACATTTGTTTTCCAAGGGGGGATACGATCCTTTTCCATTCCACTACATTACATGTTAGCTCATCTTTGTCTTCAACTTTGTGTCTACCACGATATATGTAAGTACTCAGGATGATGCTCATCCACACAACATGGATCCCTATTCATATTTCTAGTTACACCTTCCTGACATAGATTCCATCACTTGAATAACAATTTTTTGTAGTGGTGGATTTAGTGGTGGAAACATCCAAAAGGTAAAATTTATTAGTAGATCCTTCCATGTATGAAACTACTTATGAGGCGAGAAGAAACCTGATACTTATATATATTTTTAAAGAGTGTATAAAGTCCACTACCTATTAAGAATACTATAATTGAGACATCTACTAGCCTCAGGAATTCTATAGCTGTTAGATCTGACCCCAAAACATTCAAGGTACCTTGAAATGACTAGGAGCTCTCATGAACTCATATCCACCCTTAAGTGAACTGAGACAAGATGGAAGAGAAAAATAAGTAAACCTATTTGATTGATATCTTTTTAATGGGTTTCCTATATCTGAAAAAAGGGATATTTGTCTACTTGAATCAGATAAGAAAGAGCTCACTACACCAATAAGAATAGGGAGGTTCCAAAATTCTCATAGTTTTAGTGGACAATATGCTATTAGACCAAGTCAAACGTACCTTTAGGTTAGGGATCCATGTTTCAAACTGCTCGACAAGTTTGGTAGGGAGGTTTTCCAACTTCTTCTTCCCATTCATTAAAGGATACTAAGAAGAACAGTGTAATGGAGAGGAAACGTATTCTTCTATATAGTCCTTCTCTTGATAACAAAATTCTTAAGGATCTCCCATCTACCGGGATAAGAGAAAGAAAAGATCACTACTATGAGTCTGAGGAGCAAATATTTTCTATGCCAGTAAGATGCCTTTACTGAAGTAGCAAGTATTGGTGGTTCAAAATAAGATTTTAATTTCTAGTAAAAAGAGATTTACTAGAAAGTTGGTACAAATATATATTTCCTATAGAAAACGGAATTGATTCCACTTCCTTTCTATTAAGTACGTCCCTCTTATCTCTTTTTGATTCTAAACTCTAGGAGGAGATGACTAATGATAAACAAAGAGTTGGAGCTGGGAAATATAGTTGATCTTCTTGCTGCTAAGAGAGATGCAAGCCTGGTACTTATATATATTGGAAGATTATTCAACTATATTGGACATAATGAAAAATCTATAATGAAGAGTTAGATCTATCTATATTATACAAACTAGTAGAGTAAGAGAACTAAACGTTTCAAGCTAGTAAAGTTTGATAGTGTGTCAGTTAAGAATAAAAGACATGATCTGTCCTCTTTTCATTCCCTTCCATGGTGTAGTTAGAGTCGTGGAAATCAAATATCATCAATGGGTTTCATATATATTTATTTTCTCCTAATCAATCGACTTTATATGGTAAAATACATGTGCACATTTGATATCATCAATCTCATACTTGTCCTCATAGAGAAGATCTGAAATTCATGGTTAAGTGGAAACTATGATAAAGAAGGTCAAATGGGGATGGTAATAATATAAATTGTTTTTTTCAGTAACAAAATCGGTAGGATTCAATGGTGATGTTAGTAATCTTCTATAATACTCTTATATATAGTTATAGAGATGATACCAGGATCCTCATCCCTATAGATTCTCCATTCATATATGTATTTATATGAAGGTATTCCCTACAATTCAAGAATTCAAGACCACATTTTATATAAAATAAAGAAGATCCATCTTGAGTCTTAGCTACATTATATCTAAGGGTTAGAAAGGGTTAGATCTACGGTACATGACTCTATATAGTTGAAAAGGGACTTTTAAACCCTCTTCGAGTCCTTATTCTAGGTCTCAAATCAGTAGAAAAGATTATTATTATATTCTAACAGTTTACAATTGATAAATATCTTCTTTTATGTTAATTCAGGTTCCACTATTTACTTTTTCATTCCACATGTCTTTAGTAGTATTCTAGTAGTCATGCGTCTTCTACTTGATTACCTAATCACTCCCTCAAGCACACATGAATCTAATTAATGAAAAATAATTCAACGAGAGTCTAGATAAAAAATTTTATATATAAGACTACCTGTCATAAATAATTTTTCAATGGAGAAATAAAATAGCTTACATTACATTACACAAATTTTTTTGAGAAGTTATACCTCTTATTGGTCAAGGAAACAATGCCTCTTAAGTATCATAATTGGTTTTGAATCTATGTCAACTATTAGAATATATTAGGTTGGTTCAACATCAACTACTCTTACATACCTAGAAACCTTAATCCTGAACTTGTCTATCCAATCTCGGTGATGCATTATCTATATTTTTTGATCTAACATGTGTGAAATTCAGCAAAATAAAACTTTTCCATAAGGTTTACTTAGAGAATCCACTCCGAATCCTTCATTATTTAACATATTGACCTATACCCAGGTACTCACTAGGATAGGAACCATAAATGTTTGGAAATAATGGAGGAGGTCTACATAGGCCCGATGGAGAAAATTATATTAATGGAAGGGTAGAAGATTCAACTGGATGAATTGGATATATCCTTCAATATATATAAGTACCAGTTTATAGGATTTAATCCTGAAAAGACATCCATGAATGATAACAATTTATGTGAGTTATGTCAAAATATTAGGGGATTTAGGTACCCCTTATCATTTCAATTTGATTCTTTATAATATAGTTATGTCCCCAACATCACTCACATTTAGTAGTGGATTTAAAACACTGTCAATATATATAAGTATTAGTTTATGATGATACATTGATTCTGTTCAACCGTTACAATTCTATATGCCTTATTCGCCTTAAACCCCTTATCCTGGATATGAAATGTATTCAAACAATGCAAGAATCTATGTTGAGTGATTTAGTATGTCAGTACACTATTAATAGTTGAATTAGAGTAGATTACTAATGAATTTTTTGTTTCCTAGAGGTTGACCAATTCAGATTGGCCAATTGAGATAGATATGGAGAATTTCATTCATTGTTATAATAAAGATAGTATATTTTCCTATTTATTTGAAACTTTTAAAAAGATAATGTGAAAACCAAGCCTTGCTTATTTATATTTATAAATTAAGGACCAACCATCACACAAAGGGGTGAACCCGCCTTGTCTATGACATGAATGAACTAACAGTTGAAGGAGATGGTTACAAACAACAAAATCCAAACATTCAATATATATAAGTACTCAGACCACTCACACCAAACCATTGTGGTTGGAACTTGAAATATATATAAGAACCAAGAAGACAATGACCATAATGACCCTAATATCTATATTATACACTGATAAGGATAATGAACTAAAATAGGCCAGGAGGAAATACAATCATTGAAGTCATCCCCGAAAATCATCTTTGAAGTGATAGAATAGAATATGGACAGACATCACGAGGAATCCATGATACTCACATCTCATAAATAACACTACATCTTAGAAGAAAAGTCATGGAGCAAAGGTATTTACACCCGGTCAATCCACATCCAATCATCCAGCAACATATTAATTAGTCAAAAAATCAATATACATTACATAAATAGAAAATGTTATTTCTTTTAACTCATCATGTTCATACAAAAAGAATAAAAAGCCTTATATTATAAGAATACTTATCTCAATATTGGAGTAGAGTAATTATATGGGTATCCATATTAGGTTATAGAGTCAAAAAATCCCAGTCATTAATTACAAAAATAAATCAAAACTTCAATTGTAGACTGCTATAATCACACAGGTTCGTTATCCAAATGAGTCAAGTCTTGTGGATGATGTGCCACTTCATAAGAGATGGTTTACTTTTCTTATGTTCATTATAATGTAAGGGATCTTATGATAATATTTTGAAAATGTAACATCTTATATTTCATAAAAGAAGAATTTTATTAAATATAAAAACAGTGGAGGAAGAGGATGTAGCTCTAATGATAGTAGGGAAAGGTCAGTCACTTGAATGTAATAACGACTGGTGGGAGATGACTTTCAGTACTCTAATCTAAATTATGTTTCACGAGGCCAGGAATTGAATGATCTATAAAATCTTGGAGAATACGGCTCTACATACAGTGTAGTCACCAAGGATTCAAAGTAATGCATACGCTCGCTCTAGTGAGTTATGGTGTATGATCAGGCCTCCTACATGGTATACCTTCCTTACATAAATTTGATAATCTCTCACTGTGTAATTGAAGATAACTGGGAAACCACTTAACCTATTTGAGAAGATTATTCGCATTTAAAAGAAAAATCCAAGACTTCAGTTAATAGGGAGTTCACATGTCCCCTTTTCTACCCCCATTCTTTTAAATGTCAAACCAAGTCTCTTAGGTCCACTAGGTTAGATTCCTTGGGAGGGGGTGAATCAGGGTCTGACAGATTAAAACAACTAACCCTATTGATCTTTTCTTGCTGTTAAGAAAGGCTCTATTCTCACTCTTTACTGCATCAATGAATAAACAAAAACTAAAGCATGAACATGAAACAATGATTTTTACTTGGTTCACCCTCACTGGGCTATGTCCAAGGAGCATACATTGGCTATGTGTCAATGCACTAAATCAACTAAAAGTTCATTGCTGTTTAAAAATTTCGAGATAGATCGCATCTATTCCTAGGATCACTACCTTTACAATGTTTAGGGTCAGCTCACTTCTTTCCCAAGGGTCACTCCATGTCTCTCTCTCTCTCTAGCTCACTACCGGTGGAGAGGATCACAACATTCCTCTTTCTTTGCTCACTGCTCTAGAAATTATCCAATCATAGTTTATAGACATGTAGGTCTATTCATTATCACTAATGAATACATCATCTGTTGTATGTAGATGCTCTGTTGAAATACAACATTCACCCGTAGATGAATCTCACTTTGCACTAAAGGTATCAGGAAATCTTCCATCTTTCATACAGCCCTAAAATGACTGACTTTCTTCTACCATACCTAGTGCACTTCTCTAAGTGGCACGCAAGTTCACCTCAGCCACTTGCATGACACTCACTTCTTCCACTCAAAACTTGAGCAACTCAAACCCTTTTACGCCCAAACCAATTTTGGCACACAGCTATCAACTATAGGGATTCTTCAAAGCCTGGCACGCAAGTGTAACCAAACCTATTACGTGACACCTACTTCATCGACTCTAAAATTTGGTGACTCACACCCTTTCTCGCCCAATCCACTTTTGGCATCCAACTATCAACTGGCGCACAACTTCTGAATATCAATATACTTGCGCAACCACACCACCACTTGCGCGACCACACCAACTGCGCGACTGGATCTCTGATTTTATCTAATTGTTTATCTCTCTTACAAATGAGGAGGGGTGGACCTCTATTTATATGCATTTTGAACACCCTGTGCCACTGCACGCAACTCTCCTTTCAGCGCGCAAGTCTAGCGGCCCTAGTATCTGTCGCCCTATTCACTTGTGCGACTAAACCAAAACTTGGATTCCCCTCTTTCATTTTTCATATTTTGATGCTATGATCTTGAAAAAAATATAGGTAAATCATTCTAAGCCTCCAAGAGACCGGCGTGCAAGTCATCTTTATCACTTTCATCAAGAAATTTTCCATTGTACTGTTGAATATTCTCTTCATTTTCCACAATAGTGACGTCATTTCTCTCAACTAATTTTCCCAGTATCTTGTTAAAGCATTTATATGCTTTTCTTTTTCTAGAGTAGCGTAGAAATATTCTCTCATCTCCATGTGATTGAAACATCCTATTATTTTCATTGTTGATAATGAAGCAATTACTTCCAAATATTTGTAATTATTTCACTGGTGGATTCTTTCTATACCACATTTCATATGGAGTCTTTCGTTCTTTCAGACACAACAGAGCCCTATTAGAAATGTATACTGATGTCAATACTGCTTCCTTCCAAAACATATCTGTTAGGACTTTTTATATAAGAATTGTTCTGGCCATGTTTTGATGATCCGATTTCTCCATTCAACCACTCTATTCTGTTGGGGAGTTCTTAATGAAGAAAATTGATGTCTTATCCCATGTTTCTCAAGATACTCTTCCACCTGGCTGTTTTTGAATTCTATACCACTGTCTGTATGGAACTTCATAAATTTTTATCCATGAATGCTTTCAGATTCCCTTCGGTACTATTTTAGGCAACTGAACACATTGAACTTATGGGAAATAACAAATTCCCATGCCATTCTGCTATATTCATCAATGAAAAGAACACAATACCTCTTCCCATCAATGGATTTTGTTGAAATAGGTCCACATACATCAGGATACAGCAATTCAATCACTCTTGTTGACTTATTTTCTTCCTCTTTGTATGTCTTTATGATTATCTTCCTTGTTGACAGGCGTCACACATATGTGTACGATCACATGATAGCCTAGGGAGGACTTTTTCTGCTTCACACTTTACTAGATCTTCAAGTGATGGTTGACATACTTGACCAAGTCATTTATTCCACAATTTTTTTTCTTCATCTCTGTATAAAAAGAACATATCATCTTCTCCACTTATAGGGTAAAAATTTCCCTCTGTCCTTTTTCCCTGTAAAACCACAACCCCATCTCTTCCTTTGACGATACACATCTTCTTAGCAATCCTTATATAATGTCACGAGTCACATTGTTGACTTACGCTGAGCAGATTGTGACTGAGGCCTTCTACTACTAATACATCAGCACGACTTATTACTTTTCCCCCAAACCTGGACTTTCCTAAGCCAATAAAATTTAGTCCTTCATCATTTAAAAACATGAAAACTCCTTCTTTGTCATATTTAATGCCTATAACAATATTCTTATTACATGTTATGTGAGATGTGAAACTGCTGTTAAGGATCCAAACACTAGTACAGTCTAATGATTTAAGGGAAATTTTATCAACCAATACCTTCTCTGATCTCTTCTTCTTGGTCCATATTTTTGTACTCACACTCGGAAAATATTGATACTTCTGATCTTTCTCAGAATATGATAGACTGGAGTCATCTTGAAAAACTGAAAATCGATTTTTCATTTTCAACTCACCTATTGGTTCATTGATCGGCTGCTTGTGAAAATTTTGGTTCTACTTGGGCACATTCATCTATATGGTCGATGTGCAGTATCTGGCCATGTTCCTAAATCCTTCACACCAAAAAAACGTGTCCTTAAAAACATGTTCTAGTGAACCGTTCTCTATTTTGCTGCTACCTCTGTTCTTGTGTCATTCAATATCTCTTGGTTATGGAACACACATAATGTGAATGTCCCATCTTTCCACAATAATAACACCTGATATAAGGTGCATTTCATCATGTAACTTCTTTACTAATAGTCCCCCATTGTGATCTTTGAATATTATGATTCTGTTCTCTACCAAAATCATCCTTCAATTTCAGAATGGGTGCTTGCAGTCTGACATCAATATTTATAGCTTTTTGTTTTCGATCAAGCCCCAATTAATCCTTAGCATTTGATCTTGATTGCTTCTTTGTTAGTATTGAACTACTATCCTCTTCTTTCATCGTTTCTATCTTATAAATGAAATTATTTCCTGATGTCACATTGGGGGTCAAGATTTTTTCTTGATCCTTCATTTTTTTCGCAGACTGACCACTTCTTCAATAAGTTCTTCGATACACTTGACTAGATATTTCACTTTTATATTAAATCCATCGATCTCCCTTTTCTGTTCATCAATCTTGAGCTTATTCTATTCAACCTTTTCTGAGCTCTCTGGCCTGGAAGACTTATGTTTTTCAATTTATTTCACTAGCTCAGACTTATCTTCTACCTAATATTGCATGTAGAGTTTGGCATCATGTACCACCTTGTTGGATTTATTTGTTTTTTCTCTCCAAACATATATCTCTTCAGGAGATGCTTCTAATTCACCTTCCATGTCAACACTCCCTTCTATTTCTTCTTCTTATTCATCATTGGCGGATTCTTCCTTTTCATGAGCACTACCGATAATAGCCACCATTGAATTTTCTCCATGATCTTTACAATTTTCAATCTCCTCAACCTCTTAAACCTCAGACTCATCTAAACTGTCTATTTCTTGTGAAAGATGATTCTTCTTCTTGAAAAAATTTCTCTTGACCTTCTTCTTCCCTTTCACATAGGCTTATGATTTATTCTTGGGGATTTCAACTTCATCTTCATCATTTTATGCATGAAACGTTTTGGGGCACCTTGTGGCAAGATGACCAACTTTTCCACATCTAAATCCAGCAAGTGGAAGTTTCCTTTTGAACTTTCCTTTTCCACTTTGAAGATTTGAGGAAAGGAATGACATTACCTTATCTATCACTTCTTCTTCCTAAGAATATTCAATGGTGATCGTCTTCATGGTCTTAAATGCCACCACTTTCGATTTCCCCTCTTCCACAGCCTCGTTATCATCGTTCCTCATTTCATATGCAACCAAGGTACTGTACAAAATGTCTAGTGTCAAATATTTTGGATCTTTATCATCTAGTACTAGAACTTTTGGATTCATCCGTGGTGGAAGTTTCCACAAGATGCGCTTTATAATCTTTATGACTTCAATGACTTATCCAAGACCTCACATATCTTCCAAAACAACATTTACCCTATCAAAGAATTCATCAAAAGACTCATTCGGGTTCATTTTCAAATCTTCATACTTATTCCATAGTACTTGTATCTTTGCCTCTCTGACCTTTTTATCTCCTTCACAAATATTCAAAAGAATTTCCCACATGACATTTGATGTTTTACATGGAATCCCCTTTTTATAGATAGCATTGGATATGGATCCCCCTAAATCATTTATACCCTTGGCGTCAGAATCCAATTCTCTTCACTCGACTTCTGATAATGCCCCACTGTTGATGTCAACTATTATACCATGCATTTCTGCTGTGAATACTTCCATTCCCAAATATCATAAGTAGTGTTGCATCTGATTCTTCCATAGATGAAAATTTTTCCTGTCGAAGATCAGAATCCCTTAATGATTGGTGACCTCCATTTGAGAGAGAACCACTGATATAAACCTTCCTATGATACCAATTGTTAAGTCCACTAGGTTAGATACCCTAGGGTATGACAGATTAAAAGAACTGCCACTACTGATCTTGTCTCGCTGTTAAGACAAACTCTCTTCTCTCTCTTTCCAGCAACAAAGTATAAACAAAAAATAAAGCATGCCCAAGACACAATGATTTTTACTTGGTTCACCCTCCCTGGGCTAGGTCCAAAGAGAATACACTGGCGATGCATCAATGTACCAAATCCACTAAAAGTACACTACTGTTTACAAAGTTTGAGAAAGATCACTTCTATTCCCTAACTCACTGCATTTACAATGTTTAGGGTCAGCTCACTACTTTCCCAAGGGTCACTCGCTGTTTCTCTCTCTCTAGATCAATGCCGGTGGAGAGGATCACCTTCTTCCTCTTCCTTTTCTCACTACTCTGGAAAGGGTCCACTCACAATTTATAGACCTATAGTTATCTTCATTATCACTAATGAATACATCCTCTATTTTATATAGATTTTATATTGATGTCCAACTTTCTCATGTAGATGAATCCCACTTTGCACCGAAGGTATCATGCAATCTTCCAGCTTTCATGTAGCCCTAAAATGATTGACGTGCTTCTACCATATATGGCGTGCTTCTACAATCCAGCACACAAGTTCACCTCAACCACTTGCGTGACACTCGCTTCATCAACTGCAAACTTGTGCGACTAAAATCCTTTTACTCCCAAACCAATTTTGGCGTGAAACTATCAACTGTTTCTCTTCTTCAAAGCCTGGCGCACAAGTGTTTCAATACCACATGCACAACACCTCTTTCTTCAACTCTAAACTTGGGAAACTCACACCCTTCCTCTCCCAAACCACTTTGGGCATGCAACTATCAACATGCCCAAACCTTCTGAATATCTTTATACTTGCACGACCACACCACCACTTGTGCGACCACAACACCTATGTGACTGGAGCTCTAATTTTCTCCAAGTGTTGAACTCTCTTACAAATGAGTAGGGGTGTAACTCTATTTATAGTCATTTTGGACACCCTGCGCGATGGCGCGCAACTCTCCTTTAGGAGAGCAAGTCAACCCGCCTTAGTATCTATCACCCTAGTCACTTGCGCGACCGAACAAAATCTTGGGCACACCTCTTTCCTTCTCCATATTTTGATGCTCTGATCTTGAAAAACATATGACACACAAAATTCCAAGCCTCCAAGATACTGGTGTGAAAGTCCCTTTTCCAAACACACTTTTCTCCATTTTTCAAATTTGAGGCCCAAAAATTTGGAAAACACCGGAAGATGGTTCCACCTTGTACTTGCTCTCTTTGAACCACCTCCAGATCGACCATTCCTTTTTTTTTTGACGTTCTTAAATCAATCATGGATCGTTAACAACATCCCATGAGCTCTTCATTCCACCATGAAATCCTCTTTGTCAGCAAATTTGTACGTCATGGTTTGTTTGTCAACATACACAACATGGAGGCCCACTTTTTCAACAAACACAATCACCTCAAAAATGCTTCAATGACACCTTGAGGTATTTTTTCCCAAAAAGTCTTTGTGTGATTTATAGTGAATCACATATCTTGATAGAGGTTCCTCAGCATGTTTTGTTTGAATTACTACAATGCTCTCGTTCTATATCTTAATAGTTATTCATTTTTTTCTACTGGAATTTTTTTGAATATCCTATAATGTAGCATCTAGGTCTCGTCTTGTAAGCCCAAAAGATCAAATTACTCCCTCTTCTTCCTACTCCCATGAGAATGAATCATTTAAATCAAGGATTCGATCACGATTTGGTAAATTGTAATATGTTGGCTTCCATGAGATCACTTATAAATATTTACTCCTGGATGGATGGTACATATCAGAGAAATAATTTTATTGTGCAGCGACAGACGCATCTAACCGCTGAACTGAAATTGGAGCCACTTGGTAAATATATATAAGTGCCAATGAATAAAATGTGCAGCTTCCAAAACCTTATTCTTCCTGATATAGTAGACACATAGTCTATGAAACCATCTCCTGTCACTACATATACTATATACGTAGAGTACTGACTACTCCAACTCATAGTCAGAATAATATATGTAGTATATTTACATGATAGTTTTACCTAGCCAACTTTGAAAAAACATACCCCACTTCTACTAAAGGGTGACCCTTCTATCTTGGGTATATTTTAAGGATTATACATTATATATTAATAGTTTAGGTAGGGATTTTACTTCAATTAAACAGTGACATTTCTCATGGATTAAAACTGCAATCCTAGATCACACCTATATAATTCCATGTTTCATCCCTAACTTCCTGCATCGTCATCCTTAGTATAATATAGGTAGTAGACCACCCTAACCTAATGTGGATAATTACTGGGCCACTCTCTAAAGCTACAATCTGGTTTTCCAGTGAAAAGACACATGCTACCATATAATACATCATATATCACAAGTTTTATTAACATCAATAAGGGAAGCATCACCCAATAGATTATTTGTTTTTTGATTATCCCATATGATGTCTTCTACGTGAATTATTCTTCACTGAACAACTCTTTTCATTGTTGATCACCGACTAATTCTCACACTTCTACTTCAGGAGCTTGCCGTGAGGTGAGGGTACTATGATAATCTTAGTTCAAAATAATGTGTAAGGGTGAAAGATTCCTCTGAACATATGTTTGTCACTGGTGACGGTTGATCCCGAATACATATTAGTTATTAGGTATGTAATGAAAATTTCATTATAGAGTGATAACACTATTTCCCTTTACCTGTAGGTTTGATAGGGATCCTTTGGGACGAATAAGGATCTGGGGTAATGAAAATGGGGATATTCTCAGGCTAGCGGGGATAAGATTTAAAAATGGGATTTGGTATGTATTGTAAGGAAGGACCGTATAATATAGATTAAGGGAACAAATCCAAAAAGTGTCAAGAATGCAAAATTGGGATGGGGGTGTCCATAACGGACTACTCGCTTATCGGAATAGCCTGATTCCCCTCAAAACTTATCCCTGACGAAAAAATTCCCTTTTCACAGAGATACAGAGTCCAAAGAAGAAAAAAAGGTTCATCGACATCACCTTACACTCAACTTGGAACTATATAGGAAGAATACCCGACTCTACTATAATAGTGAGGAGTTGGTAGCGCTTCACTCTTGAAATTTGGTTGTTGTGATTAAGGGTTTAAAAATTCATCCTGGACTAAGAAATGATCCTTTTAGGCCATCAACTCATCTCAGTTGGTGTTATCAGCATCTCCGTATATTTGAAGGTTCTTGGAAAATCATGGTACTAATATATATTGAATGTATTGACTTCTTTTAGTCATTTAATCCATGATAAGAATTCTGAACACTCCCTCTCCCCTAAAATATTGGTTTTTAAGCCCTACCATTATCAAAGTAAAATCATATTCACAAAGTGAAGGAACATTTCTTACAACTAAAATGGATGGGATGTAAATATGTTAGGCTAAGACACCTCTAATCATATCATGTTGAAAGAATTCCATAAAATTCATTTAAGTAATATATTAATATTTATTTAGATCATTAGCATGAATATGTCACCCTATTATTAAAATAGCATTATAATAGTGGACCCTTCTGATCCCACAGAATGGTGGTATCGAGAAAAGGGTTCATTTAGGAGTGATTTCTCTCCAGAACTAGAAGTATCATAAGAGAAGAAAGATATAGTAAAGTCAAATAGTACCCCAGGTTCTACCACTTCAGGTCCCAATACATTGTTTTTCTTTTATCCAAAACACTTGCTATATTTTTAACACATGCAAGTTGATCAAAGTGATCTTGGAAGATTCATTGATTTTCCATAAGTATGTCAGTGGGGAGTTTGGAAAACCAAAGTCAAATTTCTTTCTTCCTGACCCTCCCTTTTAGGGAGGGTTAAATTGGTGATACTTAATATTTATATTAATATATAAGGGTTTAGAACTTAACCATGTCTGGGTCAGATCTTTTAGAACCTCACCCTATTCAGGTTAGATCCTTTAGAATGTGACCCTATTCGGGTCATATCTTTAGAACCTAACCCTTTCTAAAAGTTCATTTAGATCTAACCATTTCTAATGAAAGGGCAAGGAAGGATCAGATCATTTAGAACCTTACCATTTCATTCTAGTAAGATCTTTCAGAACATTTCGGTTTAGAGAAAAATAGGTTCTATGAATTAGAATCCCCAATGTTCTTCCTTGAGGGTATGCATATGTCCAGATAATAACATATTAGGTAAGAACAGAAGATATTCAATTTTTGATATATCCCTCTTCTTTCCTAAAATCTCATAATCCAATCTATGTTTCTAGTCAGAAGCTTGGAAAGAAAAGATAGGTCACAAGGGATAATATTGGTAGCTATTGGAAGAGATAAAAAGAGACGAATGAGGATGAAATTACCTATATCAGGGATATGTTCCCTCATAAAGAGGGTCCTAGAGGGAAAGAATAGAGATTCTATACCTATATTTTACTGATCAATATAATCTAGATCCTAGCATGCTCTAAACCTACAGTTAAGAATCCAATTCTTAGGATAGGCTACTTGAAGAATGAAGACTCAAGAATCATAAGGACACACATAATGTAAAGAAAGAAAAAAATTAGTAGGAAAGGCCTCTAGGGGACACTTAATTTCACTCCTACTCTCTTCAAACAGAAGATTCAATAGAGTTAGCAAATAATGCTATGAGCAGACTTAGGATGCTACAATGCATAATAGTAAAATCAGTTGTGGCTCTTTCCCACTCTTCGTATAGAATAACTATTCGATTAGGAGCTACATGACTCCGGGTTATACATACACAAATTCCAGTGGCTACATCAAGATATATGAAGATAACTTGTCCTTGTACCACTATAATAGATAAATGAAGTAATTTTTCAACACTACATGTAATATATTAAATATTACCCATGTGCCTAGCAAAAGGAATAGTTATCCACCTTCTCTCCCTATGTGCCTTCAATTAGTGCACTAGTAGAGAAATAGATAGGTTCACGATCCCCATCGATGAAGCACTAACTACACTACATATAATTCTTTATTGATAGTTCCTAGTAACTCATCCAATTTATTGTATCATCTCTGACTTTCACCCTCTATAATTTTATAACCCTATGGACAAGCCAGCTACTCAAAAACATCAAGATATTAGGACATAGGAAACATCCCATTGGGCTTAGTGTCCTTATTCTACTAACAGTAAGTTAATCAATTGAATCTACCATCCCAAACCTATGATAGAGACTTTCTATCCTTCTGTAGCCCCATCTAACTCTAGAAAAGAATGATAAAAAAATCATAATGTACCTTATTCAACTCCATGTACATTAACGAAGGGAAGATACATTAACATACATTAATTCTATAAAAAAATTACATCTCTTGTCCTTATTGTCTGGTTTATGAATCTATAAAAACCTATATACTTGGAAAAAAGATAGATACAACTTTCTACCAGCTACTAGGATTATATGGATTAGGAGGAGCTACCTGCCTTCAAGAACTGAAAGGGAGGGAAGGATGTCAATGGGATGCCATAAGAATCATAGATATTCTTTCTCTCCTCATCTCATCGATAGCCCTAAGACTCCATTAGGTACCTCCCTAAGGTAGTTTATTATAGAACCAAATGTAGTCACATATAACACTCAGAAGAAGAAATATACTATCCTATGCTTTCATAAACATGTGGAATAGCGGATTAGAGATAACAATAGATGATAAAGGTATAGTCTGATCAGTATTAAAAAATCATTTTCCTATAACACAGGTACTCTTATATATAGTTTCTCTACTCTTTTCATCATTTTATCAATGGGAGGACATACCCCCTTCTATGAAATGGATTCCCCATCTGACGAAGTATTTCATTTATCCCTAAAGAGTTTCTATTGCCCATTATATCGATCTTTCTTTCCTAGGTGGGACTAATCGCTTCCCTGTGCTACTAACTTCCTAAGTGAGTTTTCTTCTCTCTTCTAGGATCGAGAGACTGGGTCACTCTTGTAATGACCCATCCCTAGTTACCCAGAGTCGGTGCATTATTATGTATCATTGACATGATCACAAAAGATCAAGTCTTGAAACATCGATTAGTTTAGTAGCCTTGGAACCACTAGATATATTCATAAGTCTTATATTACATCAAAAAGATAAAAATAACAACATATTGTCTCTATAGACCACACTCATATCCCCTCATACTATCCCTACATGTCATTCATAAAACACTTCTTCACATCCTGGGAAAATTAAAACATAGAAAGGGGCGAGCTCAGATGATCAGTAATGATTACAATATAGCGGAAACTTTCATAAATAAGAATATACATTTAAGGCAATGTATAACTAAAAAAGACTTTTAATATTTAAATTATGCTATATAGGGAAAATAATAAAATCAAATAATTTTGTTTAATTATTCAATGGATATTCTACTAGTCGAATAATCACATGCAATATCAATAACCACATTCATAATAATGGAATGCATAATGCCAGACTATCATAACCACATAGTTATGGACATGTGCCAAGACTAAAAATAATATTTTGTCAAGGCCTTCTTCCATGAAACTAATTTGTCTCATGAGACCTACCGATGTATCGAGGTGCTATATCAGGCTCCACATTTCACATACTATGTTCAATGAATTACTCATATGAAAAGGTTTAAACATAACATAAACATTCGTATTGAAACTAGCATACGAAATGTCAATAATTTATCCATAAAACATGAATGGTATAAAAATAACATATCTATAGTCAAACATATCACAAAACCTACAATACAATATGGAAGTTTTGTATCATAATAAATCAACTTCTAATCAGCTCAATGTCCATTAGAGGATGTTGAAATAGATGAAATCAAAACTACTTGAGAGAAATATATCTTTTTTGAAATCATTTAAAAGTCACATAATTATAAAACAAAACAATTATTTTGAAAATATTATTATAATATTGTAAGGGTAGCTTCGATGATTTTATTACAGCGGAAAATATCCGCACCCGCTGTATAATTTAAAAAAACATTCTTATCATAAATTTGTCGAAAAGGTCAAAAAGTACCTTTTTTGGAAAATGACAGAATGATTCCTTTCAAAAATGTAATAGTTAAAATAATAGTATAAATGAAATTAACCCATTGTCTATTAAATAGTAAAAAATTATTTGAATGAAATTTTTTATAAAAATGGATGTGGATGATAAAGAGGTCCCAGTAGATAAATACGTATAAACAACATCAGATAATAAAAAGATTTTGAAATAAACCCATACCTTGTACTTTTCCTTAGTCGATGGAATGTTAACCTCTTATATAATAGTTAAAATATTTTTATTAAAATATACAAGAACCATATACATAATTATGATATCATATATGATCTTCTAATAATGCATTGTTAATAATATTTTTGTATTATCGTCGTTTCAGGTGTTAACTTACTCATTTTATTTTATATGTTTTGTTACATAAGACATGTTTGTTATAGATAGGTTGTATCATATTTATATCTAGAATTATATCAATTCCATAATAATTAATTTTAATCCTCAAATTCAAATTATTCTTGAATGGATTCGATGGGGAATGAATCTCATCATGTTCGTGGAGACGGTAGTCCGTACGTACACACGAGAAACAATATCATTATTTTGATATTAAAATAATATATAATTGTATGGTATATCATATATACAGAATCATTATCATGTTATATTTATTATTTACATCAATTAAACATCATTATCATACCCATCCAAATAATAATGTATTGAATAACAATTACACCACAGCGTGGAGACGGTAAGTCGTACGTACGCACATATGGTGACATGTTATTCAAAGTATGGATAGAATACTGAATATGGTTGTACCATATTTATAATAACATCACAGTATATAGAAGATACTGGAGTTATTATTTTACAATGGAAATAACAATGAAAGAAGAAGTGGAAGAAGAAAGGAACTTGAAAGAGGTGATGAAATATTTACCTCTTCTTCAGGTTCTTCCTTTTGATTTGATCAAAATGGATCCATAGGTTGGCTTTCTGGCTAAAGGAGGGACTCTAGGATGAAGGTAGGACAGTTTATAGGGTATTTGGGTAGGGTTTGGCTGAGCCAAATGGCTATGATGGTGTGAAATTGAGAGAAGGGGGAGTACCCTTTTATAAGAGGGGTGAGGGGCACCTTAAGAAAAGATGGAAATATTATTTATAATAAATTCATATTCAGTTTCAAATGGCTCCAAAATGATTTATTTCGAGGATAAGGTGGGGGTAGGTCGAAAACCACTCAACCAATATGTTTTAGACAAGTTTGGGTCACTATATTAACCTTATCTTTTAGATTTGTCTCTTAGTTAATTAATTTTACATTTACCATGTCTCTTTTCATTTTTATATATTATGGTTAATAAACTTAATATAACAAGACAAGATAACCCCACGTGGTTCATTATTAATATATATATACTTATCTAATAATTTGTCCTAACCTTATATTTTTAGAAATATTTTATCAATTAATAATATAATATTTGTTTTAAAAACTCTTTTAGGTCAATTTTGACACTATTTGGAATCTGATATTTGTGAAAATTATAACAACATTATTTATTCTAAAAAAATGTAATTAAATCAATACTAACATGTTATATTAAACTTTAAAATTATTTTAATTAATAAAAAGTCTCAAATTACATTTATTTGGGTATTTAAAATATCAATTATTTTATTATTTCATTATTAAGGTAATTACTGCATCATCATGTGTCATAAATAAATTAAATTATTTAATGTCTAAAAATGATAAATAAAATACGATTATTTAAGAAATATTTTTATATTTATAATTAATATTTATAATATAATTTATATTATGTATAACCGTATATTATAAATGTTTTAGTTATTACACTTTGAATTTAACACTTTTAAATCTTCTATGAATTAAATAATAATAAATTTTATAATCTAATCCAAGTGGACCAAAGGGGTTCATATTTTATTCCTAAGGTTATTTTTGGTCTAATTATACTTATCCAATAGAATTCGGACATGTGTCAGGGTAAAAATAATATCATTTTTACCTTTAATTACCCTATTTACTTTTAACCGTGCTAAATAAAAGTAAAAAGTTACTATTCACTAAAAAAATATATTAATCTCATTGAAACAAATTTTACTTACTTATATCAACCATGCCTATTGGATTTTTGAAATTCAAATCACAGAAACGGTAAAATTAAGTTTTATGAAAATTTTCAAATTCTCCTAGGAGGTGGGTAAAAGACGGAAAAAAGTTGAATAAAAATTTTATATATCTAAAATTAATATAAATTGACTCCAATGAATTACATTTAAGTTATATAGGTATTATGTATCTATTTTTACCTAATATAAATTTAAATAAAATAAATAATTATTTAAATAAAATGTCGGTTTTAACTAAAAACTTAGTGTTTTTCACTATTCATCAAAAATTGAAAGTTTTCAGAAAAATTTAAAAAAATTCACCCTTGGCTAATTTCAATATTCCGAATCCAAAAAAGAAGACCATTTTGAAAAATAAAATTTATAAAATTTCAAAAAGTGGGTATTAATATTCATAATGGCTAGTTTGATTGGTTGTGGTGTTTTAGAACTCGTAGTTGCGTACAACACACACTATTACTTTATTCAAAGGGAAACATATCGTGGAAGCTTGGGGTGTTACAAATCTTTTTGCATAACCTACTTAAGTTACAAATTCATAAATATTGGCCTAAGGGGAGGCATTAAACTTATAATATTCAAGTTTTTCTAATCCAGATCTATAGTATATGTATACGAATAGCATTAGCTCACACCCCTGGTTGAGGGGATTCTTCTCTTTCGTTTCCTCTTAGTTTAATTAAGTATTATTTATATTTTCCTTTGGGCTAGTGAAAAATGAAATATGGATGCCAGGTGATCCCAAATCCTTCTTCAACCATCATCCAGGTGCCTAAATTGAGTGATTCCTCTTCTATTAGCGAGAACAAGATCATGTAATGATGCAGATAGTCGTAATGGATGAGTTCGCAATTCTAGACTTCCTTCCTAATCATAGGCATCAGATTATCAAGATGTTATATCTCTTTCATATTAATCGTCTATATGGTCTTATATGTATGATAAAATGGAGTTCTGGAGCATTTTCTTTTAGCGGTATTATCATTCGGCATATAAGATATTGGCTTTTTTATCCTAGATCCCATATTTACTCTAAGATGGGATATGAGGTTTAAACCCATGGTTTCTAAAAGTTAGGTATATGTAAGTACCCCGATTTGTATAGCTCCCTAACTGAAGGATTATCTTTTTCATAAGTCTTCCTATGGATGTTCTCTCTAACTTCAAGGTTTAGCGGGAGCTACTTTATTTTTTGGGTTAACAAACATGGGGTGCCCTTAAGATTATTATAGGAGGGTACGCTCGATAAAGTAGGTTTCTTCGCCTTCCCTCCTCTCTAGATATCTCTCATTACATCAATCACATATTTAAAGGACTAAATCTATCTACCCTCACTATGGATTTGATTATATAAGTTAAAAAGTTTCTTCCAATTCATACCATAATTCTAAGACACGTCTCGTACCACCCACTACAGACTTTCTTACGTCATAGAAGACCACTATATTTAATGAACCAAATCCACAAGGTTCATTATTATCGTTATAAGAGTGTGTCTGATATCATCATAGTGAATATTATCATAGCCTTTTTTTACCATTATCACTAGTATTAGTACCACTAGAGCTCGTAGTAGGGAGGGTGGAGGGTTTCCACCTGGTTTTCAAATTTTTTGCTGTCAAATTAAAAATACAGAAAGACCTATAAGACAAAATTTATATAATGGGATTTGTAAATCTAGTAGCATTTGAGTTATGTGAATTTATTGCTATGAATAATTCAATGGAGAAACATAAATATTTTAGTTGAAACTTATATATATTGGGTGAAAGAAAAACAAATAAGATTAGTTGTCTGTCATTACATTCCATGAGACTGACACACTTTCAATATACTTACAAAATCTCGATAAAATTAGCAGAGTGGCTACTAATTTCTACTCATAATTCCTATCTAAAATATTCTTTTTATTAATTTTATTGAATCCCAAACGGTTCAAAGGAAGACCAGAAAATCCTCAGACTTGCTCGATTTAGTGTTCCTAGCCAATTCTATTACGAATTGGTGGAATCAAAAGGAATTCAAGACACAAACTAAGAAAAAGTGGGAAAGACACAAAGAAAAAAAATCTACCATGACCATGTGGGAGTTCAACCCTCCAGGCTAGCCATCAAAATTAATTTTATGGAAGAAGTCAAACACAATGTGTATTCTAGGATTTGAATTAGTTCACAACGTTCAAATTTAATGAATCTCAGCGTGATAACGGTTCTTCTCATCATTATCTAAAATCAAGAAATAAGAGAAATGTAGTTCAAAGAATAATCTTAAAACCAAGAAATCATATCATATAATGAAGGGGGTTTGATACAATATGATACCTCTAGTCGTGGATTCCTTGAAAAAGTGAGAATTGTGCCTCGTACTTCTCGCTCAATAAGGGAGATGTTTTCGCATCCTTCATGCCCGATTTCATTGATTTTTGGGTTCTCAAAAACACCACTATTAAGAGAGTATTGGGCCTATAACATTTGAAGAACAACTATAGATAGTAGATGTAAATGTTTGATGAAGGATACCTCTCATAACATCTAGCATTACTAGATATATCTTCCCATATTAATTATGATTGGAAGGCACCTTTAATTCATTAAGTAGTGACCGGATTTTGGAAAGAGAACTAAATTGTTTCAGAGATCGATGTGGAAATAGTTTCCAAATAATATATCCTAATTAGTATGTCCTCATTACATTTATATAGGGACCTTTCCCAATATTATACCCTAACCCGTTTCTAACTATTTCTATTTATTATCCCTATATTCGACTATTGGTTGATATATCGGATATTACTTCTTGAATTATGCCACATAAGTTGATTGTTGAGAATCAAACTTCACTTCCCCTACTCCATCTCTCCGAATCATATGAAACTAGTGACTGGGTTCAAAAACCAAATTATACATTTTGATGTAATTCCCTGATTTATATAATTTCATTTTTCGAGATTCTATATGTGTTGATCTGTAGAAGGTGCTTGTGATAAATAACTCAAATGTTTCCAGATCAACTAAAGAATTCTATTCCACATCTTCTATTCACGTAACTAAAATGAACACTTCATTGGGTTTGACTTGATATATAAAACTACCTGCCTAAAGAATTCATTTTTTGATGTCCACTTGTAATAATTCTTTTAAGATTCCTTCGTTTAATGAAAACAATAGAATTTCTATTATTACTATGAAGAGTACTAAAACAGAACACATAACTGAGCTAGATCTCCTTTACTCTCATGCTTGTGTTGTTTAGTAAAGCTAAATGGATAAATTGGAAAAAAGAAGACACATCACTTAGAATGGCTGAACCCAATAAATCTATCAACCCGAGAGGATTGAATCATAGACAGGGATCAAACTTATGAGATTGGTTAACAACGCACGTCTGGATACTGAGAACGTCCATTCCCAAGCTATGTTTTTTTATCTGTTCATGCACATTATATGATTCTGGTAACCAATCTCTTATGTTTTGTCACATGTGGGTGTTATGGTGAACACAAGACCTCAAAAAATGACTTTCGATCATTTGAATTCTGAAGCTTCTATAAATTCGCTGATAGTGTCTATTTGAATTATACAGACACCCTTACTTGGGAACCACTATAGGGAATGAACCGCAATTTAGAACCCAACCCCCTGAGCATCGATACCTTTTCTCCATATCTATTCCCGGGAAGAGAGAGACCAACTAATACCATTCTAGGTGGCGATCAGGGTTTGGAGAAGAATAACAATGATCCTTCCCAAGAACATCTATCAATCCCAATCCATCTCTCAGATTATTGGTGAGTAAGCCAATCAATCTAAAGCCTTCATCCCGAACCAATGGTGTCTTCAACTATTAGAATATAATATAGTCCTACTCCAGCTGACTGAAAGCCCTTTGAGGCTTGAAAGTAGAACTATGATTCCTTTTAGTTCCACCAACCCATCCGGCCTTCTGACAGCAATAAGCCATCTCCTATGCAAACAATTGACCCAATAGCGGTCGTCACTATCTGAGATCTCAAAAAATCCATTCTCTAGGGTCAAATAAACCAGATAATATTTCCTCTACAGGTTAGTCCACTATTCCATGTCAATATCTTATAGCATCAACATTCCCAATGAATATATAGACAGAGTACCAGCCAAAAGAAATCCTTTGAATGCTGGAAGACCCACTTATTATGAAGTATCTAATAGGAATCCAGAACCCATGAATTTAAATGTAGAAACATCATCTTTCCTTCATCCTATACCTAATATGCCCATAAATACCTAGCAAATTGCTTCACTTCTAGTCCCAAGTAACCTACTTTCTTCGGCCGCAACTACTCGACTAATGACTATATAGATAGAGTACTTGGACTCCATCTATCTCCATTTCAATATTTTGATTACAATCAATGTGGCTAAGAACTGATGATATCATGTCAGGTATTCTGTATTTATAGTCTATTAATGTATAGTACTGGCTCTCCTTCGGACCCTTTGCCTTCAGCCAATGCTATCTCAAACTGATAAGCTTCTATTGATCCTGTTCAAATCATTCAAACACTCCATCCAAACAAGTGGGAGCTGACTCAACAATTTCAATGGGATCGTAAGGCTACAACCTATATAATATTGATGTTGATTCCGAACCAAGATCAAAACAACCAGATGACTCTGATGTAAGAGAGGACCGCACTCTCAATCCAATATCATTCTCTCATCCCTCCAAGTTATCTACCAAGAACACATAACCAAATAGAAACACCTCCGAGGAAGGTCATTTGCTCCCATTCTAGATATTTCATTGCATCGGGTTGGAACAGTTTTACTACTATATATTGAGATTTCCTTCTGGACTATTAGAGTACAGTTAGGTACTCTGTATATATAGTCACCCTAGGAGCATGAGATGGGGATTCAAATGATGGGCGTGGATATGGAGTAGAGAGACCAGAGTGAGGTTCTTCCCTTTTAGCATAGCAGGGTCCATATGGAGAATCATGTATGTGGTCTTAAGCCATAATTTCTAGATTCTCTGGAAGTTCAGGATTTGATTAGAATTAGAATAAAGGAATTTCTTTTAAGAGGAGGCATTATATAAATTGGCCAAATATAGATCTTCATATTCATCTAATAAGGAACAAGTGGGCACCAAAGGCCCCAAGAGTGAAAATAGATGATCATATCCCTGCTGACGGTTCCTTATCCCAATTAGTGAGGAGTGATATTTCATTAAAGCATTGGATCAAACTAAAAAGAAATCTCTCTCATGACACGTTATAAATGGTCAGATCTACGGTACTTGACCTTATATATTACACCCTTTAGAATGGGTTGGATATTTTAGATCCTATTCTATAATCAATAGGTCAATCTCATAGTCAATATTCCTCTATTCAGGCTGAACGTAGAATGGTGGATTGGACAAGGTTTTCCTCTCAACCCCTATCTCTGTACTCATATCATCTATTTTATACGTGAAAAGATGAACCCGAATGAGTTAAGGTTGATACCTGAACTGATTGGGATAAACTATAGGTTCCAGTACCATAGATCTGACCCATTCTAAACTGAATAGGGTGAAGTAGCTGAGTTCTAAAACCTTATATATTATGTATCATTGTATACTAAATAAGGTGAAGTATCTGAGTTCTAAAATATCTTACCCTCCTCAGCTACTGTATATCTAAGGGTTAGAAAGGGTAAGATCTAAAACAACATTTTTGGAGGGTCAGGAATAGAATTCACCAATATTAAGAAAACATCCTAGAGACTATATAGAAGAGTTTCTACTTGAGTATGTGGGTTTAGAACTAGCTCACATATAATCGTTGTTTCTATGGTACCACTTTGTGTTTGGTTTCCAGCTTCTTTGAGTCTAAGGTCTATGTCTCGAATTGGATGATCACCTAGAAGAATGTAAATATGACTATATTTGGTCTTATTTGGAGGTTCTATGACTTGATTAGTCACATGAGACTATCCTCTAGTATATGAATACTCAATGGGGAATGAATGTAATGAAAACGAGATGAAAGAATGAAAGTTGTTCACTAGGGTTTGTCTCTGCCTATTATCTATCTACCTACTATACTCCAGCTACTTCCATCTATGCTCTAAACATTACCACTATGGGATCCACAAGAATAACTTCTCAAACTGCAACTGGAAATGGAACAAAAACTCTCCCATTGTAGCAGGATCTACTAGAATCTCTGGTACTCGAATTGGCTCGGATGTTGGAACAAGATTTTAAGCTCTAACTAAATCTGAGTAAATGAGGTATGGAACCAACTATCCTTGGTTCCGAATCAATCGGTAAACCCACTACATCTACCTTTGTTTCTGGATTTAATTCATGATATCATGAATGGACTAAATATAGATATGGTCTTAGTGACATTGCCACTAAATTTGATACTGGATCATAGTCATCTACATCTTGAACTGATTCTTCCTTCCATCCTGTTGCATTCTCTATTGGGGGTTCCTTATCAACTTCAATTTGTTCTTCTAAATTTAATTCTATGGGGTAAGCTTCTTCTACATGAATTCAAAAAATCTTATATTAATTTTTTTACATATATCTTTTCCACGACCTCTTCCACTAACTCTATTTATGACTCTATTTCTTCTATTAAGTAAATTGTTGCTCTTGCCTATGCTTCTCTTTTCTTCATGAAATAAATCCATGAAATTTTTTCCACATAATAATTTTCCTTTCCTCCTGCTGCATGTACTCCAAACTGATATAGAAAAAAATGGGGCCCCTATAGGTTATGGCTTTGGATATCGACCTAGACAGGTGTAGATCCTGTTCCATAGCACACGACATCTTCTCCAGTCTCTATAGATGTTCCATATAAAAATACCATTTCTGTTGAAAACCCAGAGCCCTTAGTAGTGGAAACAGCTGCAAATTTACTCACTATGGCAGTTGCATGAGAGATTTCCTTTATTTAATCCCTCCTTCTCCACTATCTCCACATGATGAAACTTGAGTTCTACAATCCCATTTTTTTGCTTCATTGAGTTTCTAGACTAGAAATTTCATGATAGGGTGAAACACTAATTCCATTCTCCTTTTCGTTCCAAAATCCTCGACTTGCCTCACTCTTCAGGAATGATCATATGCAGATATTTTATGAATATCTTAGATGGAACACCAGTTTCTTTTCCCGATTCACTACTACCTCGTAAAGCCTATAGTTCCACATAAGAGGTTTTATGGTCCACATGAGAAGCATAATATTTCACTACTTCTAATTATATTTATTTTCCATCGTATTGTGAGAAGTTATTTAAGTAAACTCTTCAAACCATAGATTCAACAACACCCACTACTAAACACTCTAGAAGTTTTTACAACATTAGATTACTCCTTTCTTCAAATACAGGAATGTATTATATGATATCTTTACTGAAATATGATTCTGCGGAATTATCCGGCTTGATCTTCATTTGGGATAACCACTACGAAACTCACTGCATAAGGCACATGAACATCATCTTTTAGAACTATCTCCATATTAGCTACTATGAAATACTAACATTCCTTACTCATCAGTTTTAGTGTTGGTATATGATCAGGATAACGATTATTCTTAGCACCCATAGCTTGAAATTTTCGTGGTTCACCTATTCCATGCCAAAAATGCCGTCTTTAATTAAATCCCAAACATCAAAGCTAAGAGGTAACTCTTTATTGAAACTACTTATGTAATAGACTCGAATGTATATACCTGATAGAAAAGATTCTGCTTATTCATCAGCGTTCATCTTTAATAATTTGAATATACTAACCTATACCGCCTTGTTAGGAACCACCTTATCTCATGAATTATTTGAAGAAATATTCATACCTATTGTATATGTAATATATCTTGTTAGTTTTCCTACATAAAGATATGCATCGTTAGATCCTGGGAACATTTTTTTTGTCTTTATAGAGTACTGTACTTTTCGAATCCGGTAAGAAAGATAAATAAAGTCAATGTGACTTTATAGAGTAAGTAATTTCTCTTGATGGCCACAGACATGAAAGGTTGGAGTGTGTTAGAGTGTGGTTTGACCAGCGGAATGTCAAGGGAATAAAAGCATCCTCTCTTTTTGGTACCAGTACCCCTATTCTCAACCATCATCTCTATTCTGGCAATCCTCCCCCCAAAACATCTATAGGAATAGGATGATGGGTCTCTAGTTTCAAAGGATACTCACATTGATATGTTTGCGATAGGATTTCAACCATTGGAAGAATGGGGAGAATGGTCCACATGAGCATGATACTCAATTTATTATATCTTCCTGACAAGTACGCGTCTATATATAGTACAAAACGTGTTTGGATGCACTAGTGACACTTCATTCCTGACCCATTATAAAGGTTCGATATATGGTACATGATCCTATATAGTTATCTCTATCTGTTTCTAAATTTTGGACATGGAGTGCTTGATTTGATTCATTCCTGACCTTGCATGATAGTCGTAGCCATTGACTCGACTCTCTCATCCGGCCTCGACCCCTCGAATGGAACATGCGTGGAATAATTTATTTCATAGAAGGAACAATATCACAAATAAAAGTGTTATATATCATTGGAATGTTCCATGGGAGTAAAAACAACCCATTATGATGAACTAACAAATATATTTTAGAGTCGAATGTACATACTGGACACAACGAGTACCAAACTGGTGGAAACAAATGGGCTAGTCTTGGGATATGTGGATGGAATTTCACATGTATGTAGATTACATAAATTGAAATGTGGTGAAATGGCCTAGTTTTCTAGCGGTGTGAAAGGTATAGTGTTGAATCTGGAGCCTGATTATGTCCATATAGTGGTGTTCGGGTTGGATACGATTATGAAAAAATAAGATTAGATCATGTGAACCAGTTCGATTGTGGATGTTACCTAGGGGATGTGACAGCTGGTTCGTGTTGTCGACGCTTTGGGGGTTCCCTTTGAAAGTACCTCAACTATGCACTAGGAATCTGAGACTAGATGTGGAAAATAGAAAGGGCCGATTATTATCCAACATCAATCGGTTCATGAGCCAATGTAGACTACTCTCAAAGATGTGGATTACCTGATGCCTATCCATCATGGGAAATAGGAACTCATCACCAGGGATAGAAAACGAGAAAAAACTATAATTGGGGTCGATACCATGATTTCCCAAAAGAATGTGAATGCCACCACTCTGGAACTGGACAAGATCCATTGTGTAAATGTAGCTATCAGACATAAATGATAAATGGTTTCACAAGTTTTTCAATTAATATCGATCACTTCCAGCATGGGGTATTCCATTCTGGTGGCTACTACAACCTTTTAACTTGCTCCACATCATTTTCATGGACCGTATTCTGAGTGCGAAATGGTGGAATATTTTTGTGATCAAGGAATTCACATTGGGATTATGTATGATGATCTTTAAAAACAGACAATGGTGTATCAAAAAATGGAATTATTGTTATGCCGACCACTGGCCCATGGGGAATTCCCAGGAGATGTTCTCTATTTACATTCCCTTATATTATAAATAGCATCTAAACAATAAGAAAATACCAGTGCAGGTAGCTGGATCTCCCTTTCCTTTATTGAGACACTAGAGGGGGACGTCTCGGCCTATATTCCCACTAATGCGATGCCAATTAATGATGGAAAAATATTTTCGGACACATAGCTCTTTTATTGAGGAATGCACCCATCAATCATTATTGGATTATTGGCCCGTTGAGTTGGATTAGATGCTCAGGTGAAGGCTATGAAACAAGTATGCAGTGCTTCAAAACTAGAGTTAGCACAATATCATGAATTGGGTGCCTTTCTCAATTTATTTCAAACCTGAATGTAGTGACTCAGGATATTCCCAATCAAGGTGCTCGACTAATGAAAGATCTGAAACAACCACTACATCATCCACTGTCTCTTGAAAAATTACAACAGGTACTATATTCACTAGTCAATGGTTTCACTTATTGAATTCTTGTTGATCGAATAGTGAAATATGAGATAGAAATCACCCACATCCTCTGAGATGGTTGTCCTTTAAATCAGGACTGGCTCACTTGGTTCACACTCGAGTTAAAGAAGGAAGCCAATCACTTATTATACGAAATCGCTTCATTGATAAACTAGCTAGATGCAATATGGTAGGAAAGTTCTTGTTTGTTCAACTGGTCAACTTTGTGACTCTCTGGCGGAAGCTACCTAACTATAGAGAGTAGTGTACATGGAAACTGGATAGCTCAATCTCTGGGTATAGTGCTACAGTGAATGATCTGATACTCAATGTTGGAGTCTTTATTCTTAGTGAAAGTATCACCACAAAATCTATTACCTTTATTGTACCGACATTAATGATACGACCTGTAATACCTATATTATGATGATCAAGGACCAGTTCAGGGTTGCTACTCCTCGTACTCTTCTAATATTTAGTACTCTACTCTAATAGTACCCACTCCCCAACTCTAATAGATGTACACTATCTATATTATACCGACTTGATGACATAGTCAATATAAGGCTGATTGAAACAATTGAAAAAGTACGGTATGGGTTCTACACATTCTCTGAAACACCATGCTCAATGGGGAGGTAAAGAAAGGTGTTGCTTCAGTACTCTAATATCATAGTTCGGAGGTACGATACCATTAGAGTAGAGTAATGACCGAATGTGATGAATGTGATTGATGGTGAAGGGTTTGGAACACATGAGTGTGATTTGACCTAAAAAATCCCACTAAATGAGAAAAAATAAAGATACAAACCATGGGGGTTTCATGGATCTAAAATATCTAACCCTTTTAGGTTAGGTTCTAAAATATCTGACCCTTTCTAAACCGATAGGGTAAAGTAGCTATGTTCTAAACCCTTATATATTAGGTAGACCTGAATACCAAATAGGGTGATGCATATGTGTTCTAACCCCTTATATATATTTTATATAAGTAGTATACCTACAGTTATAAATGGTCAGGATGGTCAGTTATATGAATCGTAGAACATATGGTATGTAATCGGAAACACCTAGGGGGATCATGGGATCACTTGTAATGACCAGGTCCTCCACCCCTATAATCTATATAGTAAGATACTTCATGTAGTGCAGGTCCTCCAAGAACTGGGTAGACTAAGTGATCCAAGTTAATCTATACTATAAGAGGGATTTCTTGGGGAACACACAATGTCAGCTATGAGATTCAGAAGAATGGCCATACAACTACTCCAATGCCATCAGTGGTGAAAAAACCTACATCAGAACTGGAATCGACACCATAACAAGAGGATATGAGGTTTTCATGGAATTTTATTTATTTTCAAAGTAGCTTGAACAATCCTCAGATTGTGGTTTCTTTGGGATTCCATGATTCCTTTCCAATGGCATATCGAGAATGCCAGCAGTCCAAAATGACCACCACCTTCAAAAAAATTCCATCTCATCCACCACCATTCCAATTCACCCATGGGATGTTGGGCACACCTAGGTTGGGAATGAATGTCCACAGTTTTGACATCTCACACCAACTCATATATGTGGTGTTGGGGGTTTAGTTGGCCTGGTGGTTGATCAGTAATCTTCTTGTAGGGTCACAAGCCTCAATTCTATGTCATTGATCATGGTACCACCCCAATGGCCTTGTGACACAAATACAACATCTGCTACATATATTATACACCAATAAGGATATATAGCCTCCAATATTTGAATATAGTACCCTTCACGAGGTTGAATGGTGTGCATGGGTGTGAAATATTGACATTATATATGGACTTTATATGCTAAATACCAATAATGTCATGGGGGTTGTCAGACAATTTGGTTCAAGGACCACCGAGATTTTTTTAGTTCAAAATCCAAAATATAATATATTTAGTAGAAGTTATAATATCGGTTTACCATTGATTAAATCCTTTTGGGCATTCAGACACTAGTGCATCGGGAAAAAACTTAGCGGCCACTGTCGATGAGGTTTCTTGCCAGTGCTCTTAGTTCAGTATCGGTAGAATGTGGGTCTCCAAAACCTGAAGGTCATAGGTTCAATTACTACATAACGTGGGCGAATATTAGAATATATATGGGGGTGTTTGGTGAGTCAAGATTGGGGGATATTGTTTATTGGTTCAAGATAACAAATTATACTAGAAAACAGGAACTGTCGCCACTATCCTATGTGAAGGGGGTAGTAGGGGGAATGTGCAATGCACTGAGATGGAGTCATGTACTCAGGAGATAATGTGGGAATGCACGAGTCAATATGGGGTTTCAATGGAATGGATGTTCAACCACTGCGCTACAATTATGGCGTCAATGAGCCTTGGGCAAGTAGAGGTGGGTAGGCCCAGGGCCCGAGTAAGGTAGGTGGTGAGATTTGAGTTGAAATGGTGGACTATTAGAGTAGAGTATTGAATGGTAGTCATCAAATCATAGGACATGAGGTACTGTAATTATATCATACTCAAATCTAAAAGATTTTTAATTCACTTTTTTTGGAATTTTTCGAACCTGGTACTTATATATATTATCAATCGGCCCACTATAGTCACCACTATTGTCAACTCCTTTAGAAATTCTTAGCGCATCGAGGATGCATCATCATTTATAACTTCAATATTTCCCTGCTTTTTCCCCATGCTCTCGTTGATGGAGGTAATCTACTCGGTGGCGCCTCTCATAGTTTTCGTTCAATTCCTTCTATTTCATAAAAACCTACTGGTCTCGCATCATCATATCCATGATCCATAGTTTCATATGGGGGGGGGGATTAGTCTAATGAGACCAAGTGGTTTTTATGATGTTGTTTTAGACTCAATATATCAATTCTTTATTCAGTGAAGAGTAGCCTAGAAATATTCAAATTTTACGTCTAGCGGTTAGGTTATAAACCCTTGATATATAAGTAGAACCTTTAGGGTGAACTATATAAGGTCATGTACTGTAGATCTAACCCTTTCTAAAGGGCCAATATTGAAGCTAGATTCTATACCAATGAGTTCTCTCCCTCAAAGAAGGAAAGTAGAGTCACAAGTATATGAATCATAGTTATGAAAAGAAATCCGTCCACATCAAAAGTATTCTTATTTTGATTATTTATTCTTTTTGTTTCTGTTCACCGTTTTTACTTTCTTTTTTTCAAGAAAGAATGGAAGAAAAATAGGAGCTTGAGTTTAGATATGGGTTCACAATGTTCATGGTTCTTTCTACCTGATTGAAACCTGAGAGTCACAAGACATAGAATAGTGAATCCAGTTCCACACGTAGAATAGTTCATTTTTTCCTTAGAAAAATGATGCCTTAGAATAGGAATAATGAGGCTTCCATACCCTTTAGAAATGGTATGATCTTCAATCCTCACCCTAAGTTCTACTTAATCAATAAGGGTTTAGAACCATTTTATTCTAAGTACTGAACAACTCTAAGTCTTCGCTAATTTAAACATACTATCTTTTATAATAATCTCATATTGTACTTGAGCTACAAATAATCGTTTTACCTTTCAGTACCACCTCTTTGGGGAACCACACATGGTTGGAAGTCTCATCAATGATGACAAACCAATCGATAGAACTTCCACACTGGTACTTATATATATTGCAACCTCACATCTCGTTGGTTATATTGTCGGAACCACCGACCTTCTAATAGGTCATCCAATTTTACTTAAGGGTCTATAGCAGTACCGCAGTACCAGTGTACATAACATATCCATCCATCCATCCATCTCTGTCATAGTGTCCTCTAAATAAGATTGTTCAAAAAGGGGTTATGAGGTCTGAAGAATGTGCAACAAGTCACCACTATATATAGTAGAGTGCTTGATGGATTGAGATGAAATCCTTCCCAACATACCAATATCACGGTAGGGTTGGTCATAACCACATCATCCATCATCTTTTTCATGAATGAGACTGTGGTTGAGAGGTGATACGACCAAGCACCCTATAACTTATACCACCAACTCAGAAAAAGGTAATCAACATTTTTATATGATATTTGAACCTCATGGAATGAACATGGAAGTATAAGGCTTCTAACTAATATTGGACATGAGTCTCATGTGAAATCGTTAAACAAAAACCGCTTGGTAAACTCTGAGCAACCAATACTTGAAATCAAGGATTTTGATGATGATATTGAAACACCGAGCGAGATGATCTATTACAGACGATGATGTCCAAAATTAGTACATCATCGCCCAGTACCACATACTTTAGAAAGAGGACAACCTCTTGGTATTTAGAATATAAATTCCACACACTGGTACTTATATATATTGGGTTATATAATTCGAACCATGGACAACCAAGAGGAGTAGTACCCCAAAGGCAGATAATCCTAAAAACTGTCTTGTGCCCATTTTATTTTGACAAAAGGCACAATATATATATGACTGAGTTTGACAACCTCACAAAGAAGTACATGGAAAACTCATATGAATCCTTCAGTTATGAGTTTCCAATGATGAAGTTATGAAATGATGGGACCCTCATAAGTATTCACTATGGCTATGATGCAAGTCATGGAACATTATATTCTAGAATAAATGGAGTTGGGAACAGTATCAAAAATAGACATACATAGAGAGATTTGATATTTCCTGGCACACCAAACCATCGAAGAGTACAAATTATAGGTATATGAAATGTAGGGAAACATCGTTTACGCTTAAGCCAAAGGTAACTCGATATCAGGTTGATGGATAACACGACATGTTGAATAGGAGAATTAGTATTCATTCGAGTACCGATAAAATCGGTCCACAGAGATAGGCAAGGATAGATGTCCTCTATATGTTAAAAAATCTGTGTTGAGTTTCCCAACCATTTCAAAATTCTCATGCATAGTGATATTGCCATTGAAATGGTTCAAGTTGGTTGATTTAGTGGATCTTCCAATTCAAAATGTATGAGTTCCTCTGGTATCTTTTCTCCCATTAACTCTTTCCAGGGTTCTTCACTTCCTCTAGATAGGTCAAGGGTGGGTATTTACTTCCTTAACCTAGTTCCATATCCTATACATCATTCTTTTGTCAGTCCTGATGCCCCTATTCTAGTAGAGGAGTGATAGAATGTGTTTAGCTGGTTGGGCTTCATATTGGATAAGCATCTCATCTCTGGGGGAAAGTAAAAGAAAGGGATGTGGAGATCCAAAGTGAATTGAGATGGTACTCCTCTAATAGTGAGTATATGGATCATCCCACATATCTAACATTTGGGAAGTCAATGGACTCACAACTGACCCGCGAGTCAGTACTCTACTCTAATAGTCCTACGACCATAGTTCTCATGCCACATGGACATACCGCATCATGATTCTATTCCAAGTCAAAAGGTAAATACAAAACAACCTCTATTATACACAGTTAATGATAATGAAATACCCACTGATAGTATATATAAGTACCAATTTTGTGCCCTCTGAGTCTCTGTATAATATAGGTAGTGAGGTGCTTGACCGCAGTCAACAGTCTTTTGTTAGATGTGGAGAGGCCATGAAAAGAAGAAGAGGTATACAAGAGAGAAGAAAGTATAAAATGACCTGGTACTTATACATATTGTCAAAAGAGGGATCCTTAACCAATTGAAGAAATGGGACCAGTTATACAATATATATAAGAATCACATTTCATTCAACAGTAAATAGAGAAAAAATCTTTTCTAAAAATTCTCTTAGGGGTTAGACCTAGATCCAAGAAAACTATTCTACACATATAAGCTATTGTACCTCACTCACTACTCATTCAGTTAAAAGAAAGGCATTTCTGGAAAGGTAATTCCATTGCCTCTTCATCTTGACATCTAGCAACAGAAACTGGTCCATCTAAATTCATCCTCTCATCTACCATGAGTTGTGTGTACCCATAGATACAAGAATATTTATCTCTACTGATGCATTTTGAATGAAATAATAAAGTTCATAGTAATAGAAGTGGTTCTAATCATCATAAGACTATCAAAACCTATGTGAATACCTTATGTGTTATCATGCTGATGGGGATATCAATTTGAGATGTATACTGACTCTGTTTCAAATAGATCTGAGTTCTTTATCCTTATTAGTTCACACTCATATAGGATCTTCTAAGATAGAGTGCAATACCCAATCACACAAGCATGATGTGACCCTAGCCGAGATAGCACATAAATTTTCCTGAATATATGAATGAGAAAATCGTTAACCGCTTCGAAGACCATATGAATGAGAAAATAGTAGAAAAAATCCTTGGACACTAAATATATATAAGTATCAGTTTGCTTAATTTTTTTTAGAATAGCTGGATGCATGTGGTTCTCCACATACGAAAATAGGGAAATGAATAGTCAATGGATTAGAGGAAATTCATTCCCCACTCCATTTGCATCTATCATTATCTATGGATAATGACTTAGATTCTTTATGACTTGTTAGAACCATAGCTGATGGCACCTTTGTCAGATAATCCCTTTTGGTTTTTTTTCAATCTCTATCCTCTAATGGATATGTTGAGGGTCTTTTTTATTTCCCAAGACTGACCATCTATGACAATGGTACTGATATAGGTTGATAGACTCACTTGATTTCTTTCTTATAGGTGTCTATCCATATATTCGCTCCATTTACACATTGAAAAAGTGAATATTTCTATGATCTCCCACATAGCTGTGAGTACTACCATGTCTACTACCAATATTATACACTGATAAGGATAAAGAACTTGGTTGAGTCAAATTCCCTTGCTTCTATATTGACTCATCAAGTCACTCTCCACTTTTAATATCATAGGTATTTATTCTCACCCCTCTATCAAAAATAATGCATGTTGGTTACCTCAATAAATATATGTAGCAATGCTCAATTTCATTGATCCATCCTTCTTAGTAGGGAAGCTCACAAGGAAATCAAATTGAGACTGAAAGCTACTTGTATATCAGTCATTCCATAGGATGAGAAACACCCCACCTAGGACTGAGACTCTATCTCCCCATTTCACTTCTATCCTAAATGAATTGTTTTGCCCTTTACATTCTATCTGGATAAACAATATTTCGTTATCATACAAGAAAACTTGAATCGGTGTAAGAGTTATCCCCTATCTGAAATCCATCACTTTTCACCAGCTACTCCCCATTTTATGTTTTTATGTCCTCAATATATATAAGTACCTCTTGGATGAAATTGTTCAGTCATTAGTGATTCTAAAAAATACATGGTCAAAGCACGAGGCTTCATCGAACCATTGAATGAATCCCTATGCTTTGAATGAAGAAGGCTCGTCTGATACAGGTCACATGCTTCAAAATGTTCTGGTTTTGAAATCCCTCACTTTTAGGAAACCCTTATAGTCTTGAGTTTGTGTGTCAGTATAATATTGATTGTAGAGTCTAGTACTAGGAAAATAATGGATGGAAGTCATAGATTGACTAGGAAGACAAATGAACAAAACCATACAATGTTACAAACCCTTCAATCCTATGATGACACCCTGCCTTCATGAACGATAGCATTTTAAGCTTCTGAAATAGCCACTACTTCTCAAAGATCATATCTCTACTATCGATATTATACTGATGAATTCCAAAAAAAAAAGAATCATTATGTGTTGGAAACAGACCAGACTGAGAGACCCTTGATCTTATGTATATTCTGGATAGTAGCCTGGTCTGACCTGTCCTAATCCTCCTAGGTCATCACTGGGATACCTGATTCAGGTATCCCAGGTGTACTACCTATATTACACCAAATCTAGTATGTTAAAAAGTAATATTTAAATAATCTCCAATCAGATAAACTCTTTTCTATATATATTTCATTATATTTGACTAAAATCAACCTCATACGAAAAAATTATTACAGGCGATGCTGACACCAGAATATTAGAGTGGTGTACATAAATCATCATTATAAATATATAGAAATTCTCACCAATCACATCCTATGAATGGAACACAACTACAAAATTAACTTCAACCCCAAGATGTGTACTTTTCCCCTTCAGTGGGGAAGAGCACATAAGTTTATTTTTTCACTTCCCTTTTTGAAAACCTCATAAAAGGGAACTGAAAAAACATGAGAACCTAGAACCTGCTATCCATGGTCATCGTATGGTTTTTTTGAATACATTCATTTCTGGTTAGACCTTTTATGACTAGACCATAGAGGACCTGGGATATGTGAAGTATCTTACAATCTAAACTATATAGATGGAGGACCTATTATAATCCAAAGTAGCATGCATTATCTAACCAGACCTTGGTGGACCTATGATACATGAAGTATCTTACGATCTAGATTATATGTTTGGTGTACCATGTTCTCACTATTTTATTCTTGTATGATTGTTGTTGTCTTGGTTATAGTTCCAATATTATAATGAGTGAAAATATTCCCCTATCTTTATAGTTTATAATAGAACTGCCCCTTTTTAAAAGGTCAAGAGTCATTCACCCGCTTCTAATTCTTAGATGTCTGTTGATGTTCAAATCATCAATCTATTCAATGGTCACATTAGCTGACTTGCTGGTATTGTCAAATAGTGTAATGTAAAGTCAAATAGTGTGGAGTTAGGTACATTATCTATATAATCTCTAGTGGTGGGATTATTAGAGTAGAGTACTGAAAATATGTATATGTATCAATATTATCCCCCCCATCATACACTGTGTCAAGAAACTTCTCCATTTGTGTCATGAAGAGGGAGTGATATGATTAAAATGCACCTAGTAAAAAAACCATATCAATCCATTTATAATATAATAGAATTTTAACCTGACCAAAATGAAATGATATGCTTCCAATTTTGTTGTAGTGTCCATAGTGGTTAGAGTTCATGAATCAGACATGACTGAGGAAATGATGTTGGGATCATCACCATTAATGATGGTGGCTTGACTGAGTAGATCATTTCATGGCTTGGTATCATCTATATAACTATATATAAGAGTACCGTATATTAGAGTACTAATATAAAGAATAAATTGAATATATAGGAATCAACCCCATTCATATTAGTGTGAAATGAAATTACTATTATATTAGAGCACTGATAGTCGTCTCCTTTTCTCTCTATATCCCTAGATTCTACTTTCACATACATTTAAGCCTCATTTGTTGACCCAATTCCTTATCCCGATAAGTTTTGTGTCCTCTATCCACCCAGCTGAAGTGGATGGACTTGTGGCCGATGATTCAGAGAATGTTTTACAGGAATAGGTTCTAAACCCTTATATACATTTTAAGTATCACATTTATGGAGGGGGTCTAAAATATCGGACCCTTTCTAAAGGGTCAGGAAGTATTGTGCTAAAAATAGGCACAAGGGATGTGATCAGGAGAAATAGTCACCTGTGATTATTGGAAAATGTTGGTCCACCAATGATAGACTCCACCGGGTAATGAGTGATAACTCAAAGACATATAAATGGTCATGATCATGACCTAATTATAGAAGTGGATGGATAGGGTCTTCAATGAAGATAATGGTATGAAAGATTCCAAAGGTACTAGAGTGGTGCATAGTACGACTATAGACCATAGAATAACGTAATTGTGGATCTCATTCGTACTATAGATAATGTGATATGTGGTCTTTCATTCCTAAGGGATTGTGAGAGCTCAGGGGAAAAGTGTGGCATGAATTTTTATTCATGTAGTCAGATGGAACAAAAGCTCATATAGGGATTGAATTTAGAATATATGGTTTTTAATTGTCTAGTCAGATGAAATTTTTATATCTTGAAGAAGAAAACCAACAATAGGTCCCTCTTCCTGACCGTCACTAAAAGGTTCTTAGGTTCCTTATTTGATCTAGTAAGGGGATCTAGAGCTAGAGTATCATTCCCACTCAAAACCCTTAGTTTCATCTCCAGGTCCATATAAAGTAAGGCAATTAATCTACCATTAGAAGAGGCTCCATATAAATGTCCACCAATTTATATACAACCATAAGAGAGCGCAGTTGCAGGTATTGAGTCTTTTGAGGGTTTTTAGTGGCTCTTTAAGGGGTACTACCTGTATTATACTTATTGAATCAGTGTCGTTAGTCTAAGATAAAGTGGAGGGGATTTGGAATCAATTTTGTTTTCTATATTCTAGGAAGATGATCATAACTTTAATCATATCATAGCCTTTTTTTGGTTGAACCTTATAGAGCGTTGTGAACAGTTCAGGTCACAGATAAAACTCTTTGTGATTTTCCAAATTTCATAAGTAATCTTGGTAAATCATATCATTCTCAAGATAAGATTATATGATTTTTAAAATATTTTGATTCAATGATCATGAAACTACTAAAAGAAATGACTAATCTGCTACTTATATCTAAGGTTTCTAGAGGGTAATCATACCACACTAGATTGTGATACTAGGTTTTGTTCCTAAAAATAGATAATTGGATCATGAGTTCAACTCTCGAAACATCAGAATAAATTTGTCTGAGAAATGTTTTGAGATATAAGAAATGGAGAGAGATCTCCACCAAGTGGGAATTCCATGACTCCAACCAGGATTCCAATAATCAGTTCAAGAGTTTGATGAAGGTCGACACCATATTTTTATTAGGTTATTCATCAGTATGGCCTTATTTCATTAGAAACAAGATGTATCTTGTTCAAAAAAAAGATCAGATATGTGAACTATTGATTTCAAAGTATAACCTAGGCGAATATGTAAAAGCATTTATCTAATAAGAAGGCTTCTGTATTTATGGGAAAGGCTATGCCTAAATTCTTTTTTGTAATTGTGACGTTCCATCCTCTTCTTTATGTATCCTACCCCTATGTATTCTTATACTGGTAATCAGTCCAAAGATATTAGTTATCTAGATTATTATATGGTAATGAAAGGTATCATGGTTATAACATGGGAAGGAAATCCCTTGTTAGAGAATTTCTATGTGTAACAGTGGGATAATTAATCAAAAATCAGTCATATTAGTAGTTGCCTTTTCTAATCCTTGTACTTATCATGACATTACATTCCATATACAGAAGTACTGTTCCTCCACTTTTACAATGAATTCAATTTATCATGGGCTATCTGTCCACGAATACACCATACTTAATCTTTTCCATGAGCTACATACAATATATATGTACTCATCATGGAAATAAGATCATTCCCTTCCTTTATTGTGTCAACACTAAGGTAAGGGTAGAATCATGAATAAGGAAAGGGCTGGGACAATCAAATCAGTACATGATTCCCTTCATTATAGTTTTAATACGATTAAGATTACCCTTGCATGCCATGTATGGTATAATAGTTCTCTCCCGCACCCATTTGGCACAAGAGAAAGATGAAAAACAATAGTGTTGGTAATGAGAAACCACATGCAGGCCCACTACTGGCAATATAGGCACAATATGTTAGCTTCATCACTCAGAATATCGACAACTACTAGCATTGAAAAGAGATACAAGCCACTAAAAAGGCTTTTTTATTAGATCTTTTTCACTCATGATGGAAGAAAGATGTCCTAACTATATTCCAACGAGCCTTAGTTTGAGAAGGAAAACAATTCCCAATGATAGAGTCCCACTCATAAAGGGGGAGAGTTAGTAACCAAAACAACAAGAGAACTGTTGTGCCCACTAAAAATTAACTCTATTATAACTCCTTCAGGGCATTGCATTTGCTAAGAATCCCCATTCCCAAATCCTACCGAATCACCTTGTGAGCCAAGTAAGGTAATTATCAATTGATCCCAGCCTTTCTCATCCATATATTTTTTATTTTTATTTCAATTCAATTATATTCATACAAATCTAATCCATCTACTGGTCATACTTGAATCTTTCACTTTAGTAATCCATAATATCATAATATAGTCTTATGCACTGTGTAGTTAAATCTGACTCTACTATTAGAATATATGGTTTTCCAAGGTGGTATTCCGACTCATTGATGTTACAAAGAACCTGTCTCAGGAATTTAATTAAATAATTAGTAAGACGAATCTGATTCATCAAATAAATGAGGGATTAATTGATAACATTAATCCATTCTATTTATTTTAGCTAGAAATAACAAGCAGCCAATGACCTATATTCCAATTGCTATTACATATGTATTAATTCATCAAAGATCTTCATATCAATCTCTCAATTACACCACCACAGACCAGAACTACTAATCCATTCCATTGATGATGAAAGTATATATATGTACCAGTCTCCCCAAACAGGATGTACCTGAATGATCAGGAACCATCTCCTTTTTATTACTCTTAACCAATGGGGAAGTGGGTCCACCAATTCTTGATTCCTATGCCATGGATGTCAACCATCTCTTTCTCTCTCTTGGATGCTAGAACCAACTGGACCGACCCTACCTATTATCTATTCCAAATCTAATGCATAGATATCAAACTCTACTATCTATATTATAATGTCTCCTTCTCCCAAACATGTGTCCGTCGACTAACATCAAGCAATATTCTTCGCATCCATCCATCAAGGATTATGAATGAATGGGGAAATGACCTGGATCCAATATCCTGACTGATCTATCTCCTTTCACCCCAGTCCTTTAATCCAATTCATGTCTCCTCATCTATTAGAATATAAAATTCATACACCTATTCGTTCATTCTTTTCTATGATAGCCTCAGGAGGTAATAGACACAACTAAATAATATCGTCTCTAAATTCATATTTCACCACTTTCATGTTGATTACCAATCCCCATATTGGACCTTCCTACTACCATCAAATCTCTTATCTTCCTCAAGGTAGGACCAAGAGATAAGGCAAGGCTGGATTACAAGCCATCCAGTAGTAGACTTCATACATAAATTACTTCAACATTCTCATCATACTTTTACAGATGTTTCTGGACCAGCTTTAAATAAGTACTATCTGGGAAACCATAGAATTGTAGATACCATATATTATAATCGGAGGTGAAAATATGCTCCAAAAGTCTGTAGATTCATTGATAGAAAGACACCCAACTGAACACCCGAGAGAGGAATACATGGGGGAACAAGTGATGGAACACTCGACCACAACCCTAGTTCCCTTGGAATTCAATAGAGAACATGAAAACACTATTTCCTTTTCACTCGCCTCAATAATATTCCTGATTATTTGTCCCTTCATCTGTTAGACCCACTGGAACTCACAACCAACTCTTCCCACTTCACTGTATTGATGAATTGAACAGGCTTCTCAAGTAGTTAAGTCAACTCAGGAGGGGTTAGGTATTCTCGAATAGATTTCACCATTCACTGAAAAACTCCCCTCCATAGTCAGAATGTTACACCATATGGTTAGGTGTCCAATCATGATCAGACACAAACTATATTAGGGATAAATCCATTGAAATTTTAGTCCCATTATTCTACCATGAAATAACAACACATATCTCTTTGGGAAATGGTAAAGGGATGAAGACCCCAGCTATTATGTTCTAATAGCCACTATTAAAAGCGTACTGATTATGTAGCTTTAATTATGAAAAATGAAGTCAAAGAAAGGGCCAAAAGGTGAAACATGTAGAGAATAAAAAAATTTATGACATAGAGACACATGCTTCAACATAGTAGATATAGATATAATTGCATATAGATTTACACTCATTGAAACATTCCCATTATCATATGTGAATAGGAATACAATTATGTACTATGATCACTTTGAAGACAACACTCATCTTAATCTGTATATACTATAGAGATAGTGTTCCATTTGTGGAAAAATTTATTTCTCTATGTCAAACTAGGCCTCCATGTTTTCTCTCTAGACAAACCTTTTTCTTCCCCAGTATTTATATTTATTAAACCCCCTATTTTTGGTCAATATGAGAACCTATTTAGACTTCGAGGCTCGATTTTCTTGGTCAGTCATAATTGTTCCAGGTCTGGAGAGCCCTCACATTTGTTATGGGACATTTTCATACCATTTGACTCTCACCCCCATTAGTCATAAATGCCCATGGAAGATAAAACTTGGTAGTTTTCATGTAATAAATCACACCACCATACAAACATGGTATATTAGATAAATAGTAGGACCCAACTGAGAGTTAGCAGCATAATAAATCATGGATTTTTGAATGATAATTGCATGTCCCCTACATGAATAGGAATCAATGGGTGAATGTCAAATTGCTCAAGGGGGTTGGGGATCATGTAAGAGCTGGGGGTCACATCAGGTGGTTGGATGGAAGGTGTAGTCCCACGTGTGGAGGATCTTCCTCTTCTGAATTAGAAAGAAGAGGATGAGGGAAAAAAGTGATCAACTTAATCCCTTCCAAGTAGACTAAAATTTCATCAGACAACCAAGAGATTTGTTAATAATAACATCATGCATAACCATGTTTTTCTACCAGGGATCCACTAAATACATATCATTATTCCAAAAAAATGAATTGTTATAAACCATTATATATAAGTATCACTATTATGGTAGAGGTTCTAAAATATTTGACCCTTTCTAAAGGGTCAACTATATAGGGTTAAGTACCATTGACCTAACCCTTTCTAAAGGGTCAGGATAAAGATAACAAAAAAATTGTATTTGAAGTTCTTGTCAATAAACTGAAAAAAGCAATATATTATTTTGTTTGGATCATTATTTGATTTATATTATTCAAAAGAATGACTTTTGGAAGAAGAAATTTTGTGGTTGGTTGTTGACCAACAATAAATGGGATTTTTTGGGATCTGAACAGCATCACTTTTTATCTTGTATTTTGGTACACTGAACACCAACCTAATATTGACGAAAAAATCACTCTTCTAATTGAGTCTACAAGAAACTAAAAAATCTACAACATCCTTTGTGAACAGGAAATTTATTAGTGAATAAGAGTGTTCTAACTATATAAAATAAATATATATGTCGATTTAAAATAGTAAGACTTCCATTAATATATAAATAAATAGAAGTACAAGTTCTTAGTTCGTTATGTCAATAAATGATGAATATGCGATACTCACCCCAATTGCAGGATTAGATTGATATGGGAACTATATAGAAGAGTATATGTAATAAAGAAAACAACTTCAATGTGTTAATAATATAACATCAGAGAATAAAAAACTCGCATTCATCTAAAAAGTAGTTGCATTCTCAATCAAAAGAATGTTGACTTTATCACTAGATAACAGACCTCATATGGATCCTTTGGGTGGAGATTACCCTGTTCGCATGGATTCTACAATTGCGTTAGAGATAGAAAAAGCTCGAAAATGAAATCAATGAAGTCTCTATTATAAGAGGCCTTCTCCGATCTCTTTCATAATGTATAAATCCACTATTTTAATCCTGAATACATAGAGGGATGGTAGAAGATAATTTATTCTCTTCTCTCTTTTCACATATCCCCTTTTGAAATGGATTTATTATGGAAAACCCACCGTTTCAATTTGAGAAAGTGATCCATAAGTCTGAGTTGAAGGGCTGGGAATGTCTCCATGCTGTTGTCCTTATAAAAAAACAGAGATTCATTAGAACACAAATAGAAAGGGAACTATTTCCAATATATCAGAAGAGATAATAAGGAAGGAGCTCTTGAACCTAGTTCAATTTGAAATAAAAATATTATTGTTAACTCCTCTTTCATATGGGTGGAAAACCTTCTGAAAACCCTGAATGAAATATCAGCTCATTTTTTTTTCTTCATTCCCCTCCCAAAAAATAATCTTATATCAAGGGTCTGAAGGTGAAAATGAACTACCTAGTTCCATCCTATAATACCATACAGACTGATCAGATTCATTCTTTCTTTGATGCATTGTGGAGAGTATCATCTTAACTGGTAATGCACCTAGTAATTCAATCAATCAAACGGTGCTAACAAAAGAGAGAGTCTTCTTGTAAGAAAAGTGTGTGATACCTTCATTTTTTGGGGAAATATGACCTCTTTTTATCTCTCTCACTCACACACTTTTCTTTTATCACACTATGATATTTATCAATACTTTTTATAAATCCTATTTCATGAGATGTATTTGATCCAAATACTCCAGATTGATTTTAATTCTAGTGTACTTCCACTTATTCAATCATGGTTGTCCGTTTCATCACATGTGACTAGGGTGCATACGTTCGGGGTGAGTTAACTCATTGTATAAAGTCAGTCTAAAACAATATACACATACTCAGTATTTTGGCTAGAATTGGGTCAGATTCATTCGGAGTACATAAATATATAGTAGACATGACGGTTAGCCCTACTCATGGGTCACGATATTCAATTTGGAATACTGGGGCCCAGAAGATGGAAGCACCATTAAAGATAGATCATCGAAAAGATTCTCTCTACTGAGTGGTTGGTGATTTTCTTGTTCTCTTCCAAAAAAAAGTGAACCTCCCTTTAATCATTTGTAGACTGGATATGGTTCGATAAAAGTGACCCACAAAGAGAGGGACATGATCGTGGAATAAGAGAAACCATTCCAACTTGATATCTCTTGACAGAAAGAAGAATGCAATGTAATAGGGGGCCTAGCATGCCCACCATTTAGGGGCATTCTCCAATACATGAACACTACATTATCTTCTCACACGTACTAATTTAAATTATATTAAAAGGTCCACTATCCTATATGTATATCTCATAGCGAGAGAGATATGCATTATTTAATGTATACATTTTAGGATATTAATTCTCACTCTACCTTCATGGGGATTGAAAATGTTACACTGTAAGTCTTTTTGATAATTCATAATAATCTAATCTCAACCCCCTAATTCATCTACATCCTTATGCAATCCATATCCACATCTATATAACAGGCTGGATGAGGCAATCTTGTAATGTGTGTTGATTCGATGCCCGGAAAGGCCATGATTCACATCCCCTTCAGAGACTTCTAATCCATTTTAGGATAATTTCTAATAAGTGTTTGGTTTTAGAGAATACTAATTTTCTAGGGATTGAGATAGATTTCTTGTAGCCTGATATGTGGTTTCTTGAGCCTTGTTATTCTCAGTCTGATCTATGCACTTGTGTAAAACTCCACACTTTCATCTTACATGGGTTTCTCTTGCCTCTATTTCACTATTGAATCTGACAAAGGCAACCGAATCTCTTCCGTCAATCGAGGAACTCTTACTAATCCACTAGTGGGCATACAAGAAGCAACATGATCCATTTATAAATATTTATTTAATGGATCAGATCACATCCCTCTCTTCTATTTCATATCCTCATACTCTTTGGAAATATAAAGCCTACCACCACCCCCCCTCTTTCTTTTACATTCCTAACCCTACCTAAAAGGTTATAAAATATCTGAACCTTTAGGTACTTTTAGATCATACCATTTCTATCCCTTAGATATGATGTAGCTAAGTAGGGTTAGGGACGTGCTACTTAACGTTAATATTAATATATAAGGGTTTAGAACCTAACCCTATTCAGGTAGGATCTTTTAGAACCTCAACCTATTCAAGTCATATATTTTAGAACCTAACCCTATTTGGGTGAGATCCTTTAGAACCTAGGATACATGAAGTATCTTACTATATAGATTATATAGACGAAGGACCTCACCCTTTATTTCAGACATGTTATAAGATACTTGACCCTATATAGTTACTTTATCAGTCTATTTACATCATACCTTTGACTAATCCTGAGATATAGTTGAAACATTTTGTTATGGTAGGGATTGGGGAGTGAAAAAAAAATCAGCAGAGCATGAATCAGAATCCCATATATTAAGACAGAAGACCTCCATGTTCTCAAAATTGTTTATCCTAGTGTGCTAGCCACTACTTATTTTCTTATAGTGATAATGCTTCCTATTTATTATCCCCCCCTCGTGTATAGTAATGAGAACTATAGTTGCGAGGCTTTCTCTTATAAACTATATAAAAGAGTACCTGTTTCTTTATCTTGACTCATCTTGAACTACTTGACTCAGCGGTTAGAGTATCTCTTTCAGAAAATGAGTGTCATTGTATAAAATCCAATAGAAGGTAAAACTATTCCTACTGCCAATATTATTCACTGATAAGGATGTAGAATGACCAATATGATAGCAAGAATGGACTGGAAGAGTCAACTGAATCGCCAGGTTTCATCCACATGTGGACTTCCCACCTTAACACCTTAATATCAGGTCTCCTATCTTCTTCTATTCATCTATGTGGGAAAAACACCGCTAATAGATGAACATGAACAAGATAAATAAAGGTGTGAGAGAGATTTGAGACTCACCCCTCTTCCGCAGTTAGGTGAAGACCAGATACTCACCGAATGTCTCAACCTGGTAAGGCCTAAATGATGTTCTTCTTGTTTTCCCAAGCGCAAGACTTGAAAAAATTCCTTTATATCAGTTTCACATGAGGAAAAACTATATAGCGGTCACTATTAGAAGAGTATCGATGATGGAAATCATAGAAAATTTCTATAAATCAACCTTAAATCAATATATATATATATGTAGAAGTTCACGGGTATTAAATTGTCCTTTTACATGCTACTTGGTAGACCATGGATTCACTCAACTCATCAGGGGTTATTCCCTCTGTCTGAAAGAAACTTACGAAATCCAATCAATATGACATGATGGGGGTGTCGAAAACTATATAGGAAGAGTACATGTCTAGCAAAATTGTATTATAACATCACTTTTAGAATGGACAGTGTTATTATTCTTCTCCTGTGTAATGATAATCTTTTATCTCTCTTGATCATTCTCCATTAGTCATATGGATCACTTCACTTTGCCAGTAACAGAAGTGAGTGGTATTGAGGTATTTTCATCATTAGCACCATTTCTTTCCTAGACCGAAGTACAACCGTTTGGGAATGTCCTGCCTTTAATTTGACCATTTGTGCCCCATTAGTCCTATGGATCACTTCCCTGCTTAGTCACTATCTAGAAATTTCAAATATTCACACCTTTTATTCATGCAAAAAATAACTTACTTACTGAGAATCTTAGGATTGAGCATAGATAAGGCATTCTGTGAGACACTGGTTTAGCATTTGGTAAGACATGATTAGGGTCAAATGTTGACCATGAAGCTGGTCACACATTGAATTCTTGTGCTTTCAGATACTTATTTGACGTGCGGTAATACAGGAATAGAGTACGAGTGTTATTTCCTACACGTATTAAAGCACAATAAGTCCTTATCAAGGAAAGGATGTCCAGAGTGAGTTCTTGGGATGTCCAAGTTCACACCAGGGTCTACTACTTATATTATACAGAGACCATCCATTTTATTTAAACTTATCAACTGTTATGAGAAGTCTAGGAAACACAATGAGATAGAAATACAACAGGTGAACAACATTGGCTTGACTCTAAAGAGGGAGGGATTTCATATGTAGTAGGTTCTAAACGCTTTTATATTAATTATAACCATTCTAAAGTGTCCGGAATTTTTTCATGAAAGAAACTAGTCTAATCACATCTATATATATAGTAGTCAAATGAATCACTCTTCTAATAATCTCTATAAATAGAGTACTATGAGTATGTTGAACCTCCTTTCTACTCAATTGATTTTTTCTATCCCTATTCATCTCTCAAAAGGGATTATTGAGGGGATATGGTAATCCGCTGCAAGTTTCTAAGGTGAGGATCAACAATATGGCCATTTGTAAAGGGTGATTAAAGGGATTTTAATGTGATTCCTTACCCTTAGAAAGGTTCAGATGTATAGTACATGACCCTATATAGTTCACCCTAAGGTGTAAGATCTTTTTGAACCTTAGAGAGATTAGCCTTAAATCGGATCGAGTCCTCAGACTGAAATTATTGGGAGTATGAGAGCTCACATTCTTCGACATATATAGGAGCACTTACATCAGAGCACATGAGTCACTATAGAATATTCGGTAGAATATATATAATAAAATAGATTATAATTCTATCTTTCTCTATGAATTCATATTCAATTCAGTCTCAATCCATCTATGCTCAAGGTATAAATTTTTCCTATATAGTTACTGATATAGCTAACCTTCAAGTGATTCTTTTTTTCTATCTGGCCTCTTTCGATGTGGGGAGTGACTTCTCTATTCTTCCCCCTTGTAGTATTGTTCACCACCAAAGTTCTATGAATGATCTTTCCTTCCATCAATTCAGCACGCCTGCCCCTATCAAGAAGTAATATGATTCTTTTCCATGAGACCTAGCCTGGATATTGGACCTCAAATTGATTTTGAATGGAATTATCCACTCATTGGTTGATCTCAGACATAAGGTCTCCAATTCTATTATAATCTAGTGTTTCCTACCTTATCTAACCAGACCATGGTTAACTTGGGATACATTCAGTATCTTAATATCTATATTATACAAATAGAGGACCTTTACTACCCCCATATCTTCATTACCATTTATCTTGATTTGGATTAGCTTATAAGTATACATAGCTCCAATGTAAAAGACACACGGGTAACTCTCATGTCTGAAAATCCAAAAATCCACTCACAATGTACTATTATCTCACTAAGAACTATTATTATAGACTAGTTGTCCTGAACCCTCCCTCAAAAAGTAAAGCAGTACTATGGTATTAGAATAAGGTTGTAACATGAAAACAAACCAAATATTATGTCTAGGGTAGAGCGGTCAAATTCCTTGTCTCAGTCAGCACCAACCGACCTATAATTTTATGTATGACTACGAAACACCCCATGGTTTACAACCATTTCCTTAGTGTACAATGAGTGATATAGAAAGCCTGAACCACCTCTAAGTCTCTCGATCAATGGTTCATGGATCTATGAAATTAGTAGGACCGAGTTGTAACTCTAATCTAAGGGAGTTGGAATTGTGAACTCAAGAGTATAGGTACAAGTTCTTGGAGTATGTAAATGGGAGATGTTACTTATGTAAATGAGTGAGAATAGTAGCTGATCCATTCAATGAGTTTAATATTCCCCCCAAAAAGGGATATGTTGGAGGAGGGTCCTTTATTTTATTTCACTAAACTAATAGATTGTCCTCTTCTCAGTGAGTAGGAGTTGCCTAAAAGATTAGTTTCACATTCTAGATGACTTTCAACTTTAGAAAGATGAAATAATAGATAGAGGCGATGTGAAATTATTTATTTCTTTTTGTGCTAGACTATGTGATGTTCAGGTTAAAAACCCTTATATATTATGTAGAAACTTTCTAAAGGGTGAGTAATGGAGTATATTTCATTCATTTTTTAATCCTGTTCTACAAATAATGATTTTTGCGTAACACAATCATATGTATTTGTCACAAACTAAACAGAAAGGTTCATCTTCAACCATCTTGAAAGGAAATTCTTTGTAGTCCCATGTTCTAGCACTTGTAACCCAAATGTCTAATAATAAAGTGATAGGTTAGACTATATATAAGAGTTCCATATTTATCCAAGGTGAACCTATAACTTAATACATGTACTCTTATATATAGTCAAAATCTTGACAAAACCTTATATGAATATAAATTGAACCTAGACCATAAAAACTTCAACATATGTTGGTTCAGTTAGTTTTCCCCATTTCTAGGCTTTAAAACACAATAATTGACCTATATTAATAAAATACTATTAGAACCTTTTTCATAGACATGGAGACAAGGTAGATATGATAGGTGAAATATCTCATGGTCTATAATGATCACTATATACCGATATTTTCTACTGCTAACCCAATTCGAAGCTAAGTGGTGCTATTATGGTTTGGGAAGGTTTGACTAAGCGAGTCTATTTCAACAGCTTATTAAGGTTGGATTAACTAGGTATGATAGTAACAAAATAGGGAAAAATCATAAAGGGGCCTTGTCTTGTTAGAAAGAAGACGAGGAGTCTTTCAATGAAAGAATGTTTCCAGTTCCTATGGATTGTGGGGAAGAGAAACAATCGCTAGATAAAGTTGGAACTCCCATATAGACATTTATTTATCCTTCTCACGATTTTGTTGTTTCAGCCTTTTGATTTCCTCCTACATATCACACAACTAATGACTGGTACTTATATATATTGACTGAACACCAAAAAATGATTTATTTTGAGAAGAATCTTGATTCACTACTATATAGACATAGTACATGTGATTGACCTGCTTCAACTGCCATGTGAACTGTAGGTTCACCCAGAACTACAAATTAAACATTAGTAGTTTGAGTAGCTGTAGAAATAGTAGATTCATCCGGAACAGATGAATTCAAGTGATAGGAACATCTTGATAGAAACAAGTTTTTTGGCAGGGTCCCTGAGGAATGTGTGGTGTCTTAGAAACCTGTCCAAATTCACATTGTCATTGCGTTAGGAAAACCGTTGATTGGCCCATTCCTAATACCTATATTATATTTATTAGGTGGTTGATGACTTGTATAGTGACCTTTTGATTCCTCGATTTGGGAAATTCTAGAAATTAGAGAGTTCAAAGACTTTTGTATAGTCAGTTTTTCAATCTACAACAAAGAGATCAGTTCTACCTTCCATGAGTACTGAGCTTATCGAGGCGGGAGGTGCTTTACGATCCATTCTTTATGGTGTGTTTCAGAGGGTTCCTGATTCAACATTGGTAAAGTTAGTGTTTCAAATCAAATTTGGGTCACATCCATGGGTTTGGGTCCTCTCTCTATAATTTAATGGCTTACCCTAGACTCAAAAAGCATAGAAATTCCTAGCTATTCTATTGAATAGAATCATGGGTCATTCTCTATTGATAGTGATTTATGAATATATAGAAGAGTAAATTTCATTATTTTTATCATTAATAGCATTAAGAGGTTAGTTAAATATTTGTAAATGTTTTCAAAGTAGTTGTTTGAATGAAACTCAGCGTTCGGCAAAGGTAAGAGTATTGGATTTTACCCTAGTTCACATTCAGGGTTGAGGTAGAAGAGATCATTTCTTTAGGGATGTGGGTTCAGATTAGGTTTCAGTGTCTAGAACATGGAATGGAATTAGGTCAATTCACTTTTCTTATTATATGCCGGTTATCAGGGAAATACCAGAGTGAACACATCTCTCTCTTTCAATTCTAAGGGAAACTCACTCATAGGGGTTTTGGACATTACTAAAAAATGTGAATCTCCAACTATTTCATTGTGAACTTACTCCCCCTCTGCGCAATCAGTTATCATAATATATAATGGATTTCTCCAAGACATCTTGTTAAGAAATGTTGGGAATTGAAGAAGAAAGTTATTCAAAAGAAGGATATCAGAAGGAAGACTCTTAGTTGTTGAATCTAAGCCACTAAAATGGTAGAATTAGAGTTTCTAAAGTTGGGTCATAATGATCAGTATATCTCTTAACCCTTTTTAACTAAATGGATGCTACATATATAATATATAAGGGTTTAGAACTCAGAAACTTCACCCTATTTGGTATTCAGTGCTACTTAATATATAAGGATTTGGAACTCGGATCCTTCACCCTATTCTTTATATAATGGGTCAAATATTTTAGAAAATTATCCCAATAAATATGTCCTACCTTTATATTAGACCAAATAAGTTATTTATAAGTAGTGATCAATATACCTTTCCTTTGTAGCATGCTGTGATAGCCAGTTTAGGGGTGCTCTAATTGGTTAGTCACCGCCCTCTTCTGCATCAATCTCTCAAGTACCTAAGTCATTTAAATATCCCTCACATTAAGACAAGTCTCAATGTAGTGATCATTCACTTATTTATAGTGAACTAATGGTTTGAAAATTCCCAATCACTATAGATGGAATAGAATTATGTAGAGTAGGAATGATCAATGAATCCTTCATTCCCTTCCATTCATACTAGTTGATCACTTGCTTTGAACTAACTATATGTGGAATACTAGAACATAGTACAAGTCGTTTATTGGTCTAGTATGGAAGACCATTTGTGAACACCCACTTATGTGTTGAAAATATTTTCATTCCCTTTTTTAAGGAGACGTAATAAATCAGTTCCTTATCAATATTATTCTTATCTATAAGAGAGAAAAGGTAGTCTCTCTGCTTTCATTACTAGAAGAATACCTTGTTTCACCTTTTGCTTGGGTGTGGGACTATCTGAAACTTGAAAGCTGAAAAAAGAAAGGAAAGAAGAAAATATATTGACAAACCCTGGCCAAAAAAATAAGACAAATATTCATACAACCTTTTCCATTTCCTAGCTGAGGATATCAAACTAACTGAACAGATAAATGGATAACAGACATAGACAAAACTAGTACAAGAGCTCAAGGAACAAGGAAAGTGGGAAACAACTTCTTCCTGGATTTTTAACACCTAGTATTATAATAATAATTTTCATCTCATTGTAAGTTAGTTGTAGGGGTGGATAAGTGGATAAATATCATACATAACCCCTATCCATAAGAATGGTTGAAATCGAAAAGCTATATCATCAATAAGATAAAAAAACACAAGTGAAAGTGACTGACATTCAAATGAAAAAATTGGGTTCTAAACCTTTATATATAAGTACCTTCTACTTATATATAATGTTTTAATTGGTGAGGTTCGAAAATATATGTCCCTATCAGGGTTAGGGAAATGGGAAAGATTCAAACCACCTTAAGGGAGTAGCCAACTAGCTACTGCTCAGGAATGGATGTTACTTAAACCAACATCTAGCAGCACCCCCCCACCCCCCAAGAAAAAATCGCTAGGGAAGTAGGTCATAAGATAACTAGAGAACTTATAAGGTAAAATATTAGTTACAATAGGTATAATATATTTAGAAGTTCTTAAGAATACATATATACTTAATAGGAACTGCAGTTAGGTATAAAACACTAGATAAGAGGAACATTAGTTACTGATGCCGCTGTTTATTTGAGCAATGGAAAAATGAGATGAGAAATCATTAAGGGTGTTGTCAGAAGTTATAGCATATGGAATGTGGTTGAATTCAAATGCAGAAAAGAGACTTGTTGGGGGGAAAACTCACTCAATGGATAGAAGAAAATTTAGATAGAATACATGCTGCTAACTCAATTGTGGGAAGTCTACCTATACATAGTTTCACTCTCTACCGGTGGTCTAATAAGGTAAGGTGGTTAAAGAGGTATAAAAGGTGAAATTATATGCTAGAATACCCATATTTATCTGGTATGGGAATCCTGATATCAATAAATTCATCACAGTCACTTGGGAAAATGTTTGTATTCTTGGTGAGGATGGTGGACTCAGAATCATATGTTTTAGGGAAGTTAGCCTTGCAATGCTTATGAATTAGGGTTGTAAAATTCTTAAAAAAGAGAGATAATTGTGACGTAATAATTTTTTATCAATTATACATAAAATGTGGACAAACATATCATTCTTCACTAGGAAATAGAAAGGTTTACCGTGAGATAGTTTCATCATCCTCACCATTCTGAATAACTTCTAGCATGTCTATGACTTGATGGTGATAAGCGCTAAGTATAAAGTTTGTCGATTCTCCACAATTGCTCAAATTGATGGTATGGGTTATCGCTAACCTATACATCTTGATCATACTATTATTATTCTTTGAGTGAGCTCATTATGAGCGGGTTCTACCTATAAGGACTAAGACCCTTAGCAGCCATGCTAGTTTTCAGAGGTAGGGGAAGACCATGAAACCCAAATTTCCAAGTATTTCATATTGAGGAAGGTTCTAAAATATCTGACCCTTTCAAAAGGGTCAAGAGTTAAAGACTAAAGAACTAAATCATCCTTTAGACCTCCATCTAAATTTAAAATATTTGTCGGATTACTCATCTCATTTCTCATGGGTTAAGAAGCTCTACTACCTATATTATACCAAGTCACTTCTATGATTATTTTGGATGCATAGCTACTATCATTATACAGATAAGTAGCACTCAATTATTTCTTTGAATCTCCGGTATTGACTACTCAAGGGAAGGCCAATTGATAGACTCTAGATTCTGTTCGGTTAGGTATTCTATATAAGGCTTATGACTTAGTGACCAGACTTGGTTTAGATTATAATGTGCCAAACCATGGTATGCCAGGAAAGGATGGGTATACTACCTATATTATTCCAACAATGAAGGTTAATGTGGCATAGTTCAAGCAAATCTCTTGACAATATATATAAGTACCAGCCACCATACTGATAATTTTCAAATTTGTGTGACTCCTCTTTGTTCAAGCTCTTAATCAACAATGACAGCTCAGAGGTGGAAACTAAATTAAGGAGTTCATAAAAATTCCTCTATGCAATCATTACAGATAGCTCAATATTATCTATAGAGGGTTGATTAAGCTTACAGTTAAAGGGAATAATTCGTCGTTAAATAAGTCCAAACTCTTGAATCATTCCTGGAGTTAGTTCCTGGTGGGCATTGGCCCTTTTGTGCTGTAGGATGAATCTATTTCTTAGTGGTTGGAATAAATTTCATAGGATCATTTCATAATTTTATGTGAGCCTCTCTTGATTCATGATATAGGGAGGTAGATAATATTTATCTTGTTTCGTGTGTCCCTTGTATTTCTCTATATTGGAAGAAATTTTCAGGTAAGAGATCCTCACATTTACTGTTCTAGAATGAATAATGAAACCTGAGAAGCACCAAATTAGAAGATGTTTACATAACCTCTTTCTAAACATTAATTCATTCAAGATGTCAACATTTTCTAGGGTGTTCTCAATAACCCGCATGTAATTTATTAGTTCAATATAGACTATTAGAGTAGAGTACCAAGGTATAAATTCCTCTTTGCGAACGTTTTGATTTCCATTGAATTTACATATGATGGATTAGTTTATTATCATTTTGAGAGGACCAGTGTCATGGGGCATTCATAGGATATTGGTTTGACCGTTAGGAAGCCACTCTTGTCATCCAAAACTAGGTTAGGATCAAGCAACCTACATTCTAACCACCCCTAATCCCGGTTTGGTGCTATCGAGCTATAGTTTGCTGGGATACATACCATGAAATGAAATATAGGATGGATATAAGATCATGAATTCACACTTAGATCAAGGCATACATGTCTGCAAAGATAAAAAATATTCCAAACATCCTTATGGAAGGTCTAGAGTTTGCAGCCCCACTTGGGATTTCATTGCACCATTAGTCCTTTTGATGTCTGAGGAAAGGGATAAACACTAAAATAATAGGGAGATATTCCTGGGTTGGGAACTCAATAGCCTTACTATTCTCACTCAACCTGGATGCATTAAAAGCGTATAGCTGAGTTTCCTATAGAGTTATTGATCACCCTCTACAATATTTACAATATATATACAATACTGATGTTCGCTATTCGGATGATTACCTTGAGTGATCGACTGTCAACGTGCACATATTCGGGTTAATAACCAAATCCTAATCTCATAGAGAGTGTGAAAGACAAAGACTATATCCAATGAGTATACAAGATAGAATTCCACTACTATAATGGATATTAGAATTCATAGAATATAGGTAGTTTGGTCTGCATCATGTGATAAAAATACATCAGTCGCCTCTTCTACCATAGAAAGCTTCCATAAAGGATGTAGGGATGACATGAGAGGTGGGGGAGAGGTTTATAGAAGTCTCAATCAATTCCCAGGGGAAGAAGTGTAATGAAATAATGTCACGGCCCATCCACCAGGCCCCGTTCCGTGACTATGCCAATCCCACCTTTCATAGGCCAGGGGCTGGCGACTATCACCAAAAGGTGTATTCCATAAAACTAGGAAGTCATTCCTTTATAACCTGTATATACACACAACCAAGAACACTAAAAGATATGAACACAAGTAAACTGTATAGTATAAATAGTGTGTACAGAAAGAAAAAGGGGCCAAAATACAAAACCAACTGTAATGTACAAGAAAACTGAAAAGTACAAGTAAACTGAATAGCTCCTGTGAAAACCCTCCAAGGATCCTTCCTGGACGGTAGGTACATCTCTCGATAGTCATCTCTCTGATATGCCTCATCTAATGTCCACCTCCAAGCTACTGCCAGTCTTGGTTCTCTCATCCTCAGTCAGCACTGTCCATCATCTTCACCAAACACAACAAGGTGTGGGCATAGCTCTTCCAGGGGTGATTATAACGATACTCAGTAGAGACCCCAAGACTCTTGAAGGTCTAAAAAACCCACAAAGGATAACAAAGAAATCATGAAAACATATGAAAACTCAACTTAGGTATATTCCCAAACATATACCTATGTTATCAACTATACCCATTTCATTCATGAAGAAGAACATGGCCCAACTCTTAGCCAAATATCAACTGTTCCGTAATGGAAAGAATACCATGATGGAAATACCACAAAGGTAATTCCACATAGAATAATACAACAAAGGTATTACCACAATGGTAAGTACCACAAAGGTATGCCACATAGAAGAATATCACAAAGGTTTCACCATGAAGGTAAGGACTCATCTCACATCAGGTATAACTTAAGTATGGTAGTAAAGATGATTAGAAGTAACTAATAAATAATCTTACTCTGTTAAGAGGGAGACCCACGTAGGATCATAAATCATCATACCCACATATGATCCTAATATAGAAGACCCACATAGGATCCATATAAAGTAGACCCACTTAGGATCATAGAGTAGTCCAATATGGATTCCTATAGCGGATCCATGTGGGATCCTCAAACACTGACCCACAAAGGATCCCAAAGCACAGACCCACATAGAATTCCTATCTCATGTTACAGCCAGCTATAGGTTTCCCGCACTAAGCTCTCTTGATTCCTAGAGGGTCCACAACTCATGAAACATGTCGATACTCCAATTTCCACAAAGTTACATGAAGAAGAATCCCAAAGGCCGACCACGTAAAATGGGTCTCTATGCAATAGACGATGCATCAATCAGACACCTGATCTGTATGTTATTGGCCTTTAAGTTCTGAGGGCCCAGTTGTATTCGTGTTCAATCCATCCTAGACGTACCCCAAGTTTATCCAAAACACAAGTGGGGTATTCAAAAAGGACCGTCTCAATCCAAGGTTTCCAGTTTCATAGAAGGTTCGTCAAATGGACACCCGTAGCTCAATATATGGATGAAAGAACAAAAAGGGGTCGAAGTTGGTTCAAGTCTGGTCCAACTCGACCTGGTCTGACCCGGGTTTGGTCCTGGGTCCGACCTGGCCTACTAGGTCCAGTTCAGCCTACCAGTGCAGCCTGCTGGGCAGCCCGCGGGGCGGCGACCTGCAATGTGGCAGCCCGCACCCTCCTCCGCACTACGCGGTCATGTTCCGTGCCTTCGCTGATGGGTGGCAGTGAGTTGGATGCCCTCCCCTCTCCACCATGGAATAAGGTAGTGACTCCTGCACACCGAACTGCACTTATGCATGTCACTACCACTTCGTGTAGCCAACAGGCGTGTCATTAATTTCCCTTGCTCTGCCACGGCCGACGGGACAATACTCTTCTCCGACGGCGCAATTGCGCCCTCATGGTCTTTGCAGCCGGTTGTGGTGTCAGCCGCCGCTCCCGCGTCCAACTGGTACCAATCACCGACACTGGTCACCATACTCTTCCATTGTGAATAACACATCAAAAACCAAAAAGTATTGCAGAGAGGTATGGAAATGTTCGATTGGCCTGTACCCTCCGCGTCAGAGTGGTAAGAAGCGACTTATTAATTCTTGAATCATGAAGAACGTCAAGAACTGGTAAGTGGGTATTCAAAACAACAAACCCTACCTTTTTGTTTGTTGGAAGTTTTCATGAGGAATAAGACGTAGTCATTGGATAATTTTGGCGTTCGTTTCCTCTGCAAGGTGCTTCCAATCCGGGATCGGGGGCAGTTCCTCATTCTTCGTTGGAGAGACATTCTTCATTGGAGAAGCGTTCTTCATTCTTGAAGAAGAGTTCCTCAAAAGTTCTCTCCCAAATTCCCCTTTTCAAACCAATCCTCTCAAAGTTTAATGGGATCCAATATATATTAAATTAATTTTAACAAATTAATTTATGTTGGAAAAAAAATAATGTTGGCATAATTAATTGTATTGTGTTGGAACAAATAAATAAAATTGGGACATGAAAGATTTTCTCCCCATTAAGAGTGTTTCAGGTGGTCCCCACCACCATGGATTTAAATTGGTGGGTTTCCTAGCTTGGGTGGCCCCCACCACTGAGCATTCCAAATGGGAGGTTTTTTTAAAAAAATTAGCTCATTATTTTATTTCTATTTCCGCACGAAAACATGAAAATTAGCTTCCACCTTCGACCAACTGTGGTCGAGCTGAAGTTCTAATTCAGCGAATACTTGTGCTGTGAGATCAATGGTGTCCTCTAATTTTAATTCCAAGAACTATTTCAACAGATACAAAAAAACACTTGCACGTTTTCTGAATGTACATAAATAAAAGTTTAGAAATTCATTCCGAGCAAACTGGGTCTTAGAATCACCCGCCTTCAATTTTCACGGCCTCGTAAAATTCCCATATAATTAAAAAAATTACATGGAATTTTCATTGTCATTAAATTCTCCCCAACTCAGGTATTTTCATCCCCATAAGACATAAATCAAACTAAAGGAACAAATGGGGGGTACTGAGCATGTATCTGAGCCTCCCGCTCCCATGTTCTCTCCTAGAGGTTCTCGTGCTACCAACATACAAGAACCAGAGGTATCGATCACCCACGAAGGACTATCTCTTGTTGATCATGAATCTCCACTAGAACCTCCATAATCATTGCACTATCATCGATGTCCAGCTCTCTGTGGTCAATGACGTGAGATGGATCATGCATGTATCTCCTTATTTGGGATACGTGGAAGAAGTCATGCACCCGATTCAACTGAGGGGGAAGAGCTAATAACTAATCCACCTCGTCAACTCTACTGAGAACCTGAAAGGGTTTGATAAACCTCGATGATAACTTGCCTCCCCAGCAAAATATTCGTAACCCTCATCAGAGAGAGACCCATAGAAAGGCATCGTCACTATCCTTGAACTCCAAATATCTCCATCTACTATCGTTATAAGACTTATTCCTCCTCTGTGCAGTCTTAATCCACTCTTAGATGATTTAAACCTTCTCTGTGGTATCTAATACAATATCTGGTCCCATGAGTGCTGAATCCATTGGGTCAGTCCATCATAAAGGTGATCATTAAGGTCGGTCATACAATGCCTCTAATAGTTCCATACCAATGGGGGAGTGATAGCTGTTGTTGTATAAAAACTTCACCAAGAGAAAGTGATCCTCCCAGCTACGACTGAATTTGAGGATGGAAGAACACATCATGTCCTTGAGGGAATGAATGGTCCACTCAATCTAGACATCTGTCTAAGGATGGAAGGTGGTTCTCAAACAAAGATATGTCCTGAAGGCCTCCTCCAACCCCTTCCATAGCTGGGAAGTGAACCATGCATCATGATCAGAGACAATCACAGAGGGTACTCCAGGTAGTCACACAATCCCATGCACATAGAGGCATCCTAATCTCTCTATTCAACCCTACTCTCTGATTGGTATGAATTGGGCCTACTTGGTGAGTCGGTCAATGATCACCCAAATAGAATCATAACCCCTATATGTATGTGGAAAACCTATCACGAAGTCCATGGATATCCAATCCCACTTCCACTATGGGACCTCTAATTGATGAACTAATCCTGTTGGTACCTGATACTCCACCTTCACTTGCTGACAAATGAGGCACCGAGAGACAAAATCTGCTACTTCTTTCTTCATTCTCGGCCACTAATGTTGTCGTAAGAGGTCCTTGTACATTTTCTCCACTCCTTGATGTACTTATAAAGGGGATGTGAGGAACTCCCTCAACACTTCCTCATGAAGCGACACAAGTACCATGGTACGTCCTCTGAAAAAGATATCGTGCTCCCCAAATTTAGAAAATCAATCAGGTAATTGTCCTGAGGATATCTGAGCACGTCGAGGCTCGCAGTCAGTACCCTCATGTTGCGCCTCCCTTAATCACTGAAGTAGTGGAGGAGTGACTGTAAGAAACTAAAGAATATTTTCTCCATCTCGATCCACAAAGGAAATCTGCAAAGCGAATAGATACTCTGTCGCCTCACCTAGAGGTTGTATACCAGATCTATTGCTGAGTGAATCTATTACAGCGTTTTCCTTCCCAGGAGTGTAGACTATCTCGAAGTAAGAGTCTTGGAGGAACTCAAGCCAACGTTGTTTCCTCAGGTTCAAGTCCTTATGATGGAATATATACTTGAGACTCTTCTGATCAGAGTAGACTGTATAACGTTCTACCATAAAATAATGTCACCACATCTTCAAGGTGAAGACCACTGCTGCTAACTCCAGGTCATGGGTAGCATAGTTTTTCTCATGTAATCTTAGCTGTTGAGAACCATATAAGATAACTTCTCACTACTGCATTAGGACACATCTCAGATTGGTACCTGATGTGTTGTAGTAGACTACGTACCCAATGCCCTCCTCCGATATCCTCAATATGGGGGCACTACTCAGTATCTGTATCAGCTCCTAAAAATATAGTTGGTATCTCTCTGACCATAATAAAGGTTTCCCCTTCCTATTCAACATTGATAAAGGTGATAAAATTCTGGATAAATCTGTCACAAACCTCTAGTAGTATCCGGACAAACTCAAGAAACATTGTAACACCGTCACACTCCTAGGTGGCTCCGAATAATGTACCGCATAAATCATTGCTGGGTCCACCGTAAGTCCAGCCTCTAAGTTGAAATGTCCAAAAATGTGAATCTCTCGGATCTAGAACTGGCACTTTGAGAGCGTAACATAAATCTTATTCTCTCTTAGTGTGCCCAAAACTATCTACAAATGTTAGGAATGCTCCATCTCTATAGCCGAGTTGATCAGAATGTCATCAATGAAGACTACTACAATGTGATCAAGGAATGGCTGAAATATCTTGTTCATTAGTCCCATGAACACTACTGGAGAATTGGTCATGCCGAACAGCATGACCAAAATCTCATAATGGTCATACCGACATCTGAAAACCATATTTTTCACATCCTCATCTCATACTCTGAGTTGCTAATAGCATGATCTGAGTTCTATATTAGAGAACCATTGTGCTCCCTTCAGCTGATGAAAGAGTTCTTCAATCCTTGGGAGTGGGTACATGTTCTTCACGATTACCTTGTTCAGGAGTCGATAGTGAACAAAGAGTCTCAAGCTCCCATTCTCTTTCATGGCGAACAAAATTGGGGCTGCCCATGGTGAAACATTGGGCCGAATGAATCCCTTAACCTATAAGTCCTCCAGTTGTACCTGCAGCTCATGAAGCTCCGAGGGAGCCATCCGATATGCTGGTGTATATATCAGTGCCATCATGCGGTACAAATCAATGTAAATTTCTTCCTATCTATGTGGAGGTAGACCTACAACATCATTAGGGAAGACATCTATGTACTGGTCCACCACTACAGGATAGCTTAGACTATTCACATCAACCACTCTAAGGGTTAGGATTGTTAATTGATGAGTGATCGGCTGCACTATCCTCCGAGTAAGTCCATCCTGTGCAGAAAAGGCTCCCTTCTTTTCAGTGAAGGTAAATCTAGTCCCATCAGTGCATACACAAAACACATTGTGCCTAATATAGTCAATATGAGCATGGAGTGTAGATAACTAGTCCATAACAAAGATGACATCATAAGGCCTCAACACCACTACTAGGAGATCCCAGCTGAAGCTCTTTCTTCCTAGACTAAGCTCACATTACAGACACCAGTGCGTAATTTCCAAATCCTCTCCTATAGGAGTCTCTTGCCATAAAGATCATGCCAACAGATCCATCGGAATCTCCAAGCTCCCAACGAGGGTAGTGGGAATAAAAGAATGATTAGAACCTGTGTCTATAAGTACTACAACTAAGGTGGAGTAGACACATATCGTACCTTGTATCATCTCTGAAGAGCCATGGGCATAGGTTTCAGCTACCTATACCTGAGCTCGCCCCTTTCCACCTTCTCCTTGTGGTTAGGGTGGACCACATAGTAGTGGTGGGAGTAACATTTTGAATCGTTTCCCACCGCCAGCTGCATGGCCGGCTCTTCTACCACGCCCGCATTCTCCCTGCGGACCTCCTCAGTTGAACCTCTATATCTTCTTGGGCAGTCCTTCAACCATCTTATGATCATCTATACAACAGGTCGAGAAGTCAAGAGTCTTGTGACCCTACCCGCCGCATTCGTAACACTGCCAGCTTCTCGTATGACTGGATCTGTCTCATGTGGCCCACACAATAGAGCCTGAATCCTGCAGTCATCACCTATAGGTCAGGTCCTCTTGGACCTCTCTGACATATGTCTACTTACAGCTGCAGAAGACTTCACTATGTGATTCACGATGTTGGGTCTCACTGCTGGTGACTGCTCAACAAGGAAACTCTCTACTAAGAGGGCTCACTCTAACACCCCTGCCTACGTCAAGGTGTAGAGATAAATCATCGAAACCCTGATCTCCTTCCTGAGTCCCAGCTTGAAGGTTCGGCCCAAGAATAATGGGTCATGCACCATATCAGTGGAGTATCGTGAGAGGTCGGAGAACCTCACTCTATACTTAGCCAGAGTAATGCTACCGTGTTTTAGATGAAGAAGCTCTTGTATGCACACTGCGTGAAGGGTCATTGGGACAAACTCTACCATAAACAGGATCTCAAAGTCCTCTTATAGAAGTATCACCTCATCGTAAAACTATAGCAACAAGCTCCACCATCTTCCAATGGTAGCCTGTATAAGACTGGCGACAGGCATAACCATGTGATCAGATGGTGTCCTTACAAGTCATAATACTCTCAGCATGACCTCCATCCAATCCTCAGCCGCCCGGGGGTCCATATCACCTTGGAACCTCAGTGGCCTATGTCACTGGAACTCGTGCAACGTTCTCAAGCAGCATGCACTCTATACTATTGGGGAAAGTTCCATCGATGTCTAAACGGGTAATGGTACCATCGGTGCCTCTGATGGTGCCTGTACTAATAAAGGGGCATGCACTGAGGCCTCATCGCTCAATGGGATATCATCACATACAATACCTGGAACCCTAGATGGATTTTGGCATGTAGGCATCCCGAAAAAACTGATGTTCCACAATCAATAAGTTATACCTGGTGAGCTGACTCAAGATATCAAAATGAATACTTTTTTGAAACATAAACGCAATCAATGTTTTCGTGCACTAAGTCAGAAATCAGATGTCAGGGTCCTGGTGTATGGATACGTTAGCCACCACATCAACACAGGATTCCTTAAACAGATAACCACACTCACTACACTTAACACTATTACCGTTAAAACGATCAGAGTCCAATGTTCTACGGTAGAACCGAATACTCTGATACCAATTTGTCACGACCCGTCCTTCCGGGATCGTGTCATGACAACCCCATGCCCGCCTTCCATAGCACAGGGGCTAGCGAATGGCACCAAAAGGTGTATTCCCTAAAACAGGGAAGGTATTAACTTTATAAAAAAAATATACATACAACCAAGAACACTTCAAGATATGACCACAAGTAAACTTATAGTAGAAAGAGTGTTTACTGTACGAAAAAGGGGCCAAAATAAAAGCCCAACTGTAAAGTACAAGAAAACAGAAAAGTACAAGTAAACCGAACAACTCTTGTGAACAACCACCAAGGATCCTACCTGAAGGGTAGGTACAACCCTCGAACGGTTGTATTTGTGGTACACCTCATCTAATGTCCACCAAAAAGCTACCTCCAGTCCTGGTACTCTCTTTCTCAGTCAGCATTGTCTATCATATGCACCAAACACAACAAGGTGCGAGCGTATCCCATGCAGGGGTGAGTATAATGATACTCAGTAGGTACCCTGAGACCCTCTAAGGTCTCACAAAACACACAAAGGATAAACCACAAAGCATAAAAACATATGGTAACCCTATGGTGGTATATTCCCATACATATACAAAAGTTATCCAGTTTACCCATCTCATTAATGAGGAAACACAATGCCCAACTCTTTGCCAATGATCAACTGTTCCATGAAGGATAGAATACCACATATGTAATACCACAAAGGTAAGAACCACAAAGGTAAATCCACACAGAATAATATAAAATATTATTAAAACAAAGGTATGTACTGAAAAGTTATGCCACACAAAAGAATACCAGATGGGTTTCCCCATGAAGGTATGGACTCATCTCACACTAGGTATAACTTCGGTACAATAGTAAAGATGAATAGATGTAACTACTAAATCATCTTACTCTATTAAGAGGCAGACCCACGTAGGATCTTAAATCATCAGACACATGTAGGATCCTAATATAACAGACCCACGTAGGATCCTAGTAAAGCAGACCCACGTTGGATTCTAGAGTAGTCCTGCATGGATTCCTACAGTGGATCCATGTGGGATGCCCAAACATAAACCCACAAAGGATCCCAAAGCACAAACCCACATAGGATCCCTATGTCATGTTATAGCCAACTATAGGTTTCCCGCACTAACCTCTCTTGATTTCGGTAGGGTATGATCCTCACGCCACAGGTCCTTACTCCAACAACCATGAAGTTCCAAGAATAAGTATCTAAATGGACTACCACATAAAAGGGGTATTAACCCAATAGACAGTGCATCAATCAGACGCCCAGTCTGTAAGTTATTGGCCTTTTATATTCCAAGGTCTCGTTTGGATTCGTGTTCGATCCAACCCGTCCATGCACAAAATTTATCGAAAACTCAAGTAGGGTATACCAAAATAACCTTCTCAATCCAAGGTTTTTGGTTCCGTAGATAGTTCATCAAACGGAAACACATAGATCAAGATATTTCCGAATGAACAAAAAGGGTTCGAAGTTTGTCTGGGTCTGGTTCAACTTGGTCGGACCGACCCAGCCCAACCTAGCCTAGGCCGTCCTGACCTAGTTCGGGTCAACCCGGTCCGACCCGAGTCTGTCCATGGGTCCGACCTGGCCCACTGGGTCTTGCTCGGCACACTGAGTCCAACCCGGCCCACCCATCTGGGTCTGGCCCAACCCGCCACGGATGGCCGAACAACTAACCCCCTCCTCTGCACGGTGTTGTCGTACACCACATATTCGCTGGTGGCTAACAGTGAGTCGGCCTCCCTCCTCTTGCCACTGTGGCATAAGGCCTCGTCTCCTGCACGCGGGGCAACATGGACGCGTGCTGCCGACCCCTTCGTGCGGCCTACAGGAGTGATGGTCGCCGCCCTTGCTCCGCCATAGCCGTCTTCGTGGCTGGTCGTGGTGCTGACCACCGTTCCCGAGTCTTGCTGGTGACATTCACCGACATCGGTTCCTGTCCCCCTCCATCATGAACAACACATAAAAAACCACACAGGATTGTGGAGAGTTCAGGCCATGTTCTTATGGCTCGTACCCTCCGCATTAGAGTTGTACAAAGAGGCTTATTAATTCATGAATCCCAATGAACGTCGTGAATTTGTAAGGGGTATTCAAAACAACAAACCATGCCTTGTCGTTTGTCAAAGGATGTCACGAGGAAGAGGATGTAGTCATTGGAGAACTTCGGCATTCATTTCCTCCACAAGGACATTCTGATTCAGGCTCGGGGTCGGTTCCTCGTTCTTCGTTGGAGAGACGTTCTTCATTGGAGAGGCATTATTTGTTGGAGAAGAAGTGTTCCTCCAATGTTCTCTTCCAATTCCCCTTTGACATCCAATTCCCTCAATGGTGACGGGGAGAAAATATAAAATAAATTATGTTTAACAAATAAATTTATGTTGGAATAAAAATAAATTTTTCACATATAATTTTATTGGGTTGTCACAAATAAATTAATTGGGTAGTTGAGAGGTTTTCCCCTAATTAAGAGGGATCTAGGTGGTCCCCACCACATTGGATTTAAATTGGGGTGTTTCCTAGCTCCAGTTCCCCCACCACCGTGTATTCAAAATGGGAGGTTTAAAAAAATAAAATAACAGTTGATCGTTTTTTTTATTTCCACGAAAATCATGAAAACTAATTTTCACCCTCGACCAATTGCGATCGAGGTGAAGGTCTCATTAGGCGAATATCGGCGCTGTGTGTTCAACAGTGTCTTCAGATTTTAATTCTGAGCACTGGTTCAAATGTTATAAAAACCCACTCGCACGTTTAATAAACGTACTTAAATAAAAGTACAGAAATTAATTTCCTACACACCAGGCCTCGTAATCACGAGACATAAATTTTCATGGACTCATAATATTCCCATATAATTAAAAAAATTATATATAATTTTCTGGGTCTTTACAATTAAAACTATACATTACTGTGACAGAATAGACCTATCTATCCTATATGATAAGGCATAATAGGATGAAGCCCCTTTCATCATTGAATAAGGGTAGCTTGCATTATTTGGATTCATTGTTTAAAAAGAATGTTTTTTCTTATTGCTTTGTGGAAGAGCATTCTTTGTGACTATAGACTTTGTTGTAAAATTATTCATGTTTTCTATCCCACTATTCATGTTTCTAAAATAAGGGATTCGACATGGGAATTAGTACTCTTCTAATAGCCAATAATAAAATATTATTAAGAAATCCTTACCCTTAGAAAGGGTCAAATATATAGTACATGACCCTATATAGTTCACCCTAAGGATTAAGATATTTTAGAACATTGATCAATGTAAAGGATGAAATCTCAATTCTCTAGTCCTCTTCTAGTATGGAATTTGATAGTGAATCATATTCAATAGAATGGTATTTGATAATATCCAGATATGCCTATTGTTGGTATGGTATATACTATAACAGTGGAGTTTCTGACTTCTGAATGTATCCCATCCAAGAGTAAGAAAGAAAAGTCCCCACATCTGATTCATGTGCACAATACCCCCATCAAAAAAGAACGAGTTTATTTTCAATGGTCATAGCTCCCTAAAAGCCACTATATAGAAGAGTACCAGTCCGAGTTGGCCTACATCTCCTTCTATCACAACCCCAAAAAACAAGCCATTCAAAGAATCAATATCATTATATGCTCTATTACATATTCCATTTACTATTAATTCATATGAAAAATAAAAAAACTAATGTATAAAACCTTCTTTCTCAAAGAACATTGAATATTTTAGAATGGGAGTGAATGTGGTCAAACCTACTGATTTCTCTACTTACTGGTCTACTGACTAGTCACTAGCCCAGATAGGGTAGATCAGTATAATATAGTTGGACCATTATAGACACCACTATAGGAACAAAAAATGGTTCCTATAGTGGTGCCTATGTTGGTCCTCCAATAAACTACATAGTAGAGTACCTGGATAGATTATACCGACCTATTGAATCAAATCATGCATTAGTTGGAAAAGAAAATATGATACCTGATTATAGGAAATGGACCCCAGATAAGTACCAATGACTATCACTATAATTAATTCCATAAAACCTTCCTCGAGGAGGGAATTTTTTTTCCTTTGGTCTTCAGATGTGGCATTTCTTCTATTATGTGATACCCTAGAAATGAAAATGGGAAAGTAGTTCCTTTTTTCCATTACTCATCCATTAATCTATAGATCATTTAGTCCCTTGATTTTGCCTTTGCCCCTTGAAAACATACTCCATTATACATATACATTAATTAAGTAATGATACTCTTTTGGGGCCTGAGGTCTATGGTTCCAATGCCCGTTAGCTAATGAATGTATTCTTATCCTAGAAGGGTGCTTATTGCTTTCAAAAAGTGAGGTATATTTATATGTTCAAGTAATCCCATTTGTTTCTGCTCTGATCTTCCCTACTACCTCCATACTCAGAAATTCTTAGGCATCAGACCATTGGAGAGGAAGTGAGTTAGCATGTCAAATAATGAAAAAGTGTAGAGGAGCGAATTTGGGCCTACAACTAGGCATCCTGGATGAATGTAGTAGTATGATGTCCAAGAACAAGTGAAATTGAAGCAAGAACTCTTAGGCAATGAGTCACATCACCTCTTTCGATATTCAAAGAATATCATATATAAATAGTATACAGAGGTAATTAGCTAATATGGAGCAATTTATATCATCCAATATATTTAAGTACTAGCCTCTTGCATGAAGTGGGGTTAAGGACAAGGTAAGAGTTTGGGAAATCAAATCCAATTCCACCGGGAAGAGAAAGGAGTCATGTCCCAAATCAACATCGGAGAAAAAATCATCATATTCAAAGGTTTCAAATGATATGAATCTTTTGGGTAAGGTTCTGAATGATCGAACCCTTTATAAAGGGTCTGGTCCTAAACCCTTAAATATAATTAGCAGCCCTTTTAAAAGTGTTAATAGATGGTACAAACTATTAAAAATTTTATTAGAGTACTAATTGTGGAACCCCTATAACTCTTTTGGATTGGGTTTTTCTTTCAACTCCATTAGTTGTTGACTTAATGGTCAGGTGTAGGTGGGTCGAATCGGTAGTTCGATCTCAAATGATCAGTGAGCCAAGGGTGATACGATCCCCATGGACAAAGAGTCCCCCAACCACATGGAAATGAAATAAGGGAGAGTGGTGTGTTTTAGAGTGTATGGTTGATGGAATGTGAACTTCCATCAATTCTACGGTTCGAGTGTCAACAATATTCCTAAGAGTTCAAGTTCATGTTGTTGGCATGTGGAGCACCTTTGACCCATGACATTGACATAGTATGTTGCTTGGAATCCTTTGAATAGTGTCAGTCCCCAAACGATCCCTGATGAGATTTTTCTATTGTGACTACTACCTATATTATACCAAGTATAAACAAACCATCACAAGTACTCTTATAATATTTTCATAAGGGCCTTCGATTTCATCTACTCAAGATAAATTCTATAAGACATCTTGCACCACTTGTGGTGTGGGAGAAGGACTATTAGAGTAGATTTCTGACTACACTCGATGGTGGTTGCACTACGATTTAAACAGTGCCATAAACTGCCATGCAATGATTGGAACAAAGAACTGAGCACCGACCAACTCCAACTACTATCATGATTGCGCCACAAGAAGAGTGCATAGTAGACAATGAGATATAAAACAAGCTACAAACAAGACATCAACATTCACCACTACTACAGGTGACAAACACCCCTGAATGATCAAGTGGCATTAGAGGTCCAGTTTAAATTCCTTTATCATTCCCCCCTTCGGAGAAAAGGTGTATCGATGACTACCGAATTGCATTGAATTAATGAAACCAGATTGGATATGTTTTTGGTCCATTTTCAGTTTTTTGGTTCCATTCCATAGGATGGGAAATCAGTTAGGAACCTTGTATTGGTGAATGGGTTTCTAATCATGAATCCATTTACAAACATTGGGACAAAGATATCATTTCTAGTTTTTCTCAAGCTGAATTGACCTTCCAGAGAGCCATCTATACTCCATTGGTAGCATAAATCATAGGCTTGGTACTCATTGATAATGTTGGGAATCACCCCCATTTTAACTATTCTATCACCATCGTGGAATGGTATAGGATACTCAAAACGTTTTAGAGTGTCCATAGAATGATATATTGGTTACAATTGGTCAGGTCATCTATAAATATTTCCTTTGGACCATCCAACAGTTCATGTTTCAGATCTGAAGCATCATATTTTTTCATAGGATGTTCGTTCGTAGTTCAACACAGCCACTCAAGTACACAATATAGATTTTCTTCTACTATGACTATCGATAAAAACCAACCCCATGAAACATTTTTTCAATGGATCCACCCTCCAAATATAATTATGAATACGGATACAAGAACACAACTGTCTTATTTCATACATAACAACCTCCATTATAGACTCTTTATGAATCACATCTGCCCAATAGCTCTCAACTCAATACCAGAATCCAATTGTTCTACAGAGATGAATCATAGAACAACTAAAAATGTGGTATTTTGAACCCCCTTACACAATGAAAATATGATCTTAGATGGACCAGTGTGATTGGGTTTTCAATGTCTATGCTCTATTCAAAATAGATATGGTGGGTACGATGTCCATATCCACTGGCGGAATCGAATGACACCTGACATGGGATATTCACTTCATGACTGGTCAATGGGGAAGACACACCGAGCGGATGGGTTCCCAATAGAGATGGATGGTATCCACTTATATTAGTTTCAATATTATTAGAGTAAAAGGATGTACTCTTCTATATAGTCCTTTCTTCGTTTTCTTGGGCTCCTTGTAGTTGTGTGGATAGGATGCACATCTTCAATACTATATAGACATACTACTTGGGTCGGCCCCATCAAGAGAGAGTTACAGTTGGGTTAAAAGAGGTATTTATTTTTAGTTTAATAGAGGGCATGATAACTTATGTTATCATTGAGTTTTTGGTTATCTGCGGAAGAGAGAAATCAACATGAATATTGGTATAATATAGGCAAGCCACTCAAGGTACCACTATAGGGACCACTATAGGTAATGAACCACATATAGTGGTTCCTATAAGGGTCCCTATAGACTACATAGAAGTGTATCTAGCTGGATTACCTGAGGTATACATGTAGTATCCTTGATAATGACCAAGAACCACTCTGGTACGGGTCAAGAGGGCAAAAAACTAAAGATCATAGAAGTAGTACTCTACTCTAATAGTCTAGAAACTACACTCCTATTAATTTCGGTATGGTGTGATCAGGTCAATACTCAACTCTAATAGTAAGGTTGGTAAATCAAATTTTTGTAATCGGAATTACCTCCCACTTGATTTATTATAATATTGGTAGTAGAGAAGCTTCCATGGGAACAACTAGGAGGTTGCAGGAAAAAATGGTGCCTGAAATTAGGACTATATAGACAGTGTATCGATGGGAGGAAATTGGTCTTTCTGGAGGCTAGGATAGATATTATTATAATATAGGTATATACTAGACTAGTAGTAGATGGATGTAAATGAGGTTTAATCAGGTGGAAGGGGTGTCTCTTTTTAGGGTGAGGTGGTTGGATCAACTGTAGGGAATTGAGTTGGTCATATGTTTTCTAGATCTAATTCCAATGCCGCCACTGGATTAATTCACCAATTATATAGAAATCATTTGGTTATTCCTTGTACCCTCAACATAATATATATATTTATATATGATACCAGTCGGACTTTTTGGGGTTGATCTGCAGTTGGAAATTTTTTATTCTCCTACGAATGTCGGGAAAGACCTCACTGTTAAAAGAGATATAAATGGTGAACTACATTCAAAATGAATTCAGCCATGGGTTTTAGACCAGTATTGACTATCTATCTAAATAATGATTCCATGTATCCAATTGGTGTATGGGAATGGCTCGTACTAGGTTCACTGGATTGAACAAATCGAGTTCTTGGGAATCGGAGAAATCACAAGGTAGCATGGCGTGGAAGGCCATATCAGGTGGAAATCGAGATCAGATCACACTAAGAGGGGGTGTCCATGTCGTACGGTTGTTTCATTAGTCAATGTTCTACTTGGAAAGAACAGTCTATTTTACTACCATGAAGACACTTGGGTATGGAGGACTCTATATATAGGTATTCTAGCATATAAAGTGTGTATCTGTTCTATAATCTAATAGGTAGACATTAGGTTGTGTGGTTGGGAATCTACTGATACTGGCATCATGATACAGAGCGGTTGAGCTGCAGTTGGAAATTTTTGTTTCTCCTATGAATCTATTTTTATGTGATTACTAGAATCTGGTGTGGTGCTTCGGAACTCAAATATTGAGATGGAATAAATTGCGATTCACGGCTCACACAAGGTTGAATGGGGGCTACCTCAAAATGAAATCTCTAATACCTATACTATACCATGTACTATTAAATTTATTTATATAGAGTCATAATCAGTAATATACTATAAATGTACTCTTGAAAAATTGGAAGGTCAATACTATATAAAAAAACTACCCGTTTGATGTGGCACTCTTGAAAAAATACACTTGGAAACAGGTACTCGCATTGTGTTCCATTTACAGATCCGAGCGGGAGAAGTCAGTTCTTGACCCTCCCAAAAAGGTTCTATTAGATCTGACACTTTTTATCCCATAGATATAAAGTATCTGAGGAGGGTCAAATCTTTTAGATCTTTTATACATAGTCATATTCGGAATTTGGTGCTACATTATATATATGAGTTTAGAACTCGGCTATATAAACCTATTTGGATTAGAAATGGTCGTATCTATGAAGCCTGGCCATATATAGTTTGACTCTATTTGTTAAATCCACTTCTCTATTCCTACAGGCATCAGTTCCTTTTCCCTATCATTATTGGACTAGTTCCTTATACCTATCAGTGATGGTTGAGGTGGTGTTGTGGTGGGGGTTTGTAGAGGAAGGCACTCGAGGTAAAAGACTAAAATTGTACATAAGGTTGTTGATGAATATTGACATTGGAACAACATGGGGTGGGATGGAATGAAACTATTGGCCGAGTGGAGAAGGTGGTTTCACCTCGATGGTTCTCTATCATTGCATTAGGTTTTTCAAGGCAATGGAAGAGCAAGATACCGAGGTGATGCAACTCAATTGAGATATTGGATTACCAATTCCAGTAGCATATGAAGTCGTATGATGACTATAGACAATATATGATGAGAGAGATGAGGTATTAATGGGGGAAATGATGAAGCGACTAACAAGGGGGTGTTATGTAATGGTCAAGAGTACATTCATGGGTACTCTTCCTATATAGTTTATAGTAGAGTAGTTAGGGTAAGTGTTGAAGGAGAAATGACATCTAGTAATGGGTAATGATCAGATCGAACACTACATATACAACTAGATAAATATTATCTTAGATTGGATGGGGCGGAATAAATGGTTCATGAGACCTCTCCATCTAGTAAGGCATGCTTGATTCACCGAGCCATTCCTATCATTTGGTGGAGCCATGTCCATAACCAATGTCGAGAGCTATCAGTGCTGGGGCCAGTATAGTTGGTGGTTTTTTTACATGCATCCAAGTCTTGGGGGTTCTACAGTTTGTTTTATGGGGCTAGTGGTGATCCTATACACCTTGTTACATTGGTGGTGCGATGTGCTATGGGAATCGAAGGCAGAGCATCATATCCGAGTAGTACAAAATTTACCACGATATGGCTCTTTGTTGTTAATTTTCTCGGATGTTATGTTCCTTATTTCTATCTTTTGGGTGTCTTATCATTCTAATTTATCACCAATGGTAGAGGTCAAATTGATATGGCCACCCCAAGGAATCTTTCATTTCAATCCTCAGGAGAATCCCATGCTTAATACCATGATTCCCCTAATGTATGGATCATCAATCACTTGGGCACATCATGATCTACTGAACAACATGTACCAATGATCTGTTTTCACTATACACATTACCTTTGCACTGGTTCTTGTTTTCACTGGGTTTCAAGCGTTTGAATATGAAGATAGCTACTTCTCGTTGTCAGATTGTATATATGGTTCAACATTTTCCTTAGAAACCAGATTTCATGGGTTTCATTTGATCAGTGGGAAACTATACTCGACCATCTATTATTATTACCAAATTATAGGGTTGTTTTTCAAGGTGCATCACGTTGGATTTGAAACAGCAACATGGTAATGGCATTTTGTAGATGATTTTTGGGTCATCATCTTTATCTTAGTATATTGGTGGGGAGGACGGGGTAATTTGAAAAAATAAATTATACTGGTTGGACAATATAGTAGTTGAGTACTATCTATAGAAGGTTTATGGAATTGTAGCATTGTGGTGATATAATCAAATTCACTAGGTCAAAAGAGATAATGTAAATGGTAGATTTAAGAAACAAGATTGATTAAATAGTTCTATGATTCAAACTATCTCTTTTTCACTATTCGTTTGGGAAGGAAGAGATATTGGAATATCATTTCCCTGCTTCGTTTCATCGCATGTTGCTCTTAGGCTATTTTCAATTTTCCTTGGTGCTCCACCTCAAAGATGTTTTTTGGATGATTATTCATAGAGCATTTCCATTGTAATTTATTTGAGATGCGAATAAAATGGAAGATCGAATCAACGAATGGATAGGTTATTGATGTGGTTGGTTTCTAGGACTCGTGACTCCAGTTGGGGCCAAATCCACTACCTCAATATATATAGGTATCAGGTAATTGGACCAATCACAATTGCACACACATGTACTCGGGAACCTCATCTGAATCTTTTCAATATAAATAATGTAGCTAGTTGATTATCCTTTTGGTTCTTTCTCCCGCCTTCGGTTCAAGGCTACAATGTGGTGGTTTGGAATAGTGACCAAATTGGGTGAGGCATCAGGTATGGAGGGAGAACATGTGATCCAGTACTCTAATATTGTTGCTAGGTGGCATGATTAGTTGTGGATTGAGAAGACATGTGATCTATTACTCTAATCTAATATTCATCAGTTCGAGGTGGTACAATCGGAATTATAACTCTATTGAGATCCATGATTTTCAGTATAGTTGAACCACTTATCTGACATCCATTATAGCCCCAAATACACCTACTAGGGAATGGGCTCAAGGGTGCGTTGAATCCCCCTTCTCTCAAATCCAAAGGAGTGCCTTCGACCTCATGAAAGTAGTGATTTACTATTTCTATTTTGACCATATCCACTCGCAAATGTGTAGTGCTTCTGTGCTTCCCTTGGGATCATATTGAGCTTGATGTCTGAGACTTTCCCATTTTTACACATCTATGGTACATATATCTATTTTCAGATACTCTTCTTTAAAGGTTCCATATGGGTACTTTTCCATTTGAGGTTTACAGCTTGTGGGAATGCAATCGGCAGGTAGCTCAACCCTTCATCCGAACATCTACTAGGACCACTTGTACGACTTAGAGATGGTGGTATGTTTGTATAATATAGATAGTGGATCGTCTTTGGAATTTCATCTGGTACTGGGGGAACTCCGTATAATATAGGTATTATAGGTAGGGGTTCCTCTTGAGAGATACTCTAGAAAAATCATCCCACCGACCGAGTTCCCCCAGTATCATCGGACAGTCAATCAGTATAATATAGGTAGTTAACCTATGAGGACAAGATTGATCACTGTCATCTATCACACAAGAGTTCCTTGGATGCAGCAAGTGTGCAAATTATTTTCTCCTTTGGCTTAATGGAGTTTCATTATAATATAGGTAGTAGGCATTTCCATACAATTCAACAACTCCCAAAGGGCTCGACTCGACACATGTAAGGTGTTAAGGTAAGGGACTATCAAATAAAACTATAACCTCCACCAGCTTCTTTAAAATCACTTGAGGTAGGGAAAATAGCTCTTTGTTCTTCCTAACATGTTGAATGAGGATTTAAGGAAGAATGGAAGTCCATACCTTACCCTTTAGAAAGTGTAAGATGATTTAGAACATGGCTACCTCACCCTATTTGGTATTTGGTGATACATAATATATAATAGTTTAGAACCTAGGATACATAAAATATATTAATAATATATCTAGATTGTATGGATAGAGGACCTCACCCTTAAGGGTTTATACTTATATAACAACCTATATAATAAGTATCATAACCTCTTCCGGCTTTCCATTGAGTGAGTTAATGCCAATAAAATCATACCATTAGATCATGTTGATATAGGAAATTCCTCATTCAGATTGCTTAAGGTCTTAGATACCAAGAGGGATTTATATAACTATTATATTCTAAGAGTTTACTTCACTGATTTTATATGGTTTCGTCTTCTTTAATGGGATCTGACTTCTTAATCCAGCGTATTAGCTACCCTGATTCATTCTTAGGGGGAGGAAAGATCCATTATATGGGTTTATGATAGGGACCAGATAGATCGAGTATGTTCGTTTTTCCTGCCTTACATCACTTTTGGTCCTTTATCACTTCACTTACTTCTTTCACTTTCAGATTTCTCATCTTCATCCTCGGGATATGTTTTATCTATTTAAGGTAATTTATGTTTCTGATGTTTTTTGAATCAGAACATTAAGAAAAATTAAATGAATGGCTATGTCTCTAGTTTATGATACCTGATAAATTTCTAATTCAAGGAGAGCGATCAGGCAATGGGAACTAATAGTTGGGATGACAACGAGAGATTTTTGGGCATGTGTATCATATAGAAAAGCATACCAGGCTACGCATGTGGTTCTATTGTACCTGGAATATAGATAATGATGTGATTTTTGGAATTCAATTGTTAATGTGATTGGAAGCATTGACTCTTCTTCTTTTAGTTCCACCTATCATTGATTTGAGAACATATATTGACTTTCCATATTCTGCTAAAGCATAGAGTAAGTGTTATCTATTTCGTTCTTGGGTTGCCTATACATGGGGGGATTACTATTCTAAAGTCAATGAATGAGTATACTTTAATAATGTATCTTATTTGGATAACGTAACCTAGAATTGGAATTTTCACCTTTTTTCGTTAATCTCTTTTCATAACCATATGAATTTCAATTACCCGTGATACATGAAGTATCTGAGGTTCATGAGATAGAAAAAGATTTCTGTTCCTAACCAATATAATTATATTGAGCTAATATCGGTGAATCAGGGGTGATCTTGTATATGTTCCAACTTAGAGTGGTTTTTATAAGGTAATGGATTTATGTTCTTGTACTGTAAAGGTAATTGGGGGATTTTTTTACTCAGATAGGTCCACATTTATTCAACTCTAATGCTATATCACCATGCATATACTTTTCTTTTGATGTTCCATATTGAGGGACTTTTCTGATACTGGACATGGACTTGAGTGCATAGCTAACAATGCAAGGGTTTCCGCAGGGCTTGAGATGCTTTTAGTTCTAGATTATGGGGATCCTTCTTTGGAAGCGAACATTAAAGAAAATGTAAACACTAAAGTAGAAGTCCCCTATTTCATTAATGGAGGGGAATCATGATCAAATATCTTTATTATACCAGTTTGGTATGTTAAAAGCGATACTGATTGGGATAAGGAATTAATTAAGATTATAGGGGTAGGTTTTCTCTCGGAGTTAACACAAAGGTATTATCAGACAATTCTTTATTCGATTATATTATCATAGAGGGTCCAACATTTTTTTAGTGAAGGGAATTGTTGGTTCAATGAACGGATTTGCCTCGGGGATGCGATTTAACACCATACAGTGGGTATCAGTCAGTTGCTCTAAGTTTTTTTTGAAAGAAATAGGTCCCTACTATTATGAGAAGGGTAAAGGGTGTTTAATAAAGGTCAAAAAAAGGAAAATCTTAAGGAAAGATGAAAAGGGAGGTTCTATAGGGTATATAAAGGTTTTGGTGGTAGAAGTGCCTTACAGTGATTTCAGTACATTCAATTGGTTCCTTGTTTCCTAACATCGCTTCTAGTGCCAACCTAATTAGGGTAAATCTATTAGTCTTGCTTTTGAATGGGTACTTCTTTGTATCACGGTGAGGGTTTATTGTATTGGATAACTAAATTCTAACATCCAAATAATGTATTTTACTAAAGGGTAGAAATCCTTAATTCAAAACAAATAAATAAGTTAAAGTGCTTATGTCTTATATGTTTCTTCGGGCCCTATGTCGAATCCATATGTAGAGGTGAAAGTTAATGTAGTAAGAGGTTTTGTTACATAATATATAATGTGAAATATAATTCTTCTACTTATTTATTTATACGTTTCTAAAGGGCTTGGAAAGAGTTATGTTATTTATTTCATCTCGTCCTGGAAAAGATTGATGTGGCTTTATTGCTACTAACATCATTCGATACAATACTTCTTCAAGGTTGAACAAGGAATTGAATTTCTTGATATAGCTAGTTTTGTTTCTAGGATTCTAGTATATGTTTTCACATTATCCTAGCAAGTCAATATAATCAAATATCGAATAACATTGACATTTTGAAAACATATACCTGGAATCCCTTGCAAAGTATATGGGTTATAAGTGTGCTTATCAGTAGTTGTGTATTCAATCTTAGAGGTAGATGAACATAGATACTTGAAATGTTAATTAATACCTTAAACAAGAATAGTGGTTAAATTACAGAATGATTTTGAGGAGATTATTGGGTTCCCTTGTTGTACTATCGTGACCAATGGGAAGAGGGACAACCCAAGATATTGACTGACCTGTTTCTGATAGTTCATTTATTACAATATAATGATTCAGTCAGTTTGTCTATAACCAATAATATTAAAATATAATAGTGTGCCCTTCTTGTATTTTGACTCCCAAAATGACTTTGGACAAGAGACAACATTACATGGTTTACTTGATTATACCACTAAGGGGATACATGTCTAAGAAGAATCAAAGCCCTTTCGAAAGTGTCTGATAAGGAAGATCAATCTTATAAATTCTAGTTATTACTGATCACATAGAATTAAGATAAGAACATAACTAGGGTATTAACCTTTTCAGTTAAATGATTTTCCCTCTCTGGCCTTCAAAACCATGTTTTTTCCAAAAAGAAAGAGGCCCCACATCCTATTAGGTATTAATTATTCTATTTCTACTGCTACTAATAAAGTCCTAGAATTGGGGAATAGCATTTTGACTATTTTCTTCCTTACTTGTACGCATAACGACCAAACAGAGGCCTTACGACTATTATGGATCTATTACCTACATGACAGAAATATGAAATAGACATTCAAACAGTGGGAATCTTCTGACTACCATGGATCTTAGGTCGGTGAAACTGTCCCTATAGCTATAAGGTAATGTCGAGTCCATGTTCAAGTTCACTTTTTGTAGACTGGATGGGACCTAACAAACTCTCTACATTCATACCTATTAATAACAAGTCAAAAGTGTCCCTGGAATCTGATATAGTTATTCTAGTTCATGATAGGACATTATGGACCTCTTGAATAGGGCTTTGGAAGCAGGAGTGAGAAACCATAAAAATTTTCCCATTTGACAATGGTAGTGTTATTTAATTAATATTATGTAAACACATCAGGTGTAGCGATAGAGAAGTTTTGTTTATGATTCTATTCAAACAAGTTATTGAGCCTAAGTCAATCCCTCATATTAGTCGGTTGTTTTATGATGTGAGACAAAAAAGTAGGTGTGATTCCTTTAAAATCCTAGACCAGATTTCTTTTTTCGCAGCATTTAGCCTCTGTTACAGAAGTGTAAGGATTCATTGGTAGTTATTTCTCTTGCTCGAGTAGGTATATGTGAATTTATGTTGCCTATGTATAAGGCATTGAACTACTGAATCCCTTGCAATCTTGTCTTCCTACTATACAACGATTATCACATTGATCAGGGTTTATGACTTGCGGACCATAAGCTATTTCTATGCCTAAAATTCTTCATTGGATGGGCATTGAGAAGGAATTCTACATTTCTCCATCCTATATTATATCATAGTTGGAATTTGATATTTTTACATCAGATCTTTTGTAGTTCATTAATAAAACAGGGCCCTTGACTAGGAATTCCGACAGCATTGGCTATATTGCATGTTAGTCAATGTGTGATGAATTTTCTTCCTATTCATTTGCACTCTAGAGAGAGTAGATTCCTTTTGGGATGGGTAATCAAATGTATAAAGGGAAAAGAGTTGTTATTCCGACATTCCAATAGTGCCATGTTCTTCACTCAATGTTCTTTTTGAACCCTTCCTAAACCAATACCAGATAAGGGAAGATATTAAACTATAGGGGGTTCACTATAAAAGGCAGTGTGAGTCGATAAATTAGAAAATCAGGTATGGCATTGCTTTTTTAAATATCCACCCTGGAAGGTATTATTGGGAGGACTCTTAGAAATGGTAATACAATTTTGAGCTTAAACCCTCATACTTTTACTCTTACAGACCAAATTGTAAGCTTTCCTAGTTTTCCATTTAACTTGTTTGCTGCATCGTATGGGGCTTACCCTGAGATAGTTTCCAGGGGTTAGGACTCCCAACCAAAAGAAAGATGGAACTTAAACTATATATAAGATTACCTGTGGGATAGTAGAAAGAAGTCTTTTTCATGAACATGTTATAGATTTTCCATTTCCTTACAGAAAACTATCCCTACATTTACAAGGCTTACCAAAGGGGAGCAATAGGTGGTGACTTTATTAAGAACTCAAATTGGGGTTGCCTTCCAAATATCCTTAGTTGTCTCCCATGTGTGATACAATAGAAATATGAGAAGAAATACCACTATTATGATGGAAAAATTCTTACCTAACAACTCATAAACCATTATGTTAGGAAATCCCTTTTTGTTCGTGAAAGAAAGTCCAATTGCTGGAACAACAAATAAAACACCAGAAAAGTTATCTAGAAGAGACCTCTCATATGAAACCCATCTAAGTAAACTTGGACAAGACTGGCATCAAATGGATCTCAAAACACTTGAAGATGGGAATACGATAAGACTTAGATTACCACTTTCACTACAACTATGCTTTCTCCCACATAAATAGAAGGAAAAAAATAGAAATAAATGGTTATGCTACTTATTTATATATAAGGTGATATATAAGTCTGCAAATTATTTTTATATAAGTTTACAAACTAAATAGTGTGTCATAGATGAGTTCTAAACCGTTATATATTAAGTAGCACCGAATAGGTTCAACTATATAGGGTCATGTAACATCGATCTATCCCATTATAAACCAAATAGGGTGATGTAGCCAAGTCAGGAAACCTTGTATATTATGTACCTCCAAGTAGGGTCAACTACATAGGGTCATGTATTGTAGATCTACCCTTTCTATAGGGTAAGAAATCAAATGATTTTTTTTCTGACAAAGAGAAGGATGAATATGGACATTCAATTGGATATTCAGACTATTCTTTCAATAAATTAAAGGATGTAATAAATTATCTTAGGACTAAAATGCTATTATAATATAATAGTTTTCCCCAAAAAGGGAAAAACAACTGCAACTAGATCAACTGAAACGTATAGGGCATCAGGAAAGCTACTCCAAGTAAACTGACTATCCTACGCTAATGAACCTCTTCACTTTTATTTTTTCAGGTCACTTCTTCCTTCTAAACAAGGTTCTAAACCATTATATAGTATGTAAAACCCTTAGGGTAATGTTCTATTAGATCTGATTCTTTCTAAAGATTATGGGAATTATAATTATTTCAATTTAAGAGTAAAGGTCAAGCTAGAAAGCTAGTAATATATATTTGTAGCAGCACCTATTGGGAGTTCTTCATTAACGTAGAATCTAGAAAAGAAAGTGGGATACCATAAGATGACTGCCACAACTAGTGTCATTCTATATCTTTTCCTCCCCTTTGCCTCTATTTATCACTATTCATTCTCCTTGCATCCATCCTGGGAGGGGAGTTATACCGAAAAAGATTAAGAATTAATATCAGTCTTCTATTTTATCACCCTCCCTATTCCAAGAGTGTGGTTTCGAGACCTTATATACGCGGATAATAGATCAAGTGATTGAGTATCATGAGAAAAGATATAGTCAACATCAAAAAATACATTCTCTATGATGACTTGGACTTCTGATTGATTCAATAAAGCTCACCAAAGCACATAAAGAAGCGAGTATGTTCATTCGTCGAGCCACCATGGATGAATTCAGACATCATCTCGTTTGGATTCGAAGAAAGAATCGTTCTATATCTATTGAGCCCTATCATGTAAGGGAATTATCTATTATTTAATATGAATGAAAAGTTATATCTCATACTGCCTTGATCCTCTACCGGTTTTCCAAAAAGGATAGTAGAGATAATTTCATAGAGTCATCCCATAGTATAGCGAGGCCCCACCAGTATCTCTCTCATAGCCTATATAGTCAACTAGGATACCATTATTGAAATTGAAACTAATAATTAAACACTTTATCTCATGATACATTATCCATATTTCTGATAGATTGGGACCTTCAACCTAGAAGAGCTTCTATAATTAGGTAATTGCACATGCATTCCCAATCCCACATCAGTTCTATAGACTACTATCATTGCTTCCCTAGTGGTTTCTTAGCATCATCCACAGACCATTCTAGTATAGGTAAGTCCTTAGACTCCCTCATTTATTTTACTGGGTGTCGTTCCCCAGAATCCATGACCTGAACATCATACTAGGTATCTCTCCTCTTACTATTATCAAAAAACCCCATGGGTCCCCTCCCTCTTCTGTATTCTTCTCCATGTCTTGGTTCTCTTAGTTCACATAACGTAGTCTTGTGGTTGAGTTTAGGGAAAATAGAGGCCTACCATCTCTTTTTTCAAACTATCCCCATGGCCACACTATTATATTCTAATTGTTGACTGGGTAATTATCCCATCACTAAAAGACCCTTTTGAAAAAACAAACACTGCAATGATTCCTTCTAGTGAAATTTATATGAAATAATATATCTCAACATCCTTCTATTACCGAATTTTTATGCTAACACCTCTTATTATGAAATTCCTCATCCCTTCCATAACTGACACCTCATGATCTTTTGAATTTGAAAACTATTTACCAACCCCATATCATCTCCATTCCTTTCATCTGAGAATCTAAGACACTCATTCCAATTCCCAATATAGGTGAGGTGGGTTTGAACTAGCAGGTCCAATAATTAATGGAAGGAGATACACCAGTCGGACTTTCCCAAGCATGTGAATCATAGGATACTCTCTGGTGAGTGGATCCATAACACTAAGCCCTGATCTTCAACTCAAGTCAAACCATCCACTTGTACCTGATGAATCAAACCCATAACAATGAGATGAAGGAAGAATATCCCATTTGTATTCTCCTATGGCAGGTTTAGGATCTCTTCTAAAATGGTAATGGTGTTAGTCGTCCACCTTAAAAGTCGTTAGCAATTTGATGCTCTTATTTCAACTTTCTTTAGATCACTTGTCTATCCTCATTAAATGGATATATCTCCCTTGTTTCCTGGTTATTATTTGCCACATGTATTGTTTTGGTTGTTCTCTGAAGCATTCCTATGAAGCTAGTGAGCTCTTTGAAGTTAGCTAGAAGTATATTATTTCTTCACTCTAACTAACCATGCAATTACCCATTGTTTGTTATGGAAATATATATAAGTACCAGTGGGTTCAGATTCCCTTGTTTCCAACTCTAGGCTAAGACCCTTCCTGAATAATTATCTCATAGATCAAGACCTTATAGACCCAAGAGTCTAAAATCATATTATTGGGAGGTTCAATGTCATTCTAAAGTCTCCTCCCCATTTAGATCCTTACTCATACATTGTGAGTTAGAGTATTAGTCACTCCTTGTACGACTTGAAAGGTTGGACCCCATTGGGATTTCATTCTTCTTGCTGGATAACCCCTCAATGTTTTGAGTATGCATTTGGGACAAGGAATTATTCTGAAGAAAGGGGTGGTAGTTATATATATTGAAGGATTTTGAAAAATCCTTATCTAGGTTTTCATTTCTGGATCGCCTCTGTTGGGTCTGTTCTGATAGAAACCTCATGTTCATTACAAAAGACCACTAAACTGGTATCATCTCTATAAATATATATATGAGTATCTTTAGAAGTATACTAACGGTTGACTCCTTCCTATAAATGTTCTCGAAAAACTATAATGAATTCTGTATACTACAAGATATTCCACTCTTCTCTTAGCCAGAAAATAGGTCTTTTATTTTCATCAATAATAAATATTTGATTGAATCTCGGAAGTAAGAATCTCCTTCCTTGATTGTTTCCCCCTTATTTATAAAAAGAGTTTAAAATATTTTGAGGCTTTGAAACACACTCATAGAGACACCCCCTCTCATTGTGTGTGGTTCTCTTGGAAACGCCTCCTCACAATTATTGGTTTACCTAATCACTGTGAAGTTGAGAAGAATTGGTAAAATATTGGTAGTAGAAAATATCCCACAATAAGTCATGTCTGAATAGGTAGTCGTATTCATGAAGTAAATGTATTCCTTTACAGTAAAGTACTCATATAGGGTTGCAGTTAGAAGAGCATGGACTTGGTCGTCCTGAACATTATAAGAAAAGGGGGGAAGTATGGGGAAGCCAAAGACAATGACTGATAAGAATCACATCATTATTTGGTTTGGTCAGAACTATAGGGATTAAAGATGAAACTGGAGTCACCCTGGTACTCTCATACTACCTATAAACTGAAATGGTCAAATTCAGGAGCTTATCCCATAATTAACCCTCAACTATAAGATCATATAATGGAATTTCAGGGACACTTATCGCTTTTAAAAGAGAGAGGTTTGGCCAAGTCTATAACATTTCTGAGATAGATAGGCTGTAACGACCCAAAGTTTTTCAATGGAAAATTCCCTTCTTATATCTATGTCATAAAAACAAAAAATAATGAACTACTAAGTGATAAGTGACCTTTAAGCATAATTTTGTCACCCCTATGTTTGGAATTTTAAAAATCCAACATTCACGATTGTGTTCAAGATAGTTTTTGGAGTCCAATGAAACAAAAACAATTTTTGGTGAATAGTAACCTACCCTTATGAATAGTAACCTACCATTATGAATAGTAATATGACCCTTATGAATAGTAACTAAGAGTAACATTACCTATGAATAATAAAATAAAATTTAGACATCATAGAAAGTGACAATTTGACCTTAGTAAACGTTTTTGGTATTTTATAAGTCATAAATAATTAATTATAATTAATTAATTAATTTAAAAGGATATTTATTTCCCTGAAATATATTCATAAACTATTGAATCAATGTCTAACAGTTTTTAGATAATTTTATAATACCCTAAGTAATTTTTAAAAGAACTACAAAATCAGTTTAATTTTAAAAACTGTTTTTTAAGTAAATTATGATTTTAATTAAATATTAAATTAATAATATTTAGAAAATTATTTTTGAAAAATGAACATCATTTTTGGATTCTACACGTCGAAAAATGGTAGGGGTAAATTTTTGGGTTTATTCTGAAATACTTCAATTTTCGGGTGAATAGAAAAAAATACAGTTTTTCGCATAATCGGTGTACACTAAATTGCATCATTAATGCTGTAATGATGACATAAACATTCTAGAACTTTAGTTTCTGCCAAAACATATTAAATTTCATAAATGTTTTCTTAAAACACAATAAATCCAATTCTCAAACCTAAAATGAACTTTCCAAACCCTAAAGTCAAAAAGTGATTTCTTAAAGTGTCTTTTTCTCTTTCTTTCACTTTCCCTTTTAATAAATTAATGAATTCGAATTATAAAGAAGATTTAAAGCCTAAAAATAATTTTATTATATTAATATATGATTTAGGATGTCAAAAAAACTACTATTACAAGTCTAACTTATGATATATTATTTTATTTAATATTTTATGCCAAAAACACCTCCCACCTCAATTTATAAATAAGCCCTCCCCCTCCTCTTGCCAAACCACACCTCTCAAGCTTCAAGAATTGTCTAAGCTCTGCCCAATCATCTTCCCTAGCCTCTCCCCCACGTCCAAGAGCTTCTGTTCTCATCAAAAGACCAAGCTTAGGCCCTTAAGGAGGTTCTCAAGAGGAGGATCCAAAAGGTGATTTCTCTCCCTCTTCTCCTTTAATTTCCTTTCAAGTTCAAGTTCCTTTCTTGATCTCTCCCAACCTATATTCATCCAAATTGTTCTGTAAATCAATTATTATATATATACTGTAATATTATGATTCTAATGTTATATTATATCACCCCACACCCTTTCCATCTTCCTTTTATTTTATTAAAGAGAACGTTGTTCATGTGGTGATAATTTATCAACTTCAAAAACAACATGCTCTCTTCTTCCATTTATACCTTCAATCTAGTCCTGAAACAATTTTTATGGTTGAAACAGAATTTTTTTTATGTATTATGTTCTATTTTAAGTTCTGGAAATAACCTATGGCCATACTACTAAGTGAAAAATTAAAATGAGTTGGTTGAGATCCAAAAACCGCTCAAATTAGCCCAAATAATCTTCATTTAAATCTTATCTAATGGTTCAGCCACATGGATCTAATATAACTCATTATAAAATCATTCAAGATTCTGTAATATCATTAATTACATGTATTAACAGTTCTGGATGTTTACCCATGATCTACCCAAACATCAAATTAAGAACACAAGTGGACGGCTCAAGAAAACCATGAAAACGAACATCCCCGATCAATGTTTTTAAACTCTATAAGTCATCCAAAGGAACATAATATGAAATAATGAAACCAGAATGAACCCTATTAATTTATAAAAGGTTTTGGAATTTATAATTAATGAATATAATGTCATTATACAGGACATTAAATAGAAGGAGGCATTCGAGTACAAGGTAAGGCGAAATCTCGAACCCAATTTTCTTCCTTCGGGTTCTCCCTCTTTCACTCCATTTTTGATATGGTTACTCCTCAAAGATCATTTGTTCATCATTTACTTTACTTTTCTGGGATATACATGTTTTTCACTGGTTTTTATGTCCATCAAAATGTTTTCCAAAAGAACTCTTCTTTCAAGATCTCACCTTTTGCCTCTCATTCAAGGTTGATGGTTCCTATATCAAGTATGTTGTTCCCTCTTTCTTTTGGGAACCCAAAGATTATGAATATGTTATTATGAGATGAAACCCATTCCATTCCATGGGTTACTTATGTACATGTTTGATATGTGTTCTATGTGGCAAGCATGATAATGACAATGTTATGATGTGACGGGTGCGCCCGGAATTATATAGCGCAATATGAATGTTTAAATGTGACGGGTGCGCCCGGAATTATATAGCGCTCCAATGCATTGGGTAAAGTGATGAATCTCATGAGTAAATTTGAAATTATGCATGAACATGATTCTAGCTTTGTTCACAAGTATGTGTGGTAGTTAACCACTAAGACATGATGTTTCATTTTTATGCTTTGCCACATTTCAAGTTTATTGTTTATGCTCCTCTCATGTTCAAGATCTTTTTCCTATGTCATGAATATGCTCACCCCATGCTATATTGTTCTTATCTATCCTCTTACTAGGCATTTAGCTCACCCCTTTTGATGTATATCCTTAGGTGGATACATGTACTAAGGAGAGGACAAGTGCTACTAAGAAGTTAAAGAAGAAGAGATTAAATGAATTTTTATGCTTGATGTTGTACTTGTTATGTGTAGTCCTAGTTTTCCCAAGACACTAAAACTCTGGATCCTCCATGTGAAATACTATTATGTTGTTTATATTTGAAATGATGTAATAGTAATGTAAGAAAAGGTCGGGTCGCTATAGTTGGTATCAAAGGATAGGTTTAGTTAATTTAGGAATTAGGATTAGTGAACCCTAAAGAAAACCTCTAGCATGAGACTAAGTAAAAATATGCACGCAAGGATATTTACCTAGGGATACCATATGTTATGTTTTTGGTATAATTGTTTTAATGAATAAGATATTGATGACTTATTTACTTATGTTTTGTTCTAACCTTTTCTATTTTAGAAAATGGTGGGAACCAGGAGAAATCAGGCCAACAACTCTTGCGAAGGCCAATGCAACGATTGCCCGAAAGACATCCCCAATGATTTTGGTGGTGGAGTTCAAAACTTCATGGCAATGCTTACCCAATTATCTAGGGTTATGAATAATAACCATAATAATGGGTAACGTCCTCTTTCACCAAAGAGGGAGAAACTAGCTATCGAATGTTTTATGCGGCAACGACCACCGACGTTTTGTGGATCTTCCGATCCATTAGTTGCGGAACAGTGGGTCAACTCCATGGAGAAGATATTTTCTGTTCTTCACTGTTCCGAGACAGAGAAGGTGACTCTAGCCGTTTATCGTCTAGATGGAGAAGCTGATCAATGGTGGGCTTTGATTAAGAACACCAAGCCAAGGGAGGAAATTGAAGAGATGGAATGGGAAGACTTTAAGATAATGTTTCTTAATAAGTAATTCCCAAGAACTCTTCACACGAAGATGGAGAGAGAATTCATAGAGCTCAAGAAAAAAGAAGGAGAATCTGTCACAACCTATGAAGCAAATTTCACAAGGCTCGCAAGGTATGCTTCAGGTTTTGTTATCAACAATGATAGCAAAATTGATAGATTATTTAGTGGATTAAAACCACATCTTCGAAAAGATCTTGCAATTCGAGACTTTGGGAGTTATGAAGAAGTTGTTCGGTGTGCTATCAAAGTGGAGATGGAGTTTGGAGAATGGTCCCATGGCTATGGTGATAAGAAAAGAAAGATGGAGTTTCAAGCTGGTGTATCTAATGATAAAGATGGGAAGAAAACACAATGACCCACTTGCCAAAAATGTGGGAAGTTGCACAAAGGGAACTGCCTCAAAGGGACGGGGAAATGCTTCAAGTGTGGGAAAGAAGGACACCTAGCTCACGTGTGTCGAAGAGACATGAACAGAAATGATAATGTAGCCGATGAAAGAAGAGAACCACTCGTGGTTCAATGCTACAACTGTAAGGAGCTAGGGAACTATTCAAACCAGTGCACTAAACCTCGAGCTCTCGAGGGTAATCAACGCCAACAACCACCAAAGCCAAAAGAAAAAGGGAAGGCTTATGCCATCACTACTGCGGAGGTGGAACATGATAATGAAGTCGTACAAGGTACACTTCCTATTCACTCAAGAATGGAGAAAGTCTTATTTGATTCTGGTTCTACGCATTCCTTTATATCTTGCAAGTTTTCTAGAACTATAGAATCGAAGACCCGAAACCTTGAAGTAGAGATATCTGTAAAAACACCAAGTGGTGAAATCATTGCAACCCAAGTGTTTGATTCTTCTCCTGTTGACGTATGTGGGAATATTCTTCCGACAAATCTCGTAATACTTCCCTTGGTGGAATTCGACTCTATAATGGGAATGGATTGGCTCTCATTATATAGAGCACATATCAATTGTCGGGAAAAGGAAATATATTTTCATATTCCAAACCATCCCATGCTCCTCTACAAATGCAAGGAAGATCATGAATCTCCTTTAAGAAATCCTTCAATGGTGTGGGTGATGATTCCCTATGAAAAAGCATACCTCGCCCAAATGTTTGAGTCAAAGGAAATTTCCAACCTTGAGGAAATGCCCATCGTAAGGGAATACGACGATGTATTTCCCGAAGAGTTACCCGGAATTCCCCCGGATCGTGAGGTAGAGTTCTCAATTGAACTCAAACCCGGAGCTACTCCTATCTCGAAGTGCCCCTATAGGATGGCTCCTATCGAACTGGAAGAGTTAAAGAAGCAGCTGCAAGAGCATCTGGATAAAGGGTTCATACGCCCTAGTGCATCACCTTGGGGTGCGCCAGTGCTCTTTGTGAAGAAGAAGGATGGTACCATGCGGCTGTGTATCGATTATCGGGAACTCAACAAGATCACCATAAAGAACAAGTATCCTCTCCCAAGGATTGATGACTTGTTCGACCAGTTAAGAGTAGCTCAATACTTCTCAAAGGTGGATCTTCGTTCTGGATATCATCAAGTAAAGGTGAAGAAGGAAGATATTCAGAAGACTGTCTTCCGTACAAGGTATGGGCACTATGAGTTTTTGGTGATGCCCTTCGGACTTACTAACTCCCCTGCAATCTTCATGGATTTGATGAATAGAGTCTTTAGACATTACCTCGACAAATTTGTGGTAGTGTTTATCGATGATATTCTCATCTACTCCAAGAGCAACGAGGAACATGAAGAACATCTAAGACTTGTGTTGGCGACATTGAGAAAGGAGAAGTTGTACTCCAAGTTCAGAAAGTGTGACTTTTGGATGAATCAAGTCACATTCTTGGGATATGTGATCACAAGCGAGGGAATTTCTGTGGACCCTTCAAAGACAAAGGCAATTGAAGAATGGACCATGCCCTCTAGTGTCACAGAAATCCGTAGTTTTCTTGGATTAGCTGGGTACTACCGACGTTTTGTGAGAAACTTCTCACGATTGTCAAGCCTGCTAACTATGTTAACAAGGAAAGGGGTAAAGTATGTATGGACGGAAGAATGTGAGGGAAGCTTCAAGGAGCTAAAGAGAAGGCTAATCACTGCACCTGTACTCACACTACCGAAAAGTGGAGAAAGTTTTTTCATATACAGTGATGCTTCAGAGAAAGGCTTGGGTTGTGTACTCATGAAAAATGATAATGTGATCGCCTACGCCTCACGACAGTTGAAGATCCATGAGCAGAACTACCCGACGCATGATCTAGAGCTGGCAACCATGATTTTTGCCATGAAAATTTGGCGGCACTACCTTTATGGTGAGAAGTGTGACATATACACCGACCACAAGAGCCTAAAGTATATATTCACACAAAAGGAGCTCAACATGCGTCAAAGGAGATGGTTAGAGCTAATCAAGGATTACAATTGCTCTATTCACTATCATCCTGGAAAGGAGAACAAGGTAGCTGATGCTGTAAGCAGGAAAGAACCTGCTACTCTATCCATGTTGAGGATTGAGAAAGACCCTATCTTCTTGGATATGCAAAGGATGGATTTGGGAATCGTAAGGGCAGGGGATACATCCTACCTTGCCCAAATGATTGCGCAACCATCCATCCAACAGAAGATTAAGGAATCACAAAGGGATGATGTAGAGATACAAAAGAGGGTGAATGCAGTAAAGGAAGGGAAGCTGCAAGAGTTCCATATCGACGATGATGGTGTGATTCGGTTTGGAACGAGGCTTTGTGTTCCTTCATCACCCGAAATAAAGAATGATCTATTGGATAATGCACATAGCTCAACTTTCTCTATTCATCCTGGAAGTACCAAGATGTATCGTGATCTCCGAGAACACTTCTGGTGGGATAACATGAAGAAGGAGATTGCAGAATATATATCAAGGTGCTTGGTATGTCAGCAAGTTAAAGCTGAGCAGCAAAAGTCCAAAGGTATGATGCAGCCATTGCCGATACCCATGTGGAAATGGGAAAATGTTACTATGGACTTTGTCATGGGTCTCCCGAAAACGTCAAGAGGAAATAATGCGATATGGGTTGTGGTTGACTGACTCACCAAGACTGCCCATTTTATCGCTATTCGGGAAGACCTCTCCCTTGAACAACTTGCGAGGATATATGTGAAGGAAGTAGTGAGATTGCACGGTGTTCCGCTCTCGATTGTCTATGATCGTGATCCAAGGTTCACTTCTAAATTCTGGAGGAGCCTTCAACATGCTTTGAGTACTGAATTAAATTTCAGCACGGACTATCACCCCCAAACTGATGGCCAGTCTGAAAGGACTATTCAGACACTTAAAGATATTCTAAGATCCTGCTCTCTTGAATTCAAAGGTGGTTGGGATCAACATCTCCCATTGGTCGAGTTCTCATAAAACAATAGCTTCCACTCAAGTATTCAGATGGCTCCGTATGAAGCTCTTTATGGGAAGCGATGTAGAACTCCAACCTGTTGGGATGAAGTTGGAGAATGAAAGCTACTTGGTCCCGATCTTGTTCAAGAGATGACAGAGAAGGTTCAAGTCATCCAGAAACACATCAAATCTGCTCAAAGTCGGCAAAAGCGCTATGCTGACAATCGTCGAAGGGACTTTGAGTTCAATGTTGGAGATAAAGTCTTCCTTAGAATATCTCCATGGAAGAGAGGCATGAGATTTGGGAAGAAAGGGAAGCTAAGCCCAAGGTATATTGGACCCTTTGAGATCCTTGATCGTATAGGAGCTGTGGCCTATCGTCTGGCACTTCCACCGAATATGGCTCAAGTTCATGATGTGTTTCACATATCACTACTGAGGAAGTACATTCCAGACCCCTCACATGTACTAAACTCAGAGGTGGTACAACTGGAAGATGATCTCTCCTATGAGGAGCAGCCGGTAAAAATTCTGGACCGATGTGATAAGGTTCTACGCAACAGGACAACCCGCCTTGTCAAAGTGTTTTGGAGGAACCAAAAGTTTTAGGAAGCAACTTGGGAACCGGAAGAGGCAATGAAGGAGAAGTACCCTCACCTGTTTTTGTAAAGTGAAATTTTGGGGGCGAAATTTCTTAAGGGGGGAAGAATGTAATGACCCAAAGTTTTTCAATGGAAAATTCCCTTCTTATATCTATGTCATAAAAACACAAAATAATGAACTACTAAGTGATAAGTGACCTTTAAGCATAATTTTTTCACCCCTATGTTTGGAATTTTAAAAATCCGACATTCACGGTTGTGTTCAAGATAGTTTTTGGAGTCCAATGAAACAAAAACAATTTTTGGTGAATAGTAACCTACCCTTATGAATAGTAACCTACCCTTATGAATAGTAATATGACCCTTATGAATATTAACTAAGAGTAACATTACCTATGAATAATAAAATAAAATTTAGACATCATAGAAAGTGACAATTTGACCTTAGTAAACGTTTTTGGTATTTTATAAGTCATAAATAATTAATTATAATTAATTAATTAATTTAAAAGGATATTTATTTTCCTGAAATATATTCATAAACTATTGAATCAATGTCTAATAGTTTTTAGATAATTTTATAAGACCCTAAGTAATTTTTAAAAGAACTACAAAATCAGTTTAATTTTAGAAACTGTTTTTTTAAGTAAATTATGATTTTAATTAAATATTAAATTAATAATATTTATAAAATTATTTTTGAATAATGGACATCATTTTTGGATTCCACACATCGAAAAATGGTAGGGGTAAATTTTTGGGTTTATTCGGAAATACTTCAATTTTCGGGTGAATAGAAAAAAATACAGTTTTTCGCATAATCGATGTACACTAAATTGCATCATTAATGATGTAATGAAGACATAAACATTCTAGAACTTTAGTTTCGGCCAAAACATATTAAATTTCATAAATTTTTTCTTAAAACACAATAAATCCAATTCTCAAACCTAAAATGAACTTTCCAAACCCTAAAGTCAAAAAGTGATTTCTTAAAGTGTCTTTTTCTCTTTCTTTCACTTTCCCTTTTAATAAATTAATGAATTCGAATTATAAAGAATAGTTAAAGCCTAAAAATAATTTTATTATATTAATATATGATTTATAATGTCAAAAAAAACTACTATTACAAGTCTAACTTATGATATATTATTTTATTTAATATTTTATGCCAAAAACACCTCCCACCTCATGTATAAATAAGCCCCCCTCCTCTTGCCAAACCACACCTCTCAAGCTTCAAGAATTGTCTAAGATCTGCCCAATCATCTTCCCTAGCCTCTCCCCCACGTCCAAGAGATAATGGTCTCATCAAAAGACCAAGCTTAGGCCCTTAAGGAGGTTCTCAAGAGGAGGATCCAAAAGGTGATTTCTCTCCCTCTTCTCCGTTAATTTCCTTTCAAGTTCAAGTTCCTTTCTTGATCTCTCCCAACCTATCTTCGTCCAAATTGTTCTATAAATCCAGTATTATATATATACTGTAATATTATGATTCTAATGTTATATTATATCACCCCACACCCTTTCCATCTTCCTTTTATTTTATTAAAGAGAACGTTGTTCATGTGGTGATAATTTATCACCTTCAAAAACAACAAGCTCTCTTCTTCCATTTATACCTTCATTATAGTCATGAAACCATTTTTATGGTTGAACCAGAATGTTTTTTATGTATTATGTTCTATTTTAAGTTCTGTAAATAACCTATGGCCATACTACTAAGTGAAAAATTAAAATGAGTTGGTTGAGATCCAAAAACCGCTCAAATTAGCCCAAATAATATTCATTTAAATCTTATCTAATGATTCGGACACATGGATATAATATAACTCATTATAAAATCATTCAAGATTCTGTAATATCATTAATTACATGTAATAACAGCTCTGGATGTTTACCCATGATCTACCCAAACATCAAATTAAGAACACAAGTGGACCGCTCAAGAAAACCATGAAAACGAACATCCCCAATCAATGTTTTTAAACTCTATAAGTCATCCAAAGGAACATAATATGAAATAATGAAACTAGAATGAACTGTATTAATGTATAAAAGGTTCTATAATTTCTAATTAATGAATATAATGTCATTATACAGGACATTAAAGAGAAGGAGGCATTCGAGTACAAGGTAAGGGGAAATCTCGAACCCAATTTTCTTCCTTCGGGTTCTCCCTCTTTCACTCCATTTTTGATATGGTTACTCCTCAAAGATCATTTGTTCATCATTTACTTTACTTTTCTGGGATATAAATGTTTGTAACTGGTTTTTATGTCCATCAAAATGTTTTCCAAAAGAACTCTTCTTTCAAGATCTCACCTTTTTCCTCTCATTCAAGGTTGATGGTTCCTATATCAAGTATGTTGTTCCCTCTTTCTTTTGGGAACCCAAAGCTTATGAATGTGTTATTATGAGATGAAACCCATTCATTTCCATGGGTTACTTATGTACATGTTTGATATGTGTTCTATGTGGCAAGCATGATAATGACAATGTTATGATGTGACGGGTGCGCCCGGAATTATATAGCGCAATATGAATGTTTAAATGTGACGGGTGCACCCAGAATTATATAGCGCTCCAATGCATTGGGTAAAGTGATGAATATCATGAGTAAATGTGAAATGATGCGTGAAAATGATGCTAGCTTTGTTCACAAGTATGTGTGGTAGTTAACCACTAAGACATGATGTTTAATTTTTATGCTTTGCCACATTTCAAGTTTATTGTTTATGCTCCTCTCATGTTCAAGATCTTTTTCCTATGTCATGAATATGCTCACCCCATGCTATATTGTTCTTATCTATCCTCTTACTGGGCATTTAGATCACCCCTTTTGATGTATATCCTCAGGTGGCTACATGTACTAAGGAGAGGACAAGTGCTACTAAGAAGCTAAAGAAGAAGAGATTAAATGAATTTTTATGCTTGATGTTGTACTTGTTATGTGTAGTCCTAGTTTGCCCAAGACACTAAACCTCTGGATCCTCCATGTGTAATACTATTATGTTGTTTATATTTGAAATGATGTAATAGTAATGTAAGAAAAGGCCGGGTCGCTATATAGGTCCCCTGAATACTAACTGAGAACAAATAAGGTTTTCTGGAGTCTTTATGATATAGTGGGAAACCTCACGGTAAGACTAATGTTCTAGAACTATATGGGTCAATGCCAACTCATCTCATGTAAAATTGACTGAATTTCTAGCCCTATCACAATCTCCAGTGCTTTCTCATTAGCTCTTGATTTACATAATTATCTACATGAGATAGAGGAAAAATTATCTTGCAAGTCCAACCTAAACGAACCACGCTTAGGAACAAGAAGCTCTTTATGGATAAGAGTGGGATCCAGAGCCACCGGGCGAGGAGGATCACAACATCATTAAAGGACCCCTTCGAAGAAGGATGATAGAATCTCCATAATTGAAAAATCTATTGGAAACTACATTAACATGAGAAGTTAATAAGGCGTATTACTAAGTGAAGTTCTCATCAAGTGAAGAGGTACACTGATGTAGATAACACACCTGTTTACAAAATAGTTACACAAGTCAACTTACCAAAGATGCATGACTAATCTATCAAACAAAAGTCTCCAATAGGTCAGTACTAAGATTTTGTTTTTCCATCATTCAATATATCTTTCCACTCCCAAAATGAAAGGTGACTCAATTGAGGAATTAGATACACTTACTGGTATTTTTTATGAGAATAGATGGTGTTTATCCTTTTCAAAATAGTCTTTTTTCTTCCATTTTTTTAGGGTTCTCCATTCTTTATTCCCTTTATTTTCTTCACACATGGTTGAGTCACTTCCTTACTCTCGCCGAACAAGGACCTACAGACTCACAGGGGAAATTAAGTCAGTTTTTGTGAACCCTACCCTTGAGTCACATTCAGATGAGATAAGGTGAATTTTAGTCTTATAGTGTCGAACACCTTCATCTGTATTTCTATTCAGGAAAGAACCCATATCACATTACAGGAAAATAAAAATAATATATATATATATATAATAGCTTTTTTGTTGGATTTTGTCTTACTCTGTAACATATATTTTAGGTTGTTTTGTTTGGAGGGAATTCAGTAGTATCAGTGGGTTCCATGTTTATTTGTTTGATAAGCCTCACAACTGTGGTTTTGATTATTTTTCAAATCATGATGAGCATCTACGATTTTGTCTCTTATTTCAAGCTTTTCCTATTATCACTTATCACTAACATTATGGATGACTCTTTCTCCTTATGTCCCATAAAGAAAAAAGTAATCATTTACATATTTACCAAATTAAACAATATATTTCCACCATAAAGAAGGGATATATAAGTGTTTCTTCTTTCTACGCATCATTACAAATGTTGTGGGAAGTACTTGAATTATAAAATCCTCATTCGACTTGTTCATGTGGGGTCACACTTTTATCTTTTTAGAGGAAGTTTTATTTAATTAAAATTTTATATTTTATTTGAAGAAATATTGAAGGATAAAGTGTTTAATTTTATTTTTGGTCTTCGACATGAGTTCTAATATATTCAAAAGGGTAATGATTCTCTACAATCGATAAAAAAACTATGGACCATATTTATCAATGGGAAAAAAGCTATGAGTAATCCATTAAATGGTGCATAGGGTCATGATGATATCAATGTATCATCTTGAGTGGGTTTTACCCACAATACATCCATTATTAAATAGTATGGAATAGGAAAAATAGGAGGTAATAATGATGGTTGTAAACATTTCACTCTGCAGATAGATTCTTGATTCTTCATCCTCCGAAGAAGTATTCATCTACATCGGCCAATGTAGTATCCCATTCTGAAGACAAGAATCTATCTGGTACATAGTAAATCAGTCTATAGTATAGGTCTTCACCTACTATTTCACCATTATTCAATGTATCTCTTGACATCATAAAAAAAACCTTGAACATGAATATCAGATATTAAAATTCTGGAAATATTTTACCTCCTACTAGGAATGATACATGTATTTCTTTTTAATAGCTCCAAAGTCAATCTACTCTACCATGGATTATGGATTCTGGTGCCACTCAACATATGGCTGGATCGTCCACTTCCTTTTCACATTACCTTAACTTATCTGGTAACTCTTCTTCCTTTCTTGGTGATGGATCTCCAGTTCCATCTCTTTGGTATTAGAACCATGGATAAAGGTACCTTGTGGATATGCAGTCCCGAGGATAATGCCTTTAGGTAGAGGTTTCCATCCATTGTTTCATGACTACTAGTAATTGACCAATAGATATACCTTTCCATATCTATTAAACCTATCTAATGATTTCCATGCTTCTGTTTCCCAATCAAATCTGCCTGGGATACTTGATATCCCGCATAAGGGAATGAGGCAGAAAATTCTTCCTATTACGTTTCTCAAGGATAAATGTAAACCAAAAAGGATTCCACTTTTCTCAATGGAGATCTGAAAAAGGTATTTCTCATTAAGGATCCAAAAATACTAGAATCGGATGAAAAGGGTGGATAATGAAGGAAGTTGGGGGAAATAATCTTCTTCTTATTCCCCTGGGGATTCATTATCTAGTGAATGAGATATTTTATCAATTAGTCGCTTCCTCTTGTCCCAGATCCCTTATTTTTTCAGAGGATTCCAACCCCAATTATTAGTAGGATGAAATCACCAAATACTATCCAAGACAAGTAATGAATCTTGGTTATCTATCTTCATTGGTTAGCTATAGAAATCTATTCATTGTCTTAAGTTAGTGTTACCATAGTACCTATCAGAAGCACCTATCTATGGAATAGAAATAATTGAAATCTCTGTTTATGATCAAGGAACCAGAAGAAACAAAAGGTAGTCAATCACTGATAAGGTCGCTACGACCATGCACTAATAAAAATAACCAATATATAACCTCTCTGATACCGGAAAGCCATATTTTATCTTCTATAGAGACAAATATGTGGACTCTCACTAATCCCAATATAGGAGATGGAATCTAATTCTTACCCAAATCACCCAAATCTGTAACATCAAGTACATCTCTATGATTTGAATTTTTAACATAAAAAATTTCCAATTCCATGGCTACTACCTATATTATATACTGATAAAGTTAATGAACTAATATGACCTATTAGAATCAACTGAAACTAGAAATATCTCCCATAAATCAGTAGTGTCATGGAATTGCACGAAAGAAGAATGTAGAATTATAGCTATTAAATTATAATAGATGACCAAGAAAACATGATAATGAACTTATAGAGTTGTTCTCATGGTCATATAATAAATCAGGAACTAACACTTATATGCCTTTGGTATAATATAAGAAGTAGAAATATCATTCATATGCCTGAAACCCTTTCGAAATAGGTCATTAACCCAAAACACTGACTTTATCCCCTCTCACCCCAAATCCTAAAGCCATGAATATAAAATTTTAGGATTTCTCTACTCCTTTATAATCCTTATATAGTCACTCATGGAATATTAATCCCTTCCTTTTATCTAATTTCACCTATTAGAATATATATAGTATGTTATCGCTATGTTTTTTATTGCAGTATGATAGAGTGTACCCTGAAATCTGTGTGGATCCCTTTTTCATTGTCAGCATTCTCTCTTCCAGCTCCACCTTTATCTGAATAGTCTTCTCTCATAATCATTGTAAGCATATCCACTGCTTTTTGAGTGTCCATTGTTGGGTGGACACCTAATTATGAAAAAAAACTCGATATAACTATCACAAAAATTCCAATCCTAGTCAATATAATCTTTTTTTACCTTCCTAACTGCTAAATAAGTGGGTTTCTATTGTTACTAAATAGATTACTAGTCCAAGTGTAATAATTTCATCTTTCCTATGAGGGTTAAAAGAAATAATTTGGCTCCATCTATTTCTAGGCCTAAATAGACGCATTCCTCTAGTGATTTACTGCTTCTTCCTATGGATTCCCTACCCAAATGGAAAGGGTACGGTATATAGGTCCTAGAAGGAAGGCCTTTTTTCCTTCTATCATTCATATATATGAATCTCTTAACTCTAGTTATATCATTTGAAGGTTCTTATAAATCTTTGTAGACACCCTTCCCTAGGGAGGTTCTGTGTAGGATTTCAATCTGATATTCGGACTATGAAAACAAATTAGACTTTATGAATAGTGTAGTGTCTGCATCGTCTGACATGTAATCTAAAATTCAGAAATTGAGACCTATGAGAATGAGTCTCCTATATCTTATTCAATAATGGATTCTTTAATAATAGGGTGATATAAAGATTTCATTAGGAAAGAACTAGTATTCAGTGCCTATATACACATTTAGATGGAAAAGCACTTATTCTAAATAGTTCAGAGATAGCGGGGAATTTTACATTACTTTAGGAAATCACACAGTCAACTATTATCCTCTTACAGGAAAGAATTAGTTGTACACATAGTCATCCTTATACTATGAGTTTCACCCTTAATTCGATACTTAATAAATGAATGGAAAGACATTCTAATTTCCAAAAGATTAGAATATGTTCCACCGATAAAAAAGAGAGAATCATATGAAAGAATCGTATGATACCAGAGATAGGTAATATTTATATATAATCAAAGACTGGGGAAATATAGATCTGGATAAGAGGGATAGTTTCCTCACATTTGAATTTATGCCTGGCAGCAGGAAGAGTCTATGGATCAATAAATCCTATAGGTGATGGGAAAACTCTGTCGTGTCCTTCTATTTAGTTTATCTTGGGAAATCAATTCCTTGGGCTTTTCCATCTTTGAGAGTGTTGTCTTTCTCAGCGAGCCAAGAATTATTGATTGTTGGCTCACTTATTTGGTGGAGAAAATGAATGTTGATGTGTTAGTGGTGAACATGATACTGACCAAGACTATCCTTTCATTGTCTTATTGATCAACTTGGAAGCATGACACTTTCTTTGTATGGGAAGATTTGCTTCTGGTATGGATTTTGGATCATCTTGATGAAATTTGAGCTATACCAATGGAAGTATACTCTCTAGAAGACTTGATTGAAATATTTAGTTTATGAACTCACACAAATGAAGGATGAGTTAAATCCAAGCTAACAATATCACCAGGTGTGTGTGACTCTTTCCTTTTGTGCATGTTCTAATTCATAATACGAGAAGTACAGACTCTTAATATGAGAAGAATAATGTACGAGAGGATTTAGTGACTTATGAGCTAGTGAGAAGTGAATAATGAATAAGAGGAGTTAATTTCCATCTGGTACTTATACATATTGATAGAACCTGGTGAAGAGATTCAACTATTAGAATGTTATAGTTATGTTAGAAAGGGGACATGAACATGGAAAGTCGTTCAGTGAATCCACTACATATTCTATTTTCCAACCTCTTACCACATGTAATTTCCTTCCAAATACTCTTATACCTTTCATACATTATCATATCCTAAGGGAAGTCCCAAGAAAACAATCTTGAGGCCATTCTCTCTATATATTTTCATTTCATTAAACTAATGAAGTCATTAACAGAAAGCTTTTGCTTTAATTTATCCTTCCACTATTGATCTATTCAGCTCAGTTGGCTCTCCAAAACATATAAAATGTCACATATACTAATTTCAGAATAATGTTTAATTAATTATATTTCCTAAAAGATTAATTTATTCCCCATGCGACTACAGACAATATTGATTTAAACTGTTCGGTCTATATTGACTTATTTCTTTTGGTCATAAACTGCACCTATAGAGAAAGCGTAAAATACAAGTCATTCTATATAGTTTTGTATGAACACAAGATATTGGGGAAGTAGTAAGATTATGGAAAAAACAAACAGTTGTTTCAGAGGCAATTGAGGCAATAATAGGGTGATCCCACAGTTGGAGCAACCAATGGAGCTTCTTCAAAGTTGTACCTCCTGTTATTTATGTTGACTTAAATATAGATTTGGTGAGTAAATTGGAAAAAACATTAAATTTTATTCTATCAGAATTGGATAATATCCCTTCATAGGTAAGAAACTATTTTGGGATTATATAAGAAGTGAAGGATATGAATTAATATTTTCTGGTAGTGTTCCATGAAATGAATCTTGACAGAAAGAAAGGTAGCTTTAGCTAGATTCTCCCATTTCTACATCACATTGAGGAGAAATTATCTGTTGTTGTACAATTGAATTATTTATTTAGAAGCATCCAAAAATGTTATGTTCCTAAAAGTGATGAATTAATTAGGCCTAAAGACCAATAGACTATATAGAAATGTATATTCAATTGATTCTAGGGAAATCATGGTTTGTGCCCTTATTAAAGAAAGAAGGGACAAGGGAATCTGATACCATTGCAATGGTCAGTAGAATCCAGGACATACTTTTATGGACCAAAAACTCATTATTATAAATGTAAATTCTGAAATATGATAGCGTTTATAATTCCTTCAATTTGGATCTAGGTCAAACCCCATTTACTGAGAAATTGCATCAATCATGAAAGTCCCTCCCGTGGTGCCCCTGCCCCTGCTTAAGCAATCGTCCTTGAAGCAGATACTGCTCTGAAGGAGGGATGTTCCACATTAAGGAATAGAGGGTACAAAGGAGCAGGATGGAAATCAGATCCATCTCCTTTAGACCCTCCACTCTAGCATCATTTATGGATGAAGGCAAAGATGCAGACACATCCATCAGCCGAAACACCATTGGATTCAGAAAGTAATGTATTTGAACGGTGGAGGGGGGAATGAAAGAATAATGTTTCACATAAGAAGAACTAGATTCAATAAATCAGTGCTATAAATAGGGATTATGGGAGGGGAAGCTCATGTAAGTGATGAATTGGTTCATGTGGTGGTTATAACGGTTTTTTCGTCATATAAATAGGTTACTATTTCTCGGAACCATCAGTCCAATGGAAGAAAAGGAAGCGTTTATTTGAATAATAATGGGCCATATAATTCTACATTAATGGATTTTCCCTTGTGTAATACCTCATATCTATATAAAATGTTGATCCCTCATAAGAAAAACCTTTTTCCTAATGCAATCATTCACCATCTGTATCCATATCCGCTCACCATCTGCTCTATTGTCTCCTTAGGTGCACAATCCTCTTTACATTCCGTTAGTTCTTCATTTTAGTGACCTATCGAGAGATTCATCATCCCAATATATAGATATCATAGTAAATACATCAAATAATATGACTCCTTATCCCAAAGACTCAGCTTCTCTAGTACACATGCTAGTAATCATTGCATGGATAGAGCGAACGAAGGACATGGAAATAGAACAAGCTTCCACGTATGGTCAAAAGTTAAAAAACATAGTGAATCGGTTCAATAAATGCATCAATGACCCTTTTAAATCTCTTTTTTTGAGACCTCTTCATGGAAATTTTTTTCTAGTGATAGTGATAGTGGACCAAATTAATGGGGTACTCAACTACTGGTTTAGTAGTTGTTTTTTCCTATTAGTTTTGTATGCTCCCCATTAACATTTTATAGTCAGTGATCCGCTTCTATCTCTCTCTTTAGATTAATTTATTTTTATCTACCTGATGTTTTTGTTTCTATTTTATCCTTGAGTCTCAACAAGGGATCCATCCATCTCCCCCTGATCAATTCCTTGCTGCACCTGTCATCATTTCTAATTATCCACCGAATCATTCACAGAAGCTCCTATTATACTCTAATAGTTGATCCACTATTTGTATTTTTGTTTGGACCACCCGAGGAGAAATTTATGGAATGTAAATGGTTTCACTGCAACTCTTAATTATCCCAATGTCACCCTACAAGAAAAGACCCACTAAAATAGATATTTCCTTATCCACTAATTCTCTCACTTACACTATATATGCACACATAACATACGTCATTAAGCTCTATCTACTAGACTTCGATTTCACGGTTTATTGTATAAATGTTGTGGAGAACTTGACATCAGAGAACTCTAGCAGACATATGTTCATAGAAGGAAATAGTTTACTATATTTGATTGTCTCTTATTATAGTACCCAACTAAGGATATTAAAGTATTAAAGGAGTTGATCCATTGACTCCATCAGACCCTTTCACTAAATATATGTTCCCATGATATGTGTAAATATAGAAATATATCATCTTTGAGGATTTGAGGTAATCCTGATTGCACAACAACACCATAGGTCTATGAGATCTATTTCATAGAGTGATGTAGTGTGTGGTCTCCTTAGAAAAGTATCTTAGGTTGGGGCTCCTCTCTCATTAACTGTCATATATGAGTATAAATTGTAAAGATTGAATGTTAGTGAATCAAGAGATCAAAAAATTGAGGGTCCAAAGGAGAGTTGAGATGAACTGAGGGATTCGCGTCAGCTTGGGCTGCCTTCATTCTTTTGTCTACACTCTCCCCTGATTGTGTAACATAATCACATATTAGTGGAACAAGTCTGTTGTAGTTACTATGCTACAATTTAAATCATAAAATAATATCTCAACTAATGAAACACAGTACATGTCCTATCAACCATTTTGGATAATCGTGGTATCATGAACTAGAGCATATTATTCCATCAGTCGTAGATTACATTCAAACATTCATTACCAAAGAAGTGAACAATTAGTTTGTGTACATAGAAAATCTGCACCCAATACACCAGAAACTCCCATCATATGACCCGTAGTTTTTCATTAAATGATCATGGGCTTCTAGGCCCCATATGACCCACTTTCAAACATATGTCGGGACCTTCTTCACATACCTATCATTTTGAATCTCTATCATCTAGTGAACCTTATATAAAATTCACCTATTATACAAATAGATGTGTGTCAATTATCAAGGGAATCACATCCAATCATGTCACCCTCTTCTATTACTAGATGAATGCATAAATAAATGTTGTATATACTAAATAAGGAATGTGTAAGGTGTAACATGAACAACAATGGAAATTTCTCCTTAGTGATAAGAGGTTCACGTTACATTGGATAAGATAAAACCCAATGGTGGGAAGGTAGAATGGAATATGGTTAGCAAGTTTAATTTTCCATAGTCTTCTTGTTCCAATTTTATTTTTTCTTTGAGCTCCCACACCATCTTCTGCAGCATATGTTGCTATAGCCACAACATATTTTCTATTAGTTGTCACATAATTGAGGGATCTTTTAACTTTATAGAAAAATGGATTTATATAACTCTTAATTAATATTTTAGAATCACAACATGCTCTCAATCATCAAATAGTATCCCTTCTTCCGTGCTTTTGGATCTTATTTTATAAATACCTCTTCCTATTCTTTCACTTTTGTTATTATTATTTTTATAGTATTTCATACATTTGACCGAAAAGCATTTCCATAGTAGAGTTTGGGAAATGAAATCACTATAAAAACTAATGGATTGAGTGATTACCTAAGGTAGTAAGAATAATTCCCTACTCCCTTTCAACAAAAAATGTAGTAGAATAATGGTCGATCATCATCATCAGATGAATATAGTAGAAAAAAATTACACTAGAAGTCACCCACCCTTCTTGTTGAACAATTGTACCCTTGGGAGAGATGAAAAATGTTTTTGATAGTATAAAGACCCTGTGTGGAAGGAAATAATGAAGAATAGGGGGTGAGTTCGGAGTAGAACAAATGCTCCCTCATCCCTTTAAGAATAAGGTAGGGATTTAGAATCCAAGGGGGGGGGGAGTTCCTAAACTAGAATGAGAGGGATTCACAATAAATCAATAACAATGTATGGATTAATGAAAAAATAGACATTGGACCATTATTTTATAATAGTGGGCCAATCAAAACCTGATTAGAAATAATTTTTTTTGTCATTGGTGCTAACAGACGCTTTGTCAGTGAATTCAACTATTCTAACTATAAGAATATATACGTCACACAAGCAGAAACACTTCAACATAATTCTCCTATGTTTTGTAGAGGAATGTCAATTCGATCAAGAAATCAAGCATCTAGATCTCACATCCAACAAACATGGGGAAGGGGAACATAGAAATCAAACAAGGGCGGACTCAGAGTTTTCATTCATTCGGATTCATCGGGGATTGAAGGTTGTTGTTGTACATGTTTTATGCCCTTTTATTGGACCCCTAAGGAGGGATTATTTCAGTGTGCTAATGTCTCCATTTTGATAAAATGAAATGAAATGACGATATTATTTTCTAATAGTGGTGATATTTGTTCCACAATCTCAGTCTGAGTCTTCATTAACTCTAAAATCCCCATACAGGGGGTAGGGGAAGCTAGGGAAATACACACACATGATTTATCTAGTGGGTCTCCCCTATTACTAATTGGGGAAGTTGAAGGGTGGTTAACAAACAAACTAAGAGAAAGGTTGAAAGGTGGACTATCCAATCGAATGGACAAAACAAATTCTTGGTTGAAGACCACCATTCCAATAAGATCAATGTAGATTTCTCAATTTGTAAGAACGACCTTAGGATAGTCTCGGGTACACTTATATATAGTGTACTTTACTTTATAGACAGAGTTCCTATCTTCATATACCCTATTCTCAAGCCTCTAGTTAGTCTATTTGGGAAACATTAGGGTCCCTCATGTGAGATGCTTTCAAGGATCTTTATTGTTACACTTAGCTTACCATAAAATTGATAGCCTTCAATCGTTTCTAAGGAATCTTATCCATATTATATCTTAGTTTATTTGGAAACATTTGAATCATTTAATTCAACTAGGGTCATAACTAGTGAAGACAATTCTGTTTCAATTCTATGGCCATATTTCTTCTATGCTGCTTTGAACACACCCATTTCTAGAGGGTTCTTTCCCGATCTTATATGAGCTCTGAATTCAGTCATTGGTTCCTAAAAAGTGTAATGGTAATCTACGACCCTCCATTCTCCTCTGGATTGATATTGGTAATGAAATTATCCTTCCTAAACCTAATGGGGGACACATGTAAGGGGAGGAGCACTGTTTTGTTTCATCAGTTCCACAAAGTAATGGGGTGTAGGGGGTCATTAATTATCTATAGCGGGAATAAAAACTATATATTATCTAAGCTAAATTATATCTAAGGGTTAGAATGGATCATATTTATAGTAAATGAGCTTATGTAGTTCACCCTAAAGAATCTAATTTACATATAAGGGTTTAAAACTCAGCTACTACACCCTATTCAGTTTAGAAAGGGTTGGATCTAAAAGAACCTAAAGACTATGGAATAATGCTTAATTATATGTCATTAGGATTTATTAACTAGAAGGGGATGGGAAGGTGAGTTTATTATGGGGATTTAGAGTTTGGGGAGTAAGAATTCTAATTTATTTTATTCTCGAGTGAATGAAAAATACTTCTCTTCTTCTTATTAGTACAATACTCTAATAGTGATGTTATAGATCCTTTTCTTTTGTCATCTAATACTATCATGTTTTTACCTTACTAGACTAGTCGTAGCTCTCCATCAGACCCATTCATTCCCTTTATTATTATTATTATTTAGACAATTTGATTATTTAATGAGATTAGTAGCTATATGTCCTTGTCTTCTCAGCCTTAGTAGCTTGGATTTCTTCTTTTAGCTATTAGTCTTGGCTTTCATCTTATGGAATTAGTGCATGTCCTTTCTTTTAACTATATTTCTACTAATTCTTGGCTTTCATATTTTGGTACTAATGATCTAGCTTACCATTACTCAGTTATAGGTCACTAGTCATAATCTATGACTACCTTGCCTTTCTTTCTGCTCTTAGTTGATAAAGACCTTGTGATATAAGACCATTATCTTTTCTTGGATTTACCTACTCTTATTACATTCTATATTAGACTAATATCAGGATTGAGATTATTTCCCTACCTATATAGTTCATTGTATGACTATTAATATTCGGACTAATGAGCATCCTTTATTATAGACTAAAGGTGACTAAAATCACTTAAGACTTTCTTAAGATCAAGTCAAGCGAGTGTAATATCATAGTCCAAATTCAGTTAGATGTTAGAGTATGGATGAATACCATAAATATTAAGGGTTAGAAAAATAATTCAAGAGATAAAAAGGCTTCCTGTAATAGTATAATTGCATATTGCCTACATGATCGAGATGTGATAGTGGATTTGATCTGAAAAAAGTAATAGGCTATCTACTTCCAATGAAGGTTATTTAGACCTTTTGGGTTGGGGATTTCTCATATTTCTTAGGAGGAAGAGATCTTGAGAAATAGATAACAAGTTGAATTCATTGGGAATAGAACATTGAGGTGGGTTGAATAGAGGTGTATATGCACTAGTGGAGACTAATTCCTCCACTATAATAGATATAAATATAGGATGATGTTGGTAGAATTACCCCAAGTTATATAGTTATCCCATCATAGAAATTAAAAGATTCATGCCTAACCCTTTAGAAAAACATATTTAAATAAGTATCAGACTTATATATCACCTTATATATTATGTCGTAGAACCTCAACCTAGTAGTAAGTGATTATGTTGTCTTAGAATGGAATATATACATTCAAAAAGAGCTACCATGACATAACTCACCTTATATAAGAAGCAATAAGTACATAGTCGATGTACGATAGAATACTAGACACAACCCTTTCTAACCATAGGATGATGGTTCATTCAGTGCCTCCTAAAAAGTAATATCGAACAAAACAATAGCATTACCTTAGAAAAGTCCAAATCAACTGTAGTCCCAATTCAGCCTCCTAGTGCTAATCACAGAAAATTAAGATAAGGAATGGGAGACAAAAACAAGTTAGGTTACGAACATATAGAATAAGATAATGAAGGTAACCACCCCACTCTCTAAACATTGAATTCTATCACTTAGTACTTTTAGATCCAGTTAGAGCATTCAAGTTAGTTAGATGGGATTGTCAAAGATTTATATCAAAATGAGAAAAATAAAAAATAAGCAAATCTAACACCAACAGTAGATAGGAACTAAACACTCTCACGTTGTTCCTAATAATCCAATGCATGTGACAAAAAAAGAACAATAGAAAAAATTTCCTAATAATGGAAAATATGGGTGGGGATGGGAGGACATTCAGCCTTTCTCGGGCAAGGAATAGAATGAGACAAGTCATCATCCAGTATAACAATCTTGGCCCCATTTCGTCCAAAAGCGATACTACTCACAATTGAAAAAGTATGGTCAAAGAATAGTGATAAATTTCAATCCCCAATTTAGAAAGAGAATTTCTATCCTGCATTCCCCTAGATACAGGAAAATATATATCTATATATAATGGTTTCCCTTTCATCCTATTTTCTTTGTACCATAATGGAGAAAGAAAGAGGTCACTAGAAACAAAGATTACCATCCTTAAAGTGTTAAGAGTGAAGTTAAGGTCTTCATCTAAGAGAAACTATGTTATGGAAGTGATGATAACTATGTACCTTCAACTACATATCATGCATTCAACAATAAGAGGGATTATATGTACTAAATCCTAAAGAATGACACATAGGGAATTCAAAGCTTGTTGCAGGCAATAAAAAGCCTTTTTCGATGTACGAGGTGTGATTGTCGAGAGTTGGTCGACTCCAATGATCTCCAGTGTCCTCCCCATTTTATAATTGTAGGGTTCTTATAGCCTCATCAATTGACAGGGAGGATCCTAACTCCTCATTCATATTCTGATTGGTTTCATCTTTATTAAGATACATCTCTTCATGAGTAATATAATTCAGCTCAGGTATGTCAAAAAGATAAGCTAAGGGAAACGGCTTCTTCTTTGGAATACAATAGGTAGTATTCATCATTTCTCAGAGGTCCTCTTGAAAGTATGACTTCAAGGTCACTAGTTTTTTTCTTTTTGTACCTGAGATTCTATTCCACTTCAAATTCAAACTCTACAACTTGGGTGGATTGGCCACAATTCTGAAAAATTTCAAACATCACACTGGACGTGGGTTCCTTCAGCATCCTCTGAATAGTCAAATTGAGATTCTTCCATTTTTTTAGGATGAAAAGGGATGAGTTTCATTATATTTTACTATCCTCCTAGATATTGATGAACTGTCATATTTTTTGGTATTTCCGGAGGCTTGTCTTCTTCACTTTTCTACCTAATGCTTTCTGGAGGTTATCATGGATACATCTGGAAATAGTTCCTCATCTTCCAGCAATAAATGAACTTTGGTCTTGAGAGTTGTGATGAGTTGAGAGGTATACAAATCCCTTTCCATGATATTGATTGTATTACTAGAAGGAACAACTTCACTACATCCATGTGGAGGAAGCGGATTCTGTTTCTTATTGGGGTTTTCTTCTGAGGTCTCAAACTTCAACAACATTTTATCAATGACCCAATGTTTTAAATTGTGGCGTCGGTATGTCCAGTGCCTAGGGGATCCCATGTGATACTCGCTTATGAAATTTGGATTATAGTATATTGTAGGAGGGTAATTTAGTGGTCAACATAGGTATGGGTTTGACTAACACAACTGTTAATACCTGGGGGAGAAATAGGGAAAGGGACATTGGCATGGTTCTGAATTTTTAGGGTGGATTAGTGGTAGGAAGTGGGTTGCATTGTGCATTATCTATGACTGTGGGGTTGTATTTCTAGAACAATGTGTAATAAAATAAACTAGAGGTGGAATTTCTACATAATTATATTGGGGAACTTTCTGTGGAGGTTGAACGTAGGATTGATATGGAACAAACTACACATACATAGCGAGGATTTGCGGGAAATCCCTTATGTATTGGGATCCAGTAGTGATCATCTAAACATTCCTACCATTATGTGTTGATTATTTTCTTTTGGCCACTGATCTTCTTTGGTTGGTGCTTTCCCTTGATTTTTTTCCTGTCATAGTTCTAAGTAATGCTATTTTAATTTAGCTATGACCTATGTTCTTTGGTTAAAGTGATCATGTAGATTATCAGGGATGAGTTCCCCTAAAAGTTGTTTCAAAGTAGCATATTTGGATAAATGACTGATAAGACACATCAGTTCGAGCGGGATTTCCCAAAACATGTGAGGAAGAAGATTCCTAAAATAAGAAGATCGATCTAATCCTTACCATTAGGAAGGAAAAGATCTAAAAGAACTCATCCCTATGGTGTAAGATCTTTTATAACCTTATAGAAAGTATTTTTTTTATTTGTTAGCATCCCTTCCCCCTTTACTTTTCAATGACTCCTCTTTTTCTCATGACCTAGCTCATTTGAAAAACATGGGTTGTCCATTAAATACACTCTGTGGTCAAAGAGCTCTTAGCTCTCAGTTATAGAGGATGAAATCGATATTGGAATTCTTTCATTCTAAGTGAACATTTCCAGAGTGTGGGTAATAATGTCCTTGATTAATATGAATGACTTTTCAAATTGATTTACAGCTCTATGAACTCACTTGTATGATACATGAAGCTTTTTTGGTTCAAAGTGCTCGTAGTGCGTAATGCTTGAGCATGGAAGGTCAAAATCATGCTAACTGGTATTTATGATTCTTATCTCTAGATGACCGCATCATCTTTAATCAGTTAGATTGAGTGAGGAATAATGTATCACCTATTTTATCACTATTAGATTATTTCTGATCCTATATTTCCCTTTAAGAAGTTTTATCTCATTATCGAGCGCATCAAATAAGTTGTTTAATTTTGACTAGAATTTCTGCAGTATAGTGGCAACCCTAGGTCTTTTTTCTGTGGAACCATATATCATTAATTTAAAAAGAGGGTTTTGATTATGAAATTAGATGTTGAATGAGGTTTTTTTAAAAATTTTGGGTTTGGTGATTAATGATTAAAATAGAAAATGAATGTGATAAAAGCACATGAGCCTTAGCCCGGTTGGCAAGGTCTCTGATGGTGGATCCAAGTGACCAGGGTACTGTAGTAGGTACTGTAGCGGGAACTGTAGCAGTACTGTAGAGGGCACTATTTGGCACTGTAGCAGCTGGAGATATTCCCCTGTTTGGGCCTTCAAGCATCATATTTGGTCCCTGAGTCCTTCATTAGACTTCGGGCACCCAGGCCTTCGGGTCAGTTGGGCCTTCGGGCTATCCTAATGGCCTTCGGGCCACCTGCAAATACAAACCAGACCAAACTACAAGGAACAAGCTCTACAAGGAGGATGAGCAAAGGATATTTCACCACAGCAGGAGCTAAACGGATTACAAGAATGAGAGGGTATGCCACCTACCATCAGGACAAGCCTGTGCATGCACGTGAATGCCTAGCCGAACAGCCATGCAGAGGTGAAGAGCTGATTTCAAGATGAAGATGTTGGGGAGGAGCAGTTCCAAGTTGTTAGTCTGGGTTGCATGTAATGTTTGTGCCTATGGGCAATGGTTCCTCTATGGCCTATGGGCATGTAATAGGGTTCCACCTCGTCCCTTGAAAGGTGGATTATCAAATCAATAAAAAATTAAGGCCTTCGGGCCATTGGAGGAATGTGATAAAACAAGGCAGAAATGAACAAGATTAATTAAGTGTGATCAGTTTGGGAAATTATCGTGATGCTTATCCTTCATCGCTTCAAGAGATAGGGTTGTGATATTTTAATAACTTGTTTTTAACACATATTAGAATAATTTTACTGAGTTTATGATAGGAAACCTCAAAGTTTTCAGTCTAAAACACACAATGATTCACTGGACACCGCCGATGATTGATTGATTTGTGTTCGACATCATAACTGAAACTCATCAGGGAAACACATGAAGAACTCGATGTGTTGTTCAGGTTTGTATGTTACTTATTTTTGATACCATGAAATAAATGTACATGAATTTGACGGTGCTTATTTTAGTTTTATTGGACAATATAAACCACATAAACACTGCAATGGAATGAGAGAAGAAAAAGGGATGAACGATGTGTGAAACATGAAATGAAAGGGTACCCCCAAACATGATCATTTGAGTTTGAGTATAACATACCAGTATATAACTCAATTAAATAAAAATATCGGATGATTAAAACAACAAAAAACCTATAATTAAAAATATCATTCAAAATAAAACAAGTATGAATCTTGGGATTACATCACATTCCACCCCGGGTGATCACAAGGGGTTTAGAAACCCATGGGAGGGGAAGAAGAACAAGATGTTGAAGAAGCACTTCCCATAGCCTCCAAAACTTCTTGGAATGATTATATGACTGTTTGGGGACTCCAAAATGCAGCACATTCCCTCATAATCGAACTCCAAAATGGGGTCCCTAAGGTGCCAATTTATAGGCAAGGAGGGAAGTGGATTTGGGCACCCTGATTTCAAGAATCCTCTTGGTCCAAGGTTTTGGCCGGTCATAAAGCCTTAACTCACTTCGAACAAAACCATATAGTTGTTGAAGGACACGATTTATACCTCCATATAATGCTTGGAAGGCATATAAGGAATATAATAACAGATATTTCCAAAATACTGAAGCAATGTTTTGACCCCATGAAGATCCACATTATTGGAAAGATTAGATTTTATGGGCCTCTTAATGGACTAATTGGGATCAGGTTCCTTCATATGCAATGGAGGGAATTAAATTTAGGACCATTCCAAAAAGGTTCATCCCATTTGGATGAACCTATTAGTATAATAATTAGTTTTAGTCTACAAGTGTTCTTGGATCATGGGAATAATGGCCCATTTTTCATGGACTTCATCATAGGTCCTCCAAATCACCTTCACCTATAATAAAATTATAAAAACAAGTAACATTTAAATTTTTAGAATTGTTAAAAACAAAATAATTGAATCAAAAATAGATTGAAAATTATTGTTATACATGTAATTTTCAATATAAAATCAGTTTAATACAATGCTATAAGGGTGAAATAAAAAAGTGAATCGTGGTACAATCACACCCCCACACCTAAAAATTTGCACTCTTGGGCTAAGTATAATATCCTAATAATGTCCCATTCCTAAATAAAAGGTGTGAAAATATCCAAGATTCTTTTGAAATGAAATTAATCATGTCTCTTCTATGGAATCAATTTTCTTATCATTTTTCTTTTCTCAAATTCAAATTTGTTGAACATCATTTGTTCACCCATGAAACATGTCGCAACCTAAATCACCTTAAAATTTTTCCTTTTCACTCATGGAACATATGAAAGTGGATTTATGCTCTTTTCCCAGAGTTCATGTGATCTTACCATATGCTTTCTTAAATTCTCATTTCTCTACTAGTTGAAACTATTGTGCTACTCAAGATGACTTCCGACAGGTTTTTTTGAGGTTCAAGGGTTGGTAGAATTTATTTTTAATAATCTGAGGCAGAAGAGGAGTGTTTAATATGTTATGTACAAAACATGTCAAAATTCAGCAAGTGTTCACAATGAATGTACACACATAACCCCTCACAAAGTGTATCACCTCCAACTCACTCTCCCCATTGTCCATTTTTTGTGGGTCACAACCAAGCAATGAATAATAATGAGTAAACATCCACTTTTGTCCATTTTTTTCTTTTGTTCTGTTTTTTTTTCAATTTACAGAACTAATTTTTTGTATAGTTTTGTGGGAGATAAAGAGGGAAACATGTATAAAACAATGATTTAATATGGCTTGTGAACCCATTTCCCAAGGAAAATGTAGGCACCCTTTATATCAACCCATAAAAATGATTCTCTCCCCAAAATTCCCATGGAAACGCACTCTCTCCCACACTTTCAGAAAATAAAAAAATAATATACACAAGAGATGGGTATGTAGGGATAAAGTTTCTTATAATGTGGCTACCTAACAAGAATTTATTTTTCTCTAAGGCATAAGAAGGATAAAATGTAAAGGTGGCCAATAATTGAGTATAATTGTAAAAAAGTCATTTCAATGAATGATTGCCTCTATCATTAATGTATCATACTCAAATCTAATAAATTCAAATAGAATAAAAGAATGTTATTGTTTCTCTACATGACCTGAGACTCTCAAGAAAGTGTTTAAAAGTAATTATATGCAATAAAGGCCATATAATATCTCTCGTGTAAGGGATTAAAATATTGGTCAGTGCTAATGAGGCATGGGTTTAAAAAACCCATTAAAAACCTAAGAATGATTTGAAAATAAAAATATTATAAAAATATTCCATATGAACATTAATTTGAAAAACATTTTTTCCAAAAACAATGGAATTTTACACACAATCTACTCAAGCATGAAAAATTATTTTGGATATTCTTTTTAAGATCAATTTTTATCTAAAAATAAAAAATAAGGAAAAAGAAATCAAAAATGAAAACTCATTTTTTTAATTTTTTTGTTTTTTTTTCTTTGTTTAATCCTAACTATGAAAAGTCAGCCTCCCACAATTTTAAAAGATACATGTCTTCATTGAAAGTATTTTAAATAAATAGGAAAGTAAATAAATGTTGGGAGAAGGGACAGCCTGTTAAATAGTGTCATAAGTGGCATCTATCAGTTGGATTTCCTCCATGAGATGCATTGGGAAATCCACATAGAAGTGTTTGAGCCTCTTCCCATTGACAGTAATCTTTTGTCCACTCTTCTCATGCAAATCCTTTATATCACCAAAAGGGTAAACATCAGTAACAATATAAAGACCGAGCCATCGGGAACGAAGCTTACCTGGGTGATGATTTAGCCTATAATTACACATGAGAACCTTCTCATAAATACGAATCTTCCTCTGATGTATCATGTTATCATGGATAGCCATTGTCTTCTCTTTATAAATTCAGGAGTTCTCATATGCATCATGTTGAATTTCTTCCAACTCTTGAATCTGCAACTTCTTATTCTCACCTACATCTGAAAGATTTATATTACATTGTCTAACCACCCAATATGCACAGTTTTATACCTACTCTAGGAGATGAAAAGCCTTTCCAAACATAATTCTATATGGTGACATTCTGATTGGGGGTTTAAAAGATATAGGGTATTCCCAAAGTGCATCATCCAAGCACAAACTCCAATATTTTCTATTGGGTTGTACTATTTTTTCCATGATTCCCTTAGCTTATGATTTGAGATTTATTCATGTCCGTTAGATTGGGGGTGATATGTTGTATAGAATTTATGAACAACCCCATACTTATGAAGAAAATATTTCATGTTTAGATTGCAAAAATGTGAACCCTGATCACTAGTGATGAATCTATGTAAACCAAACCTACTGAAATTTTGAGACCTCACAAAATCAACAACCACTAAAGAGTCATTAGTCTTAATGGCCTTTACATCCACCCATTTAGATACATATTCAATAGCCAATAATATGTACACAAAGACAAATGAATTTGGAAAAGGCCTCCTGAAGTCAATTCCCCATGCATCGAATATCTCACAAAATAACATGGGCTGTAGGGTCATTTCATTCATCTTGGAGATATTCCCTGTGAATTGACAATGACTACATGACTTGAAAAATATTTGGGCATCCCTATACAATTTTGACCAATAAATTTGTTAGTTAAGGAACTTTTGTGTTGTACGTTGAGAGACAATGTGGCCTCCACATGCCAAAGGGTGTCTGAAGGTAAAAATAGAGGTGAACTCATGGTCATGGACACACCGAAGAAGTACTTGGTCACCACTAATTCTCCCCAAATATGGGACATCAAAAAATGTAACACCAATAATCATGCTTAACTCTATGGAATTGTGAAGTTCTAAAATCAGTGGGGACCCTAGATGATTCTAGAAAATTCACAATGTCCTAATACTAGGGGTAAGGTCCACAACATCACAAAGGGTCTCATGAGGGAATAATTCTCCAATTGGGAGGGGAGAGTAAACATGATGGTCCAATGGTTGGGAAATCCAACTAATATGGTCAGCTACCACATTTTACACTCCTCTCTTATCTCTAATATCTAGGTCAAACTCCTGGAAGATGATCATCCACTGAATGAGGCGGGGCTTAGCTTCAGGTTTCTTTAGGAGGAAACGAAGGGTAGAATGATCCAAAAAGAAAATTATTTTTGACCTGATAAGATATGAATAGAATTTTTCAAAGGAAAAAAATATTAATAAGTTATTTTCCAGTGGTCCTATATTTTTCCTGGGTAGGGTCAAGGGTACGTGAGGCATACACAATGAAATAAGGAGCCTCCTCAACCCTTTGTGATATAACAACCCCAACTGCAATGATTGAATCATCACACATAAGTTCAAAGGGGAGATCCCACCATGGAGGTTGGATGATGGGAGGAGATTTGAGACACCTTTTTAGTGAATTGAATGCATCCTCACAATTTTTATCAAACAAAAACTCTGAATCCTTTAGTAATAACCGGATAAGGGAAGTGCGATCTTACTTAAGTCTTTAATAAATCGACGGCAAAAACCAACTTGACTCAAGAAAGACCGCACCTCACGAATAGATTTTGGACATGGAAGGGTTGAAATTAATTCAATTTTTTTATCCACTTGAATTACCTTTTTAAAAACATTCCCAAGAACTATACCCCATTCAACCATGAAATGACATTTCTTCTAATTTAATAAAAGATCATTTTCTATTCAATGATAGAGGACAGAACATAGTTGAGCCAAAAAATCATCAAAGGAAGTTAAATAAACTGTGAAATCATCCATAAAATCTTCCATGTAATTTTCTAGGTACTCTGAATATATACACAACATACAATTATGAAAAGTACCTGGAGCATTACAAAGACCAAAAGCTATCATTCTGTATGAAAATGTGCCAAATTGATAGGTAAATGTTGTCTTCTCTTGATCCTCAGAGGCTATATATATTTGGAAATAACCCAAATAGCCATCAAGGAAACAATAATGGGACTTACCAGCCAATCATTCTAACATTTGGCCAATTAAAGGTAGAATAATGTGGTCCTTCTCCATGCCGTGATTCAGTCGATGGTAGTCTATACAGACTCGCCAACTGTTTTGCACACATGTTGGAACCAATTGAATCATTTCATTTGACACAACTGTTATTCCTGTTTTTTAGGCACAATTTCTACTGGGCATACCCATTTACTATGAGATATATGATAAATGATCCTCGCAGCAAGTAATTTACGGAGTTCCAATTTTACTACTTTAAGGATAGTTGGATTCAATCCTTGTTGAGATTGTCTTACGGGCTTAGCCTCATCATCCAAAAGTATATGGTGCATACAATTAGATGGGCTAATCCCAAGAATATCAACCAATGTCCATCCTATTTCATTTTTACACTCTCTCAGAAGATTCAGCAGTTTAGATTCCTACTGTTTCAGAGATTTTATTGCAAATAATGATTGGAAATTGGTCAATACCCTCAAGATAAGTATATTTTAAATTATATGGAAGTGGTTTTAATTCCAACACCATGGGTTTTTGGACTGAGGGAGTGGATTTATGGGCAGTGAGGTCCATCAAACTGTATATCTCCTTATGTTTATTCTCTAAAGATGGAGAATCTATTGAATTGATATCTGCAAAATCATCGACTGTCATGGGTACAACATAATGTACACACTCATCAATAAAAGTAAAAAATTTACACTTTTTAGAAACCACACAACACTCAAAACATTACTCAAAAATAAAATCATCCAAGGGTGAAGAAGAGGAAAATGAATCAGAGTGTGGGTTTAAGAGAGATTTGTGTGTGTGTGCATCATTTTAGAGAACTTCCATCAAATAGATAGGAATAGTGGTGTGCTCTTCAACAGGGTGTTTTATAGCCTCAATGATGTTAAAACATACCTTTTCTCCACTGAACTCCATGGATAGAATATCATTGTGAATGTTGATGATCATCTTTTCTCTTTTGAGGAAGGTAATACCAAGTATAATAGGGTCATGTCTGTGGGTTTGAGTATCTTCCATCTCAAGAATGTAGAAATCGATGGGGAAGATGAGATTCTTTACTCTGACAAGGATATCCTCAATCACTCTGGTTGGATGTGTTGTACTCTGGTTGGAATGTTTCACAACAATCCCTATTGGATGAAGCTCTCCAACATGCATATAAGTATACCCAGAGTGAGGAATTATATTAATGGAAGCACCTAAATCTATCATAGCATCTGAAAAGAAGGCCTCCCCTATGGTACACGGTATCAAGAATGTGCCCAGATCCTTTCATTTTGTTTTAATTACAGGTTGAATCAAGGCCAAAAAACTCATCCCCAAGTTGAATATCTCCTTCCCTTTCTACCTTCTCCTATGGGGGCAAAGTTCTTTATGAAATTTGGAATAATATGGAATTTTCATGACTGCATCCAGAAAAGGAATATTAACTTGAACCTTTTTAAATGTATCCGTTATTTCATTATCAATCTCATTATAAAAATTTTTCTTTGATTTAGAGAGTATTTGGGAGAATAGAAGAGGAATGGATTGTTCATTTGAATCATCAATGAGAATGCAATTTACCTTTTTATTTTGTTTTTCATTACGTGAAATTTTTTAGGGTTGTGAAAGAGTGATATCAAGAGGGGGACATACCAGTTCTGTAGAACCAGTAGAAGGAGAATCTTCTTTACCACTACGAATTGTAATTTCATATAAATTACCTTATTCCTTCAGATTGGAAATGGGTTTGGATGGTCATTTTCCAGAACTTTGCATCTTAAGATCACTGATGGTGTTCTCCAATTGTACCACTTGAGTTCGTAGGTCTTGAATTGCCGATTCATTGGTCTTTTGGAAGTGGAGGTTCGGGGATGCCATTTTTATCAGCATATCCTCAAGGCATGGTTCATATTTTGGAGAATGATCATTATTGTTTTGAGAAGTTGAATGAGAAGAAGGTTGTATACCTTGGCCGTGTGGATTCCAATTATGCTTGGGGTAGCTTCAGTTTCCTCCTTGTCGGTACTCGGGTTATTCTTGCCACCCATGATTTGGATTTGGCCTGAATTGTACCTACCTAAAGGGATATTCTTGTTGGAATGGATGCCCTGGGAAAATGGTTGCACAAGACTTAGGTGAATCTTGAAGTTGTGGGCACTGGTCTTAAAAATCAGTATTGTCAGAACAAATACCCCAATGTAATGGAACAGGAGGATATTGTGAGGTACCATGTGCTTGAGCAAATTTCCTTAGAAGGGTATGAATCTCCTCATGTTTATTATCTACCTTTTTTTCTAGTGATTAATGACTTACCTCATGAACTCCTTTGGTTGGTGAAATTGCTCGTGTACGAAATTGTTGTACATTTTGTGCCATGTTGGCTATTAAGTCACGAGCAGCGGTAAGAGTTTTATCAATTATGTAACCACTAGCTACATCATCTATCATTCCAAGATCCATGGGTACAAGTCCCTCGTAGAAGTACTAGATTAACAGTTGTTCACTAATTTGGTGGTGGAGGAATCTTGATCAAAGTCTCTCGAATCTCTCCCAGTATTCATGAAGGGTCTCTCCTTGTTATTTCCTGATTCCACAAATTTCTTTCCTAATTGATAAAGTTCGGGAGTTAGGGAATAACTTCTCTAGAAAGAATCGTTTAAGGTAATTCTAGCCCCCAATTTTGGTCGGCATATAGTATAACTAGTCTTTGGATACACCATCAAGGGAGAAATGGAAGACCATAAACATTATTAAGTCCTTAGACACATTTTGGGGTTTCATGGTGGAACACACTATGTGAATCTTTTTAAAGTGTTTATAAGAGTTCTCACCGGAATGACCATAGAATTTAGGAAGAAGGTGGATGAGACTAGATCTCAACTCAATGTTGGCTTCTTCCTTAGGATATTGGATGTACATAGGTCGGTATTCCACATCATGGGAGGTCAATTCTTTTAAAGTTCGATTATTTGTAGCCATGTTTTCTTGTCTTTGATTGGGTTAAATTTTTGATTGGTTTGGGACCAGATGAGGTTCCAAAAGTGTTTCCTCAATGTTACTTGATAGACCTTCTCTATATGCCTTTATTTCTTTGTGATGTGACTTTTCAATTTCAGGGACACATTCAAGTAGTGTTTCATTACCAGATCGGGTCATGCAAATAAGTTGTGAAGCTTGTTTTTTTAATATGGATAAAATCACATAAGAAGGGTGAAAATAGAATATAATGTTATAATACAGAATTATAGAGAGTGATATGGAGAACAATAAAAAGATAGAGAGAGAGAGAGAGAAATAACACACCAAAATTAACCAAAAATAAAGAAAAAACCCCAAAACAATAACAATCAAATGGGGGTGGGGTGTTAAAAGGAGTACTAATTAAAAATTAATATAAATAAATAAAAGGAAATAATGAAAATAAATGATCTTGGATCCCCAGAAATGATGCCAAAATTTAATCGCTTTGTCGAGTGTGTCGAATTACTTGTTTAATTTTGGCTACAATTTCTACAATATAGCCACAACCCTAGGTCATCTCTCGATGGAACCATAGATCATTAATTTATAACAAGGGTTTTGATTATGAAATTTTAAGTGGAATGAGGTTTTTTAAAACTTTGTTTTGTGATGATTAAAGATAAAAATAGAAAATGAATGCGATAAAACAAGGTTGAAATGAACAAGATTAATTGAGTGTGATCAACCCGGGGAAGTCTCGAGATGCTCACCCTTCATCGCTTCAAGAGATAGGGTTATGATCTTTTAATACCTAGTTTATAATAGATATTAACATAATTTTACTGATTTTATACTAGGATACCTCCTAGTGTTCAGTCAAAAACACACAATGATTCACCAGACATCGTCGATGATTGAGTGATTTGTGTTCGACATCATAACCGAAACTCACCAAGGCAACACACGAATAACTCGATGTGTGGTACAGGTTGGTATGATACTTATTTTTGATACCATGAAATACATTTGAATTACCTGGATAGTTCTTATATGTGTTCAATTGACCAATATGAGCGACACCAACACTGAAATTGAATGAGGGAAGAAAAAGGGATGAACGGTGTTTGAAACATCACATGAAAGGGTACCCCCAAACATGACCATTTGTGGTTGAGTATAACATACCAGTATATAACTTAATTAAATTAAAATAGATGATGACAAAAATCAACATAAAACCGGGAATTAAAAAGATCATTCAAAATAATACAAGTATGAAGCTCGGGATTATATCAAATTCCTCCCCTGGTGATCACAAGGGGTTTTGAATCCCATGGGATGGGAAGAAGAAGAAGATGTTGAAGTAGAACTTTCCATAGCCTCCAGAACATCATGGGATGATTATAATTCTCCTTGGGGACTCTAAAATGGCAGAACCTTGCCTCTTGGTCGAAATCCAACATGGGGTGCCCAAGGATCCAATTTAAAGGCAAAGTGGGAAGTGGATTTGGGCACCCTGATTTCAAGAATCTGCTTGGTCCATTGTTTTGGCATGTCATAAAGCCTTAACTCACATTCGACAAAACTATACAGTTGTTTAAAGACACCATTTATACCTCCATGTCAAATTTGGAGGCCTCATATGGAATATATTAAGAGATATTTCCAAAATACAGAGGCAATGTTTTTACCCCGAGCAGATCCACTTTTTTGGACAAATTAGCCTTTATGTGACTCTTAATGGATGAATTGGGCTTGTGTTCCTTAATATGAAATGTATATAATTAAATATCGGACCATACCAAAAAGTTTCAGACCATTTGGAAGCACGTATTAGTAGAAGAATCCATTTTAGTGTACTGGTGTTCTTGGATCATGTGCAGAATCACCCATTTTTCATGGAATTCATCATAGGTCCTCAAATAACCTCCACCTACAATGTAATTATAAAAACAAGTAACTTTTCCCCTTTTAATAGTGTTTAAAAACTAGTTGAATCAAAAAATTAGTGATATTTTTTATTATTCATTTAATTTTCAATACAAAATTAGTTTAATACATTGGTATAAGGGTGAAATAAAACAGTGAATCGGGGTACGATCAAAGTTTCACATTGATATTACTTCAGTAGCTTCATTTCAATATATTTGTATATAAAACTCTCTTTCTCTCTTACCAAATGAATTCTTGAACCTAAAATTTGTCTAAAGAACTATTGCGCTATACTCTTTTATTCCCTTTCTAATGAAGGTTTGTAGAATGATTTTAATTAGCTATCCCATTTAGAGAAATAGATGAAGTAACTCAAGCTACTCTTTTGAGTGCTGCTTCTCTTTATTATATTATCATATGTGATGGGTGAATTTTTTTTGATTCATATGACTATAATATCATTGATTCTATAAACCTTTGGGCTCAATTCAATTATTGAGAAATATTGTTATAGGTTTTTGTGTGTGTTCTGTGATTGGTTTTTATCTGTTGTTTGATGACTGGGTGCATCTTGACTAGGCGCTTTCATGCCTGGTTGAGAACTAGACTGAAAAATGTGTATATATATATATATAAGAGTTTTGTCTTTTTTCAAAATTAAGAGCTCTTAACCACTTTCATGGAACCTAAGGAACAAAACTCAATCCGTATTCGGGTTCCAATCTCGTATTACAAAATATATACTCTTTATAAAGCTTCTAGAGTTTCTTGAGATGATAAAGCTAGAGCTTGACCGGATGATCCTATCTATGTATCCCCTATTATAGATACGGTGGGGGAATCAGACTTATCCATGTTTATTCAACATAATTTCATAGGCCCAGAAGCCTATGTAGCTCAACATGGGAGGAATGGAATATTATTGAACATATGGTTAGCCACTTAATCTATAATTCTTTGTTAAGACCCTTCCCCAATATTCCAACATCATCATATACACCCCCTGTATAATAAATTAAATTACCTAACATCAAATTATGGTTATATAACTATCAATAACACTATACCTCAACATTGATTTACCAAACATCCCTCTATCTCATCTTGCATCTGAAAGGAGTGGCATCCTGCTTGAGATTCCATGTTTATATTTCCAGAAGAGAAGAAATACTATCTTAGACATGCCTATATAAACTATGAATATCTTCTTAGGTAGAGGTAGATTGTGCCAACAACTATGACTATTCTATGGTTTAGTCGTTAGCTAGAATAAGTGTACTTAACCGTTCTAACCTTCACCTCATGGCTTAATCAAGGTTTTGTCGCGTGATCTGAAATATATAATATCCCATGACATCTTTTTCACTTGTCCTATGCTATTATTAGAATAAAGAAGTCACCAACTACCATTATACAACAAAAAGGAAATGTTCTTCCAGAGGAACTACTTACTTCACAATGATGGATTAGGAGAACCAGCTTAAACTGGTTGTGCAATGTTTGTTTGTTCACATAGGCAACGTGATTGGGGCGTGTTGCTTCCCAAGGTAGTTATTTTGTTTATCACACATGAATTATCACACTCAACTGCTGAAAACTAGTAAGGATTGTTCCTACCCTCACATTCAGGCCAAATGGTAGGATTACACTACACATTATAAATTGAGGATCAGTAATCATTCATCCTCTAAAGAAAATAATTTTTTGATGGTATTCCTCCTCTCTATGAGTTGATGAACTATAACTATTTTCAAAATGATATCTCATGTTGGAGATGAAAAAGAACACGTAGAAAAAAACCTGTGCGAATGGCGGAGACTCTTAACAACTTTTTGGAGACACCTATGCTCGGAAAACCCTACCGTCATAAAAGACAACATGCATGCGACAGACCACAGAATAAGTGGCCTCGAGAGGATGCTACAAATGATATGAAATAAAAATAAATCAATCATTGTGAGAGAGACCATCCTCTGTGACTGGATAGACTAGAAGAACAAATAAATTAGTTATTGGCTCTTCCATCTACTGGTTTTTGCAATTTCAGGATCAGGTTATTTATCCCAATTAGTTGAATTTTTTTATTTTAGAAAATCATAAAGTTAGCATAATGGATTGAAAGATATAATAAAGGTTCTTTATGTAATTTAGTTATTTATGAAGTAGTATGGAATAAATCTTTTGGATAAATGTTTTTTCTCTACGGTCCTCTATGAATCCTTTAAATCTTTTTAAATAAATTCAAATTGAGCATCAGTCACTACCAAGAAAATCATCACTGAACAAGGCCATGCCAAATGTGTCCAAATAAGAAAAGAAAATTATGTATGTCCAAAATGGTTCATTACACATAGTGGTAACCCTTAGACATCAATGAAGTACACCATCGTATTTTTCAACATACCCCTCTTTTTTCTCCTATAATTTCCACTTTCGGTTGTGGAATGGGTCACTTATTAACTCTCCCAGGTTTCCCATGAGGGACAAACATAAAGCTCATCTTGGACTCACCAGAATGTTGACCAATCTCTCACTCTGATCATCGTTTTTTTAAGATTAAGTTGAATAGAAGTAAAGACAGATACATTCTTTTGAACTATGTCATCTTTAATCATATTTCACGCATTCATCATATTCTTAGTTCAAGATGATATTGAAATAGTTGGAATTGGATTTTTTGACAAAAACTCCATACAAATAGGTAATACCTTCCCTCATTTTCACTTTTTGACAAAACAATTAGAACTCATCTTACTATTTCGGATATTAAATGGATGTTCATTAACTCTTCTAATAGTGGGTACTATTATTAGAAGAGTACATGGATTCCTAGAAGGCCTTTCTCCATTTCATATGGCTGTGGGGAAGAAGTCAGATCTTTTTCATACATCGTCAACCTTCTTCTTTATTTTGAGGATGGGGAACACATTGAATCAGAAAGCATCTTTGATCTAAAAGGGACTCCTATATATGAAAGTAAAATACATAGCAATAAAACCAAATCTCTTATGCCATACGGCCTTCATGCTCCTCTAGTAGACCATTTTATTATGATCATAGTTGTCATAAGTTTTTGGATCACACTGTTGATTCCCATAAGAAGAGCCTACTTTTCTGTAATCTTGTTTGTTCACCTTGAAAATTTTGATTCAAGACTAATTACACTCATAAGAGACGACCTAATCTCCCTAAAAATCAATCATTTTACTGCTAGGTGTGAAAAAACTTGATCCTTTGGATTTACCTCTTATAAGTGAAAATCATGTTTAATCATTTTTCTACTATATCAAACAGTTCCATTTTTTATCATTCAAGATGTAAAATCATGGGTTGAAGCACAAGGGATTCTAGGTCCATAAGCAGAAGAAAGAAGGCATCCCTCTCATTGATAGCTATTTTGCATAAAAGGGGGTTTGTATAGTTTAGGGTGAGGTATTTTCTATTTTATTGAGGGGTTCTAGAAATAAATTAAATACTCATGGAATTCAAATTCACTCCGCATTCAGATCCAAGATACTATGATTATAGAATATTTCGATCACGCCTTGCCCCTGCTTAATAATTCTCTCTAATATCCAGTGAATCATTTTAGCAATGAACCATTTTCGGTTCGATTTATCTATATCGGGCCATATTTTATGAACTCCCTCTACTCATACTCCACCGATAGAAAAGATTATTTATCAAAATAGTCTATATCAGATCTTCATTAGCCATTCATCCTAGAGTCATCCACGATTGGTTTTTGATTTCTATGGCCTCTTGGCCTACTGGAGCTCTATTCAACAGTCTACGATCCTGGAATGCTTGGTACCTAATAATACTCTCATCCGATTTTCTTGCTTTCTAACCCATTATGAAAAAGGTATGACGTTCGGGATCATTCAGGTAAACCCAACCCTAGTATCTACTCAGGTATTTTTAACTTGGACTATAGAAGTGGTCCTAATTCATCATTTTACTTATAGAATCGAACCATGGGACTCTCTACATGACCCTCCCCATCTTTGGACAGATCTTCCAACCTTTTCAATCATGCCTACCTTATAACCTAAAAAGGAAATGATTAGCATGAATGGTTCTTCCATCATTAAATGAACATAAATTCATCACATAGAGAAGGAAAGGATAAGAAAATTAGACCATGATCAAATACATGCATAGTATTTTATTTTCCCAATCCTCTTTCGCTCTCTATAGCTAACTATACCTCTTTCTTAGAATGTGATGGATCATCCATGTAAACTACTGATGTGCTAATGAAATTGCATAACCAGGGTAAAAAAACTGGATCTACCACTGGTGAATTTTTTTCTTTGACTGGGTAAAGAAAAATTTGAAAAATGTAATCAATTTTGAGAAAGCCACATAGCTTGTTTGGTGCCTTTCCCATGTGAGTCTCTTAGCAGATGTTTTTTTGCATTGAGACCGTTCGTTTTATTGTGGCGTGATTATGCTCTTTTTTATCCTACAAGGGGAAATAATAAGATTAATTCAAGAGATAGAAAGGACCCTAGCCCAGTTATTAATGGAATCTCTCTAAAAAAGGTTCTATATTTTAAACAGGTAGGAATAAGACATAAGTGGATTCCGCTCCAACACCTGCAGTAAAGCAGCTTTGGATCCTCCTCCTCCTCATAATCAAATAGTTCCCCTCCAGGATCTGAGACAGAGAATTATTAGGCGCATGATGACACAAAATGAAGTGTTAGGTCACTAACAACATTCTTCCAACTATATTGGTATAATAGAGACTTCATAAGGTGTAGGTGAGACTCGAATAAGGGAGAAAAGAATTTATTTCTCATCTACTGAGGGATATGATACCCTGGCCAGTAAGGGGGGTAATTATTCAAGATTTTACCCTAACATTATGAAGCTATGATAATTATGGTCAATGGGAAGTGTAAAATATAGGTAGGGGTGATAGAAACCAAAAAAACTAGAGTAATATCTTATTAACCCATTCGAAAAGCTGAACTCACACGTGACATTTTTTTATTCACAAAAGATTGAAATCGAGCTTCGAAACCCCATTCGTAGTGATAATGGTAATGAAAATATACATCGATTAAGGAAAAATAAATAATCATATATTGAATCATTCACCTAAGTACACTATAATATCATGTACTCTCATTGTTCTCATGTGGCGATAGGTGAATAATATATATAGTACCAAGGAAACAAGCCCCACTAGGCACTGAGCAGACTAGAACTATCCACAAGTAAAAGAGTGAAATGTCATCTATTCGAATATATAAAATCCACTTCTTCAAAATGAAACTCAGTATTAAAGCCTTATATATAATTATATTATACATATATCTAAGGGTTATAATGGGTTAGGAACTCTTATGAGAAAAATGGAAACAAGGATGATCCATCAGAGTAGCGAGTGATCTCTAGACAAAACAAAACACCAAGGATGCAGAGGAGTTCATAAAAAACAAGTAAGAATCTAAAAATCATGGTGATGATGTGATCCTCAATCAGTTGTTAGAATGGGTCAGCCTTAAAAGCCATTTTTTGTATCAAGACACAAATATATGAATGTCTTAGCTCTCTCATTCACTTTCCTTGAAGTTGACCAATGTTAGTACTCTTCAGTTCCTTATCCCTATCAGTTATTAAAATAGTAATGAAATCAGGATCGCTTATGAATTGTAACATTGCATGCTATCTAATGAAACCTCTTTAGCTACAATAGGAATGAACTCCTTTCTACTAAGGCATCAGGTCACTCAGTCACTTATATTTGTTGATTGTTTCTAAATTCAGAAGATGGTCAAGGAACAACACCTATATATAAGAAAAAATCTAAAAAAAGTGGTTGTCCCATAAAAAATTTGATAGATAATTCTTACTCATACTATTAGAGTATTGTCGGGTACTTTTTCTATATAGTTTATAGTATAAAGTCTGATCGAGTAAATACACTTCCAAGGTAAATTGACTTCTTTCCATACATTGTCAGGAATGGTCCCACCGATCAGGAAGAATAGATAATCAGACCTATCAGTCTGCTCTAGTTCAACCATAAAATAGATGTCTAACAACTTGTTGGTGCAGTATCACAGGCATGACAAGGACGACTATGAGGCATTGATTTTGAATGACTTATTTCTATAAGTATTTCCTGATATGAGTGAATACTAGAAATAGAACAGATACACTAGAGATTATTTCATGAATCAGGGACTGTAACTACTTCATCAGGGACAAAACTTTTGTCTCCCTTCCTTATATCATTACCTGTAGGTGACCTTTCAAGACTTCAACTTTGAGGTCATTCCCATGGGTAAGGGTCTCAATCTTATATTTTTTGAAAATCATGGTCTTGAAACTCTGTGAAACCCTTATTAGTTCCTCTATTTTTGGTTATTTATTTTCATGAATGTAACATGGGGGAGATGCTCTTGACAATGCGTGATAATGTCTCTTCATTTCCTGTATGGGAGGAATTCCCTTATTACAAGTTGGTTAACTGGGATACCTTTGAAAGTATGACTTTTATTCCTAGTAAGAGTAAGATTTTGTATATATAAATCCATGGGTAAGAAGCATTTAACTCTATAGTTAATGTAAGATAGCCAAGAACTAAGAAGAACTATCAGATAGCCAACTGAGAGCACATCATTTTGAGAGAGTATGATATAGAAGCAGGTCATAACTTGCTGGTTCATGGTTATGACCATTTTTTTATGGGTGGGCGTAATTGATTTTCTTGTTCTATACCAAGTATGAATGCTTAACAGATGTAGTAGAAAAATGAAGCTTTTTCTTTATTTAGGGAGTGTGATGATGAAGTGGATCCAGTTTCTTATGCCTAAAAAATAGTTATGGAGGTTTCATGTGTTGCATGATTGTTCTTGAATAGGAACGTCATTCTACAGAAACTGATAACTCGAGTACCTCTTCCCTAAAGCGTGAGTTATTTCATCTTTATTTCGTATTTCAAATAGATATATTTTTATTAATAACTTAATATGACAATATATATAATTACAATATCTATTATGAAGGTATTTAATACCTGTAGTCCAAATGCATTAGTCAAAAAGGGATGTCAGGTCAAAACTCAATTTATTAGTCCTAGTAGTCTGGTCGAAAGTTGTAGTTGGAAAGGCAAGTAGTCAGAAGTAGAAAGCATAAGAAGCATCAGTAAGATCAACAGAGTACCTAAGCACACACTACAGTTTCTTGCTTTGTTTGGAGGGTTGTGGGAATGGAATATCCATACCAATTTCTTGATGGGATCATATTTAACCATTGTTATGTGAAGCTATATGACACAACTCTATAATATTAAAAAACATATCTATTTCCTAACAATGGGAGGGTTAGATATTTTAGAACCTCACCCTTTAGAACCCATAGATACATGTAACAGATACTTATATAATATATGAAGGTTTAGAACTTGGCTACTTCACCCCATTTGGTATTTGGTTCTACTTAAAATATAAGGTATTAGAACCTTATCGCCAAGTGGTTGTTTTGCATGATGGAACCGGAGCACAAACCCTTGGGGTCCGAAGGGTGTGGGGATGAGAATGGGAACCGTATTCCACTCTGATAGGCCCACTATCACCTGTTCCTTTTCCCCATTCACCGAATAAATAGGGTAGTGGGGGCGAGGATGGCCAACTGTGGATCACGAGTCGAATGTGCTCCTTGAGTGACACCTCAATGGAAGTGTATACCGGGGGGTCCAACCAGAATGGATCGAGCCAATGGTGGACTATTGCATGGTTTTACACCACCATAGTGAGATGAATGGATGTGGGGGAATCGATCGAGCCAGAGTATTTCCACATGAAGGACATGGATGATACACATCAAACACTCAAGGAATTCAACTACTCACAATGATTATTTCGATACAATACTATTATAATAGTTATGGAAACCATTGGAATATATGGAACATATATATATTGATCATTGACCCCCTTTCTATATAGTCTATAAGGGGCCTAAAACCTAGAATACACCAAGCTTGAAAGGTCCAGAAGTTTCTCTTTTCCACCCTCATATCCCCTTCCTAGAATCTTGGTTGCTCGCCCAATCCATTATCCTCGAACTCAACCAGCTAATGAGCCCCCACTGAACATCCATCTGTTCCATCACCACCTAGAAATTGATGAATGATGTAAAAGGGGGTTGTTTTTCTTCAAGTGCGATCATTGGTGTATGACATTTGTTAGAGGTTCCGAGCGCATTAGTCATATTCCCTCAATGAAGGGATTCCACCCACAAATTGTGGAGGAGGTCCCATATTGATGAAACGCAACCCCATTTCAACACCTTTCAGTTCATTTCTCACTAAATTCGGTATAATATAGGTATTTTTTCAACTAATTTATTCTTATAATATAAGGATAACCCCCCCCCCCCATTCACTATCTCTCAATGACTCAGTATTCTTACCTATTTAGTGATAGGCCATCATTTATCCATGTTTTTTATTCCAATTGATCCACCACTACCAATGATGATCCTAAACTCCTAAAATCAACAACCCGAGTACCTCTTCCTTTTTTCTCCATCTCTATATGACAACTACATCTACGAAGGGTGACTCACTAATTCTACCATATGAATTTCCTCTACTGGAATGGGAATGCCAAAAAATATGTTGTACTTGATCCTTCCATGTCACCACCATCACTCATTTCTCCAAGAAGGACATTTTGTAAGGTGTAGTTGTATGGAAATGTAGGCATATCAATAGAAATCCATTGAATAGTGTTGAGTTGGAGTATTAGTGCTTGGGAATTAGGGGAAGTCCACCACCCAAACATCCATTGTCAACAGTGTCCATCAGGTCGAACCTCATTGTTTTTACCATCCATTCTACTTGAAGGGAAATTGATTCCACATAGATATCCAAATCGAATATCAAATACGAGGTGAAACATGCTACAATTTTAAAGTCCATCTCAAGTGGTGTCATTGTAGAGGTTCCGATAAGAAACAAGACCATGCCAAAATGATGAAGGTGACCCAAAACTATCATTTCTCATAGGAACGTAGGTGAACCAGTAGCCTGAGTGTGGTAATCGATAGAGAATACGATGGGCCATGAAACATGGATGGAAATTCTTGGGATGACCTATAATTTGAATGAAAGAAGGAAAGAAAATTGAACATCCATGTGTAGTTGGTCTCATAGGCTAGGTATAATCATGCATTGGAGCGAGTGATCGGTTAAGTGGTTGGCCGACATGAAAGGAACATGCCAACAAGACGGAACAAGCAGGGTCAGCGTTAAGAAGTGGAACACCATCATGTGACCAACAATCAAATGTACTAAGTGATAGGATCTCACCCTATACCAAGAGAAACAATGAAAATCCATGAAGCACCACATTTGATGAACCAATAGGGGAAATAAGAATTAGAACATACAGAAAAGAGATGTTTCAACAGTAGTTGGGAGACCAGTAGTTGATTTTGAAATTAAAAATGAGGAGAATGACATACGACTATATACTGGCTTGGGTATCTGAGAAATGAACTCATCTTGGTGAAATTAATGCATCAACCATGTCCAAATAAGACAGCCCCAACTCCGAACTAAACTTATTCACACTTCAAACATCCAATTTTTTGAAAGGTATTGAAATGGTCTTTGGGATCCAAGGGTATCATCTAGATGATATAGCTGTTGGACACTGGGAGCCTACAATAGATATTTTTGGTAATGAGTGAACTCATGTTTCTAAATGGAAGAAACAACTAGGTCCTCATTACAACCATTGGGATAAAGCAGTGGGGTTAGAAGGATAGTGTTTTTGGTAGTTCTGGCGTCACCATTCCCACACAACAACAAACTATTAGATGAGTACTATGTTATCATATCATAGAAGGGTGTCCATCCATAGGTGTCCCATTCGACTACTAGAAATGAGACAACCATAGATTCTAGTTCATTCAAACTACTGAGCTACTCGAACCAACCCAACTGCCCAACCTTCGATCACGTGAATGCTAGCGCCAATTCCAAGATACCAGCTTCTGTGATTTTTGAATGTCTAAACCCACTAATCAATTTATTTTGTATGTAAACTATATCGAAATAGAATAGTACTGATGGACCTAGGTACTATTCATATATAATCATAGGTAGCTTCACCAATGGGATCAGACCTACCTTTATTACACTGATATCAAGTAGAACAAACACAATAAAGAAGTCACAAGGGTTCGTTCACTCATTCAAAACCCACACTATGAATAAGAACAATAGTGGGTGGGGACCTTCAAATGACTATATAGAAGAGTACATATGCCTTTTGAGACCTTCTTTTTCAACATCCACTTTCTTCTTTTATATTGATACTTGTCCATCAAATCATGATTTCCTTCAATAATGCATTGATCACATAGATGAATTCATGATTCTTGAAGTGTGATCATCTCTTTTCTCTCATCCTTATTCTCATATGAATATGCCATTATTGGTTAGGAAAAATAAATTTCTCCTTCCCCTATGATATGAGCCACTCTCATCTGGTAGAAGGTCTTTCATCATGGGATATGGTTCATCCTCAGGCACGTGAGTGGTCGATCTAAGCAATTTTAATAATAGGAAATATCCATCTTCAAACCCTACAAAAGGTGTTGTTGACACTGAGAATATGAGTTCTTGGTGAATCAATCAACACTATATATATTAGAGTACTTGGATGGTGGTAGATGTTTCAAAGGACACAATTATAAGAGTATCGATAATTGTTTCAAAGCAGTGGAGCATCAACACCATAATCTTCCCAAACCTCTCAGAAAACATATATAAGTACCAACCCCATATTATTCTTTGACCCTTACTTCATCTTCATTCCACATCTTCTCGAACATTGATATATTATTCTCAATCTATATAGCCTATCTATATCTGATATGTCTGACTAACTTCTTCTTCCTCCATTAAAGGTCCTTGGGATAGTCAAGATCACTACTGCCTATATTATACCAACTGTATCTTTTCTTTCCCTGGCTTCCTTTAGCAGTCAGAATTTATTCTTTTGTTCAGTCTAGTTGAGTACAATATAGGTAGTGGAGTATTTTTTTTCTCTAATGGGATATGAATTAGTACTCTTTTACGGTACTCTTATATACAGTTATAGAGATGATATCAATTCTCGCTCTTAGTTAGACATTCTTGAGTGCTCTAGGGTTCTGAGCTCAATCCTCTTTTCTATGCACCTTTTCGATCGATAAGGCCTCAACTACAAATCAAACACATTATTTCTATCAAGAATTTTAAACCCTTGAATCTCCACTTTCATATTACTCTACTATAATATTTTATATTATTCATTCAATTAAAGGATCTGTGTATCTCTAATTAGGATACAATAGATCCATTCAGATAAAGAAAAACCTAGGATCAGAATAGATAGAATAGACAGAGGGATGATGTCGTCGCCTAATACATATAGTTTACTGATTAATGAAATTCCTCTACTACCTTGACAAAATACAATAACACTACTCAATCGGTAATAATAATGCTTCCAATGATAGCAATGAGGAACTGGAGGACAAAGAGAGAGTCTTTCTTGTTGGAAAAGGGGATGAGATACCATACTTTCATAAGAAGGATATATTTTCTATCTCAATTCTGGCACTGTACTTTGTAGACTAGCATGGGAGATGCGACCATTCCCATCTTATTGGACTTGGAATGTGATCGTAAAACTATATTTGAAATAGATGGAATGTAAGATCCAGCAGATAGTATTATGATATTGGAAGCCACCCTAAGGCATTCTGATTATAGTTAAGGTTCTTCGAATGGCATATAATATTGAAGGATATAGCCTTTTGATAGAAAATTAGGGCTTATGTGAAATGTTAGTCTTATCCATGTGTAGAAAAATCCTCCACATCAGTTTAGAAAAAAAGGGATGTCTTGGACTTGACCATTTTTAAAGGGATGCTACTTATATATAAGGGTTTAGAACCTAACCCATTAGAAAGGGTTAGGTTCTAAAATATCTGACCCAAAATAAATGGCCAGGTTCTAAAAGATATGACCCAAATAGGGTAAGTTAATGAAAAAAAATATATCTCTAATGCAATATATTATTCATTATAACTTCATTTTAAGAAGAAATGTGTTCTGCAAAAACATGGTAGAAAGCCCGTCCATTGGAATGTTGTTAGTGAGAATCATGAGAAATAGACTCTCCAAATCCTTGATTTCCAATACTAAATAGGGTATACTATGGATTTGAAGACAAATTTTATAGTACTCTACTCTAATAGTGAGATAAAATGGGACTTTTCTCCTTTTGTTCTTTTATGTTCTCCACTGTTCACTCATTCGCACCTATAGGAAATAAATCTTTAGGTAAGAACATTCAATGCTGGGAATCAAAGATTCATGACTAAATGCAGACTAAGAAGGATTTTCATTGTTATTGTGTGCTTAAATATATCATATTTGACCGTATTACTATCAGTATGAGAGGTCCATAGAGTCACATCCATACAGATAAGATAGAGCTACCCAGCAACATCACAAAAATTGTTATCACGGTGTATTTTCCAAGTCACTATCGCTCAAGGTCCCCTACACCTGGCTGAAGAGACATATCACAGAAATATTTCCTTTAATTCCTACCATGAAATTAGAAAACATCTGGTTTTGAGTCTATCAAAGAAAGAAATCTTGGATGAACAGACTACAAAAACTAAAGAAGTTATGAACAACTGTGCACACAGATAACTATATAAACCAGCTTTCCTACTAAGAATATGTCCTCTATTAATCAAATCTAGTAATTCCTATATGAATCATAGTGATGACTCGTAATCCATCTCAAAAGTCATGATTTTCTCTAGGAGAGTCGGATAGAGACAATAGAGGAAGCTCATAGGTACTGAACTATCTATGAAATATTCTTAAAACTCGAGAGCCCTCCTCTCAATCAGTATCTAAAGCATGTGAAGAGGTACTCTTCACATATAGTCACAAAGGTGATCCACCAATAGAGAATTTTATTTTCCTATATATTCTATCTTTCTTCATACCATACATGTGCTCTTATTCCCACTAGAGGTGAAAAAATAATAATCAATAGTAGAAACATACCCCTATATGAAAGAAATCATAAATGCCCTTAATGAGTGTTTTTTAAGGCTAACTAGAATACATCAAATTGTGGGATTCAATTTAAAAATCCACTGGATGAGTCTAAAAATATTCTACTAGGAACTAAACTCGTGGATCAAAGAAGCTACCGACACCCAGATCTCTCATTGCTTGCAAAGCTGGGATGGAGAATTCTCACCAGCTCCATGCTCTCAAATTGAAATTGTTGAGAAAATTATTGTTTTCATGCTTCTCTAACCCCTATTGTAACTTCATGGCTATGGAAAGTGGTTCTCAAGAGATATTCTCTGAAAATGGATATGCCTTCAGGTGAACTCATGATCCTCTATTAGTGTGATTGATGTCCATGTTCCTCCCAATTTGTTTCCAAACATCAAGCCCATGGCCAAGACAAACTACTTCATAACTAAACAACATCAAATAGTGGTTGAAATGATCTTGAAAAATCCCACATGATGGAATTTTTAACTTCTTTCCAATGTGTTTGAGCATGCCTTTATAAAGTCTATTAAAATGTCATTAAACTACTACTAATGAAACTGCGACATGGACTCAAAAAACTCATGGATCCATAGTGATGAATCCTCCTATTGACTTCTCTCCAATGATCCTACATGTCTTCCAGAAAATCTAACCTAGAAAGACTAATTGAAACAAAAGGTTCAGTAAATAGATAAGCTATTGGAAACAGATTAGCGTCAATTATCCAGCTGGGGGACGAAAGTCTTCAATGTCCTATCTGCCTGAAATACTTGAGAATCCTTTTCTGGGAAGTCATGTGGCTAGAATTATATGGCATGAATACTCCACCCATGGCCATTAGAGTCTCTAATTTTTTTCTTCCTATCCACTACTGGATCAGGAACATGATATGCCCGAGGGTCCCCTTAAAATCCCAGAGCCTAAAATACATTGCTTCCAACTATTCTCTCAAGTTTTCATGTGCTACAACTGCACAATTTCTGGCATTGTATAAGTAGAAAGAATGCAATTCATGAAAAAAATCCTTCCATACCCCATGCATACAACATCTGTCCTTACAAGGATAAGTACAGTGGGACCACTAGATCAATTGGTCCCCAACTTCAACAACTTTGAACCCTCCTCTGGAAAACTACAATCAAGCTTCATTTTTATATCACAATCAAGTCATCCAACTCAATTCATAGTATAATCCCACAACTTTATGATATTGATTTTGGATGTCATGTGTAAACATACCATGTAGTATATAACCCAAAAAGTTAAAGCGGGAAACAATAGGGTAGATTTTCTTTCCTTATATCTATCTAGTTTCCATTGGATGGTAAAGGAAGTATAAATGAATCTATGGTTGATTACTTTTCCATGATGGCAGTGAGAAGAAGAAATCATTATCCTCTTCTCCATCAATGAACTGCCACACTATTAGAGGAGTACTACCCATTCTTTGCTCTACTCTAATAGTATCCAAAGACTACTATTATCCCTATAATTATATATAAGAGTACTTGTTTGCCTTACACACTATTAAAAGAGTAATAGTCTCTATATTCAATGTCTATTACTCATCTCTTTCCTACCAAGCCAGTTGGTGAATGTAATTCAATTGTAGATTGGTACTCTTATATATTGTTATAGAGATGAAACCACGATTCAAGGGAGGAATGTATCTCCTTCAAATGGGGGTCAAAATTCTACATTCATAGAACATAACATCTCTCCATGAGATATTTCAATGTGGAAGGGAATGATTTAGAAACCAAAAATTTAAATCTCTTAAACAGTATGTAAACAACCTAACCATTTCTATTAGAAGGAAGTGTGAGAAGATATGAAAATAAGGACTGTGGTAAGATTGTATTAACGATAGAGTTATATCATTCTATAATCTAGTCAGGTACTCTTCTATAGAGTCTATAGGAGGACCACTGTAGGAACATATATAAGAACCTTTTTTGATTCCTATAGTGGTTCCTATAGTGGTTCGACTATATTATACCGATTGGACTCCATCTGAGCATTGTTTATGCCATTCAGTTCAATATCCATATCAGTATACAGAAATGGATCATGAATACATTACCATGGTGAGGTCCAGATTTTTTGGGGGAATGAAGGAGAATGATAGGGATATGGAACTAAAGGAGGTGAAACAACATGATGGCTCAATATATATAAGTTCCAGGGATCCTGGCAGTCTATTGGTTCCTTCTGATGAACTATCCAAATGAACAATTGTTTCTGAACCTACTCCAATTTTGGAACTTCCCACTACAGATCGACCTAGAATTCTACATGGGGTGATGGGTTTCTATACATGAACTGAATGTCTCACCCATTGGGTTTAATATACTCAAATTGTACAGCACCGAAGGACCTTCTTCGCAATGGGTGTCGTGTTGAAAGGATATGGCCATGTCTCGAGTGGAATGGATGGCATCAACTTGGTTGGTCACTCTATTAATACTTAAGAACCCCAATGTACTATTACCTATATTATATCGACCTGAGTGGCTGCCTTCCATTTCGTTTTTCATCACTTTTATTGGTCAGGACTATTATATTAGAGTAATTACTATTAGAAGAGTACCGACGAATCACATATTGTTGGGGGTTGAGCTTCCAATACTAACAAGGTCAATATTGCCAGTCTCTATCTCAAGGACAAGGAAAAATGAAACAGAATGGGTTTGAGATGGTGTGATATGTTGATGAGGAAGCATCGGTAGGGAATATCCTGATGATTGGTATATTACCTGCTTTCAAATGGCTATGGGGATATCATCCTTCCCCAATGGGTTTCATGTTGGCATGATTAGAAGAGTGGTGATAGCGTGATAGGTTTTCTTTTATTATGATAGTATCACCACTTTAAACTCCACACACTTTATAGCCTGAAAAACCTACCCCATCGCCTCACCGATAGTGGTGGTTTCATTGCACTCGACCATGAGTTGATGCAATAAAAATCTGTTTCACTAGCATTATGGAACTCCTCACAACCCTCACTCATCCTTTGGGTTGTGATAGAAATCATTTCAAAATTTCTTAATGCAGTGAGGTCGAGAACACCTATATTTTGAGTAGTGTCTATGCCTATAGGGAAAGGGAAGGAACATTTCATTACAATAAAAAGATAGAACAGGGGGTTTTGGGATACCTTCTTTGAGTCCCATGGCCATTTCATCCACTGTGATCAATACTATTAGAGTACAGTACTGATCAAATTGTGTATGGTATCATCCCCATGAAAATTAAACTTTCCTCCAGCTTCCTATCGCGAATATATTTATGAAGTTTCCTAATAACATTGTCTTCCGATTTTATGCATGATGAATGGGTGTGTGCCTTTTGGGAGGTTTCACTCATGTCAGAAATGATATAATATAGATTTGATATGTAGCAGCGGTGAAACGGGTTTGGAGGTGGGATAATGTTCTCATGGGTGTGGTTTTTCTATGGAATGATGACTCATAGGAATTCAAAAAAATGATAGGGCCAATATCAGGAGATGGTAAATGAATTGGAATTTATAAGATAAATACTAGAATGATGCATCATGGATGAAGGGAACAGGTCTACACAATATAGTTTGGGAAAGGGGTCACCAATTCAAACAAACTAGTCGATCAAACCCCCATGTCAATACGACAAAAGAAAGCACATCTAATCTACTCCCATCCGATAGTACTTCTGTGAAATGGGAAAAGTTGATGCTAATAGCTGCACTGGTGTCTTGAAACTGGGATGCTATCATGATGTATATTATATTATAATTGGATAGTATGTCAGGGGTGATTGGAGGGCTCGTGCTGTCACTCTTGTTCACCTAGTTGGACATCTACGTTTCCTCTCACAGTATCAGTTCAAGTCCTTCTGTTTCATAAAAATCTTCAAGTCCCCCATCATAATATTCTCTTTTCATAGTCTCATAAGGGAAGGGGTCAAGATCAATACAATGAGACCTAGAGGTTTTGAATCTATAGTAGTTGACTGACTCTATGAATTCCTTATTTTGGGAAGAGTATCCTAGACAGACTCAACGATCTTATCTAGAGGTTAGGTTCTAAGGATGTTATGTATAAGTATAACCATTAGGGAGATCAATACCGGGTCATGTACCTTAGATCTGACAGTTTTTAAAGGGCCTTGATTTCTGCTAGATTCTATACCAATTCATTCTCTCCATCAAATATGGAATGTAAAATAGAAATGGTAAAAAACATAGCTATGAAAAGAAATCCCCCACATCAAAATTATTCTTATTTTGATTATTTCTTCTTTCCCTTTCATTTCATGTCCTATAATTAATTTCTTTCAAGAGGGAATGGAAGGAAAAAAATATATTGTGTTTAGAGATGCATTCAAAATGATCATGGTTCTGTCCACCCAATTGATAACCAATAGTCACTGAACTTAGAATAGAGATTCCAGTTCCACAGTAAGAATAGTTCCATCAATCCCTAGAAAAATGAAGCCTTAGAATAGGAATAACGAGCCTCTATTGCCCATTAGAAATGGTAAGATCATTGAACATCAACCTAATGTATACTTAATCTATAAGGGTTTAAAACCATATTCTTCTAAGGAATAAACTATTTTAATTCTTCAATAATTAAAATTTGCTATCTGTTCTAATAAACTCATAGTGTACATGCTCCATATATCAGTGTGGTACCTTTCAGTACCACTACATGGCGGCACAACACATGGTTGGTAGTATCCTCCGAGATAATAAACCAATCGATAGCACTTCCACACTAGTACTTATATGTATTGACACCTGACATTTCACCTGGTAGAACGTTGGCACCACCATCATTCCAATATTCCATCCAATGTGACCCAAGGGTCTATATTCATACCTCTATACAAATTTAACCCTTATTCCATCCATCTCTATCATAGTGACCACTCATGGATATTGTTCAAAAATTGGGTCACGAGGTCAAAATAAAGTGAACCAATTCACCACTATATATATTAGAGTACATGATGGATTGAGATGTTTTCCTTCACCAAGACACCAATATCATGGTAGGGTTGGTCATCCCTACATCAACCATCATCTTCATCATGAACGAGACTTTGGTTGAGCGGTGAGACGACCAAGCGCTCTATAAAAAATACCACCAACTCGGCAAAAGGTACTCAAAATTTATACCTAAAATTTGAGCCTCATGGCATGAATGAAGTCAGTTATGGCAATGAACTGGTATTGGGATTGAGTGTCATGACAAATCGTTAACCAAGAACCGCTTGGCGAACTCTGTGAAACCAATACTATAAATCAAGGATTTTTCTGACAATATTGACACACCGAGTGAGATGATCTATTAAGGACAATGATTTTCACAATTAGGACATCATTTCCCAGTACCTCATACTTCATTAAGCGAACACCATCTTGGTATTTGGAATATAAGGTCAACACATTTGTAATTATATATATTTTGTGAGAGAATGAAAACCATAAAATTTCTGATCATTTTTCCCTTCTACTGTTAGACCCACTAGAACACAAGGCCAACTCTTCCCACTTCTTGTAACCGATGAATTAATCGGGCTACTCAGGTAGTTAAGTAAACTAAAGCAATGATAGGAATTCCAGAATAGATTTCACCTATCCCTAAAAAAGCCCCCCCTGGTCAGAATGTAACACCATACAGTTAGGTGTCCTATCATGATTATACAGACACCATATTATGGTGAAATCCACTAAAATTTTAGTCCCATGCTACCACTACGAAATAATAACACCTAACTCTTTTGGAAAGAGAATTGGGATGAAGACCTGAACTATTATTTTCTAATATCCACTATTTAAAGAGTACTGATCAAGCATCTTTCCTTAATGGAAGCGATTTCAAATAACGTGTCCGAAGGAGAAAGATTTAGAGATGGAAAAAAGATATGACATAGAGCCACATGGATTAACATAGTAAATAAACAAAGACTTTAATCTATATTTACACTCATTTTTATGTTACAATTACCATACGTTTATATGACTACAATTATATACTTCAATCCCATTGAAGGTAATAATCATCTTCATCTATAAATAATATATAGATAGTCTTCTGTTAGTGGTAAAAGAGAGTTCTCAATGTCAAACTAAGCATTCACATTTCCTCTTCATATGAACAATTTGGGGCCCAAAATTTATATATATTAAACCCCGTCATCTCAGGCGATAAGGGTTTCTCATTAGACTCTGAGGCTTGAGTTTCTTGGTCCGTCATAATTTTTCCAGTTTCAGAAAGACCTCACATTATTTATTGGAAATTTTTCTCCCCTTTGACTACCCTCCAGGGTAGTTCTGGGTAATCAGGGAGGGTACCAGCTCCGTTTTGACGTTCCCTACACACATCGTCAGTAATTGCTCCCGAGTCAGTGGCATATCGAGGGAATACGTACGTCCCTTCCATCAGGCGATGAAATCTGCGACTCGCTCATCAGGCCTTTGCTTGCACTTGAAGAGGTCTGCAATGCTGGTCTTCCGCGTGGTGAAGCTGAACTGGTATAGGAACTACCGGAGGAGATCCTCCCAACCGGTCACTGATCCGATAAGGAGCTGGCTGTACCAGAAGAAAGAGGGACTTTCCAATGTCTGTATCAAACATCGGAGCTTGGCAGCTTCTTGCTGGGCCGGGGTCCCCAGCATGGGGCCACACCTGGAAGAAAAATGAGACAAGTGCTGTGGCGGGTCCCATGTCCTGTTGAAGGGCGAGAAATTGGGGTTCCCAAAACCCGGGGGTGTGGGGATATCATCCACCCACGCGGGATACGGCTTGCCATCCGGTGGGACCGCCACATACCGCGTTTCCAACGCTTCGAGGCGAGCTGTGAGTGCCGCTATAAGATCATCCGGGTGGGGGTCCCTGTCTTGATGGGGATCCCTAATCACAAGTGCATTTCCAGGTTCTTCAACATAGTAGATGGCTTCGGCAGCTCGTGGATCGACTGGCAGAACGACCTGTGGGGCGACTGGGGGAACCCGGACTGGATTCTTCAGATTGCCCCGTCGTTCGGGGGGGGGGGGGGGGGGGGGGTTGGCGAGACGTATCGCGCCCTCTTGCCGTAAGTTCCGGCTTCTGCCCTGTCTGCGGAAGTAGCATGATCAGGGTTGCCCAGAGGCATCTCACCGGGGGAAATTGTTCCTGCCCCTGCTGCCCCGGCCTGGGATTACCATAGTCGGGTCGCCACTCTACAGCGCGCTCAGCCAAGAGTTCGTCAACCAGACTCTTCTACTCAACAAGCTACTGGCGTAACGTGGCCTTCTCAGGATCTTCGTCCATTTTCTACACAGAGGCAGACGGGTCAGAGTGCTTGAATGTTCTGACGTGCTCCTTACCCTTTCCGGTATTTCGACCAAGTACCATCGACTCGGTGGGTACAGGGAGGCCTAGCAGGTTCCTCTGATGACGGGTAACCCTCCCTGAGGGGTCCAGCAGTGGCGGTATGCCCTCAGGGGGTAAGTCTCCATCAAGAAATTCAAGCTCGTCTTCCTTTTCCACAACATCATCCATGTGGACTGCGACCCCTCTTTAGGGCATGTCCTCAATGTCACATAACGAACCAGGCTGCCGTCGGATAGGGTCGAAGAGGAGAGCGGCATAGTTTCCCCAACCACGGACTTGCACATGGGGGGTAGCTTCCCTGATGACTCTGCGGAGTACTTTGAAAGTCTGACCACATTTCCATTGAAGCGCGCTCTGACGGCCTGGCGACTCAGGGTGCTGGGCCACAAGGAGTGCGCCCAAATCGATCAGGCGGCATTGATCGCCGATTTCTTCAAAGTGATATCAACTTATAGGGTACACCACCCGCTCGTAACGAAGGTGGAAGTGTGTTGCCCATAGGGTTCGACAAAAGAACCCCACTTCTTCAGGGGTAAGGGACTCTAGTGCACGAAAGTTCAGTGCCACCGTCGGCCAGAACTTCTCCGGGAAGTAATCCGCTGCGAGAATGCTCCAGAAGCTCCTGGGTTCGGACTCGGGGTCTGGCCCTGTATTACCCCACTCGTCAACTAGGGGCGGATAAGGGACCGGTAGTGGTACCAAGGAGAACCTCTGGGATAGTAAACTCGGTGGCGGAGAATATAGAAAACAAGTTGACTGGCCGCCGAATTCCGGGCCCTCCTCTAAAGAGTGAGGTGACCGGGCCACGATGTCACGATACAATGGGCTAATATCCACAGCTTTTGGCACAAGAGTCGCGGCTTCCAGTGATTGGTCATGTCGTTTCTCTACCGCCGTTGGCCCCCAAAATAGCTCTCCGTGATCTCTGGTAGAGGTAGAGGGCACTTCTGGTGACAATGGTGGTGATTGCACGATCGAGACCTGCAGAATTTCCGCGATTTCTTCCTCCTGGATGTACCTGGCGAGAGAGATGGGAATCTGGTGGACCTCACATTCTGGGAGAATGAGGCTAAAGCGCCTGGTTCATGCCCCAGTCCTTGATACAGAGGAGCAGGGAGAAGGTTCCATCGCTGAGTCGCATTCCGCTTCAGAATCCGAGAAACGATCCGGTTTGATCTCCACCCAGGCCTTCCCAGGAGTCTTCTTGTGGTGGCGACGACCTGCTCTTCTACCCCGGGGTGGCTCTTCGGGACAAGGTTGATTCTCAACATGTAGTCTCGGGGCGGCGATGGTGCCGTGGCGAAGAGGGCCCCCACTCGAGGTGGCCGGGGTGCGAAGGGCACCAGGGAAAATGTCGAAGGGTACATGGGGAGGACCTCCATGGACGGTGCGAGCGGAGCGAGGCTGACCTTCACTCCCCAAGTTGCCGGGGCGAGGACCTTCGCCGGTTGCAGAGAGGACGTAGGGAGGTCCCCCACGTTGGAGAAGGACCGGATGGACAGTGCCTTCAGATCGGCGGTCGGGGGCAGGAGGATGGACTCCATACCCTGTATAGTGGGCACGGGAAAGGTTTTCGTGCCAAGCGTCACTGCCGCGGGGCTGGTCTTCCTTCGGGATGGGGGTAGCACGAGGCATACCTCCATGACGAGATTCGGAGTGGGGAAGGCCCACACTCTGTGGAGTAGTGGTATGGGGAGGGCCTCCGTATGGGTTGACATCACCGCGGGTTAGTTCGCGGCGATCACCACTCAGGCCTGCAACCCAGAGAGTCAACCCAGCCTGCCCGTGGGGCGGTTGGGGTCTCGATCCTGGTTGGGTGAAGGAGTGCCCCTGCTTAGTGTATGCAGGGACTCCATGATACACGTCGGTGGTGGATCGGGCCACTATAGCTGTTGAAACCGATGCATCTGGGCGAGCGTCCTCAGCCCGGGCCCGGCGCTGACATCGGGTCAGACGAGCTGGCGCAGGTTGTGTAGGGGCATACCCTGCCTGCTCTTCCTGCGGAGTCGGACGGCGGTGCTGACGCAGCCGAATGGGAGCCCCTGCCTGGTGCCCTTGGGTCGGGACCCTGATCGGGCCGAGCCGGACATCACCTGCCTCATCAGCGTAAGGCGAGGAGTCGTCGAGGCGTTCCGGGGACAGGCTCCCGAAATGATTGAACGTTGGGGTGGGGAGCAAGGGCTCCCTGCGCGGCCTGTTAGGGCAGCGTTGACGGCAGGTCCTAGATGCCTCCAGGTCAAGGAGGTCCATATCCCGAGTTGGGATAACCCCTTCCTCCTCATACCTGCGTACAAGGTTGTTGATCACCCTTCGTTGGATGATCTCTGATAGGGAGATGGGAGGTGGGACCCCGTATTCCGCGATGTAGCGGCCGTTGTGGCGGTAGTGGAGCCATGAAGGGTGGATGTGCTGGTGTTTCCCCTGCCCCTGCGTAGGCGAGCGGGCGGTGATCGTGTCTCCGCAACAGCAACCTGGTTCCTGGGAAATGAAGGGATCAACTCATCAGCACTGCGAGGAAAAGTATTGATAACCAGTGCCCCAGCATCCTTCCATTCTCCTCGTCTGTAAGAAGGATCCCCGCCAACACGTTGCAGAACGAAGTGCCCCACGTTCTACTACCCCAACTTCCGGTGAGTTTGACGCTAGGCCTGCCATTTGCATGGCGGGACCCGGCGCCGGATATCTGGATCCGGTGACACGTCAATCTACTGGTGTCTCAAACGCTACTAATCTCCACATTGAGGAGAATAATTTCATGTTGGGTTCACCATTTCTGTTTCTGACAATTTCGCTGGGGCGCGCGCATCCGTCCGTCTTTGGAGGAGGACGCGCTGCACTGTTGCCCCGCATTCCGGCTTTCCAAAGGCGGGCGACATTCACTCCTTATTCAGGGACGTTAGCTCCTTGATCGAAATGGGATGATGGGATGTCGGTTCTTTATTGTATGGATTCCTCCTCAGAACTCGTCACCTAGTCCGGGTCTCCCTCATAGATTTAATACGTTGTTCGTGAAACTCTTCCTAGTGCCATGTTTCCATGGACACCGGTTAATTATACTACTTCTTTTGGGACATTCCAAAGGGTCCGGTCAGGGCAGCAACCTTCAGTCGGGGGAGTAGTCACGTTGAGGAATCAGTAGCATGTCTGGATGCTGGGGAACCGGAATGTCTGTCTATTATCCCTGGTCATAGGGCTTCTCAAGGGCGTGGTAGCCCGAGGCATCCCACATTGATCGTGGGGAATTATATGCCACAAACACATATCTGAGGTTTTCCACAGCTTCCTATGTTTAACACAGGGTATGCCGTGAGTTTAACATCCAGCGGAGACGGATCATCCCGATTAGAGCATTAGCTAGAATGGAACGGATTGAGGGATTTCTCTTGAAGGGGTGCCGATACAGGGACCAGCCCATGGGCGGCTGTGAAGAGGAGCATACCGACATGGTCTCACCGGGATATGACGGTCTGGGCGAAAATCAGGGTGGATGATGGATGGATGGATGAAGTGGAGGGGGGAATGTCAAGGGACCATCGCAAGGGCGATAGTGAAGTTGGGCTTGAGCCTCGAAGAGACCTCCTACGTATCCCCGTGGTAGGGAATCAAAGTCCACGTAGTTTGGGATGGTGCCGGTGAACCGGCATGAAGGTGGACCTTGGTCCGATGGACATCGTCAGCGAACCAAAGAGAAGGTGGGCCTTGGTCCAACACGTAAGTGAACCGACATGAAGGTGTACCTTGGTCCAAATGGTGTGGGGCTTACACACTAGGCTGCCCGGGTGTGGATGAACCGACGTGAAGAAGGTCAGAGTGACCAACAGGTCGTGGGATTGAACCTCTGAGAGGCTTCCTACGTACCATTCCGTGACATGGATCAAAGACCACATAGTTCGGGTTGGACATCGGAAGGCCGACGTGAATGAGGAGGACCAGGAGGGTCCTAGTGGTGGTGGGATTGGACCTCGTGGAGGATTCCTACGTACCATGTCGTGAAATGGATCAAAGACCACGTAGTTCAGAGGGGCTTCATCGGCGAACCGACGTGAAGGTGGACCTTGGTCCGATGGGTGGTGGGCTTGAACCTCTGGAAGGCTTCCTATGTACCGTGCCTTGACACAGATCAAAGACCTCGTAGTTCAAATGATGGAATTCATCAGTGAACCAATGTGAAGGTGGACCTTGGTCCAATGAGAGATGGGCTTGAACCTCGGGGAGGCTTCCTACGTACCATGCCTTGACATGGATCAAAGACCTTGTAGTTCGGGTTTCATCGGTGAACTGACGTGAAATTAGACCTAGGGGTCCACTAGTGGTGGGCTTGAACCTCGTGAAGGTTTCCTATGTACCATGCCTTGACATGGATCAAATTCCTCGTAGTTTTGATGGTGGGTGTCGGCGAACCAACGTGAAGAAGGAGGGACCTTGGTCCAAAGGGGGATGGGCTTGAACCTCAGAGATGCTTCCTACGTACCATGCCTTGACATGGATCAAAGTCCGCGTAGTTCGGGTGGTGACAACGGCTTGCCATAGGATTGGAATGCAGTTTAACGTCACGTTGGCCGAAGGTAGAACTCGATGTGAATTGGATGATGGGTGGGCTTGAACCTCGTGGAGGCTTCCTACGTAACATGCCTTGACATGGATCAAAGACCTCGTAGTTCAAATCAGTGTGGAGTTTAATGTCATGCGGGACAAGGGCATACAATTTAACGTCATGCTGGACGAGGGCATGCAGTTTAACGTCATGCTGGATGAGGGCATGGAGTTTAACGTCATGCTGGATGAGGGCATGCAGTTTAACATCATGTTGGATGAGGGAATGCAGTTTAACGTCATGCTGGATGAGGGCATGCAGTTTAATGTCATACTGGACAAGGGCATGCAGTTTAATGTCATGCTGGACGAGGGCATGTAGTTTAACATCATGCTGGACGAGGTATTGTCATGGACAATGCCAACTCTAAGCCCACGTGAGTCATGATCGTTGTGAGAAACAAGAGACAGAAAGGACCTGACGATCATGCCATGAAGGGTGCGTCCGTGAGAAGCAAAGAGGGGCTTACGCGTTAGGCGGCCCATGGTGTTGGGACTTACTCCAGGATGGAGGCCCGAAGTGCGGAAAAGCATAGCGAAAGAGGGATTTGGGACCAATGATGGGAGGTGCCTCGTTCCCTATCACGCCCTCCACTGACCTTGGTAGTGGGTAAGTACGGAGATGCAGGGGTGCAACCATCCGTTGGGGTTCTAGGGTCGCCCTTCTCCTGAGAACATACACCACTCTAATAAGGAGGATATCATCCCTTGTGGAGGGGTGATTCCACTCCCGTGGAGATGAGTGGCATAAAAAATGTTCGAGCTGGGGGGACCCTTCGTGCGAGGAACGAGGTCGGGTCACTGTTTAATGTCATGTGTTGAGGACGTGGTGCTTGGCAGTTTAACGTCCTGCAGCTCGGACAAGGAAGGTTCACTCCACACCCCTAGGACTTACATAACTGGTACCCTTTTCTCCTTGGGGGAGGGAAGGTACCAGTAAGGCCGTGGTCAAGGGGGGTTGTGGATCAAACCTTTGAGGGGACCACGTTAGTGTGGCTATGTGAAGAAGCAATAGACGTTAGTGTGCCTATGCGAAGAAGCATTAGGCGAAGCAACGCTGCGAGTAGTATTGTCCGTGGGACTTTGAAATCACATCGTGCATACCTGGAGGGTCGCACGGGAAGCGGAATTGCCAAGAAAAGGAGTGTGCTTCACGAAGCAGAGTGCCTTGGCCTTATCATGGGGCATAGGTGTGAGTGGAGGGTGCTTCATGAAGTAGAACAGTATTCGCGGAGCACTGCCTCGTGAAGAAGAGGTGCCTCGCGAAGCAGGGTGCTGCGAAGCAGTGTGCTTCGCGATGTGTAGTGATCCTGCCTTAGCATAGGGATCACTAGTATAGGTTGGGTGTTTCGCGAAGCATAAATGCTCCGCGGCTTCCCGGGTTCCCTTGGGAATCCCCCTCCTTCGCGAATGCCCTTGAGCTTCGCGAAGGGCATCCCTCTCGGAAGAGGGGCTCAAAACGAGACAAAGCGAAGGCATCACGTGAAGTAGAATTACCTCGCGGAGCTCATGATTCTCGGGGGCAAAGGGTGGTTCACGATTCAGGAGAGGAGAATCCGAAAGGTCGGATTGTCCGTCTTTTTGGACTCAGGGGGAGCCCAGTATTTATAGGTGAGGGGCGCCACGGAGTAGAACTCACGCGGCGCGAAAGGGCGGTAGTTGCTTGGTGGCGGGATCGCGAATGTCAAATACGTTCACGGAGAGGTACCACCTCCAGAGCATTGCGGTTGGCTCACGAACGTCAAATTCGTTCACGGAGAGGTACCGCCTCCGGAGCTTCGCGGGACCGCGATGCTCAGGGTGCTTCGCGTTGGTGCTTCGCGGAGCAGCGGGCGGGCCTTCTTTTTCGTCCCTTTCCTTTTGTGAAATATTTTGGCGCCAACAAATGCCCCCCCTCAGACTTGGAGCCGTGGAAGGCTGAAGGGTCGAATTATGAGGGAAAACCGCCAAAACTGTCGGCGGTGCACGAGGCGACTTCACAAAGAGGGCCCACGGTGCTGACCGGGGCCACGGATCCGGATGCGCCGCGATGCTCCATGCGGGCGGGGCGCGCCGTGCTTCTTTAGGGTCGCCACCTATAAATAGGTGGGTTGACCTCTTTTTTCTTCACATGATTTTCTTGTATTTTTGTGCTCTCGCTTTCGCGAAGCTCTGCATACTCCGCGCCTGCTCTCCACGTATCGAGCTTCGCAGCGAACCGCGGGTCTCAGACTCCACGACCGCGCCAAGAGAACTCCTGCTTGCGGACCTAGGTCAGACGCCGTGACTTGGTCTCGCGATCGACCTTCGCTAGCCGGCTTCATGATCCAGCTTCGCGGTCCGTTCTGAAAAAATTCTTTTCTGAGTGCTGGAACTGAAATGGCCCATCGAGAAGCTGTATTGGGGGTGCTTGCAGATGCCACCTGTCAGGATGAGACGGCCAACTATCCAGGCCTTGGGGAGATGGTCCGAAGCCATTCAGACCATGCTTCTTTGATAGATCTGCTATCGGAGGGTCAGAAGAATTATCCGCAGTGTAAGAAGCTGCCATTGTACGACTTCGGGTTGAGGGATGACGTCTTCATCCCTCAGGCGAGTAGGGACGAACCAGTTTGCTGGTTTAGGAGCACGCCATGTCAGCACCAATGGTTCAGGGCGACCGATGGTCATGCGTAGGAGGACTTCACACCCGTTACTGCCGACTATCTCTAAAACCACGTGAACAATATTGACGGTAAGCCACTACAACCGGAGACTTCCCCTCCTCTCTACCGTACCATGCTGAAGGCGGCTTTGCAGGATTCAAAGAAAGGATGGTCTGATGAGTAGGACCTGCGCCAGGGCGGCAACTTTACTGATGACTGGGCCTGGGCCTATTGGGTAGGCGCCTCATGTGAGGATTTTGGGGCCGAGCTGATGAGAATGGGGTTATATGAGGCGGCATGGGCCTCCCAATTCCACATTTACCAACCGAAAAAACTGATGCCGGAATTACTGAGCAGATGGTCATCTAGGACCAATACCTTTCACCTGCATCATGGGGAGGTGGGCATCAGCCTATGGGATGTCCACCAGATTTCTCGGGTTCTGATCTTGGGGGGCCATGTATGATGAGTTCCTCCCCGTCATGAGTGCGTGGGAGGATACAGAGAAAATGCCGCGACTGGCTTCAGTGCTGATGGCACTCGTCCCTGGAGAGGACAAGGAGGAAGTGAGGGATGTCCACTTTAAGAAGTGGTTCACGTGCTTCTTGAATTTCCCAGAGAATTGAGAGTTCCCTCCGAGGCCTCGAACTTGTCCGAGGGTGGCCCAACGGGGTAAGGAGCACTTGTATTGGCGGGTCTTGGAGGACATCCAATGGAAGACTTGGGGTTTCAGTGTCAGCACTGAACAACAGCCGATAGTCAGGCTGGAGGCGTTCATCGTGACTCTCATCTGCAGTTGGATTCTACCAGTGAGGGATACAAGCATGGGGGTGCGGCCCAGCTCGTTTATTATGGCGTCCATGTTGGCCATGCGGCAGCGGGTCAATCTGGGGATTCCAATGCTCGCCAAGCTGTACAGAATGCTGTGGCACATTAGCGAGGGTAAGAAGCCGCCAATGATATGCATGCCCTTCCACCTCCTGTATGGGTGGATTGCGGCGCACATCAGGGGGATCTATGAGTATCCAAACCCTATTTCGCCGCCAGGATCAAACTTCCGCCCCTCCACCCTGAATGCGGTCGGGAGCTTCCCATTCAAACTAACCGTGCTGATGGTGCTGAATCGGGTGTGGAGGGCGGATGAGTTTAATTTCCACCCCTTCCCATTGCTTACAGGGATACTTACTGATGACGGGCGGGGAACGGAAGAATATCGGGCTTACCTCCTAGCCTTTCGAGGTGGAGTTTTGGTGGCACGAGTGGATCATGAGCCACTATGCGAACAGTACACCCCGCATCGGTTTTCAAGTCAGTTCCGATGCCTCCAGCGGCTGACCCCGCAGGTCTATTGGGAGGTGCGTCACGAGGAGAACCTGTGTGTGATGAGGCAGCTGTGGCTTATGTTGACACGGGAAGATGGGAAGATGCGAATTGCATTGCCTCCATCCACCGCCGCTTTTGGATTGGTGAGGGAGTATTCCATTAGTTGGGAAGCTGCTTACCCAGGGGGGATGGTGAAGCAGCCAACTATTCGGGTCGGTGACGGTTGGCCTCCTCTATCTCGAGGTTAGGGTCAGAGGGCAGCTAGGGCCTCTCGCGGTGGCAGGGCTGCTATGGCGGCGAGTCCCGTACCGGCCGAGGGTGTGGCAGCAGCGGCAGATCCGGTGATTCTGGAAGAGCAGGGCCATCCAGAGGGGTGGCCACCAAGGGGATTTCGTAGGATATCCACTCAGGCCCCGGGGAAGCGGCTGCGTCATATCGACATGGTAGAGGATGCCATTTTCCCGGAATCCTGGGACATTTGGGATGTCAACCGGCAATTCCTTAGCCCACCCGAGATATGGGCCCACCTGAATCGCCTCGGGATGGAATTATCGGGCATAGGCCCAGTCCGGGCTGGTTTCATGACGTCTCCGGCGAAGGCAGAGCAATACTTGGACGAGATGGAGGATTACGTTCACTCCAGTGGTGTCCCTCACCCAATGACAGACCGGGTGAGGGTACTACTGAATCGAACGGTCCCCCCACAGTTGTTAGCCACCGATCTGAGGGAGCGCTTCCCCCTATTGGAAGAGTCATAGGACTCCTCTTGGGAGGACGAGGCTAGAGGAGGGAGCCCATTGGAGGAGGGCGAGGTCGGAGATCAAGGCTCATATTTCGACGATTTTGCAGAGGCTCTCGAGGTAGCATTCCGAGCTTCCTTCCTCATGGTCCTTTCTTGGGTCATTATTAACTTCTCACTGAAGTTTGAGACATGCAGGAGGAACTTGTTCGCAGGCCTCATTCTCGCCCCTCGGTGGGTGATGATGCGGGACCTTCAGAACCCGCGCCTATGGCTGCGTCCAGTTCCGCGTCTGGTGGGTCCAGAGCACCCGGGGTGGCTCCTCCGGAATCTCCAGACCTTCCAAAAGTATACAGAGGGCCTCGCCTCGGGGTCTCATCAGTACCGCCTCAAGAGCAGCACCAGGAGGTCGATCTCTGTAAGTTTCCTCTACCGGTTTCCTTGTCGTCATGTGTAGACTATGCCAACTAACGTTTATGTCCCTCTCTGTCGCACAGTTCTTCGACTAGCATGGGCTGCTGTGGCAAGACTGGTCGGGAGGTCTGGTGGCGTCCCTCCTAGGGGCATGCCGGTGATGGGGGAGATAGTCCCCCCATCTCCCCGAGCTGCAACACACATCATCATCGGCGGGACCACCAGCAGGGTCGTTCCCGAGGTCATTGAGGTGGAGTCCGATGAAGAGGATCGGCCGACCGGTCCCACTCCTGTCGTGCCTTCCTTGGTGCCAGATGTCGCACCGAATTCAACACCAGATGCAGATCCCACCGAGGACTTCCTGCTGGCGTATCCTGCATAAGAGCCTGCCAATCGCGCAGACTGGGACGAAACGGACTCCGACGAGGAAGACAACAGCATAGTCCGCCGCCGGTCGTGGAAGATAATCATGCGCTTCATCAAGGACACCCCCAAGTGCTATGGCTGGCCGAAATGGATAGACTATGCTCGTGGTTGCACGAAATGTGCGATGAGGGAGTGGATGCCCAATGTCCTCACATGCTCATCTGAGATCTTATGGCTGAGAAGATCCGGGAGCATGATCGTGGGCTCAGTGTGGGCTGGAATCGGAGGAAGGAGACAAACATAAAGAAGCTCCAGGAGGCTGAAAGCGAGGTCCAAAAGCTGCAAAACCGGGAAGATGATCACTCAGCCTCTCTTAATGCGCAATCTGAGATGATCTCCCTATTGAAGGCCCAGCTGGCAGAGGCAGATGAGCTTATGAGGCAGGCTTCTGGAAAGATGGCTGCCATTCAGGCTGAGGTAGAGAGGGCCAGAGCCAAGGCTGATGAACTGCGCCCCGCCGCTGTTGAGGAGGAGCGGGAGCTGAGTTAGTGGCAGCAAGCCTTGGATGCCACAAGCCGACGGGTGGCGGAGCTGCAACACTCTTTTGACGGGGGCAACTCGTCCATGGGGGGAGTTGACCCCCGGGTACTGTAACAAACTAAAAACCTTTTATTGGTACTTTCACGCTTCAATTTATTCCTTCTTTGTTTTAAATGCCGTAGCTCGCACGATTTCCACTATTTGAATCACTTCGTTACATCTCTACAATGTTTGTGGGACGTTCGGCGAAAATTCCCCAAGACCACATGGGTCGAGCCCGATGTGAGAAACAAGAGATAGTTTCCTTCTCGTCCCACCTAACATAGGAGTGGAGACCATGCTCCGGGCATCTGAGATTTGGATTACCAGTCCGGATTTCTGAAAGATGGGAGAGGCCTGACTGGAGGAGGAACTTTTCAGAATAGCTGAATTACCATTTCTTCATCATGCCCTCATGCATGAACGGTGCAACACCAGGGGCACTGGAATCAGTCCGAACAGACAGAAATGGGAAGCATGAATTACAATGCCCAAGATTCGGAGCACTGTGGGGATGGCGTGACAATAAAGGACAACCATTAACCATGGAGGAGAAGCAGTATCCTTACTGTGTTAGCCTGTAATGGGGACAAAAATGAGGGTCAACCGTTGACCATGTTCGAAACACGGGAACATGTCACAAATATTGTCGGTCAATCTTTCGGGACATTGACCCAAGACAATTGGCCGACCATAGGTCAGACATCCATACTATTAGGGGGTCCTTCCAAACATGACCAGTCTTCTGGAACGTTGGCCCAGGACTGTAGGTGAGCCGATGCGGCATGAGACCAGGCCGTTAGGGGGTCTCGTCAGACATGAAAGGGGACGAGGGTCCGAATAAGGGGCACACAAAGCGTGGAATATGGAGTGATGGTTTGTCCGAACAGAATCCAACACTTAGGTAGTTACACCACCGTGGTGGGAGTACGCCAGATGGGCGCATTGGTTTGGTCATGGATCCTTCCTTCTTTGGGACAGGGCCTCTCTAGCGAGGGGTCTGACCAGGGGGCCGAAAAGGGGAAGGATGGGATTGATGATTTCTATGGGCTGGACCCTAGGAAAAATACCAGGGTGTCTCTACGTATCCCGTGAGGATGGAAATCAAGCCATACGTAGTTCTGGAAGCATAGTTTAACGTCATGCGGGGCGAGGAAAAGCCTGGCCATGCTGGTACAAATCCTACCAAAACTACTAAGCCCACGTGAGTCATGATCGGTGTGGGAAACAAGAAGTAGTGGTGGGACTTTCCCGACACGGAAAAGGGCAGGTTAGGGTGAAGGGACGCTTGGTAAATACCAACCCCATGATACTAACACGCCCATGTGGTGCACTTAGATGTTCGAAGAGATAGATCCGAATATGCTGGAATTCCACTTGAACATGAGGAAGTGGAAATGTGTGAATCGTGTCGCTCGAGAGTTGGATCATAATGACGACAACGTGACGATAAGGGATAACTGTTAACTGTGGCAGAAACGCAGTGTCCATATCGCGTTATCCTAGAATGGGGACAACCAAATGAGGGTTTACCACTGACCATGTTCGAAACACGGGACCATGTCTCAAATGTTGCCAAAGATCCTTAAGGACGTTGGCTCGAAACGATTGGAGGGCCCTTAGGTCCAGCATCCATGAAGCGCCCTTAATCCTAGTATCCATGTCGTCAGAGTGTCCTTTTAGATGTGGAAGAGGATGAGGATCCAAATAGCGAGCTCACGAAGCTTGGTCATGGGATGAAGGGAATGTCCCCATGAAAATTCCACACTTCGGTCTTTGTCAAAACACATCTGAGTATGACAATAAGACGTATTAGATAGAGGGAGGAAGTATAAGAGGCACATGGTGGAGTAACTCAAACACCTGGCGTGAATTGGAATAGGGGGTGTGTGCGGTGCGGTGAACAACCCGACGCGAATGAGGACACAATCCCATATCACACCGCACGACCTCCTTGGGAGAGGTTTTTGGTCAAGGGACCGAAAGTGAAAGTTAGGTTGGGCCCGCGGGGAAGTACCCGGGCTCTCTTATGTATCTCATAAGGATGAGAATCAAGACTCACGTAGTTCTTGATGGATCTTAGACCATAAATGGGTAAAGGGAGCAGAGGACACATGGAAACAAAACCCGATGTGAATGAGGACCTAAGCCCTACTTACCATGCGTTCTCTGGGGAAATGCTCGAGTCGAGGGACCGAACAGAAAGGTTAGGATGGGCCCGTGGGGAAGTTCCCGGGCGCTCCTACGTATCTCATGAGGATGAGAATCAAGCCATACGTAGTTCTAAAGGGTGAAATGGTAAGATTCCAGTGCCAGGGGAAAAGGGGAGTGCGGGCGTGGCCCTTGCACTAAAAGAAGAGAAATTTGATAAATCTTGTTTGTCCTTTAGGGTGAGTGTTTTTTTTGTGAAGCGACAGGCCTAGAGTAGTACGCCGTGGTGTCGCCACAAGAATCAAGTCGTGATAGGCGTTGAAAAATGGCATGGCACGTGACCAATACCCAACTTGATGTCCCCTACAACGAGGTCATCACAATGCAGTGCCGTTTTTCATCGTGCGACCAGGACGATAATGTCACAGTTTAGGGTCCTGTGACAGGACCAAGCGTGCATTTTTTAGTCATGCAGCGCAGACGTTGCAGAGGCGATGCTAGGCGGGGAATGATCGCAGTGTTATAAAACACAATTGATGGAGACATGATCCCACATCACATTGTACACCACTCGGAGAGGGAGACCTTAGGCCGAGGGACCAATATAGAGGCAAGAGGTGAAAAGAGGGAGGGAGAGACTAGCTCCCTAAATGGGATGAACCCAAATACAAGGAGTCCTGGAGGTCCTACGTATCCCATGAGGATGGGAATCAAGCTGAACTTAGTTCTATATGGATCTTAGTTTATGGTCTTAGAGCTCATACCATGAATGGTGACAACTTCCCATGTTAGCGCAGATGTCAACCCAATCCCTAAGCCCACGTGAGTTAAACTCGGTGTGGGAAACAAGGGAGGGAATCATCATCGCAATACTTGGGGCATCCATCAGAGGGGAGTCGGCAGAGAGCCCCGAAGGACACCTTTGACGTGGCTTGTTTCCCCAACGTGCAGACGTGCACGGAGGAATAATACCAAGAGTTCCGAGACTCCACTTGGACACGATGGAGTGATAAAGGGTTTGAATCGTGTACCTGACATTTTGGGCTTAATGGGATGGCATGACGATAGAGGAAAATATTAACCATGGTGGAAACGCAGCGTCCATATCACGTTATCCTGAGGTGGGAACAACAAACGAGCATCGACCGCTGACCATATTCGCAACACGGGATTTTATCGATTTGTTGTCCGAAACCCTCGGGGGGCGTTGGCCCGTAACGGTAGGAGAGCCCTTGGGCGTAGTATCCAGGCTGTTCATGGGGGTCCCTCCAGGTGTGAAAGATGATGGAAGCCCTGATGCAGGGATACACAAATCCTGGAAAGCGGGTGCAGATGTTTCCAAGTAATGTTTGGAATTCCAGGTAATAGACCAGAGTCCCCTTGGGCACATTGGTGAACCGCCGAAAAGGGGTCGATGAAACAACTCAAGAGGGAGAGGTATATGGCGTGATCATTACGAGACTGATGTGAATGAGGACATAATCCCACACCACACCATATAATCCTCTCATGGAGGAACGGTAGACCAAGGGGCCAAGGTGGGACGAAGATTCCCGAGAGATGGGGCTGGACCCGAATCCTAGACATTCAGGTGGTCCTACGTATCCCATGAGGATGGGAATCAAGCCACACATATTTCTCTAGATGTAGTTTAACGTCATACGGTACGAGGGGGGGGGGGGGTAATATACCCCCCAAACAAGGGATGTGTACGGTACGGTGAATAAACCGACGTGAATGAGAAAACAATCTCACGCCACACCATACACTCCTATAAGAGAGGACCTGGGCCAGGGCCCGAAAAGGACAAGGGTCCTGATGGTTAGGCATTGGTCAGGAAGGTCTGACCTACTTTTAGTTTAATTTCTTGCAGTGACGACGAGGGCCAGGGACCCGAGGAGGCCAAGGGGCCTGAGTCTAGGCCTCGTATGGGAAGTCGTACGGCATGGTACATGATCACGGCATGAATGAGGACATAGTCCCACACCACACCGTACACCCCAGGTAAGAGGTTGGGCAGAGGGGCTCGAGAAGGCCAAGGGGCCTAAGGTCAGGCATCAGTCAGTAAGGCCTGACTGGTTTTCAGTTTAACATCTTACATGAGGACGGGGAAAGAGGTAACTGTATTTAATCCGGGGGTGTGTATGGCATGGAAAGTAACCTAACGTGAATGAGGACGTAATCCTACACCACGCCGTACATTCCTTATAGGGGAATCGGGGTCATGGGCCCAACCGCTAGCACCACTCAGAGAGAATTTTGTCACTTCGGGATGGGGTAGAACGAATCACTTCACTCGATGTTTGGGACATCTCGGGGTGGACCCGAAGATCCAGGATACTGTTGAACATGTTCGAAACACAGCGTTCCTATGGTGACCTGATATGGGAGCAACAAATGAGCATTGACCGTTGACCAAATTTGCAACGTGGGACATGTATCGGCTTCTTTCTTGAAAACCCTCGGGGGGCGTTGGCCCGTATCGGTAGGAGATCCCTTGGGCGTAGTATCCAGGCTGTTCTTGGGGGTCCCACCTGGTGTGCAAAAATGATGGAATCCCAGTCAAGGAGTGGGTGAAGCATAGCTGTATCCATCCACGAAAGAGGCAAACATCTCCAGGGGGATGTGCAGCCGGGTCGAGGCTTGCTCGATGTGAGTTGGGGCAAAAGTGTGCACCCTGCCATATATCTTGACCCGAGGGGAAGATTTTGGCTTTTGGGCTGGGCCAACGGACGAATTGCCCGGGCATTCCTACGTATCCCATTAGGATGGGAATCAGGCCATACGTAGTTCTTGAAGGCCAGGCAGTTTATCATCATGCGGTGAGGACATGGGAGGATAGAAGAACGGGAGTGGGCACATGGTGCAACCCTTACAATCCTTGTATGAGCGGGGCTAAGAAATCCTACTCCTCTCTACACAAGGATCCTCCAAGGAAACTATTCCTAGGGGGGATAGTGGAAGAGAAAAGCTTGGGGCTGGGCTCAAGACGAGGCATCCGAGCATTCCTACGTATCCCATTAATATGGGAATCAAACCACACGTAGTTCTTGAGGTGTGGTTTAGCATTTTTCTGGACGGGAAATGTGTCTCAACTAGGTATATGTATGGTATGGCGGGTAACCCGACATGGATGAGGATGTAATCCCACACCACACTGTACAATCCCATTAGAGAGCCAGAGTCGATGCAGGACAAGGGGCCAGAGGCTGAGCCTCGGTCAGGAAGGCCTGACTGGCTTACAGTTTAACGTCTTACAGTAAGGACGGGGGCTGGGGGCCCGAGGAGGCCTAGGGGCCTAAGGCTGAGCCTTGGTCAGGAAGGCCTGAATCGCTTTCCGTTTATCGTCTTACAGTAAGGACGATGGATGGGGTCCCGAGGAGGCCAAGGGGCCTGAGGTTGAGCCTCGTTCAGGAAGGCCTGACTGGATTGCAGTTTAACGTCTTACAGTAAGGACAGGGGCTGGGGGCCCGAGGAGGCCAAGGGGCCTGAGGCTGAGACTCAGTTAGGAAGGCCTGACTAGCTTGCAGTTTAACGTCTTACAGTAAGGACGGGGGCTGGGGCCCGAGGAGGCCAAGGGGCCTGAGGCTGAGCCTCGGTCAGGAAGGCCTGACTGGCTTTCCATTTAATGTCTTACAGTAAGGACGTGGGCTGGGGTCCCGAGGAGGCCAAGGGGACTAAGGCTGAGCCTCGGTCAGGAAGGCCTGACTGGCTTGCAGTTTAACATCTTGTAGTGAGGACAGGGGCTGGTGGCCCGAGGAGGCCAAGGGGCATGAGGCTGAGCCTCGGTCAGGAAGGCCTGACTAGCTTGCAGTTTAACGTCTTGCAGTGAGGACGGGGGCTGGGGTCCCGAGGAGGCCAAGGGGCCTGAGGCTAAGCCTCGGTCAGGAAGGCCTGACTGGCTTTCAGTTTAACATCTTACAGTAAGGACGGGGGCTGGGGGCCCGAGGAGGCCAAGGGGCCTGATGCTGAGCCTCGGTCAGGAAGGCCTGACTGGCTTGCAGTTTAACGTCTTACAGTAAGGACGGGGGCCTGAGGAGGCCAAGGGGCCTGAGGCAGAGCCTTGGTCAGGAAGTCCTGACTGGCTTTCAGTTTAACGTATTACAGTAAGGATGGGGGGAGATCTTAGTTTAAGGTCATAGAGCTTGGAACATTTTGCAGTTTATCATCTTGCAGGACGAAGATGCAGTTTAAGGTCATGCATGACCCTTTTGCCCTAGGCAAAGTATCGCTTGAGGAACTTGGTGTTAGTGGGAGGGGTTATGCGCTCTCCATCCATGGTCACCAGGGAGTATGCTCCATTTGGGTAAACCTTATGGTGATATAAGGCCCTTCCCATTTGGGTTCTAACTTGGGAGGTTTCCTACCGGGGATCATTGGTGCTCGAAGGGCCAGTACTAGGTCGCCCTTTAAAAAAGAATGGAGACAAACCTTCTTGTTGAAGGACCTCGCTATCTTATCCTGACGCCTTTCCATATTGTGCAGGGCACGAAGCCGGTTCTCGTCCAGTGCTTCTAATTCAGCTAGAAGGATTTCGGCTACCTCATCTGATGTATGGTGATCATAGACTGTAGTGTGTAACGATAGCAGGTGGATCTCAATGGGTAGGGCGGCCTCAGATCCATACACTAGGGAATATGGGGTCACCTGGGTAGAGTTGCGAGTCATCGTCCGATAAGCCCAGAGGGCATTGGAGAGCTTGTCCGACCAACTTTTCTTGTTCTGACCAACCGTCTTCTGCAGAATGTTAGAGAGGGTTTTGTTGAATGCCTCGATCTGTCCGTTAGCCTGCGCGTGGTAGTGAGAGGTATGGTTTGAAAGGATGTCATACTTGGCGTACAATTTCTTCAGTTTAGCCACTCAGAAGTTGGTGCCGTTATCATTGAGGATGGCGTGAGGGACCCCAAACCGGTGGATAATATTGGAGCTCACAAAGTCGACGATGGAAAATGCCTTGACCTCTTTGAGTGGAACTGCCTCTGCCCACTTGGAGAAGAAATCTGTAGCAGTCAGGATGAACCTACACTGGCGGGCTGTTGCTGGTGGATATGGTCCCACTACATCAAGTCCCCATACCGCAAATGGCCAAGAGTAATTGGTGGGGTGGAGGGGCTCCGGCGGCCGATGCAGGAAGTTGGGGTGAAATTGGCACGCATGGCATCTCTTGGCATACCCAATACAATCATGGATCATAGAGGGCCAGAAGTACCCCAACCTCCGGATTTGATGGGATAGCTTCGGCCCAGCTTAATGGGCGCCACAGGAACTGGCGTGAACCTCTTGCATAACTTGAGGAATCTCTACTCCTTGAATGCAATGGAGGAGGACACCATCACAACTCCTCTTATAAAGGACCTGTTCAATACTGGGGTAGCTCTGGAGGGTAAATTGCAGCACGCGGCGTCAGATTCGCTCGCGCTCGGCCCGGTCGTCCGGGAGGCGACCATTTTAGAGATACTCGACAAAAGGTGCCCTCCAGTCGGGAGTGGCTTCAACCACTGTATCTGACGAACCCGGGACCCCTGACGTAGAGGGTCCAGCGGTGAGATGACTTACCCACAGACCATCATTGTCCCTTTCGTTGACGGGGGCAATGACTCTCCGGTGTGCCACATGTATGATCAAAACCTCTTGCTCGGGTTCTGCGAGCGACACGGCTAAGCCAGCCAAGGCGTCTGCTTGACCGTTCTGTGACCGTGGGACATGGGTAATCTCTGGTCGAGAAGAGAACTGGGCCATTAGGCGAAGGGTGTACTCCAGCAACGGTACAAGCTCCGGCTTCCTATCGACATAGTCGCCATTAACCTGTTTGATTACCAGTTCATAATCTCCTTTCACATGTAGATGGGGCACATTGATCTCAAGGGACAACTCGAGGCCGGTGATGAGAGCCTGGTACTCGACCTCATTGTTTGTACAGCCTTCTGACAACAATAACGAGTATGGCAGGACGGCTTGCGCCGGGGTAATGAAGACAATACCCAGGCCCACTCTGTTGAGCTTAGGATCGTTGAGCCTCCTACCGGTGGGGCTCCAGGAGGCACCGTCAAAATGAATTTTCCAACACGTGACTACATGATCGACTGAGAGGATCGTCTCATCAAGAAAATACAGGTCTAGGGATTGATCCGTAGAGGTTGGATGGGCAGCTAAAAAGTCTGCCAATGCCTGTCCCTTAATGGCCTTCTGAGGTACGAACCTGATATCAAACTGCTGGAGAATCACCGCCCACCGTTCTAGTCGGCTAGTCAGCATGGGGCGGTTCAGGATGTACTTAAGTGGGTCTACCCGGGAAACCAATTGCACCTCATGGTGCTGTAGGTAATGTCGCAAATTCTGTACGGCGAAGACTAGCGCAAGGCATCTCTTTCGATAGGGGAGTATCTGACCTCCGTATCGAGAAGCATGCAGCTGAGATAGTAGAGACTGTTCTCGGTACCCTTGTTATTCTTCTGGGCGAGCAGTGCACCGAGGGATCTTTCCAGGGCAGTCACGTAAAGGACCAGCGGATTTCCGAAGACGGGTGGCATCAAAACTGGAGGTTGGAGAAGATACTGCTTGATTTCCTCGAAGGCGGTCCGACACTCTTCATCCCATTCGTAGGCGGTGCCCTTATTCATGAGTCGGGAAAAGGGCTTACACTTGCTGGCCAGATTCACGATGAATCGGCGTATATAGGCTAAGTGGCCTTAGAGGCCTCGAAGTTCCTGAATGATGCTCAGGGAAGGCATTTGGCTGATGGCCTTGATCTTCTCTGGGTCGATCTCAATGCCTCGGTATCTAACAACAAAGCCCAGAAACTTCCCAGAGGTGACCCTGAAGGCACACTTCAACGGGTTCATCTTAAGGTGACAGGAATAGAGGAAACCTAACACCTTCTCAAGGTCTTTGAGATGGTCCTGGCGCTAACATGATTTGACCACTAGGTCATCCACGTAGCATTCCACCAGCATCCCGAGAATCGGCTTGAATATGCGGTGCATGGCCCTCTGATAAGTGGAACCTACATTTTTCAAGCCGAATGGCATAATCGGGTAGCAAAAGGTACCTTGGGGAGCCCTGAAGGCGGTGGAATCCTTGTCCTCAGGGGACATCTGGATCTTGTTGTACCCAGAATACCCATCCATGAAAGAGAGAGCTTGGAACCCGGCCGTGGCATCAATAAATAACCCTGTCACCAGGAGTGGGAATTCATCCTTTGGGCAGTGGCGATTAAGGTTGCGGAAGTCGATGCAGACTCTGATCTTCCCATTCTTCTTCCTGACTGGCACAATGTTGGCAAGACACTTGGGGTACTGGAATTCCTTAACGAAGTTGTCTTTGATAAGCTTGTCAACTTCGGCCTCAACCATAGCACCATGAGAAGGGTGCATCTTCCTGGGAGGCTGCTTAAACCCACGATGGTTTGCTGGGAGGCCCAGACGGTGAACGACTACCTAGGGATCTAGTCCTGTAATCTCGTTGTAACTCCAGGAAAACACGTCATGGTGTTGTTTGAGGAATTCTACGTACTTCTGCCACTCCTCGGGGGACATGGCTGCACTGATCAATGTGGATTTCAGATCTGCCTCGCTACCGAGGTTCACCTGTACCAGTTCATCAACCGTGGTAGAGATTCCTTCCTCAAAGGTGGGGGGAGCATCCTCCAGGTCTTCCTCTCCACCCGTGGGGGGATTTCCCACGACGGGAGATACTTCTGGGCTATCAAAACCTGAGGAGAAGCTGGTGCCGGCTTGGGAAGTAGTGGTCATTATATCAGAAGACTCACTCGCCATTGAGACCATATCAATGAAGGCATTTGACCCTATCCCATCTGGAATTTGTCCTAAGGGGCCACGTTTAATGACATCAAAGCAGTGGTGACGTGTCAGCCTGAGTCAGTTGATTCCAGCCCAGCAAAAGAGACACGTATGGCGTACCACCGTTGTCATAAGCTTGACATTCCAGTACCGTACAGGGGTAGGAGGTTCTGGGATCAGCTGAGCCTGGTTGATGTAGGAGTACGAGGTGATTTTCCACCGTCGCTTGGACACGGGAACATGCCTTCCTTGTGTACCCGAAACAAGAAAACATTGCCCCATGTCGGGGGTCGTGGCCTCCAATCGGTGAATCGGGAGGATGTAGGCATCATCCATGCTTGCCTAGGGATCACTTGTGACCAGGGCGGGTTCATCCTCACTTACTAGGATTTGCTTATCCTTACTCTTGTAATAATCAGCATCCAGATAGCGGGCCTCACAAGAGGCGAAAGGAGATGCATCTCTTTGGAGCACGCCTACTCGACCGTTGAGTGGGTATTTGAGGCACTGGTGATATGAAGAAGGGACCGCTGCATGCAGATGGAGCCATGGCCTACCCATCAACGCATTGTAGGTGGTGTCCTAAGAGACGACCCAGAACTCGGTTCTGGCAATTAAGCCACCGAACTGAGTCTTCAGGCAGATCTTGCCGACTGGGGTTTGCTCGGTCCTGTCATACCCTTGGATTCTGAGGTCAGAGAGAGTTAAATCACCTTCAGACAGACCCAGCTTTCACAATGTCTGAGTCGGAATTAGGTTGATTCCGGAACCCGTGTCAACGAGGAAGCGGAAGACTTCCACACCATTGAAGTGTCCAGTGATGTACAGCGGGCGAATATGCCACTGTATAGGAGGGTCCTCATCTTCACCGGAGAATGAGATAACCACCTGACATTCGACGTTCTCAATTGTCTCGGCATGGAAGGCTTCGGCAGCTGCTACCTCCGTCTCAAACTGGAGGGGGCTCCTTAGGGCCTCGACAAGTGCCTCGCGCATTTCAGATGATAGGCAAAGGTCCTCAAGGATAGAAAGCCTTACCGGAATGCCGGCCAGGTGCTTCAGGACACCATACTTTCGTGACAAACGCGAACCTCTGCCTAAAGGAGGTTGTTCGGAATTTGGAGGCATAGCAGGTCCTGCCGGTTAAACCGGCGGTCGGCTAGTACTGGGTACATCCTGCTGCCTACTAGTTGAATCTTGGAGAGTAGTCGTCGGACTAGGATCAGACAGCGGAGACTGGCCTGTAGCCGGGCAAGAATGACTGTGATAATAATGAGGCAGCTCTCCCTAATCTAGTAGCACAAACGGCGATGGAGGTAGAGCTGAGGGCGTTAGATGGGGTTGCGCATGGTGAGCTCTGTGATGAGCCTACTGTCTGGTCTCAGTAGAGTGCACGGCTTGGCTGAAAGTGCCCGCTGACATACCTCGATGACCGGCGTGGTTGCGGTTCTGCTGACGTTGACGTTGACTGGAAACATTGGGGAGGTTTGCCTGGCGTTCCCCCTAGTCGGGAGTCATATAGGGCTTTACCAGCTCCACGGTGTTAACCAAAGTGCACCCCTGGCTGTCGCTCGACGAGTCATCCACCACCGGGCGGATTCTGGGAGGAATCCCCATTTTAGGGGCCATAAATTCGCCGAGAGTGCGGGATGACGACGACACCGGAGGAGCGCGTTGCTTCTTCTTGCATCGTCGCTGCTTGACCTTTTGGGAAGAGGTCGGTTGTGAAGACGATGCAGAGGTACCGGCTAATTCTTATGAAGGTTTTGGTTGCTTCCGGCATGACCAGATGATACTGACCGCGTTGTCGAGCGCGTCAAATTAGTTGTTTAATTTTGACTAGAATTTCTGCAGTATAGCAGCAACCCTAGGTCATCTCTCGACGGAGCCTTAGATCATTAATTCTAAAATTTGGTTCTGATTTTGAAAGTAAAAAGGGCAATTGGGTTTTATAATACTCGGGTTTGATAATTAAAGATGACAATAGAAAATAGAAGCTATAAAACAAAGTAGAGATTATCAGAATTAATTAAGCGTGATCAACCCGGGGTACTCGTATGATGTTTATCCTTCATCGCTTCATGATATAAGGTTATGATCTTTTAATCCCTGGTTTGTAACACCTAGAACTAGAATGTTACTGAGTTTATACTAGGATACCTCCTAGGGTTCAGTAAAAAACACACAATGATTCACCGGACACTACCGATGATTGAATGAATTGTGTTTGACTTCATAATGAAAACTCACCAAGGCAACACACGAAAAACTCAATGCGCTATCCAGATTTGTATGTTATTTCTTTGTGATACCATGACATAAATGTACATGGACTTGATAGTGCTTCTGTGAGTTCAATTGACCAATATAAACCACACAAATACCACAATTGAAAGGGGGAAAAAGTGGTGAACGGTGTGTGAAACATCACATGAATGGGTACCACCAAACATGATCATATGAGTTGAGCATGACATACCAGTACATAACTCAATAAAATAAGAATAGAGGATGATGAAAAACAACACAACAATCTAGAATTTAAAAGATCATTCAAATATTACAAACATGAAGCTTGGGATATACATCACATTCCTCCCTGGGTGATCACAAGGGGTTTAGAAACCCATGGGAGAGGAGGAAGAGAAAGATGTTGGGGTAGAACTTCCCATAGCCTCCAGAACCTCTAGGGATGTTGAGAAGACTCCTTGGGGACTCCAAAATGGCAGCACCTTGCCTCTTGGCCGAACTTGCAAATGGGGAGCCCAAGGTGCCATTTTATAGGAAAATTGGAAGGTGGTTTTAGGCACACAGATTTCTTCAATCCACTTGTACCACGTGTTTTGGCCTTCAGACAGTCTTATCTATCTTTGGAGAAAATAGAAAAGTTGTATCCCTACCTCTTGAATATCTCCACCTAAAGTTTTTCACCATTTGGACAACTATAGCTCAAGATATTGATAAAATACAGAACACCGCATTTGACTTGGTCCAATTTCGGTGGCTTGGACAGATCAGTTCGTATGGGCCCCATATAAGCTGAATCAGAATTGTGTTCTTTAATATGAAATGTATCCTATTAAATTTTGGATAGGCACACAAAATTTCAGCCCATTTGGATGCACGGATTTCGTGTACTATGCAAAACAGTGGACAAATGTCCATGGATCCATGCAATTTTGGCCCATTTTTCTTCCACTTCATCAAAGGCCCTCCAAATCACCTCCACCTACATTGAAGCAATAAAAAAAAGTATCATTGCCCATTATAATATTGTTTAACATTAATTGATTTATTCAAACATGAAGTTCAATTTATTATTATATTTAGAATATTTATTACAAAACTAGTTTAAAACTGCGGTGTAAGGGTGGAATAAAATAGTGAATCGTGGTACGATCACATCCCCACACCTAAACATTTGCACTCCTGGGAAAAGTCACATATCCAAATACAAGGATTCATATATATATATTACCAACATTCTGAAGATTTATCATTTGAGGAAATTTTATTTAAAGTAAAGTTATCAATGCACGAACCACACCAAGGAGTTCTTCCTAGTGAAAATAGAAAAAGATGTCTCATAAATCATATCATAGAAAAATTCAAAAAGATTCATAATACCCAATTGAGAAAGGAATTCAGAAGTAAACCATGACACTAAATCTCCATGTGTGTGTGTGAAAACCATTCCATGCTATTCTTTCCACTTGCTATCCAATAAATATATGTTATTTTAACATTTTTCATCTTAAATGATTTTGTCACCGAACCTGTCCTACATCCTTTGCAATCATATTTAAAGACCCACTCATTTAAGCATTCCCAGAAGTCAAACCATAAGCTCCCGACCTAGATATCCCCATATGTTGCACATTTCATCACTCCCCTCATTTATTATATTTTTTTAAGTTGCAATTGGAACAAATATCACACTCATCTCTCAACCCTTGTTTGATCTCCTCACGACACTAATTGAAATAGTTATAACAAGATCAAAGGTTGAGGAAGAGTGGTTTTTGACCTTCCCAAGACACAACAATTTTTTTTGAGGGCGTACAATAGTCGAACATTAGGTACACACGCATAGGTCAATCTGGTACAGTAATGAAACAGATCGGATAAGGAACAAACGTATGGAAATATCATTTAATGCTGAAAAATATTAACCCAACATATATTTACCTTATATTAAGTGAAAAATAATCACACTTTGTGGTTTGGTGCAAGAATTTGTGGAGATATTAGTGACACAGTTTTCCAAAAAAACTACTCACACAAAGGGCATCAATCATCTCAAAGGTTTCACATAGATACAACCATTTATATCATTGACAGAAAACCAATTCACTAAAAATCACTCCTTAATGGTAAACTCATACATAATCTCTTTTTAGCCTTCGTTATGGTATTTTTACTTTCCCCACTTTATGGTCGCCACATCATGGAATTTTGAAATTGTTGATGGGGAAAAATAAAAATACCATAAAGAAGGCCAGAAAGAGAAAACAAAAGGAGAAAACGATGAAAAATACTAACTAACCCAGGAATGTATCCACCCCCCACACCTAGAATATGTAGTGTCCTCACTGAAATAACTGAAAATGTGAGAAGGAAGGATAAAACCTGGTGTGTTTTATTGGTATGATGCGCCGAGAAGGTGGATTTCCTCCACTTGATTCTTTGGAAAATCCTCATAGAAGTGTTTAAGTCGCTGCCCATTGACAGTAAGACTTCATCCACTCTGCTCATGTAAAACCTGTATTGCACCAAAAGGGTAAACATTAGTAACAGTATAAAGACCGAGCCATCGGGAACGAAGCTTACCTGGGTGGATCTTAAGCCTGGAATTGTACATGAGGACCTTCTCACCAATATGGAACTTCCGCTGGTGAATCATGCTATCATGAATAGCCTTTGTCTTCTCTTTATAGATTCGGGAGTTGTCATATGCATCACATCGAATTTCTTCCAACTCTTGAATCTGCAGCTTTCTTTCCTCACCTGCATCTGAAAGGTTCATATTACATTGTTTAACAGCCCAATATGCACGGTGTTCTACCTCCACCGGGAGGTGACAAGATTTTCCAAACACAATCCTATATGGTGACATTCCGATCGGTGTTTTAAAAGCTGTACGGTACGCCCAAAGTGCATCATCCAAGCGCAAACTCCAATCTTTCCTATTGGGTTGTACAATTTTATCTAAGATTCGCTTAACTTCCCGATTTGAAATTTTTTCTTGTCCATTAGTTTGGGGATGATATGAAGTGGAGAATTTATGAACAACCCCATACTTATGAATCATGGTTTTCATGTTACGATTGCAAAAATGTGACCCTGATCACTAATGATGAATCTTGGTAGACCAAACCAACTGAAAATCTGGGACCTCACAAAATCAACAACCACTCGAGATTCATCGGTCCTGGTGGCCTTTTCTTCCACCCATTTAGATACATAGTCAACAGCCAATAATATGTACACAAATCCAAATGAATTTGGAAACGGCACCATGAATTCAATTCCCCATGCATCAAAGATCTCACAAAATAACATGGGTTGTTGGGGCATTTCATTCCTCTTGGAGATATTCCCTGTGAATTGATAACGACTACATGACTTGCAAAATCTATGTGCATCCCTATAAAATTTTGGCCAATAAAGTCCTGAGTCAAGGACCTTTCGAGCTGTACGTTGAGAGCCGAAGTGGCCCCCATAGGCCAAAGTTTGGCAGAAGGTCAAAACAGAGGTGAACTCATGGTCAGGGACACACCGACGAACTACTTGGTCACTACAAATTCTCTACAAGTATGGGTCATCCCAAATGTACCAACAATAATCATGCTTAAGTCTCTGGGATTGTGAAGTACTAAAATCAGGGGGGAACCTGGATGTTGCTAGAAAATTCAAAATGTCTGCATACCAGGGGGTAAGTTCCACAACATCACAAAGGTTTTCATGAGGGAAGAATTCTCCAATGGGTAGGGGTGAGTCAACATGATGGTCCAATGGTGGGGAAATCCTACTATTGTGGTCAGCTACAACATTCTCCACCCCTCTCTTATCTCTAATCTCAAGGTCAAACTCTTGGAGGAGGAGCATCCACCGAATGAGGCAGGGCTTGGCTTCAGGTTTCTTTAGGAGGAAACGAAGGGCAGCATGGTCAGAAAACACAATCACTTTTGACCCAAGAAGATATGAACGGAATTTTTCCAAGGCAAACACAATAGAAAGGAGTTCTTTTTCTATGGTTGTGTAGTTTACCTGGGAAGGGTCAAGGGTACGCGAGGCATACACAATGACATGAGCAGCCTTTTCAACCCTTTGTGATAAAACTGCCCCAAATGCAAAGTTAGAGGCATCGCACATAAGCTCAGAGGGGAGATCCCACCTAGGTGGTTGGATTATGGGAGGTGATGTGAGACTATTTTTTAGTGAATTGAACGCATCCTCACAATTTTTATCAAACACAAACTCAGAATCCTTTTGTAATAACCGTGACAAGGGAAGTGCGATCTTACTAAAGTCTTTAATGAATCGGTGGTAAAAACCAGCATGACCCAAGAAAGACCGCACATCACGAACACAATTTGGAAATAGAAGGGATGAAATTAATTCAATTTTAGATTTATCAACCTGAATTCCCTTATTTGAAATGATATTCCCAAGAACTATCCCCTGCTCAACCGTAAAATGACATTTTTCATAATTTAAAACAAGATCTTTTTCAATGCAGCAGTGGAGGACAGAACCTAGGTTTTCCAAACAATCATCAAAAGAAGAACCATAAACCGTGAAATCATCCATAAAGACTTCCATAAAACTCTCAAGGTACTTCAAAAAAATACTCAACATACATCTCTGAAAAGTACCAGGAGCATTACATAGACCGAATGGCATCCTTCTGTATGAAAATGTGCCAAATGGACAGGTAAATGTTGTCTTTTCTTGATCCTCAAGGGCTATATGGATTTGGAAATAACCCGAATAGCCATCAAGGAAATAATAATGGGACTTACCAGCCAATCGTTCTAACATTTGGTCAATGAAAGGTAAAGGAAAGTGGTCCTTCCGCGTGGCTTGATTCAGTCGATGGTAGTCAATACAGACTCGCCAACTGTTTTGCACACGTGTTGGAACAAATTCATTCCTTTCATTTGAGACAACTGTTATTCCTGTTTTTTAGGCACAATTTGCACTAGGCTAACCCATTTACTATCAGATATAGGATAAATGATCCCTGCAGCAAGTAATTTACTGACTTCCAATTTTACCACTTCAAGGAGAGTGAGATTCAACCAGCGTTGAGATTGTCTTACGGGTTTAGCCTCATCATCCAAAAGTATATGGTGCATACAAATAGATGGTCTAATCTCGGGAATATCAGCCAATGTCCATCCTATTTCCTTTTTACACTCTCTCAAAAGTTTGAGCAGTTTCAATTCTTATTGTGGAGAGAGGTTATTGGCAATAATGACGGGCAATTGGTCAATACCCTCAAGATATGCATATTTTAAATTAGAAGGAAGTTGTTTAAGTTCAAACACTGGTTATTTCTGGATTGAGGGAGGGGATTTAGGGGGAGTGAGGTCCATGAAACTATCTATATGCTCATGTTTATTCTCAAAGGAAAGAGAATCTATTGAAATGAGATTTGCAGAATCATCGATAGTCATGGGTACCTCAGAATAAACACACTCATCAATTAAAGCACAAAATTTACATTTTTCTGAACCCACACAACATTCAAAAGAAGAACCAAAACTCAAATCATCCAAGGGTGAAGAAAACAAAAAAGAATCAGAGTTTGGGTTGAGGAGAGAATTGTGTGTGTGTGCATCGTTTGAGAAAACTTCCATCGAATAGACAGGAAGAGTGGAGTGCTCTTCAACAGGGTGTTTCATAGCCTCAAGGATGTTAAAACTTACCTTTTCTCCTCCAAATTCCATGGACAGCGTACCATTGTGAACATTGATGATCATCTTTGCTGTTTTTAGGAATGGCCTCCCAAGTATGAGAGGGTCATGTCCTTTGGTTCTGGTATCTTCCATCTCAAGAATGTAGAAAACAGCGGGGAAGATGAGATTCTTCACTCTAACAAGGACATCCTCAATCACTCCTTTTGGATGTGTTGTACTCCGGTTGGCAAGTTGCACAACAATTCCTGTTGGTTGAAGCTCTCCAACCTATAGAGAAGTATACACGGAGTGAGGCATTACCTTAATAGAAGCACCTAAATCTAGAATAGCATCAGAAAAGAAGGTCTCCCATATGGTACAAGGTATGGTGAATGTGCCGGGATCCTTGCATTTGGTTGGCATTGCTGGTTGAATCAAGGCCGAGACATTCCTTCCCAGGTTGACTCTCTCATTCCCCTTCATCCTTTGTCGATGGGTGAAAAGCTCTTTAAGAAATTTGGCATAACAGGGAATTTTCTTGACTGCATCCAATAATGGAATATTAACTTGAACTTTTTTAAATGTATCCATTATTTCATTGTCAATATCATTATCAAAGTTTTTCTTAGATTTAGAAAGTCTTTGAGGGAAAGGAAGAGGAATGGATTGATCATTTGAATCATAAATGACTATTCGATTACCATTTTTGTCTTGTTTTTCTTTACATGAAGTTTTTGAGGGTTGGGAAAGAGAGTTTTCATGAGGGGGACATACTTGCTGTGCAGAATCAGTAGAAGGAGAAACTTCTTTTCCACTACGAAGTGTAACTACAAATACATTACCTTTGTCCTTTGGATTGGCAATGAGTTGGGATGGTAGTTGTCCAGAACCTTGCATCTTAAGCTCACCGATGGTGTTTTCCAATTTCCCCACATGGGTTCGTAGGTCTTGAATAGCTGATTGTGTGGTCTGTTGGAACTGAAGGTTTTGGGTTTCCATTTGTTTCACCATGTACTTGAGGCTTGGTTCAGATTTGGGAGGAGGAGGAGGATGATTGTTTTGAGAAGTTGAAGGATAAGAAGGTTTCATACCTTGGCCTTGTTGATACCAATTCTACTCTGGGTAGCTTGAGTTTCCTCCTTGTCGGTATTGGGGTTGTGATTGCCACCCAGGATTTGGATTTGGCATGAATTGTTCTTTCTTGAAGGGAGGCGCTTGTTGGAATGGACACCCTGGGAACACAGCTGCACAGGACTCAGATGAATCTTGAAGTTGTGAGCACTGGTCAGAAAAATGAGTGTTATCAGAACAAATCCCACAATGTAATGGAATAGAAGTAGAGAGTGAGTTACCTTGTGCTTGAGCTAATTGCCTTAGAAGGGTATGCATATCATCAAGTTTAGTATCTACCTTTTGTTCTAGGGCTGAATGACTTACCTCATGAACTCCTCGGGTTGGTGCAATAGCTCGTGTACCAAATTGTTGTGCATTTTGAGCCATGTTGGCTATTAAGTCACGAGCGGTAGAAGGAGTTTTGTCAACTAGGGCACCACCAGCTGCAACATCAATCATTGCACGATCCATGGGGATAAGTCCCTCATAGAAGTATTGAATTAAAAGTTGTTCGCTAATCTGGTGGTGGGGGCAGCTTGAGCAAAGTCTTTTGAATCTCTCTCAGTATTCATGAAGGGTCTCTCCTTGCGATTGCCTAATTCCACAGATTTCTTTCCTAATTGATGCAGTTCGGGAGGTAGGGAAGAACTTCTCTAGAAAAAGTCTTTTTAGGTCATTCCATCCCCCAATTGTGGAAGGAAAATAGTATAGCCAATCTTTGGCTACACCATCAAGGGAGAAAGGGAAGGCCCTAAACTTAATGAGGCCCTCAGACACATTTTGGGGTTTCATGGTGGAGAACACTATGTGAAACTCCTTTAGATGTTTGTGAGGGTCCTCACCGGGAAGACCATGGAATTTTGGAAGAAGGTGGATGAGACCTGATCTAAGCTCAAAGTTGGCTGCTTCCTCGGGATATTGGATGTACGCAGGTTGGTACTCCACATCAGGGGTAGTAAGTTCTTTTAAAGTTTGATTATTTGCAGCCATGTTTTCTTGGGTTTGATTGGGTTCAATTTTGGGTTGGTTTAGAAATACTTGAGTTTTCACAAGGGGTTCCTCAATGTTACTTAATTGACCTTCTCTAAATGCCTTGATTTGTGTGTGAAGTGACTTTTCAATTTCAGGGTCAAATTCAAGTAGTGTTCTTTTACCAGATCTTGTCATGCAACAATGATGTCCAGTTTGATTGATTGTTTGTTTGTTTTGTTTTTTTATTTGAGATGGATAAAAAACATAAGAAGTGTGAAAGAATAATATAATGTTATAATATAAAATTAGAGAGGGAGATTGAGAAGAAGAGAGAGAGAGAAAGATAGATAGAGAGAGAGAGAAAGAACACACCAAAACAACAAAAAATAAAGACAAAACCCAAAACAAAAACAATAAAATGGAGGTGGGGCATTTAGAGGAGTACTAATAAAGAAGTAAAATAACCAAATAAAAATAAATAAAGAAAAAAATTTATCTTGGCTCCCCGACTACTGCGCCAAAATTTGACCGTGTTGTCGAGCGCGTCAAATTAGTTGTTTAATTTTGACTAGAATTTCTGCAGTATAGCAGCAACCCTAGGCCGTCTCTCGACGAAGCCTTAGATCATTAATTATAAAATGTGGTTCTGATTACGAAATTAAAAAGGGCAATTGGGTTTTATAATACTCGGGTTTGATGATTAAAGATGACAATAGAAAATAGAAGCTATAAAACAAAGTAGAGATTATCAGAATTAATTAAGCGTGATCAACCCGGGGTACTTGTATGATGTTTATCCTTCATCGCTTCATGATATAAGGTTATGATATTTTAATCCCTGGTTTGTAACACCTAGAAATAGAATGTTACTGAGTTTATACTAGGATACATCCTAGGGTTCAGTCAAAAACACACAATGATTCACCGGGCACCGCCGATGATTGAATGAATCGTGTTTGACTTCATAACCAAAACTCACCAAGGAAACACACGAAAAACTCGATGCGCTGTCCAGATTTGTATGTTATTTCTTTGTGAAACCATGACATAAATGTACATGGCCTTAATAGTGCTTGTGTGAGTTCAATTGACCAATATAAACCACACAAATACCGCAATTGAAAGGGGGAAAGAAAGTGGTGAACGGTGTGTGAAACATCACATGAATGGGCACCCCCAAACATGATCATATGAGTTGAGCATGACATACCAGTACATAAATTAATAAAATAAGAATATAGGATGATGAAAAACAACACAACAATCTTGAATTTAAAAGATCATTCAATTATTACAAACATGAAGCTCGGGATGTACATCACTTTCCTCCCCGGGTGATCACAAGGGGTTTAGAAACCCATGGGAGAGGAGGAAGAGAAAGATGTTGGGGTAGAACTTCCCATAGACTCCAAAACCTCTAGGGATTTTGAGAAGACTCCTTTGGGACTCCAAAATGGCAGCACCTTGCCTCTTGGCCGAACTTGCAAATGGGGAGCCCAAGGTGCCATTTTATAGGAAAATTGGAAGGTGGTTTTAGGCACACAGATTTCTTCAATCCACTTGTACCACGTGTTTTGGCCTTCAGATAGTCTTATCTCGCTTTGGAGAAAATAAAACAGTTGTATCCCTATCTCTTGACTATCTCCACCGAATGTTTGGCACCATTTGGACAACTACAGCTCAAGATATTGTAAAATACAAAACACTGCATTTGACTTGGTCCAATTTCGGTGGCTTGGACAGATCAGTTCGGATGGGCCCCATAGAAGCCGAATCAAAATTGGGTTCCTTAATAGGAAATGTATCCTATTAAATTTTGGACATGAACACAAAATTTAAGCTCATTTGGATGCACTAATTTCGTGTACTATGCAAAACAGTTGATAGATGTCCATGGATCCATGCAATTTTGGCCCATTTTTCTTCCACTTCATCAAAGGACCTCCAAATCACCTCCACCTACATTGAAACAATAAAAACAAGTAACATTTCCCATAATAATATTGATTAAAATTAATTGATTTATTCAAACATGAAGTTAAATTTATTATTATATTTGGAATATTCATTACAAAACTAGTTTAAAACTGCGGTGTAAGGGTGGAATAAAATAGGGAATCGTGGTACGATCAGATACCATGGGCACAGACGATGGTTTTTCGAGCCATCCAGTCGTCGTATTTCCAGGATCCGCGGCTGGGAACCTACAGCCACTCGCCTTCATTGTCGCTACTAATCTCTGACCCTGCAAAGACACCCGCCACTTGTGTTGGTGCCGGGACCAACTTGACTATGTTGTTGTTGACCTGGTCTTGAATCCAGTCTTTAAACACATAGCATTGCTTGAGGGTGTGACCCAGAATCCAATGATAAGGACAGTAGTTGGTTTGATCGGTGAGATTCGCCTCTGCCGGCCTTCTGCACTCGGGCAGGCGCACAATCCCTTGCTCTAGAGCACTTCGGAAGTAGCCAGGGACCTGATTTTCGTTGAATGAATATGTCTAGTGCCTTCTTTCCGGATAGGGGGCCATGGCGGCCTGGCCCTGATGAGGGGCCGGAGGGGCCTGCTGAGGAGGCGGCACATGATTGTCTCGCCTAGGTGGATGTGACGCATTGCGCGGGGGAACCTGTCGATTCTGAGGCGGTCGCTGCTGGGCAGGAGTATGTGCTTGAGGTGGAGGACCTCTGCGGGGTTGCGGGGATGGTGCCGCTGACAGTAAATCCAGCTGCCTAGGGGCTTCTATTTGGGCCACCGTGGCGGGTTCGGCTCTGGCGGTCCTCCTGGCCTGGATCATAGGGGGAAAAGAACGTGCCTGGCTAGCCTGTTGCAGAGCCTCCTCAAGGCGCTGATCCTTATCTGAGAAATCTCGGAACCCTCCAGGGTATTTTTGGGTAATCAGGGAGGGTACCAGATCCGTTTTGACATTCCCTACACACATCGTCAGTAATTTCTCCTGAGTCAGTGGCATATCGAGGGAATACGCAAGTCCCTTCCACCGGGTGATGAAATCTGCGACTCGGTCATCAGGCCTTTGCTTGCACTTGAAGAGGTCTACAATGCTGGTCTTCTGTGTGGTGGAGATGAACTGGTATAGGAACTTCTGGCGGAGATCCTCCCAACCGGTCACCGATCCAATAGGGAGCCGGCTGTACCAGACGAATGCGGGACCTTCCAATGTCTGTACAAAACATCGGAGCTTGGGGGATTTTCGCTGGGTTGGGGTCCCCTGCATGGGGCCACACCTGGAAGAAAAATGAGCCAAGTGCTGCGGTGGGTCCCCTGTCCCATTGAAGGGAGAGAAAGTGGGGTTCCCAAAACCCGGGGGTGCGGGCATATCATCCACCCACGCGGGATACGACATTCCATCCGGTGGGACCGCCACCTGCCGTGTTTCCAATGCTTCGAGGCGGGCTATGAGTACCGCTATAAGATCATCCAGGTGGGGGTCCCTGTCTTGACGGGGATCCCTAATCACAAGTGTGTTGTCAGGTTCTTCAACACGATAGATGGATTTGACAGCTCATGGATCGACTGGCGGAATGACCTGTGGGGTGACTGGGGGAACCCAGACTGGATTCTTCAGATTGCCTCGTCGTTCGGGGGGTTTGGCGAGACGTATCGCGCCCTCTTTCCGTAAGTTCTGACTTCTGCCCTGTCTGCGGAATTATCATGATCAGGGTTGCCCGAAGGCATCTCACTGGGGGGAAATTGTTCCTTCCCCTACTGCCCCGGCCTGGGATTACCATAGTCGGGTCGCCGCTCTACAGCGTGCTCAACCAATAGTTCGTCAACTAGCCTCTTCTGCTCAGCAAGCTGTTGGCGTAACATGGCCTTCTCGGGATCTTCGTCTGTTTTCTGCATAGAGGAAGACAGGTGAGAGTGTTTGACAGTTCTGACGTGCTCCTTACCCTTGCCGGTATTTCGACCGAGTACCAGTGACTCGGTGGGTACAGGGAGGCCTAGCAGGTTCCTCTGCTGACGGGTAACCCTCTCTGATGGGTCCAGCAGTGGCGGTATGCCCTCGAGGGGTAAGTCTCCATCAATAAATTTAAGCTCGTCTTCCTTGCCCACTACGTCAGCCATGTGGACCGTGACCCCTCTTGAGGGCATGTCCTCAATGTCGCATAACAAATCGGGATGCCGTCGGATGGGGTCGAAGAGGAGAGAGGCATAGTGTCCCCAACCATAGACTTGCAAATGGGGGGTAGATTTCCTGATGAATCTGTGGAGTACTTTGAAACTCTGAACACATTTCCGTTGAAGGGTGCCCTAACGGCCTTGCGACTCAGGGTGCTGGGACACAAGGAATGCGGCCAAATCGATAAGGCAGCATTGCTCGCCGATTTCTTCAAAGTGCTCTCGACTTCTGGGGTACACCATCTGCTCGTAATGAAGGCGAAAGTGTGTCGACCACAGGGTTCAACAAAAGTACCCCACTTCTTTAGGGGTAAGGGACTCTGGTGCGCAAAATTTCAGCGCTGCCGTCGGCCAGAACTTCTCCGGGAAGTAATCCACTGCGAGAATGCTCCAGAAGCTCCTGGGTTCGGACTCGGGGTCTGGCCCTGTATTTCCCCACTCATCAACAGGGGGCGGATGAGGGACTAGTAGTGGTACCAAGGAAAACCTCTGGGATAGTAAACTCGGAGGCAGAGAATACAACGAACGAGCTGACTGACCGCCGAATTCCGGACCATCCTCTGAAGAGTGAGGTGACCTGGCCACGATGTCACGATACGATGGGCTGATAGCCACAGCTTTTGACACAGGAGTCGCGGCTTCCGGTGATAGGTCAAGCCATTGCTCTACCCCCATTGGCCCCCAAAATATCTCTCTGTGATCTCTGGTAGTGGTAGAGGGCGCTTCTGGTGACAATGGTGGTGATTGCACGGTCAAGACCTATGGAATTTCCACGGTTTCTTCCTCCTAGATGTACCTGCAGAGAGAGATGGGAATCTGGTGGACCTCACATTCCGGGAGAATGAGGCTAACACGCCTGGTTCCTACCCCAGTCCTTGATATGGAGGAGCGGGGAGAAGGTTCCATCGTTGAGTTGTATTCCGCTTCAGAATCCGAGAAACGTGCTGGTTTGATCTCCACCCAGGCCTTCCCCAGACTCTTCTTGTGGAGGCGACGACCCGCTCTTTTACCCTGGGGTGGCTCTTCGGGACAAGGTTGATTCTCAACATGTATTCTCGAGGTGGCGATGGCGCCGTGGCAGAGAGGGACCCCGCTCAAGGTGGACGGGGTGCGAAGGGCACCAGGGAAAATGTCGAAGGGTACATGAGGAGGACCTCCATAGACGGTGCGGGCGGAGTGAGGCTGACCTTCACTCCCCAAGTTTCCGGGGCGAGGACCTTCACCGGTTACAGAGAGGACGTAGGGAGGGCCCCCATGTTGGAGAAGCACCGGATGGACAATGCCTTCAGATCGGCGGTCGAGGGCAGGAGGATGGACTCCATACCCTATATAGTGGGCGCAGGAAAGGATTCCGCGCTGAGCGTCACTGCCGCGGGGTAGGTCTTCCTTCGGGATGGGGGTAGCACGAGGCATACCTCCATGACGAGCTTTAGAGTGGGGAAGGACCACGCTCTGTGAAGTAGTGGTACGGGGAGGGCCTCCATACGGGGTAACATCAACACTGGTTAGTTCGCGGCGATCACCACTCTGGCCTGCAACCCGGAGAGTCAACCCAGCCTGCCTGTGGGGCGGTTGGGGTCTCGATCCTGGTTGGGTGAAGGAGTGCCCCTGCTCAGTGTATGCAGGGACTCCATGATGCATGTCGGCGGTGGCTCGGGCAACTGTAGCTATTGACGTCGACGCATCTGGGCGAGCGTCCTCAGCCCGGGCCCGGCGCTGACGTCGGGTCAGATGAGCTGGCACAGGTGGTGTAGGGGCATGGCCTGCCTGCTCTTCCTGCGGAGTCGGACGGCGGTGCTAACGCGACCGAATGGGATCCCCTGCCTGGAGCCCTTGGGTCGGTACCATGACCGGGCCGAGTCGGACATCACCCGCCTCATCAGCGTAAGGCGAGGAGTCGTTGAGGCATTTCAGGGACAGGCTCCCGAAACGATTGAATGTTGGGTTGGGGAGTAAGGGCTCCCTGCATGGCCTGTTAGGGTGGCGTTGACGGTGGGGCCTGGATGCCTCCAGGTTCAGGCGGGCCATATCCTGAGTTGGGATGACCCCTTCCTCATCGTACCTGTGTACAAGTTTGTTGATCACCCTTCGTTGGATGATCTCTGATGGGGAGAGGGGACGTGGGCGCTCCGTATTCCGCGATGTAGCGGCCGTCGTGGCGGTAGCGGAGCCATGCGGGGTGGCTGTGCTAGTGTTTCCCCTGCCCCTGCATAGGCGAGCGGGCGGTGATCATGTCTCCGCAACAGCAACATGGTTCCTGGGAAACGAAGGGATCAACTCATCAGCACTGCGAGGAAAAGGATTGACAACTAGTGCCCCAACGTCCTCCATTCTCCACATCTGTAAAAAGGATCCACGCCAACACGTTGCAGAATGGAGTGCCCCACCTTCTACTGCCCCAAATTCCGGTGAGTTTCATGCCAGGGCTTCCATTTGCCTGGCATGACCCGACGTCGGATATATAGATCCGGTGACACGTCAATCTACTGGTGTCTCAAATGCTACTTATCTCCACATTGAGGAGAATAATTTCATGTTGGGTTTACCATTTCTGTTTCCGACACTTTTGCCGGGGCGCGTGCATCCGTCCGTCCGCGGAGGAGGATGCACTGCACTGTTGCCACTCATTCCCGCTTTCCAAAGGCAGGTGACATTCGCTCCTTATTCAGGGACGTATGCTCCTTGATCGAAACGGGATGATGGGATGTCAGTTCTTTCTTCTGTAGATTCCTCATCAGAACTTGTCACCTATTCTGGGTCTCCATCATAGATTTAATACTTTTTTCGTGAAACTCTTCCCAGTGCCATGTTTCCATGGACACTGGTTAATTACACTACTTCTGTCGGGATATTCCAAAGGGTCCGGTTAGGGCAGCAACCTTCAGTCGGAGGAGTAGTCACGTTGAGGCATGAGTAGCATGTCTGGATGCTGGGGAACCGGCATGTCTATCTATTATCCCTGGTCATAGGGCTTCTCGAGGGTGGGGGAGCCCGATGCATCCCACATCGAGCGCGGGGAATTATATGCCATAGACACATATCTGAGGTTTTCCTCAACTTATTTTGTTTAACACAGGGTATAGCGCGAGTTTAACGTCCAGCGGAGAAGGATCAGCCCGATCAGAGCATTAGCAAGAATGGATCGGATTGAGGGATTTCCCTTGAAGGGGTGCCGATACCGGGACCAGCCCATGGGCGGCTGTGAAGAGGAGCGTTCTGACATGGTCTCACCGGGATGTGACGGTCCAGGCGAAAATCAGGGTGGATGATGTATGGATGAATGAAGTGGAGGGGGAATGGCAAGGGACCATCGCAAGGGTGAAGGTGAAGTTGGGCTTGAGCCTCGAAGGGACCTCCTACATATCCTTTTGGCAGGGAATAAAAGTCCACGTAGTTTGGGATGGTGCCGGTGAACCGGCATGAAGGTGGACCTTGGTCCGATGGAGGTCTTCAGCGAACCAAAGAGAAGGTGGGCCTTGGACCAACGTGTCAGTGAACCGACACGAAGGTGGACCTTGGTCCAAATGGTGTGGGGCTTACACACTAGGCTGCCCGGGTGTGGATGAACCGACGTGAAGAAGGTCAGAGTGACCTACAGGTGGTGGGGTTGAACCTCTGAGAGGCTTCCTACATACCATGCTGTGACATGGATCAAAGACCACGTAGTTCAGGTTGGACATCAGAAGGCCGATGTGAATGAGGAGGACCAGGAGGGTCCTAGTGGAGGTGGGCTTGGACCTCGTGGATGCATCCTATGTACCATGTCGTGACATGGATCAAAGACCACGTAGTTCAGAGGGGCTTCGTTGGCGAACCAACGTGCAGGTGGACCTTGGTCCGATGGGTGGTGGGCTTGAACCTCTGGAAGGCTTCCTATGTACCATGCTTTGACACGGATCAAATACCTCTTAGTTCAAATGATGGAATTCGTCAGCGAACCGACGTGAAGGTGGACTTTGGTCCAATGAGAGATGGGCTTGAACCTCGGGGAGGCTTCCTACGTACCATGCCTTGACATGGATCAAAGAACTCGTAGTTTGGGTTTCATCAGTGAACCAATGTGAAAGTAGACCCAGGGGTCCACTAGTGGTGGGATTGAACCTCGTGAAGGCTTCCTACGTACCATTCCTTGACATGGATCAAATTCCTCTTAGTTCGGATGGTGGGTGTCGGTGAACCGACATGAAGAAGGAGGGACCTTGGTCCAAAGGGGGATGGGCTTGAACCTCAGAGAGGCTTCCTACGTACCATGCCTTGACATGGATCAAATTCCTCGCAGTTCGGGTGGTGAAAACGGCTTGCCGTCGGACTGGAATGCAGTTTAACGTCATGCTGGATAAAGGTAGAACTCGACGTGAATTGGATGACAGGTGGGATTGAACCTCGTGGAGGCTTCCTACGTATAATGCCTTGACATGGATCAAAGACCTCGTAGTTCAAATGGGTGTGCAGTTTAATGTCATGCGGGAAAAGGGCATACAGTTTAACGTCATGCTGGATGAGGGCATGCAGTTTAACGTCATGCTGGATGAGGGCATGCAGTTTAATGTCATTATGGATGAGGGCATGCAGTTTAACGCCATGCTGGATGAGGGCATGCAGTTTAACGTCATGCTGGATGAGGGCATGCAGTTTAACATCATGCTGGACGAGGGCATGCAGTTTAACGTCATGTTGGATGAGGGAATGTAGTTTAACGTCATGCTGGACGAGGTATTGTCAGGGACAATGCCAAATCTAAGCCCACATGAGTCATGCTCGTTGTAAGAAACAAGAGATAGCCAGGACCTGACGATGACACCGTGAAGGGTGCGTCCCTGAGAAGCGAAGAGGGGCTTACGCATTAGGCGGCCTATGGTGTTGGAACTTACTCCAGGATGGAGGCCCGAAGTGCGGAAAAGTGCAGCAAAAGAGGGATTTGGGACCAATGATGGGAGGTGCTTCATTCCTTATCACGCCCTCCACTGACCTTGGTAGTGGGGAAGTACGGAGATGCAGGGGTGCAGCCATCCGTTGCAGAACTAGGGTCGCCCTTCTCCTGAGAACATATGCCGCTCCAATAAGGAGGATATCATCCCTTGTGGAGGGGTGATTCCACTCCCGTGGAGACGAGTGGCGTAAAAAATGTTCGAGCTTGGGGGACCCTTTGTGCGAGGCATGAGGTCGGGTCACAGTTTAACGTCATGTGTTGAGGACGTGGTGCTTGGCAGTTTAACATCCTCCAGGTCGGACGAGGCGGGTTCACTCCACACCCCTAGGACTTACATAACTGGTACCCTTTGCTCCTTTAGGGAGGGAAGGTACCAGTAAGGCCGTGGTCAAGGGGGGTTGTGGAGCGAACCATCGAGGGGTCCATGTTAGCATGGCTATGAAAATAAGCAATAGCCTTTAGCGTGCCTATGCGAAGAAGCATTAGGCGAAGCAACGCTGTGAGTAGTATTGTCTGTGGGACATTGAAATCACATCGTGCATACCTGGAGGGTCGCACGGGAAGCGGAATTTCCAAGAAAAGGAGTGTGCTTTGCGAAGCAGAGTTCCTTGGCCTTAGCATGGGGCATAGGTGTGAGTGGAGGGTGCTTCGCGAAGTAGAACCGTATTCGCGGAGAACTTCCTCGTGAAGAAGAGGTGCCTCGCAAAGCAGGGTGCTGCGAAGCAGTGTGCTTCGCGATGTGTAGTGATCCTGCCTTAGCATAGGGATCACTAGTACAGGTTGGGTGTTTCGCAAAGCATAAATGATCCGCGGCTGCCCAAGTTCCCTTGGGAATCCCCCTCCTTCGCGAATGCCCTTGAGCTTCGCGAAGGGCATCCCTCTCTGAAGAGGGGCTCAAAACGAGTCAAAGCAAAGGCGTCACGCGAAGTAGAAGTACATCGCGGAGCTCATGATTCCCGGGGGAAAAGGGTGCTTCGTGATTCGGGAGAGGAGAAGCCGAAATGTCGGATTGTCTGTGTTTTTGGACTCAGGGGGAGCCCAGTATTTATAGGCGAGGGGCGCCGCGGAGTAGAACTCACTCGGCGCGAAAGGGCGGCAGTTGCTTGGCGGCGGGCTCGCGACCGTCATATTCGTTCGTAGAGAGGTACCACCCTCGGAGCTTCGCAGCGGGCTCGTGAACGTCAAATTCGTTCACGGAGAGGTACCACCTCCGGATCTTCACGGGACCACGATGCTCGGGGTGCTTCGCGTCGGTGCTTCGCGGGGCAGCGGGCGGGCCTTCTTTTTTGTCCCTTCCCTTTCGTGCAATATTTTGGCGCCAACAACACCTATAGGAAATAAATCTATAGGTAAGAACATTGAATGTTGGGAATCAAAGATTCATGACTAAATGCAGACTAAAAGGGATTTTAATTGTTATTGTGTTCTTAAATCTATCATATTTGACCATATTACTGTCAGTATGAGAGGTCCATAGAGTCACATCCATACAGATAAGATAGAGCTACCCAGCAACATCACAAAAATTGTTATCACGATGTATTTTCCAAGTCACTAACGCTCAAGGTCCCCTACACCTGGCTGAAGAGATAGATCATAGAAATATTTCCTTTAATGCCTACCATGAAATTAGAAAATATCTGGTTTTGAGTCTACTAAAAAAATAAATCTTGGATGACCAGACTACAAAAACTAATGAAGTTATGAACAACTGTGCATACATATAACTATATAAACTAGGTTTCCTACTAATAAGGTGTCCTCTATTTATAAAATCTAGTAATTCCTGTATGAATCATAGTGATGACTCGTAATCCATCTCAAAAGCCATGATTTTCTCTAGGAGAGTTGGATAGAGACAAGAGAGGAAGCTCATAGGTACTGAACTATCTATTAAATATTCTTACAACTCGAGAGCCCTCCTCTCAATCAGTGTCTAAATCATGTGAAGAAGTACTCTTCACATATAGTCACAATGGTGATCCACCAATAGAAAATTTTATTTTCCTATATCTTCTCTCTTTCTTCATACCATACATGTGCTCTTATTCCCACTAGAGGAGAAAAACTAAGAATCAGTAGTAGAAACATACCCCTATATGAAAGAAATCATAAATTCCCTTAATGAGTTTTTTTTAAGGCTAACTAGAATCCATCAAATTGTGGGATTCAATGTATAAATCCACTGGATGAGTCTAAAAATATTCTACTAGGAACTAAACTCGTGGATCAAAGAAGCTACCGTCACCCAGATCTCTCATTGCTTGCAAAGCAGGGATGGAGAATTCTCACCAGCTCCATGCTCTCAAATTGAAATTGTTGAGAAAATTATTATTTTCATGCTTCTCAAACCCCTATTGTAACTTCATGGCTATGGAAAGTGGTTCTCAAGAGATATTCTCTGAAAATGTATATGCCTTCAAGTGAACTCTTGATCCTCTATTAGTGTGATTGATGTCCATGTTCCTCCCAATTTGTTTCCAAACATCAAGCCCATGGCCAAGCCAAAATACTTCATAACTAAACAACATCAAATAGTGGTTGAAATGATCTTGAAAAATCCCACATGATGGAATTTTTAACTTCTTTCCAATGTGTTTGAGCATGCCTTTATAAAGTCTATTATATTGTCATCAAACTACTACTAATGAAACTGCGATATGGACTCAACAAAGTCATGGATCCATAGTGATGAATACTCCTATTGAATTCTCTCCAATGATCCTACATGTATTCCAGAAAATATAACCTAGAAAGACTAATTGAAACTAAAGGTTTAGTAAATAGATAAGCTATTGGAAACAGATTAGCGTCAATTATCCAGCTTGGGGACGAATGTCTTCAATGTCCTATCTGCCTGAAATACTTGAGAATCCTTTTCTGGGAAGTCATGTGGCTAGAATTATATGGCATGAATACTCCACCCATGGCCATTAGAGTCTCTTATTGTTTCTTCCAATCCACTACTGGATCTGGAACATGATATGCCCGAGGGTCCCTTTAAAATCCCAGAGCCTAAAATACATCGCTTCTAACTATTCTCTCAAGTTTTCACGTGCTTCTACTGCACAATTTCTGGCATTGTATAAGTAGAAAGAAGGCAATTCATGAAAAAAATCCTTCCATACCCCATGAATACAACATCTGTCCTTAAAAGGATAAGTAATGTTGGACCACTAGATCAATCGGTCCCCAGCTTCAACAACTTTGAACCCTAATATGGAAAACTACAATCAAGCTTCATTTTTATATCGCAATTAGGTCATCCAACTCAATTCATAGTATAATCCCACAACTTTAAGATATTGATTTTGGTTGTCCCGAGTAAATATACCATGTAGTATATAACCCAAAAAGTTAAAGCGGGAAACAATAGGGTATATTTTCTTTCCTTATATCTATCTAGTTTCCATTGGATGGTAAAGGAAGTATGAATGAATCTGTGGTTGATTACGTTTCCATGATGGTAGTGAGAAGAAGAAATCATTATCCTCTTCTCCATCAGTGAACTTCCGCACTATTAGAGGAGAACTACCCATTCTTTACTCTACTCTAATAGTATCCAAAGACTACTATTATCCCTATAACTATATATAAGAGTACTTGTTTTCCTTCCAAACTATTAGAAGAGTAATAGTCTCTATATTCAATGTCTATTACTCAACTCTTTCCTTCCAAGACAGTTAGTGAATGTAATTAAATTGTAGATAGGTACTCTTATATATTGTTATAGAGATGAAACCATGATTCAAGGGAGGAATGTATCTCCTTCAAATGGGGGGTCAAACTTCTGCATTCATAGAACATAACCTCTCTCCATGAGATATTTCAATGCAGAAGGGAATGATTTAGAAACCAAAAATTTGAATCTCTTCAACAGTATGTAAACAACCTAACCATTTCTATTAGAAGGAAGTGTGAGAAGATATGAAAATAAGGACTGTGGTAAGATTGTATTAACGATAGATTTATATCATTCTATAATCTAGTCAGGTACTCTTCTATAGAGTCTATAGGAGGACCACTGTAGGAACATATATAAGACCCTTTTTTGGTTCCTATAGTGGTTCGACTATATTATACTGATTGGACTCCATATGAGCATTGTTTATGCCATTCAGTTCATAATCCATATCAGTATACAGAAAAGGATCATGAATACATTACCATGGTGAGGTCCAGATTTTTTGGGGGAATGAAGGATAATGATAGGGATATGGAACTAAAGGAGGTGAAACAACATGATGGCTCAATATATATAAGGTCCAGGGATCCTGACAGTCTATTGGTTCCTTCTGATGAACTATCCATATGACCAATTTTTTCTGAACCTACTCCAATTTTGGCACTGCCCACTACAGATCGACCCAGTGTTCTACATGGGGTGATGGGTTTCTAGACTTGAACTAAATGTCTCACCCATTGGGTTTAATATACTCAAATTGTACAGCACCGAAGGAACTTCTTCGCAATGGGTGTCGTGTTGAATGGATATGGCCATGTCTTGAGTGGAATGGATGGCATCAACTTGGTTGGTCACTCTATTAATACTTAAGAACCCCAATGTACAAATACCTATATTATATCGACCTGAGTGGCTGCCTTCCATTTCATTTTTCATCACTTTTATCGGACAGGACTATTATAGTAGAGTAATTACTATTAGAAGAGTACTGACGAATCACATATTGTTGGGGGTTGAGCTTCCAATACTAACAAGGACAATATTGGCAGTCTCCATCTCAAGGACAAGGCAAAATGAAACAGAATATGTTTGAGATGGTATGATATGTTGATGAGGAAGCATCAGTAGGGAAAATCATGATTATTGATATATTACCTGCTTTCAAATGGCTATGGGGATCTCAACCTTCCCCAATGGGTGTCATGTTGGCGTTATTAGAAGAGTGGTGATCGCGTGATAGGTTTCCTTTAATTATGATAGTAGCACCACTTTGAACTCCACACACTTTATAGCCTGAACAACCTACCCCATCGCCTCACCGATAGTGGTGGTTTCATTGCACTCGTCCATGAGTTGATGCAATAAAAATCTGTTTCACTAGCATTCTGGAACTCCTCAAAACCCTCACTCATCCTTTGGGTTGTGATAGAAATCATTTGAACAATTCTTAATGCAGTGAGGTCGAGAACACCTATATTCTGAGTAGTGTCTATGCCTATAGAGAAAGGGAAGGAACATTTCATTACAATACAAAGATAGAACATGAGGTGCTGGGATACCTTCTTTGAGTCCTATGGCCATTTCATCCACCGTGATCAATACTATTAGAGTACAGTACTGATCAAATTGTGTATGGTATCATCCCCATGGAAATTGAACTTTCCTCCAGCTTCCTATCGCGACTATTTCATGAAGTTTCCTAAGGACATTGTCTTCCGCTTTGATGCATGATGAATGGGTGTGTTCTATAGCGACCCATACTTTACATACATTATTATTACTTCAGAATTGAATCACACTTATTACAACATATAACAAAACCAAGAAAGGATCGTATAGGTATAGTGTCTTTAGAAACTGGGAAACATAAACAACTGGTTCATAAAGCATCTACTTTGCCTCCATTTATTTCATCATATCTAGAGTCCCTTTTTGGCATATTCTACTTAATAACCTTCTTCCTGAACTGGGGAAATAAAACATACAAAAGGGTGAGCTCAAATTCTTAGTAAGGGTAAACAAAAGAAATATCAATCACATCATATACATAAGCACATAACTTTTGGAAATCTTAACCTGCAAAAGAGATCATAATTTCAGAACATGAGATAAATCATGGCAGTGAAATGTAATCACAATAATCATAACTTAAAACATGAAACTTTGTGGCATACACACATAATCATAGAGAATCGTTTCTTATTATTCAAGGCTCATTGCCAAGACTATCTTAGTGGACAAAGTCCCTTTCTGAACCGAGTTCACTCCTCGTTTCAGTCCTGTTTCACTGAATCGGTATAACCTACCGTTCCAGCCATGTTAATCTCATGAGATATAAAATCTTTACCCAATGCATTGGAGGGAGATATAGGTCCCACCCATCTCATAATGATACCATTCTTATGTGTGCCACAAAATCATAAACCATACATCATAGCATAACCCATGTAATAAAAATGGGAATCTTAAACAACATGACATCATAAAACAATTCAAATAAGATAAAGGAATTCATAAAAATATTTCCATCACAACATAATCAAATCCATGTAATAATAGGGATAGAAACAGAACCCTATATTATCTTAGATGAAAATAATTTTGATAAATCACTTGAACTCCATTATTGAGGAAAATATCATTTCTACTTAAAAAACACTTTTCCTTTCTTAACATGTCATAAAATTATAAACTAAGAGAAGTTGATTAAAAATAAACATGAAAAATTGTAAAGGAAGCTTCTTGGAAATAATTTTTTAAAAAACCATTCATGCCGTATAAGTTAAAAAAACATTCTTCTCGTACTTTTGTCGGAAAAGTAAAAAGTACCTCGTACGAAAAAAGACAAAAGATTCCTTTCATATCTTTTACTAAAAACTCACTGAAGGGTAAAATTGGATATAAACTATTGTAGAAGGATATAAATATTACATATGGAGGAAACATGGATGTGGATGATAAAATACACCCCATTAAATACCAAAGTATATACAATCTCGGATAAAAATGAGATTGTGATATTTCCCTTACCTTAGGTCTGTTTTGTTTCGTAAGTGTCTGAAACTCTTGTATAATGATTTAAATAATGTTATTTACTTATTCCAGAATCATACTTATTTTTATGATATCATATATGGTCATATTCTTAGCTTCTTAGTAGTAATATTTCATTGCAACTTGTTATTCGGGTGTTTATAACTTTTTGTTCTTATGCGTGTTTTGTCGAATAAATTCTTATTCTTATCTTTAGGTTATAGATACCTCATTTCTAGAATGGTATTAGTGTAATCTATATCATATTCATTCATTCAATTCATTTATATAATCATTATGAAATGAAGATCATGTAGAACGAGTCGCATCACATCGTGGAGACGGTATTCCGTACGTACGCACGAGTGATGATATCGTTCCTATGATCGTAGAATTGTATTGGAGTGTATGTATACTATTTCAGAATCAGTATAACTTTATAATAGTCATATATAGTCATTATTTACACCATTATACCCATCCAAGTAATGTGGTGGTGGAAAATAGATTACACCACGGCGTGGAGACGGTATTTCGTACGTACGCACGCGCGGTGATTTCTTTTTCCGTAGGATGGATAGATGGTGAAATAGGGTTGTTTCATACTTATAATAACATATAAGTATATGAGTGATACTGATGTTATTACTTCATAATGAAACAACTAAAGAAGAAGAAGTGGAAGAAGAAATAAAGATGAAAGAATCGGTAACGGACATTACCTCTTCTTTGAAGTGCTTCTTTGAGACCTTCTTTTAGGGAACTAAAATTGGTCTTCGAAGAAGATCAGGACCTCTAGGATGTCTCTAGGAAAGTGGAGAGGAGGAATTGTCAGGGGTTGGCCGAGCTTGAAGGCTCAATGTGGTGTGAGGAAGAAGGGGAGGAGGTGCCCTTTTATAAGGGAGGAGAGGGGAACCTTTGGGAAAACTAAAAATATTATTTTATTATAAAGTCAAGTTCGGTTTTAAATAGCTCCAAATTGATATATTTCGAAGCTAAGGTGGGGATGGGTCGAAATACTCTCATCCAATAGAATTTAGACAAGTTTAGGTTCGTATTTTAACCTTATCATTTAGATTTAACATTAAGTTAAATAATTTTACTTTTACCATGTATTCTTGTGTTCTTATACTATAAGGTTAATAAACTTACTATAAGCAGCCAAACGAACCCCAAGTTGTTTATTATTAATATATATAACCTTATCTAAGTCATTTGGCCGAACCTTATATTTTTAGGAATAAAATAACAATTACTAATATAATATTTTTTTTAAAAACTATTTTATGTCAATTTTTGACACTATTTAGTAATGGATTTTTGTGAAAATCATAACAGAATTATTAGTTCTAACCAAGTTAATTAAATCAATAATAATATGTCATATTAACCTAGAAAATTAGTTTAATTCATAAAAAGTCTCAAATTACATTTATTTTTGTGTTTATAACATTAATTATGTCAATATTTCATTAATAAGATAATTACTGCATCATCTTTGTGTCAAAAATAAATTAAATTATTTAATGTCTAAAAATTACAAATAAAATACCATTATGTAGGAAAGCATTGTATATTTCTAATGAATATTTATAGTCGAATTTATCTTATGTATAACCCCATATTAAAAATTATTTACTTATTAAACTTTGATTTTAACTATTTTAACCCTTCTTTAAATAAATTAATAATAAATGTCCTAATCTAATCCAAGTGGGCCTAAATGGTCATATTTTATTCCTAAGTTTGTTTTTGGTCGAATTACACTTATCCAATAGAATTAGGACATGTGTTAGGGTAATAATAATATTATCTTTACTCTTAATTAACCTATTTACTTTTAACCGTGGTAAAAAAAAGTAAAAAGTTACTATTCACCAAAAATTATTTTCATCTCATTGAACCACATTTTAGTCCTTGATATTAACCGTGTCTCTCGGATTTTCGAAATTCCACTCACAGAAGTGGTAAAATTAAGTTTTATGAAAAATTCTTTTTTTTAACTACCACTTAGTGGTTTCACTATTCATCAAAAATTGAAAGTTTTCAGAAAAATACCAAAATTTCACCCTAGGCTAATTTCGATATTCCGAATCCAAAAATGAAGTCCATTTTGAAAAATAAAATTTATAAAATTTCAAAAAGTGGTTATTACTATTCATAACGACTAGTTTTAATAATATTTTAATAGCATATCGTTGTTTAGTGAAACTCGGTATTGCGTACGACGCAAGCTATCGAGGAAGGCCGCGATTTCGTGTAAAGCAAGCCAAGAAAGTGTTGTATAGAAAAAGATTCCTTTGATGATTTATATAACATAAAAGTATCGGGTGTTACATTCTACCCCCCTTAAAAGGAATTTCGCCCTCGAAATTCATCACTTTGTAACAAATAGATGAGGATACCTCGCCCTCATCATATCCTCAAGCTCCCATGTAGCTTCTTCTAATTGGTGGTTCCTCCATAAAACTTTCACCAATCGAGTGGTCTTGTTTCGTAGGACTTTTTCGCTACGATCCAGAATCTCTATCGGTTGTTCTTCATAAAAAAGATCTTGCTCCAGCGGTACAACTTTTGAGCTAAGTACATGTGAAGGATCAGGTATGTACTTTCTCAGGAGAGATACATGGAACACATCGTGAACTTGAGAGAGATTCGGTGGAAGCGCCAATCGGTAAGCTACCTTCCCAACACGATCCAGTATTTCGAAAGGACCGATATATCTAGGGCTCAACTTCCCCTTCTTTCCAAATCTCATGACCCTCTTCCAGGGAGATATTCGTAAGAACACTTTATCACCCAATTCAAACTCTAGTTCTTTTCTTTGGTTGTCGGCATAACTTTTCTGTCGACTCTGAGCTTCTCTTATGTGTTGTTTAATAGATCTGACCTTTTCTGCCATTTCATCAACGAGATCAGGTCCTAATAGCTTTCTTTCCCCAACTTCATCCCAGCAAGTTGGAGTCCTGCATTTCTTTCCATAGAGAGCTTCATAAGGAGCCATCTGAATACTGGAGTGAAAGCTATTATTATAAGAAAATTCCACCAATGGTAGGTGTTGATCCCAACCACCTTTGAAATACATAGAGCAAGCTCTCAACATATCTTCTAGAGTTTGAATTGCTCTCTCAGACTGACCGTCTGTCTGAGGATGATAAGCAGTGCTGAAACTCAACTTTGTATCCAGAGTATGCTGAAGACTTCGCCAGAACTTCGAGGTAAATCTCGGATCCCGATCAGATATAATAGAAAGTGGTACTCCATGCAATCTTACCACTTCCTTTACATATATCCTGGCAAGCTGATCCAGAGAGAAATCCTCTCTAATATAAATGAAGTGTGCAGACTTGGTAAGATGATCAACTATGACCCAAATAGCATTATTGCCTTCGGATGTTTTAGGAAGTCCCGTGACAAAGTCCATAGTGATGTTTTCCCATTTCCATTCGGGTATGGGTAATGGTTGTAACATCCCCTTAGACTTCTGTCTCTCAGCTTTAACTTGCTGACAAACCAAACATCGAGAGACATATTCAGCAACATCTCTTTTCATGCCATCCCACCAGAAGTACTCTTTCAGGTCCCTATACATCTTCGTGCTTCCAGGATGAATATAGAATGAAGAACTATGAGCCTCATCCAGCAACTCCTTCTTTAATTCCAGGATGGGAGGAACACAAACCCGATTCTTGAACTTTATTATCCCATCACAATCAAGGTTGAATTCAGGAACATTTCTCACCTTCTTTTGTAACTTGACATCTTCTTTCTGTGCCTCTTTAATCTTCACATGTATAGATGGTTGAACATTAATTTGAGAAAGATAATATTTTTCCCCTTCCATTATAATTCCAAGATCCATCCTTTGTAAATCCATAAATATTGGATCTTTTGTGATCCTCATCATGGATAAACTGGCATGGTCTTGTCGACTTAATGCATCTGCCACCTTGTTTTCTTTCCCAGGGTGGTTATGGATTAAGCAGTCGTAATCCTTAATTAGCTCCAACCATCTTATTTGACGCATATTCAGCTCCTTTTGTGTGAAAATATACTTTAAACTTTTATAATCAGTATAAATATCACACCTTTCACCATAAATATAATGCCTCCAAATCTTTAATGCAAAGATTACCACAGCTAACTCCAAATCATGTGTTGGGTAATTTTGCTCATGGATTTTCAACTATCGTGAGGCATAAGCTATCACCATATCATTTTGCATAAGAACACACCCCAATCCTTTCTTGGATGCATCACTATAGATCACAAACCTTTCTCTACTACAAGGCAGTGTGAGCACAGGTGCACTGGATAACCTTCTTTTCAACTCCTTTAAATTCTCTTCACATTCTTCTGTCCAGACAAACTTAACTCTTTTCCGAGTCAACTTGGTGAGTGGATTAGATAATCGTGAAAAATCTTTCACAAAACGTCGATAATATCCAGCCCAAACAAGAAAACATCGGATCTCAGTTACTGTTGTTGGGCTCGACCATCTTTCGATAACCTCTGTTTTTGCTGGATCCACAGATATCCCCTCTTTTGAGATTATGTGACCCAAAAATGCAACTTTTTGAAGCCAAATTCACACTTGGTAAATTTGGCATAAAGCTTCTCCTTTCTTAGGGTCTTCAATATAATTCTCAAGTGATCTTCATGCTCTTCCTTTCTCTTTGAATAGACAAGAATATCGTCTATAAAGACTACCACAAATTGATCAAGATAGTCTCTAAAGACCCTATTCATCAGATCCATGAAGATAGCAGGGGAATTAGTAAGACCAAATGGCATCACTATAAATTCATAGTGTCCATACCTTGTACGGAAAGCCATCTTTGGTATATCCTCCCTTTTGACCCTTAATTGATGATACCATGAACGAAGATCAATCTTGGAAAAGTATTGAGCTCCGCGTAGTTGGTCAAATAAGTCATAAATGCGTGGGAGAGGATATTTTTTCTTGATAGTGATCTTGTTAAGTTCTCGATAATCAATGTAGAGTCTCATTGATCCATCTTTCTTCTTAACAAATAGAACAGGTGCTCCCCAAGGTGACGCACTAGGGAGTATGAATCCCTTATCAAGATTATCTTGGAGTTGCTTCTTCAATTCCTGCAACTCAATTGGGGCCATTCTATAAGGTGTCTTTTTGAAATAGGCAAAGCACCCAGTACGAGTTCTATTGAAAACTCAACTTCACGATTTGGTGGAAGACCCGGTAATTCCTCCCGAAAGACATCATCAAACTCCCGTACAATGGGCATATTCTTAATCGTGAGTTTCTCACCAACCATTTGAGATAAATAACCTTCATTTAGTGGAATCAATACCCAGAAAATGGAAGAAATTTCCACCGGAAGGTTATGTTCATCCTTGCATCGATAGACGATCATAGATTGATCTGGAATATGAAATGTGACTTCCCTTCATTGGCAATTGATATGAGCTCCATATAAAGAAAGACAATCCATGCCAAGAATCACATCAAATTCCACTATAGGAAGGATCACAAGATTTGCAGGAAGCACTTTCCCACAAACTTCGATCGGAGAAGAATTATAAAATTTTGATGCGACTGTTGTTCCATTAGGTGTTGTCACAGCTAACTCAACATCTAATTGTTGAGGTAATACGGTGATACCCTTAGAAAATTCTTCAGAAATAAAGGATTGGGTGGATCCAGAATCAAATAAAACATTTTCTACTTTAGAGTGGATGGTAAGTGTACCTTTCACCACATCGTTATCGTACTCCACATCGTTGATAGAAATTGCATGTGAATTTCCTTTGTCTTTAGCCTTAAGAGTTTGTTCTCGCCGACCATCATCATCAACCCTTGGATTAGGGCATTTATTGGCATAATGCCCCATCTCCTTGCACTTGAAACATTGACGTCTAGTAGGTTCATTCTGTGTATCCCTTCCTTTGTTTGCATCATTAGACATCTTCTTCCCATCATCACGGCATTCAAATGCCCAATGACCTTCCTTTACACATTTGAAACATTTACTTGTCCCTTTAAGACAACTCCCTCCATGTTTCTTTCCACACTTTGAGCATAAGGGAAAGCTCATCTTCTTTTCAGTGTGCTCTTTAGATTTTCCTTTAAATTCCATTTTCCTCTTCTTATCAAACCCATATGCCTGATGGGTTACTCCAATCTCCATCTCAACTTTGAGAGCACATCGAACGATTTCCTCGTAGCTATTCAAGCCCCTTATGGCTAAGGCCCTTCGAAGACTTGGTTTTAAGCCACTAAAGAATCGATCGATCTTACTCTCAGGTTGGATAATAATACCAGAAGCGTACCTTGAATGTCTTGTAAAATTTGCTTCATAGGTACCAACAGATTCATCATCCATTTGCTTCAGTTCAAGAAACTCTTTCTCCATCTTTGTTTGGAGAATACGAGGGAAGTACTTATTGAAAAATAAGTTCTTGAAATCGTCCCATTCCATGGAATCAATTTCATCCCTTTTCCTCGTATTCTTAATAAGATTCCACCATTGATCAGCATCTCCTTCCAAACGATACACTGCTAGGATGACTTAATCATGTTCAGAACATTGAAGAACTGAAAATATCTTTTCAGTAGTACTAATTCATTGTTCAGCAACTAATGGATCAGTAGACCCACTGAAAGAAGGTGGATGCTACCTCATGAAGGATTCAACAGAATGTTGCTCCTTCCTTTGCTCGTTTGGAAGTCCTGCATGATTCATAGCTTGAGAAAGTTGTGTGAGCATGGCTACAAGATTTTGCATTCTAGCTCCCATAACGTTTGGTTGCTCAGGGGGACAATCATTGCATTGCCCGTCGCATTCCACATTAACACGGATCCTTCGAGTTCCATCCATTGACTAAAACCAAGAAGAATAGTGTGAGAAACAATAATTATAATAGGAAAACCACATAATCAAGAATAAAATTTCACACTTAAGGTCTTATCCTAGGTTATTCATGGCCATTTCTAAAACACTAAGATTGTGTTCTATTCTTAGACTTATCCTTAGGATTCTTACTAAGGCTTTTACATCCTAGTTTCCAAAGGTTGACTATACCTTTCCTCTGATACCAACTATAGCGGTCTGGAATTACTTCCAGTGGACTATAATTGATATATATCAGGGCACTCCATGGGAGGCTACACCCCCTAGGCGGGACACACCACCATCCCCAGTGGTAGCCATTTCCTCATGAAGCCCTTGGGCGGAGAGCCATGCTTCGTCCAACGCTCACATGTGAGAGTTCCCAAGGATCGGATACATTCCTACCTCCTTTGCCTATGATACCAACTATAACGACCCATACTTTACATACATTTTTATTACTTCAGAATTGAAGCACACTTATTATAACATATAACAAAACCAAGAAAGGACCGTATAGGTATAGTGTCTTTAGAAACTGGGAAATATAAACAACTGGTTCATAAAGCATCTACTTTGCCTCCATTTATTTCATCATATCTAGAGTCCCTTTTTGGAATATTCTACTTAATAACCTTCTTCCTGACTTGGGGAAATAAAACATAAAAAAGTGCGAGCTCAAATTCTCAGTAAGGGTAAACAAAACAAATATCAATCACATCATATACATAAGAACATAACTTTTGGAAATCTTAACCTGCAAAAGAGATCATAATTTCATAACATGGGATAAATCATGGCAGTGAAATGTAATCACAATAATCATAACTTAAAACATGAAACTTTGTGGCATACACACATAATCATAGAGAATCATTTCTTATTAGTCAAGTCTCATTCCCAAGACTATCTTAGTGGACAAAGTCCCTTTCTGAACTGAGTTCACTCCTCGTTTCAGTCCTGTTTCACTGAACCGATATAACCTACCATTCTAGCCACGTTTATCTCATGAGATATAAAATCTTTACCCAATTCATTGGAGGGAGATATAGGTCCCACCCATCTCATAATGATACCATTCTTATGTGTGCCACAAAATCATAAACCATACATCATAGCATAACCCATGTAATAAAAATGGGAATCTTAAACAACATGACATCATAAAAAAATTCATATAAGATAAAGGAATTCATAAAAATAATTCCATCACAACATAATCAAATCCATGTAATAATAGGGATAGAAACAGAACCCTATATTATCTTAGATGGAAAATAATTTTGATAAAACACTTGAACTCCATTCTTGAGGAAAATATCCTTTCTACTTCAAAAACACTTTCCCTTTCTTAACATGTCATACAATTATAAACTAAGAGAAGTTGATTAAAAATAAAAATGAAAAATTGTAAAGGAATCTTCTTGGAAATAATGTTTTAAAAATCCATTCATGCCGTATAAGTTAAAAAAACATTCTTCTCGTACTTTTGTCGGAAAAGTCAAAAAGTACCTCGTACGAAAAAAGACAAAAGATTCCATTCATATCTTTTACTAAAAACTCACCAAAGGGTAAAATTGGATATAAACTATTATAGAAGGATATAAATATTACATATTGACGAAACATGGATGTGGATGATAAAATACACCCCAGTAAATACGAAAGTATAAACAATCTCGGATAAAAATGAGATTGTGATATTTCCCTTACCTTAGGTCCATTTTGTTTCGTAAGTGTTTGAACCTCCTATATAATGATTTAGATAATGTTATTGACTTATTCCAGAATCATACTTATTTTTATGATATCATATATGGTCATATTATTAGCTTCTTAGTAGTAATATTTCATTGCTACTTGTTATTCGAGTGTTTATAAGTTTTTGTTGTTATGCGTGTTTTGTCGAATAAATTATTATTCTTATCTTTAGGTTATAGATACCTCATTTCCAGAATGGTATTAGTGTAATATATATCATATTAATTCATTCAATTCATTTATATAATCATTATGAAATGAAGATCATGTAGAACGAGTCGCATCACATCGTGGAGACGGTATTCCGTATGTACGCATGAGTGATGATATCGTTCCTATGATCATGGAATTGTATTGGAGTGTATGTATACTATTTCAGAATCAGTATAACTTTATAATAGTCATATATATTCATTATTTACACCATTATACCCATCCAAGTAAGGTGGTGGTTGAAAATAGATTATACCACGGCGTGGAGACGGTATTCCGTACGTACGCACACGCGATGATTTCTTTTTCCGTAGGATGGATAGATGGTGAAATAGGGTTGTTTCATACATATAATAACATATCAGTATATGAGTGATATTTATGTTATTACTTCATAATGAAACAACTAAATAAGAATAAGTGGAAGAAGAAATAAAGATGAAAGAATCGGTTACGGACATTACCTATTCTTTGAAGTGCTTCTTTGAGACCTTCTTTTAGGGCACTAAAATTGGTCTTTGAAGAAGACCAGGACCTCTAAGATGTCTCTAGGGAAGTGGAGAGGAGGAATTGGTAGGGGTTGGCTGAGCTTGAAGGCTCAAAGTGGTGTGAGGAAGAGGGGGAGGAGGTGCCCTTTTATAAGGGAGGAGAGGGGCACCTTTGGGAAAACTAAAAATATTATTTTATTATAAAGTCATGTTCGGTTTTAAATAGCTCAAAATTGATATATTTCGATGCTAAGGTGGGGATGGGTATAAATCCTCTCATACAATAGAATTTAGACAAGTTTAGGTTCATATTTAAACCTTATCATTTAGATTTAACATTAAGTTAAATAATTTTACATTTACCTTGTCTTCTTGTGTTCTTATACTATAAGGTTAATAAACTCACTATAAGTAGCCAAACGAACCCCAAGTTGTTTATTATTAATATATATAACCTTATCTAAGTCATTTGTCCGTACCTTAGATTTTTAGGAATAAAATAACAATTACTAATATAATATTTTTTTTAAAAACTATTTTATGTCAATTTTGACACTATTTAGTAATTGATTTTTGTGAAAATCATAACAGAATTATTAGTTCGAACCAAGTTAATTAAATAAATACTAACATGTCATATTAACCTAGAAAAATTAGTGTAATTCATAAAAAGTATCAAATTACATTTATTTTGGTGTTTATAACATTAATTATGTCAATATTTCATTAATAAGATAATTACTGCATCATCTTCGTGTCATAAATAAATTAAATTATTTAATGTCTAAAAATTACAAATAAAACACCATTATGTAGGAAATAATTTTATCTTTCTAATTAATATTTATAGTCGAATTTATCTTATGTATAACCCCATATTACAAATTATTTACTTATTAAACTTTGATTTTAACTATTTTAACCCTTCTTTAAATAAATTAATAACAAATGTCCTAATCTAATCCAAGTGGGCCTAAATGGTCATATTTTATTCCTAAGTTTGTTTTTTTTTCGAATTACACTTATCCAATAGAATTAGGACATGTGTTAGGGTAATAATAATAGCATCTTTACCCTTAATTACCCTATTTACTTTTAACCGTGGTAAAAAAAAGAAAAAAGTTACTATTCACCAAAAATTATTTTCATCTCATTGAACCACATTTTTGTCCTTGATATTAACCATGTCTCTCGGATTTTCGAAATTCCACTCACAGAAGCGGTTAAATTATGTTTTATGAAAAATTCAGTTTTTTTTAACTACCACTTAGTGGTTTCACTATTCATAAAAAATTGAAAGTTTTCAGAAAAATACCAAAATTTCACCCTAGGCTAATTTCGATATTCCGAATCCAAAAATGAAGTCCATTTTGAAAAATAAAATTTATAAAATTTCAAAAAGTGGTTATTACTATTCATAACGGCTAGTTTTAATAATATTTTATTAGCATATCGTTGTTTAGTGAAACTCGGTATTGCGTACGACGTAAGCTATCGAGGAAGGCTGCGATTTCGTGTAAAGCAAGACAAGCAAGTGTTGTGTAGAAAAAGATTCCTTTGATGATTTATATAACATAAAAGTCTCGGGTTTTGCATGTGCCTTTTGGGAGGTTTCACTCAAGTCAGAAATGATATAATATAGATTTGATATGAAGCAGTGGTGAAACGGGTTTGGAGGTTGGATAATGTTCTCATGGGTGTGGTTTTTCTATGGAAAGAGGACTCATATGAATTAAAAAAATGATAGGGCCAATATCAGGAGATCGTAAATGAATTGGAATTTATAAGATAAATACTAGCATGATGCATCATGGATGAAGGGATCAGATCTGCCAATATAGTTTGGTAAAGGGGTCACCAATTCAAACAAACTAGTCGATGAAACCCCCATGTCAATACGGCAAAAGCAAGCACATCTAATCTACTCCCATCCGATAGTACTTCTGTGAAATGGGAAAAGTTGATGCAAATAGCTGCACTGGTGTCTTGAAACTGGGATGCTATCACGACTTATATTATATTATAATAGGATAGTAAGTCAGGGGTGATTGGAGGGCTCGTGATATCACTCTTGTTCACCTAGTTGGACATCTATGTTTCCTCTCACAGTATCAGTTCATGTCCTTCCGTTTCATAAAAATCATCAAGTCCCACATCATAATATTCTCTTTTCATAGTCTCATAAGGGCAGGGGTCAAGATCAATACAATGAGACCTAGAGGTTTTGAATCTATAGTTTTTGACTGACTCTATGAATTCCTTATTTAGGGAAGAGTATCTTAAAAATACTCAACAATATCTCCTTGAGGTTAGGTTCTAAGGATGTTATATATAAGTATAACCATTAGGGAGATCAATACAGGGTCATGTACCTTAGATCTGACAGTTTTTAAAGGGACTTGATTGCTGCTATATTCTATAACAATGAATTCTCTCCATAAAATATGGAATGTAAAATAGAAAGGGTACAAAACATAGCTATGAAAAGAAATCCCCCACATCAAAATTATTCTTATTTTGATTATTTCTTCTTTCCCTTTCATTTCATGTTTTATAATTAATTTCTTTCAAGAGGGACTGGAAGGAAAAAAATATATTGTGTTTAGAGATGTGTTCAAAATGATAATGGTTCTGTCCACCCAATTGATAACCAATAGTCACTGAACTTAGAATAGAGATTCCAGTTCCATAGTAAGAATAGTTCCATCAGTCCCTAGAAAAATGAAGCCTTAGAATAGGAATAGCGAGCCTTCATTGCCCATTAGAAATGGTAAGGTCATTGAACATAAACCTAATGTATACTTAATCTATAAGGGTTTAAAACCTTATTCTTCTAAGGAATAAACTATTTTAATTCTTCAATAATTAAAAATTACTATCCGTTCTAATAAACTCATAGTGTACATGTGTCATATATCAATGTGGTACCTTTCAGTACCACCACATGGCGGCACAACACATGGTTGGTAGTCTCCTCCAAGATAATAAACCAATCGATAGCACTTCCACACTAGTACTTATATGTATTGTCACATGACATATCACCTGGTAGAACGTTGGCACCACCATCATTCCAATATTCCATCCAATGTGACCCAAGGTTCTATATTCGTACCTCTATACCAGTGTAAAAAATTTAACCCTTATTCCATCTATCTCTATCATAGTGGCCACTCATGGAGATTGTTCAAAAAGGGGGTCACGAGGTCAAAATAAAGTGAACCAATTCACCACTATATATAATATAGTACATGATGGATTGAGATGTTGTCCTTGACCAAGACACCAATATCTTGGTAGGGTTGGTCGTCCCTACATCAACCATCATCTTCATCATGAATGAGACTTTGGTTGAGCAGTGAGATGACCAAGCGCTCAATAACCAATACCACCAACTCAGCAAAAGGTAATCAAACTTTATACCAAAAATTTGAACCCCATGGCATGAATGCAGTCATTTATGGTAATGAACTGGTATAGGAATTGAGTGTCATGACAAATCATTAACCAAGAACCACTTGGTGAACTCTGTGAAACCAATACTATAAATCAAGGATTTTGTTGACAATATTGACACACCGAGTGAGATGATCTAGTAAGGAAAATGATTTCCACAATTAGGAGATAATTTCCCAGTACCTCATACTTCATAAAGCGAACACCCTCTTGGTATTTGGAATATAAGGTCAACACATTGTTAATTATATATATTTTGTGAGAGAATGAAAACCATAACATTTCTGATCATTTTTCCCTTCTACTGTTAGACCCACTAGAACACAAGGCCAACTCTTCCCACTTCTTGGTACCGATGAATAAATCGGGCTACTCAGGTAGTTATGTAAACTGAAGCAATGATAGGAATTCTAGAATAGATTTCACCTATCACTAAAAAAGACCCCCCCTATGGTCATAATGTAACACCATACAGTTAGGTGTCCTATCATGATTATACAAACACTATATTATGGTGAAATCCACTAAAATTTCAGTCCCATGCTACCACTATGAAATAATAACACCTAACTCTTTTGGAAAGAGAATTGGGATGAAGACCTGAACTATTATTTTCTAATATCCACTATTTAAAGAGTACCGATCAAGCATCTTTCCTTAATGGAAATGAATTAAAATAAAGTGTCCAAAGGACAAAGATTTAGTGATGGAAAAAAGATATGACATAGAGCCACATTCTTTAACATAGTAAATAAACAAAGGCTTCAATCTAGATTTACACTCATTTTTATGTTACAATTACCATACGTTGATATGACTACAATTATGTACTTAAATCCCATTGAAGTTAATAATCATCTTCATCTATAAATAATATATAGATAGTCTTCTGTTAGTGGTAAAAGAGAGTTCTCAATGTCAAAAAAAGCCTTCACATTTCCTCTTCATATGAACCATTTGGGGCCCAAATTTTATATTTATTAAACCCCATCATCTCAGGTGATAAGGGATCCTCATTAGACTCTGAGGCTTGAGTTTCTTAGTCCGTCATAATTTTTCCAGTTTAAAAAAGACCTCACATTATTTATTGGACATTTTTCTCCCCTTTTACTATCACCCCCCATTTGTCATGAAGGCCCACTGAAGATGAAACTTTTTATTTTTCACATATAACATCTCCCTACCATATAAACATGTTATTTACAATAAATAGTAGGACCAAAATGAGTGTTAGCATCATTAAAAAAGATTAATTTTTGAATGAGAAATACAATTCGACTATATGAATAAGAATCAACATGAGAATGTCAAATTTCTCAAGAGGGCGAGGGTTATCTCAGGGTCGGGTGTCACATCAGGTTGTTGGATGGAATGTGTTGTCCCATGGGTGAAGGATCTACCTTTTCCAAATCAGCAAGAGGAGGAGGAGGATTCAATATACTCAACTAGATCCCCATCCAAGTATGCTAAAATTTCGTTAGACAACCAATAAAATTGTTATTTTTAATAATAACATCATGTGTAGCCATATTTTCCTTCCTGGTCAACACTAGATACTTATCAAGTCTCCAAAAATGATATAGTTCTAAAATATTATATATAAGTAAAACATTTAGGGTAGAGGTTCTAAAATATATGACCCTTTCTAATGTGTGAACTATATAGGGTAATATACGGTATATATGTCCCTTTCTAATGGGCCAGGATAAAGATAAAAAAAATAGTATTTTCAGTGCTTCTCAATAAAATGTAAAAAGTGATTTATCATTTTGTTTGGTTCATTATTTGACTGCTCTACTTTTAAAGAATACATTTGGAAGAAGAAATTTTGGGGATGGTTGTTGACCAACAAAAAATGGGATTTTTTGGGCACCGAAGAGAATTATTTTTTATCATGTACCAAGGTACACCGAAGACCAACCCAATCTCGATGAAAAAAGGTACTCTTATAATTGAGTCTACAAACAACTATGAAAACTAGTACAACCTCTTTGAAAAGATGCTTTTTCATTGACTTCATGTGTTCTAAATATAAAAAATAAATATATACATCGATTTCAATTAGTTAGACGTCCAAACTATATAATGAAATTGAACTACTAGTGCTCAGTTTGATACATCAACAAATAATGAATAAGAGAGACTCACCCCAATTGCATGAATAGATTTATATGGGAACCATATAGAAGAGTACCTGTAATACAGAAAATAACTTCCATGTGTTAATCATATAACATCACATAATAAAAATCTCTCATTCATCTGAAAGGAAGCCTCGTGGTCATTAAGAAGCATGTTGACTTCATCCTCGGTGACTGTCCCTCATAGGGAACCTTTGGGCTGAGAAAACATTGTTCTCTTGCATTCTTAATTCGCATTAGATACAAAAAAAGATTGAAAAGGATATCAAAGAAGTATATATTCTAAGAGGCCTTCTCTCATCTCTTACAAAAATTATAAATAGACTATTTAAATCCTATGTCCATGGAGGGATGGAAGAAGTGAATTTATTATCTTCTCTATTTTCTCATATTCCCTTACTAAATTGATGGATTATAAAATAAACCATTTTTTAAATCTGAGGAAGAGATCCATAGGTCTGAAATGAATGGACAGCAATGCTCAAGGCTGTTGTCCCTGTTAAAAAACTGAGATTCATTAGATCTCTAACAGAAAGGTTATAGTTTCCAATCTATCTGATGTGATAATAATAAAGGAGCTCCTTAAATAGGTTTAATCTAAAATAAAAAGATTTTAGTTAACTCCTCTTTCACATGGGTTTAAAACCTTCTAGAAACCCTAAATGAAAAATTAGCTCCTTTTTTTCATCCTTATATACATTAAAAAAATATCATATATCATGGTTCTGAAGGAGAAAAAGAACTACCTAGTTCCCTACTAGTTTAACATATAGAATGAAAGATCTGGTCTTTCTCTAATGCATAATGGAGAGTCTCATCGTAACTAGAAATTAACCTAATAATTCATTAAATAAACTGGTTCTAACCAATGAAAGGGTCTTCTAGGCAGAACGTCCTATGGTACCTTTGTCATTCGGGGAAATAGGGTCTGTTTATCTCTCTATCTTTCATGCTTATCTCTTATCACACTACGATATTTATCAATAATATTTATGAATCCCCTTGTCACAAGATGTATTTGAACCAACACCTCTGGATTGATTTGAATTTCCTAGGAAGTTCCACTTATTCAATCATGGTTTTCCGATTCCACACTTGGCACTAGGGTGCATACATCCGGGGTGCATTAACGCATTTCCTAATGTTAGCATGAAACTGCAGACACATACTCAATATTTTGGCTAATATCAGCTCAGACACAATCTGAGTACTTATATATATAGTGTACATGATAGTTATCCCTACTCCAAGGTCACGAGAATCGATTTTTCAACTACAACCCATAAGTTTGAAGCATTGTTAGATCAACAAAAATCATCTCTTTACTGTAAGGTTGGTGATTTTCATTTTTGGTGCCAAAAAAGTTCATCTCACATTAAACTGATGCAAACTGGATACGTTTCGAGAAAAGTTACCCATGAAGTGAGGGAAATAATTGTTGAATAAGTGAAACCATTACAACTTGATCACTCAAGCCAGAAAGAGTAATTCAATATAACAGGGGCCGAGCATGACCCCCATTTAGGGGAATTCTCCAGTACACAAACACTGCACACACTTCTTGTGCATACCCATGTTGATTAGATGAAGAGATCCCCTATCCTATATGTATAGCTCATAGTGAGGGAAAAATGAATTATTTAATGTATACAATTTATGATATGAATGTTCACTATACCTTCGTGAGTATTGAAATGTTTACACTTGATGTATTTTTGATAATACCTAACAATCTAATATAAATCTCATAATTTATCTTCTTCCTCATACACTCCATATCTACATCTATTTAACTGTATGGGTGAGGAAATCTTGTATTTTGTGTTGATTCAATGATCAGAAGGGCCATGATTCACATAAACTTTCTAATCCTTCTAATCTATTGAGTTGGATTTATAATGAGAGTTTTAATTTAGTGCATACTTATATTCTTGTGATTGATATGGATTTCTTGTAGCTTGATAAATGGTCTCTCCATCCTTGTTATTCTAAGTCCGATCTATGATCTGGTGTAAAACTCCATGCTTTTTTCTTCCATGGGTTTCTCTCACAACTGGTTCGCTATTTCCTCTAATGAAGGAAAAAATCTCACTTTAGTTAATAGAAGATATCATACTAATCCACTAGTGGAAATACAAGTAGAAACATTATCTCTTTATAGTGATTTATTTAATGGAGTAGATCTCATGACTCTCTTAGAATTCATATCATTACCCTAGTCAGAAATAAAAAGACTTCCACCGCCGGTCCCCTTTCATCTCATTCCCGACTGTCCCTAAAAGGTTCTAAATAATTTGACCCTTTATGATCTTTTAAATGTGACCCTTTATAACCCTTAAATATAAAGTAGACGAGGAGGGTCAGGGAGGTTCTACATAATATTAATATAAATATATAAGGGTTTTAAACCTAACCCTATCTGGGATACATATTTTAGAACCTTACTCTATTCAGGTCATATCATTTAGAAACTGACTTTATTCGGGACATATCATTTAGAACATGGTATACAATAATTATCATACTATCTAGACTATATGGATGGAGGACCCGACACTTTATTTTGGGTAAGATCTATGGTAATTGACCCTATATAGATAAATTATAAGTCAAGTTACATTATACCTTTGAAAACTCCGGGGATATAGTGGAAATATTTTTTATGGTGATGAGCGGGGTGTGAAACACCGATGCAGCAGAGAATGAATTAGAATCAACTTATATTAAGACATACGACATCCACATTCTCAAAATTGATTATCCTATCATGCTCGCTACTTCTTCATTTCGTATAGTGATAACACATTCTCTTTCGTAGCGCTCAGGCCCCCCTTGTATAGTAAGGGGAACTCTGGTTGCACAAAATTCTCTTATCGAAAATATAAAAGAGTACCTATTTCATTGACTTGACTCACCATGACCTACTTTTCTCAGTAGTTAGAGTATCACATTCATATGGTAGGAGTCATTAGTTTAAATCCCATATTAGGTAAAACCGAAACTACTAACTATAATATACACTAATAAGGATAAATAACTACCATCCTAAAAATGATAATGGAATGGTGGAGTCATCTGAATGTCTAGTGTAACACCCCAAGCATCCACGGTACGCTTTTCTTTCAATAATGCAATAGTTTGCATTGTACGCAAGTTCAAGATTCTAACACACCGCAACCAATCAAGTAGTCATTATGAATAGTAATACCCACTTTTGGCATTATATAAATTTTATATTACAGAATGGGCTTCATTTTTGGATCCAGAATATCGAAATTACCCAATGTTTAATTTTTGGTATTTTTCCAAGAACTTCCAATTTTCGATGAATAGTTAAATATACTTAAAGACAACATTTTTAATGAAAATAATTTATAGTGATAAATTTTACTATTGAGTGGTTTTAAATTATATTTAGAATATAATTTTACCATTTTCTACAATGGTGGTCATTAGAATTAATTTCACTTTGAAATTGGACATAATCAATTGTCAATCTTTTGATATATATTGTTTCTTAAAAACACGCTATTTGTTTTGAAAACGGGAATTAATTAAAAAATTATTTAATGAAACTTATATGTTATGAATTTTTTAAAATAAAAATCAATTTTGAATTTGAAATATCAATTATATCTTAGAGATAATTTTTTGTATTGTTCTGAAAAACTTCAAATTTTGATGAATAGTGAAACCACTAAGTGGTAGTTAAAATAATTGATTTTTCATTTAAATGAAAATTTACCATTTCTATGAATTTAATTTAAAACATATTACATACATGGTTGTCATTATTAAGAAAAATGTGGTTCAATGAGATGAATATAATTTTTGGTGAATAGTAACTTTTAAGTTTTATTAATCATGATTAAAGGTAATTAGTGTAATTTACAGTAAATATAATGTTATAATAATATGAAATTACGTTTACAATTGTCCTACCCTTATTGGATGAGTAATGGCCTACCAAGAAAATCCATGGGTCAACATGGGGACCCCATGGATCCACTTGGGTAAGAAAATGACATTAATAACTTTTTATTTAAAGTAAAAATAAAATTGTCAAAAACATGTGTTGTTTTACAAAAACAATTATTACATGGGGTTTTATAAGTTAACCATTAGACTATAAATATTAATTGGAAATATAAAAATATTTCCTACATAATGGTAATTTTTTCGTAATTTTTAGATATTAAATAAATAAATTTATTTATGACACCATGATGATGCATTGATTACCTCTTTAATGAACAATATAAATAAAATGAAAAGATAAGTTAAAATATAAGACACACACTTGTCTAAAACCTATTATATGGGTGGATTTAGAACCCTTATCACCTTATCCTCGAAATATATCATTTTGGGACCTTTAAAATCCGAAAATCATTTCATAATAATGTAACATTTCATGATTTTCCAAGAGTGCCCCTCCTATACTCTTATAAAAGGCCCCCACCTCTACCACCTTATTCAGACCATAAAAGCAATTTGGCTTGGAAAAAATCTTCCCAAATACTCTATAAACTTACCTATCTTACTCATAGAAGCCTCACTTTGGGCAGAAGTCTTCACAAGGAATCCTTTGGCTCAAATCAAAAAGAGTTACCTGATTTAAAGGTAATGTCTTCACATGTGTTCTACTGTTTTATTTTGCTTCTCCAACCCCCTAAACTATTTTTATTACCATCTTTTGTAACAAATAAAGTATCTTCAATATAATATAATGATTTTATGAGATTAATTTGATTTAAAATTACACACACCTATGTCTAATGGTTGAAGAACATATTGTTTTTGTGGTTCGTGAATTACTGCCTCACGAAACGATGATTGTTAAAACTTATTTTAACACCTTTCATGGTGGAAATTAAGATTTCAATCTATTTATATATGATATATATTATGTTTATGTTTTCTTTATTCTTCTATATTTTTCATTTATGACATACCTTTATGATTTCCATTATGGGTAAACGTGATAATTTCATTTTAGGAAGTGCGGACTACAGCCCCCTCGATGTGATTTTAATAGTTAATGCCATATTTGGGATGTTTAAAGGATGGAGTAAATGATATTATATATGATATTATACTTGAATTATAATATAACTTTATATCATTATGATTTCATTCCATTAAATATGAAATAGAAATGAAAGTAACGTTCATGCGTACGTACGGCTTACCGTCTCCATGAACGGTGCATTCCATTTCATACCTCCAAATGTTATGTAATATTATAAATGTTTATATATACTGGATATATGATATATATGATATCTAAATCATTAATATAATTCTAGATGTAAAGGATATTTTACCACATGAACAACTTGTAATTGTAAGAAGTTTATTTTTGACTCAAGTACCAAAGATCGACAAAACGACCGTTATTAACTTAAATAATTACATAATGTTCATAACATGGTAATAAGTGATATAAAAGGAATAATTAACTTGAAAAAGTTTATTAAGCATGTATAAATTAACTCTATTTTATTATTTAGGAGGTTAAAAAATGATCGAGTCAAGTCGGACACGAGGTAAGGGACTTTGTCTCAATCTTTTTTCATTGAGGCATATTTTGTTTTAATACAAGAATTTCTTTTATACGGTGTATAAACCCCATTGAATTTTATGTTTATTCAAAAGGAATATTTTTTATACGAATTGTTTTACTAAATGACAAAAGGGAATGTTTTTTTGTCGTACGTATGTGGCGACAACGTCTTCTCCGCCGTCGTGACCATTATTTGAGTTTTGGCTTCCTCAACAAGACACAACAATTTTTAAATGAAAAATAAATACCATGTTTTACATTTCTTTTATTTTGGAACTGAAAATAGTTTTGATAATGTTTTTATTATATCAATGTGTTGTATTGATATCTTGTGATTGAAATGTGGAAATGTTATGTTTCCTTTATGCATGTTTTATGTGATACGATTATGTTATGGTTTATGATATGTTTAAACCTTTTCATATAAGGAATGCATTGGACTTAATAAGTGACAGTTGGAGCCCGCTATAGGTTTTTGATTCATCGGTAGTTCTAATGAGATAAACTAGTGTCTTGGCACAAGGCCATGAAAAAATCTTATTTGTAGTCTTGGCACAAGGCCTTGACTATGTGGCTATGATAGTCTGGAATTATGCATTCCATCATTATAAAAGTGGTTATTGATATAGCATTTGATTTTTGGACTAGTAGAATATCCATGTGAATAATTAAATGGTATTATTCCATTTTAATTTTTTCCATATTATACTGAAGTTCAAGTTTAAAATTCTTCGGTTTTAGTTATACATTGCCTTAAATGTTTATGTTTATTTATGAACGTTTATGCTATATTGTTATCCTTACTGAGCATCTGAGCTCACCCCTTTTTATGTTTTATTTTCCTAGGATGTGAAGAAATATTTTATGACTGACATGCAGGGATTGTCTGAAGGGGATATGAGTGTGGACTATGGAGACAAAGTTATTTTGATTTTTCACTTTATGATGTAATGTAACATTTATGAATGTATCTAGTGTTTCAAAGGCTACTAAACTAATCGATCTTTCGAGACATTATCTTTTGTGATCATACCAATGTTACATAATAATGTACCGACTCTCAGTAACTATGGTCGGGGTGTTACAGTTGGTATCAGAGGCAGGTTTGCATTAACATTGGAGGCTAGATTTAGAAAAAAATTTATTAGAGCACGTAGCCCTAAGATAGACTTTAAGGATTAGTATAGAAGAACTTCCTAGAATTTTGGTATTATATAGATTTTGTGAGTTTTCCGAGCAATACATCCCTTTAAGGATACGAGCAGGTAGAGGCGGCTCTGGCACAGATGTACCTAGGTGTAAAACCAGAAAACACTACTTTGAGTGAGACTCAAATAGGAACTGATGCACGACAATGTGCCTTGTTGCACTCGTGGTTACGACACTCCTGGTGGATATGCTTAGGATAATTCTCATTTTCTTTACAAACCATTATAAAGGGTTTATGAGTATATGCATCCTCAAAGAAAACATTTTTATGATTAGGGATTATATCCATAAACTATTCAATTTATGTTAACTGTTTTACATGTATGGAATTATGTATTTCGATTAATAAACTAATCTAGTTTATGACATTGTTTATAAATGGCGCCTAGTGGAAGGAATGGAAACGGTATCAATTCACCTACTCCATGTAGGGATTTTCCTCCTACTCAAGATATTTTTTATTGTAAGAACACTGTTTTTGGCTAAAAAGGACTTTACAATATTATTGATGTTATTCCAGAGTAGCGCCCTCAGACGGCGTGCAATTCCGAGCCCCGGAGTGGCCGAAATTAAAGTTTCAGTGCGTTCACACTGGGAACAGAAAATAAATGAGATAAATTCTAAACGGTGATCCGGATCAGAGATCCGAGTGTACGGATGCGTCCATAATGGGGTGTTTACCCTAGGAACGACATAAAACTTATCGGCGCAGGACGTTTGGACCCCTCGCTCGCTTTCGGAACGTTAAACGGATAAATTAATTAATTAATTTATTTGTTTAATGGTGAAACTAAAGTATCTCTTAAAAGGTGGCTCAGATTGGAAAACTAAGGGAAACGTTGAGTTCATATCGTGATGTTTACCCTAGAAGAGGTATAAGTTTTGCGGGCGCGGGCCATCAGTGAAAAATGGCCCCAGGGGCATTTTCGTAATTTGGTGGCCTCGGGCGCTAAGTTTAATAACTTTTGAATGGGGCCTAAGATTAAAATTCTGAGACCACTGTTGCGCTCGGAGCGTCGTGTTTACCCCCGGGGCAACCTCCTTTTTGTCTGCGTCCGGAGTGGAGTCGAGGCGTGCCTGGCGGATGGAATAAGTATTTTCTACTTAAACACCCCCCCTTCTTCTTCTTCTTCTTAGCCTAGGAAGCCCCTTCCCTATCCTACTCCACTCCGGCGAGGCGCCTCCAGCGAGGCAACTTCGGCAAGGCAGCGGTGCGGCGGCAGACTCCCCGTGAAGCTTCGGGCAGCACCCAAGAGGTAGGTGGTGTTCATTTGGGTTTTAAATCCCGAACCCCACTTCGAATTCCAATTTTAGAGTCTAATTGATGCCCGATATTCGATCCAAGACCATAGTAGCGTAGAGTATGTTATGAACTTTCCGATGCTTCTTCCAGAATTGATTTTCAAGCTCTGAGGTGTTCGCAATCGTCCGTCGAAGTTCTGCAGGATTATGGTTTTTTTTCTTCGGTGTCCGGCAGCTCCAGGAGGCGGCGGTGACTCCGGACGGTGGCGGCTTCGGGACGGTGGGCGAGCGGCGGCCGTCAGCTAAGTAGCGGTAGGACGAGGGCGCCGGCATGGCGCGGCGAGCGGGGTCATGGCATGACCCCAGCGGAGGACCGAGACCCGCGTCTCGTGGGTCTCCGTGGAAAAGGAAGACCGGCCCTGTCGGCCGGTCGGTGGAGCGACCCGCGCATAGTGCGGTTCTTGCGGGAGGCATCTGGGCCACGGTCCTAGTGGGCCGGCCGGAGCGGGCCGGCCAGATCGGGGCGGACCGGTCGGACCGGGCCAGTCCGTCCTAAGGGGGTTTCCAGCCTTTAAAATATTTGGACGCCCGTATTTTGGGCTACGAGAGTCCGTTTTGAGCGCCGTCTGCAGCACTGTGGTGCTCATGTCAATACGAAGATTTTGAGATAGTTTTGAGAATTTTTACTTCCCGAAACTAGGGGCCTCGGAGGTGCGACGCGTCTTTAAGTGAATTATCGTTTTTCCGGGGGAACTTGTTTTGGATGGAACAGACGCGTCCGACGTCTGATTTAAGCGCCATCACTGGCGTTAGGACCCTGGAACCGAGGAAGATCTTTCCAGGGTGGTTTCTGGTGTTGAGGCCGAAGTTGAGGCACGGTCCCCTTGGCCCGTCTTTTGAGCTGCGTGCAGCGTTTAACGACTTTTTCATCGGACGTCCGTTCAGGGAGTTCGAGCAATCATTTTTGGGTGTTTTTCTGAGGGGATTGCAATGGTTCAATCTGCCCGCCCTCATTCTTTATGCTAGTGTGGGCTCTACGAGGGCCATTTCGGTAGTTGGCGGTGATTTCTATCTTTATCACCGGGTGTCCGTTATAGACAAGTGATTAGTCGAACTTGTGTACTTTTTCGAGAGGATCACAACGGTGCAATCCGTTCGTTGTGTTTCGGGACCGAGATGTGGGTCCCACGAAGCACCGCTCGTGTACGGTGCGCCGAAATGCACCTTTTTCTCCGGATATCCATTGCACTTGTGTGAGTAGTGCTTTTGACGTGTTTTCCGGAGGGGATCACAATAGTGCGATGCGCCTGACTATTTTTGGGGCTGAGGCTCGGGACACGAGACGTCGTTCGGGCGTGAGGCATTGTTAGTGACCTTTCCATCGGATATCCGTTTGAGGTGTGTAAGTAGTCTATCTCGCGTGTTTTTCTGCGAGGATTACAATGGTATGATTCGTATGGTTGTGCAGAGCTTCTTTCACGATTTTATTAAATGTGGAAATGAGAAGGTGCCCCGGGTGGCGGTTCTTCTTCCTTGTTTGTAGCGGACCCTTGGCATGAGATCGCATGCACTCCCATGTGAGTTGATTAATGCTTGAATAGATGTGGTTGGTCGTGCCCCAGTCGTTGAGGTAGTATGTTGGAGATGTTATGTCAGGCCTTCACGTTGACGTTGGGTACCGTGTGCACGATAGTCCTTGGGATGAAAATGAGGTATACTCTGGGAGTATACGGGAGTTCTTGGAGGTACGTGTGGTTTGTACCTAAAACTGTTTGTGCACTTTTTTGGGGATTGACTTGGGGCCACACATCCTGTGGTCCCCATGTGCGTGTCGTGTTCTAATTTGCATACCTTTGATCTCTCGCGATGTAGAGGGTCACTCGGTTCTCGTTTGTTGACCATTGGAGTTGAGTTTTCCCCCTGGATCTGTGCTCAATGGTTTGGATCAGCAGGGTTGAGTGGTTTCCCCTGGTCTTGTTCCAGTGTCATATGGATGCGCGATACCCAGTTCGTGTTTGGTTGTCCAGTGTTGTACCATCCAGTAGAGATGACCAAAGCAGTTATGGGTTTACCCTCCAGCGGGGCTGGGCAGTGGGTCACTCATCGACTTCTCAGGTTTTACGCTCTAGAAGAGACTAGGTTGTGGGTCACCCGATGAATCTTGAGGGTCTACCCTCCAGCAGGGCTGGGTAGTGGGTCGCCTGTCGTCTTGTTTCAGGTCTACTCTCCAGAAGGGGTGGGCAGTGGGTCACCTGTCGACTTGTTCAGGGTTTACCCTATAGCATAGACTAGGTAGTGGGTCACCCGACAACTCGTGAGGGTCTACCCTCCAGCTGGGCTAGGCAGTGGGTCGCCCGTCGTCTTGTTTTGGTTGTACCCTCCAACAGTGTTGGGCAGTGGGTCACCCGTCGACTTCTTCCAGGTCTACCCTCCAGCAAGGCTGGGCAGTGGGTTGCCTGACGACTTATTCCAGGTCTACCCTCCAGCAAGGATCGACAGTGGGGCGCCTGATGACTTATTCCAGGTCTACCCTCCAGCAAGGCTGGGCAGTGGGTCGCCTGACGACTTATTCCAGTTTTACCCTCCAGCAGGGCTGGGCAGTGGGTCACCTGATGTTGTATTATGGTTTACACTCCAGCAGGGATGGGCAGTGGGTCACTCGATATCATATTATGAATTACCCTCTAGTAGGGCTGGGCAGTGGGTCACCCATTTATATTCCAGACTCATTCCTTTCTACTAGTCTTGTCTATGGCTTTCCTCTATGATTACCGGAGTGGGACCCTTGTTTGTATCGGTCGGTGATGTGACAGCTTGACTTTGAGGAGACCTCTCGACTATGGGTCAGTGTCGAGGTGTGATTTGAGTTAACCCGGAACTATCAGATATGAGGGGAACTTTCCCCACTGAGACGCGTCCTTGCGACGCGACCTAAAACCGTGCAGGCAAGTCAGTGCTTCCCAAAGTGGATAGTGTCAAGGTGCAGTGATTTGAGCCCCTTGACTTGCTGTTCGGGGCAGACGTGTGGGATGCTGGGCATCGATGGTGTTTACTTCTAGGACTATCGATGACTCATTTTCTTGGGCTCAGCTACGGTATGTATATCCCTTTACTATCCTGTTTGGGCTTCTTGTTTGAGCATATGGACTTTTATATACCTTGTTCTAGTACCCCCTTCTTGGGTTTGGATACTCTCCTTCCAGGAGAGGCGAAGACATGCATGGTATGCCACGTGCTTTCTGTTTCTAGCTTCTTATGGTTGGACGACTCTACTCTCCTACTATAGGTAGCGAAGACTCGACATAAAGTTCATCTTCTCACCGTTTCCAGGTCCTTGTGTTTGGACGAGTCTACCTTCCTTTCTCTTGTTGGGTTGAGCTGGACTCATTACTGCACTCTCTTTTGTACTTCTATTCTACTCTTAGTTAGATCTACTGCTCACCCATCGGTACCTCTTTTGTTGCTCCCTAGAGCATTTGGGGAATCCTACTGTGTATTTTATACTCACCCCTGCTTGGGCTTCGCCCGCACTTGGTGTGCCCTTGCAGAAGACAGACACGTGGAGCGTGACTTCCGAGGAGCTTAGGAGCTTGGGAGCTTGGACCGCGTGCGGTGGTCGGAGTCAGGTTCCAGGTGGGGGACCTTTCCAGCAGTTTCTTTTGTTCACCTGTTGCCGAGTTGTGGCACATTTCTGGTTGGGCGTGTGTTTTTCCCCTTTTTCCTTTTCATCACTTTACTTGTACTGTTTAGAGGTCGATTCACATTTGTGGTATATATATAGCAGTTCCCCTTTTCTATACATTTCTTTTCATTTACTCTGCACTGTTGCATTGAGTGTGCTGTGTGTGTGTGTACAGGTACTTAGGCAATGGCCTCCCCGAGTAATTGTGCCTTCGGCGCTGGTCGCCAGCCCTTGGCCTATGGAGGCGGGCATGGGGTAGTTGCGGCTTGAGCTCGGTAGGGTCAGGTCATGACAAAGTGGTATCAGAGTTGGTTCGTTCCTTGGGACGCTGTTTGGAAGTCCCTAAAATAAAAGGAATTGGTTGGGATATAGGGAAATAGTGTTAATGTGTCTCGAGAGCGACTCTCAGGCCAGGGAGTCTAGTGATAGTGCTGCAGCCGACGTATCTATTCACGAGGACCCTGATAACCCTATTTGTCGACTCGGAATGTTGAGACACTTGTTGTAGGGAAAATTGTTTTGTGCATCACATATGATTGAGTCTTTTAATGTCTTTCTTGAGTCAGCTCCTCATCGTTGTTGTATTGGTATATACATATATTCTCATCTGACCAAGGCACTCCTTGATAATATTCAGGATGTCTCCGCAAAGACAGCCAGCCCAGATACCAGCTTTGGTGCATGATGACGACTTTGGGAGCTACGATGCCATAGTACAGGACCCATCATGCGGGCCCCTTTCTTCGGGTGGGCTGGTAGCAGCACCCCCACCTGTTGAGCAGCAAACAATTTCAGCAGAGCAGGCTGAGCTTGAGCGCAGGATGAGCGCGCTCCGTGAGTTCTAGCGGTAGAGACCGCTGAGGTTCAGTGGTGAGCCAGATCCTCTGGCAGCAGAGGTTTGGCTCGAGATAGTGGTTCACCTCTTCAGGCTTTTGCAGATTATGGGATGATGAGAGGTACCCCTTGCGACTCTTCTACTTCTTGCAGTACAATTTCTAGACTCTGTGTGAGAAGTGCTTTTTCTCCCCACTCCTTCCTTGAGTTGATACCAGGGTGACGCAGGGCATCGAGGGTAACCCTGTGTTGGTAAAGTAAAAGGCATGGGACCTTTTTCATTAGTCTATGGTGTCGACTCCATCACTTAACGAGCGTGTAATAGAGTCTTGGTTACGAGACATCGACTTTGAAATCTTGCGTGACCAAATATCCTTGGGTGTTTCACTATTTGGGTGTTTCACCATATGGATGTTCTGAAAGAGGGAATCATCGGGCCTTGTTCCAGGCGCAGGCGGTGATTCCAGTCGTGGCGTGCGATGTAGAGGTTCGATCGGGGAGGTGAGCTACCCCAGAGGGCCTTCAGGCCGTTTGAAACTCTGCAAAGGGATGTCGAAGTTCCCTACCACCTTGCCCTAACCACAAAGTATGGAGTGGGTGCATGACATCGGAAAGGGCCAAACTCACGTGAACAGATCAATCCTTTGGTCAATGTGCGGTGGCGTAAAGCTGTGAGAGAGTTCTTATGGGTATGGAAGAGCCAGTTGTGGGATTAGTACCCTAAGTTGATCCCTGGTTTTGCTTTTTGGGGATGAAAATCTTAAAGGAGGGAATGATTTAAGAACCCTGTTTTTGGATAAAAAGGACTTTGAAATATTCTTGATGTTATTCCAGAGCAGCGCCCTCAGACGGCGTGTGATTCAGAGCGCCGGAGTGGCCGGAATTAAATTTTTAGTGCCTTCACACTGGGAACACAAAATAAATGGGATAACTCCTAAACGGTGATTCAGATCAGAGATCTGAGTATACTGATAGGTCTAGAATGGGGTTTTTAACCTAGGAACTCCATAAAAATTGTCGGCGCAGGACGTTTGGACCCCTCTCTCTCTTTCGGAACATTAAACGGATAAATTAATTATTTAATTTATTCGTTTAATCATGAAACTCATGTATCTCTTAAATGGTGGATCAGATTGGAAAACCGAGGTTACCGTTGAGTTCGTATCGTGCCGTTTACCCTAAGAGAGGTATAATTTTTGCGGGTGCGGGCCTTCAGTGAAAAATGGCCCCAGGGGAATTTTTTTAATTTGGATGCCTCGGGTGCTAAGTTTAATAACTTTTGAATGTGGCCTCAGATTAAAATTCTGAGACCATCGTTGCACTCGGAGTGTCATGTTTACCGCATGGGCAGTCTCCTTTTTTTCCGCGTCAGAAGCGGAGTCGGGGCGTGCCGGGCGGATAGTTTAAGTATTTTATACTAACCCCCCCGTCGCTTCTTCTTCTTCTTAGCCTAGGAAGCCCATTCCCTCTCCTACTGCACTCCGATGAGGCACCTCCGGTGAGGCAACTTTGGCAAGGCAGCGATGCGGCGGCGGACTCCCCGTGAAGCTCAGGGCATCTCCCAAGAGGTAGGCGGTGTTTGTTTGAATTTTAAATCCCGAACCCTCTTTGAATTCCAATTATAGTGTCAAATTTCTGTCCGATCTTCGATCCAAGACCATATTCGCGTAGAGTATGTTCTGAAATTTCCGATGCTTCTTCCAGAATTGAATTCTAAGCTCTGAGGTGTTCACAATCGTCCGTCGAAGTTCGGCGGGATTTTTGTTTTTTTTTCATTGGCCCCTGGCGGATTTCGGAGGTTTCCGGAAGCTCCAGGCCGTGGCGGCGACTCCTGAAGGTGGCGGCTTTGGGACAGCGGGGTCGCGGCGGCCTTCGGCTCGGTGGCGGCAGGCCGAGGGTGCCGGTACAGCGCGGGGAGCGGGGTCGCGGCGCGAACCCAACGGCGGACCAAGACCCGCATCTCGCGGGTCTCCGTGGAAAAGGAAGACCGGCCATGTCGGCTGGTCGGTAGAGCCACTCGCACGCAGCGCGAGTCTCGTGGGAGGCGGCTGGGCTGCGGTCCCAGCGGGCCGGCTGGAGCGGACCGGGCCGGTCCGGCCCAAGGGGGTTTCCCCCCTTCAAAATATTTGGACGCCCGTATTTCGGTCTACGGGCGTCCATTTTGAGTGCCGTCTGTGGCAGCACAGAGCTCGTGTCAATACAATGTTTTTGAGATGGTTTCGAGAATTTTTAATTCTCGAAACGAGGGGCCTCGGAGGCGCGATGCATCTTTAAGTGAATTGTCATTTTTCTGGGGGAACTTGTTTTGGACGGTGTGGACGCGTCTGACGTCCAATTTAAGCGCCGTCATTGGCGTTGGGATCCTGGCACCGAGGCGGAGCTTTCTAGGGTAGTTTCAAGCGTTGAGGTTGATGTTGAGGCGTGGGCCCCACGACCCGTCTTTTGAGCTGTGTGTAGTGTTTAACGACTTTTTCATCGTACATCTGTTCGGGGTGTGCGAGTAGTCGTTTTTGGGTGTTTTCCCAAGGGGTTTGCAATGGTGCAATCCGCCTGCACTAATTCCGTATGCTAGTGCGGGCCCCGCGGGGGCCGTTTCGGGAGTTGACGGAGATTTCAAGCTCTATCACTGGGTGTCCGTTTTGGACAAATGATTAGTCGAACTTGTGTACTTTTTCGAGAGGATCACAATGGTATGATCCATTCGTTGTGATTCAATACTGGGATGTGGGTCCCACGAAGCACCGCTCGTGTGCGGTGCACCAGAATGCACCTTTTCCTCCAGATATCCGTTGCACTCGTGTGAGTAGTGATTTTGACGTGTTTTCCCGAGGGGATCACAATAGTGCGATGGGCCCGACTATTTTCGGGGCCGAGGCCCGGGATCACGGGATGTCGTTTGGGCGTGAGGCGGTGTTGGCGACCTTTCCGTCGGATATCCATTTGAGGCGAGTCAGTAGTCTATATCGCATGGTTTTCCACGAGGATTACAATGGTACGATCCATTTGGTTGTGCAGAGCCTCTTATGCGATCTTATTAAATGTGGAAATGTGAAGGTGCCCTGGTGGCGATTCTTCTACTGTGTTTGTAGCGGACCCTTGGCATGAGATCGCGTGCACTCCTGTGTGAGTGGAGTAATGCTTGAATGGATGTGGTTGGTCGTGCCCCAGTCGTTGAGGTGGCAAGTTAGGATGTTACGTCATGACTTCGTGTTGACATTGGGTGTCGTGTGCATGATAGCCCATGGGATGAAAATGAGGTATACTATAGGAGTATATGGAAGTGCTTGGGGGTACATGTGGTTTGTACCTGAGACTGTTTGTGCACTTGGTTGGGGAATGACTTGGGGCCACACGTCGTGTGATCCCCATGTGTGTGTCGTGTTCTACTTTGCGTACCTTTGACCTCTCGCGATGTAGAGGGTCCCTCGATTCTCGCTTGTTGACCAGTGGGGTTGAGTTTTTCCCCAGGATCTGTGCTCGATGCTTTGGATCAGCAGGGTTGAGTGGTTTTCCCTGGTCTTGTTCTGGAGTAATATGGATGCGCGATACCCACTCTGTGTTCAGTTGGTCAGTATTGTACCATCCAGTAGAGATGGCCAGAGCAGTTCTGGGTTTACCCTCCAACGGGGTTGGGCAGTGGGTTACTCATCGACTTCTCAGGGTTTACCCTCTAGCAGAGACTAGGCAGTGGGTCACCCAATGACTCTTGAGGGTCTACCCTCCAGCAGGGCTGGGCAGTGGGTCGCCTGTCGACTTGTTCAGGGTTTACCCTCTAGCAGAGACTAGGAAGTGGGTCACCCGATGACTCTTGAGGGTCTACCCTCAAGGAGGGATGGGCAGTGGGTCGCCCGTCATCTTGTTCTGGGTTTACCCTCCAGCAGGGCTGGGCAGTGGGTCACCCGTTGACTTCTTCCGGGACTACCCTCCAGCAAGGCTGGCCAGTGGGTCGCCTGACAACTTATTACAGGTCTACCCTCCAGCAAGGCTGGGCAGTGGGTCTCTTGGCGACTTATTCAAGGTCTACCCTCTAGTAAGGCTGTGCAGTGGGTTTCTTGACAACGTATTCCAGGTTTACCCTCCTGCAGGGCTGGGTAGTGGGTCTCCTGATGATGTATTATGGTTTACCCTCCAGCAGGGCTGGGTAGTGGGTCACCCGATATCATATTATGAATTACCCTCTAGCAGGGCTGGGCAGTGGGTCACCCATTGATATTCTAGACTCATTCCTTTCTACTAGGCTAGTCTGTGTCTTTCCTCCGTGATTACCGGAGTGGGACCCTTGGTTGTACCGGTCGGTGATGTGACAACTTGACTTTGAGGAGACCTCTCGACCGCGAGGTAGTGTCGAGGTGTGGTTTGACTTAACCTGAAACTTTCAGGTACGAGGGGCACTTTCCCCACCGAGACACGTCCTTGTGACGCGACCTAAAACCGTGCAGGCGAGTCAGTGCCGCCCAATGCGGACAGTGTCAAGGTGCGGTGATTTGACCCCCTTGACTTACAATTCGGGGCAGACGTGTGGGATGCTGGGTATCGATGGTGTTTACTTCTGGGACTGTTGGCGACTCATTTTCTTGGGCTGAGCTACGGGATGGATATCCCCTTACGATCTTGTTTGGGTTTCTTGTTTGAGCATATGGACATGTATATACCTTGTTCGGGTACCCCCTTCTTGGGTTTGGATACTCTCCTTCCAGGAGAGGCGAAGACGCACGAGGTATGCCACGTGATTTCCGTGTCTAGATTCTCATTATTGGATGAGCCTACTCTCCTGCTATAGGTAGCGAAGACTCGACGAGAACTTCATATTCTCACCATTTCCATCTCCTTGTGTCTGGACGAGTCTACCTTCCTTTCCCTTATTGGGTTGAGCTGGACACTTTACTGCACTCTCTGTTTTACTTCTATTCTACTCCATGTTCGATCTACTACTCACCCTTCGGTACCTCTTTTGCTGCTCCCTCGAGCCATCGGGGTATCCTATTGAGTATTTTTATACTCACCCCTTCTTGGGCATTGCCCGCACTTGGTGTTCCCTTTCAGACGACGGACATGTGGAGCGTGAATTTCGAGGATCTTAGGAGCTTGGGAGCTTAGACCATGTGCAGTGGTCGGAGTCGGGTTCCCAGTGGGGGATCCTTCCAGCTATTTCTTTTGTACACCTGTTTCTGGGTTGTGGCACTTTTCTGGTTGGGCACGTGTTTTGCCCCTTTTTCCTTTTCAGCACTTTACTTGTACTCTTTAGAGATCGATGCACATTTGTGGTATATATATAGCAGTTTCCCTTTTCTATACTTGTCTTTTCTTTTACTCTTCACTATTGCATTGAGTGTTCTGTGTGTGTGTGTGTAGAGGTACTTAGGGAAAGGCCTCCCCAAGTTATTGTGCCTTCGGTGCTGGTCGCCAGCCCCTGGCCTATGGAGGCGGGCTTGGGGTAGTTGCGGCTCGAGCCCAGGTAGGGTCGGGTCATGACAAAGTGGTATCAGAGATGGTTCGTTCCTTGGGACGCTGTTCAGACGTCCCAAAAATAAAAGGAATTGGTTGGGATATAGGGAAACAGTGTTAATGTGTCTCGAGAGCGGCTCTCATTCTAGGGAGTCTAGTGATGGTGCAGCGGCCGACGTATCCATTCACCAGGACCCTGATAACCCGCTTGTCGGCTCGGCATGATGAGACACTTGTGGTAGGGAAAATTGGTTTGTGCATCACATAGGATTGTGTCTTTGACTGTCCTTATTGAGTCATCTCCCCATCGTTGTTGTATTAGTATATACATATATGCTCATCTGACCACAACACTCTTTGATAATATTCAGGATGTCTCCGTGAAGAAAGCTAGCCTAGATACCAGCTTTGGTGCATGACAACGACCCTGTGAGCTACAAGGCCACAGTCCAAGACCCATCATGCAAGCCCCTTTCTCCGGGTGGGCCGGTAGCAGAACCCCCACCTATTGAGCAGCAGATAGTTTCAGCCGAGCATGCTGATCTTGAGCGTAGGTTGAGCGCGCTCCGTGAGTTCTAAGGGGAGAGACCACTGAGGTTCAGTGGGGAGCCAGATCCTCTGGCAGCAGAGGTTTGGCTCGAGACAGTGGTTCGCCTCTTCATGCTTTTGCAGAGCATGGGATGATGAGAGGTACCCCTTGCGACTCTTCTACTTCTTGCAGTAGAATTATTAGACTCTGTGTGTGAAGTTATTTTTCTCCCCACCCCTTGCTTGAGTTAATATTAGGGTGACGTAGGGCATTGGGTGTAACCATGTGTTGGTAAAGTAAAAGGCGTGGGACCTTTTTCTTTAGTCGATGGTGTCGACTCCATCACTTTCCGAGCGTGTAAGAGAGTCTTGGTTGCGAGACATCGAATGTGAAATCTTGCATGACCAGATATCCTTGGGTGTTTCACCATTTGGGTGTTTCACAATATGGATGTTCTGAAGGAGGGAATCACCGGGCTTTGTTCCAGGTGCGGGCGGTGATTCTAGTTGCGGCGTGCGACGTAGAGGTTTGATGGTGGAGGTGAGGTACCCCCGAGGGCCTTCGGACTGTTTGGAACCGTGCAAAGGGACGACGAGGTTCCCTATCACCTTGCCCTAACCCCAAAGTCTAGAGTGGGTGCATGACATCGACAAGGGCTAACCTCGCATGAACAAATCAATCCTTCGGTCTGTGTGGGGTGGCACAGAGCTCTGCAAGAGTTCTTCTGGGTATGGAAGAGCTAGTTGTGGGCTTAGTACCCTGAGTTGTTCCCTGTTTTTGATTTTCGGGGACGAAAAGTTTTGAAGGAGGTAATGATGTAAGAACCATGTTTTTGGATACAAAGTACTTTGAAATATTCTTGATGTTATTCCAGAGCAGCGCCCTCAGACGGCGTGCGATTCCGAGCCCCAGAGTGGCCGTAATTTATTTTTTAGTGCGTTCATACTGGGAAGGAAAAATAAATGGGATAACTACTAAACGGTGATCCAGATCAGAGTTCCGAGAGTACCGATGGGTCCGGAATGGGGTGTTTACCCTAGGAACGCCATAAAACTTGTCGGCGCAGGACGTTTGGACCCTCGCTCGCTTTCGGAACGTTAAATGGATAAATTAATTAATTAATTTATTCGTTTAATGGTGAAACTCAAGTATCACTTAAACGGTGGCTTGGATTGGAAAAAATGAGGGCACCGTTGAGTTCAGATCGTGCTATTAACCCTAGGATAGGTATAAGTTTTGCAGGCGTGGGCCATCAGTGAAAAATGGCCCCATGGGCGTTTTCATAATTTGGCGGCCTCAGGCGCTAAGTTTAATAACATTTTAACGGTGCCTCAGATTAAAATTCTGAGACCACCATTGCGCTCAGAGCATCATGTTTACCCTAAGGGTAGCCTCCTTTTTGTCTTCTTCTTCTTAGCCTGGGCAGCCCCTTCCCTCTCCTCCTCCACTCCGACAAGGCACCTCCGGCGAGGCAACTCCGGCAAGGCAGCGGTGCGGCGGCGGACACCCCATGAAGCTCCGGGCATCACCCAAGACGTAGGCGGTGTTCATTTGCATTTTAAATCCCAAACCCCTCTTTTAATTCCAATTTTATTGTTGAATTTCTGCCCGATCATTGATCGAAGACCATAGTCGCGTAGAGTATGTTCAGAACTTTCCAATGCTTCTTCCGGAATTGAATTCTGAGCTCTGAGGTGTTCGAAATTGTCCATCGATGTTCTGTGGGATTTTGGTTTTTTTTTTCTTCAGCATTCGGCGGTTTCCGGCGGTTTCCTGCAGTTCCAGGCGGTGGCAGCGACTCCGGACGGCGGATGCTTCGAAACGGCGGGCGAGCGGCGGCCTTCAGCTCAACGGCGGCATGCCGAGGGTGATGGAACAGCGCGGCGACCGGGGGTGAGACATGACACCGACGGCGGACCGAGACCCGCATCTTGGGGGTCTCCATGGAAAAGGAAGACTGGCCGTGCGGGCTGGTCAGTGGAGTGACCCGCACGCAGCGCGGATCTAACGGGAGGCGGCTGGGCGGCGGTCCCAGCGGGTCGGCTGGAGTGGGCCGATCCGGCCCAAGGGGGTTTCCCCCCTTTAAAATATTTGGAAACCCGTATTTCGGGCTACGAGCGCCTGTTTTGAGCGCTGTCTACGGCAGCACAGAGCTCGTGTCAATACGAAGTTTTTGAGATGGTTTCGAGAATTTTTAATTCTCGAAACGAGGGGCCTCGGAGGCGCGAAATGTCTTTAAGTGAATTGTCGTTTTTCCGGGGGAACTTGTTTTAGACGGTGCAGACGCGTTTGACGTCCAATTTAAGCGCCGTCAGTGGCGTTGGGACCCTAGCACCGAGGCGGAGCTTTCTAGGGTGTTTTCTAGTGTTGAGGATGAAGTTGAGGCATAGGACCCATGACTCGTCTTTTGAGCTGCGTGTAGAGTTTTACGACCTTTTCATCGGACATCCATTCGGGCCGTGCGAGCAATCGTTTTTGGGTGTTTTTCTGAGGGGATTGCAATGGTGCAATCCGCCCGTCCTAATTCCATATACTAGTGCTGGCCCCGTGGGGGCCGTTTCGGGAGTTGACGAAGATTTCCAGCTTTATCACTGGGTGTCCATTTTGGACATGTGATTAGTCGAACTTGTGTACTTTTTCGAGAGGATCGCAATGGTGTGATCCATTCGTTGTGTTTTAGGACTGGGATGCGGGTCCCAAGAAGCACATCTCGTGTGCGGTGCGCCAGAATGCACCTTTTTCTCCAGATATTCGTTGCACTCGTGTGAGTAGTGCTTTTAATGTGTTTTCCTGAGGGGATTTCAATAGTGCGAAGCGCCCAACTGTTTTCGGGGTCGAGGCTCGGGATCACGGGACATCGTTCGGGTGTGAGGCGGTGTTGGCGACCTTTCCGTCGGATATCCATTTGAGACGAGCAAGTAGTCTATATCGCATATTTTTCCACGAGGATTACAATGGTATGAACCATTTGGTTGTGTGGAGACTCTTGCGTGATCTTATTAAATGTGGAAATGTGATGGTGCCCCGGTGGCAGTTCTTCTACCATGTTTGTAGTGGACCCTTGGCATGAGATCGCGTACACTCCCGTGTGAGTAGAGTAATGCTTGAATATATGTGGTTGGTCATGCCCCAGTCATTGAGGTGGCAGTTTGGAGATGTTACGTCATGCCTTCGCGTTGACGTTGGGTGTCGTGTGCACGATATCCCTTGGGCTGAAAATGAGGTATACTATGGGAGTATACGAGATCGCTTGGGGGTACGTGTGGTTTTTACCTGAGACTGTTTGTGCGCTTGGTTGGGGATTGAATTGGGGCCACACATCATGTGGGACCCATATTCATGTCATATTTTAATTTGCGTACCTTTGACCTCTCGCGACATAGAGGGTCCCTCGGTTCTCGTTTGTTGACCTGCGGGGTTGAGTTTTTTCCCCGGCTCTGTGCTCGATGGTTTTGATCAGCAGGGTTGAGTGGTTTCCCCTGGTCTTGTTCCGGAGTCAGATGGATTCGCGATACCCACTCCGTGTTTGGTTGGACAGTGTTGTACCATCCAGTAGTGATGGCCAGAGCAGTTCTGGGTTTACCCTCCAGTGGGGCTGGGAAGTGGGTTACTCAACGACTTCTCAGGGTTTACCCTCTAGCATAGACTAGGTAGTGGGTCACCCGACGACTCTTGAGGGTCTACCCTCCAACAGGGCTGGGAAGTGGGTCGCCCGTCGTCTTATTTCAGGTCTATCCTCCAGCAAGGCTGGGCAGTGGGTCACCTGTCGACTTGTTCAGGGTTTACCCTCTAGGGGAGACTAGGCAGTGGGTCACCCGACAACTCTTGAGGGTCTACCCAACAGTAGGGCTGGGCAGTGGGTCGCCCGTCATCTTGTTTTGGGTTTACCCTCCAGTAGGGCTGGGCAGTGGGTCACCCGTCGACGTCTTCCAGGTCTACCCTCTAGTAGGGCTGGGCAGTGGGTTGCCTGATGACTTATTCCAGGTCTACCCTCTAGCACGGCTGGGCAGTGGGTCGCCTGACGACTTATTCCTAGTCTACCCTCCAGTAAGGCTAGGCAGTGGGTCGCCTGACGACTTATTCCAGGTTTACCCTCCAGTAGGGCTGGGCAGTGGGTCACCTGATATCCTATTATGAATTACCCTCCAGTAGGGCTGGGCAGTGGGTCACCCATTGATATTCCAGACTCGGTCCTTTCTACTAGGCTAGTCTGTGGCTTTCCTCTGTGATTACCAGAGTGGGACCCTTGGTTGTACGGGTCGGTGATGTGACAGTTTGACTTTGAGGAGACCTCTCTACTGCGGGGCAGTGTCGAGGTGTGGTTTGACATAACATGGAACTCTCAGGTACGAGGGGCACATTCCCCACTGAGATGCGTCCTTGCGATGTGACCAAAAACTGTGCAGGTGAGTCAGTGCCGCCCAAAGAGGATAGTGTCAAGGTGCGGTGAATTTAGCCCCTTGACTTGCGGTTCGGGGCAGACGTGTGGGATGCTTGGCATCGATGGTGTTTACTTCTGGGACTATCGGTGACTCATTTTGTATAGCTGAGATATGGGATGGAGATCCCCTTAAGATCTTGTTTGGGATTATTGTTTGAGCATATGGACTTGTATATAACTTGTTCTGGTACCCCCTTCTTGGGTTTGGATACTCTCCTTCCAGGAGAGGCAAAGACGTGTGGGGTATGCCATGTGCTTTCCGTGTCTAGCTTCTCATGGTTGGAAGAGCTTACTCTCCTGCCAGAGGTAGCGAAGACTCGATGGGAAGTTCATCTTCTCACCGTTTCCAACTCCTTCTGTCTGGACGAGTCTACCATCCTTTCTCTTGTTGGGTTGAGTTGGACTCTTTACTGCTCTCTCTATTGTACTTCTGCTCTACTCCCTGTTCGATCTACTGCTCACCCTTCGGTGCCTCCTTTGTTGCTCCCTTGAGCCTTCGGGGTATCCTGCTGAGTATTTTTATACTCACCCCTGCTTGGGCTTTACCCGCACATAGTGTTCCCTTGCCGACGACGGACAGGTGGAGCGTGACTTCCGAGGAGCTTAGGAGATTGGGAGCTTGGACCACGTGCGGTGCTCGGAGTCAGGTTCTAGGTGGGGGACTCTTCCAGCTGTTTCTTTTGTTCACCTGTTGACGGGTTGTGGCACTTTTCTAGTTGGGCGCGTGTTTTTCCCCTTTTTCCTTTTCAACACTTTACTTGTACTGTTTAGAGGTTGATGCACATTTTAGGTATATATATAGTAGTTTTCATTTTCTATACTTTTCTTTTCTTTAAGTCTGCACTGTTGCATTGGGTGTGATGCGTGTGTGTGTACACGTAGTTAGGCAAAGGCCTCCCTGAGTTTTTGTGCCTTCGGCGCTGGTCGCCAGCCCCTGGCCTATGGAGGTGGGCTTGAGGTAGTTGCATCTCTAGCCTAGGTAGGGTCGGGTCATGAAAATAATGGAGCTGGTGATACAACTGGTGCTGATCAGCCTATCACCATACTAGGACAACTCACTCAGGTTATGAATAATAACCTTACTCATATAGATCACCCTGATCTGCAACGTGGAGGATCAATGTTAGACGGCTTCATGAGGAAACAACCACTAACATTAAATGTGAGGACGAATCCCTTAGAAGCTAATAAATGGATAAACTCCTCAGAGAAAATATTCCATGCCTTGGGGAGTAGTGAAAGGGAAAAGGTTATCATGGCAGTTTACCACCTCACTGGAGATGCTGATCAATGGTGGTCATTGATTCAAAACACAAAGGAAGATGATGAAGTATCAAATATGGAATGGATGGAGTTAAAAGAGATTTTATTAGAAAAATACTTTCCTCATGACCATCAAGTAGATATGGAAAGTCAATTTCTGAGTGTGAGACAAAATGAGGATGGGAATGTCAGAAAGTATTAGTCTAATATTACAAGGTTAGCGAGGCATGCTGCAGATTATATACGTAACCCAAATAGTAAGATTTATCATTTCTTTGATGGATTAAAACCATATCACCATCGAGCATTAGTATCACAATCTTTCTCAACATACGACGATATAGTATCGTGTTATATCAAGACCAAAAATGAATTCTCTAAATCTTATAACAATAAAGTAAAGCAAGAGAAGAAGAGAATGGTGGAACAAGAGACAGATAAAGGGAAAAAGGGAAGAAGGATTTTCCATTATGTGATAATTGTGGGAAGAATCACCCCGGTACTTGCCTAAAAGGAATTGGAGTTTGTTATAAATGTAGAGAAAAAGGTCACCAGTCTCGTGATTGCAAGGGAAAGAAAGAGGCTATCAATGTTGAATGCTACAATTGTAGGGAAATGGGGAATTATGAAAATTAATTTCCTAAGCGTCAGGGAAACTTACCTCATAAAATACAAAGGGATCAAGGCCAATATTATGTTGTTACTACAGTTGAAGTGGAATAATTAATGTATTGGTGCTTTTGGACTGAAGGATTATATTATGGTTATAAGAATAATGTGATATATATAAGGATTGTACTGCAGTACTTGTTTTTTTCATTAAGGTTTTAATATGATGAAGGTAATCATATTTTTAGTATGTGACAATAAGATAATCTTTACTTTATCTGGGGAATCAGATGTCACAATGGATTTTGGAATTTAGATACCTTTTACAGATAGTTTGGACAGAGGTATTTTGGATAACTATAATGTTTGGAATGGATTAAGTTGAACTTTGAATAGTATTATTTAAGGTTAAAACATTTCATATGATTATTTTTCTAATATTATAATACTATAGTTTTAGGAAAAGGGTAACGTACATGTTGGGGGAAAACCCGTCGCGTCGGACAAAGCTGCAGGAATCGAACCCACAACCATAGTGCGACATGCCTTTATTACCTACCACTATCCCACAGGAAGTCCCTGGTTATTACAAAATATTTTTCCTAATCTAAATGATATGTGTTAAAATTTTGAACCTTGTACGATTAGGATAAATATAATATGTTTGAGTTCTGTTATCTTTTTGAGGGAAAGATGAGTTTGTTGTAGAAATTAGTTTAAGGTTGAAACTCTACTTGTCAAGTATATATATATATATACCTCTCTCTTATTCTATGAATTAATTATTTCTTAAACTTTAGGAAAGTAATATTAGAAAAAATGTGTTAGCCTAATACCTTATGTTTTGTTGAACTGATGATATTATAAATCACCATAGATTGAAGGCTTTGAGGTCCTCAATTTTCCACCTGTTTGTGATTGATGACCTCAATAACTCCCTACAAATATTTACGTTTTCCCTCTAATTATTTGTCTCTAATTTCCACCAATATTCTCCTAATCGAGATCATAATTTTGTGGTGAATTTTTCATTTCCTTTTCCATCTTATTAAGGCTAAATTTTATTAACCTTATTTCTGATGTGGGTTTTCCACAAAGTTATTATCTACTTTCATCCTTTTATTTTTGAAGACCAATTTCAAATTGCGAGGACAGAATTTATTAAAGGAGGGTAGAATTTAACACCCCAAGCGTCCAGAGTACACTTCTATTTCAATAATGCAATAGCTTGCATTATACGTAAGTTCGAGATTCTTACACACCGCAACCAATCAAGTAGCCGTTATGTATAGTAATACCCACTTTTTGAATTATATAAATTTTATATTTCAGAATTTACTTCATTTTTGGATTCATAATATCGAAATTAGTCAATGTTGAATTTTTGGTATTTTTCTGAGAACTTCCAATTTTCGATGAATAGTGAAAATACATAAAAACAACATTTTTAATCAAAATAATTTATAGTGATAAAGTATATTATTGAGTGGTTTTAAAGTACAATTATTATATAATTTTACCATTTTAGGCAATGGTAGTCATTATAATTAATTTCACTTTGAAATTGGACACAAACAATTGTGAATCTTTTGATATATATTATTTCTTAAAAACACGCTATTTGTTTTGACAACGAGAATTAATTATAAAATTAATTAATGCAACTTATATGTTTTGAATTTTTTAAAATAGAAATCATTTTTGAATTTGGAATATCAATTATATCTTAGGGATAATTTTTGGTATTGTTCTCAAAAACTTCAATTTTTGATGAATAGTGAAACCACTAAGTGGTAGTTAAAAAAACTGATTTTTTGTTTAAATGAAAATTTACCGTTTCTATGAATTGAATCTCAAAAATCAAACATACATGGTTTTAATTAGTAAGAAAAATGGGGTTCAATGAGATGAAAATAATTTTTGGTGAATAGTAACTTTTAAGGTTTATTAATCGCGATTAAAGGTAATTAGTGTAATTTAAGGTAAATATAATGTTATAATAATATGAAATTACCTGTACACTTGTCTTAACATTATTTTATGAGTAATGGACGACCAAGAAAATCCATGGGTCAACTTGGGGACCCCATGGAGCCACTTGGGTAAGAAAATCACATTAATAACTTTTTAATTAAAGTAAAAATAAAATTTTCACAAACATGTGTTATTTTACTAAAACAATTATTAGATTGGTTTATATAAGTTAAATTTTGGACTATAAATATTAATTGGAAATATAAAAAGATTTCCTACATCATGGTAATTTTTTTATAATTTTTAGACATTAAATAAATATATTTATTTATGACACCATGATAATGCAGTGATTACCTCATTAATGAACAATTTAAATAAAATGAAAAGATAAGGTAAAATATAATACATACACTTGTCTAAAACCTATTTTATGGGTTTATTTAGAACCCTTATCACCTTATCCGAAAAATATATCATTGTAGGACCTTTAAAATCTGAAAATCATTTCATAATAATGTAACATTTCATGACTTTCCATTAGTGGCCCTCCTCTCCTCTTATAAAAGGCCCCCACCTCCACCACCTTATTCACACCATAAAATCCATTTGGCTCAGAAAAATCTGCCCAAATACGCTCTCAACTTCCCTATATTACTCCTAGAAGCCACACATTGGGCATAAGTCATCCCAAGGAAGCCTTTGGCTCAAATCAAAAAGAGTTACCCGATTTAAAAGTAATGTCTTCACATGAGTTCTTTTGTTTTATTTTGCTTCTCCAACCCCCTAAACACGTTTTATTCATATATTTTGTAACAACTCCAGTACCTTAAATATAATAGGATTTTTTTATGAGATGTATTTGATTTAAAATTACACACACCTCTGGATAAGGGTTAAAAAACATACTGTTTTTGTAGTTGGCGAATTATTGCCTCACAAAATGATGATTGTTAAAACTTCTTTTAACACCATTCATGGTGGCCATTAAGATGTCAATATATTTATATATGATATATATTATGTTTATGTTTTATTTATTCTTATTTATTTTTCACTTATGGAATACCTTTATGATTTCCATTATGTGTAAACGTGATAATTTCATTTTAGGAAGTGCAGACTACCACCCCCTCAAAGTGATTTGAATCATTAATTTCATAAGTGGGATGTATAAAGGATGGATTAAATGATATTATATATGATATTATACTGGAATTATAATATAAATTTATATCATTATGATTTCATACCATTAAATACGAAATAGAAATGAAAGTAGCGTTCATTCGTACGTACGACTTACCGTCTCCATGAACGGTGCATTTCATTTCTTACCTCTAAATGTTATGTAATATTATAAATGAATATATATACTGGATATATATGATATATATGATATCTACATCATTAATATAATTCTGTATGTAATGGATATTTTACCACATGAACAATTTGTAATTATCAAAAGTTTATTTTTGACTCAAGTACCAAAGATCGACAAAACGACCATTATTAACAAAAATAATTACATAATGTTCATAACATGGTAATAAGTGATATAAAAGGAATAATGAACATGAAAAAAGTTCTTAAGTAAGTAGAAATTAACTCTAGTTTATTATTCAGGAGGTTAAATAACGATCGAGTCAAGTCGGACATGAGGTAAGGGACATCATCTCAATCTTCTTTCATTGAGGCATATTTTGTTTTAATACAATACTTTCTTTTATACGGTGTATAAACCCCTTTGAATTTTACATTTATTCAAAAGGAATCATTTTTATATAAAGCGTTTTACTAAACGACACAAGGGAATGTTTTTTTGTCGTATGTATGCGGCGACAATGACTTCTCTGCCGCCATGACCATTATTTGAGTTTTGGCTTCCTCTACAAGCCATAACTTTTTTTAAATGAAAAATGAATATCATGTTTTACTTTTCTTTTATTTTGGTATTAAAAATAGTTTTGATAATGTTTTTATTATATCAATGTGTTGTATTGATATCTTGTGATTGAAATGTGGAAATGTTATGTTTCCTTTATGCATGTTTTATGTGATATGATTATGTTATGGTTTGTGATATGTTTAAACCTTTTCACATAAGGAATTCATTGGAATTAATAAGTGACAGGTGGAGCCCACTATAGCTCCTCGATGCATCGGTAGGTCTAATGAGACAAACTAGTTTCTTGGCACAAGGCCTTGACAAAATCTTATTTGTAGTCTTGGCACAAGGACTTGACTATGTGATTATGATAGTTTTCCATTATGCATTCCATCATTATGAAAGTGGATATTGAAATTGCATGTGATTATTTGAATAGAAGAATATCCATGTGAATAAGTAAATGGCATTATTTCATTTTAATTTTTCCATATTATACTGAAGTTCAAGTTTAAAAGTATTTTGTTTTAGTTATACATTGCCTTAAATGTTTATTTTTATTTATGAATGTTTCCGCTATATTGTTATCCTTACTGAGCATCTGAGCTCACCCATTTCTATGTTTTATTTTCCCAGGATGTGAAGAAATATTTTATGACTAAACAGTAGGGATAGTCTTAAGGGGATATGAGTGTGGACTATGGAGACAATGTTATTGTTATTTTTGACTTTATGATGTAATGTAACATTTATGAATGTTTCTACTGTTTCCAAGGCTACTAAACTAATCGGTCTTTTGAGACTTGATCTTTTGTGATCATGATAATTTTACGTAATAATGAACCGACTCTCAGTAACTTGGGTTGGGGTGTTACATCTAGGTTGCTTCCACTTGTGGCCTTCTCTCCTTCGCACCTTAATATCAGGTCTCTTCTCTTATTCTCTTCATGTATGTGTGAAAACCCATCCTGAATAGATGAACAAGAACATGCTGATGAACGGTGCGACAAATAGTAGATTCTCACCCCTCTTTTATAATTAAGTGACTACCAGGTCCTCGTTGAATGTCCTGACCTGGTAAGGCCTGATTGTTGTTCATCCTATTTTCCCAAGGGTGAGACTTAACAAACTACCTATATATCAGACTCAAATGAATAAAACCTTTATGGAAATCACTACTAGAAGAGTACATTTGATGGAACTCATAGAGAATAGCTTCAAATCAACTGTTAATCAATATATATAAGTTGCAGTTCAAGTATATCACATCGACCTTTAACATGATACTTGGTAGACTATGAATTCACTCAGCTCAGTAGGGGATGTTCCCTCTATCTGAAAAGAACATATAAATTACTAACAATATGAAAATAATGGGGTTCCAAATAATATATTGGAAGAGTATTCATCTATTTTAATTGTATTATTTCATTTATTTTATAATGTACAATGTTATTATTCCTCTTTTGTGCATTGATATGATTTCATCCCAATCACTCATGCTCCATTAGTCTTATGGATCACATTATTTTACTATAAGAGAACTGAGAGGTATTGTGGTAGATTATTCTTTAGAATATTTTCTCTCCCAGCCAGGTGTATACCCTTTTGGGCTAGTCCTAACTCTTGTTTGGTCGTTCATTCCACAATAGTCCTATGGGTCGCTTCCCCACTCAAAAAATGGATAGAATTTTCAAATAGCCTCACCTTTTATTGATGCATGAAATCAATTAATTACTATGAATCTTATGATTGATCATAGATAAGGCATTCTATTAGACACTGGTTTAGCATTTCATAACACATGATTTTGGTCAAGTTCTATCTTTGAAGCTGGTCAGACATGGAATTCTCGTTCTATCATATATGGATTTGGTGTCATGTAAAATGGGAAGAGAGTTCGATCAGTATTTCATACATATATTAAATCAGAATAAAACCTTATGAAGGAAGGGAAATCCTGATTCAGTGCCTGAGAAGTCCAGGTGCTCACTTGGGTCTACTACCAATATTATACCAAGACCATCCGTTTCATTTATACTCATCACCTATTATGAATGGTCTAGGAAACACAAAGTGATAGAAATATAATAAGACAACGACATTGGTTTGAATATAAATAGGGACGTAATTCATTAGTAGAAGGTTCTAAACACATATATATTAAGTAGCACCTTTCTAAAGGGTTAAGAATTTATAAAAGAAAGAAACTAATCCAATCACATCTATATTTATAGTGGTATAAGGAATCACTCTTCTAATATGCCCTATCTCTTGAGTTGTATAAATTTGTTAAGACTCTTTACGACTCAATTGAATTATTGCGTCTCTATTCCTCCATCAAAAGGGATTATTGTGGGGTAATGTTAATCAAATGTAGTGTTCTTTGGTGAGGTTCAAGGATATGGATTTTTATAATGGGTGTAGAAAGGGATTTGAACGAAACTCATTACACTTATAAAGAGTTAGAACTACAGTACTTGCACCTATATAGTTCACCATAAGTTATAAGATCTTTTATAACATTATAGTGATTATCCTTAAATTTGATCTGGTCCTAAGACTAGACATATTAGGAGTAGGATGGCTCACTGTCTTCATCAGATATAGGATCACTCACATCAAATCACATGAGCCAAAGGGGAATATTAGGTATAATATAGGTAGTAAAATAAATTAACATTCTATAATTCTCTAGGATTTCATCTTCAATTTGATCTCAGTACATCAAAACTCAAGATGGGTAATCTTCATATATAGTTTCCAACAAACCTCTCTTTCAGTTGATAGTTTTTTTTCTTTCGTTTTTAGAGACTGTTTAAACTATTTGTTTGCAGTTAGTAATAAATGATATAATGGATATAAGATCTTATAGGTTACACCCTGTCCGTACGGTTTGTTTCATTTTCATTCAAGTCTAGTGGAACCACATATGATAGATTTCCACAGGATCAAAAAAGACTCAACTATTAGAATATAGTCATAGGCCCCCAACTAATACTCGATTTCATTAATGACATTATTTAAAAAAAAGTGCCTAATACCTACTAAATAACTTTATTTTGCATTATTTAGTTGAAGGTACATTAATTATGAAAGAATAAGAGGACCGATTCTACTAATATATTTGAAAATTGACTCCAGAGATTATAAGACTCAATCCCTAGTGTACTTTTTGGCATTGGTTCATGTTGGAAAAACCATTTAGGTTAGGAACTCTGACATGGGTAGGTTGATTGATCATGATAAAATCAATGGTTCTCTAATAATTAAAGGTTTTGACTAGAATCAGTACTATACTCTAATTATCTCACTTTCTAGTATATATGGAGTATATTACTGACTCAAGAAATTCCTACCATTGGCCCTAATTTCGATCCCTTATTATACTCTCATTATGATAACTTGATACCGACTCTCCTTGTGCTTGCACCTGGTATTCATTCTTTTGTTTATGCAGATGCACTTATTTTATTCATCAGTGTAATCTAAAACAACCTTATTTTGTATTCTAATAGTTGAGTCTTCATACAATATACATATTGGTTGATAGGGCCATGAGTCCTCTGCCCTCTGTAGTTCCGTTATTTATTTAGAATATTCTTACAAAATGAGTCTATTATTTAATTAGATGACTCGATCACCTACTCATTAGCAAGGCATGGTCACTTCAATTCGTATTTGACTACTAGGTGAATAGTAATGCATGAATCTCCTCATATTCATGCAATCTCGGATCTAAGATAGAGATCTTCCATTGTCAGTGACCCATGTTCGACGTGGGGAGGGACTTATGTGTTCTTCCCTCTTTCAGTCTTGTTCACCCCCAAAAGATTACAAATGATCTTTCCTCCACATGGTTCATCACGCCACCCCCTACCAGGAAGGATGAAGATTTTATTCCATGAGACCTAGCTAGGATCATGGAATTCAATTGGATTATGAATGGAATTATCATATCCTCAGTGGATCTAAATCATATGTGCTTTAATCCTCTAATAATCTATAGTATCCTACCTTATCTGACTAGACCTCAGAGGACCTAGGATACATTCAGTATCTTACTATCTAAATTATACGATAAGAGGACCTTTACTACAAACACCCTATCTTTCATGTGTCTTTCGATGTGACTTTTCTTATAAGTTGTCATGGGGACAAAATAAAAGAACCCTGTGTAAGTTTCATGTCTGAAAATCCAAAAAAAACTCACAATGTAATATTATCTCAGTATGGACAATTATTATAGACCATTTGTCTTGAAGCCACCCTGAGAATGTAAAGAGATACAGAGGTATTAGAATATGGTCATTACATAACACAATTCCTACTATTCTAGCTATGGTAGAGCAGTCAGATTCCTTATCTTAGTCAGCACCAACTGACCTATAATTTAACGTATGACTACATCATGCATCATTGTTTACAAAATTTTCCGTATCATAAAATGAGTGATATAGAAATCATGAACGACCACAAACTCACTAGATCGATGGATAGTGGTACTATGAAATTAACAAGATCGAGTTTCAACTCTAATCTAAGAGATTTGGACTTGTGAAATCAAGAGTACTGATACGAGTTCATTGAGTAAGTAACTGGGAGGTGTTACATATGTAAATTATTGAGAACTGTAGTAGATTCAGTCTAAGAGTTTTATCTTCTCAAAAAATGGATACAGGGGGGTAAGGGTCCTTTATTTCTTTTGATGCACTAAACTAAGCAAGTGTCTTTTTCTCAGAGAGGAGGAGTGGCCTAAAGGAATAGTTCCTCATGCTAGATGATTTTCATCTTTGGAAAGATGCAATAATTGATGCAGATGAGGTGAGATGCTTTCTTTCTCTCCACACTAGCTTATGTGTAATTTAAGTTCTAAACCATTATATTTTAAGTAGAACCTTTATAAAGGGTGAGGATTGGAGAAGAATTATTTCCTTCTATAAACTAGTTCAACCAAGAGTTATTTTTTTTGTAACATAATCCAATTTATTTGTCAAAAACAAAACAATAAGGTTCATATTCAACCAACTTAAAAGAAGTTTTTTTAGGCTGATGGGATAGAGCTTCAGACCCAACTGGCTAATAATGATGTTATAGGTCAGACTATATAGAATAATACCATATTTAGCCAAGGTGAACCTATAAATTAAAAAAATTACTCTTTTTTATAGTAAAAATGTTGACATCACCTTCTACGAATAGATGAAACCTAAACCATTACAAAATCAACATATAATGGTTTAGTTAGTTTTCCTATTTGTTAGACATCAGTACTCTATAATAAACAACTATTAATAGAATATTATTAGAACCTTTTTCAGAGACAAGAAAGACAAGGGATCTAGGATAGGTGATATATCTCATGGAATATAATGATCACTATATACAAATATTTTCTACTACTATCCTGATTAGATACTAGGTAGTGCTATTATGAAGGTGGAAGGGTCAACTGTGCAAGTATATTGCAACCTCTTTTTAAGGATTGAATAACTAGGTATGAAAGTAACAAACTAGTAAAAAAGAAAATAGCGGTTTTTTATTTTTAGAAGGAAGAGGATTAATCTTTCAATGAATGAAATTTCTAGTTCTGAAGGAAATAGTGGAAGAGAAACAACTGCTAGATTAAGTAAGAACACCCAAAGAGACAATGATTGATCCTTCACCTGATTATGTTGCTTCATCTTCTAGTTTTCCTCCCACGGATTGCTCAACTTATTACTGGTACTTATATATATTTACTGAACATAAAAAAAATATTGATTTTGAAAAGAATATTGATTCAATACTATATAGATAAATTACCTGTTCTTGACCCACTTAAACTACCACAGAATATTTAGGTTCACCTGGAGCTATAGATTCCACTGGAAAATCTAGAGTAGCTGAATAAATAGTAGATTCACCCCAAATAGATGAATTCAAGTGATAGAAACATCTTGGTAAAAATAAGAGTTTCTGAAAGGTCACTAAGGTTAGTGTGGTGTCTTGGAATCTTGGGAAAAGTCATGTCGTCATTCTGTTAGGCCAATTGTTGACTAAACCATGTCTACTACCTATATTATACAAATTTGGCGGTGGATGACATTTATAGTGACATTTTGAAACCTCTATGTGGACACTATTAGATGATAGATATTTAAAAGACTTTTGTATAGTAGGTTTTTAGATCTACAGTAATGGGATCAATTCTACCTTCCATTAGTACTGATCATTCCAAGACTAGAAGTGCTTTTCGATCCATGATTTTTGGTGTGATTCAGAGAGTTCTTGATTCAATGTCAGTAAATTTAGTGTTTCTGATCCAATGTGGGATGAAGCTAGGGGTTCTGGTCCTCTTTCTCTGATTGAATGGATTACCCTGGTCTCATAAACCATAGGACTTATTATCCAATCTATTGAATTGAATCAAGTGTATTTCTCTGTTGACATTGTTTTATGACTATATATAATAGTACAAGCCGGTAGTTTAATCTTTTAAATAATTAATTGGTTAAGAAATTATTTTGAAAAGCTATCATAATATTTTTTTTAATGAGACTGAGATTTCAGCAAAGGTATGAGTATTGGCTTTCGCCTTGATTCCCATTCGGGGTTGAGGTAGAAGAGATCAGTTCTTTAGGGATGTGGGTTCAAAGTATGTTTCGTCTCTTGGAACAACCCCTGATAAAAGGGAATTTGAAGCATCAATCTCATTATATTATCTATGCCATTCATGTTCTACTATTGATTTAGATGAAGAAAAGAAAAACTAAGGTATAAAATAGTCTCCCTTGAAGAAAATTGACTCATTAAGAACAAGAGTGACAATTGTAGAAGCTTGTGACAGGTATAGTGATTGGTCTAGTGACAGGTCTAGTGACCAGTCACTATCCCAAATGGGGTAGATTGGTATAATATATTCAAACCACTGTAGAAACCACTATATTTACCAAAAAAAGGTTCATATAGGTGGTTCCTATAATGGTCCACCTATTAACTATATAAAAGAGTACCTTTCTAGATTATACCGACCTATTGAATCAAATCTAGAATTAGTTGGAAAATAAAATATGATACCTTAATATAGGAAAGAGAGCCCCAGATAAGTCCAAATACGATCACTAGATTTAATTCCATCAGACATTCTACTAAGAGTGATTTTATTTTCCATCGATTATCAGATGTCTCATTACATCTATTATATGATTCCATAGAAATGGAAATGGGAACGATGTTCCTTTCTCCCATTACTCGTCCATTAAGACATAGGACAATCAATACCTTGATTCTGCCATCGCCCCTTGAAAATATACTCCATTATGCCAGTACAAAATAAAATATGGATACTCTTTTGAGGCCTAAGGATTCTGGTTCCACAACCCGACTGATAATGAAAGTCTTCCATGCCTTTCATGGTGCTTCTTGCTTTCAAGAATGCGAGTCATATTTATATATTCATGTTATCCCATCGGTGTACTCTATGATCTTCACTTATACCTCCATAACACAGAGGTTCTTAGGCTTTGAATCATTAGAGGGGAAGTGATTTATCATGTTAAAGAATGAAAATGGGTAGATGAGAAAAGTTCAGCCTACAAATAGGCAGCTAGACAGACAACAGTAGTAAGACTTCCAAGTGAAAGTGAACATGAAGTAATAACTCGTAGGCATGGAGGGGCATATCCTCTTTCGATATTCGATTAATAGAGTATATAAAGGGAATTCAAAGTCAATTTTCTAATATGGTGCTGCTTATATTGGAAAATATACAAGTACCATCCTCTAGCATGAAGCGGGGATGATGAAAAGAGTAGAGTAGGGGAATTAAAATCCAATGCCACGAGGAAGAGAAAGGTGGAATGAATCGATTAAACAGGAGAAGAAAAAAATCATTTACAACTGTTCTATACGATCTGACCCATTAGGGTCAAGTTATAAAAGATATGACCCTTTCTATTGGGTCAGGTTCTATAACCATATATATAAGTAGAATCCATTTCTATAGGGTTAGGATATGGTGCAAGCAATTAAAAATTATAGTAGAGTACTAAATGTGAAACCCCTACTACTCTTATTGATTCAACACCTCTTCCCACTCCATTGGTTGTTGTCTATATGGTCAGGTGCAGGTGGGTCTAAATGGTAGCACGATTTGAAACAATCTGTGAGCCGAGGGCAATATAATCCACATGGATGAAGAGTCCCCCAACTACCTAGACGTGAAAGAGGGTAGAGTGATGTGGTTTAGAGACAATGGCATATGGAATGTGAATTGCCAAAAATGATACAATTCGAGTGTCACAAATATGGAAAAGGGCTAGCTTTATATTTAATGCCATTTGGTGCACCGTTGACCCATGAAATTTCCATAGGAAGTCACTTGGCATCCTGTGTATAGTGGTAGTCTCCAAATGGTCCCGGATGAGAGTTTTGTATTGGGCCTACAACCTATATTATATTGGGTATAAATAGTCAATCAAAAGTCTCCTATAATAGTTTCATAAAGGACTTCACATTCATATACTCAAGAGAAATTTTATAGGTCTAATTGATCTATTCGAGGTTTGGGAGAAGGAATATTAGAGTAGAGTTCTGAATTCACTCATTGGTGGTTTCACTGTGATTTAAATGGTGTCGTCAACTGCCATAGAATGATTGTAATAGAGAAATGACCATCTAACAATGCCAACTACTGTCATGATTGCGTCACAAGATGAGTGAAAACTATACAACGAGATATCAAATGAGCTACAAAGGGGTCATCAACAATCACAACTACTACACGTGACAAACTCACCTGATTGGTTGATTGGCATCAGTGGTCTAGTTGATTTGCCTTCACCCGTCCCACCTTTAGCAAAAATTTACATCAACGACTATCAAAATACATCCAATTTAAGAAACCATATTGGACGTGTTTCTGTTTCATTTTCTATATTTTTGTTCCATTCCATATGCAAGGCAACTGGTCAAAAATATTGTATTGGTGAATGGGTTTCAAATCAAGAATCTATTTCAGAACATTGGTCCAAGAGATTTTATTTCTATTTTAGATTGAGTTGAATTGACCATTCCAGAAAGCCTTCTATACTCAATTGGTAGTGGAATGTATAACCTTGGAACAAATAGTTAATGTGGGGTAGCAACCCCATTTTCACTGTTCTAGAAGCCTCGCTTACTGGTCTAGGATACTCAAAATGCTTTGGTAGGCCCATCACATGATCGGTTGGTTAATATTTGATAGATCATCTCTGAATATTGCCTTCGGACCATCCAGTTGTCCACCATTCATATCAGAAGCACCGTACTTCTTCATTGTCAGTTCATTTGCAGTTCAACATTGCCACATGAGTACACACTATCATTTTCAACTATTATGACAGTCAATCACAACCAACCCCATGGAACCATTGTTCAATGGATCCACCCACCAATGACGATTTTGAATATGGATACGGGAACTCAACTGACTTCATGCTCGCATCTCAACCACTATTATAGACTCTTTATGAATCACATATACCCATTCACCATCAACTCCATACCATATTCCAATCATTTTTCAGAGTTGAATCATAGAACACCTAAAAATATGGTATGTTGAACCCCCCCTTCCATTATGAAAACACGGGCCCTGATGGCCCTATGTGGTTGGGTTTTCAATGTCCATGCTCTGTTCCAAATAGCTATGACAGGTATGATTTCCATACCCACTGATGGAATAGAATGGCACCTGACCTGGGAAGTTCACTTCCAAACTAGTCACTAGGGAAGATGCACCGAGTGGGTGGGTTACCAATGGGGGTGGATGGTATCCTCCAATATCGGTTTTGATACTATTAGAGTAGAGTCAGGTACTCTTCGATATAGTCCTCACACCGGGTTCCTAGGCCCCTTGGGGTGGTGTGGACACGATTGAAATCTTCTATACTATATAAACATAGTACCTTGGTAGACTTCATCAAGAGAGAGTAGCGGTTAGGTTAAAAAAGGTCTTTATTTTCATTGTAATAGAGGGTGCAATACCTTTTACTTTCATAGAGATGTTGGTGGTCGGCGGACGAGAGAATGAAAAAAGAATCTCGGTATAATATAGTCATCCCACTTTAGGCACCACTATAGGTACCACTATAGGTAAATATCATCCTATAGTGGTGTCTATATTGGTGCCTATAATGGTGAATATAGTCTATATAGAAGAGTACCTGACATGATTATCCAAGGGATACATGAAGTATCCCTGAGAATGACTAGGTCCCACTCTAGTACAGGTCAAGAGGGAGAAAAAATCATGATCATTGAACTAGTAATCTACTCTAACAGTCTTAGAACTGTACTCTTAATCGTTCGGGGATGGTGTGCTCAGGTTAGTAATCTACTCTAATAATGAGGTTGGTAAATTTCATGATTGGAATTGGGATTCCCTCCCACTCAAGTCGGTATAATATATTCTGTAGAGAATCTTCCATGGGTATGGCTGGGAGGTTATGGGGACAAACAACGCTCGGAATCAGGACTATATAGATAGAGTACTTGTTAGGGGTGATTGGTGTTTCTAGCGTTAGGGACGAGTATTATTATAATATAGGTCCATACATGACTATTGGTAGATGGATTGAAGTGAGGTCAAATTGGGTGGAAGAGGTGTCTTTTTTTAGGGTGAGGTGGTAGGAACAACTGGAGGGAAGTGAGTTGGGAACATGTTTTCTAGATCGAATTCTAATGCCACAACTGGATACATTCATCAATTGAAAACAATTCATCTAATAATTCCTAGTAATCTCAACAAACTATATATATAAGCATAGTTGGAGTTTTTGGGGTTGAGCTACATTCATAAAGTATGGTTTCACATATGAATTTTAGGAAGGACCTTACTGTTAAAATAGATAGACATGGAGTTCCGATTTCAAGACAAACTCATCCATGTGTTTCACACTAGTGTAGACTATCTTTCTGAATATCGATGCCATGTGTCCTATTGGAATATAGGAATGGGATTATATTAGGCTTTCCGGATCAAATGACATGGGATCTTGGGCAGCTAGGCGTGGAAGGTCATATCAGATGGCTCTCAGGGATGGATCTCACTGAGAGGGGTCGCCTTGTCATACAGAGGTTTCGTTAGTCTATGTTCTACTTGGACATAACAGTCTATTTTACCACCACATGGAAAATACGTCAAATTTGGACTTTATATACTAGTATTACATAATATAAAGTGTGTCTCATTACTATACTCTAATAGGTGGACCATGTGTTATGAGGTTGGGCATCCACTAATATTGGCATCACGATACAGAGTAGTGGGAAGAGATCAGATCAGCCAGAGGTTAATGTTTTTGTTGGGGGTTTGGCCATCTCAAGGGTGGTCATGAATCTATTCTTATGGGACAACTTCAATCTGATATGTGGCTTACAAACTCCAATCTTGAGATAGGACACATTGCGATGCGCGAGTCACCGAAGGTAGTATGTGGACTACCTCAAAATGGAAGCTCTAAAACCTATATTATATCAATTTTTTATTATATTTATATATTTAGAGTCATCAATAGTACTATAATATAAAAATACTCTTGAAACATCTATTGATCACTACTCTATAGGAATAGTAACTGTTTGATGTGGTACTCTGGGAAAAATACATTCGCAAATGGGTAATCACATTGCGTTCCATTTTCAGATCCGATCTGGCGAAGTTAATGCCGGAACCTACCAAAAAGATTCTTTTAGATATAACCCTTTATAACCCATAGATATAATGTAGCCAAAGAGGGTCAGATCATTTAAAACTTGAGTATTTTACCCTATTCGATATTCGGGTCTACTTAATATATAAGGGTTTGAACTTGGCTACTCCACCCTCTTCAATTTTGAAAAGTTAAAATCTATGGTACTTGACCCTATATAGTCTATCCCTTTAAATTACATCCACTTCTCTATGCCAACTGACTTCAGTTCCTTATCTCTATCAGTATTGGACCTTTCCTTTATCCCTATCAGTGGTGTTAGAGGTGGTGTTGTGGTGGGGGTATGGAGTGAAAGGCACTCGACGTACCAAAATAGAATCATACATCGGGTTTTCGAGGTATATTAACATTGGAACAACATGGGGTGGAGTGTAATGAAAGGATTATCTGAGTAGAGAAGGTTGTTCGACCTCAGTGGTTCTCTATCATTGCATGAGTTTTTTCTGGGTGATGGCAGAGCAAGATACAGAGCTACTACAACCCAACTGGTCTACTAGAGTAACATTGCATGTAGAATATAAATCCCTATGATGAATATAAACAATATATGATGAGAGATATGAGGTATTAATGGGGGATCAGATGAATCTATTGATTATGGGGTTTTAAGGAACGGTCACGAGTACATTCACAAGTACTCTTCTTATGTAGTTTATAGTAGTGTACTTAGGGTAGGTGAGGATGGAAAAATGATTGCTAGCGTTGGGGCATTATCAGATCGAACAATATGTATATCACTATAGACTTACTAGCTTGGATTTTATGGGGTTCCATGGATGGTTCATGAAGCCTATTGGGATTGTAAGGCATGCTTGATTCGCCAAGGAATTCCTATCATTTGGTGAAGCCATGTCCATGGCCATTGTTGGGAGCTATCACCGCTGGGGCCAGTATAGTTGCTGGTGTTTTTTAAATGCATACAATTAGAATTTGTTCCATAATTGATATGATGTGGCTAGAGGTGATCCTATAAACCTGGTTCCTTTGGAGGAATGATGTTCTACTTGAAGCGAAGGAAGGGAGACATACCCCAATAGTACAAAATGGACTGAGATATGGCTCCTTGGTGGTCATATTCTCAGAGGATATGTTCCATATTTCTCTCTTTTGGTCATCTTATAATTATTATTTGGAAGCAGTGGTAGAGGTCGGAATTATATGTCCACCGAATAGAGTCGTGCATTTAGATCCTCAGGATCATCCAATGATGAATACCTTGATTCCCCCAAGGTATAGAGCATCAATCACATGGAGTCATCCTGATTTAATGAACAGAAGGTACCATCGATCTATTTTTTTTCTTTACCTTATATCATATCACATGATCTCATTTTCTCTAGGTTAGAAGGTTTGTAATATGGACATATATACTTCTAAATGTCGGATAATATATATGGTTCAATTTTTTTCATACCAACTGGGTTTCACGGGTTTCATGCGATCATTGGTACACTATACTCAGGAATCTATTGTTATCTCCAATTGATAGGGATGTTTCGTAGGGCGCATCACATTTTATTTGAAATGGTAACATGGTACTATAATTTTGTAGATGTTTTTCAGGCTATCCTCTTTGTCTCAGTATATTGGTGTGGAGGCCAGGGATAATCAAAACTACTAAAAGTTTCCTCTCAGACACTATAGTAGTAGAGTACTATCCATAGTTTGTTTTTGTAATTGGAGCATTGAGGTGATATGGTCAAATAAAATTGGTCAATATAGAAAATTTCAGTTGTGGTATTCATAAATAAGGTCGATTCAATGGTTCTAGGTCTCAAACTTCATCTTTTTCACTATTGGTTCGGGCTAGCATCAATTTTGGAAGAACATTTCCCTACCTCATTTCACCACATTTTTCTCTTGTTATATTTGAGATTGTTCATGGTGATCCACCTAAAATATGTTTATTGGTTGATTCAGCTTAGTTTTTTGCCGTTGGAATTGAATTGACATGTGAATGAAATGAATCGTGGCATTGATGAATGGATTGTCCATTGATGTGGCTAGTTTCTAGGACTCATGACTCACCCTAGGGCCTAATCCACTCGCTCAATATATATATGTATTATCTAATGTGACCAATCACAACCACACACACATGTACCCAGTAACCTCATTATAAGCCTTTTGATATAAATAATATTGGTATTTGATTAGCTATTAGGTTATTTCCCCCATTTTCAGTTCATGGGTTTGATGTGGTGGTCAGTAATGGTGATCGAATAGGGATAATTATCATGTAGGGAGGTAGATCATGTGATCTAGTACTGTAATCTAATTGTCAGGTGGAATTAGTAGTTATGGATGGAGAAAACATGTGATCATATACTCTAATATAATAATCACTAGTTCAAGGGAGTATGATTGGAATTCTGAATCTATTGAGATTCATGATTTTGAGTACAGTTGAACCACTTATGCAAATTCTATTGCAGCCCCAAATACACCTAGTGGGGAATGGTCTTGAAGGTGTGTTGAAGCCTCATTTACATAACCCCAATGGAGTGCCACCGGCCTCGTGACAACGAACATTTAACATCTCTCATATCACCATCTCCACTCGCACTTGAGGGGTTCTTCCATACCACCCATCAGAGCATATCGAGCTTGATGACTTATAATTTCCAATATTGACATTGGTCTAATACTTATATATATTATCATTTACTCTCCATTGAAGGTTCAATATGGAATATTTTTCCATTCGGAGGCGACAAAATTTCGAATGCAATTAACTGGTAGCTCAACCCTTCAGCCTATCATCCATAGGGACCACTCATATGACATGGAGATTGTGTCATGTCTGTATAATATATATAGTGGATAGTAATTGGGATTTCATCTTGTATTAGAGGAACTCAGTATAATATCGGTCTTAGAGTTAGGGGTTTTGGTTGAGATCTACTCTTAAGAACTCAACCCATAGAATGAGTTCCCCCAGTTCCATTGGATGGTCAATCAGTATAATATATGTAGTGTAACATATGAGTACAAGATTGATCACTGTCATCTATCACACAAGAGTTCCTTGGATGAAGTGAGTGCGAACCTTTGTTTCTCCTTCGGCCGAATTGAGTTTTAGTATAATATATGTAGTAGGAATTGTCAGACCATTCGATGACTCCCAAAGGGCAAGACATGACACAACTAAGGTGTTATGGGGAGGGTTTGTCAAATAGTATTTTATCCTCCACCCGATTCCTTAAAATCACACGAGGAAGGTCAAATAGCACTCTTTTCTTCCTGACTTGATAAAGGAAGAATGATGGAATAATGGAAGTCAGTTCCTTACCATTTACAAAGGGTCATATCTTTTCGAACATGGCTACTTCACCCTATTTGATATTTGATGATACTTAACATATAAGGGGTTATAACCTTGGATAAATGATGTACCATAATAATATATCCAGATGATATAGGTAGAGGAAATCATTCGTTAGGGTTGAAACTTAAATATCACCTTATATATTTAGTACCAAAACCTCTCCTGGATTTCCATTAAGTGAGTTAAGGCCAACGACTTCCTACCTTTAGGTCATTGGGATATTGGAAATGGTGATTTTGGGTGGATTAATGTCTCATATAACAAGAGTTATTTATATAAATATTATATTATAATAGTTGACTTCACTTACTACAATCGATTATATCTTCATGCTTTGGGTTTGACATCTTGATTCAACATATTTCCTACACTGCTTCTTTTTTAGGTTGAGGAATGACCTTTTATAAGGGATTATAATAGGGACCAGATAGATCAAGTACGTTCCTTATTTCCTAAAATACATATCTTTTAGTCTGGTATCTCTTGGTTTCGTTATTTCTCTTTCAGCTTGGTCTTCTTCAACCAGGGAATATTTTCTATCTCTGTAATGCAATTTTGGTTTTTGATTTTATGGGAAGTAGATCATTAAGGCAATGGAAACGATTGGATATGTATTTGGATTAGGATACCCGACAATTCTCTACACTAAGGAGAGTGATCCTATGTAGTAAATGAATAAGAAAGTTGACAATGAGAGATTTCTGGGCATGTGTCTTAGATATAAAGGATTACCGGTCTAGGCATGGGTTCTTTTCGGTACTTTTCATTTAGAGAATGAGGTGATTTATGGAAGTCGGTTGTTAATGTGACTGGAACTAGTGATTATTCCTCTTTTAGTTTAATCTATTAGTTATATGATAATAAATATTGATTTTCTGATTCTGCTAATGCTTATAGAGTAAGGGTTTTTGATTCTATGATTTGGTTTTCTATACATAGGGGAGGTAACTATGATAAAGTAAATTAATGATTATACTTCTCTATGGTCACTCATTTTTCTATAGTCACCTTGAACCTCTATGTTTACCTTGTCTTGCTAATATATTTTCCTAATGGGAGGAGCTTTAGAGACCCATGAAAGATGAAGTACCTCATGTTCTTGAGGCAGCACAAGGTTTCGATTCAAAACCAACCGAAAGAGATTGAGGTATTATTAGTGAATCAGGGGGATATATTGTTTATGTTCCTACTTAGAGTGATTTATATAATTTAAGGGCTTTCCATTAAAATCCTTGAAAGGTTAGGGGAGGATTTTTTACACAGATAGGTCATCCTAAAATCAATGATAAAGCAATGTCACAGTGAATATACTTGTCTTTTGAGGTTCCATATTGAGGTACTTTCTGGATACTGGACATGGACTTGAGTTCCTTTCAAATAATGACAGTGTTTCTGTAGGGATTGAGGTGCATTTTGATCCATATTCTGGGGTTCCTTCGTTCCTTGTGAACATCAATGAAATGAAAAATGCTTAAGTAGGAGTCCCCTATTTCACTAAGGGAGTGGAGTCACTATCAAATCTATAAGGACTACGCCTTATAAGATTACATAATATTGAATTAAATGAATAATTCACATTAAGGATATTTTTAGGTTTATAGTTGTAGATAATTAGGCCATAACTATTACACAACAACTTGAATATCATATGTAGACACTACTACTCAATATCCATTTTTTCATAAAATAAAAACTCTTAAAAATAAACATGTCTAGTTCCATGTTTTAGACAGCATGACTTTTCCTTGATCCCATCCTTGATCATATTCAACTTTACATCTTGTGGAAAACATTTAAAAACATGGTATGAGAATAAAAATATCAGAAAGGGTTATAAAATAAGGGAGAAAAACATTAGCCCATCATAAATACAAATCAATGAAACCATACTTTTCAATCATAGCATACCATAAAAAATCATATGATTTATGAATAACACACACAATTCATAAATAATAATGGTAACTTATGGCATCCATATCAAACATACATTGTAGTTATCATAGCTACGCAGGGAGTTACAATTGGAATACCCATCACAGTATATTTTCTAAATCTCTAAGGAGAAACATCATGCTTACCTCGGTCACGTTACCCAATGCATTGGAGAGCTATCTCAGGCTCACCCGCCCTAGGTTTATCATGGAACAACCTGTATACGAAAATAATTCCCAGTAACCATAACATAATCATAACACAAAACACAAGTATAATGAAAAGATTACATTTCCACATTCAAATATATCAAATCAAGATATTGAAATAAACAATGCTTTATGAAATCATTTTCAAAAACATTTAAAAGGAGATTTTTTAATCAATATGTCCCTTACCACTTAGATGATTTTCAATTAATTATCATTAGAAAACATTTATTTCCATATAAATAAATCATAAAACCCATTTTTTAAACATGGACATTAATGAGAAATATTTAGATGAATAAATCTTCAAAACATTTAAAACGATTTTTTAGTTAATGAGTTTTCAGCAAAATGAGAGACTCTTAAATACAAATAATTGAGGAATAACATTTAATCAGAACATTATAATATCATGATAATAAATGGATTCATGATATAATATGTAGAAGGATAGTTAATACACCATATAAGATTTAATTGGAGCATAACAACAATGAAGTCTCAGTGGAAATGTAAGTTGAGATGGAATCCCTTAAAAAGATTGTATCCTTAAATTGAGGATAAATAAATCACATAATTATGTGTGAAAAATATGAATACACCCAATATAAGTGGATATTATGTATAAAACAATCATAGTTCATTCACACATATTCATAGTACTACATATTCATGAAGTACAAGTTGAACCCAAAGAATTGAAATTGGGTTAAGAAGTTCCCTTGTAAAAATTCTACAGCCTAATGACGTCACTTTAAAATTTAGAAAATGAGTTGATGAGATAAAAAAGTGTATCCCATCACTTGTACATAATTATTACATCAATAAGGATATATAAGAACATATCCCAACATAATAATATGTACATTAAAGACATAACAAAAAAGAAGACTTAAAAAGAGGAGCGTGAAAGGTTCCCTTACCGATTTGGTACCTTACAAAAAATATGCCACATAAAAGAATGATAATAAAATGAAGATTTAAATAATAATAATAAATTAAATTATATTACAAAAATAGAAAAATCATGGGTAGTACATACACCACAGAAAACGAAATAGCGGCAAATATAGCATGAATCTCACGGGAATAAAAAGTGAGATGAAACCTTTTACCACGTTCTAATCAATTGAGTCATATGACAAAAAGTTAATAACCACCAAATGAATAACAAAAAACCAAGAATATAATGAGAATAATTATAATATATATGAAATTTCAGTACAAAATTCACCACATGAAATGAATAAGTGGAGAACAATTGAAATCTCACGAAATTAAAAGTGAGATAAGAAAATCCCTTACCTCCTGTCCGTCTTGACTCGCTTGTTCCTTGTTCTTACTCAATAATAAACTAATGTTAATTTAAACTTTATTAATAAACTTTTATTAATGTTTATTAACCTTTTTATAGCACTTATTATGATGTTATAAAAATTATTCAATCATTTATGTTAATAATGGTAATTTTGTCGATATTTTGTACTTGAGTCAAAAATGAACACCTTATAATTACAAGTTGTCCATGTGGTCAATAGTAAATTATCTTAATAATTATATTCATGATTTAGATGTCATATAAATCATATAAATCTAGTATCTATATGTATTTATAATAGTACATAACATTTTGGAGATAAGAAGTGAAATGCACCGTTCATGGAGACGGTAGGCCGTACGTACGCATGAACGCTACTTTCATTTCTATTTTGTATTTTAATAGAATTAAAACATAAAAATACATAGGTATATTATAATTCAATTATAATATAATATATAGTATCATTAAATCTATCATTTATTCATCCCACATATGGCATTAATGAGTCATATCACATTGTGGGGGCGGTAGTCCGCACTTACTCAAATGAAATTATCGTGTTTACCCATTAAGGAAACCATAATGGTAGGCTGTAAATGTAAAATAAAGAAGAATAAATAAAATATAAACATAATATATATCATATATATATATATATATTTACATCTTATTGACCACCATGAGAAGTGGTAGGAGATAATCGAACAATCATCGTTTTGTGAGGCGTTAGTTTTCCATCCACAGAAACAGAATGTTCTTCACCCATTAGATGAAAGTGTTTGTAATATTAGATAAAATAATTCTCATAAAAAAATACTAGTATATTTAGGATACTATTTTTGTTATAAAATAAAGGAATAAAAAGAGTTTAGGGGTTGGATAAGTAAAATAAAAGATATGAAGTTAAGAGAATATTTTACCTTCAATTTGGGTAACTTCCTTTGGTTTATACCAAAAGGAGTTCTTGAAGTGCCTTATACCTAATGTAAGGATTTAGGGAGGATGATATGGATTTATGGAGCTTAATTATGAAGAGTTTGGACAAGAAAAAAGGCTTTAGAGGAGTGAGGAATTGGATAGAAGTGGTGTCCTTTTATAAGGGGAGGAGGGGCTCTTTATGAAAGTGTGAAAATATTATTTTATTATATATTGATATTAAGTTTCTAAAGGTCCAAAACTAATTAAAGTATAATTTAATATTACTCATGGTCGAAATAAAATCATCCAATAAGAATTGGATAGGTTTTGGATGTTATTTTAATATTTATAATATTATTTATTTAAATCATTTATTAATGAGGTATATACTGCATCATTATTATTTCATAAGTAATTTAATTTATTAGTTGTCTAAAAATTTAAAAAAAATACAATGATTTAGTAAATATTTTTAGATTTCCAATGAATTTTTATAGTCTAAAAGATAACTTATATAACCTCATGTAAAAATTAATTTACTAAAAGATATTTGTCTGTGTTATTTTGCCTTTAAATTAATTTAATTAATCTCAATTGTCATTATCACTATTAAGTGGCTCAATGGGGTCCAAAAATAGACCCAAATATACCCATGGTCGGTAATGACTCTTCCAATAAGGTTAAGATAAGTCTTAAGGTAATTTTTTATTATTATGATATTATTTTTACATTGAATTACTCTATTTACCTTTAACTGCAGCGAATAAAAGTCAAAAGTTACTATTCAAAAAAATTATTTTCATATTATTGAACCAAATTTTACATACTAGTAACAACCATGTATGTCGTATTTTTGAAATTCAATTCACAGAAGTGGTAAAATTTCATTTAAATGAAAAAGTTTGTTTTTTGACTATTACTAAGTGGTTTCACTATTCGTCAATATTTTTTGTTTTTCAGAGAAATATCAAAAATTCATCCTAAGATATATATTATATTCCTAATTTAAAAATTATTTCTATTTTAAAAAATTCAAAAAATAGAAGTTTAATTAATTAATTTAATATTAATTCCTCTAGTCAAAACAAATAGCGTGATTTTAAGAAATAATAACAATCAAAAGATTGACACTTGTTTATGTCCAATTTTAAAATGAAATTATTTCCAATGACCAAAATTAGATTAAATGGTAAAAATATATTCTAATTAGACATTAAAACCAATTAAAAAGATAAACTAACCATATAAATAAATTATATTAACACGCACCTTTGAATTAAAATACAATATTTTTCACTATTCATTAACAAATGAACTTTATTAGAAATTTACCAAAAGTAAATTTTGAGGTCTCGAATCTAAAAAATAATTTTATTTTGTCAAATATATCATATAAATATGACAAGAACTATATTTATAGTGGGTTCTCCATAAAAAGGAGGTAAATCGACCTTTTACTGAATATTAGAGTATTCATGCATAAAATTAGATTCATCCATATTTTAAGCCCCTAAATTTTTATTGGATAATTATAAAAACATTTAACAAAAATATATAATCATATTTTTTTTAGATCTATTCATTCCAGCCAATACAACATCTAGGCATTAACTACCATTTAAAATAATAAAATTATATTATCAGTGTGCAACATAAGATTTCAAAGAAACTCATTGTTGCGTATAGGGCATGAAATCGAGCATATAAACACCTTTAAAGTAAAATTAATATTTAATTTAAAAATATTAATATATATGAAAACTTTATATTATTTATTTACATGGGATGTTACATCATTCCCCCATTTTGTGAATTGCATCCTAGAAATTTTAAAATTGTGCTTGGAAACATCATTGAATGTCCCAAATCAGAAAAAGAGTAAATAAAACTACCACGTTAAAGGAAAGAAAGATATATAAAAAGGTCACCTGAGACAATGGATAGTAGGATTCCATGAAAACATGGATATGGAAGAGAAACTAACTCTCATTGATTAATATAGAGTGATAGAGAACATGATCATAGAAAGTTAACCTCCACAATACAATAAATTTGTGGTTGGGTAAAAGTCTGATGATAAAAGAGAGCTTTTCATTTTTTTTACATCACGATCCTTCTCATAGAGTTGATGAATTTTATTAATAACTAGTCTAATATCTTATCGAAATATACTTACTTGTCATGTTGAGTGTCATCCTTTAGTAAAACTCTACCATAAACTCATCTTTTCCCCAAGCGGAATGCATCCAATATTACTTGATCACACCTAAAGTGATAGAATAAAATTATATAGTGTCACATAATATAATAAATATTAACTATATATTTCCACTATATTTAGACATCTACCAAAACCAAAATTGGTTAGTAGATGATTAGATAATCCCTAAAAGGATAATCTTTTACGAAAAGAAAAACTATTCTTAATCTCCAAAATTTGTCAAGCAGTACACAGAGATCAAAAAAGACCATTCAATAAATAGTTGTCCATAAAATTATTCAAAATAATCCAAACTAATATTGAAACCTAAAACTCCGAAGGATTTAATCCCATAGTCTTACATAGTAAATCATAACATTTATCTCCAAATAACATGGACTGCTCTTAAAGTCTCATTATGAAAAGTAATTAACCTTATCACATATTCTAATTGATAGGTTAATAATTTTCATAAATAAATCAAGTCATCATATGTCCATAATAAAAACATAGATTCTTCCAAACTAAAATTTCAGCCATTATTCCACATTTTAAATCCCCTAGTATTTTATCTTCCTTAGGAATATAGTGTTTCCTCAAAAGAGAGAACTTATTCCATAATAACCTTTATAACTTAATCACTAAATCATTTTTCTATACTAAGTATATCCATTTGATAAAACATATAATCGCAAATAAACATATTCTTGATCAATAAAATCATTTTACAAAAAAGAATTAGTTATACTGACCGGGGAATTCAAGTAGGATAGTGTTAGGTGATGCGCCCTTGTCGCCCATCGATTGTGGGTTTGATTCCTACAGCGTTGTTAGATGTGACGGGTTGTCACCCATCCTTTGGTTTGTCACTTTTATAAAACTCAAAAATAACACTAACATGTTTTAACATCAATAGTTTTATTATACCTCTCATTTTCATCCAAATTCATTATGATCTCAATATCATAATTCTTGATGTCTTTTTTTCACCACCATAAGATAAAATAAAATGATCCACAAAATTAAGAATATCATACCTTGATCATGGTGTCCAATTGGTTTCATCGTCATCTTATTCATGTAGGTATAAGGTCCATGCATTTCTACAATGATTTAGAGATCCTTAAAAATCATTTTTTCCTCCATCCAAATACACCATGTACAACATGGGTCATATGGGTTTTCATAGAAAAAAAGTCCTGGAAAATAATCATGTATGACATATAATTTCAAAACATCTGATAAAACATGATTTCTATAAAACAGTCAGACCAAATTTGAGTTGAAACATTCAATTAATGTTCCTTTTAAAATACCATAAGTATGTGCTGAGAGACTATATTGTAAAATCAAATATAATTAAGTTGTGTAAGGGTCTCCTTCTTTAGAACCATTTTAAAAATCATAATATGGTTCAAAATCTTGTGATAAGGTAAAATATTTTTAAATGCCTTGATAATATTTACCTTTCATGAAAATATGAGAATACTGTGAAAATAGGTTTTGTTTAAATACAACCCATGATCCATGATGATAAAGAGGTATATTTGTGGTGTTTGATATCTCAAACAACTGCTTGTAAGTGAGTTGTATACTAGAGAATGTTTCACAATCATCCGAACATGAATTTTCAATAATTATTGCAAGTAATTCATCATGAATAGATTGGAATGTCGTCTCAGATCCTCCTCCTTCCATTTGTAACTGACTTTACATGACCTAAACAATTTATAAAACAAGGATATAACTGAAATAATATACCAATAATCTAATCATTTGTTTAACGAAAACTCCTAATCCCCAAAGATGTCAAAAATGACCTCTTATACCAACTATAAGCACCCGGTCGTATAACATTACATAATATTTAATTAAATGAATAATTCACATTGAGAATCTTTTAATGTTTAGAGTATTAGAGAATTAGGCCATTACAATTACATAACAACTTGAATATTACATGTACACACTACTACTAAGTATCCATTTTTTTCATTAATTAAAAACTCTAAAAAAACATGTCTAGTTCCATGTTTTAGACATCATGTATTTTCCTTGATCCCATCCATGACCCTATTCATCTTTAATTTATGTTCAAAAAATTTAAAAAAATTGGGATTAGCATAAAAATATTAGTAAGGGTTATAAAATAAGGAAGGAAAACATTATCCTATCAATAAAGACAAATCAATGAAACTATAATTTTCATTCATAACATACGTTACAAAATCATAAGATTTATGAATAACACACACAAATCATAAATCATTAAAGTTACTTATGGAATACATATCAAACATAAATTGTAGCTATCACAAATATGTACGGTGTTACACTTGGAATAGCCATCAAATTATATTCCCAAAATCTCTTAGAAGAAACATCACATTCTCCTTCTTCACATTACCCAAGGCGTTGAAGATCTATCTCGGGCTCACCCAAACTAGGTTTATCATAGAACCACTTGTATACATAAATAATTCCCAATAACCATACCATAATCATAACATATAACACAAGTATAATGTAAAGATAACATTTCCACATTCCAATATTTGAAATCATGATATTGAAATAAACAATGCTTTATCAAATCATTTTCAAAACCATTTAAAAAGAGATTATTGAATCAAAGTGTTTGATACCACATTGGTGCTTTTAAATGAATAATCATTTGAAAACATTAATTTTAATATAAATAAATATGAAAACCCATTCTGAGAACATGCATATTAATGATAAATATTTAGAAGAATAAATTGTTAAAACATTTAAAACGGTATTTTAGTTAAAGAGTTTTTAGCAAAATGAGAGACTCTTGAATACAAATAATTGAGGAATAAAATTTAATAAGTACTTTATAATATCATGATAATAATGTGAATCATGATTTAATATGGAAAATGAAAGTATATACACCATATAAGAGTGAATTGGTGCATAACAACAATGAAGTCTCAGTGGTAATGTAAATTGAGATGAAATCCCTTATGAAGATGGTATACATAAATTATGGATAAATAAATCACATAATTTTGTGTGAAAATTATAAATACACCCAATATAAGTGGACATTAAGAGAAACAAAATCATAGGTGATTCACACATATTCATAAGATGACATATTCAAGATGTACAAGTTGAACCCAAAGAATTGAAATTGGGTTAAGAAGTTCCCTTGTAAAAATTCGACAGGCTAACAACGTCACTTTAAAATTAAGAAATTGAGTTGATGAGATAAGAAGGGTATCTAATCACTTTAATAGAGTTTAAATCAATAAGTACATATATGGACATATCCCATCATAATAATATTTAAATTAAAAGACATAACAAAAAGTAGTCTTTTAAAAAGAGGAGGGTGAAAGGTTCCCTTACCGATTTGGTAACTTACAAAACATAAGACACATGAAAGAATGATCATACAATGAAGATGTAAATACTCATAAATGAAATTAGATTAAATATAGAGTACAATAATGTGATGTACATACACCACACGAAACAAAATAGTAGCAAATATAGCATTAATCTCACTGGAATAAAATGTGAGATGAAACCCTTTACCTCTTTGTAATCAACTGAGTCGTATGAACAAAAGTTAATAACCACCAAATGAATCACAGAGTACGATGAATATAATGAGAATCAAGATAATATATATCAAATGTCTGTACACAATACACCACATGCATTGAATAAGTGTCAAACAATGGAAATCTCACAGAATTAAAAGTGAGATAAGAAAACCCCTTACCTCGTGTCCGACGTGACTCGTTTGTTCCTTGTTATTCTTGAATAATAAAATAAAGTAAATTTATACATGCATAAGATCCTTTTTTCAAGTTTAGTATCCTTTTTATATAACTTATTACCATGTTATAAACATTGTGAAATCATTTATGTTAATAATGGTCGTTTGGTCGATATTTGTTACTTGAGTCCAAAATAAACACCTTATAATTACAAGTTATCCATGTGGTAAATAGTCCATTATCTTCACAATTAAATTCATGATTTAGATATCATATAAATAATATATATATAAAGTATATATATTTATTTATAACAATACATAATATTTGGGGGATAAGAAATGAAATGCACCATTCATGGTGACGGTAAGCCGTATGTACGCATGAACGCTACTTTCATTTTTATTTTGTATTTTAATGGAATTAAAAAATAATGATACATAGGAATATTCTAATTCCAGTATAATATAATATATAATATGATTAAATCTATCCTTTATACATAAAAAATATGGCATTAACGAGTCATATCCCTTTGAGGGGTGGTAGTCCGCATTTCCTCAGATGAAATTATCGTGTTTACCCATTATGGAAACCATAAAGGTAGGATATAAAGAAGCATTAAAAAAATATAAAAATAATATATATAATATTTAAATATAGTTCCATATTAATGGCCACCATTAGAGGTGGTAGGATTTTATCGAACAATCATCGTTTTGTGAGGCGTTAGTTTCCCATCCTGAAAAACAATATGTTCTTCACCCATTAGATGGAGGTGTGTGTAAGTGTAGTTAAAATAATTCTCATAAAAAAATCCTAGTATATTTAGGATACTGGTTTTGTTATAAAATAAAATAATAAAAAGATTTTAGGGGTTGGAGAAGTAAAATAAAAAAAAGTTAAGAGAAACTGTTACCTTTAATTGGGTAACCTTCTTTTGGATTGAACTAAAAGGAATTTTTGAAGTTTCTTATGCCAAATGTAAGGCTTCTAGGAGGAGTAGAGGGATGTAGTGATATTAATTGGGTAGAGGTTGGATGATCCAAAAGTCTTTATAGGTGTAAGGAATTGGTTATAAATGGTTTCATTTTATAAGGGGAGGAGGGGCTCTTTAGGAAAGTATGAAAATATTATTTTATTATATAATGATATTAGGTTTCTAAAGGACCAAAAAAAATTAAAGTCAAATATAAGATTTATAATGGTATAAATAAAATCATCCAATAATAATTAGAAAGGTTTTGATTGTTATTTCAATATTTATAATCTTATATATTTAAATCATTTATTAAAGAGGTATATACTGCATCATTATTGGGTCACAAATAATTTAATTTATTTGTTGTATAAAAATTATATAACAAATACCATGATGTAGGAAATATTTTTTTCATTACAATTAATATTTATAGTTGAAAATATAACTTATATAACCCCATGTAAAAATTAATTTACTAAAAGATATTGTTTTGTATCATTTTTGCCTTTACATTAAATTAATTAATCTAAAGTGTCATTATCACTATTAAGTGGCTCCATGGGGTCCCAAAATCAGCACAAAGATTCCCATGGTCTGTCAAGACTCATCCAACAGGGTTAGGACAAGTCTTAAGGTAAATTTGTGTTATTATGATATTCTTTATACATTGAATTGCACTATTTACCTTTAACTACAGTAAATAATAGTCAAAAGTTACTATTCTCAAAAAATTATTTTCATCTTATTGAAACAAATTTTACTTACTAATAACAACGATGTATGTCGGATTTTCTAAATTCAATTCACAAAAGTGGTAAAATTTCATTTAAATGAAAAAGTCGGGTTTTTACTTGTACTAAGTGGTTTCACTATTCATCAAAATTTGATATTTTTCAGAAAATACCATAAATTCAGCCTAAGATATATTTGATATTACGAATTCAAAAATGATTTCTATTTTACAAAATTCAAAAAATATAATATTCATTAATTATTTTAAAATTAATTCCCCTTGTCTAAACAAATAGCGTGTTTTTAAGAAATAATAACTCTCAAAAGATTAACACTTGTTTATGTCCAATTTCAAAAATAAATTATTTCAAATGACCAAAATTATATTAAATGGAAAAAATATATTCTAATTACACTTTAAAACCAATAAAAAAAGTAAACTAACCATATCAATAAATTATATTAAAAGGCCCTTTTGAATTAAAATACAGTCTTTTTCACTATTCATTAAAAATGAGCTTTATCAGAAAATTACCAAAATAATTACCCAAAGTAAATTTCGATGTCCCTAATCTAAGGAATATTTTTATTATTTCAAATAGAACATATAAAAATCACAAAAACTAGATTTAAGGCGGGTTTCCATCAAAAGGCGGTAAATCGACCTTTTATTGAATATTAGAGTATTAATGATGAAAATTAGATTCATTTATATTTTAAGCCCCTTAATTTTTTTGGATAATTATAAAAACATTTAAAAAACATATATAATCATATTTTAGTTAGTTCTATTCATTCCCGCGAATACAACGGCTAGGCATTAACTACCATTTATGATAATAATATTATATTATTAGCGTGCAACGTAAGATTTCAAAGAAACCCATTGTTGCGTATCGGGCATGCCATCGATCATATCAACCCCTATAAAGTAAAATTAATATTTAATTCCAAAATATTAATAAATATGAAAACTTAATATTCTTTATTTACATGGGATGTTACAAAATCTCTTTGTTTTCAAGGATTGGTATGTTAAAAGTGATATTGATATGGATAAGGAACTAATTAAGATTGTAGTTGTAGGTTTTCACACTGAGTTAACACATTGATATTCTCAAACAAGTAATTATTTGATTATCTTGTCATAGAGGTTACTATATTAATGTAGTGAAGGGTATTGTTGGTGAATTTGTCTCGGGGAAGCGGGTTAAAACCAATGACTGGGCATATGTCGGTAGCTCTCAGTTTTGTAAGAATGAAATAAGTCCCTATTATTATGAAAAAGGGAAAGGGTGAATAATAAAGGACATAGAAAAGGAAAAGCTTATGGAAAGTTGAAAATGGAGGTTCTTTAGGGTATATAATGGTTCTTGGTGTTATACATTCCTTACATCGATTTCGGTGCCTTCAATAGGTTCCTTGATTACTGACATCGCTTCTAGAGCGTACCTAATAAGAGGAAATCTCAAAGTCTTCCTTTTGAATGGTTACATATTTTTATTAGGGTGAGGGTATACTATATTGGATAACTAAATTCTAATATCAATAGGAAAATATTTTACTAAATGGTAAAAACCCTTAATTTAGAACATATATATAACTAACAGAGCTAACGTCTTAGATGTTTCTTTTGGTCCTATGTCAGTGATTTCTGTAGCGATGAAAGTAAATATAGTAGGTGGTTCATCTACTTAATATATTAGGTGATATATAAGTCTGAAACATATTTATATATATGTTTTTAAAGGGTTGAGAAATAGATATGTAAATTCATTATTATCTTATTGTAAAAGATCGATGTGAATTATTTTTTACTTACATCATTTGATACAATCCTTCCACAGGGTTGAACAAGGGATTTTGCTTCCTGATCTAGCTACATTTGGTTCAAGGATTCTGGTATATGTTTTTTCATGTTCTTGTCCCGTCACTGTAATCACTTATCGAATAAATATGACCATGAAAAAACATATACTAGGTCCCCCTTGCACAATATCTGGGTTAGAAGTGTGATTACAAGTATTTGTGTCCTCAATCATATATGTAGAAGAAAATAACTACTCGAAACATTAATTAAGACCTCAAAAAATAGTGTTTCAATTAATATTATCCTTTTAGGATAGTATTGGGTTCCCCCTACTGTACTATCTCGACCAACGGGAAGAGGGACAACCGAAGGGATGGACTGAATTATTTTGGAGAGTTCACTTATTATAATATAAGGATTTTGTTAGTCAATATATAATAAGTGCTTTCCTAATCTAATAGTTTTTCCTTCTTGTATTTTGATGCCCTAAAACAAATTTGGAAAAGCGGCATCATTACATGGGTTACTCCATTATACCCCTGAGGGGATACTTGTTTGAGAAGAATCCAAGTCCTTTCGAAAGTGTTAAAGAAGGAAGATCAATCTTATATATCATAGTTATTACTGATATTGAATAATTAAGATATGAATGGAACCAGGGAATTGTCCTTGTTTCAGGGAAATTATTTTCCTTCTCATACCTTCAAAACCTAATTGGTTCCACAAATAAAAGTGGCCTCACATCCTACTAGGCTGGCCTTATCCTATTTCTACATCTGCTACTAATGTCCTAACATTGGGGCATTGCGTTTCAACTATTTCATTCCTTACTTGTCAGTGTAATGACCGAATAGAGGCATTATGACTATTATGGTTCTATTACCTACATCTCAAGATTATCAAATAGATATTTAATCAACAGGAATTTTCTGAATACATTGGCTCTTAGTTCAATGAAATTGTCCCTGTAAATATAAACTAAATCTGAGTTCACATTCTAGTTCTATTTTTGTAAGCCAGATGTGACCTAAAAAACATTCTACATTCATACCAGCAGCCAAAAAGTCAAGAGTGTTCTTAGAGTCTTAGTTAGTTGTTCTAGTTTAGGATAGGACAATATTGGGTCTCTTGCATAGGGCTTTGGAAGTAGAAATGAGAAACCATCAGAAGATTACTATTTGAAAAAGGTAGTGTATGATAAGAAAGAGTAAGTAAACAAATTTGGTTTAGAGATAGGGTGATTTTCATTACGATTCTATTCAAACAAGAAATTGCACCTCTATTAATCCCTCATATCAGCCAGTTGTCTTATGTCGGGAGAAACAACATTTAGGTTCGAAGGCTTTAAAATCACAAACAATAATTATTCATAGCATCTGTTACAGAAGTTGAAGAATTCATTGTTAATTTTCTCTCTTACTAGAGTAGGTATTCATGGATTCGGGTTTCCTATGTATAAATCATGGAACTAGTGATTCCCTTGCGATCGTGTCTTCTTACTGTAGAAAGATCAGCACACAGATTATGGTTTATGACTTGTGGAATATAGGATAATGCGATTCCTAATTTCCAGCATTGGATGAGAATTGAGAATGATGTCCTCTTCTCTCCATCTTCTATTATAGAATTCTTGGAATTATATATTTGTAGAGAGGAACATTTCTAGTTCTTTAATATGTTAGGGTCCTTATCTTGGAATTCCAACAGCCTCAAATATACTGCATCTTATTCAATTGGTGATGATTTCTCTTCCTATTTGTTCGCACTAGAGTGAGAGAGTATATTCCTTTCGATCTAGGTAATAAAAATTCAAAAGAGAAATGAGTGGTTATTTTGACATGTTGAAAGTTCCATGTTCTTCACTCAGAGTTCTTTTTGAACCCTTAATAAACCAAGACTAGATAAGATATATGTTGTAACTATAGGGGATTCACTAGTAAAGGTAGTATAATTGTATAAATTAGACAATCATGTAAGATATTTCATTTGTAAACATCCACCATGGATGGTATTATTGGAAGGACTCTTAGACATGCGAAGACAGTTTTGAACATGAATCCCAAATACTTTTACTCATAGAAACCTTCTGGTCGTCATTCATACAATGCCATTTGACTTTTTTGCTACTACTTATGGGGCATACACTAAGTATGATCCTAGGTCAAAGGAATCCCAACCAAAAGAATAATGGAACATGAACTATATATGAGATTACCTTTGGGATGGAAGGAAGAAGTCTTTTTCGGCAACATGTACTAGATTTTCCATTGCCTTAGAGGAAACTAGCCCTACATTTATTGGTCTTACCAAACGGGAACACTAGGTGAAGACCATATTAATCCATCCAATTGGGATTGCTTCCCAAAGATCATTAGCTTTCTCCCAGGAGTGATAAAGTGGAAATAGGAGAAAAAATTACACTATTTCATTCAAAATCATCTTACCTAGAGTATAGAAAACCCTTATGCTAGGAAAGCACTCATTGTTTGCTAAACAAAGTCCAACTGTTGGAACTAATACTAAAACACCATCAATATTAACTGGCCTGGACCACTCGAATGAAAACCATCTAAGGAAACATCCACAATCCAGAAAACAAAGGGATCTCAAACTGCTGGAAGCTGGGAAGACCTTATGACATAGTTTACCACATTTAATGTAGCTAAGATTTCTCCCACTCAAACAAATGGAAAAAAAGTGAAAGCCATGGGTTTTCTACTTATATATATATATAAGGTGATATATAAGTCTTCTATGTGTTTAAATATATGTTTGTAAACCAAATAGGATGAAGTATCTGAGTTCTAAACCCTTATATATTATGTAGAACCAAATATGGTCAACTATATATGGAAAAGTTCCATAGATTTGAGCCTTTGTAAACTGAATAGGGTCAAGTTTACATTTTATAAACCCTTATATATTAAGTATCACTGAATAGGGTCATCTATATAGGGTCATGTACAATATATCAACCCTTCCTAAAGGTTATGGAATCAAATGATTTTTTTCTGACAAGGAGAAGGATGAATATGGGCATTCAATTAGATCATTAGGATTTTCTATCATGTAATTAAGGGATGTAAGTGATTATCATAGGACTATAACAATATTATAATATAACAGTATACCCTAGGAAGGGAAAAGAAACTGTAATTAGATCAACTAAAACTTACAGGGCAGCGGGAAAGCAACCCCAAGTAAACTGACTAGCCTACGCTAAAGAACCTATTCGATTCGCTTTGATAGAGTCACTTAATCCATATAAACAAGGTTCTAAACCCTTATATATTTAGTAGCACCTTTTGGGTAAATGTTCTGTTAGATTTGACCCTTTATAAATGGTAAGAGAATTTGAATCCATTCCTGTGAAGAGTAAAGGTCAAGCTCGAAATCCTGCTATATATATAAGTAGAAACACCTATTGGGAGTTCTGTATTAAAGTAGAAGCTAGAAAAGAAAGTGGCGGTAAAATGAGATGAACTTCAAAACTAGTTCTATTCTATGTTCGCCCCAACCCTTCACATATATTGATCTCTATCCATTCTCCATGTATCTATCCTAGGAGCGGAGCTGTAACGAAAAATATTGAGAGTTCAGATCAGTCTTCTATGTTATCACCATCTTTGTTCCAATATTGATGTTTTGATCCCTTATATACGTGAAGAATATATCAAGTGATTATGTGTTGTGAGAAAAGATATAGTAAACATTGAACGAACAATCTCTATGATGACCCTGACTTCTGATTTATTTATTCAAGCTCTCCAAAGCATGTAAAGAAGTGACTCAGTCCATTTTTCAAGACACCGTGGCTGAATTGGGACATCATCACATTTGGATCCAGAGAAAGAATAGAAAGCTATATTTGAGATCAATGAATCCGAAGAAGAGATAGGCAATAAATCATTGAAAATGTCTCTTCGACCACAATATAATGAAAATAACCAATAGTCACTCTCCCTGATACTGGAATTCCATATTCTATCTTCAACAAAGAAAATGATGTAGACTCAGACTAAACCCAAGATGCATTTTCCCTTTCTAGGATTTCCAATGGTCGAGTTTCTTGCTATTTTTTAAAAAAAGTTGTGTATCTTGGACAATACTGAAGGGGAAAATCGAGAGGTTGATGATTTTTTGATGATTTCCTGACATGTTTTCAACTCACCATGAATCTATCCATATATGATATAAGGATCAATCAATACGAGTCTATAATTTTCTTCATGGTAGGTAATAAATGTTGTCCTTTATGGTTGTTAATATAAGAAGAATATAAATGATGACGTCGTTGGTATAATATTTGTAATAACACTATTATAGTAGAGTACTGAAGAAGTCTCTCAGCATTCCAAATCATTCTATGCTGGTGAAGGAAAACAATTCAGTCATACAGAGCTGGAGATGAATAAATTATTGATTCAATGTAAGCTACCCCAGGTACTCACTATGATAGGAGTATTTCTCTTTAACCTAATTATATCTACACATAAGAAATGATTCTAAAATATCTAACCCATTAGGATTAGCTTATAAACCCTTATATATTAAGTAGCACTGAATACTGAATAGGGTGAAGTAGCCATGTTCTATAATTTTTAACCCTCCTCGGATACTTTATATATAAGGGTTAAAAAGGGTTAGATATAAAAGAACCTAAAAGGGAGGGTCAAGATTTGAGTACCTTTTATGATCATGTCATTGATCTCACCAAATGATAAGATAGTTGTTAGCTTAGGTGTTTTCTCGCACGTAACTTGGGCAGTCCGAATCGAAGAGCCCTATTGCCTCTATACTGGGAACCTTTTTCTTTCTTGTATTCCTCTGAACCGAAGGGTCCCCAAAGAAATAATCTATTAACAAGTACCTTGTGAATGATCCCAAATCATTATTAAAGCTTGGTACAGAAATAATGATAAATGGAGTGAGTCCTCTTCCTATTTTATATCTAGGTGTCACCTCCCCTATTATGGGAAATCCCCGTAGATTGAATTATGCCTCAAGCATAGCTATCCTGATCTGTAATATAGTTCTATCCTCTAATGGGGCTTCTCAAAATGGCTAGACTGTTGTTTCTAGATCTGATGTTCAAACTAATCAGATTAACCAGACTCTATTTATAGAGTCTTCCTTATTCGAATTGTAATATATATAAATATATATATAATAAGACATTGTTTTCCTTCTCAAACTTTAGAAGTGGTCAGATCAATGGTACTTGAGCATATATTGTTAACCCCCAGTTCTGATTTATATATGCTATCTCTCTTTTTTGAGGTCTCATCAACCTATGGAAATCATCCTTGATTCATCAAATTTGATATACATGATCGTATCTAGAATGAAATCCCACGGAATGTATGGAGGTAGCACTCACATATTCATCCAAAAACTCTTATTTTTAAGAATGATTCTAGTCATCTGCAGAATGAACCTGAGACAAAAACTGGGTCTTGGCATGTCTTGTTGACCCAAATCTGGTGTTGGAATTGTTTCCAACACTGGTATTCCAACTAGAGTTGACATTGGCAATGTTTTTACCCTTTTGGGATTTCACGATTTTACTTCGATTCCTCAAATTCTTTTGGTTTTGGATTCAATCCCAATCCATCCCTCAAAGATGGACCGAATATCGAGTCAATTTCCATTTTCCATTGTCAACTTCTTTTATTTGAACCCACCCAATAGTTAAATAAAACTCACTATTCTAGGTCTGAAAAATAAGAATAAAATAATTCAAGTATCCCTACTAGAATAGAAAATGAGGGATCCTTCATCTTTATCACTCTTATAGTAGCAGGTGGTGATTTTACTTTAAATAGACAGAAACTGTAGATGGTTGACTTGGTTACCTCTTCCAATGATTAAGTAGATTGATGAAAGATAGATTTGAAGACAAAGTGACAAAAATATAAATGTTTGATCATTCAGAACCTGTAGGAGAGTGTATTTTGGAAAAAATCATTCCATTCCTTTCTAGTAGGAAGGTCATGCAATGTCAACAGCAGTGGTAATTCCCCCTTTCATTTAATGATTCCTTTAATAGTTCGTCATGGCTCTTAATGTTTACTAATGTATTTTTATATCAATTTCAGTGATCATGAAATGATAGTTACTCTGTCTATATAGTCCTAATCTGATCAAAGTGGATTCCAGAACCTCAAGCAATTGCCTCTTCATCTTTATTTCCCCACCCATTTTTGTTATTGTCATTCAAAAAGGGGAGTTCACATCGTGATTCGACACATTACTATATGTCTGATCAAGTGATGTAGACCATTTAGACACAAATTCAATTTCAGCTAGAATAAAAACATTTCCCGGACATTTCTAAAGGGATTATACTTATATAATATATAAGGGTTTAGAACTCAGCTACTTCACCCTATTCAATATTCAGTGCTACTTAATATATAAGATTTTATAACCCAAGATACATGAGGTATCTTAATATCTAGATTATAAGGAAGTAGGACCTCAACCTATCATTTAGAACATTTTTCATTACAAATAAGAAATTCAACTTTGGGATACTTGACAAGAGCCTACAGAATGTGTCAACGGTAGGAGCACAACACCGCCCCTGACTTATGACTCAAGTGTCTGTTCTCCTCTGACTTTACTGGAGGAGATCACTTTCATTCACTATTTGAGTAGAGTAAATACTTTTGGATCATACTCTCTCAAATGTATATGTTCTCACTTGGCTACTTGATAGCTCTTCTCGGAGCTTGGATATCGTCCACTAACTTGAGATGTAAGTTCTTCTTACCCAAGGATTTACACATGAAAAATCACACTCTTTCTAGGAAAGAATGATATACATTCATAGGTAACCCAGTTAACCATCTTGTAAAAATGAACATCCTCCTATACAACGATTTAACATACATTATCTCACATTTTCTAGAGCATCACACCATTTCTACATTCTAGAAATGAAATAACTGAAAATGGATGAACCAATAAGGATATCACTAGGTTTCACGATCTTGATTTTCAAACAAGATAAGATTGAAACCCTTCCCCAAGAACATGACCTTGTATATGATGTCTTGAAGGAAACTGAAAGGTACTTATTTTAGGAAGGGAGACTACTAGTTTGTCCTTGATGAAGTAGTTACAATCCTTAATAAAAGAAATAATATCAAGAGAATCGGTTTCATTTCATGTATTCACTCATAGCAGGATCTGGTTAAATAAAAAAGAGATTCAAAATTTATGTCTCGTAGATGTCCTTGATACACCTCTGATACTACACTGACATGTTGTTAGGTATTCCGTTTTGGGATGAACTATCTCATACTAACAACAACAATTATATTTTCTTCCTAATTAGCAGGACCAATTCTAGTGACGGATGTAAAGAAGCAAATTTACCTCTGAACTATATTTATTCGATATGAATTTATATTGGAAACTATATAAGGAATGTTACTGACTATACTGTAATAGTATTGAGTAAGGACAAGCTATATAATTTTTGAGGGGCAAACTGGTTTTCAATGTTTGTTCATTCTAGATAGGGTTTGATCCTTGACCATCTTCTGAAGTTCAAAATAATCAACTAATAGATGTGACTCAGCAACACAATGCCATATTAAGAAGGATTTCGTTCATGTTGTTGCAAATGAGGTGACATCGGACATCATTCAATGTCACAGTACATAATAAATCCTTCTTTCAGAACATTTATTAAAACTGATTGGGATAATTAAATGAAGAGTACTGACATTGATCAACTTCAAGGAAATTGATTGACTGGGAAAAGACCTAACTAGATAGGTGGCTTGATGTGAAAATTGAATTTGAGACGGCCGCATTCTAACTATTGATTGAGGATCACTTCATCGCCCTGATTGTTAGAGTCTTTCTTGATTATGATGAACTCCTCTACACCCTAGGACATTCATTCTACCTAGAGAGTACTTGCTACTCTTACAAATCTAGTCGTGTTTCAATTATGCTTGTGAGAGGTTATAACCCATTAGAACCCTTAGATATAAGTAGTAGATACATATATATAAGAGTTTAGATGTAACAACCCAAGATTTTAAGAAAAATATTCTTTTTAATTTCATTAATGTCTTGTGTTGTACGCTAAACCAAAAGGAGATAGCACAACATGCATCCCTGACTTGGATTGCATTACACGCAAGCGCGACCTTCCACGATAGCATGTGTTATACGCAATACCGAGTTTCGCTAAACAACGATATGCTATTAAAATATTATTAAAACTAGCCATTATGAATAGTAATACCCACTTTTTGAAATTTTAAAAATTTTATTTTTGAAAATGGACTTCATTTTTGGATTCGGAATATCGAAATTAGCCTAGGGTGAAATTTTGGTATTTTTCTGAAAACTTTCAATTTTTGATGAACAGTGAAAACACTGGGTTACTATTTAAAAACCAACTTTTTATTTAAATAATTATTTATTTTATTTAAATTTTTTTAGGTCAAAATTGATACATAATACCTATATAAGTTCAATGTAATTCATTGGATTAATTTTATAATAATTTTAGATATATAAAAATTTTATTGAACTTTTCACCGTCTTTTACCCACCTCCTAGGAGAATTTGAAAATTTAAATAAAACATAATTTTACCGCTTCTGTGAGTGGAATTTCCAAAATCCGAGAGACAAGGTTGATGTCAGTAAGTAAAATGTGGTTCAATTAGATGAAAATAATTTTTTGTGAATAATAACTTTTTACTTTTTTTCCACAGTTAAAAGTAAATAGGGTAATTAAGGGTAAAAATGATATGATTATTACCCTAACACATGTCCTAATTCTATTGTATAAGTGTAATTCGACCAAAAAAACCTTAGGAATAAAATATGACCATTTAGGCCCACTTGGATTAGATTAGGACATTTATTATTAATTTATTTAAAGAAGGGTTAAAATAGGTAAAATCAAAGTTTAATAAGTAAATAATTTTTAATATAGGGTTATACATAAGATAAATACGATTATAAATATTCATTAGAAAGATAAATATGTTTAATACAGAATTATATTTTATTTGTAATTTTTAGACATTAAATAATTTAATTTATTTATGACACAAAGATGATGCAGTAATTATCTTATTAATGAAATATTGACACAATTGATGTTATAAATACCCAAATAAATGTAATTTGAGAATTTTTATGAATTCCACTAATTTTATAGGTTAATATGACATGTTATTATTGATTTAATTATCTTTTTTAGAATTAATTATTCTGTTATGATTTTCAAAAAAATCAATTACTAAATAGTGTCAAAATTGACATAAAATTGTTTTTAAAACAAATATTATATTATTGATTGTTATTTTAATCCTAAAAATATAAGGTTCGGAAAAATGACTTAGATAAAGTTATATATATTAATTATAAACATATTGGGGTTATTTTGGCTTGTTATAGTATGTTTATTAACCTTATAGTGTAAGAACACAAGAAGACACGGTAAAAGTAAAATTATTTAACTTAAAGTTAAATCTAAATGATAATGTTAAAATAGGAACCTAAACATGTCTAAATTCTATTGGATGAGAGGATTTAGACCCCTCCCCACCTTAGATACGAAATAAATCAATTTGGATCTATTTAAAACCGAATATGGCTATATAATAAAATAATATTTTTTGATTTTCCAAAGGTGTCCCTCCCTCCCTTATAAAAGGGCACCTGCTCCCTCTCTTCCTCACACCACTTTGAACCTTCAAGCTCGGCCAAACCCTACCAATTTCTCCTCTACACATCCCTAGAAACATCCTAGATGTTTTTTTCTTCTTCAAAGACCAATTTTAATGCCCTAAAAATAGGTCTCAAAGAATCGCTTCAAAGAAGAGGTAATGTCCGATACCGATTCTTTCAACTTTATTTCTTCTTCCACTTATTCTTCTTTAGTTGTTTCATTGCGAAGTAATAACATCAGTATCACTCATATACTGATATGTTATTATAAGTATGAAACAACCCTATTTAATCATCTATCCATCCTACGGAAAATGAAATCACCACGCGTGCGTACGTACGGAATACCGTCTCCACGCCGTGGTGTAATCTATTTTCCACCACCACATTACTTAGATGGGTATAATGGTGTAAATAATGACTATATATGATTATTGTAAAGTGATATTGATTCTGAAATAGTATACATACACTCCAATACAATTCCACGATCATGGGAACGATATCATTGCTCGTGCGTACGTACGGAATACCGTATCCACGATGTGATGCGACTCGTTCTACATGATCTTCATTGCATAATGATTATATAAATGAATTAAATGAATGAATACAATATATATCACACTAATACCATTCTGTAAATTAGGTATCTATAACCTAAAAAGAAAAATAAGAATTTATTCGATAAAACACGCATAAGAACAAAAAGTAATAAACACCCGAATAACAAGTAGTAATGAAATATTACTAATAAGAAGCTAAGAATATGACCATATATGATATCATAAAAATAAGAATGATTCTAGAATAAGTCAATAAAATTATTTAAATAATTATACAGGATGTTCAGACACTTACGAAGCAAATCAGACCTATGTTAAGGAAAATATCACAATCTCATTTTTATCTGAGATTGTTTATACTTTGGAATTTACTGGGGTGTATTTTATCATCCACATCCATGTTTCCTCAATATGTAATATTTATATCCTTCTAAAATAGTTTATATCCAATTTTACCCTTCGGTGAGTTTTAGGTAAAAGATATGAAAGGAATCTTTTGTCGTTTTTCATACGAGGTAGTTTTTGACTTTTCTGAAAAAAGTACGAGAAGAATGTTTTTTTAACTTATACGGCATGAATGGATTTTTAAACCATTATTTCCGAGAAGCTTCCCTTACAAGTTTTCATGTTTATTTTTAATTAACTTCTTTTAGTTTAGAATTGTATGACATGTTAAGAAAGGAAAAGTGTTTTTGAAGTAGAAAGTATATTTTCCTCAAGAATGGAGTTCAAGTGTTTTATCAAAATTATTTTCCATCTAAGATAATAAAGGATTCTGTTTCTATCCCTATTATTACATTGATTTGATTATGTTGTGATGGAATTATTTTTATGAATTCCTTTATCTTATATGAATTGATTTATGATGTCATGATGTTTAAGATTCCTATTTTTTTTACATGGGTTATGCTATGATGTATGGTTTATGATTTTGTGGCACACATAAGAATGGTATCATTATGAGATGGGTGGGACCAACATCTCCCTACAATTAATTGGGTAAAGACTTTATATCTCATGAGATAGACATGGCTGGAATGGTAGTTTAAACCGGTTCAGTGAAACATGACTGAAATGAGGAGTGAACTGAGTTCAGAAATGGACTTTGTCCACTAAGATAGTCTTGTAAATGAGTCTTGACTAATAAGAAATGATTCTCTATGATTATGTGTGTATGACACAAAGTTTCATGTTTTAAGTTATGATTATTGTGATTATATTTCACTACTATGATTTATCCCATGTTATGATATTATGATCTCTTTTTCAAGTTAATATTTCCAAAATGTTATGATCTTATGAATATGATGTGATTGATATTTCTTTTGTTTACCCTTACTGAGCATTTTAGCTCACCCTTTTATGTTTTCTTTTCCCCATGATATAAAGAATGGTTTTAGGTAAGAAAAAAGGGAATATCTTTATGGGAGATGTTGAAGATCTTTCACAACGATTATAGGATTATATTCCGAGTTTCCAAAGACACTAAACTATTACGGTCCTTTTGTGTGTGTTTTTGTTATGTACTAAGTATTCCGCAAAAGTAATGTAATGTCCATGTACGTCAAGCATAGGGTCTCTACAGTTGGTATCAGAGGAAATGTTTAGTCAACCTTTCGAAACTAGGATGCGAGAACTTTAGTAAGATCCCTATAGATATTTATAAGGTATGTATAGGGATGTACCTAAGGTTAAGTATAAGTATAGGTTATAGAACTATAATTACGTTAACCTAAGATGTTAGATATTGAAGGTACTCCCCCTTTATTATGTTGTTTTACCTAGCAGGATTTTTGCCTCTCACACTATTCTTTTTGGGTTTTAGATGATGGCTGGAACCCGAAGGAACCGTGTTGATCAATGTAATGGACAATGCAATGATTGTCCTCCTGAACAAACAAATGTTATGGGAGATGGAGTGAAAAATCTTATTGCTATACTTACACATTCTATGAATCATTCTGGACATTCAAATGAGCATAGAAGGGAACAATATTCTATTGAGTTTTTCATGAGGAAACGTCCACCTTCTTTCAGTGGGTCTTCTGATCCACTTGTTGCTGAACAATGGATCAGTACCACTGAAAAGATATTTTCAGTTCTTCAATGTTCTGAACATGATAAAGTCATCTTAGCAGTATATCGTTTGGAAGGTGAAGCTGATCAATGGTGGAATCTTATCAAGAATACGAGGCCAATAGATGAAATTGAGTCCATGGAATGGGACGAGTTCAAGAACTTATTTTTCAATAAGTACTTCCCTCGTATTCTTCGAACAAAGATGGAGAAGGCATTTCTTGAACTAAAGCAAAAGGATGATGAATATGTTGGTATATACAAAGCGAATTTTACAAGGCTTGAAAGGTATGAATCTGGATTTATCATCCAACCAAAAAGTAAAGTTGATCGATTCTTCAGTGGATTAAAACCAAATATTCGAAGGGCATTAACTATAAGAGACTTCAGTAGCTATGAAGAAATTGTAAGTTGTGCTATTAAGGTGTAAATGGAAGTTGGTGTTACATATCAATCTCATGGTTTTGACAAGAAACAAAAGATGGAGTTCAAGGAGAAATCTCAGAATAATGGTGAAAAGAAGATGAATGTTTCCTTATTCTCAAAGTGTGTAAAGATGCATGGTGGACATTGTCTTAAAGGGACTAGAAAATTTTTTATGTGTGGAAAACATGGTCATCGAGCAGCTGAGTGTCGAAGTAATAGAAAAAGGGTTGCTAATGGTGTGAATAAAGAAAAGACTGCAGAGAATGCACCAACAACACTTCAATGCTTCAAGTGCAATGAAATGGGGAATTATGCTAATCAATTCCCTAATCCAAGGGTTAATGATGATCGACATGAGCAACCACTTAAGGCAAAGGACAAAGGGAAGTCACATGTGATCACTATTGGAGATATTTAATATGAAAACGATGTGGTTGAATGATTAAGTGTTTATGTAATGGGATGCCAAAATAATGTTGTATATAGTATCGTGGAATATTGGAATATTTATGTATTGGTCTATTGTGGTTTTAAATAATTTTATGGTACTGGAAACCATAGAAAGTGATTGGGATATTGTTAGTAAGCAGATGATATGAGCATAATGAAGGGATAAGAAGATAATGAGATGTTTGATTGTATTCATGTGCTCATGATTGATATAATGACTAAGTGATATCATGGTTTGAGTATAAAGAATTTTGAGGATTTTGGTTTGTGGAAAGTGTTAACTTTTAACTACATTCATGTTTTCACTAAGGTTCAATGGGTATTCATTCTTCAAGAGAATACATGATAAAGGTATTCACATGTTTGTAATTTTACCAACAAGATATATCTTATGATATATGGGGGATAAATGATTGCATTCACGTGATTGTTATGTGACATTTCAAGTAATCATTTTCTTTATACTATGAGCTTGGACCGAAGTATTTTAGATAATCCTAAAGATTGGAATGGATTATGTTGGACATAAGTTAGTTTTGTTTAAGGATAGAATTTTTTTCGATATCATTGATGGGATGTTATAGTAATATATCTTTAGAAAAAGGACAACCTGCAGGACGGGCGACAACCCATCGCGTCGGACAAGGCTGTGGGAATCAAACCCACAACCGAAGTGCGACTAGCCTTTATCGCCTACCACTGGACTACAGGAAGTCTTTGGTTAGTAGAAACTAGTTTTATTTTATTACACAGTATGATATATGAAGTATAAGTTCATTTTTGGAATCGTATACGATTAACCTCACCATAGATGGACTTATGTATATTTGATAACTTTTGCTAACCTTTTGTTGAAACAGATGGAATGACCCATCATTCTATCACATGATCTGTTAACACTTCACGAATAACAAATTCATCTTCATTTCTTTAATAGATGAAGTGGAAATTGTTCAAATCACGAACAACAGTGAGATTGTACCAAAATAAAGTAAGTATTTATTCTAATTCAAATTCTTCAACTTTAGGGAAATGATCTTGAAAACCAAAAATGTTGTCCTAGTGCCCTTATATCCGATGAATAAGATGGTACCCTAGATCATCACAAATTTATGGCTTTGTGATTGTTGGATTTTTCATATCCATGTTCTCTACCACTCTCCATCAGAACATGACGGTTAGATTTCTCTTCCATATCCATATTTTCACCTATCTTCTCCTATGTGGAAACCCAGTGATTAGTTAATTTCGGTAACTGTTACGTTTAATACTTTAGTTTTTTAAAGCCAAGTTTTGGTATTCCATTTTATGATGTGGGATTCTATTAAAGAAACTTTCGAGTATTAAACCATTTATAAACCCGACGAATTTTCAGGGCGAAATTCATTTTAAGGGGGGTAGAATGTAACACCCCAAGATTTTACGAAAAATATTATTTTTAATGTCATTAATGTCTTGTGTTGTATGCTACACCAAAAGGATCTTGCACAACACGCATCTCTGGCTTTTCTTGCATTACACGCAAGCGCGACCTTCCACGATAGCGTGTGTTGTACGCAATACCGAGTTTCGCTATACAACGATATGCTATTAAAATATTATTAAAACTAGCCGTTATGAATAGTAATACCAACTTTTTGAAATTATATACATCTTATTTTTGAAAATGGACTTCATTTTTGGATTCGGAATATCGAAATTTTCCTAGGGTGATATTTTGGTATTTTTCTGAAAACATTCAATTTTTGATGAATAGTGAAAACACTGGGTTACTCTTTAAAAACCAACTTTTTATTTAAATAATTATTTATTTTATTTAAATTTATTTTAGGTCAAAATTGATACATAATACCTATATAAGTTCAATGTAATTCATTGGAGTAATTTTATAATAATTTTAGATATATAAAAATTTTATTGAACTTTTCACCGTCTTTTACCCACCTCCTAGGAGAATTTGCAAATTTACATAAAACATAATTTTAATGCTTATGTGAGCGGAATTTCAAAAATCCGAGAGACGCGGTTGATGTCAGTATGTAAAATTTGGTTCAATGAGATGAAAATAATTTTTGGTGAATAGTAACTTTTTACTTTTTTCACCACGGTTAAAAGTAAATAGGGTAATTAAGGGTAAAAATGATATTATTATTACCTTAACACATGTCATAATTCTATTGGATAAGTTTAATTCGACCATAAACAACCTTAATAATAAAATATGACCATTTAGGCACACTTGGATTAGATTAGGACATTTATTATTAATTTATTTAAAGAAGGGTTAAAATAGTTAAAATCAAAGTTTAATAAGTAAATCATTTATAATATAGGGTTATACATAAGATAAATTCGACTATAAATATTCATTAGAAAGATAAAAATATTTCCTACAGAATAACATTTTATTTGTAATTTTTAGACATTAAATAATTTAATTTATTTATGACACAAAGATGATGCAGTAATTATCTTATTAATGAAATATTGACATAATTGATGTTATAAATACCCAAATAAATGTAATTTGAGAATTTTTATGAATTAATTTAATTTTATAAGTTAATATGACATTTTATTATTGATGTAATTAACTTTGTTCGAATTAATCATTCTGTTATGTTTTTTCACAAAAATCAATTACTAAATAGTGTCAAAATTGACATAAAATAGTTTTTAAAACAAATATTATATTATTGATTGTTATTTTATTCCTAAAAATCTAAGGTTCGGCCAAATGACTTAGATAAGGTTATATGTATTAATAATAAACAACTTGGGGTTCGTTTGTCTTGTTATAGTAAGTTTATTAACCTTATAGTGTAAGAACACAAGAAGACACGGTAAAAGTAAAATTATTTAACTTAAAGTTAAATCTAAATGATAAGGTTAAAATAGGAACCTAAACTTGTCTAAATTATATTGGATGAGATTATTTAGACCCATCCCCACCTTAGCTTCGAAATAAATCAATTTGGATCTATTTAAAACCGAATATGGCTTTATAATAAAATAATATTTTTAGTTTTTCCAAAGGTCCCCATCTCCTCCCTTATAAAAGGGCACCTCCTCCCTCTCTTCCTCACACCACATTGAGCCTTCAAGCTCGGCTAAACCCTGCCAATGTATCCTCTAAACTTCCATAGAAACATCCTAGTGGTTTTGGAATTCCTCAAAGACCAATTTTAGTTCCCTAAAAGGTGGTCTCAAAGAAGCGCTTCAAAGAAGAGGTAATGTCCGTTACAGATTATTTCAACTTTATTTCTTATTCCACGTCTTCTTATTTAGTTGTTTCATTATGAAGTAATAACATAAGTATCACTCATATACTTCTATGTTATTATAAGTATGAAACAACCCTATTTCACCATCTATCCATCCTACGAAAAACTAAATCACCGCGCGTGCGTACGTACGGAATACCGTCTCCACGCCGTGGTGTAATCTATTTTCCACCACCACCTTACTTGGATGGGTATATTGGTGTAAATAATGACTATATATGATTATTGTAAAGTGATATTGATTCTGAAATAGTATACATACACTCCAATACAATTCCACGATCATGAGAACGATATCATCGCTCGTGCGTACGTACGAAATACTGTCTCCACAATGTGATGCGACTCGTTCGATGTGATATTCATTGCATAATGATTATATAAATGAATTTAATGAATGAATATGATATATATCACACTAATACCATTCTGTAAATGAGGTATCTATAACCTAAAAAGAAAAATAAGAATTTATTCGACAAAACACGCATAAGAACAAAAAGTAATAAACACCCAAATGACAAGTAGTAATGAAATATTACTAATAAGAAGCTAAGAATATGACCATATATGACATAATAAAAATAAGTATGAATTTAGAATAAGTCAATAAAATTATTTAAATAATTATATAGTAGGTTCAGACACTTATGAAGCAAATCGGACCTAAGGTAAGGGAAATATCACAATCTCATTTTTGTCCGAGATTGTTTATAATTTGGACTTTACTGAGGTGTATTTTATCATCCACATCAATATTTCCTCAATATGTAATATTTATATCCTTATACAATAGTTTATATCCAATTTTACCCTTTGGTGAGTTTTAGGTAAAAGATATGAAAGGAATCTTTAGTCATTTTTCGTACGAGGTACTTTTTGACTTTTCCGACAAAAGTATGAGAAGAATGTTTTTTTATCTTATACGGCATGAATGGATTTTTTAAAAATTATTTCCAAGAAGCTTCCTTTACAAGTTTTCATGTTTATTTTTAATTAACTTCTTTTAGTTTAGAATTTTATTACATGTTAAGAAAGGAAAAGTGTTTTTGAAGTAGAAATGATATTTTCCTCAAGAATGGAGTTCAAGAGTTTTATCAAAATTATTTTCCATCTAAGAAAATAAAGGGTTCTGTTTCTATCCCTATTATTACATTGATTTGATTATGTTGTGATGGAATTATTTTTATGAATTCCTTTATCTTATATGAATTGTTTTATGATGTCACGATGTTTAAGATTCCCATTTTTATTACATGGGTTATGCTATGATGTATGGTTTATGATTTTGTGGCACACATAAGAATGGTATCATTATGAGATCGGTGGGACCTATATCTCCCTCCAATGCATTGGGTAAAGATTTTATATCTCATGAGATAGATATGGCTGGAATGGTAGGTCAAACCGGTTCAATGAAACAGGACTGAAACGAGGAGTGAACTCGGTTCAGAAATTGACTTTGTCCACTAAGATAGTCTTGGAAATGAGTCTTGACTAATAAGAAATTATTCTCTATGATTATGTGTGTATGCCACAAAGTTTCATGTTTTAAGTTATGATTATTCGGATTACATTTCACTAATATGATTTATCCCATGATATGATATTATGATCTCTTTCGCAGGTTAAAATTTCCAAAATGTTATGTTCTTATGAATATGATGTGATTGATATTTCTTTTGTTTACCCTTACTGAGCATTTGATCTCACCCTCTTATGTTTTATTTTCCCCAAGATATAAAGAATGGTTTTAGGTAAGAAAAAAAAGGAATATCTTTTTGGGATATGTTGAAGATCTTTCACCACGATTAGAAGATTATATTCTGAGTTTCCAAAGACACTAAACTATTACGGTCCTTGTGTGTGTGTTTTTGTTATGCACTAAGTATTCCGCAAAAGTAATGTAGTTTCCATGTATGTAAAGATTAGGTTCTCTATATTAGAACGTATTTTCATTTTGAAAAAGTGTATTTCTTATAGCCAAAATAAATACATTCCCCTCATTTACTTGTTGATAGTTCTAGTCTTCTCTACGGCTAATGGTGATTTCTTCCTTTAGACTGTATATATTATTCACCACCAGCCGCATGGGAACAATCAGAGTAAACATCCTTCTATTGTACTTCCTTGAAGGATTCAATCTATGATTCATTCATTTACCTTAATTGAGATATAGTTCCAATCCCAATATCACTAATAACAGAGTTTCTATGCTCAATTTCAGGCTTTCATGAATAGAAAAAAATCTCACATGTGTGTTCTATTATTTAGAATGTTTTAATGAGGGAATACACATGCTAGATTGGTGTGGCTCACCCCTACCTAGTGTGGCCATTACCCAATGAACATAATAGTCGTAGATTCATAATTTTAGGGAAAAATCACAAAGAATTCCCACATTACATTCCAGGGTATCTCATCCAAAATAGGATGGGACATACATCCTTTTCTCCCTTCATCAAATCTCACCTGAACATTTTGTTGTCTCTACTATTCTAGTCCTGTTGGAATTATGTTGTTAGTGAGATAAACCTTCATTTTGTGTTGTTGATACATGCTCCTAAACATTCTCTATCTCAGCTCCTGGAGTGGCAGTAGTAGTTTACAAGGAGGAGGAGGATTGAAATCCTCTTTACCTCATGAGAAATAGAAAGATCCACATAGGTTTTATTCATAACTATTAAAAATATTGTTCCTTCTTTAGAGCGATTACAATAATAAGCAGAATAGGAGCCTTTATATCTTTTACATTCATCTTATTATTTCCCCTAGCAGGTTAAGCAAGTGCAACATCATGCCACAACAAAATGAACGTGCTCAGCGCAAAACAAATCAGAGGCTGAGAGACTCACCCTAGAAAGGTGCTAAACAAGCTAAGGGGATTTCATGAAATTGATTATGTTTTTATAATTTTTCTTTATCCAGTCAGAGAAGAAAATTAACTTTTAGTAGTTATAGATTTTTTCACTGGTGAATCATTTTTATTAGAACATCAGTAGTTTACATTTTTGATCCACCATCATATAAGACATATGTTTATTTAGAAGCAACAAGTGAATTCAGATTCAGAAAATAAAATACTATGAAAGGATTCGATCATGGTATAATTTTCCTATCCTTCCCATATATATGTGATGAATTTATTTTCAGGGGCTGATGGAAGAACCAGGCATGCCAATCTTTTCCCTTTTAGGCTATAAAGTATGTGTGAATTAAAAAGATGGAATATATGAACCATGAAGGTGAAAAAGATGAAGAGAATACCGTGGTTCGATTCTGTATATAAAAGGTTGATTTAGGATTGTATCTTTGTGTCTTATTGAAAATACCTGAGAAGAGATCACAGTTGGGATTACCTGAATGTTCCCTAATGCCGTAACTTTTTCATAATGTGTCAATGAGTAAGTAAATTGGAAGAGAATCTAATTATATTCCTAGATTTCCTTGATAGTAGATGGTCGAAGAGAGTTCCAACAAGCCAAGAGGCCAAGGAAATAAAAAACCCACTATGGATGACTCTGGGATGAAAGGAAAATGAAGATCAGATATGACCTATTTTGAAAAAGAATATTTTTTTTCAGCGGAGGATGTGTAAAGAGCGTGTGTATAATATTTCCTGAGATAGATCAATGGCTCCGAAAATGGATTGTGGATGAAATGATTTAACAGAGCTTAAGGAAAAGTGATAAATAGGGTCGAGGCCCAATCAAAATCTTTTATACTCATTGTATCCTGGATCAAGATACAAAGTGAATTTTAATTCTCCTAGTATTTAATTTATTTCTGGAACCCCTCAATAAAAGGGAAAAGCTCTCACCCGAAATTTAATACACCCCCTTCTGTGCTGAACAACTTCCAAAGAGAGGGATACTTTATTTCATCTTCTTACGAACCTGGGATCCCTTTTACTTCTACCATGGCTCTTACCTATCTTAATATCTAAAGTGGAATTTTAGATATAATAGAAAAATTCTTGAATGTGATTTTCCCTTATAATCGGAAAATCCAATTGATCAATGTTTTTTAACATCTAGCAGTAAAATTACATATTATTATGGAGTTCAGGTGATCTCCTATTACTAGAATTAGTCATTAATCAAAATTCATAGGGTTTAAAAACTATGTTAAATAATAGTGGGCTCTTGATGAGGGATTCTAGGGTGTGAGCGAAAAAAACATGACAACTATTATCACCAGAAAATGGTCTATTCAAGGAGTGGAAATGACGTATAACTGAAGCACTTTGGTTTTATTACCAGGTCATTTTTTTTATAACTAGAACAATTCCCCTTTTTATATAACCTACTTTCTAATTTATTGGGTTCCCCATCCCCAGAATCAATAGGAAGGTAGAATATGTAGTCTTAATATCTTCCTTATTCCCCACTACCAAATGAAATGGATCATGGCCTTCTAGGAATGAAGGAATCTTCTAATAATAGTCCCCACTATTAGAAGAGTACCTACAAGTCTATCTAATATCCAAAACAGTTATCTAGGAACTAGTTTCTTTATTAGAAAGAATAAATTAGGGAAGGTATTACCTATTTTTACGGATTTTTTATCTCTAAATCCAATTCAATCTCTTTTGGTATCTTCATGAACTAATAATATGATGTAAGTGTGAAATATGTTTAAAGTTGACATAGTTCACAAGACTATAGCTATCCCTTCTTCTATTCATCTTAATTATCCAAAATATAAGATTAGAGTCAGAGATTTTTCAACTTCCGGGCAAGACCTGGTGATGCATTCCGTTTGTCCATCACGGGAAACCTGTGACAGTGAATTACTGACCCATTCCAAAACAGAAAGTTGAAATATCAGGTGAAAGAAGCCATGTATGATAAAAAATATGATGGTCTATTTTGTGGTAGTCTATGGGGTTCCACTATAGGTAAATAACCATTTTCAACATAATTCATTTTCATTTCTTATTCAGACAAATTTGCATTTTCTTATTCAAAGATGTTTTTGCTGGTAGTGACTGATGCTCAAGTAGAATTTATTTAAAAATATTGAAAGGATTCAATGAGTCCCATAGAGGAAAAACATTTTTCAAAAATATTTATTCATTACTACTACATAAATAACTACATTATATAAAAATCATTTACTAGAGCATTAAAATTATTATTTTAACTACATGATTTTAGAAACTATAAATACTAAACCGATTGGGATAAGGATCAGGATTCTAAAATTGGAAAAACTAGTTTATGGAAGTGCCTACAACTAATTTCTTATTTCTAATACTCTCTCTAGTCACTGAGGATGGTAACCTTCACAATGAGTGATTTATTTTCATTCCTCATCATTTGTATCCTCCTTGCGAGCCACCTTATTCTCTGGTCCATCCCACGCATGCGGTATCCCATGAATGCAGCGTTCTCCATGGGCCAGTGTCTCCAAAAGGTTGTTAAGAGTTATGGAATTCATACAGATCTTTCTCTATGTGCTTTATTTCCTCTCCAACATGAGAGAGAGTTTTTTCAATATCCATAGTTCATCAAATCATAAATAGGAGGAATACCTTAAAAAATTATTTTCTTATAGAGCACGAAGGCTTATCCAGCCTTTATTTATAGAGTGTAGAGTAATCCCACCATGTGGAAAAAATTTGATGGCAAAAACAATCCTTACTAGTTTTCTGCAGGCGAGTACTATCATGTCTATGTGATAGAAAAACAAACTACCTTACGAAGCAACATGTTCCCCAATCACGCAACCTGTGTGAACAAACAAACATTCCACAACCAGCTTAAGCAGTTCCACCTAATCGATCGCTGTGAAGTAAGTAGTTCCGCAGGCTGACAATTTCTTGTTTGTTGAATAATCAGATTAGGGGACATATTTATTCTCATAATAGCACATTAAAAGAGAAAAACATGGCATGGGATAGTATCTCTTTCATATAATGTGATAGCACCTTGATCATGCCACGTGGTGAAGGTTTTCACAGTTGAGTACACTTTTCCCGCTAACGACTAAACCATAGAATAGTCATAGTAGTTGGCACAATCTACCTCTTGCTCAGCATGTAAGAATACTCCAAAGAGGCATATATATGACATTAATTCTTCTAATCTAGCAATATAAACCTAGAATCTTAGGAAGGTTGTCACTTCTTTCAGATGCAAGATGATATAGAGGGTTGTTTAGTAAATCAATGATGAGGGATAGTGAAATTGAGAGTGAAATGACCACAATTAGAGGCTAGGTCCTTCAATTTAAGAGATAGGGATACATAGTACAGTGTTGGACTATTAGGTAAGGGGCCTAACATAGGTTTATAGAGTAAGAAGCCAACCATTAGTTCCAAGATATTCATTTCCTCCCATGCCAAGCTACCTAGGATTCATGGCCTATGAAATTATGTTAACTAACCATGGATAATCTTGATTCCCCCACCATATCAAAAATTCGGGTGACAGAGATAGGATCATATGGTGTATCTCTAGCATTAGTTGCTCAAGAATACCTAGCAGGTACAAAATAGTAGATATTTTGGAATTGGAGATTGGATCCCGAATGTGGAATGAGTTTAGTTACTATTATTCATTGTAAGTGGTTATGAGCTATTACTTTTGAAGAAAGAATGAACAATTATATATATATACATATATATCAGTCTAGATCACCATGAGGAATGCCAGTGCCTAGTCAAGTTTCACCCAATCAACTAACAATAGATAAAAACCAATCGCAGAACACACACTAAAACTTCGAACTTTATTTCTTGGTATTTGAATTGAGCCTAGAGTTTTTTGGGAATCTAAGCTAAGCTAGTCTGACGAATCACAAAAAACGTGTTCAACCATCACATATGATAATATAATAAAGTGAAGTGGGACTTGAAGTCATAGTTTGAGTTACTACTTCTATTGCTCTAAATGGGATAGCTAATTCAAATCATTCTAAAGAAATTCTTTAGAAAGGTCATAAAAGAGTATAGCACTATAGTGCTTTAGACAAATTAGATCTATAAGATGCATTTGGTAAAAGAGAAAGCGAGAGTAACATATGAATTTAAGTAAATGAAGATACTGATGAAAAATCAATGTGAAACTGCCTAAAGGGAATGACAAGCTCAGTACCCTTCTAATTTTGAGAAACCAAGTGATTGAGTATTCCTTGCTCAATATGTATGATAGAAGGAATTGTGGTCATCTAGAGATAAGAACCAGGTGTACTAGTTATCATGATTTCATCCTTCTAGGCTCGGGCATTATGCACTATGAGCGCTTTGAACCAATCAATATTTGTATATCCACCAAGTGAGATCTTAGAGCTACTAATAAATCTGAATAGGGAATTATATTAAGGAAGTACACTATTTCCCACATTTTGGAAATGTTCACCTAGAATGAATTAATTCCAATATTGATTTCATACGCTGCAACTGAGAGCTAAGAGCTCTTTGAAAACTGAGAGTATGGAATGAACTTCCGATGTTTATCAAACAAGATAGGTCATGAGCAATAGTGGAGCCATCGTAATGGAAAAGGGGAAGCAAAAATAAAATGTACTACAAAAATACATTCCACATGGTTCTAAAATATCTTACACCATAGGATTAAGTTATTTTAGACAAGACCCTTTCTAAGTGAAAGGGTTGGCTAGATATTCTTATTGATGTGTTATTCTACCTCACAACTGTCCGGTTAACTCAACTGCTCTGATGTGGCTTAACCATCATTTATCCACATATGCTACATTCAAAACAACTTGGAGGGAAACACATCCCTTAAAAGCTGCATGAGCACTTTATCAAAATATTCTAAGTCATAGATAAATAAAAGGAGAATTACATTGAACCATTATGGAACCACAATTAGGGGAAGGCACCATACAAAGATGACCAACAACCAAAAGAAAAGAATCCGCAAATAAACATACGTATGTTTAGATGGTCACTATCGGATCCCAATCCATAAGGTATTTCCTGCAGATCCAGACCATTTATGTGTAGTCTGTTCCATCGTAGTCATATGTTCGACCTTTTAAACAATTTCCACAATAGAATAATACAGAATTTCCACATATAGGATATCTATTTTTCCTGTAGTTCCATAAATACAACCCCACAATTATAGTGAATGCACATGCCAACCCTCTTACAAACAATAATCCACCCATAAAATTTAGTACCATTCCAATTCCCCTATTACAGTTTCAACCCAAGCTATTAGCAGTTATATTGATCACATCCATACCTCCATTGACTACTGACAGACCCTCCTATAAGATACTATAACCCAAATTCCAGATGAGAGTATCACATTGGATCCCCTGGGCACTAGACCGACCGATGACCCAATTTAAAAATAGGGTCCATGATAATGAGTTGTTGAAGTATGAGACCATAGATGAAAAGAAAAATGTGATAAAGAATCCACTTCCACCTCATGGATGTAGTGTTCCTGTTCCTTCTATTAATTCAATCGGTAACAAGGAACGATATTTCGATCCCTCTCAACTCATCACATATCCAGGGACCAATGTTCATTTATGATTGGAAGATAATGAACTATTTCCAAAAGTATCCATGATAACCGTCAGTAAGAATTGTGTTAAAAGTAAAAAGGAAAAGCCACCACAAATACCAAAAAAATTATAGAGTTCATCTACAACAAATAGGATAGTCAAAAGTGGGTAGATTCAACATTTTTCATCTGCATCAATGGAAGAATCTCAATCTGTCTATTTGAAGGACGTTGAAGTAACCCACATCCATTAGGATGTCTGTAACTACCAGAACTATTGCCAATCTATACAAGATGCGGTGTATGAATTTGAAGAGCAATAGAAACATAGGTAGAGAAAGAAAGAAACTAGTGACCCTGGATTTAGCCTTTCTGAAGAATCTTCGAGAAAAGACGATTACATACAATATTCCAAAGAAGAAGTTGTTTCCTCAAGCAAATATTTTTGACATACCTAAGTCGAATGGGATTACCACTAAATATATGTATCTTAATAAAGCAGTATCCAATCATAACACAAAGTAGGAGTTTGTCTCCTCCCTGTTAATTGAGGAGGCTATAAAAAACATACAATTATAAAATCGATATGTCACTGGTGTTCAATGGAGTCGACTAACTATCACCAAGATCACCAAGTATATCAAAAAAGGCTTATTGTTTCCTACTACAAGATTTGAATTCCCTATGTTCATTTCCAATGTTATTAGTAGGTATCAACCCTCTTAATTTTGAATTCATGATATGCAGTTGTAGGTACATAGATAGCTTCACTTCCTTAACATAGTCTATCTAATATGAAGACCATAACATTACTGTTATCTCTTTAAGGACAGTAATATTTTTTCTTGTGAGTTCATTCTTGTTCCTTTAAGGTCTGAAGGAGATATGATGAAATGGAACCCATTATATATAGCTATCTATCTTCTTGTAGCTGGGGGGACATAGGATAGAATGTCAGTTTCAAAATTGGAAAAAGAACCTCGTCACCCTTCTTTGACCCTACTATTGCGATTGTGATTACTGTCACTTTTAGATAAGATGGTCCAAGATTATTCTACAAGATGCTAACTTGCCTCAATATTTTCCACACCCAGACAAGGACGCATGTCTTCCCTTCCCCACCCACTTTATCCATTATCTGGAAACTTTTTCAATTGTTATTCTTTCGCACCTTACTTGGGTTATTGGGAAAGTCGTGAGAGAGTTCCATTCCCATCTACAATTGGTGTTAGTATTGCTACTTTTTTCTTGTTATCATTCTTTATTCTTCTAGTTTTGATATAAATATATGAAGATCCCATCTAACTAACATGAATTCTCTAACTATATCTAAACCTACTATGTGAGAACATTGAATGTTTAGAGAGTTAGGAAACTACCTTCTTAATATTATTATATATGTCAGTAACCAAAATCAATTCCATCTCCCTTTCATTATCTTACTTTTCCCATATTAGAATTTGGAGTCCACAATGGGACTACCTTTAATTTGGACTTTTCTATGTTAACTGTTTTAATTTTTTCAATTCTACTTTTTAGGAGGCAGTGACTGAACCTTCATCCTATGTTCCACAAGGTTCGTGTCTCGTATTGTATCGGACATCGAAATTGTACTTTGTGCATCCTATATGAGCCAAGTTACAACATGGTATCTCTTATTTAATGTATATGTGTCATTCTAGGATAACTTAATCACTTACTACTAGGATGATGTTCTGATACATAATCTATAAGGAGATATATAATACTACTATTTATTTATATATAAGTTTCTAAGTGGTTAGGCACAACACTTTCAATTTATTCATTGGGATAACTATACAACATGGTGGAATTATACCAACATCTTTCTATCTTTCTATCTATTATAGAGAAGTAATTAGTCTTCACTAGTGCAAATACAGCTCTACCTGACCCTCTCCGATGTTCTATTCCCAATGAATTCATATTGTCAACTCCTTCTCAAGGACTCCTCTACCTATTCTATTATAGAATTCTCTAAACCAAATGGTATAGATTACCTACTTTGGAAGAATGTAGTCTGTTAAATTTTTATATCAAATTAACTTTCTTGTCTCAATCATGAATGCAATACTCAATTAAACAATTATATTAATCCTTTTTATCTCTTTCATTCTTCTTAGAACCTTTACTATTTACTGTATTATTTCTTACTCTAACCTATATCTGAATTCAGAAGAAGATATTATAGTCACTGAGGTACCTCATAAGAAAGTATTAATTTATTTTAGTCACCTTTAGTCAGTAATAATGAAATCTCATTAGCCCTAGTCCTAATAGTCATACAAAGTAGAAAATAGGAAGAGAAATATGATCAACCACTCTATTAGTCTAACAGAGAAAGTAATAAGAGTAGGTAAATCCAAGCAAAGAGGATGGTTGTAGATCAAGAGTTACTTATCAACTAAGATCCAAAATAATGGAAGGGTAGTCACAGATTACAAGTACTGCCTTATAGATGTCTAATGGTATGAAAGATCATTAGTACCAAAAGCTGAAATCCATGAATTAGTGTTAGTAGAATTATAGTTATAAGACAGGACACACACTACTTCCAAATAATGAAATCCAAGTATAACAACTAAATAAATAAAGACAAGCTACTAAAGAAGAATAGACTAGGAATTCTAGCTACTAAGCTCATTAATGCAGTCATGCTATCTTACTAATAATAATAAAGGGAAAGAAAGGGTCTGAAGGAGATCTTTGACTAGTCCTGTAAGGTCAAACCTTCCAGTATTAGCTGACAATAGAAATGGATCTTCAACAGAATTATTAGAGTAGTGTACTGATAGATGATGATATGTATTTATATATCACTTGAGAATCATTTACGGTAGCCTTGTTATTCCCTTGAATCTAAATCACCTTACTAAACTCTACATCTATTTCCCTTCAAGTTAATAAATCTTATTGATAAATAAAGAAAAATTAGTCTGCAATCGTTAGGTTATTTTATATCTGACCATTTTTCTAAACTAAATAGGGTGAAATAGCTGAGCTCTAAAGCCATATATATTAATGATCACCTTTAGGGTGAACCATATAGGGTAATGTAACAAATATTTGGCCCTTTATAACCCTTATATATAATTTGGCCAAGAAAATAATAGGTTTTTATTCCATCTATAACCAATTACTAGCCCCCTGAACCACTTTACATTAGGGAACTAATGAAACATAATAGCATTACACCCCTGAATCATATTCCCCATTAGGTTTATGAAGGATAATTTCATTACATATATCAATCTAGAGGCTAATGGGGGTTATAAATCACTAGTACTCTTTTTAGGATGCAATGACCAACTTCAGAGGTCAGATGGGATCAGGAATGAACCCACTAGGAATGGGGAATCCCAAAACATCAAAGAATAAAAATGGATATAGAATTGATATATAATTGTCTTCACTAGTTATAACCCTAGACTAATTCAAAGATTGAATATTTTCCAAATAATCTAAGATAGGAGATGGATCACCAGCCTTAGAGCAGATTGAAAGATATCAATTTTATGGACAACTCAAGGTAACAATAGAGAGCCTTGATAGAATATCATATGAGGGACCCTAATTTTCCTCAAATAGAATAATTAGAGCTCGATAATGGCATCTAAGAAGAATGTTACTTGGACTATATAGTAAATTTCACTATATAGATGTGTACTTGAGACTAGCCTATGTTCTTGCTAACAAATTGGGAAAGCTACCTTGAGATTATTGGAATTGTGGAATTTGTCTAGGAATTGTTTTGTCCAATAGATTGGATAGTCTGGAAATCCCCCTTTCACATAGTTTGTGTGTTGACCTTAATTTGATTCCCCCAATTCTTAATAGGGGTGGCCCACATGATAAAGAATGTTCGTGTATTTCCATCGCACCCCTTCCCCCAGTTTGTGGTTTGGGAGTCATTGAAGAAATAAACTGAGAAGATGGAATGAATATCACCACTATTCAAACATAATTTTGTCATTTAATTTCTCTATATCAAAATGGATACATTGGCACATTGAACTAATCCCTCCTTATGGGTTTGATAAAAGTTATGAAAATGTGTATGGTAATAGCCTTCAATCCATGGAGAATCCCAGATGAATGAAAACTCTGAGTCCTCCCATGTTTTCTTTTTGTGTTCCCCTTCCCTGTTTTAGTTGGCTGTGAGCTCTGGAAGCTATATTTTTTGATTGAATCGAAATTCCTCAATGAAACATTCAAGAATCAGTTGAAGATTTTTTTCTTGTGTGATATATATATTGTTATAGTCAGAACACTCGAATTCACTAAAAAGAATCTGTCAGCGCCGTAATTTTTTTTATTTTTGATCATCTTGGGGTTGTGCCACTATTGGAAAGTAATAGGCCAATCTCTCATTGTACATTTAACCAGACATAGATATAGCTTTAGTGTCAATCCCTCTCATGCTGGGTCAGGAACTCCCCCACCCTATGGACTCTAAATCTTATCCTTGTTCTCAAATGGATGAGGGAGCATCCACTCTATACTCAGATTAACCCCTGTACATGATTATTACCTTCCATATAGGGTCATTCTACTCTTAAAAACAAGTTTCATCTCTCCCAGGGGTAAGATTTTTCAACAGGATTAGAGGGTGACTTCTAGTGTAACTTACATCTTAATATATTCATATGATGATGATGATCAAACATTCTTCCCCAGAAATTTTAATCGAAAGGGATTAGGGAGTAATGCTTACATCCTTAGGTAATCACTCAATCCATCAGTCTTCCTAGCGAATGAATTTTCCTATGTCAACTATGAAAACTCTTGTCGGTCGAATGAAATAAATACAGAAAAATGAATAAGAACGAAGTAGGAATAAGAAGAATATGTATTTATAAATTAAAATCTGAAAGAAAATAATAAGGGATAACATTTGATGATTGAGAGAAAGTAGTGATTATCCACTATTAATTAAAATTTGTATAAATGAAATCTTCTTTGAAGGGAGAAGATCCCCCAATCATGTGACAACTAATATAACATATGATGTTGTTATAGAAACATATGCTATAGAATATGAGGTGGGAGCTCAAAGAAAGAATAGAATCAGAATAAGAAGATGAAAGAATTTGACACTTTCTAACCATATTCCATTCTACCTGCATGCCTCTGGGTATGAAATTCTCTATTGGTACATGAATCTATTATCACTATGGAGAACATGCCCTTGAGATTTATGTTCCACCTTACCAAATCCATCCTCGGTGTTGACTCAATTTATTTATTCATTTATCTGGTAATAGAAGAGGGAATCTTGCTTGGTTTCCAGTACCTTGATAATAAAAACACTTCTATTTGTAGAGTAGGTGACTTTTGGATAAGGTTCACTATATGATAAAGATTCAAATGTGACAGGTAAGTGATGAAGGTCCCGAGGTATGTTTTAGAGTGTGGATTATGGGTCCCAAAAGCACAGGAACATTTAACAAAAAAGTATGAGTCATATGATGAGAGATGTTGGAGTTTTGGGAGAGGCTTTTCTATGTACACGAATTAATGTATCACATCATTGGGAATGAATGTTTGAAAATAATCAATGACCGACATAATAATATTCTCAATTTCTTGATACCATATTTATTATAAATGGTGTAAATTCCATGTAATGTGTGGAATTTGATGAGAGATTATGTTGGGATGAAAAAAGTATCACAGTAACTATCCCAAAATTGGTCCACTATTATGGGATTCTATTACACTATCAGGGGAGAGTGTAGAAAAAAGAAGGAATGTGTCCCTCACTAAAGAGAATTCCATATTTCAACTCGAGTAACCTTCAGACCCTCATTATGTCGAGCTCTTGATTTAATGACATTCAATTATAAAAATTTATACTCATATCTGACAGGGATATTGGTTCCCCAACATAAGATATCCTTATAAGGAGGCTACACCAAACATAACGATAAGAATCATTTCCCATAGACCTATATTCACATTGTGCAATCATAATTGCCTCAAATAATGAATGATGAGATATTTCTTTATTTACTCGAATGATGTGAAAAAATCTATAGGGAAAGGGTCTGAAGGAGTGAATGGATTGTCTCTTTTAACACATTAATATCCATTGTTGGGTACTATAATAAGAGACAATCTAATCTAGTCAACTCTTTCCTTATATGGACATATATCATCTAGTGTTCTTTGAAGTCATGTGATGGACACCAATGATACAATAAAATATAAAATCGAATTCTAGTAGAATGGTATTACTGATGTTTTTATGTGTTAAAATGTAGTGTTAGTGAGGGAGTTAGTAGATGGGGGGATTATCTATAGTAAGGGGTCTTTTCGTACATGGTGAAGTTGGGAGGATGTAGAGTTGTAATAAAAACATGTTCGGGCCCCTAATTGATTCTCACGTGGTCCATACAATGAGACCAATAGGGGATCAACAATTAGAATATAATAGGATATTCTGCAAACAATTCACTGGGTGATTTGTAAAGATGATAAGCGCAGCATGTCAGTGATCTAGGGGAGACATTTGGATCCCTTGTTAAGACTGAGTAACAAAATAGAAAGAAAAATTGCGGGTAGCTCAAAGAAATGATCTAAAGAGTGAGATAGAATCAGATTACTAAGGATAAAATGTTAATGGGGAGAATATTCAACTAACAGAAAAAAACTACTAGTCTAATAGTTGATACCCCATTAATTTGGACCACTGTCACACTAACTAGAATAAATTATTCCACAAAGCAGTCTCGAAAAAAGTGAATTACAAGTGGCATTGATTCTGTTATTGAACCAATTCAATGAGTTGTTCACCTTTTGGTCATAATTTTCAGCTCATTCTATATCATTGTCATTCGTTCGCTCTGTCTAAGCAATGATTACTAGCATGGGTACTAGAGCAGATGATTCTTGGGGATAAAGAGTCTTATTATTTGAGGTATTTACTAATATAGATATATATAGATATATATTGGTATGGTACAACTCTCTATTGGTTGATATAATGAATATCTAAAGGAATGGAAAGACGAAAGTGCACTGCAAGGGACAACAGAGCAGATCTTGAGCAGCTAAGGATAGAGATTTTGATTGATTTCCCCAGGAAGTATGTATGTATTATGATGGATCAATATTTGATATAGATAAGAGGTATTACATGACAGATAATACATTAATGTAGAATGATATGAACCTATATTATTTATGGAAAAGATTCATTTTTTTCCATTATACACATGGTTCCGAGCACTATTATACTATTTCTCTCACAGAAAAACCATTATTACCACCACCTGAACAGATTCATCACGTTGTCGAGCTTCCCCACCCATCCAATATATTTAGAACACAACTTTCTTGAAGACATTATTCCTATGTGAATTAGTATTATTTCGTTCTCCTCCCCTACAAAATTTAAATCTATTCCTTTCAAAAGCCTCTATTGTTTTGGTTGACGGATGCGTTGGCGTCTTTGGATTCCTCCATAAATGATGATACGGAGGTGGGTCTGATGGAGATGGATATGATTTACGTCTATCTCTTTTGGACCCACTCTTCCTCGATCGGTAGCATCCCTTATTCATAGGAGTCTGTAGATCAACATCCCCTGCTTAAGTAGGGGCAGGGGCACCACAGGAGGAACTTTCATGATTGATGCAATTTATCATTAAAAAGTGTTTTCTCTAGATCCGAAATGAACGAATTATAAATTCTATTGGAATTTTTATTTTTTCTATATAATAAGGATCTCTTTTCCCATACATTTATGTCGTAGATTACACATACCATCACAATTTCAGCAGACTCCCTTAGCCCTTATTTTTTTGATAAGGCCACAAAGCTTGATTTTCGTTGAATCCATTGCATATTCAATTCTGTATGGTCGATTAATCTTTAGAAGTAATTGATTCATCACTTTTTGGAACATTAAATTTGTACAATATCCTATATCAAGCCTGAAATTCTACAACAACAGATCATTTCTCCTATGAGTGATGTAGAAAGGGGATAAGCAAGGTAAAGCTACCTTTATTTCTATCCTGATTTATTGCCCAAAACACTATTTGACATCCTTAATTCATATCATTCACTTATTATGTAATCCAAAAAATTATTCTTACCTATGATGTTATCTTACCAAATTCTGATAGAGGAACATGTAATTTTCTTTTTTCCAATTCACTTGCATGATCTATATTTAGCTCAACCTAAATAACAAGAGATAGAACATTGGAAAAAGATAATTTGGTGGCTCCAACTATGGGATTATTCTGTTTTTTCCTATGTGGAATCTAAAAAACCTGTTTGTTTTCCCCATTATACTAATGTTTACCCAACCTTCAGCATTCATACACCACTAGAGAGAAAGACTTAGTTTTTCTTGTAATCTCTACAGCTATAGTTTCTGACCTAAAGAAATAAGATAGTCTAGCCCAACCACCAAAATAAATACTATCAATAGTCACAATGGGAATTAATTTATCTTCTAGGTGATCAAAATAACTAAACGTTCTTTCAGAATTAGTAAATTTTTCTACATCTACATTCTGGAGAGTCAGCCGTGAAGAAGAGAGCTAGAGTGAAATGGGAAATTAAAGTGACAGGTTTCTATTAAAGACTCTGTTAGTTGAATGAAATGAAAATCCAATGAGTGATATGCCTCAAGATTTTTGTTTTGGGACTTTCCATAGGCTAGGGTAAATTAGGAAAGGTATAAGTAGTCTTTGGTAGGAAATTTTTGTGGGTGATAATTAGAAAAATAGAAGGTTTATTGGCTGCACTGAAACGCTTTCAAAATAATTTTCTATTTATGACATCACTATTGTATTCTAATAGCTGAATCATTCACTAGAATTTATAAATATATACGTACCATCTAGTGAATCCCTCCACTTCTTCTCTAGTCTGTTCTCACTAGCTCGTAGGTCACTAGCCCCTCTTATACTTTCTTCTAATCATATTAAGTGTTTGTATTTATCGTATTATGAATCATAACATGCATAGAAGGAAAGATCCACACACCTATTGATATTGTTCAATTAGGTTTACCTCATCTTTCCTCTACATAGGTGCGTAACTTAAAGACTTCAACCAAGACTTCAAGATAGTATCCTTCCATTTTTATAGCTTAGAAGTCATCAAGATGCTCCAAAATCCATACCTAAAGCATAACTACACATCCCAATAATTTTCCATGCTTCCATTTTGAGCAATAAGACAATGAATGGATAGTCTCAACAAGTATCATGTGCACCACCAACACATCCGCATTCATTTTATCCACCAATGAAGTGAGAAAACAATCAAGAATTATTGGGGGTTTGGGAAAGACAACACTCCCAAAGACGGAAAAGTCCATGAAATTTATATACCATGGTATACTAAATAGAAGGACTTATCTATGTTTTCCCCTTGCCTATTTGAGATATTGATCAATAAAGTCTAGATAAGGAAAGGAATAAATTAAAATTTGAGGACATCGTCCCTCTTATATGTATTTTTCATTTCTCATTCTCTGACTAAATAGGAAGAGTACCTGTCTAGGATATCATATGATCATTCTATAAAATTCTATTTCATTTTTATCGGTGGAAAATCTTATACTCTTTCTGAGATTTTAATGTGTCTCCCTTCCTTTATTATATACTAGGATAATGGCGTCTTACCTTGTAGCAGGTTGACTCTATCCACAAATGATTTTTTCCCATAAGAGGATAATAATTGTTAGTGGGTGGGACTAAAGGCAAGTAAAAGTCCTTGCAAACTCTAAACTATATAGATTAAGTACTTGCCTACAAAATGGGTACATAGGCACAAAATATGAGTCCTTTCCACAACCAATCCTTGTAGAAATATATTTTTAAAGAATATGTTGTTAAATAAGATAGGGGGAGACTCCTCCTCATATGGGTCAATAACTGTATTTTAGAGTACAATTCAGACGATGTAGACATAATTATATACCTAGTGTCTGATTTTTTTTTCATAGTATAAATCTCAGTTTTAAATCCTACGCAGAACCTCCATAGGGAAGGGCGTCTAGCCAGATCAAGAAGAACCTTCAAATGATAGAACTAGTGTCGGGATCAACATATATAAGCATGATATAAGTACAAAAGGCCTTACTTCTAGGTCCTATGTCCCATACCATTTCCCTTTGTGTAGGTAATCCATAGAAATATGTAGGAAATCACCCATGGAATGCCTCTACTTATGAATGGCTGCAGTAGGGCGAACTTCATTATTTTACCCCTTAGAGAAAAGAGGCACTTATGCCATTAGGACCAGTCCTCTATTTAGAAAAAATACTAACCTACTCTGTTAGCAGTTAGAATGATATAACAAAATATACGTTATTCACTAGGTTTGGAATTCTACTGATAATTATCTTGAGTATTTTTCTTAATTAGGTGTTCACACATAAACGACAACTGTTGATGTAGCGTATAGAATTAAAATGCTTATAAGATAAACCAATTATGATAAAAGGGTGATCTGGAAGAGAGAATGTTGACAATGTGAAAGTGATTTATACCGCTTTCAGGGTTCGCTCTATCATACTGCAAATAAACATAGTGATCCAATACTATATATATTCTAATAATTGATCATAGATTAATGGAAGGGATTGATAGTCCATGAGTGACTATTAAAATATTATAAAGGAGTATAGAAAGCCTCAATTTGACATTCAATGCTTTTAGATTTACAGTGAGAGGGGTGAAATTCAGTGTTTTGGGCTAATGCCTTATTGTGAATGGGTTCTATGCACAAGAAAGATATCTCTAGTACCTATATTATATTAGATGCATAAGATAATATGTTCCAAATTTATTAGATGATCATGTGAACATTGCTATTAGTTCTTTCTCATATCTTAATGGTCAACTATTAAAATATTATATCTAGACAGTCACTTACTTCTTTCAGGTTCTTCTAGGACACTACGGATTTAAGGGAGTGTTTTCTTGTTCCTATTGATTCCGATAGGATATATTTGTTATTTATCATTATCAGTGTATAATATAGGTATTATCCATAGAATAAGAAAGGATTGATTCTAGAAATTCAAATCTTAGATATGTATTTGATGTTACTGATTATGGTGATTTGGGTTAGAATCATATTCTAGTTCATATATTGGGTTTAGTGCGAGTCTACGTCTTTGACTCTCTCGAAGAGGGAATATGGGTTTCTGGTCTAAGAGTGAGTGATATTGGTTTTTTGATTTAGTTCATGGTCAAAAAGTCCTTATCAATGATTTACTATATTTTGCTTCTTCCTGTTCCTTGATCGCAAACAAAGATTTCTGTTCTTTCTGTTCTAGAGATAGGTGCTTCTGATAGGTATTGTGGTAACGCTAATATTAGACAATGAATAGATATCTCAAGCTAACCTACAAGGGGAGCTACCCTAGATTCATTACATGTCATTGATAGTAGTGGGTGATTTAAACCTATTAATAATAGGGGTTGAAACCCTCGGAAAAATAGGAGATCTAGGACAGGAAGAACTGGATAAGGGATATAAGATCCCATTCACTAACACATGAATCCCTAGGAGAAGAAGAGGAAGAGTAGTTCCCCCATCTACATCTATTCTCCTCCCATGTCATCCAATTCTAGTATTTTGTGAACCCTGTAGAGAAAGACATTTTCCAGTTATTCTTCATGATAATTAGAACCTTATTTTGTTTGCCATTCTCCTAGAGAAATGTAATGGTATAGATTGGCTACCTCTTTCCATTCTACTAGATGATAGATAATATAAAAATATTTGATTGGAAAATGGAATAAGGGTCATCGTGAGTTAGGTTTCATAGATAAGGAAAGGTTGATCTATTGGTTTGATCCTATGGGTTTTGAAACTAAGGATGGAAACCCCTACCTAATGGAATCATCCCAGGGACTGCCTATACACAAGGTAACTTCATCTATGGTTCCAATACTTATGTGAAGGAACTGTATATCCATTAGTAATAAAGGAAGAATAATTAATAAAGAAGACAAAATTTGAAATGAAGACAACATCCTCTAAAAATAGAGTATCATGACCCCACATGATCAAGCAGAAAGTAGTTTATAGAATGCATGTTCTTCCCATAATGATTGTAAAGAGGTATAGAAAGAAGTGACACTACTATCTGCCTACTTTATGGAATCAATCTATGGTTTATGTTGTTAAATATGGCCATCATGACTTTTTTCTTTCTACTACATTAGGAGTGTGAGTCATCCTAAATGTTAGTGATATGTGGTAATTGGAAATCCTTGATGGAAGTCATAGAATCACAGATGGTATTCAATATTCGACACAAGAATCAAAATAATAGGTGTGAGGCTTAATAGAAAATGAAAATTGGATTACACTGGTACTGTTGATCACCCTCCAAACATAACAACCAAGACTATATGTGATAGGGTAGGAAGGAATCATGAAAAAAGGTATTATATAATTTTTTAATTTCTCTTTATGTGATCAGTGTGATTTTTAGAAAAGAGAGTCGGATGAAGGTGTTAAAAACTATAATACTGAAATTCACCTTATCCCTTCTGATGGTGACATAAGGGGAGGGTTTATAAACACTGACATCATTTCCCCTGGTTGTATTTAGGTCCTTGGTGGGCGAGTGGAAGGAAGTGACTCAACCATGTGCGAAAAAAAGAAAGGAAATGAAGAAAGGAGAACCCTATGAAAGTATTGAGAGGGAAAATTCTATTTTGAAAAAGAGAAATACCCTCTATTATCATAAAAAATAATAGTAAGTGTATGTGATTCCTTCCTTGAGTCACATTTCATTTAAGGATAGGAAAATTCTTTTGAATGAATGAAAAGGTAACCTTTGGACTGACTACATGGAGACTTTTGTTTTCAATATTAGTTTTGTGTCTTTGGTAAGATGAATGGGGTACCTATTTTGTAAAAAAGTGAAAAATCTAAACAAGTGGACCTCTTGACTTGATGAGATCATCACTTATTAATCTAACTTTGGCCCTTCTAGTGATAAATTGGCCTGTAGTGGATTCTACATTCTGGGAAATTTTGGAAACCTTATCTAATGGGGCCCTGCAGTGTAGTTGTGATCCTCTTAGCCTGGTTGCTCCGATAAACACTCTTTTCCATGACGAGCTTCCCGTTTTAGAGCATGGTTCATTCCGGTCAGAAAAGTAATAGGCTTGTTCCTCTATCTTTGGTAGAACAATACATAAATCCAATGTTGATGACAAAGCTCTGGCGATTGCGGCCGGGCTAGAAATTTAATCCGTTGGACACGAGGCAAGTTGTCATAGACCTGTGATGTTCTAGAACATCAATATTTCCATGAGGTTTTCCCTATCCCTTACAGACTTCTGAAAAAACATATGAGTTCTTGATTAGTAATTAGGGGTCGATCTATCTCAACAATTTGATATAAATAGACATCCCTCTCTCTTTTAAAGTGATAAGTGTCACTGCAACGCCATTCTATGATCTTATAGTTTAGAGATATGAATGGGATAAGCTCATGACTTCCCCCTTTTTAGTTCATTTTTATTAATTGTGTACCTTTCTGACTCTGTTTTTAGCTTGAATCCCCATTGTTTCAGCCAAACCAATGAAATATGTGATTCTAATCAGTATTTTTCTTTGTCTTCGTATCCCTTCCCCCATTTCCTTATAAATTTCTGGTTGACCTGGTCCATACTCCCCTAACTTCACCCCTCCTTGGGGATATTACTATAATGGAAACCATATTCTTCTGCAATATGACTAACTATTCAGATAGTCCTTGCTGTGGGATATGGTCTACTACCTATATTATGCCGATTCTTTTCAGCAACACAGTGATGGGATAAGCTAAGATTTGGGTGGGGGATTCATGGAGAACCACACACTATGAGATGGGAGTGTCTCTAGGAGTTGGTTTGGATGCCTCTAAATCTTTGAAATTCCTCTTTGAAAAAATGGGGCCACAAACAAGGAAGGAGTTTCATGCTTCTGAGATTCAATCACATTTTTATTATTAATCAAAATAAAATACCTCTCTTATAGATGGCAGAAGAACATAGGCACCTGTAGTATACTGAATAGATTATAGTTTTTTCAATCCTTTATAGGAAAGAGTCATTCTTCAGTACTAATCTACATTTACACTTATATATAGTTATAGAGATGATTGCAGTTTAGTGGGGTTTTGTTCTGAATGGGATGTTTCTATCATAAATGACCCCACAAAGGTGATCCATAAATGATGACCTAGACCAATATTGGTCAAAATAAATCAATATATATATATTTACTAGAAATTTATTTAGTAGAATCTATGGTACCAAATGCCAACTCAAAATGTTGAGGGGGTAGCCACCAAGAAGAATGAAATCATGAAGGGGTCCAACCTTTCATGTCATACAGGGATGGACTGATAGTTTAACTCCAAATGTAAGAGAAAGAATCTAAATGAGGAGGAGTATTTCAAAAGGCATTGAAACTCCCAATCGTAACTCTCGAACTCTCGGGATTCTATGGTCATGAGCTTTATGATAATGCTTCAGGAAGGGTCCTAGCATAGGGGTGGAAACAGGGGACTCGAGACCCATGAGTACTTATATATATTTCTAGAACAAACAATCCAAAATTGCCTGGTTAGTTAGAGTGAACAAAAAACAGACTACTAGCTAACACCTAAGATCTCACTAGCATCATAGGAATTCTTCAAAGAACAACCCAACAAGAAAGGACACATATAATAACCAAACAATAAGGGAAATCTATCTATTCTATGAGGATAGAGAGGTGTTGTAAAGGAACTTGAATGAAGAGCATGAACTTTCCAATGACTTCTAGGGTGGAGGCCTTACTCCATTATCAGTATAGAAGGGAGCCTAAACCAGACACAAGATAATACAAAAGATAACCTCTTCCTTTATCTCATTTATAGGGGTTAGTGTCAGTAGGGACTTGTGGAAGGCTTAACATGAGTTGAAGATCCTTTCCTTGTGCAATGGATCCACTCGATACAGAGTCACCTATGTTTCACATGCTTGGTAAAGTCTGACAGGTGTATCACCTTCGATCCATTATTTGACCATATTGGTCATTCCCTCCTTGCCTTTATTGGGAAATGGAATGAGTGGTTTAGCTTCCCGAATGAAAGGAATGGAGATGAGATAGGGGTTTTCAATAGTTTTAAAACTCATAAGATCATGAGGAGTTAGTTATGTAAGGTAATATGAACTTTTGGATAAGTGGTGCTAACCAAAAAAATTTGGGGAAACAAGGATGTAGAGGTATATTCGTTCATATAAGTCCCATCAACGGGAATCGTGGAAGTGTAGGTTTTCCAAAATGAGTCTTTTAGTGTTGTCCTAATGACCTACTCAACAATTATAATATAATATAATGAACAAGGGGATAGTTTGAAAAATGTTATGGTAGTCTTGCGTTATACCTGAACTCAACTATAAGCCTCTGTTACATTCATGAGGAGAACCATGACATGAGAAGAATATAGACGAGGGAGGGGACCCGTAGGGTTTTTCATAATGGTAAGAGGAATGAGACCTGGTATGATGTTCAGGTCATGGATTCTGAGGAACAAAACCTAGAAAATATAATGAGGGAGTCTATGGACTTACCTATACTAGAATGATCGGTGGAGGCTACTAAGAAACCACAATGGAATCCATGATAGTGGTCTGTATAACTGAAATGCGCATGGGAACCCACATGTAGTTACACTACTAGGAAAGTTCATACTTCTTGAAGGTCCTAGTCTGTTAGAAACTGTGCTAAAGTCTCCTGAGTTGGAGAGATTAATGAGTTGTGTCAATTTCAGTAATGGTTTCTCAATTGACTATAGAGGAAATGGGAGAGACAGGGGTGGGTTCTCTCTATACTATGGGATGACTCTTTGAATTTATCACAACTATCATTTTTGGAAAACCGGAAGAGGATCAAGGTAGCAGGAGATGGAAATCTTTATTAATATTAAATAGTAAAGACTTCCCTTACGTGATATGGATTGATTGATATAGAATGATGATTTATCCATATCAAAATGGGATGATGACTGAAGTAAACCATAGTGGCCCTACGAATGGACTGACTCAATTCTATAAATTATTTTTTTAGATTGACCGAATCAATTAGAAGTCAACATCACCACAGAGAATTCTCGTTCGATGTTGACTATATCTTTTCTCACACGACTCAATCGCTTTATCTATTCATCACGTATATAAGGTCTCCAAACGACACTATCACAATAGGGTGGGTGATAACATAGAAGATTGATATGAATTTTCAATCTTTTTTGGAACAGATCCACTCCCATGATGGATATAATGAGAATGGATATCGATCAATAGTTTCTATGGGGATTACCATATATAGAATGGAACTAGTTGTGGTGATCATCTCATGGTATCCTTCTTTCTTTTCTATCTTCTAGTTAATGTTGAACTCCCAATAAGTTCTTCTACATATATATATTGATGGATTTCTAGATTTACCTTTACTCTTGACACGAAAGAATTCAAAATCCCATACCCATTAGATATGGTTTGATCCAAAAGAACCATCACCCTAAACGTGATACATAATTTATTATGTTTTAGAACCTTGTTTAGAGGGACAAAGTGACACAGACAATGAATATCGAAGAGGTTCCTTATCATAGGCTAATCAGTTTACATGGAGTAGCTTTCCCATTGACCTGTATGTTTAAGTTGATCTAATTACAGTTGGTTTTCCCTTTCTAGGGCAGCCTATTAAATTCTAATAGTGTTGGAGGCCTAAAAAATAACTTATATCTGTTAATTTATTTAAAGGAATTCCTAAAGATACAATTGAATTTCTATATCCTGCCTTCTCTTTTTCAGAAAAAATCATTCCATTCCTTACCCTTTAGAAAGGGTAGATCTATGGTGCCTGACACTATATGGTTGACCCTCTTCGGTGATACATAATATATAAGTGTTTTGAAAGTAGCTAAAAAACCCTATTCATTTTTAAAATGTCATATCTACGGTACATTACCCTATATTGTTGACCATATTCGGTGATACTTAATATAAAATGGTTTAGAACTCGGATACATCACCCTATTAAGTTTGAAAACTTATATATAAATAATTATAAGTCTTATATATCACCTAATATATAAAAAAAGTAGCATAACCATGGCTTTCTAAATCATTCCTTAAGTTTGAGTGAGAGAAAGCTTACCTATAATGAATGTGATATTCTAAGTCCTATGGTCTTCCCATTTTCCACCAGTTTGAGATAAAAATGCTATCAGGATTGTGTAAGTTTCCTTAGAAGGGTTTCATATGACCGATATAGGCCAGTTGACATTACTGATGTTTTAGTTTTAGTTCCAGCAATTAGAATTTCGTTCGTGAACAAAATGTGTTTTCATAACATAAGTTTATTCCAGTCTCTAAGTAAGATTTTTTTCCATCGTAATAGTGGTATTTATTCTCCTATTTCCATTGTATTAGTCCTAGGAGAAAGATAAGGATCTTTGTGAAGAAATCACAATTGGAGTTCTTAGAAAGGTATTCACCTAGAGTTCCCCTTTTTTAATCCCTATAAATATAGGTCCAATTGCCTATAAGTAAATGGAAAATCTAGTAACATTTGCAGAAAAAGACTTCTTCCAACCATATCATAGGTAGTCAAATATATAGTTTACGTTCTATTATTCTTTTGGTTGGGAGTCCTAAGCCCCGAGACTACACTTTGGGTAATCCCCAAATGTTGCATCACACAAGTCAAATGGTAAAGCAGGAAAGATGGGAAGCGGGTGTCTAAGAGTAAAAATACTCGGCCTTGAAGTTCAAAATGGTCTTACAATGTCTAAGAGTCCTCCCAATAATACCAACTGGGGTGGATATTTACAAATGAAATAGATAATCTAATTTTCCAATTTATCAACACCTACTACCATTTTTTGTGAATGCCATTCATTTTTAGCTCTTCTTTTATCTGGTCTTGGTTATGGAAGGGCTCATAAAGTGCTCTGAGTGAAGAAACTGGATGTCTCTTCATGTCAGAATAACCACTAATTTCTCTTGAGACTTTTGATTACCCCACTTGAAAGGAAGATACTCTCTCTAGGGAGCAAACGAATAGGAAGAGAAATAATAAAAAATTGACTAAGTGGTAGAATACCCAATTCTGTTGGAATTCCTAGTCAAGAGCTCTGCCGTATTCAATAATAAAAAAAGTTCTTGTCTAAAAATAACAAATTCCAACTTTTCTTTAATAGAGGATGGAAAAAAGAAGACCGAATTTTCAATTCCCATCCAATTATGAATTTTAGGCATAAAATTAGCCAATATTATCTGAGTTAGAAACCTGATATTTGAAATGATCCTTATATATTAGGAATACAAGATCACAATGGAACCACTAGTTCCATGCCTTATACATAGTAATCCTGAATCCGCATATCCCTACTCAAGGAAGAGAGAAAACTACCAATGAATTCTTCCACTTCTGTAACCGAGGAAAAATGTTTAAAATGAAAAAATATTATTTGGGATTTTAAAGTCTTCACACCTATGTTTTCTGTCTCCCATAATAATTCAACTGACAGATATAAGGGATTGACTTAGGCGCAATAGATTACTTGAATAGAATCATAAACGAAACTGCACTATCGCTACACCTGGTTTTATTACATTGATGTTACCCACTCAGGATCCAAGTATCACTGAGTGGGGAGGGGTGAATCAGTGATATATTTTTATTTTATGTTTCACCCATTATTGAAACAACCTTTTCCTATTTTTAATGAGTTCATTGCCTTATGAACACACACAACCACAAGATCACAACATATAGAAGGTTCACTACTCAACAAGTGTAACGCACCGACCCCAGTTACCCAGAGTCGGTGCGTTATTGCGTAACATTGGCATGATCACAAAAGATCAAGTCTCGAAAGACCGATTAGTTTAGTAGCCTTGGAAACACTGGATACATTCATAAATGTTCCATTACATCATAAAGTGAAAAACTACAATAACAAAGTCTCCATAGTCCACACTCATATCCTCTTTTGACTATCCCTACAGGTCATTCATAAAATACTTCTTCACATCCTAGAAAATATTAAAACATTGAAAGGGGTGAGCTCAGATGCTCAGTAAGGATAACAATATTGCAGAAGCTTTCATAAATAAACATTAACATTTAAGGAAATGTATACCTAAAACAAAAGCCTTTTTAAACTTGAACATCAACATAATATGGAAAAAATAAAATTAAATAATGCCATTTACTTACTCACATGGATATTCTACTAGTCGAATAATCCCATGAAATATCAATAACCACTTTCATAATTACGGAATGCATAATTCCAGACTATCATAACCACGTAGTCTAGGCCTCGTGCCAAGACCACAAATAAGATTTTGTCAAGGCCTCGTGCCAAGACACTAGTTTGTCTCATGAGACCTACTGATGCATCGAGGAGCTATAGCGGGCTCCACCCATCACTTATTAACTCTAATTCATTCCTCATATGAATAGGTTTAAACATATCATAAACCATTACATAATCGTATCACATAAAACATGCATAAAGGAAACATAACATTTCCACATTTCAATCACAAGACATCAATAAAACACATTGATGTAATAAAAACACTTTCAAACCCATTTTCAATACAAAAATAAAAGAAAATTAAAACTTGGTATCTATTTTTTATTTAAAAAATGTTATGGATTGTAGAGGAAGCCGAAACTCAAATAATGGTCACGACAGCGGAGAAGTCATTGTCGCCGAATACATACGACAAGAGAAACATTCCTTTTTTTTTTATTAAAATGATTCATATAAAAATATTCCTTTTAAATAAACGTAAAATTCAAAGGGGTTTATACACCGTATAAAAGAAATTCGTGTATAAAACAAAATATGCCTCAATGAATGGTGATTGAGACGAAGTCCCTTAAAAAGATCATTTTTTTAAATAAAATATATCTATTTTGTGTATTCACTATAATTAAACATAAATAAAGTAAAAATACAAGATAGGACATAATAATATCATGACATAATTTGAAAGTAGGGGATTAACCCAAAGAATGGAAATTGGGTTAAGAAGTTCCCTTACCTTGTGTCCGACTTGACTCGATCGTTCTTTAACCTCCTGAATAATAAACTATAGTTAATCTCTACTTGCTTAAGAACCTTTTTCATGTTCATTATTCCTTTTATATCACTTATTACCATGTTATGAACATTATGTAATTATTTATGTTAATAACAGTCGTTTTGTCGATCTTTGGTACTTGAGTCGAAAATATACTTCTTATAATTACAAGTTGTTCATGTGGTGAAATATCCATTTTATCAAGAATTATATTAATGATGTATATATCATATATAACATTTATATCCCGTATATACATTCATTTATAATATTACATAACATTTAGAGTTAAGAAATGAAATGCACCGTTCATGGAGACGGTAAGTCGTACGTACGCATGAACGCTACTTTCATTTCTATTTCATATTTTAATGGATTGAAACATAATGATATAAAGTTATAATATAATTCCAGTATAATATAATGTATAATAACATTTAATCCATCCTTTATACATCCCACATATGGTATTAACAGTTCAAATCACTTTGAGGGGGCGGTAGTCCGCACTTCCTAAAATGAAAATATCGTGTTTACCCATAATGGAAATCATAAAGTATGCCATAAATGAGAAATACAGAAGCATAAGGAAAAAATAAAAATAATGTATATATCATATATGAAAATAGTTTCATCAAAAGGTCCACCATTAGAGACGTTAAAAGAATATTGAACAATCATCGTTTCATGAGGCAATATTTCGCCACCCACAGAAACAGTATGATCTTTAACCATTAGACGAAGGTGTGTGTAAGTGTAAACAAAATCATCATAATAACAACATCCTATTATATTTAAGATACTGGTGTTGTTACAAAATAAAGGAATAAAAAGAGTTTATGGGGTTGGAGAAGCAAAATAAAACAAAAGAACATAAAAGAAGATATTACCTTAAAATCGGGTAGCTCTTTTTGATTTGACCCACAGGCTTCCTTGGGAAGAATTCTGCCCAATGTGAGGCTTCTAGGAGTAAGAGAGGGAATTTGGGAGATTATTTGGGCAGAGGCTGGCCGATCCAAATGGATTGAAGGTGTGAATAAGGTGGTGGTGGTGGGGGCCTTTTATAAGAGGAGAGAAGGGGCACTCTTGGAAAGATTGAAATGTTACTTTATTATGAAATGCTTTTCGGATTCTAAAGGTCCCACAATGATATATTTCAAGGCTAAGGTGATAAGGGTTATAAATCTACTCATCCAATAGGTTTTTGACAAGTGTATGCCTTGGATTTTACATTATCTTCTCATTTTATTTAAATCGTTAATTAATGAGGTAATCGCTGCATCATCATGGTGTCATAAATAATTTAATTTATTTAATGTCTAAAAATTATAATAAAAATATCATGATGTATGAAATATTTTTATATTTCTAATGATTATTTATAGTAAAAAATATGACTTGTATAACCCCATTTAAAAATTATTTTAGTAAAACAACTTATGTTTGTGACATTTTTATTTTAACTTTAAATAAAAGTTATTTATGTAATTTTCCTACCAAAGTGACTCCATGGGGTCCCCAAGTTGAACCATGGATTTTCTTGGTCGTCCATGACACATCAAATAGGTTTAGGACAAGTGTAAAGGTCATTTCATATTTTCATAATACCATTTTTACCTTAAATTTCACTAATTACCTTTAATCGCGATTAATTAAACTTAAAAGTTACTATTCACCAAAAAATTATTTTAATCCCATTTAAACAAATTTTACTTCCTAATGAAAACCATGTATGTTGAATTTTTGAAAATCAAATCACAGAAGTGGTAATATTTCATTTAAATGAAAAATCAGTTATTTAACTACCACTTAGTGGTTTCACTATTCATCAAAAATTGACGTTTTTCAGAACAATGCCAAAATTTCACCCTAAGCTATAATTGATATTTCGAATTCAAAAATGATGTCTATTTTACAAAATTACAAACATATAAGTTTCATTAATTAATTTCATAATTAATTTCCGCTGTCACAACAAATAGCGTGTTTTTAAGAAACAATATATATTAAAAGATTGACAATTGTTTATGTCCAATTTCAAAGTGAAATTAATTCTAATGACCACCATTGGATAAAATGGTAAACATATATTCTAATTATACTTTAAAACCACTCAATAGTATAATTTATCACTTTAAATTATTTTGATTAAAAAAGTTGTTTTTAAGTATTTTTCACTATTCATAAAAAATTGGAAGTTCTCAGAAAATTACAAAAACTTCCACTTAGGATAATTTCGATATTCTGAATACAAAAATGAAGTCCATTTTGAAATATAAAATTTATATAATTTCAAAAAGTGGGTATTACTATTCATAACAGCTACTTTGATTAGTCGCGGTGTGTTAGAACTCAAACTTGTGTACAATGCAAGCTATTGCATTATTGAAAGAGAGGCGTATCGTGGAAGCTCGGGGTGTTACATTTTCCCCTCCTTCAATAAATTGCGTCCTCGCAATTTGAAATTTTTCTTTGAAAATAAAAGGTTGAAGGTATGAAATACCTTTTTGGAAAACCCACATCGTAAATAAGGTTAATAAAAATATAACTTTAAAAGATAGAAAGATAAGTACAAAGGTCAACCGAGATAGCCCATACTAGGATTCTATTAAAATATGGATATGGAGGAGAAACAAACCATCAAGGTCTGATGGAGAGTCATAGAAAACAGGATTAGGATAAAGTTAACAATAAGAAAATCACAAACTTTTGATTGGTTAAACGGTCATTGAATCCCCAGTTGGAAAATTTAACCGACAACATTTTTGTTTTAAGTTACCTTTTATAAAGTTGAGGAATTTATTTAAGAAATTTTCTAGGAACGTAAGGAAATATACATACTTGTCATGTAGACTTTCATTCCTTAATAAAATTTTACCACAAACCCATCTTTCACTCCAAAAGGTAACAGAACTCAATAATATTCTATTTATCCTAATTGTATAAGGTTCTAAATATTACCACATACCATTTAGATTAGGAAAACTATTTTGTAACAACCAGGGACTTCCTGTAGGCTAGTGGTAGGTAATAAAGTCCTGTCGCACTATGGTTGTGGGTTCGATTCCTGCAGCTTTGTCCGACGCGACATGTTATGCCCCACCCTGCAGGTTGTCCTTTTCCTAAAACTATAGTATTATAAGATTCCAAAAATAATCTTCAGAAATGTTTTAACCTTAAACAATACTATCCATGGTTCAACTTAATCCATTCCAACCTTAATAGTTATCCAAAATACCTCTTTCCAGACTTTCTCTAAAAGGTCTCTAAATTCCAAAATCAATTGTAACATCAGATTCCCCAAACAAATTAAAGTTTCTATTTTTGTCACATACTAAAAATATGATTACCTTCATCATATTATAACCTTACTGAAACAACTAGTACTGCAGTACAATCCTTATATATATCACATTATTTTTATAACCATAATATAATCCTTGAGTCCAAAAGCACCAATACATTAATTATTCCGCTTCAACTGTAGTAACAACATAAGATTTTCCTTGATCCCTTGGCCTTTTTTGAGGTAAGTTTCTCTGACGCTTAGGACATTCATTTGCATAATGACCCATTTCCCTACAATTGTAGCATTCAACATTGATAACCTCTTTCTTTCCCTTGCAATCACGAGCCTGGTGACCTTTTTCTCCACATTTATAACAAACTCCAATTCCTTTTAGGCAGTTACCGAGGTGATTCTTCCCACAATTATTTCATAATGGAAAATCCTTCTTTCCCTTTCTCCCTTTATCTGTCTCTTGTTCTACCATTATCTTCTTCTCTTGCATTAATTTATTGTCATAAGATTTGGAGAATTCCTTTTCTGTCTTGATAGAACACGCGACTATATCTTCATACGTTGAGAAAGATTGTGATACTAGTGCTCGACGGAGAAACGGTTTTAACCCATCAAAGAAAAGATCGATCTTACTTCTTGGGTTACATATATAATCTGCAGCATGTCTCACAAACCATGTAAAGTTAGCCTCACTCTTTGCGACATTATCATCCTCTTCTGCCTCAGACTCAGAAATTGCCTTTCCATATCTGCTTGATGGTCATGCAGAAAGTATTTTTCTAAGAAAATTTCCTTAAACTCCCTCCATTCCATACTTGATACTTCTTCATCTTCCTTTGTGTTTTGAATCAGCGACCACCATTGATCGACATCTCCAGTGAGGTAGTAGACTGCCATGACAACCTTCTCCCTTTCGCTACTCCCCAAGGCGTGGAATATTTTCTCTAAGGAGTTTATCCATTTCTCAGCTACTAATGGATTTGTACCCCCATTAAATGTTGTCAGTTGCTGCCTCATGAAGCGGTCTAACATTGATCCTCCGCGTTGCGGATCAGGGTGCTCCATACGAGTAAGGTTATTATTCATAACCTGAGTGAGTTGTCCCAGTATGGTAATAAGTTGATCAGCACCAGTTGTATCTCCAGCTCCATAATAATTATCTTGAGCAGGAGGGAAATCCCTACACGGAGTGCGTGCATTGATACGGTTTCCATTCCTTCCACTAGGTGCCATTTCTAAACAATGGCATAAACTAGATTAGTTTATGAATCAAAATACATAATTCCATACTTATAAAATACTTAACATAAATTGAAATATTTATGGATATAATCCATAATCCTAAAAATTTTTTCTTTGAGGAAGTATATACTCATAACCCTTCATAGTGGTTTGTAAAGAAAATGAGAATTATCCTAAGCATATCCCCGGGAGTGTCCTAACCAAGAGTGCAGCAAGGCCCATTGTCGTGCACCAGTTCCCGTTCGAGTCTAGCTCAAAGCGGTGTTTTCAGGTTTTACCCCTAGGTACATCAGTGCCAGAGCCGCCTCTACCTGCTCGTATCCAGACAGGGATGTATTGCTCGGAAAACTCACAAAATCTCAATAATACCAAAATTATAGGAAGTTCTTCTATACTAATCCTCAAAGTCTATCTTCGGGCTATGTGCTCTAATCAGAGTTTATCTAAATCTAGCTTCCAAGGATCGTACTAAACTGCCTTTGATACCAACTGTAACGCCCCGACCCTAGTTACCCAGAGTCGGTGCATTATTGCGTAACATTGGCTTGATAACAAAAGATCAAGTCTCAAAATACTGATTAGTTTGGTAGCCTTGGAAACACTAGATACATTCATAAATGTTGCATTAAATCATAAAGTGAAAAACTACAATAACAATGTCTCCAAAGTCCACACTCATATCCTCTTTTGACTATCCCTAGAGGTCATTCATAAAATACTTCTTCACATCCTGGAAAATATTAAATCATTGAAAGGGGTGAGCTTAGATGCTCAGTAAGGATAACAATATTTCGGAAGCTTTCATAAATAAACATTAACATTTAAGGCAATGTATAACTAATACAAAAGCCTTTTTAAACTTGAACTTCAGCATAATATGGAAAAAATAAAATTAAATAATGCCATTTACTTACTCACATGGATATTCTACTAGTTGAATAATCCCATGCAACATCAATAACCACTTTCATAATGATGGAATGCATAATGCCAGACTATCATAACCACGTAGTCAAGGCCTCGTGCCAAGACCACAAATAAGATTTTGTCAAGGCCTCGTGCCAAGACACTAGTTTGTCTCATGAGACCTACTGATGCATCGAGGAGCTATAGCGGGCTCCACCTCTCACTTATTAAGTCCAATGCATTCCTCATATGAATAGGTTTAAACATATCATAAACCATTACATAATCGTATCACATAAAACATGCATAAAGGAAACATAACATTTCCACATTTCAATCACAAGATATCAATAAAACACATTGATGTAATAAAAACACTATCAAAACCATTTTCAATACAAAAATAAAATAAAATTAAAACTTGGTATCTATTTTTCATTTAAAAAAAGTTATGGCTTGTAGAGGAAGTCGAAACTCAAATAATGGTCACGGTGGCGGAGAAGTCGTTGTCGCCGCATACATACGACAAGAGAAACATTCCTTTTTGTTTTTTAGTAAAATGCTTCGTATAAAAAGATTCCTTTTGAATAAACGTAAAAGTCAAAGGGGTTTATACACCGTATAAAAGAAATTCGTGTATAAAACAAAATATGCCTCAATGAATGGTGATTGAGACGAAGTCCCTTAAAAAGATCATTTTTAAATAAAATAGATCTATTATGTGTATTCACTATAAGTACACATAAATAAAGTAAAAATACAAGATAGGACATAATAATATCATGAAATATTTTGAAAGTATGGGATTAACCCAAAGAATGGAAATTGGGTTAAGAAGATCCCTTACCTTGTGTCCGACTTGACTCGATCGTTCTTTAACCTCCTGAATAATAAACTAGAGTTAATCTCTACTTGCTTAAGAACCTTTTTCATGTTCATTATTCCTTTTATATCACTTATTACCATGTTATGAACATTATGTAATTATTTATGTTAATAACAGTCGTTTTGTCGATCTTTGATACTTGAGTCGAAAATATATTTCTTATAATTACAAGTTGTTCATGTGGTGAAATATCCATTATATCCAGAATTATATTCATGATTTATATATCATATATAACATTTATATCCAGTATATACATGCATTTATAATATTACATAACATTTAGAGGTAAGAAATGAAATGAACCGTTCATGGAGACGGTAAGCCGTACGTACGCATGAACGCTACTTTCATTTCTATTTCATATTTTAATGGAATGAAACATAATGATATAAAGGTATAATATAATTCCAGTATAATATAATTTATAATTCCATTTACTCCATCCTTTATACATCCCACATATGGTATTAACGATTCAAATCACTTTGAGGGGGCGGTAGTCCGCACTTCCTAAAATGAAAATATCGTGTTTACCCATAATGGAAATAATAAAGTGTGCCATAAATGAGAAATAAAGAATCATAAGTAAAACATAAAAATAAAATATATATCATATATGAAAATAGTTTCATCAAAAGGGACACCATTAGAGGTGTTAAAAGAATATTGAACAATCATCGTTTCGTGAGGCAGTATTTCACCACCCACAAAAACAGTATGTTCTTTAACCATTAGACGAAGGTGTGTGTAAGCGTAAAAAAAATCCTTATCATAAAAACATCCTAGTATATTTAATATACTGGTGTTTTTACAAAATAATGGAATAAAAAGAGTTTAGGGGGTTGGAGAATCAAAATAAAACAAAAGAACATAAAAGAAGACATTACCTTAAAATCGGGTAGCTCTTTTTGATTTGAGCCAAAGGCTTCCTTGGGAAGCATTCTGCCCAAAGTGAGGCTTCTAGGAGTAAGAGAGGGAAGTTAGGAGAGTATTTGGGCAGAGTTTGGCCGAGCCAAATGGCTTGAAGGTGTGAATAAGGTGGTCGTGGTGGGGGCCTTTTATAAGAGGAGAGAAGGGGCACTCTTGGAAAGATTGAAATATTTCTTTATTATGAAATGATTTTCGGATTATAAAGGTCCCACAATTATATATTTCAAGTCTAAGGTGATAAGGGTTCGAAATATACTCATCCAATAGGTTTCTGACAAGTGTATGCCTTGGATTTTACATTATCTTCTCATTTTATTTAAATCGTTAATTAATGAGGTAATCGCTGCATCATCATGGTGTCATAAATAATTTAATTTATTTAATGTCTAAAAATTATAATAAAAATATAATGATGTAGGAAATATTTTTATCTTTCTAATGAATATTTATATTCAAAAATATTACTTGTATAACCCCATTTAAAAATTGTTTTAGTAAAATAACTTATGTTTGTGACATTTTTATTCTAACTTTAAATAAAAGTTATTTATGTCATTTGCCTACCAAAGTGGCTCCATGGGGTCCCCAAGTTGACCCATGGATTTTATTGGTCGGAAATGACACATCCAATAGGGGTAGGTCTAGTGTAAAGGTCATTTCATATTTTTATAATACCATTTTTACCTTAAATTTCACTAATTACCTTTAATCGCGATTAATTAAACTTAAAAGTTACTATTCACCAAAAAATTATTTTAATCCCATTGAACCAAATTTTACTTCCTAATTAAAACCATGTATGTCGTATTTTTGAAAATCAAATCACATAAGTGGTAATATTTTATTTAAATGAAAAATCAGTTATTTAACTACCACTTAGTAGTTTCACTATTCATCAAAAATTGAAGTTTTTCAGAACAATGCCAAAATTTCACCCTAAGATATAACTGATATTCCGAATTCAAAAATGATTTCTATTTTACAAAATTCCAAACATATAAGTTGAATTAATTAATTTCATAATTAATTCCCGTTGTCACAACAAATAGCGTGTTTTTAAGAAACAATATATATCAAAAGATTGACAATTGTTTATGTCCAATTTCAAAGTGAAATTAATTCTAATGACCACCATTGGATAAAATGGTAAAAATATATTCTAATTATACTTTAAAACCACTCAATATTATAATTTATCACTATAAATTATTTTGATTAAAAAAGTTGTTTTTAAGTATTTTTCACTATTCATAAAAAATTGGAAGTTCTCAGAAAATTACAAAAAATTCAACTTAGGATAATTTTGATATTCCGAATACAAAAATGAAGTCCATTTTGAAATATTAAAATTATATAATTTCAAAAAGTGGGTATTATAATTCATAACTACTACTTTGATTAGTCACGGTGTGTTAGAACTCGAACTTGCGTACAATGCAAGCTATTGCATTATTGAAAGAGAGGTGTATCGTGGAAGCTCGGGGTGTTACAACAAAAGGAGCTACGTGCATGGTATGGTATTAAAATAATAAATTACCCCACAATCCACTAGAAAACAATCATATGATGTGGAAATCATCTATAAGTATATTACCTATCACTCGTGAAGTACTTGAGAGATAATCCAAAAGTCTGTGTTCACCCTCTTAGCACAAATAGGGTAATGTAATATCTCTGTGCTACATGACAACTGTTCACAAATCTGATATTTGAAAAAAACTCTTTGATTTCATATCCAGATTATGAAAGGAACTACTTGGAATTCGTAATGATACATATTCATATACCCCAATCATATCTTGATCCACTTGAATGAACTTCTCACTTAATTTGGGTACTCAAATTCTTAGCTCGTAGAGTTCCTTCACGATGCTCCGTCACAAGGCTCTTATCTTTGGGGAGAACTTTAGTTCACAATGAACCATAGTTTGCAAAGATCACTAGATCTCAGATCTCACTGTTTCACGGAGCAAAGATTTTTCTTTGTGAAGTTCTAGTTTCTCAAAGCTTAATGTCTCACCGCGAAGCTCATTTCCATCACGGAGCTTAATGCTTTCACAGATCTCTCTTTCTCTGCAAACCTTATTTTCATTTCAAGCACTCTAAAATTCTTGTTATGCATCTATAATTCTCTCTAGGGTGTAGGTTCCTATTTATAGTGTTTTCCCACAGACTCTAGAACCTTCCATTCACCTCTGCTCCACATCAGCATCAAATTGCAGAGCTCCAATATTTCCTCAGAAATTCAATCTCTTTCGCAACGCACCATGGCTATTTTTCAGATTCCTGAAGATCTTCATAATCACAAAGATATCCACCAAATCTTTTACACCACCATGATGTTCAATCATCCTTTGTGATGTCGTGATGCGCCTTCTTCCTTTTCCTGGTATAGCATGCTTGCGAAGCTCTTCACCTCTTCTATTGGAGAAGCTCATTGTAATCGTGAAAAACACCATCTACTTTCTTCATTTCTTTGAGAAATACACTTCATGAAACCCATATTCATGAAATTAGTTCCTTTGACATATCATGATATTCTTTTCATGATAATCTAATTTTCATGATGTTAGCCTAAATCCAAATTTAGGACCCCCAAAATTTGGCAAACACTGGGAAATTGTGCCACATTAGACATGTGCTTCTGCAAAACCAACCTTGATGATTGACCACATGTTTTATCCCCCATTCCATAATAAAGATTACATCACAAGTTCTCCAACCATATTATGATCTTTGTGATGTAAATATCATAAAATCATCATCATATTTATGATGGAAACTATTGGAACTTTCCTTTCTTTCCTCACCCACTTGTACAAAGTGACGTGATTTCCTTTCTTCTCAATATTCCTTGACAAAAAAAGAAAATATTTCGTTCATCCAAAAACATAGTCATCCAAAATAGTCCCAACATACATACTTTTACTTATCTAACACTATATTGTTCAGACAAGAAACTTCTAATGGTTGCCCACTTCCACTTATAAAGCCCTAAGCAAGAGGTCCCATATTGTCCTGTCCTAAAATGGAATTGCTAACTCAGACTCAGGGGAATCTTCTGACCTATTTGATGCAGGTATGAATGTATATAGTTTATTAGGTCCCATTCGATCTATAAAAATAGAACAAGAACACGATATCAGCTTTACATTTTAGCTATAGGCGCAGTTTCACCAAACTAAGATCCAAGGTTTTCAGAAACAATCCATTAATTGAATTTCTATTTCATATTCTTGTCATGAAGGTAATAGATCTAGAACAGTCGTAAGGCCTCCGTCCGTTCTTTACGCCTACAATTAAGGAAGGAAATACTCAAAATACTATGCTCTAAAGATAGGACAATATTAGGAGTAGTAGAAATAGGATAAGGAATGCCAAGTAGGAAGTGGTGCCTCTTTCTTTTATGGAACTGACGAGGTTTTGAAGGAAAGAGAAGGAAAATAATTTAACTGAAACAAGGATACAAACCTAGATCCTTTATAATATTAATTCCCCATGATCGGTAATAACTAGCATATATAATATTGACCTTCTTTATAAAATTCTTTTTAAAGGACTAGGTTTCTTCTAAAACAAGTATCCCTTTAGTTGTATAATAGAGTAACCCAAGTAAAGCTTCCACTTTTCCAAAGACATTTTATGGAGAAAAAATGAAAGAAAGTAACACTAATAGATTATAAGAGTACTAATTATAGACTGATTGGATAAATCCATATATTATAATAAATGAACACTTCGAAACAATTCAGTCAATCCCTTTGTATGTCCCTCTTCTCATTGGTCGAGATAGTACAACAGGGGAACCCAATACTCTACAAAAAAGATAACTAAAATTGAAACACTATTCTTGTTTAAGGTCTTAATTTATGTTTCAGGTATAAATTTAACAATACCTCTATGATTGAAGACACAACTACCGATAACCACACTTATAACCCTTATACTGTGCAAGGGAGACCTGATATATGTTTTCAAATGGTCACAATTATTGATTATTATATTAATGTTACTGGCTAGGACTATGAAAAAACATATACCAGAATCGTAGCACCGAAAGTAGCTAGATCAGAAAAGTCAATCCCTTGTTCAACCCTACAGAAGGATTATATCGAATCATGTTATTCGCAAAGAATCCACATCGATCTTGACCAGGAAGAGAATAAATCAATCACATATATCTTTCCTAACCCATTAAAAACTTATATACAAATAATTTTCAGAAATATATATCACCTTATATATTTAATTTGTTGAACCTCATACTGCTTTGACATTCTCCCCTACGTAATGCTTCGACACAGGATCAAAAGAAAAATCTAAGACGTTATCTCTACTACTTATTTATATGTTCTGAATTAAGTCTTTATACAATTAAATAAATGAATTTACATTTGATGTTAGAATTAAGTTATCCAACACAATATACCCTCACCCTAATAGAAATAATTTTCCATTCCAAAGAATGAATCATGTATTTACCATTATTAGGTAGGATTCAGAAGCGATGTTAGAAAATATGTAACCTATTGAATGAATAAAAATTGATTCAAGGAACTTCTAGCACCATGAACAATTATATACCCTATGGAACCTCCCCTTTTAACTTCCCTTAATATTTTCCTTTTATAAGAAATTTATTAGTCACCCTTTCCCATTTTCATAAAAATAGGGACCCCTTTCTTTCTTAAAAAATTGAGAGCTACCGACCGATACACACTCTTTTGTGTTAACCACCATCAATAAGACAAATCCATTCATTTAACCAACAATACCCTTCACAACATAAATATAGGAACCTCTGTTGCAGGAGAATCAAATAAAGACTTATCTGAGAATACATTTGTGTTAACTCAGAGATAAAAATTAACCCTATAATCTTAATCAGTTTCTTATACCAATCAATATCAGTTTTAACATAACAAACTCATTGAACAAAGATATTTGATCATGAATCCCATCACATAAGTAAATAGGGAACTCATACTTTAGAATTAATGTTTTCATTGATGTTCTCCAGGAAAGAAGGAACCCCAGAATCGGTAACCCAAAGCACCTCATGCCCTACGAAAACCCTTGAATTATTATCTAGGAACATAGGTCTATTACTGGTATCATGAATGTCCACCAATCTCTAACCTCAATAGAATTGTATATGCACGATGATATTGTTTTAGTGTTTATTTAGGGATAAACTATCTGTGTTATCAAATCACCCCCTGACCTTACAAGGACTGGAACAAAAATCCCTTACCTTGTATAAATCACTATATGCAATAACATAAACCAGATACCCCCTGATACAACGATAATAATTCAATCTCATTTGGATTGTTAGGAATCGAAACCTTGTGCTACCTCATGAACTTCAGGTACGTCATGTATCCTGGGTTGTTGAATTTCCTCCCATTAGAAAAAGAGATCAGTGAAACAAGGTGACCTTATCGAGTCAAGGTGACCTTATCCAAATAAGATACATTATCCATTTATACTCATTCATTGAATTTAGCACAATTACGTCCCCCTATGTGTAGGATACCCAAAAATTGAATCGAAAACCCTTACCCTATAAGATTTAGAGTAATCATGAAAGATAATATTGGTTCTCAAATCACTGATAGTTGAAACTAAAAGAGGAATACTCATTGGTTCTGGTCTGATTAACAACCGAATTCCAAAAAACACCTCATTGTCTTTATGTCAGGTACTTGGTAACTCTATGCCTGGCCTGATAATCCTTTCTATCATAAAAACATGCCTTAAAATCTCTTGTTGTCGACCATGATATTTGTTTCCTTTGTCTGATCACTCTCTTTGAAGAAGCTAATTATCAGGTATCCTAAACCAGAGACATATCCATTCATTTCATTTGTCTTAAAGTGTTACTTCATGTAACATCAAATACATAAATTACGTTAAAGAGATAAAAAATATCCCCTAGTTGAAGAATAGAAAGCTGAAAGATAATGAAGGAAATGAAGAGATATAGGACCAAAAGTGATGTAAGATAGGAAATAAAGAACGTACTTGATATGTATGGTCCTTTCATAAACCAATATAAAAGATCTTTCCTCACCCTATGAAAGAAATGGGGCAGAGAATACATCGAATCAGGAATTCAAAGAAAAATCAAGAAGACAAAACTAAATGTTGGAAGTGAAGTCAACTATTAGAATATAAAAGATATATAAATCATTCATGTTAGATGAGTCCTTAAGCCATATGAAATCACCATTTCCTATAACCCCATTATCTAGAGGTAGAAGTCATTGGCCTTAACTCACTCAATGTAATGATGGAAGAGGTTATGATACTAAATATATAAGTTGATATATAATTAGCATCCCTAATGGTGAGGTCCTCTGTCTGTATAATCAAGATAGAATATTAAGATAATTCATGTATCCCAGGATCTAAAACCTTATATATTATGTAGCACAGAATACCGAATAGGGTGAATTATCCATGTTATAAATGATATGACCCTGTCTAAAGTGTAAGGAACTGACTTCTATTCTTACTTCCATTTTCCTTCAGCATGTACGGACGAATGAAGATATATTTTCCCTACATCACGTGATTTTATGGATGTGGGTGGAGGTTATACTTATATTTGATAGTCCCTCCCTTGAACACCCATGGTGTGTCGATTTGAGCCCTTTGGGAGTCATTGACTGGTTTGAAAATGCCTACAACTGATATTATATCGAAACTCCATTCATGTGAAGGATAAATGAAGTCGTAACCTCACTTCATACAAAGAAATCTTGTGTGATAGATGAATGCGATTGATCTTTTCCTCATAGGTTACATTACCTATATTTTACTTATTGACCATCCAATGTTAGTGGGGGAACTATGTCCATTGGTGGAGTAGTCTGGAGTAGCTCTCGAACTGAACCCCCTACCTCTACTACCTATATTATAATGAGTTCCCCCAGTACCAGAAGAAATTCCAATGACTATACACAATCTACATTATACAGACATACCACCATCACCAAGCCGTATGGGTTGTCCCAATGGATGATAAGCCGAAGGGTTGAGCCACCTTTCAATTTCATTACAACATGTTTTCTCATTCGAATGGAAAATTCATCCAAATAGAACCTTCAAATGAGAGTAAATGAAAATATATAGAAGTTACTATAGAGACCCGAAGCTTGACATACATAGACATTACATTACTTTTGCGGAATACTTAATACATAACAAAAACAGACACACAAGGACCGTAATATTTTAGTGTCTTTGGAAACTCGGAATATAAACATCTAATCCTGTTGAAAGATCTTCAACATCTCCCATATCGATCTTCCCCTTTTTTTTCTTACCTAAAACCTTTCATTATATCCTGGGGAAAGGAAAACATATAAAGGGTGAGCTCAAATGCTCAGTAAGGGTAAGCACAGATAAAATAAAAAAATCATATACATTTGAGCTTAAAAACATGAACATAATGTTTAAACATCAAAAGCTTGAGAAATGACATAAAACATGGAAGTACATAAGGCATAGATCATAAATAATAATTAAGAATGATAAAATAGCATGGGAATAAAACATGTAATTGTTTAAACCATTAAGCACATGATATGATTTCCATATTAGCCAAGGCATTGCTGCCAGGACCATCTTAGTGGACAAAGTCCCTTTCTGAATCGATTTCACTCCTCGTTCCAGTCCGGTATTACAAATCCGGTTTACCTTTCCGTTCCAGCCATGTCTATCACATGAGATATAAATCTTTACCTAATGCATTAGAGGGAGATATAGGTCCCACCCATCTCATAATAAAATTATTCTTACTTGTGCCACAAAATAAACATACATCATTCATCGTAACCCAATGATTAAAAACGTGTTTCATAAACATCATCACATCATCACATAATCCATATAAAAGTAATGGATATCATTTCATAATAATAAAATTGAAACCATGTAAATCATAGAGACATTATACTTGAAACATACACATATGAAATATTTTCATCTTAGATGGAAAAATGGTTTTGATAAAACATTTGAAAATAATTCTTGAGGAAAATATCCTTTCTTATTCAAAATCATTTTCTTTTCACAAAATATAATGCAATTTTAAAAGAAAAAGGTTTTTATGAAAATAGTCATGAAATATTTTGGAGGAAGTTTCATGAAAATTAGGCTTTATAAAACTGTAAAAATCCTTTCATTCCGTATAAGTTTAAAAAAACATTCTTCTCATAGTTTTGCCGGAAAAGTCAAAAAAAGTACATCGTAACGTAATCAAAAGAAAGATTCCTTACATACCATGTAGTAAAAGTCAAAAATGGGTGAAAAGGACATTAAACATACATGAATACACTTTTATAAAACATGGAAATTGATGAGAAAAATCACCCCAGTAAATACTTACAAATAAGCAATCTCGGATAAAAATGAGATTTGAAAAATTATCCCTTACCTTAGGTCCAATATGCTTCGTACGTATCTGAACCTCCTGTATAATGATTTAAATAATGTCATTGACTTATTATAGAATCATATTCATTGTTATGAAATCATATATGGTTCACTTATGACTTTATATTACCCGTTCTTTTGTATGTTCCATGTTAACGTAGCGTTTTGGGTAAAATCATTTTATTTATCGTACATGTTTGGACTTGTTGTTCTTGATATTATTACTTATAACCTGATTTACTTAATTACATAATTTAAAACATTATTTATATATATATGATATATCGATAAATGGAATGAAATCCACCGTTCATGGAGACGGTTGGCTGTACGTACGCATGAACGCTGTTTTCGTTTCCTTATTGAATTGAGTGGAATTAATTGGAGGACATACATATATATATACATAAATCCAGTGTCATTATGTTATATATTTCATGATTACATATTATATATACTTTATAATTATTCATGAATGGTTAATCATTGAGAATGAATCTCATCACGTCGTGGAGACGGTAGTCCGTACGTACGCACGAGCGATGATATCGTTCCCATAATTATTGAATTGAATTGGAGAGGAGGATAAAATATATCAGAATCAGTATGATGTTATAATTACTATATATAGTTATTATTTACACCATTATACCCATCCAAGTAAGGTGGTGTTGGAAAAACAGATTACACCACGGCGTGGAGACTGTATTCCGTACGTACGCACGCGCTGTGATTTCATTTTCCGTAGGATGGATAGATGGTGAAATAGGGTTGTTTCATAATTATAATAAAATATCAGTATATGAGTGATACTTATGTTATTACTTCATAATGAAACAAATAATGAAGAATAAGTGTATGAAGAAATAAAGTTGAAAGAATCGGTAACGGACATTACCTCCTCTTTGAAGCGCCTCTTTGAGACCTCCTCTTGGGGCACTAAAATTGGTCTTTGAAGAAGAATAGGACCTATATTATGTTTCTAGGGAAGTGGAGAAGATAATTTTTCTGGGTTTGGTAGAGCTTGAAGACTCAAAGTTGTGTGAGTAAGAGAGGGAGTAGGTGTTCTTTTATAAGGGAGGAGAGGGGCACCTTTGGAATCCTCAAAAACATTAGTTTAATATAAATTCAAACCCCACATAAAAACCTAAAAAAATGACACAATTCTTAGATTATATGATATAGGGTTGTAATATAAGAAACCAATAAAATTTAGACATGTTAGGAAATTATTTTAAACATTATCAACTTGATTTATCCTTAATCAATTTAATTTTATTTGTGGTAATAACATTCTAAATTTTAGATTATAACAAAAAATTACTTATTAGTTGCTAATTGTCCATAATTGGAGTCTTTATAACATTTAGGACCATATAAATATAAATTTATAATTTTTATATATTTTTTTGATTTTTAAACAATTTTATAATATTTTATTTTTATAAAATAACAATAGTGTCAATTTTGACACTATTCATTTATATGAATTTAAATAAAACATATACAGAAGATATGTTAGAAATAAAAGATTTAATAGATTCATAAAAGGTCATATGTATCTGGAAAATAATTTTAGCACATTAAATAGTTCATATAATATTTATTTTATTATTTTTAAAACCATTTATTTGGTTTATCTCTTAATAAAATAATTACTAAAACATTTTATTATTATTATTTAATATAATTATTTGTTGCATAAAAATTAAAAATAAAATCCTATGATGAAGATAAATCTATTACCTTTCACAATAATACTTTTACTCGAATTTATCATCTTAAAATCACAATATTTAAATTGTTATATTTATTAAATTATGAAGGTGATAACTTTGGCATCATTTAAAATAAAGTAATATAAGTATCATAATCACTTTTAGAAGACTCCAAACGGTTATATATTAGGTAATTGGATGATTATGGTATAGAGATACACTAAAAATATGTTTTGTTCAGGTTTTTGGGCCTTTTAATGGGTATTATTATTTCAATAAAAACTATATAACTGATTTTTCACTTAATAAATAATTTCTGCATCATTAGTGTACTACCATTAATGACAATTATTTAATCCCTAAAAATTATAAATAAATTATCATGATGTAGATAATTTTATTAGATTTCTGGAGACTATTCATGTTAGATGTTTTATGATGTTTATAACTAAATTAAAATTATTATACTTATAAGATTTAAGAGAGTGACATGTTGTCACATTCTTTGGTTTTAATAATAATTAAATTATTTTCATGGTCAAAAGTCCATAAAATGAATCTAATCCGACCCTTAGGTAATATTGGTATATGTTTAGCCATCAAATAGAATTTTGGAATGTGTTAGAGTAATTTTATAATATTATATTTACCCTTAATTACCCGATTTACCTTTAACTATGGTAAATAAAATTTACCGTAGTTAATATTCATAATTCCCCACAATAAAAAGTAGTCTATTAACATAATTTGGACCCAATTATTCCAAATATGGAATCAATTTTTTCAAATTCAATACACTTAAGTTTCATAAATTAAATTAAAATTAATCTCGTTGTCGAATGAAAACGGGTTTTTGTTTAAAACATTACAAAAGATTGAATTGATTTAACCTACGAATTCAATTTAAAATCAATGCTACTGAAATAAATTATATTAAATGGTAAAAATATATTGTATTTATACTTTAAAACCATTCAATATTATAATTTAACCACATGATTTATTACGATAAAAAAGTTGTTTTTAATTAAAATATAGCATGTTTTTACTATTCATTAAAATATGAAAGTTATCAGAATAATATGAAAAATTTATCCTAGGTAAAATTTTATATCCTGATTCCAAAGAATAATTTTATTTTGTAAAATTGAACTTATAAACATGTCAAAAACTAGATTTAAAGTGGGTGCGCCATCAAAAGGCGGCAAAACTGCATTTTTTTAAAAATACTTATTTTACACGAAAAAATTATTTTGTTCTTATACCATGTTCTAGAAAATGTGTAAGATGAATAATAATGTTATAAAATTCAAAATTTAGTTAGTACTATTCATAACGGAAAGTTCATAATAATATTATAATAATATATCGTTGTTTAGTAAAACCCGATATTGCGTACAACACACACTATCGAGGAAGGTCACGATTGCGTGTAATGCAAGCCAAGTCAGGGTTGCGTGTTGTGAAAGACTTTTTTGTTGTTTCGTTATAACAGAATCCAACCATTTTTCATTTATACATTGAATATATATATATACACTCAATGTTGTGTAGAATGACTGTTATCAAACGAACATTAAATTGTGTGTAACACAATCTAATAATAGTGTTGTGTATACTACAAGCTAATACAGTGTTGCGTATAGCACAAGATAATCTTGTTGTAGCATAAAACACATGTCATCAAAAAAATTAAAAATAATAATTATCATAAAATATCGGGTTGTTACAGTTACACACCCATTTAAATATGGGAATGTATCAGACATCAAGATCGATATGCTCCAAAGGGTGGATTGGAAGAACCCCACATGTGCGAGTGGAGACAATTAGAAAATAGATGGTAAAAAACCGCTGTCATGAGGCCTAAGGCACTCTGTTTGAGTTGAGTGAAGGAGGCTTCAACTTACCCTCGAGCCCATTACTCAGTAGGTGTATTTGGGGAAGCAATGGTCGTCGGTTAAGGGGTTAAAATATACATGAATCCATGGATCTCAATAGAGTCGTATGTTCAATTGTACAACCTCAATCTGATGACTATTTGATTTGAGTACATGATCACATGTGAGCTCTAACAAGAACTGCTCATGCAACCTGACTATTTTATTAGTGAATTGGATCACATGTTCACCCTCCATACCGAATACTTCACCCTATTCGATCACTATTCTAGACCTCCACATTGTAGTCTCGAACCCAAGATTGGAAAAATAACCCGAAGGCTAATCAACTAGCTATATTATTTATACTGAAAGTCTTCAGATGAGTTTCCCAGGTAATTTTGTGTGTGGTTGCGATTGGTCAAATTATATGATACTTATAAATATTGAGCGAGTGTATTTGGCACCAGCCCGAGTCAAAAGTCCTAGAAAACAACAACTTCAATGACCTATCCATTTGTTTATTCCACCCTCGACTTGATTAGCATATCAAATAAATTCCAACGAAATCACACTAAACAGAATCAACCAGAAAAACATCTTTGAGGTGGATCATTAGAAACAATCACAAATAGCCCATGAGCAACATGTGGTGAAAGGAGTTCGAGAAATGATCTTCCAACATCTATGAAAGCCCCAACCAATTTTGAAAAGAAGAGAGTTTGATTCATAGAACCATTAAATTGGCCAGGTTTTGGAGAACCACCACTACCATTTTCTATAATGACCTAGTGTATTTGAGAATATTAGCTAAATGATCCAATTACAAAAACCATCAATGGATAGTACTCTACTACTATAGTGTATGAGTGGTGTATTTTCGTAGTTTTGATTACCCCCAACCTCCCCAAAAATATACCAAGACATAGAGGATGTCCCAAGAAACGTCTACAAAATTCCAGTACCATGATGCCATTTCATATCCACCATGATGAACCCTCTTATACTGCCCTATTGATTGTCGATAACAATAGATTCTCGAGTATAGTGTACCAATGATTACATGAAACCCATGAAACCCTGTTGCTAAAGAAAAATTTGAACCATGTATACTATCTGAAAACAAGAAGTAGTTTTGTTCATATTCCAACCCTTGAAGCCCAATGAAAATGAGAGAATGTGAATCGTTAGTGTCTAATGAAAAAATAGGTCGATGGTACATTCTGTTAAATAGATCATGATGATCCCAAGTGATTGATGCTCCATACGTTGGGTGAAGAAAGGTATTCTGCATTAGAAGATTCCAAGGATCAAAATGCAAGATTCCAGGGGTGGCCAGATCAATCTGACCTCTACAGCTGGGGCCAAAGCAAAATGATAAGATGCTCAAATGAAAGAATGAAGGAACATAACCTAGGAGATGATGAACAACAAAGAGCCATATCTCAGTACATTTTGTATTATTGGGGTATGTCGCCCTGCCTTCGCTTCACATAGCACATCACGCCACCAAAGGAACACGATGTATATGATCACCACTATCCCAATCATGATAACTATGGAATACCCATGAAATGGATTCAAGTACAAAACACCACAAACTGTACTAGCCCCAGTGCCGATAGCTCCTGACATTGGCCATGGACATGGCTCCACCAAATTATAGCAATGCATCGGTGAATCAAGCATAACATACCATCCCATGTGGTTTCATAAACCATCCATGCTGCCCCATACACTCCATTCTAGTAGGTAAGTAGTGGTATACATAGAGTTCAATCTGATCATGCCCTTTCACCAATTGATGGTTCGCCTTCAACACATACCATAAGTACTCTACTCTAAACTATATAGGATGAGTACTCATGAATTTACTTGTGATCATTACTTAACATCCCTCGTCGGTCGCTTAATTTTATCCACCATTAATAACTTATCTCTCCTATATCATCTCTCCTTTTTATCACATAAACATTCATTACATTATACAAAACCGAGGATCTTTAAGGTTTAGTGTCTTAGAAACCAGGAACTTAATACATGACAACATAAAACATTCTTCTTAAACACTTGAAAGGCTTATTCATTTGTTCATACTATGTTCATTACAGCATATCATAACCTAAGAGCATACATCAAAGGAAAGGGTGAGATAAAGGCCCAGTAATGGAAACAGGGGAAACATTTTACATGTGAACTTGATATACATCAATTAAGTCATGATAAATAGCTTTAAAGAATCAGAAAGAGATCATGAGACATATCAAAATGGAAAGAACATGATTAATAACTGGAATATGTAGATATACAATTTAACATAGACAATCACGAACAAATCACCACGGTCCATCCCCAAGGTTTCATTTGAAATTACCAAGGTTATTCACCAAGGTATCATTAAAATTGTAATCTCTAGTGGTTACATCATCACCCAATGCATTGGAGGACTATTAGGGCACACCCTGAAATTTATCTTTATCTTCATGTGATTCACATATATTATCATCAAACATTTCATAAATAAACCATATTGCATAAAAGAAATTGGTTTCACTTCATAATCATAACTTTTTAAAAACTTCTTTTAAAGACGTGATCTTTATGTCACTTTAAACCCCCAGAAAAGGAAAGCGGGTTTTTATGTATGTAAATCCCAGAATTTTAAATAGAACATTTCGATATATATATATATATATATGTGTGTGTGTGTGAATACACTTATAGGAGAAATATCTTTGATTATTCACTTAATAAAATAAAATAATTTTAGAAAAATAGATAGACATTTTGAGACAAAAATTCGGCAGCATAACAGCTATGTTAAAGGGTTTTAGAAAACACTGAAAAGAGAGGAGAAATGGGTCACCCACTAATAAATTATCCATAAAACAGTAGAGGTAAAGAATATAAAGGATATAAGAACATGGTAATGAAATTTTACAGACATACCATATGAAATGAAAAACATGGAAGGAAGACAAAAATAAGATCTCTCTTAAGAAAATTCAGCAGCCTAACGACATCACTTAAAACTTCAAAAAATGAATTGACGAGATCAAATAGGGTCTCTAATCATATGAACAAAAAATATTAGTTTGATAGATATAGATATCATACCCCAACATAATAAAAGGAAATTGAAATACTTGACATGAAAATAGAACTTGAAAATGAGAAGGGTGAAAGAATCCCTTAAAAATTCGGCAGCCTAACGACGCCACTTAAACATTCATAAAATTAAGTGATGAGAGAAAGAGAGGGACTCTCATCATATGAAAATGAAAAGGAAATTACGATGAATATAAAATAACATCCCCCAAAAAAGAACATGGAGCATAAAAGAAATTACATAAAAGAGAGTACTTGGAAAGAAATAGAGAGGTAGGATCCCTTACCTTGAAGAGTAACTTCGAAATCTTGACATTTGGTACCTTGGGAGGCTTGAGGGCACATTGGGAGGACTCCTTCTGAGGTCAGGAGACCATAACATCGTTGAGGAGGATTTTGTAATGGAATGGATGAGAGAATGGCTGGGTATTTATAGGGGAAGTGAGTGGACAAGGGATTAATGGCCAAGGGACACCTCTTTTAGAAAATTCACAAAAATTTACCTTAACATAATATCAATGCTCTGAATTCAAAAATAAACTCCATTTTATAAAAATAATTTTCTAAATATTTTTAATTTAATTTTTAAATAAAAACACTATTCACCGAAAATCCAACTTTTTCAGAAAAACCCCCAAAAATTACCTTAACATAATATTGATGTTATGAATTCAAAAAATATGTCCATTTTATAAAAATTATTTTCTAAATATTTTTAATTTATGTTTTAATTAAAAAACACTATTCACCCAAAAAAATAATACGTGACTAATAATTTCTGAAACAGTTATTTACCTATTTTATTGAATCACATTACATAATCAAGGTTTCTATATTATATTAATACTTTATTTAAGTGAGATTACTAATCCATTTGGTCACATTACTAATCTTAAGCATAAAATCACTATTCATAAATTACCATTCACCAAAAATTATGTTGATCTTATTAGACTCCAAATTTCTTACTGAACACATTTTCAGAAGACCATTTTTTGAAAATCATTACCCATCATTAATTATTTAAGGTTTACAAAAATATTTTAAAATATCCCTTTTTTTTCAAATTCATCATTAATATATATCCTACATTTATCTGGACATTTGAAAATTTACAAACATCACCATAATAAGAAAATACAATTCTATTTATCTCAATGGATTACACAAAGCAGTTACGGTCTCCTTACGTATCCCCTTATAACCCCAGCATAGGACCTAAGTGTAAGGTGTGCTAAGGTGAGAGAATCTTACGGCGGCTCGACCAACATTTCATGAGTAGTAATTTCTATCAGTTTGAACTTCTCGCAAAGGCGATTCCTTTCTAGCTTCACATGATGAAGTTCAGCTTGGGTGTGGTCCAGAGCAAAGCCTAGTGGTGCTACATCCTTCCCAAGTTCTGTTAGATGGACTTCGATTGGCCCAAGACTACTATATGAGGCCATCAAATCTTCTTTCTATATTAATTAACCAATATCACTTGTATTTAGAGACAGTAATCAGAACATTTATTTTCCAACAATCACATTGAACAATGGTCATATAACAGTCGAAACCCAATGTTCTCATTTTAATTATACTAATGTTTTCAAATGAAACAGTTTTGTTGATTATAAAAATAAAATAACACACAAAATTATGAAATAAATTTATTCAAAATTTCGGGTCATTACTTTATTCCCCCTTAAGAAATTGTGTCCTCAAAATTTTTAAAATTGGTCATGGAATTTTCATTGAAAGTCCCACATCGTAAAAGGATTCAGTAAAACTATTACATTAAAAGAATGAAAGATAAGTACAAAGGTCACCCGAGTTAACCCATACTAGGATTCCATGTAGGAAAACATGGATATGGATGAGAAAAAAAGGGTCAAGTTTTGAGGTAGAGTGATAGAAATCATGTCTAAGAGGATGTTAACCACTAGAAAATCACATACTTGAGATGGGTTAAACGGTATTTGATTTCCCAATAGGAAACTTAAACCAAAAACGTTTTTGTTTTACATTCCTTTTAATAATTTTGAGGAATTCATTTACTACATAGAATAAAAACACAAGGAAATATATTTACCTTCAAGTAGAGTTTTGTCCCTTAATATGTTTCAACCTAGACTAATTTTTCTCCAAACAAATAGCATTCAAAACTACTTGGTCTCATCAAAGAACATGAAACATCTTCTAGGGATTCAAATAATCCACTAAAGAAAAACTATCTATCGTTAAACATTTATCCCAGAAACAGAAAGCGTAAGATAAAAAAACACTTCAAAAAGAAAGAACCCCATAGGAAGGGAAACTACTTTAAATCTTCATAGTTCCAGGGTACTACCCAAAGTTCATCATAGACCATTCCATAAATAATTTTCCTTAAAATTCCTCAAAATAATCCACACTAAGATTGAAACACAAATACAAGAAGGATGTGATAACATAGTCTTCCAAGATAAACCTTATCATTAATCTCCAAACAACATCAACCACTCCTAACATCTTATATCAAAAGTAACTAACCTAATCATATTTTCCCTAATATAGGTTAATCATTTCCATAAGTAACCTAAATTACTATAAGTTCACCTTAAATTCATCGATTGTTTAATATATAATCAACCTTTACTCCTCAACGAAAATATCGTAGTAATCTATTTACTTCGATGATATAGGGTTCCCAAAACAGTGAATGTCTTCCAAAATAATAATCATCTTTTAATCCCCTAATCTACTCTTTTTTTTTCAAGAAGAACATCTTCACAACATCAACATTTGGTACATAACAATAGATGTTTTCCTTAATGATATAAAACCATCTTAGGTAGAGAATCGATGTTCTTAGAAAACATTAAAGATATGCTCATAGGGTACGAACTAAAAGAAAACATGATATAGACAATTATTGCGAAGAAGTTACATGTACTTTAGTCATCATGATCATCTCAGCATAGGACTTGCATTGTTCCCTTATCATTGAAGATTGTTGATTCTCATCATGCATATCATCCCTTCCAAGAGAGAATTTCCTTTGATAATGCCAAACTTCTCCACATTTATGACATTGAAAGGTATAAGGTACATTAGATCGAACCTTATCTCTATTCATCACATTATCCATTTTTTTAATGCAATTGGATACTTTATGCCCTATCACCCCACACTAAAAACATCTCCTGGTTCCTTTGTGACATTCTCCTTGGTGACCCTTTCCACACATTTTTCACAAAAGATATTGGGTCTTCTTTCCCTTATCAACTTTATCATATGAACATCCTTGAGACTTGGTCTTCTTCTTCCTTGATGAATTTGGGCATTCAACTAGGTACCAATTATTAATTGTGATTTTTGATAGTTGGTTTGGAATAAACACAATATATTCAACTTGAACTCTCGTTATCTTTATCATATTAATAGGGAAATCATCAAATTTACTATCACATTGGTTGTTGGAACATGTTCTTCTATTTCCCGCCATTAACTAAGAAAAGAAAGTATAATTAGGTGGCTTCAATACATAGCCAATAATCATGAAAAAGAAACATAAATCATAGAAGGATAAACATGTAGAAGAAAAGTATACCCTAACTTGTGATACCCAAGGTTCCAATCTAGGTTATCCATGATCATATATTCTTATATGAATGTTTCTTTTATTTTATCTGTGTCCCTTTAATAATGGTTCATACTAAACTTATGAATTTACCAAAGCATATCCCCTGGGAGTGTCGTAACCAAGAGTGCAGAAAGGCTCGTTGTCTTGTACTAGTTCTCGTTCGAGTCTAGATCAAGATGTGTTTTTGGGTTTTACCCCTATGTACATCTGTGCCATAGCCACCTCTACCTAATCGTATACATAGAGGGATGTATTTTCTTTATAAACAACTTACTCAATACTCACCAAAATACCAGGAAGATTTCATATATTTAAACTTTTCTATAGGGTTCTTCCTAATGCTTTTATATCCTAATTTCCAAAAATAACTAAAATTTCCTTTTATACCAACTATAGAATCCCGACTTTTTATCACATAATATTTCATTACATTATACAAAACTGAGGATCTTTAAGGTTTAGTGTCTTGGAAACCAGGAACTTAATACAAGACAACATAAAACATTCTTCTTAAACACTTGAAAGGCTTCTTCATTTGTTCATCCTGTGTTCATTACATCATATTATAACCTAGGAGCGTAAATCAAATGAAAGTGTGAGAAGAAGGACCAGTAAGGGAAACAAGAGAAACATTTTACATGTGAACTTGATATACATCAATAAAGTCATGATAAATAGCTTTAAGGAATGAGAAAGAGATCATGTGGCATTTCTTAATAGAAAGAACGTGATTCATAACTTGAAGATATGGCTACAAAATTTAACATATATAATCATGAAATATCTCCAAGGTCCATCCCTAAGGTGTCATTTGAAATTACCAAGGTTATTCATGAAGGTATCGTTAAAATTGTAATCTCTAGTGGTTACATCATAACCCAATGCATTGGAGCACTATCAGGGCACACCCTTAAATTTGACTTTATATTCATGGGAGCCACATATATAATCATTAGACATTTCATAAATAACCCATATAGAATATAAGAATTTGGTTTAACTTTATAATCATAACATTTTAAAAACTGCTTTTAAAGACGTGACCATTATGTCACTTTAAACCCACGGAAATGGAAATCGGGTTTTCATGTATGTAAATTCCTGAATTTAAAATACACAATATTGATATATATATATATATATATGTGAATAACCTTATAGGAGAAATATATTTTATTATTCACATAATAAAATAAAATAATTTGAGGAAAAGAGAGGACATTTTGAGGTGAAAATTCTACAGCATAACGGCTATGTTACAGGTTTTTAGAGAACACTAAAAAGAGAAGGGACATGAGTCACCAACTCATAAATGATCCATAAAACATTAGAGGGACAGAATATAAAGGATATAAGAACATGGTAAGAAAATATTAAATACATATCATATGAAATGAAAATCATGGAAGGAAGACAAAAATATGATCCCTCTTATGAAAATTTGGCAGCCTAATGGCATCACTTAAAACTTCAAAAATGAATTGACGAGATCAAATAGGGTCTCTCTTCATATGAACATAAAATATCAGTATGATAGATATAGATATGATACCCCAAAATAATAAAAGGAACTTGAAAGACCTCACTTGAAAATAAGACTTGAAAATAAGAAGGGTGAAAGAATCCCTTAAAAATTCAGCAGCCTAACAACGCTACTTAAACATTCTTAAAATGATGTTATGAGAGAAATAGGGGGTCTCTCATTATAATAATATCAAAAGGAATGTAGGATGAATATAAAATAACATCTCCAACATAAGAACATGGAGCATAAAAGAAATGACATAAAAGAGATTACTTGGAAAGAAAGAGAGAGGTAGGATCCCTTAACTTGAAGTGTAACTTTTAGATATTGATGTTTGGTACCTTGGGAGGCTTGAGGAAACCTTGGGAGGACTCCTTGGGAGGTAAGGAGACCAAAACATCGTTGAGGAGGATTTTGGAATTGAAAGGATGAGATAATGGCATGGTATTTATAGGGGATGTGAGGGGAGAAGGCATTAATGGCCAAGGGACACCTCATTGGTGGTACTGAAAAAACAAGTGGTATTTACTCATGGTATTGGCCATTTGGGACACCTCATACCTTATATTACTATTCAAAAGTCGACCATCCCTTAAAATATCTCATGACATCATCATGATGCAGTTATGACGTTCTTAAACATATCGAAACTCTGAAACTGTATTTTTACTATTCAATAAAAATTCTACTCTATCAAAAAATTCCCAAAAAATTACCTTAACATAATATCAGTGCTCTGAATTCAAATATAAACTCCATTTTATAAAAATAATTTTCTAAATATTTTGAATTTAATTTTTAAAAACACTATTCACCGAAAATCCAACTTTTTCAGAAAAATCCCCAAAAATTACCTTAACATAATATCGATGTTGTGAATTCAAAAATAAAGACCATTTTATAAAAAAAACTCTGAATATTTTTAATTTAATTTTTAATTAAAAATCACTATACACCTGAAAAAACTAATACTTGACTAATAATTTCCGAAACAGTTATTTACCTATTTTATTGAATCACATTACTTAATCAAGGTGCCTATATTATATTAATACATTCTTAAAGTGAGATTACTAATCCATTTTGTCACATTACTAATCCTAAGAGTAAAATCACTATTCATAAATTACAATTCACCAAAAATTTAGTTGTTCTTATTAGAGTCCAAATTTTTTACTCAACACATTTGTAGAAGACCATTATTTGAAAATCATTACACATCATTAATTATTTAAGGATTACAAAAATATTTCAAAATATCCTTTTTTTCAAAGTCATCAATAATATACATCCTACATTTATCTGGGATTAGAAAATTTACAAACTTCAACATGAGAAGAAATTTTTTTATTTATCTCAATGGATTACACAAACCAGTTACGGTCTCCTAACATATCCCCTTATAACCCCATCATAGGACCTAAGTGTAAGGTGTGATAAGATGAGAGAATCTGAGGGCAGCTCTGCCAACATTGCATGGGTAGTTATTTCTATCAGTTTGAACTTCTCATGAAGGTGATTCCATTCTAGATTCACACGATGATGTTCGGCATGGGTTTGGTCCAGAGCAAATCCCAGTGGGGCTACCTTCTTCCCAAGATCTATTAGATGGGCTTTGATTGGCCCGATACTACTGGATGAGGCCATCGAATCTTCTTTCTATATTAATTAACCAAGATCAATTTTATTTAGAGACAATAATAACAAAATTATGATTCCAATGGTAATATTGACCAATGGAAATATAACAGTCGAAACCCACCAGTCTCATTTTTGTTATACTCATGTTATCAAATGAAACAGTTTTGTTGAGTATAAAAATAAAATAACAGACAAAATTAGGAAATAAGATTTCTTCAAAATTTCGGGTCGTTACAGCTCTCATAATATATAGTCTATAGTCATCATACAACTTGATATGATGCTGGAAATGGTACTCCAATAGCCTAAGTGAGTTGCAACACCTCGGTATCTTGCTCTTCTATCACCCCAAAAAACATCATGTAATGATAGAGAACTGTCGAGGTCGAACCACCATCTCCACTCATCCAATATTTCCATTCCACCCCACCCCATGTTGTTCCAATGTCAATATACCTCGACAACCTAATGTATGATGCTATTCTTGTCCTCAAGTGCCTTAAACTACATACCACCACCACAACACCACCTCAACCACCACTTATAGAGATTCAAAATTGGTCCAATACTGATAGGGATAAGGATATTATACCAGTAGGAATATTTATGTGGATGTAACTAGTAGGGATAAACTATATAGTATCGTGTTCTGAAGATCTGACCATTATGAATAGAATAGGGTGAAGTAGATGAGTTCTAAACCCTTATATACTAAGTAGCACCGAATACTGAATAGGGTGAAGTATCCAAGTTCTAAAAGATATGAACCTCCTTGGCTTCATTATATCTAAGGGTTAGAAAGGGTTAGATCTAAAATAACCTTTTACTGAGGGTTAAGAACTGACATCTTTTACTCATAGGTGTAAATGGAATGTAAAGTGAGTGCCCATTTCCATGTTTATTTGTCCAAGAGTGCTGCATAAAATGGGTACTTTTCCAATATAGTAGTGACCCGCTGATTTTTCAATAGTACTTTTATAGTAGAGTACTGATGATGAAACTATATACATAAATATAACAGTACTCTATATAATATAGGCATTTGATCATTAAATTTGATGTAGTCCCCATTCAATCATGTGTGAGCCACAGATCAAAATGTGTCATGTCTCATGATTTGAGTTTAGATGGCCCATAACAAATTCCATTATTCCCATATAAATATCTTCACGATCACCCTTGAGATGGCCAAACCCCCAACACCAACATCGACCTCTAGATGATCTGATATATTTCCACTACATTGTATCGTGATGAAAGTATTAGAGGATTCCCAGCCCCAGAACCCAAGGTCCACCTATTGGAATAGGGTACTAGGAGAAACATTATATTCAAGAATACATACATATAAATTCCTTATTTCAATGAGTGTTCATGTGGTAGTAAAATAGACTTTTCTAGATGTGTAGAACACGGACTAACAAAACCTCCATATTACATGGTGACCCACTCTCAGTGAGATCTAATCTCGATAGACAACTAATATAGTCTTCCACTCCAAGATTCCTAGTGTTTTCTTCGATGCCAAATATCCAGAGTTGTTTGATCCGGTTATCCCAGTACCATTCCATGCACATACACCAATAGGATACTTAGTATCAATTTTTAGATAGATAGTCGACATCGGTGTGAAACCCATTGATGAGTTAATCTTGAAATAGAAATTCCATGTCTATCTCCTTTAACAGTATGGTCATTCCTAACATTCATAGGTGAAACCATACTTTTTGAATGCATCATAATTCCTGAACTCCAACTAGGATCATATATATATTGTATTTCAATATTACGAGGAATAACCATATGAATTGTGTCTAATTGGAAAATGCATCTTATTGTCGCATTGAAATTAAATATATAAAACTTGATCCCAATTCTCTTCCCTCCAGTTGTTCCTACCACCGCAACCGCAAAAGAGACACCTCTTCTGCCCGATTCGACCTCGCTTCCATTAGTCTAATACTAGTCTGGTATATACCTATATTATAAGATTTTTCATCCCTATATCCAATAACACCAATTTCCCCCGATAGGTACTCTGTCTATATAGTCTTGATTCCGAGTGTTTTATTCCCTTGCAACCTCCGATCCATTCCCATTGCAGCTGCTATACTAGCTATAATATACCAACTCGAGTGGGTGGGATTCCAATGCCAAACATGTGATCTCCTAAGCTCACTATTAGAGTAGAGTACTGACCTAAACACACAATCCTTGAATGAATTGTAGTGTTGTTCTGAGACTATTAGAGTAGAGTACTAATTATATGATCTTGCTTTTTCCCCCCTCTTGACCCGTACCAGAGTAAGACCTGGACATTTTCTGAGATATGTAATGTGTCCATCAGTTAATCTAGCTATTTACTCTTCTATATATTATATAGGAACCACTATTTGTACCACTATATTCACCACTATAGTCGGTTCATTTCCAATAGTGGTACCTATTGTGGTACCTATAGCAGTACCTATAGTGGTCTGACTATATTATACCGATATTCTTCTTACATTCTCTCTTCTTCTAACATAAAACATCTGTATGACAATAAAAGGTACCACACCCTCTATTATAATGAAAATAATGCCCTTTTTTAACCCATCCAGAAATCTCAATTGATGAATCTGACCCAGGTACTCTGTCTATATAGTATAGTAGATGTCCAATGTGTCCACACCACCACAAGGAGCCCAAGAACCCATCAACTGGACAATATAGAAGAGTACTCGAATCTAATCTAATAGAATCAGCATTCATATAGGAGGTTACCATCCACTCCCATTATAAACCCAACTACATGGTGCAGCTTCCCCAGTGACAAGTCCAGAAGTGAAAAACCCATGTTAGGGGCTATTCAATTCCACAAGTAGATATGGCTATTGTACCCACTGTAGCTATTTGGAATAGAGAATGGATGTTGAAAACACAATCACATAGGTCCAATAGAGACCATACTATAATTTTGGAAAGGGGCTTCAGAATACCACAACAATAGGTGTTCTATGATTCAACTCCGAAGAATGACTGGAATCTGGTATTGAGTTGAGAGAAAATGGGCAGATGCGATTCAATAAAGAATCTATAACAGAGGATGGGATTTGAGCAAGAGGTCATCTGTGTTCCTGTATATATATTCAGAATTGTAATTAGTGGGTGGATACATTGTAAACAGGTGTCATTGGGTTGGTTTTGATCGATTGTTGTAATAGTAGTAGACCGATAGAGTTTTCTCATGTGGTGGTGTTAAACTATGAATGAACTCCCTATGAAGCAATACAATGCATCAGATCTGAAAGGTGGACCACTAGTTGGTCTGAAGGTAATATTTAGAGATTAATTGACAAATCGTAACCAATTGATCATGTGATGGACACCATGAAACATTTTGAGTAGCCTAGAAAATTCAACAATGGTGTTAGAATAGTGGAAATGGGTGTGAATCCCTACATTATCAATGAGTACCAATCCTATGATTTCCACTTCCAATTGTGTATAGATGGCTCTCCAAATGATCAATTCAACTCAAGCTAAACTAGAAATGATATCTCATGGTCCAATTCTTTGAAATGATTTCCGTACTCAAAATCCGTTCACCAATATAATGTTTCTACCCATCTGCCTTGCCTACAGAATGGAACCACTAAACATGAAACAAACAAGAAGCATTTCCATTCTGGTTTTTTTCGTTCCATTCCATTGGATAGTCAACAATAAAAAATTTCTTCGAAGGGGGGAATGGGGAAGACATTTCCACTTGACCTCCAATTCCACTTTATTATTAAGGTTTGTTTGTTGTGTGTAGTAGTTGTGATCGTTGATGTCCCATTTGTAGAACATTTGATATCTCATTGTTATGTTATCTCTCTTCTTGTGGTACAATCATGATAGAATTTGGCATTGGTAGATGGTCAGTTATCTGTTCTGAAAATTCTCAAGAAGTTGATGAAACCATTTAAATCATAGTGAAACTACCAATGAGTGCATTACGTACTCTACTTTAATTGTCCTCCTTTCACACCTCATATGAAGTGAGTCGACCTAAAGAATTTCCCTTGACTGGATTAACTTGAAGTCTTGTATTAAAAAATTATAAGAGTTATTTTTTTGGTATGCTTATAATCTGTATAATATAGGTAGTAGGTCCAACACACAACTCTTTTCAGGTACCGTTTTGAGTCTTCCACTATACACATGATGCGAGGAAACTTCCTATAGAAATTTCATGGGTCAAAGGCGCACCACCTAGATGAAACATTATCTTGAACCCTTATACATATTGGTGATAATAGAATCATAGGACTGTTTGATGTTCACTTTCCATCCTACATACACTTCTAACTACATCACTCCCTCAGTTTCACCTCTTGGAAGTTGGGGGACTCTTCTTCCATTGGGATCGTATCACCCCCAGCTCACATATAATTTCAGATTTCCCTACCCTTTCGACCCACCTGCACAAAACCGTCAAGAAAACCACAAATGGGGTGGAAAAAGGTACCCAATCAATAAGAGTAGTAGGGGTTCCAAAATCAGTACTATAATCTAATTATAAATAGTTCAGACCATCTCCAAACCCTTTAGAAAGGGCTAAAAATTATATATAAGGGTTTAGAACCTGGACCTTTATAAAGAGTCAGATATTTTAGAACCATTGAATATGATGTTTTTTCCTCTGTAGTTGAATCAATTCATGCCACTTTTCTCTTCCCCGTGTCATGGGCATTGATTTCCCCTACTCTTCTCTAGTCCTCAACACCGCTTCATTCTAATGTCTAGTAATAATATATATTTTCCAATATTAACAGCTCCATACCACCAAATTTCCTCTAGAAACTCCATATATACCCTATTCGTCGAATCATGAAAGAGGTTATGCCCATCCATTCCTAAGAGTTCTTTCTTTAAGTTCAATTGCACTTGGAATTATTACTGCCCATCCAACTGACTAGTTGATGGTTGACTTTCCCTCTTCAACCCCTTTTCATTATTTAGCTTGCTAACTCGCTTCCTCTGCAATGGTCTGGAGCTTGAGAACATCCATGTTCTGGAGGTAGAAAGGGACGATCAGAGTGAAAACCAATGGGATAACTTGAACATATAAATATGCCTCACTTTCATAAAATAATGAAGCACCCTTAGAGGCTGGGAAGAGTTTCATTATCATTCGGGCTATGGAACCATAGTCCTTAGGCCTCAAAAAAGTTTCCATCTTTAATTAAAGTAATGGAAGAACACAGTCTATTTTAACTGGGTGAAGAAAAAAGCAAGGGACTGATTGAGCTAATGCTTAATGGATGAGTAATGGGAGAAAATAACTTCTCTCCCATTTATATTTCTATAGTTTCATATAATAGAATATATTCCACATCAAATGACACATGGATAAAAATCACTCATGAAGGATGGTTTGATGGAACTAAATCCAGTGATAGTATTTGGCACATATCTGGTGTTCTCTTTCCTATAGTTAGGTATCATATTTTATTTTAAAACTAATGCCATATTTGATTCAATAGGTCGGTATAATCTAGCAATGTACTCTTCTATATAGTCTATAGGCGGACCACTATGGAACAACTATATGCACAATTTTTGGTGCCTATAGTGGTTCCTGTAGTGGTCTGACTATATTATACCAATATACTACATCTTGGCTAGTGAATGGTCTATTCACTAGTCACTAGACCAGTCACTAGATGAGTCACTAGATTTGATCACTGTCACTTTCATTCATAAAGAATGAATGTGCTTTGAGGAAGAAGGGTTTATACTTCATTTTTTCTTTTTTGTCTAAATAAATAGTTGAAGGAAGATGTCATAGAGCATAGAAAAATATTGATTCATCGAAATCCTTGTATTCAGGGTTTGTGATTGAAGGAGATACAGGACAACATAGACATGTACTCTTCTATATAGTGGATTTTAGGGATACAACCATTGAATGGAAAATCATGATCTTTAAGGGGGGGTATTGTGCAGGTGAATCAGATGTGCAGACTTTTCTCTCTATATTAATCTTGGCTGGGCTATTTTTAGAAGTGGGAAAATCTGTTATTACAATATATACAATACCATCAACAAGCATATCTTACTATTATAGAATCCCATGATATTGAATATGATTCACTATCAAATTATTTAACAGAAGATGACTAGAGATTTGGGATTTCTTCCTTCACTTTGATCAAGTTTCTAAAAGATATTACACCGTAGGGTGAACTATATAGGTTCACGTAAAGTAGATATAACCCATTTAATGTGTAAGGATTTTTCAATAAACTTTTAATATTTTCTATTATAAGAGTATTGATGCCCATGTCAAATTCTTTATTAGATTAATACACAAAGTGTGCAGGAAAACACAACTAATTGTACTACAGGGTTTGTAGTCACATAAAAATCACTTCAATAAATCAATAAGAAAATATGATTTTTAAATAATGAATCCAAATAACTCAAGATATCCTTATTCAAAGAATAAAGGGGCCTCATTTTTCTCTACCTTATCTTATTGGATAGACGACTCTATTCCCTCGCAATAATGTATTGTTTTCATTGTGTTTCTGCCCTTGGGAATTGATTAAGTCTTCTAGAAACATCTCCCCCTCTCATGCCCCCCTACAATCCATTATTACTTCTTTCTTTGGTATTGGTGGTGAGTGATGAATTTTTCTCACATGATTCTATCCTAACTACCTGTATTATCTGAATTCTAATAGCCATTACACTGGTGGAACTCTGTCTTGTATGATCAAAGGAACTAGACATTGTCTTTCACACTCTCTCTCTGTTGAGGATTTTGTTAATAACACGAAGAGGTTCCCATGGGTGGGTGAGAACCCTATGTAATCTTATGAATATAGAAAATCGGTATTCTATATATATAGTGAATATTGGAGAGGGGGTTCAATTGTTCACCTGGACACTCATCCCTACACTTTTAATGCATCTGGGCTGAGTGAGCATAGTAGGTCTATTGAGTTCCCTACCCAAGAATATCTACCTAAGAGATTTGTGTTTGTCACTTTCTTCCAACATCAAAAGGCATTAAGGTGGAAAGAAACCCCAAGTGTTGTTGCATACTCCCGACCTTTCATAAGGATTTTTGGAACAACTTTTCACTTTGGAGACATATACGCCTTGCACTAAGTTTGTATTCGTGAGCTTAGAGCCATTCTATATGCCTATTCCTAGCACGTCGCCTAGAAAAATATATTTTGAAATCACCAAACCACAATTAGGAGGTGGTTATACCGCAGTTTGTTTGCTCGTAACCCAGTTTTAGATGACAAGAGTTCCCGCCTAAGCATCAAACCAATATCTTCTCAACACCCCTTGACTTATGTCCTCCCAAAATGATAGGAAACTAATCCATCATATCTACATTCTATAGACCACCAATCATACACACAGGGATATTTTGACCCTAGTACTCTACTCTAATAGTCTAGATTAAGCTACTAAATTACATAAAGTTTATTGAGAAGACCCTAGAAAACATTGAACTCTTGAATGACTCAGAGACTAGAAAGTGGTTGAGTAAACATTATCCAGTTAGGTAATTATATGGTTTAATTATTCCTTCCCGAACAGGAAATGTGAGGATCACTTACCTGACACTTTCTTCTAGTAAAAATAATGGGAAGGTACACACGATACAAGATAACTATTCTATACCCCCATATCTTGAATCAAGAGAGGCTCACATAACATTATGAAGTGATCCTATGGAATTTTTTCCAACAACTCAGAAAAATATTCATCTTATAGAACTATAGTGCCAACCCCTTCAAAACATAGACTCTAGGAATGATTCAATAGTCTGGATTTGTTTAGCGGTGAATTCTTCCCATTTACTCTCATCTTCCATGAACCTCTATAGATAAGCTCGAGTTTTCAATAAGTATTCCATAGAGGAATTTTTACAATCTCCTTAATTTATCCACAAAATTTGATCACTTGTTTTGTATTAGGAGATTGAACAAAGAGGATACAAAAGAATTTTAATGTTAATAGTTTGGGGGATGGTACTTATATATATTGTCAAGGATTTCCTCGAACTACTCCACATTAAACTTCAATATTTCTATCATAGAGTTAGTAGAACCCACCTCACTATGCTTCCCAAGGATTGGAACCTTATTGTCTAAACCAAGTCCGGACAATATGTCATAAGTATTCTATAGCAGACCAAACCCAACAAGATCCAGTGACTATCGATTGTCCTACTGTAGAGCAGTAAATACTAGAGCATCAAAGAAAAAATTGATCACTAAATATATATATACCAATATTATATAAGAGTAAATAATAATAACAAATGTTACTCAATATAATATAAGCAGTAGAGATGATTAATCTCATGATCAAAGTGATGAGTATTCCAACAAATCTTTTACATTTCGATGGAGGTTCAGAGGAAGATTCAGTTCATTAGTCTGTAACTACTTACCCTATAGAAAAGGGGTAGATATTTTAGAACCTTCCTCAACAAGAAATCCTCGATGATAAGAGTTATGGGGTCTTCCTCTAATGCTAAATACCATCGTGTCTGATAAGGGTCTTAGTCCCCACAACTAGAACATTCTCATAATGATCTCACTATAAGAACAATAATATTCTTATCTATTTGTTCATGTTGATGATAACCCACACAACAAATTTGAGAGTAATTGGAGAATCGATGCACATTATACTTGTCATCTATCCCTATAAAGCCATATCGGTGGAAGAAGTGAATCCAAGCAGCGAGGACACTAAAACCATCTCACTCTAAACCTTTATAATTCAAGGTGAATAATTATAGGTTTCTCCAAATTTTTTATAGAATAATGAAAAATATAACATCACCATTCACCCTACTTGTTGAATATTTCAAACCCAAAATCATAATAATTTCAATGTTCACATCCCTAAAATGACGGATTCTGAATCAACCTTCCTCACGGGATGTAAAAACCATGTCCCAAGTAACTGCGATAAATTTCCTGATATCAGGATTCCCAGACCTGAAAATTCTGGGTATTCTAGAAAATACAGTCCACCATTCTACCTCTTTATCCTCCTTACCATAGTAGGCCACCAGTAGACAGCAACACTGTGTACATGTAGACTTCCCAAAACTGAGTTCACCACATGTACTCTATCTATATAGTCTACCGGCCATTGATAGAGTTTTTTCACACCCAGTATCTATTTCACTTTTGAATTCATCCACCTTCCATACACTATAAATTATGAAATCATCCTTAAAGACTGACCATCTCATTTTTCCTCCGTGCATAAAAATAGCGGAAGTAGTGTCTAATGTTATGCTTATCTGTTGTTATGTAGCTTGCTGTAGTTATTCTTAAGTACTTATCTTGTCTTACGCTCTACTTCCAATATTATACCAAGTGTATCTAGTCTATTTACATAGCAGTACTCTAGATATCATAGCGCATACTTTCCTAGCGGTTGTTTCTATGGGTCTTCAAGATGTTGGTTTAAGTACATTCCCTTCCTGAGAAGGAGCTAGCTGGCTGATTCCTTAAGCTTGATTGAATCAGTCTCTTTTTCCTAACCCTACGAGGGTTAGATCTTTTAGAACCTCACCCTCTATAACCCATATATATAATTAGCAGATACATATATATAAGGGTTTAGAACCATTTTTTTGAATGTCAGTCACTTTAACATGTGTTTTTTTCTTATTTATGATATAACTTTTATATTGCAGCCATTCTAGTGGATAGATGTTAGGTATGCTATTTATCCTCTTATATGATCTTAATACTACCATAAAATAGGATGAATATTATTATTATAATAGTGGGTGTTACAAATCTAGGAAGAAGTTCTATCCCTCTTCCTTTCCTCCTTCAGCCATTTGACTAGTGTTATCATTGTCTCTTATCTGTTTATCCATTCAGTTACATTGCTAGACTTAGGTAGCCAATTGAAAAGGTTATATGAATTTCTATCTTCTATTTTATACTAGGTTGTGTATATATATTTCCTTATTTATTTATTATTTCATCTTTCATGTCGTGTATATTCCCTCACCCAAGATAATTTCGAAACAAGGTATTCAGCTAGTCAGGAATGTAGATCAACTACCTTTTATCACATACGTATAAGACTGATAGGGATAAGGAACTGAAGTGGTAATTATTTCTAAAAAGGGAAATAAAATATTGTCAACATGTAAGTAGGTGTTCTCAAATGGTCTTCCATACTAGACCAGTAATGGATCACCACTATGGTCTAATATTCCCCAAGTGGTCAGTTCAAAGCAAGTGGTCAACTAGTCTGAAATGAAGAGAAGTAAGGTTTCACCAATCATTCCTACTCTACTTGACTCTTTACATTCTATTTTGAGTGGGGATTTCAAAAAAATTTGTTCACTATCATTAAGTAAATGATCTTTTCATTGAGTCTTGTCTTAAAACTGGGGATATTTAAACGACATAGAAACTTAAGCAAAAAAAGAGGAAGATGGAAGAGACTGAGTAATTAGAAAACCCCTAAACTAGCGGACCCAGCAAGATAAAAAGGAAAGGGGGATTGATCATTGCCTATAAATAACTTATTTGGTCTACTCAAAAGACAAGAAAGACTAATATGGATAAGGTTATAAAAGATATCTCCATTTCTAAACCGAATAGGGTGATGTATCCAAGATCTGAACCCTTATATATATTATATAGCACCGAATACCGAATATGGTGAAGTTGCGGAGTTTTAAATCCATATATATTATATATGTAGCATCTTTTTAGTTATAATGAGTTAGGAGAAAGACCGATCATTATGACTCGATAGGAGAAACTCCAATTCCACCTATGTAGTGACTCACATTCAACAACTAGGAGTCTTCCTTCTTATCTCCTTCTTCAGAATAGAATTCTTTTTCATTTTCCATCATTCCTTAACTAGATGTCTCATAGAAAGCCATTAAATACTATGATATCTGATAACACAAAGGAGGAGTAAGTGCACAATGGAAGAGGTGGAGAGCCACACTTTATAGTAATACCCAAAATCCCAACCAGTGCATTTCCCCTAGGATTTAAAAATAGAGAAGTGTAGACTCTAGTCATTTCCTGATAATGAGTGTATAATATGAAAAAATAATCAAAGAAATTCTATGCCTTGTTCCAGGAGCCAAAACCTACTCTGAACCAACATCCCTAAAGAAAAAATCTCTTCGACCTCAACCCTGAATGTGAACCAAGGAAAACCCAATACTCTTACCTTTTTCAAAATCTATGTCTCATTCAAACAAAGACTATGATAGACTATGAGAGCTTTTCCAAAAAAGTTCTTATACTCTTAACTCTATAAAGGACAGAACTATCTATAGGTAATCTTAAATGTTTAAATAAAACAAATTCAATATAGAAATACCCTTGATTCAATTCAATAGACTAGCTATGAACTCCTGTGCTTTCTGAGACTGGGGTAAGACAGTCAATAAGAGAGATAGGTCCAGAACCCCTAGCTTAGTCCCACATTGGATTAGAAACACTGACTTTGCCAATGTTGAATTACGAACTCTCTGAAACACACTATAATTCAAGGATCATAATGAACCTCTATTCCTGATAATCTTAGTACTCACAAAATGCAGAATTGATCTCATTATTGTAGATCGATGAATCGAGTATACAAATGACTTTGAAAACTCTATCATCTAGAAGTTCCCGCATCGAGGTTTCCAAAGGTCACTATGAAAGAAAACCACCACCCAATCGGTATAATATAGGTAGTAGACGTGGTCCGGTCAATGGGTTGCCTAACACAATGACATCACGAATTTGGACAGGTTTCCAAGACACCACACATACCTCAGGGACCCTACCAAAAATCTTTTTTTTATCAAGATGTTGTTATCGCTTGAATTCATCTATTCTGGGTGAATGTAGTATTTCCATAGCTACGTTGGCTTCTCCATTTGAATCTATAGCTACATGTGAACCTAAGTCTTTTTTGGTAGTTGAGGTAGGAAAAGAACAAATACATTGTCTATATTGTAGTGAATCAGGCTTCTTTTTGAAATGAATATTTTTTTTGTGTTCATTAAATATATATAAGTACCAATCATTAGTTATGTGAGACATAGGAGGAATTCCAGATACTGAAACAACAGAATTGGGAGAAGGATCAATCATTGTCACTATTGGAGTTCCTTCTTAAAATAGAGGATGTTCCTATTCCTCTCTAACCCTCAGAACTGGAAATTTTCATTCATTACAATAGTCCTCCTCCACCTACTAACATGAAAAGACCCTGGTGTCACCCAAAATTACCCATGTTTTAATGGTTAAGTGGTAGCTTCTAGTGTATCTTGGGTTGTTGAATCCTCAATGACCTAAGAATATCCTTTAGACACACAATTAAAGAGATGGATTTTTGGATATGATGTGGCCAATGTTGGTTGATTTTAGATGGGGTTTAAAATATCACTATGATATATATCTGAATTAAATTTATGAGGAAATGAGTTGATCCTAGGTTATTTCTCTAGGTGGATTGGATGAATTCCTTTTTTTTACGATTTAAATTTCATTAAGTCGAGAAGGATTCATGCAATGAATTAAAACTAACCTCATCAATAACTAATTAAGCACCTTTAAAAACACATTCTAATCACCAATACACTTTTAGATTCATTTTCATGAGGACTCCAAGGTAATGGATCTAATTAGCACATAATTGTGGGGAAAATAAATTAAATAAGGAATAGGAAGAGAGAAAATCATTGAATGAAATAAACTCAAATAAAAGAAATTAATAACATTAGAGAGTGATAAATAACATCCAATCCTACCCCTTTCTACTCCCTTGAATCAACCCATAAAATATCTAGCCCTACATTGATAACATTTTGTCAACAGAAGCGGGAAGTAGACTTATGAGGGTAGAATTGAAGAAGTAAAAACAAAAAATTAACTATCAATCAACCGTTGTGTGAACAATATCACACTGTTTGGTGTGAAAAAGTTCACACCTTGAGGAAATGGTATAAAGGTGATATGAAGAAGAATAGAATAATAGAAGAAGAAGATATTTTATTGAAAAAAATGTGATTCGAAAAACTTTCAAGAGAATAAAGAACATTACAATGACAAATTGGAATAATAACATTACAATCCAAACAATCCTCCATGATCCTCAAAATACTCTACCACCACTTCATTAAATATGAATTTTGGAAGCCTTTGGTCAAGAACCCATCTTCCCATGTGACTTTAATTAATTGTGGTAGGCCTAGGTGTGTGGACAATTAATGTTGATGAAACTTTTCCACTCTTCCCTCGAAGTAGAATCCAACATGCATCCACCGAAATAAAGCACCAAAATGACCTTCTTGATGGATGAATTAGAGTAGGAGATAGCAGGATAAAATGTATCCCATGTTGTCTCCTAATAACCTGTAACATTTTAGAACAAAAAAATCTTCGGTTCGCCATATTGGAGTCAAATGGAGCGATGTTTTTTGGGACTTAGAATCTGGCCCAGAATCTCATCCTCAAATTAGTCCACCTGTAACACCATTAATACATCCGAATTATCTTGGGCCATTGTTTAATGAAATTTACCCCATAGTATCCTCTATCTCCAATGAAATTTTGTGAATCATTGGTCTTTAATCCTATCATATACAGTACTTTTATTGGGTTTTTGTCCAAATCACATTGCCCATAATGTTGTTGGTTCAAAACCCACATTCGATGTCTTCCAAATTGAATCCCCAAGTGCTAAAAAATAATGAATTGTTCCTTATAGAATGGGAGCCCTGAAAATAATATATGATAATAAAATCAAGACTATTATGTGTTTTATGAGATGTTCAAGAATGTATCATGTAATAGTGCATTTTAAGAAGGAATTGCAATCATGATTTGAAATAATGTTCACAATGTAAAATGCACTAATAATGGTGTCTATGATTAATAAATCACATTAATATTATATTATATATAGTGAATATTATCCACATTTAAGGGATAATAACACCCCCACCAACATGATTTTTTCTAGTCTCGAGCAAAATTTGTCTCAAGAATATGAAATTTGAATTCCCATTTCCAAACACATTGTAATACACATTTCTCACAAAAATATATCATTCCAAAAAATAATGAAACCCATCAAAATCATTTAAATCAAGCTAGGTTCATAGGCATATCCCACGACCAAGACCATAACTTTGTTCAAATTCATCGCCATATTTCATCCAATTTCAATTAAGCACGATGAAGTTTTATGTGTCACAATAGACATGGGGGTTAAATGTTATTCGAGGGAGAAAAAATGGAAGCATTATGAGGAATCAAATTTTAATATAAATATGAGTATTAATTTTTTTTTGTAATTTTTCCATGGTAATTGAAATTGAACTCAATATAGTCAACCCATTTAGTAAAACTATGCCGATGACTCCCGGGCTCAAAGACCATAGGGAACCATGTGATGTTATCATAGTCAGGCATCATCTTGAGTTAACTCAATCAAAAAAAAATTCAAATGATCACAAATAAAGATAAAATTCCCAACTCTAGGCTAGAAAACTATGGAGTCACGATCCCCAAGTTCCAAAAGCCACATATTAGGTCAATCCATTTCTCTATGCACAATTGATTTTTTTGAATACTCATGTTAATATCAAAATGATCACTAAACCAATGCAATTTATTATGGACACCAAGAACTCAATATAATACCCCACAATCTAGAAGACATGCAATTCATTTTTTAACAAATGGATGAAAATATAAATGGTGAAAAATCACATCGGACAATATAACTTTCCAAAATCTTTTCACATGAACTTAAAATTGCATTAAAATCATAATCAAGGCATGAAAAATTATGTTATATCCGATTTCAGAGTTTTCAATGTGTGTTGTCTTGTTCAAGGTTAATGAAAATTTTCCTTCCACACTTTTTATGATGAAAACAAAATGAGTTATTTTATTTCATCTCCATTCAACATAGAATAAAATAGTCCCCAATTTTTAAAGAAATGAAAAAATATAAGGGGTAATATAGAAGTTCAATGAATACATTGAAAATGAAAATTATGGAATGAAGTCACCTCATGGTTGATGTTGAAAATGCATTCCCCAGTCTCCCTTCAGTTATGGTTCGAGTCCCAGTGGCTTGGACTATTGTGATAGGATATTCCCCATGACCTATGACATGTATTTTAAATTTTTTTATTATATATATATATTTTTATTTTCTTAACCTAAAAAATAATTAAAATAAAATAAAATAAACTGATGATACATTTTATTCTCTTAAATTTATGGGTAAGGTATTACTCAAGGATCCCACCACATGACACAGAAGAAGATGGTGCTCCCCTTTCATACCCATCCTTGCTCTTAATATATGAACATGTCAACAATCAAAATTATTATTATTATTATTTTTCCTCTAACCTACAAAAACATAAAAATAATATAAACTGATGATACATTGTCTTATCTTAAATTTCGAGGTAAGTTATTACTTAGGGATCACACCACATGACACGGGTGAATATGGATCTCTCCTTTCATACACATCCTTACTCATAAAAGAAGAACAGGTCAACAGTCTAAGTAATGATTTTTTCTTTTTGTATTTTTTTTGTTAACATACACAAACATAGAAATAAAACGAACTGATGATACATTGTCTTCTCTTAATTTTCTGTGTAAGGTATAACTCAGGGATCATACCTCGTGACACAGATGAATATTGTGCTCCCCTATCATACCCATAATTACTCATAAAAGAATAACATGTCAACAGTTTGAGGTACTAATTAAATGAATGGAAACATGAAAGTCACGGATTGCCTCCCATGTAGTGCCTTTGTTTAATGTCTCTAGCTCGACATAAACACATAATTGTTTAAGTATTTTCCTCATCAAAGGTTGGTTCACATATGTCTTCAATAACTTCCTATTTTTGAAATGTTTGAATGAATATTTAGACTCTATGGCGATTAACATTAAAGGTTTGACCATTGGTGGGATCTTGAATTTTTATTGCACCATGGGGGTACACCATATAAACTATGTATGGGCCCGACCATTTGGACCTCATCTATGCTGAGTGTAAATGTTGTTTAAAACTATACAAAAGAATTGGTTTACCCAGTGAAATGTTATTAGCTTTAAGATTTCGAGATTGGTAGGATTTTACTTTATCATTATTGATCCTTGAATTCTCATAAACCTCCATCCTAAGTTCCTCAAGGTAATTGTCATCTAATTTTCTTTCTGTTTCAGCCAATGAGAGGTCATAATTCATTTTCTTAATTTCCCAAAAGACCTTGTGTTCAATATACACTAAAAAGTGGCATGCTTCACCATAAACCATCCTATATGGGGATATTCCTAAAATGGTTTTAAATGAAGTTCGATCGGCCCAAAGAGCATCTAAGAGATTGTTTGACCAAAAATTCCAATATGGATTAACTAATTTCTAAATAATTTGATTGATTTCTCGATTGTCTAACTCATATTTACCATTGGTTTGTGGTTGGAAAGCAGTTGGAACATTGTGATAAATTCCATACTTTTCCATGAGTGCTGAGAATGGATGATTGCAAAAATGAGTTCCATGATCACTAATTATACCCCTAGGAATTTCAAATCTAGAGAGGATGTTTTCTTTGAGAAATCTAATCACACATTTAAGATCATTATATTTTTTATGAATTGCCTCAACCTATTTTGAGACATAATCGATATCTAATAGAAATTACAAATACCCCTGAGAGTTTGGGAAAGGTCCCATGAAATCGATTCCCCGTCAGTCAAAGATTTTAATCGCTAAGATGAGAATGAGTGGCATTTGATTCATTTTTTTGATGGACCCTACTTGTTGGCACCTAAGATAGCTTCAAAAAAATGTTTAGGAGCCCATTGAGAGGGTGGGCTTGAATATACCACTATGAAGAACCATAGAAAAAGTATTCATATTGGAAAAGTGACCTCCACATTCCTCACTATGATAGAATTTATGGATGGAATCCTGTTTAGATTATGGGACACGCCTCTTAATGACATGCTCTGGGAAGAACATATAGAGGTATGGATCATCAAACACATTGTGTCAGAAATTTGGAATGAATTTCCTTCTAGCTTGAGTCTCAATGAATTTTGGAATGACTCCTATAACTAAGAAGTTGGCTACGTTGGAATAAAAAGTGCTTTCACTCACAGAGCAAAGGTTTTCATTAGGGAATGAATTAGACACATAAAGGTGAGATGATTTTTCAATAAAATATATCCTGGATAGATGATCTGCTACAACATTTTCAACTCCTTTTTTCCTTAATTGTGAGGTCAAATTATTTTAAGATAAGGACCCACTTAATAAGTCTAGCCTTAGCATCTTGTTTCTGGAAGAGGAATTTCAGTGCACAATGGTCAGTGAACCGAGTGGTGGGGGATCCTAAGAGGTAGGACCTAAACATTTCCAATGCAAACACAATCACAAGTAACTCCTTCTATGTAGTGGTGTAATTGATTTTGGCATCATTTAAGGATTTTATTGGATAATAAATTACCTAAGGAGTTTTACCACAACCTTTTCCTAACACATATCCTAAAGAAAAGTCAATGGCATCACACATCAGTTCAATAGGATGGTTCCAATTTGGGGATTTCATGATCATAGGAGAGGTGAGAGATGATTTGAGGGTTGAGAATGAATCCTCATAGCTATCTATCCAAACAAATGGATAATCCTTTACTAAAATATCACAAAGGGGATGATCAATTGAACTAATGTTCTTAATGAATCTTCTATGAAAACCAACATGTGCTAACAGAGTCCTCACTTCCTTGACAGTTTTGGGTGATGGAAGGTGAAAAATGATGTCAACCGTGGATTTATCGACTTCAATCACCCTACCTGAGACAAGATGGACATGGACTAGTCCCTCTATAACCATGAAATGACATTTTTACAATTTTAAGAATAGATTATTTTCTACTCATATTGAAATAAATCTCTTAGCATTCCTCATACATCCCTTAAATATATCCCCAAACACAGAAAAGTCCTCCATGAAGACCTCTAGAAAATCCCCTACCATGTCCGAGAAGATTCCCATCATGAACCGCGAGAAGGATATAGGGGAATTTCATAACCCAAAAGGTCTGAATTTGAAGGCATTGGTGCTGAATGGACAGATAAATGTAGTCTTCCCTTGATCCTCTAGGGATACCTCAATCTGATTGTACCATGAGTACCCATCTATGAAACAATATAAAGAATGAACTTCCACCCTCTCATGATCTTGGTCAACTAATGGTAAGGGGAAATGGTCCTTCTTGGTAAGTGAGTTGAGCTTCCTATAGTCGATGCAGACTCTCCAGCCACTACTCACCCTAGTTGGGATAATCTCTCCATCCATATTGGTTATCATTGTGATTTTGACCTTCTTTGGAATGAAATGGATTTGGCTGACCCACTAACTCTCAGCTAGAGGATAGATCATAACAACTTTAAACAATTTCATATGTCCTTTTCTCACTACATCCATGAGATTAGGATGGAGTCGCTTCTAAGGTTGAAGACCTGGCATTGAATCATATTCTATAACAATCCTATGAGTCCCGATAAGTGGGACAATCCTAGGAATATCGGATAGGTACCATCCAATGGTTTTTGTTGGTCTTTTAAGGAAATCTAGAATCATCCTCTCAAGATCATCTTGAAGAGAAGAAGAAATTACAATAGGGTGTGTCCCATTTCTCCTAAGAAGTCATATATAAGTGCAGTATGAAGTTCATTCAATTCAAAATCAGACTAGTTAAAATTTTCAGTAGAAAACTGGACATTAACTCAAGATCAATTTCTTTTTTTAGAGTTTTAGGTAGGATTTATTACCCATGTGTGGAAGTTTCAGCTACTAGATTAGTCTGATCAGTGTCATGGAAGGGTTTTGGAGTGGTCTCAATGAATTTGGTTTCCTGAAAGATTTCACTAATTGTTGGTCTTGATATTTTATCATAAGAGAAATCTGAAAGTGATTATAGCCAAGGGGATAAACATCCCTCATGTAAACAAAGTAAATTAATATCTTCCTGAATTAAAAATTCCTCAATTATTCCTTGATGTTCTATGGATTCATTATTAACACATCATATCATGTTCACTCCATGAATATCCTTATCATCCTCTATTTGTGAGCTATCATTATAGATGTTCAATTCTATACTCAGGTTTCCAAAGGTGATGGTCAAGTTCCCATTTCGGACGCAGATAATAGAGTTGATTGTTACAAGGATGGGATGAACAAGGATGATTGGGGTTTGTTCCTTATTGCCTAATTTTGGATTGTTGTCAAGGAAAATAAAGTCAGCAGGGTAAATTAAGTTTTCAACATTTACCAGAATATCATTTAAATTAATCTTTGGAACCCTAATGCTACGATCATCAATTTTAAGTGTGACAGATGTGGGTTGGATCTATTCTAGGCCTAACTGGTAGTACACAACAAAGGGAATGGGATTGAAACTGGCACCTAGGTTACAAAAGGCTTTGACAACATTTTTCTCTCATAGTTCTACATTGATGTAAGGTAATCCTGGGTATTACATTTTGTGGGAAGTGTTCCTTTGATTTTTGTACTAAAATTTGCGGCCATATGGACTAGGTTCTTATGTGAGAATTTTCTTTTAAATATGTAATGGTCTTTTTAGTATTTTTAGTATGCAGGAATGGTTTGAATACCATCGAGGAGTGAAATTTTCTACTTGACTTGTGAGAATATTTCACTCAATGATTCACTCAATTCATGTATGATTTTCCCCATTATGCATTGAGGAAATGGTGCATTTTGTGGGATTATTATTTGAAGAGGAGTTTCTTTCACATTGTTATCAGTATTCTGAGTTTGATCATGGGGTTCATTTGAATTTTCATTAGATTTTGAAGCTTCATATGGTTTATGAATTATTTTTTCCCATTTCTCAATTGATTTCCCACTTCTTAAAACTTTAACAGACATTAGTTGTTCATGAGTTTTTTGAGTGAAACTTGACTCTCCCCTTGATGTTTTTTGTGGAATGTCCTGTGTGGGAATGGGTTCCATCCAAATTTTGATGGTTTAAAGTTCTTATTTAAGGGAAGTGACTTTTGAGTTCATCTTCTCCATTTTTTTACACAACTATTCAAGGATTGGAATAGGGACTAATTGGGTGGGGGCTTATGTTGCTTGGTTTATCCCAAGAGAATACAGTGTTTGTTGGATGGGTTATTGGTATTGGATAGGAGGCAGTCAGTATTGGACTAGTTGTGGTTGGAATTGGTAATGGTTTTGAATATTTTTTGTAGGGTAGGGGTTAGGTCCTTTTGGATGGTTAGGTTGTTTGTTATCTCTCTAGCGGAAACCTGGTTTGTCATTATACCTTGATTTGAATGTGTTACGGTATTGGGATTTTGAATTTTTAGGTCATTGATTTTAGTACGTGTTCCTCCTAGAAGAACATACTTGATGGATAGAATGGTTGGGAAGTTTTCTATTTTGTGGTCATGTTTGTCAAAAATTATGCGAAGAGGGTATACATTTTGGATTTCAAGGATTTTTCTATGGTATATATCTTCATCCTTCCTAGTGAGTGTTGAGAGTTTCACCTTGAGGCTTTCATCTTCTCTATGTGTATGCATTACAGTAGTTCTTTGTGGATTTTCAGAATAAGGTGATGTTCCTGAAGTTTGGTTTTGTTCAGCATGGATTTCTAGATACTCATAAGCATAAATGAGGGATTTTTTTTAAAGGTATCATTACACATCATGTCAATAAACTGTCTATTCCCCGGGCCCAACCCTTCATAGAAAAATCTCACATATTCAAGAATAGAAAAACCATGGTGTGGAAACATGTTTAGTTGTGTCTTTGATCCTCTCCCATGTTTCATATATTGACTCTCCCTCATTTTCAAAAAAAATTGGATTCTCTTTTTAAATGCAATTGTTTTGTGGTGGGGAAATTAGTTTTTGTAGAATTATCTTTGTAATCGGTCCCAAGAGTTGAAGGATGATGGTCTCAAATTGTTTAGCCGATTTTTAGCTCTATCCATTAATGAAAATGGAAACATCCTCATTTTAGTTGATTCTCGTTGATGTGGGGGACACATGGTTTATACAATGTTATTGAACTCATTAACGTGAAGTTAGGGAATCTCAGACTCCATTCCATGGAATGTTGGAAGGTTTTTTTGGACATTAGGTTTTAATATGTATTATTAATCTCCTTGGGAATTGAATCTAATGCATGAGGGGTCATTGGTCCAACCTGGAGTGAGGTAGTCATTCATGGTTTGATCAACTACATTCCATATGTTTGGAGCTTCTTGGTTTGGGTGTCCCATTTGATCCCCCATAGGGTTTACCCTTTGATTTCTTTGAAGACCCACTTTTAGAATTTTTTAATTAAAGAATTTATAGTTTCAATAATTTTTGGATCAAATGTAAAAAATCACTTGTATTAACTTGACTCCCCTATCATAGGAGAGTCCACCCTAACTAATCTATTGAAGTTATCACGGGTGTAAGAAGACATGCGTCAAAAGAAAAAAAGAATGAAAGGAAAAAGATAAGATAATTTGGTTGAGAATAGAAGAATGGGGGTGAGAAAAGACAGTTTTTTGTCCAAGGAACTTACTTGGTCCCCAAAAACGGTGAAAAAATTTGATATTTCCCAAATTTACCCAAGTTTTAAGGGTTATGTGGTCGCCTACAGTGTAGCTTGGGTGGTCGAATCCTCAGATACCTATGAAGTACCTTTAGACACACAATTACAGAGATGGATTTTTGGATATGAAGTGGACAACATGGGTTGATTTTAATTTTGTTTTAAAATATCACTAAGATATCTATGTGGATTCAATTTATGAGAAAATGAGTTGATGCTAGTTTTTTGCTCGGGGTGGATTGGATGAATTCATTTTTTTACGATTTCAATTACATTAACTCAAGAAGGATTCATGCAATGAATTCAAACTAACCTCATCACTCACTGATTAAACACCTTAAAAAACACATGAAAATCACTAATACACTGGTAGGTTCATTTTCAGGAGCACTCAAAGGTAATGGATCCAATTAGCACATAAAAGTGGGGAGAATAAATTCAATAAGAGGAAGAGAGGAAATCATTGAATGAAACAAACTAAAATAAAAGAAATTAATAACATTCAAGGGTGATAAATAACATCCAATTGAGTCCCTTGCTACTCCCTTGGATTAACCCATAAATGTTCTAGACCTCCATTGATGACATGTGGTCAACGAAAGAAGGAATTAGACTTACGAGGGTAGAATTGAAGAAGTAAAAACAACAAAATAATGATCACTCCTCCTTTGTCTGAACAATATCACAAAGATTGGTGTGAAAAAGTTCACACCTTGTGGCAATGGTATCAAGGTGATATGAGGAATAACATAATAAAAGTAGAATAATATATTTTATTATAAACAAAGGTGATTTAAAAAACATACATGATAAAGAGGAATGTTACAAAGACATATTGGAATAATAACATTACAATCAAAAAAAAGCTCCAAGATCCCAAAAATCCTCACCCACTACTGCCTTAAATAATAATTTTGGAATCCTTTGGTCGATCCCTCTTCTTCCCATGTGTCTTTAATTAATTTTAGTGGGCCTAGGTGGGTGGACAATTAATGTAAATGAGACTTTTCCACTCTGCCTTCGAAGTAGAATCCAACTTGCATCCACCAAAAAGACGTGTAGAAAGGACCTTATATATAGAAAAATTATAGTGGTCTATAGGAGGATAAAATTTAACCCCAGATTTCTGTTAATAGATTGTAAAATTTCTGCCCAAATTAGTCTTCTGTTAGCAATATATGATTTAAATGGTGGGCTATTTTTCTAGGTCTCAGAATCTGGCCCAGAATTTCATCATCAACATGGGCCGCCTGTAAACCCATTAAAACATCTGAATTATCATGGACCACTATTTAATGAAATGTTCCTCATTACATCCTATATCTTCATATGAATTTCAAAATCATTGGCCTTTAATACTGTCCTCCATAGTATTGTATTGGGATGCAGTCCAAATCACATCGCCCCGAATGTTGTTGGTTCAAAGCCATCTTTCTGTGTCTTCCAAATTAAATAACCAAGTGTCCCAAAATAAGGAATTGTTCCTTATAAAATGGGATAATAGAAATTAAAATATAAAATTAAAATCAAGACCATTATGTGTTTTTTGAGATGTTCCAGAAAGTATCATGTAATAGTGCATTTTAAGAAGCAATTGCAATCACAATGTGAAATAATGTTCATAATCTAAAATTCACTAATAATGGTGTCTATGATTAATTAATCACATTAATATTATATTATAAAAAATGAATATTATCCTTTTTGGGGGGCTAATTATACCCCTATTTTATTTTTTTGCAGGTTTGTTACTGTAATTCCTAGTTATTCCTGTTTTAAAAAGAGGCTGCAATAGACTCACTCAATCGACCCATCCCCTGCCATAATGGCACCACCTAGCATCAAATCGGGATAGTAGTAATAATTATCTATATATAGTGATCATTATATTCCATGAGAGACTTCACCTAGACTAGATCCCATGTTTCAATTTTCGTTAAAAAAGGTTCTAATAGTATTCTATTAATATTAGTCTATTATATTGTACTGAAGGCTAGAGAATAGTAAAACTAACTGAACCAACATATGTTGAAGTTGTTAAGGTCTAGGTTCCCTCTATATTCATAGAAGATTATTTCATGATTTTGAAAATATAGAAGAGTACATGTATTATGTTATATGTTCAACCTGGATAAATATGGAACTCTTCAATGTAGTCCAACCAATCACTTTATTATTAGTCAGTTGGGTTACAATCACTTTCACATTGTCCTAAAAAGAACGCGCATTCAACATGGTTGAAGATTAACCTAACTATTTAGTTTGTGACAAATACATAGGATTGTATTATGTGAAAATCATACTTTGTTGAACTAGTTTGAAGAAAGAAAGAAATATTCTCCAATACTCACCCTTTAGAAAGGTGCTACTTAATATATAAGGGTTTATAACCTAAAATGCACAAAGGCTAGAACATTGAAAAATAATGAATTTCAGATCGTCTGGATCAATTATTGCATCTTTTTGAAGTTGAAAGTAATATAGCATGTGGAACGAATCCTTTATGAAACTCATCCTCTCTGAGACAAGTACACTGACTTAGTTCAATGCAACAACAAAATAAATGACCCATACCCCCCCATATATCTCTTTTTTGTGGAATATGAAACTCTTTGGATGAATCTACTACTGTTCTCACTCATTTACGCATGTAACAACTCCTAGTTACTCACTCAAAGAATTATTACCGGTACTCTTGAGTTCACACATCTAAATCCCATAGATTAGAGTTTCAAATCAACCATACTATTTACGTAGAACCATGAGAAATCAATCGATCAAGTTCTTGGTGGTTCATACATTATATATCACTCATTTCACACAATGGAAAAGGATATAAACCAGGCAACATGCCATAGTCATATGTCAAATTACAGGTCAGTTGGTGTTGACTGAGATAAGAAATCCAACAAGTTTTCCCTATCCAGAATAGTAGGTTCTATGTTATGTTACAACCTTATTCTAATACGTTAGTATCACATTACTTATTAATGTAGGACTCAAGAAAATTGGTCTATAATAATATTACTTAGTGGAATAATTTTACTTTTTTGAGTAGAGTTTTGTATTTTCAGACATATCCAAGAGTCTTTTACATTGGACACTATATCTACGTATAAGCTAATATAGATTTGGAGAAATAGGGAAGAAGTGGTGGGTGTTTTGAAGGTCCTACTTCCATATAATCTAGAATTAAGATAGTGAATGCATCCCAGGTCCTCCAAGGTCTAGTCAGATAAGGTAGGATACTCTATATTATAATAGGATTGTAGACCTTATGTTCAGGATCAACCAAGTACTGGATAATTCCATTCAAAATCCAATGGATGTCCAAGATCCACGCAAGGTCTCATGGAAGAGAAACTGTTTCCTTCTTGGTAAGGGGTTGCGTGTTGAACCAAGGGGAGGAAAAATCAGTTGTAGTCCTCTGGTGGTGAGAAATACTGAAAGGGGGAAGAAAACAAAAGTCACTCCCCACTTCTAACGCGAGTCTCTAACTATGGAAGATCTTCGTCTTTGATCGGAGTTTTCACGAATATGAGGATTTTCACACATAACTATTAACATAGTAGTCAAATATGAATAGAATTTAGTGTTCAACGCCAATGAGTAGGTGATAAAGTCATCCAATTATATAACATATTAATTTAGTATCCGTATTCTAAATAAATGAGAGAGCTACTAATGGAAGAGGACTATTTCCCCTATCACACAAAAGGTATAGAGTTTGAAGACTCAACTATTAGAATATAAATGAAGGTGTAAGTACTTTACACTAAAAAAATATTTACATCAGCTTAAGAAAAATAATGAATACTAGATGAAAGATCAAGGTGATTTGGTATCTAGTTATAATATTTAGAGTAAAATAAGCAATCGAAAGTAGGACCAATGTTAGAATGTATTGACTTATTACTCTACTCTATATAGTCTAGTAGGTGAGACTATTAGAGTATAGTAGTGATTCTAGTCAAAACCTTTTTTTAATATAGAATAAATGATTTTATCATGATTATTAAACCTAGCCATGTCAATGTTCCTAACCCTAATTGTTTTTCCATCCTGATCCAATGCCAAAAAGTGCTCTAAGGATTGAATATTGTAATCTCTAGAGCCAATTTTTCTGCTCTCTTAGGAGAATCATTCCTCTTATTCATCCCTAATATAAGTACCTTCAACATAATAAATAAAGATACATATATTAAGAATGCATAAGGATATTTTCATTAACAAAAGCCAGAAAAGAAAGCGAGTACGAGTTCGTGACCTACTGATATATTATAATAGTTAATCATTTTTTGAACCTATTAAAAGCTATCATACATGATTACACTAGACATTAAAGTAAATGAATAAATCAAAAAGGGCATGGTATAGCCAATAAGCTCTTATGTCGCTTATCTCATTGCTTACTAAGTGCAAAAAAATTGTTCAAACTGTCATGAAAGAATCAAGAAAGAAAAAACATTCACTCGATGGTGAGGTATGTTAGAAACTATAGAGGAAGAGTACCTGCCATGAGCTTAGATGGATTGAGATTGAATTTAATATGGAAGCCTAGAGTGATCTGGAATGCTAATCTATTTTACTGCATATATTATATGGAGGATTCCCTTATTAATAAGGTGCTCTATTGTAACTTATCTTATATCTACTAAAGTAAGTGAGCTCTCCTACTCCTAATAAGTCTAGTATGAGGACACAACCAGGTTTGAGGATAATCTATCTAAAGTTCTAAAAGATCATTCACCAGAGGATTAACTATATAGGGTCACATACCGTATAACTGAACCTTTCTAAGGGTAAGGAATCAATTTCAAATCCCTTTCTTCACCCTTTAAAAAGGTTCAGATCATTGAACCTCAGCTAAGAACCCTATAGATTGTATCCACCACCCCCTCAATAAGCCATTTTGAGAGAGTAATAGGGGAAGACGAAATTAATTGAGTAGAAAGGAGGGTTAACATACTTGTGCTACTCAAGAGATATGGCTTATTAGAAGATTGATTCATTCGACCACAACAGATATAGAAGTGACGGGATTAGTTTCTTTTTTTATAAAGTCATAACCAATTAGAAAGGTTCTACATAATATACAAGGGTTTAAAACATACTAATAATGAATTTCCTCTCTCTTTAGAGTCAAACCAACGTCGTTCTCTTGTTGTTTGTCTATTGCTAGGGGTTCCCTAGACCGCTCATAGTAGGTGATAAGTATACATGAAATGAATAGTCTCATTATAATATAGGTAGTAGACCCTGGTGATTACTTGAATGTCCCAGAAACTGACTCAAGATTTACCTTCATTCATAAGGTCTTATTCCACATCAATACATGTATGAAAGAATGCTCATACTCTCTTCCCATCTTACCACCTTCCAAATTGATATCTTATAGAATGAGAATTCCATGTTTGACCGACTTTATGTTCAACATTTTACCCCAATAATAATCTATCGAATGCTAAACCAGGGTCTCACAGAACACCTTATCTATGTTCATTAATAATATTCTCGGTAAGAATGTTATTTCATGCAACAATAAAAGGTGAGTCTATTTTAAATCGCTATCTAGTGAGTGAGCAGGGAAGTGACCCATAAGCCAAATGGGGCAGAAACCTTCAAACAAGAAGTAGGACTAAACCGAATGTTCATACTCCAGGATGGGAATGAAAATACAATAATGAATAAACTACCGCAATACCATTCAGTTCTCTTAAATAAAAAGTGAAGTGATCCGTAGGACTAATGGAGCAAGAGAGAGAGGGAAGAACTCTTATTAGTAAACAATAGTGGAATAATAACATGGTCTATTTTAAAAAAGATGTAATAATACAATACTGGTTGATGGGTACTCTTCCTATATAGTTTTTATCACCCCTTCGTGTCCTATTGGTATGCTTTTGTATGCTCCTTCCATATAGAGGTAACAACCCCTGCCGAGCTGAGTGAATCCACGGTCAACCAAGTAGCATGTTAAAGGCCGATGTGATATCCCTAAAATACCACTTATATATATTGATTGAAGGCGGATTATTGCGATTCTCTATGAGTTTCATCACCAGTACACTTCTAATAGTGATATCCATGCAGTTTTTCCTTATGTGAGTTTGATCTATAGGCTGTTTTTCAAGTCTCTCCCATGGTAAAACATGCATAAAAACATTTTGGCCTTACTAGATCATGAAATTTAGTGAGGGCATGGACTTCACCTTATCATGGAAGAAAAGTGAGTATCAACTCTATCTCTCATATTTATTAAGCAATTTTTTCGTCTATTTCAGATGGGCTTTCCCACATATATGAAATGAAGAAGAGTGGAGACCTGATATTAATTTTTCAAGGAGAGAAGGCCACAAGTGGAAGCAACCTAATCATTCAGTTGACAGCACCAGTCTTTTCTTACTATCAAGATAGTAATTATTTGTCCTTATTAGCGTATAATATAGCTAGTAGTGATTGTTTTACATAATGTTGGATTTGAACCAATGCCTCTCACTGCCTGAAAGTGATACACTAACCGCCGAGTCAAGTAGGTCAAGCTAAATAATATCAAAGGAACATGTACTCTTCTATAGGGTATATAAGATAAAGATGCACAACCACACTTCCCATTACTATAAGGGGGGGGGGAGATCCTTATGAATGAAAATGTGTTATCAATATAAAAAATCATTCAGTATCCCACATGCTAAGTTAAACCATTTTGAGAACTTGGACATCATCAATCTTAATATATGTAGATTCTGATTCTTGCTCTGCTGCATTGGTTTTTCAATCCCCACTCTCCACCATAACAAAATGTTATCACTATATCACATGAGTAATCAAAGGAAATAAGTAACTAAACTGATAAGGTAACTATATAGGGTCAACAACCATAGATATGACCAGAATGAAAGGATGAAGTCCTCCTTCAATATAATCTAGATAGTATGATGGTTCATGTATCCTAGGTTTTAAACGAGCTGACCCAAATAGGTCCAGGTTATAAACAATTATATATTAGTATTATTATTATTTAGCACCTCCCTAACCCTCCTCAGTTACTTTATATCTGAGGTATAAAAATAGTCAGATCTAAAAGAACCTAAAGGGTCATATCTTTTAGAACCTTTTAGGGAGGTTTATGATTGTAGATGAAAGGGAAGTGGCAGTGGAAGGATTTTTATTTTCTATGAGGATGAATATATCAAATAGAAGAGAGGTATGGGATCTACTCCATTAAATATAAGTATAAAAACAGTTCTTGTTACTACTTGTTTTCCAACAAGTGGATTGGTAAGAGATACTCAATTGTTGGAAGATAGCATTTTTCTTTCATTGGAGTAAATAGAAAACCAGAGTTGAGAGCAACCCATTGAAGATGAAACTTGGGATTTTTACACTAGATCATAGACTGGACAAAGAATTATAAGGCTTGAGTGAAAATTTATCAAGCTATAAGAAATCCATCTCAATACCATAAAATTCTATACGCACTCAATCCAAACCCATATTAGAAATATATCTAAAATAGATTAGAAGGATTTGAAAGGTTATGAGAATCACGACCATTCCGAGAATTGAATCAACACACAGTAAAATATTTCATCTCCATGCCAGTTAAATATATATAGATATGGAGCATATGAGGAAGAAGACGAATCAGGGGATTGATATTAGATTATTATGGATTATCAAAAATGCATCCAATGTAATCTTTTCAATCCTCACGAAGGTAGAGAGAACGTTCATATCCTAAAATTTATATGTCAAACAATGCCTAGATATCTCGCTGCGATAAATACATATAGGATAGGGGACCTCTTAATCTAATCTTCATGAGTACATGGAAGAAGTGCGTGTAGTGTTTGTGTACTAGAGAACTCCACTGAATGGGGGGCATTCTCATCCCCTGTTACATTGCTCTCTTCTATCTGGCATGAGAGATCAAGTTGGAATGGTTTAACTTATTCAACGATCGTTTCCCTCTCTTTCTGGGTCACTTTTACCAAAGCTTATCAGTCCTCACATGTTTAAAGGGAGGTTCACTAGTTTCAGAAGCAAACAAGAAAATCACCAACCGCTTGGTGAAGAGATGTTTTTTGATGATCTAATTTCAACGATTCATCTATCTTATAATCCCTAGTGCACCAAATAAAATCTCATGACCTGGGAGTTGGGATAACCATCATGTCCATATATATCTAAGTATCCTTATTGAATATGGCCAAATTTCAGAAAAAATCTTGATTATGTGTCTAAGTTTTCAAACTGTCTTTAGGAGATGAGTTAACTCACCCCGAATGTGCGCACCCTAGTCCAAGGTGTTGAACCAGAAAACCACAATTGAAAATGTGGATGATCACTGGAAATTCAAATCAATATGGAGGTTTAGTTCAAACCCATATCTTGACAAGTGGATTCATAAATAGTATTGAGAAATATTGTACTGATATTAGATATAAGTGAGTGAGAGAGAGAGATAGCAACTGATCATATTTCCCCGAACGAAGAAGGTACTATAGACCGTTTTTCCTAGAAGACTCTATATTTTGTTAGTACAAGTTGATTGATTGAATTACTAGGAACATAACTAGTTAAGATGAGACTCTCTATGATGTGTTAGAGAAAAACAATCTCCACTCAGTCTTTAAGGTATAATAGAAGGGAATTGGGTAGTGCATTTTCCTCTTCAGACCATTGATATAAGTTCTTTTTTTGGAGGGGAACAAAGAAAACAAATGATATGATCATTCAATTGGAGTTTACAAAAGATTTTCCACCCATGTGAAAGAGGATATTATAAAAATCATTATATTTTAGATTGAACCAGGTTCAGAAGCTCCGGGCTTATTATCTATTCTCATAGATCAGAAATTGTAACCTTTCTAGAAGATCTCTAATGAATCTTGTTTTTTATAGGGACGACATCCTAGAGACATTTCTAGATCATCATCTCACACTTATGGTTCTATTCCATAGATTGAAACATTGGTTGTTTTTCACAATCTGTCCTTTTAAAATGGGTATATTAGAAATGAATGAAGAGAATAAATTACCTTATTCCCCCCTTCATGGATTCATGATTCAAATAGTGGATTTCTAAAAAGTGTAAGAGATGAGAAACGGCTGTTTAGAAAAGAGAATTTTTTTGAACCATTTTTTGTGTCTATCTGTCTATATTGTGAATGAAGAATTCCAGAGAAGAGATTATTATCTTCCCAATTGTACCTTACGAGGTCCAGTCACTGGGGATGAATTTAAATACCTTCTGATTGATCATGAGGCTAGTCTTCACATGAATGAGTGTTTTTTTATTCTCTAATGTTATATGCTTAAATCATTAAAATTGTTTTTGGTATTATAGGTACACATCTATAGAATTGTTGTCTTAATATATTCCTACAATTGGGGTGAGCCTATCATATTCATCGTTGTTTGACATATCGAATTGAGCACTTGTAGTTCTATTTATTTATATATTTATAGAATTCTATCTAATTGAAATCGATATATTTATTTATTTTATATAGTTAGATCACTCGAATTCATTGAAAAAGAGTTTGTTCACATAAGATTTTTTAGGTTTTATAGATTCTTGTATACTAAATTAGAAGATTAACTATATTCGTTGAGATTGGGTTGGTGTTCAATGTACCTTAGTAAAAAATCGAAATGAATGCTCTTTAGGGCCCAAAAAATCCCATTTTTTTGTTGGTCAACAAATTACCTAGAAATTTATTTTTCCAAAGGTCTTTCTTCAGGAAAGAATCACTCAATGAATGAACCAAACAAAATGATAAATCCCATTTTTCAATTTTTTGAGAAGAACTACAAATAATATGTTTTTATTATCTTTATCCCGACCCTTTAGAAAGGGTCATATCTATGGTACTTGACCCTATATAGTTACACCTTTATAAAAGGTAATAACATTTAGAACCTCTACCCAAAAGGTGAAACATATAGATATGGTTTTTTGAACATTTTCAATTTTTTTTGGAGACATGATATGTATCTAGTGGATTCTAGTAAAAAAAACATGGCTAGAAGTGATGTTATTATTGAACATAACAATTCGACTGGATTACTGATGGAATTAGAGTCTACTTGAAGGATGAGCAAGGTGAGTACATTGAATTTTCATCATTCTCTTGATGATTCAGAAAGAGGATTCTCTCCACCCATCAGACATCCCCTCCCATCCAGCCACCTGATGTGACCCCCGACCTCGAGATGATCCTTGGCCCCCTTGAGCAATTTCACAATCTCCCATTGATTCTTATTCATATAGGGGAAATCTATTTCTCATTCACTATTAATTTTTTTGATTATACATCTAACTATCAGTTTTGTCTTACTATTTATCTTATATACCATGTTCGTATGGTGGCATGATGTTCTACATGAAAAATAACATGTTTCAGCTTTAGTGGGCCTTCATGACCAATGGGGGATGAGAGTCAAAGGGGATAAAAATGTCTCATAAATAATATGTGGGATTTATAGACAATAAAAAATTATGACAGACCAAGAAACTCGAGCCTCAGAGTCTAAAGAAGAACCCATATCACCTGGAAGAGGGGGTTTAATAAATATAAACGGTGGGCCACAAAAGGTTATTCTGGAGAGTTAAAGTGAATGATTAGTTTGACATAGAGAAATAACTTTTATCACTAATAAAACACTATCTATATTGTATAAATAGATGAAGACAGTCATTGTATTCAAATGGATCATAGTACATAATTTTAGTCCTATTCATGTATGATAATTGGAACATCTGAATGAGATTAAATCCAGATTGATGTTTGTCTCAATATAAAATGTTAAAGCATGCAGCACTATGTCATATCTTTATTTAGTCTCTACATTTTTCTCCTTCAGAACCTTTCTATGACATCATTTTTATTATGTCATGTTTCTTGATAATTACTATTTTAATAGGGAATATTTGAAAAAATAGCTAGGGTTTTCCTCCCATTGTACTTTCACAAAGAGGTAGGTGTTTTTATTTCGTGTTTGTAGCATGGGACTGAATTTTGTTGGATTTATCCCTAAAAAGTTATGTTTTTGATTGAGATATGACGCCTAACTGTATGGTGTAACATTCTGAACATGGAGGGGTCTTTGTCAGTGATAAGTGAAATCTATTATGGATGTCCAAACACTGCCTTAGTGGACTTAACTACTTGAGTAGCCAGATCAGTTCACTAATACATGGTGGTGGGAAGAGATGGACTTGTGTTCTAGTGGGTCTTACAATAAAATGGAAAATGATTGGAAATATTATTGAGGAGAGATATAAAGGCACAGATGGGTCATGATCTCTATAGAATTCCCAGGGAGGTGGGGCAGTGGTCGAGTGTTCCGTCACTTTTCCCCATTGTATTCCTATCTATGGTGTTTGGTTTATTGTCTTTATATCAATTAATATATAGCTGTTCAGAGCAAAGATTCAGCACCTCTTATTTAGAGATGGTATCTACAATTCAAGGGTTTCCCATCTAATATTATTTAAAATCGTTAATGAAACACATGTAATCACATTTCTATAATGTTGAAGTAATTTATGTATGAAGTCTCCTACTAGATTTCATGGCATCCTAGCTTGAAATATCTCTTGATCCTGGCAAGGAGAAAAGAAGAGATTGGACAGTAGTAGGAATGTCTTGGATAGGGACCTATAATCAAGGTGAAACATGTGAAATGGGATGTCAAAGATGATATTTATTAGTTGTGCCTACTAACTCTTGGAGATAGGCGTAGAAATGAATTAATGAATGGGGGTATTACTTTTATATTATAATAGTTGAGGCCACTCATATTGGATTGATAGATTGTTGAGAAGGAAGATGGATCAGTCGAGAGCTTGGATCCAGGTCATTGCTTCGCTCGTTCTTACTCGTTGATGGATGAATGGGAAGAAGACTACTAGAGGCCACCAGATGGGAACATGTTTGGAAAAAGGAGACATTATAATATAGGTAGTGAAGTTTTATATCTACACCTTAACATTAGAAGAGATAAGAGGTTGGTTTGGTCTAGTTGGTGCTAGATTCTAGGAAAGAGAATGAGATGGTTAGAAGTCCCTAGCATAAGAATCAAGAATTGGTGGATTCACATTCGCATTGGTGAAGTGAAATGAGAAGGAGATGTTGCCTACTCATTCTCTTCCATCTGGTTCAGGGAGACTGGTAATTATATATATTTTCATTGTCAATGGAAAGAATGGGTAGTTAGGGTCTGGGGAGGAGTAATTGAGAGATCGATAGGAAGAGCTTTAATGAAATAATACATATGTAACAATGACTAGAATATAGGTCATCTATAGTTTGTTCTTTATATATAAAATATATTGAATGGATTCTTGTTATCATGTAAGTCATCCTTTATCTGATGAATCAGATTCATCTTACTACTTATTTTATTCACTTCCTGATACCGGTTCATTCCTCCTGTAATGAGTTAGACTACCTTGGAAAACCTTATATTCCAATAGTCGAGTTCTCTTTGACTACATAGAGTATTTGACTAGATTATGATATTATGGATTACAAGACTAAATTCTTCATGTATGACAAGCAGTAGGATTAGATTTATATGAATATAATTGAATTGAATGAAAAAAAATATTTATTGAAAAGAAATGGTGGGATCAATTGATCATTCCCTAGAACGGCTCACGAGGTGATTCAGGTTCATCTAGGAATGAGGCTTCTTAGGGAACAGAATTCCCTAAGGTAGTTATAAAGGAGTTAGTTGTTAGCTATCTCAGTGCTCTGCTTGTTTTTTTGGATATTAACTCTCCCCCTTTATGAGTGGGAGTCTATCATAAGTAATGTTTCTTAATTTTAAACCAAAGGCCTCTAGAAATACCATTAGTAAATCCTATTTCCATCTTGAGTGTAAATGATGTGATAAAAACACTTTTATAGTGGGTTGTAGCTCTTTTCAAAGCTATTAGCTATTTGTATTCTGACTGAGTAAGATAAGCTCTTGGGGATACATTGCTAGTAGTCGGCCTGGATGTTTTTTCTCTTTACCAGCGTTGTTGTTTGCAGCCTCTTGATTATACTAAATAGGTTGGGGAGAAAATAGTTCTACCAAGCAGGGAATGCAAGGGGAATTGTAATCGTACTAAATCAATAAAAAAGGAAAATGTGTACTAATTTGATTATGCCAGCCCTTTCCCGATTCATTATTCTATCATTACCTTATCATTGATACAATACATCAATGGATGGATTATATTTCAAAGACGGGTACTAATATATATAGTGTTTAGCTCACAGAAACGATTAAGGATGGTGTATTCATGGACAGATCACTGGAGAAAAAGAAATGTACTATAAAATTGGAGGAACAATACTTATTTATATTAAAATTAAAGGCTTTTTATATACAAGGATCAGGGAAGGCTACTTCTATTGTGACACATGATTGATAAATTCAACTACCACAACAAATTGAAATTTTTTAACATGTGATTTCATGTCCATACTATAACCATTATACATTGTCTGACCTTTTTATAATATGGATAACTAAGGCCTACATACTTATTACTGGTATAAAAATACATAAGGAATGATACATAAGGAAGAATAGGGAAAGTAGAAATTACCAAAAATAACTTAGGCACAACCTTTTCTACATTTACAAAGTCCTTTTCCACAGATAACCACCTTCACATATTTTCCGTAATTATTCTTTCAAATCAATAGTTCACACCTCTGATCTTTTTTTTGAACAAGATATAACCTCTCACTAAATAAAGAATGCCATACCGATAAGGAACCTAATCCAAATACAGTGTTGACCTAATTCAAACTCATGAACTGATGATTGGAATCGTGATTGGTATCATGGAATTCCCACTAGGTGGAGTTCTATCTTCATTTCATGGATCTCAAAAAATTTATCATATGAATTTCATCTGACTTTTGGTGAGTTTTAAATCATGATCCTTTGATGGATGTTGAGGAAATAAAAATCTAGTAGGATAATATAGTGTAGTTAGTTTACCCTTTTAATCCCTTATATATAAGTAGGAGATTAGCAATATGTTTTAGTAGTTTCAGAATTCCTATAAGATAATATTCTAAACATCATCCAATCACGTATGGAGAATGATATGATTGACAGAGAGTACTTATGAAACCCAGTACTTCGATAAGGGTTCTATCTGCAACCTCCTGAATGGTTCACATCTCTCTCTTCAGTTCAGGAAAACAAAAGATATGATGTGATGAATGCTCGGATCAGCTTTCGAGAATATAGAATACAGAATGGATTCCAAATCCCTTAAAATTTAGATTATACTAATGACACGGATTCATTAAGTATAATATAGTTAGTAACACTTAACGCACAAATGAAATCCCTCACAACACTCGATACCTGAAACTTCTCTCACTTATGGTAGTAGATAAATGTGTGGACATGTATCTGTAGCCTCTACTATAGGTATATTTACCTCTTTACTTTATATGTACCCGTGGCTTTAACTGAGTGTAGTTCATGGTAATTCAACTCTAGCTCAAGTTTCCCTTAATATATCAAATAAGGCACCTATTATCCTTTCAGGGAGGGTTAGGATGAGTGACCTATTTTTTATTTTCTTCATCAAGATATGAAAATGGCAGCTGTATAGGCATCACAAAACCATAGTCTCCCGATTCATTTCCTATATGTGCTTCTATTAGATTAAACTACATGGCTAAAAATCCACCAACCATATTCTCCTAAGCCCTCTCACTCCCTCATGAATGAAAGGACACAACTCACTCTATCTTGATTATGAATGAAATCCACAATTCCATCATTGTGTGGTGGATAGTCGTACTCTACACCACACTAGTGCCTTTGGAATATTTCATATCTATCTCATTCTTGATCCCCCTATCCTACCACTTCTAGAATATCTTCATGATAATGACTCATTCTATGCATTTGAGATATAACTCACTCCCCGAAGATGTCTGTCATTGGTCGACCAGCATCTCTCGATCATCCTGGGTGACTCTTTCTCTCGGTATCATCCCTTGTGCCAGTTTTTGAGGCTAAGGCTGCCTGACCCTTTAAAAACTTTATGTTCTTTTAGAAAATCACCCTAATGGTGCTACATTAAAATAATATAAGGGTTTAAAACCTATTCCCATAAAACATTAACTGAATCATCATCCTCAGGCCCATCCACTACAACCGAGTGGTCGTAGGGTCAAGAACTAACTGGGATAAGGAATTGGGTCAATGAATGAGGCTTTAAGGTATGTTAAAGTATAATATCATGATATAGATAATGGAAGAGAGGACTGTGAGTACTCAAATCTAATAGTAATGTCATTTCACACTGATAGGAATGGGGGTGATCCCCATATATTTTATTTATCTTGTCTTTTAGTAATCTAACCTATGGTACTGTTATATATAGTTATTGAGATGATACCGAGCCATGACATGATCTTCTCGGTCATGCCATGGTGAAGATCTCAACATGGTCTACTCGGTCCAGTATAATTCAAGCACTCTAACTACAAACAGGTAATAAAACAAAAGTGGAAGCATATCATTTCATTTCTATTGGGATCCAATTCTCTTATAGAACAAATGGATTGATATGAGTTTGTTTCGTATACATATTTCCATCATCTCACTCACTCTTCATGTTCGAAAAGGAGAAGTCTCTAGACTCAGTGTATGAGGGGGGATAATGCTGATACTTATATATATTGTTACTACACAAATCTAATAGTCCTGGAACTATAGAATATATAGACAGAGTACTTGAGTATAATCTATATGACTATAATCTACTCTATTTGATGATACTAGAAATTTGAATTATGTGATTTCAAAATGGATTGATGATTTGAACATCAACGGGGAGCTTAGAATTAGATACAGGTGAACATCTTCTGGCCCATTAGAAAGGGTCAGATCTCATATAGAACCTATTCAATATAGATGAATTTTTTCACTTGGTATGATATAGGTAGTAGAACATAGGAAACAATAATCATACGAGTTGATCCTCATGAGAACATGGTCCTAAATTCGTATAATCAAGAGATTAAGATACTTCAAGAATCCCTGGACCTCCATGGTCTGGTCAGGCAAGGAAGTCTACTCTAAATTATAAGAGGTACTCCATCCCTATAATATATAGAGTATGATACTTCACGTATCCCATGTCCTCCAAGGTTAGGTCAAACATGCTCTGACAATTATGGAATGTCTTAAAACAATCCATATTTTGAACTTGGATTGTAGATTCTAGGTCCTAAGATTTTTCCAAATTCCATTTTTGGAGGTTCCTAGAAAGGGAACTGGAAAAATACACATATTTGTTCTTCCCCACTGAAAGGTTAAAGAACAAAACTAGGGGGTTCGAGTTCAAGTTTTATATGCAATCCATGAATAGGATGTTATAGTTTTTAGGTTTGATATCTTTCTAGTGATGAGTTCAGTACTATACTTAAATAGTTCGATGTCAGCATATACTAAATGAAATCACTCATATGTGGTAAATTTTGGGCAAAGAGAATGCAATGTATCTAAGATAGGGATGATCTATCTAGAGTTTTTTTTCTTTCATCCTTTTGTAATAGACTATATTTTTTAGAATATATGTAGTATACCTAGGATACCCGAACCTGGTATCCATGTGAAGACTTTGGAGGACTAGGACATGCCAAACAAGGCTATTATAAATGTTATACCGAGGATCAAGGGTTTCCGAGTCTAGTTGGTTTCCAACCTGGAATTATTCATTCTTTTTTTGGTTTCCATACAAATAATATAGGTAATATATATATGCTCTTTGAGAAGTGTCAGCTATTTCAGAAGCATAAAATGTTAACGTTCATGCATGAGGGATGTCATCATAGGATTGAAGGTTTCAAACAATTGTCAAATTTGGTTCATTTTTCTTCATACTCCATATCAGATCTCCATATATACCTCTTATAGTCTCAAAATCTACTATCTTAATTATACTGACAAAAAAACAGAAGATGATAAGTGTAACCTAAAAACGAGCGATTTGAAAGGAATGGGGAGAACCACAAGCATCCAAGTGTTCTCAAAACAATAACTAGACTGTTAATTATCTATATTTAAAGGCCCAATATTTTTTCTACTATTTTCACATTCATATAGTCGTCTATGAGGTTTTCAATTTTCTAATTCATATAACTAGGAATCGTGATGTGCTATCTCGTCCGGGGTAACATCATGCTTGCATGATTGGGTACTTCAATCTATCTTAGATGATCTTGTATGTGAGAGAACTAATAAGGATAAATAACTCAGATGTTGTTGACACAGAGTTTCCATACATCTCACATTGACGTCCCCATTGGCACAAGAACAATTAATGTATTCAATTATCTTTTGATAGTCATATCATGAGAATAATGACTTCTACAACTACGAATTGTTTTATTGATTTCATATATCATCACGAGCGATAGAGCCTTTCATATTTGTGGGTACACAAAATTCATGGTAGATAAGCGCATGAGTTTAGATAGATCAGTAGATCCTGCTAGATGCTGAGATGAAGAGGCATTGGATCTATCTCTCCATAAAGACCATTATTTCACATGAAAGAGTACTAAGCGAGGTAACATTGTTTATATGTGTATAATAGTTAAATTGGATCATGGTTGAACCCCTAAGATTCTTTTCAAAAAATATTATTTCTCTATTGACTCTTGAATGTATAGTGATACGTATTTATATTGTCTGACCGGTCCCAATTATTTGATTTCATAAGGTTCTCTCTTTCGGTAATATATATAAGTACGAGATCATTTTATTATTTCTTCTCTCTGGTGTACCACCTTTTTTCATGGCCTCTCCGCATATAGCATAATACTCCACACTGTGGTCAAGTGCCTCATTACCTAGATTATATGAAGACTTAGAGGGATCAAAATTGGTACTTATATATATTTTCATTGTGAAATTATTTATCATTATTAATGTATAATATAGGTAGTAGTGTCTTTTCCTTTTGACTTTGAAGTAGCTCATGATGTAGTGTGTCTATGCAGTAGGAGAATTGTGTTCTTATGACTATTAGAGTAGAGTACAGACTAGCGGGTAATCCTTAACTCCATTGAATTCCCAAAGGTCGGAAATGCGAGAATCTCTTTATAGTCACAATTAGAAGAGTACCATATCTACCCACTTCGGATCTCCACAACCCATTCTTTGACTTTTCCTCGGAGATGACATGTTTATCCACTATGAATCCCTTTCGGATAAATGCTTTCTGTCACATGTCTACTGGAACGAGGGAATCAATCTTGAGAAAGGAACGATGGATAGAAGATGGCTTAAGGGGATTGTAGGAAATATACCCCCCCCATGACCTAACTAGAGGAAGAGAATACCCCTAGAAAGAGTTCATGGGGGAACATATAACAGGGGAACTAAGACTTTTTAAACTAACACATCCACTCAATCAACATCCTATAACCATTTCAATGACAATATCAATATGTATGAGAATTTAGAAATGGATGGGAATCACAACACAAATTGGTCAACACAGATTTGTCAACACAAATAAGTCAACTATGCATTCCTTTCTATGTTGACCTATCTGTTCGGTACATGAATGAATACTAAGTGGACTATTCAACATGTCATGTTATCTATCAACCTGCTTTTGGGGGAATGTTGTATTAAGCATAATCAGAGATGCCCCAAGATCCTTATTTATATAAGTTTGATATTGTTAATATTTTCATGACTTATTATATACTCCCTTTACTGATTTTATATTAAATGTGCATAATTTGTGTGAAATATTAATGTTTTAATATTAAGTATAATTTTTGAGCATTTTTAGAAGTAGTCCAATTGAGTCCGTTTACTATTTTAATAATAAATATCACTATACTGATCCAAATTCTGCGTTTCTTGTTTTTTAGGATTCTACATTCAATATAAAACATTTCATTAGAAGGTACCATGAGCCAATTCTGCCATATGAAGGGTCATATGGTCCTCACAAACAAGACCAAAGAATCGGTGAAGAAATTGGACTATTCATGAAGATTGATTTACTGGGCTACATGAAGAAGTCAAAATTCTATTATTCTCCACCATAGTTTGGGGAACAATTAAAGGAGTCTTTTAAAAAATATTCAGGTCCCAAATCTATGAAAAAGGGGCCCAAATTAAGCATTAAAATCTATCCCACCATTCTGGCCGAGAATTAAAATCATTATAGTATGAATGACATATCTAATGATTTAAGCATCCAATCGAGCTGAGATTTTGCAGTGTGAAAGAGGAGATATAGGTCGCCGACTTTTTTGAATAACCCATTCGGATTTGAAGGCATCTTCATATTCAAAAACCCTTTCACATTCTGGACTTCAAAAAGACTGGATTGAAATGGAATGTTTTACTTTGTTTAATAAACCAGCCATAACGTTTGATCCTTAAGTCTAAATGACTCTCCATTTTGAGAGTAGTCGGAAAACATTATTTTATACAACTGTTTAGAAGGATATATCTCGAGATTCGGCTTTCTTGATGTCCATATCTGCGAGCCAAGTTGAGGGGTATTTCTGGAATGTAAACAGTCAACCACCTTGGGCTATAAATACATCCCCTCCTCTCCTTTCAAAAGGGATGGCATTTCAGAAAAGATGACAAAATATTGGAACAAAAAACGCCTTTCCAAAGACTTGGGAGGACCTTCCATACTCATGTTTTCACTTGAGAGACCTTTCCTCCTCTCTTTGTTCTCACTTACTTTCATGTTCACTGTTTTTGTAATCTTGTAAGTCTCTTTCTTTGTAATTCTATTTTAATGCAAGTTTATAATTCAATATCTCTTATTCTCATCCAACTTCTATAGTGTTTATATTTATGTTCTTAAAATAGTTTAAATTCAGTTGAATCCCCTTCCCTTTTTTTGCTTCCCCATTTAATCGAAAATCCGTTTTTAATTATCATCATCGTTCGTGTGTGTGTGTGTTCGACGCAAAAATATTTTCTTATCCCTTTCTTTATCTTATCTTCTTAATTTATCATAATAATCATTATAACCAGATTATTAATCATTTTAATGGATGGGTAAATCTTTAATTGGGGTGAGTTATAATTTAGGTATGTTAAGTGATTGAGAGCTTTTTTCTCAATGAATGTTCGTTAAATTAATATTGTGTATGTTGAACTTTATATGTCATGGATTAATGACATGTTTTGTTTAATATATGGATTCCATGTATTATTGGAACCACAAATAAACTACCATAAACAATTAATGGAAATGATTAGAAACCTAAGATAAGTTACGACTTGGATTAATGCTTTAACACTTGGGAATTCCGATCAAAATCATCTTGTGACATGGGTGTTAATATAATGCAATATAAAGAAAAGATCAAGGATATCACAATCTTAACTACCTAATGATGAACCCACCCCAATATTTATTAATATGTTAAATCAATCATCATCCATAAATTATTTCATAAGCTCTTCAAACAAATCGGCCAATCAGAATACAATCAACTAAAAAAAGGACTATTTGAAAGTATCATCGCCGAGGATTCGACTCGAGTGCTGCTATACACATTATGAGCACCGGAACTTTGACCGGTCTATAGGCGACAATCAGCCATGAGTTTCAAATGTCTCCATTTCCAGGGATGGTTCTTTATGTAGTCATTAGTTTCTGGTTATTGTAAAAAAACACAAAAAAAAACAAAATTTTAAAAAAAATTGAAAAAAAAACAAAAATAATAACCCGTATTCCTCTTAAAAATCATAAACTGAAAAAAATACAAAGAAAAACCTTTCTTCCTCTTTCTTCCAAAATCTCTCTGAATTCCCCGTAGTCTTCCAATCATTCCCTCAGATTTTTTTGACCCTGAAATTGAGCGAACACTTTGCCAACTTTGGAGGAAAATCAGAGATACTAAAATTATTCAAGAACCAGTCCTCATCCAACAAGTTGAATTTGAAATGGCCAATCCTAGGGAACAAACCCTTAAAGAACTCGCTGCCCCTAATATGAATTACCAACCTCTTGGTATTCAATATACAAACATAAAAGCTGACTTCTAACTCAAATCATGTATGATTCATCTTCTCCCTCATTTTCACGGGCTAGCCGGTGAGGATCCACATCTCCACCTTAAAGAGTTCCAAGTAGTGTGCTCTACCATGAAGGCTCAAGGGGTTTCTGAAGAAAAAATAAAACTTTGAGAATTCCCTTTTTCCCTAGATGACACTGCTAAGTCATGGTTCTACTACCTAACTCCTGGTTCCATAACTACATGGAATGACATGATGTTACTCTTCTTAGAGAAATTTATTCCTTCTTCTCGTACTGCTTCTATCCGAAAGGAAATAAGTGGTATTCGTCAGTTCCCAAGTGAATCACTCCATGACTACTGACAGAGGTTCAAAAAGCTTATTGCAACCTGCCCACATCATCAAATCCCTAACCAAATCTTGATCCAATACTTCTATGAGGGGTTACTGACTATGGACAGAACTCTCATTGATGTCGCAAGTGGCAGTTCTCTTGTTGATAAAACTCCCGCAACTGCAAGAGATCTCATAAGTAACATTGCTGAAAACACACAACAATTCCATACTCGAGAACATGCTCAAGTAAAACAAGCCCAAGATAATCAATCAATTGATCCGAACAAGATGACCGAGTGGATGAGTGAACTTACAGGTCTTGTGTGACAACTAGCTGTGGCTACAAAATATCAACCTCGTCTTCTTCACAATCAATGATTCCTGGACCTATCAAAAACTGTGGAATCTGCAACTCTCCATCTCATCCAACTAACACATGTCCACAACATCAAGAGGATCAATCTGATTCATCTAGACCAATGGAGCTCAATGCAGTATATGCTCAGCAGAATACCAATCCTCAACTATCTGGTCAGTTTGTTAGAAACTTCAACCAACCTCACTCTGAGACCTTCTCTTCTTCATATAACCAAGTCCTGAGGTATGGTAATCCCGTCTCTCATCCCCCTAAATTCCCTCTTCAAAACCCAAACCAATTCCAATATGTTCAAGGTGGTGGTATCTTCCATAAACCTTATCCTTTTGTTCCTCAACCTCAAAGGAACAATCCTCATCCGGGATTCCATTATCCTAGTGAGGCTTCCCAATTCCAAATCCAATACAATCGATTTCCCAAGAACCAAAATCAAGGCAATCCCAATCCGGGACAAGCCTCTTCTTCCATGAAACTATGGGAAGTGTTGTTGAAGATCTTGCCTCCTTCACCCGTTCTGGACTTAAAAACATTGAAACCCAAATTGGTCAACATTCATACCACCTAATTCAGCAGCAACCATCCAATTCTTCCCAAAACCCAGCTCAACCATTACCCAACCCCATGGGTAATGTAAGTGCAATTTCACTTAGATCAGGAAAGAAACTTGCTATGCCTCAATATAAATCCTCCAACCCTCCTTTAAATTTTGACCTAGAAAATGAAAAGAAATAAAAAATTGAAAAGGAACCTGAATCCATTCCTTCACCTCCTTCCATTCCACTTAGGAATCCAATTCCTTTTACGCAAGATGTTTCTAAAACAAGGAAGTCCTTTGAACCCGATCCTGAAGTGCTCGACATGTTTAGATGTGTTGAAGTCAACATTCCCCTCTTAGATGTCATAAAAAAATTTCCTAAGTATGCCAAGTTTCTTAAGGATTTGTGTACCCACAAGAGGCAACATAGAACCTTCAAAATTTTTTCCACCCAGTAGTCTATTCCCATAATGTGCAAAGATCCAGGGACCTTTACGGTTCCATACCAAATTGGATGTTTGAACTTTGATGATGCACTCATAGACCTAGGAGCCTCAATTAATGTCATGCCCAAATCCATATTCTCCAACCTTAGTGTAGGTCATTTACACCCAACGGGTGTTGTCAATCAATTATCCAATCGGTGCACATCTAGTCCTGATGGAATAATTGAGGATTTCCTTGTCAGAGTCAATGATCTTATCTTCCCTGCTGATTTCTATGTCCTTGACATGGAAGGTGAGACGAACTCTTCTCGATCTCCCCTAATTCTAGGAAGGCCATTCCTCATGACTGCGAGAATCAAGATTTATGTCCATTCTCGCATCTTATCCATGGAATTCAGTGACCAACTTTTCAAATTCAACATTTTCAAAGCCATGCGATACCTATCTGAGGACCACTCTGCATTCTCAATCCATGCTTCTGAGGACACTTCTAAGAGTCAATTGAACCCCATTCCATCATGTTCATCCTGTTCTGATGATAAAGGATCTTGTGAAATCTGCACCATGATTAACCAAGTCATAAATGGTGATGTTGATGTGGACCTCTCATTCATAGACTCCATCAATCTAGAAGATCTTGAAAACTCTCTTGAATCCCACATCAACTCTGATCTCAACTGCTCCACCTTGGACATTACTAAGTAAAATGAATCTGAAGTAATTGAAATCCCTTAATTCATTCATGAGATGTCTAACCCACAAATAAAAGACGAGACAGATCTGAATCCTCTTCCCAAACACCTGAAATATGCAATCCTTTTCCATGATCACTCTTATCCTATCATTATCTCTTCTTCACTTACTGAAACTGCATAGTCCAAAATTGTTCAAGTGTTAGAGGAAAAAAAGGCCTTAGGTTGGACCCTAGATGACATAACAGGAATCAACCTTACCCTTTGAATGCCTCACATCCATCCGGAGGAGTCATACAAACCAATTAAACAACCACAAAGAAGACTCAATCCACTCATCCTTGAGGTAGTTAGGGATGAGATCACCATGCTTCATCAAGCTGGTATTATCTACCCAATTTCTGATAGTGAATGGGTTAGTCCAATTCAAGTTTTACCTAAGAAGGGTTGGATAACTGTTGTCACAAATGAACATGGAGAGGTAGTCACAACTCGAGTGAAGAACAAATGGCGTGTGTGCATCGACTATAGGAAATTGAATGTTGAAACCCGAAAAGATCACTACCCTCTTCCATTCCTTGATCAAATGCTATAAAGATTGGCCGGAAAGTGACACTATTACTTTCTTTATGGATACACTGGCTATTTTCAAATCCCAATCTCACCTCAAGACCAAGAAAAGACTACTTTCAAATTCCCCTTTGGAAGATATGCATATAGAAGAATGACTTTTGGGCTTTGCAATTCTCCTGCAATATTCCAAAGATGTATGATGAGTATCTTTTCTGAATTCATTGAACACTTCATGGAAGTCGTCATGGATGACTTCACCATTTATGGTGAGTCATTTGAATCTTGTTTTAATTCACTCTCTCTAGTCCTTCAGAAGTGTGTCAAGTGTAACCTTGTGTTAAATTTCGAAAAATGTCACCTCATGGTTGAAAATGGGATTGTTCTAGGGCACATAGTTTCAAAAGATGGTATTGAAGTTGATCCAGCCAAAATTGAAGTGATCCAATCACTAACTGAACCCACTTCTGTTCGAGACATCTGTTCATTCCTCGGTCATGCTGGTTTCTATCGGAGATTCATCCATAACATTATCAAGATTTCCCTCCCACTCACTCGGTTTCTCCAAAATGATGTCACTTTCCATTTTGATGAGGTTTTCAAGAGAGCCTTCATTGAACTCAAAACTTCTCTTACATATGCCCCGATAATCCAACCCCCTGATTAGTGCTTACCCTTTGAGTTAATGTACGATGATTCTGATAGAGCCGTTGGGGCTGTTCTTGGTTAAAGAAGAGAAATAATTCCTTATGTCATCTATTATGCCTCAAAAACATTGGATGAAACTCAATCTCACTACACTGTCACTGAAAAAGAACTTTTAGTAGTTGTTTTCACCTTAGATAAATTCCGGCCCTATCTCTTAGGTTCCAAAATCATAATCTTCACAGATCATTCTGCTATAAAGTTCTTACTCAAGAAAAGTGATTCCAAACCGAGGCTAATAAGATGGATCCTAATGCTCCAAGAGTTTGTCCTTGAAATTAAATATAGACCTAGAAAAGAAAACCTTATGGCTAATCACTTTAGTATAATTTCTAATTCTTCTCATTCATAAATCAATGATCCATAATTCCCCACTAAGCACCTTTCATCTCTCACTCCAAAATACCATGGTATGCCTCAATTGTAAATTACTTGGTTTTCGGTGTTTTTCCTGAAAAGTTTTCAAAAGAACAAAAAATGAAGTTGAAAAGTGATTCAAAATACTATTTTTGGGAAGAAAATAAACTTTGGAAAACTGGGACAGACATTGTAATTAGGAGATGTGTTGAAGAAAATGAGCATTCTTCTATCTTAGAATTCTATCACTCACTTCCCGTAGGTGGCCACTTTGGACCACAAAGGACCTCTCGAAAGGTCCTAGACTCTGGATTCTTCTAGCCTTCACTCTTCAAGGACTCACATGATTTCTTTCAATCATGTCTCACATGCCAAAAGTTTGGCACAATTTCCAAGAGAAATGAAATGCCCCAAAAGCCTTTAATTTTCTATGGGGTCTTTGATGTTTGGGGTATTAATTTCATGGGACCATTTTCCCCTTCCAATGGATTCTCAAACATTATTCTTGCGGTCGATTATGTTTCAAGGTGGGTTGAGGCCAAACCCACTAGAAAGGATGATGCACATTATGTTAGTGAGTTTCTAAAGCCACACATCATCCACAGATTTGGCACGCCTCGTGCCTTGATCAGTGACTTAGTAACCCATTTTTTTAATAGAACCATGGAATCACTTTTAAAAAAGAATGGGGTTGTACATAAAACATCAACTGCATATCACCCCCAAACAAATGGAATGGATGAACTTTCTAATAGAGAAGTGAAAAGAGTGCTTGAGAGAATTGTAAAACCCACAAGAAAAGACTGGCCTAAAAGACTTGGTGAAGCACTTTGAGCTTATCGAACAGCCTATAAAACACCCATTGGGATGTCTCATTTTAGGCTAGTTTTTGGTAAAGCGTGTCACTTACCAGCTGAAATCCAACATAAGACTTTTTGGGCTGTGAAAACCTGTAATTTTGATTGTGAAAAATCTGGTGAAGAATGATTGTTGCTATTGGCTGAAATGGAAGAGCTTCAACTTGATTCTTATGAGAATTATAATCTCTACAAAGAAAAATCCAAGGCACTCCATGATAAACATATCCTAAGAAAGGTATTTCATGAAGCTGAAAAGGTAATGCTCTTTAATTCTCGATTTTGGATTCACCCATTTATGCTTAATTCTCATTGGGAAGGTCCTTTTGTTCTTACTAACGTTTACCCATTCGGTGCAGTGCAAGTCCAAGACCCCTCTTCCAAAAGGACATTCAAGGTTAATGTACATCAGTTAAAGTATCACTATGAGAGGACACACAATCCTGGATAATCATCAACTTCCATTGGATCCCCAACTTCTCTAGCTGACCTACCACTAGATAGAGAAGGCGACCCGCCAAATCCAAACCAGGGGGCACCTCTTTCCCTTTAACTCTCTCTCTATCTCTTCCTCTCTCTAACTCTTTCTTCTTTTTCCTCTCTCTTTAATTTTTTACCACTTTTTTTTATCAAAACCTTTCTTTTTTCACTTTCTCTTTTGTGTGGGTGTATCCTTATAAAAAAAATATATAAAAAATTAGAAAAATAAATAAAACCAAGAAAACAATCACTTAAAAAAATACAAAAAAATTAAAGTGTCATGCTTACTCACCATCGAGTTTTGAAATTTTTTCCAACCATTTTGGGGAGATAACCGACATGTTTTCCTCTAAAAAATTATGTATTTTCATCGTGACTTTGGATAAAGAATTTGGTGTCAAAATTAACAAATTTTGAATGCTCATTTTTTTATTTGGAAAATGATTTTCTCAAACTGTGAGGAAAAACATTTGCTTTCAGGCCAAGGCCACCTATGGACATCTTTTCAAAATGTGTGTTTTGACCCCCATTTGTGAGTCTTGAGTTTGTGGACCTTCGAGCTGAATTTCCTACATTAGTGTTTATTAATATGATAGAGGCATTTTTTGAACCACATGAGAATCACAATAGCCAAATAGCCTCCCATTTCCCTTACATTAATCCTCCTTTTGAAATCCCCTTCGAGCCTATGAAAACCTTTTCTTTGATAGCCACATTACAAGCCCAATACCTTTTCCCACCCAATATCAACATGGATTTTCATTGCATAAATTTTTTAGAAATTTATGTGTGGGGGGAATTTATTTCATTTTTGGGTATCATTTCCTTACTTTCCGGTTAGTTATCATATTCTTGAGGGAAAGCATCCATTTTATTTTGGTGGGGGGAGGTTGTCATTCAGTGGGATTTGGGAATGTATTGTACATATGATATTGAAAAGTGTTCAAAAAAAAATTCAAAAACAAAAAACAAAATAAAAAAAATAAAAAAATGAAAAATGGGTTGTGTCTTGGGTAGGTCAAAAATAACTCTTCCTCAACCTTTGATCTTGTTATAACTATTACAATTAGTGTCATTAGGAGATCAATCATGGGTTGGGTTATGAGTGTGAGATCTTTTCTATGTTCAACTTTCGAAAAAACAAAGAAAAAAAGGAGAAGAAAAAAAAAGAACACTTGCATTATATTCTTATTGAGATAAGTTCTATGTTTTGTAAATATTTCATCTTCTCATTACCTTCATATTTTCTTCCTCTATTGTGTCTTTCTTCACACAATCATTCCCTTGTATATATGTGTTTTCATTTTCATACATGTTTTATTTCAAAAAAACGTGCTTTTCTTTTTCTATGTTGGTATTTTAACCCTCTTCTTCTCTCTCTTAGACATTATATCCCTACCATCCCATAGCCATAGAAAAATCCATTAAAAAGACCTCTGGATTATTTTTCACTTTGGATAGGTATTGGAAGTTGAGAGCTCTTTTCAAACTCTATGATTTTCACTTTTGGTTGGTGAAAGAGTGAACCTCCACAAATAAATTTTATCATCTTGAGAGGTGTGAGTTTTGAGTGTCCACATTTTCCATTTCTAAATTTGATCATGAAAAAATGAATTAGTTTTGAAACATTTTTTCTGTAACAAATTTTGGTGGAATTCAAAATGGATGAGTAAAATAGTCTAAAACTTCCCTTATTGGAGAAAACATAATTTTAATATCTGTTGGTGAGTAAAAGTGACTTTGTCATGTTTTTATATTTGTTGAAAATGAGGACATGCAGAAAACTATGTGTGGGGGATTTGATATTGTTAATATTTTCATGACTTATTATATACTCCCTTTACTGATTTTATAAGAAATGTGCATAATTTGTGTGAAATATTAATGTTTTAATATTAAGTATAATTTTTGAGCATTTTTAGAAGTAGTCCAATTGAGTCAGTTTACTGTTTTAATAATAACTATAACTATACCGATCCAAATTGTGCGTTTCTTGTTTTTTAGGATTCTAAATTTAATATAAAACATTTCATTAGACGGTACCATGAGCCAATTCTTCCATATGAAGGGTCATATTGTCCTCACAAACAAGACCAAAGAATCTGTGAAGAAACTGGACTATTCATGAAGATTGATCTACTGGGCTACATGAAGAAGTCCAAATTATATTATTCTTTACCATATTTCTAGGGAGAATTCATGGAGTCTTTTATAAAAATTTCAATTCCCAAATCTAAGAACAAGGGGGCTAAATGAAGCTTTAAAATCCAGCCCACCATTCTGGCCGAGAATTAAAATCATTAAAGTATGCATGACATATCTAATGATGTAAGAATCAAATCAAGCTGATATTTTTCAGTGAGAAAGAGGATATATAGGCAGCTAAGTTGTTGAAAGAACCCATTCGTATTTGAAGGCATATCCATATTCAAAAACCATTTCACTTTCTGGACTTCAAAAATACTGGATTGAAATGGACAGGTTTACTTTGTTTAATCAACTGGATATAAAATTTTATTTTTAAGTCCAAATGACTCTAAATTTTACGAGTCATTGGAATAAATTATTTTCTACAACTTTTAAGAAGGATATTTCTCAAAATTCGGCTGTATTGATGTCCATATCTGCGATCCAAATGGTGGGGTATTTCTGGAATGTAAACAGTCCACCACCTTGGGCTATAAATACATCTCCTCCTGTCCTTTCAAAAGGGTTATCATTTCAGAATATAGGAGAAAATATTGGAACGACCATAGCCGTGACAAAGGCTTGGGAGGACCTTCCATACTCATGTTTTCACTTGAGAGACCTTTCCTCCTCTCTTTGTTCTCACTTACTTTCGTGTTCTTTGTTTTTGTAATATTGTAAGTCCCTTTCTTTGTAATTCTGTTTTAATTTAAGTTTCTTCTTCAATATCTCTTATTCTCATCCAACTTCTATAGTTTAATATTTATGTTCTTAAAATAGTTTATATTCAGTTGAATATACTTCCCTTCTTTGGCTTCCTCATTCAATCGAAAATCCATTTTTAATTATCATCATCGTTCGTGTGTGTCTGTGTTCGACGCAAAAATCATTTCTTATACCTTTGTTTATCTTATCTTCTTAATTTATTATAATAATAATTATAACCAGATTAGTAATCATTTTAATGGCTGGGTAAATCTTTAATTAGGGTGGGTTATAATTTAGGTATGTTAAGTGATTGAGAGCTTTTTGCTCAACGAATGTTCTTTAAATTAATATTGTGTATGTTGAACATTATATGTCATGAATTAATGAAATGTTTTGTTTAATATGTGGATTACATGGATTATTGGAACCAAAAATACACTACCATAAACAATTAATGGTAATTATTAGAAACATATGTTATGTTACGACCTGGATTAAAGCTTTAACACTTGGGAATTCCGATCAAAATCATCTTGTGACATGGGTGTTAATTTAATGCAATATAAAGAAAAGCTCAAGGATATCACAAGCTTAACTACCTAATGATTAACTCACCCCAATATTTCTCAATTTGTTAAATCAAACATCATCAATAAATTATTTCATAAGCTCTGCAAACAAACCCCCCAATCAGAATACAATCAACTAAAAACAAACAACTATTTCAAAGTATCATCGCCGAGGATTCGACCCGATTGCTGATATACATATTTTCAGAGCACTGGATCTTTGACCGTTCGATAGGTGAAAATCGGCCATGAATTTCAATTTTGTACATATAGATTACTTGGTGTGTCAGTACAATATGAGATCTCTCTATGTATGTCTATTTTTTTATACGATTCAAAACTATAGGTATTTTAGCATATAATGTTCCATGACTCACATCATAGCCACAACGCATACAATCGAGAGTCCCATAATTTCATAACTGCATCATTGTCATCTCATAAACACAGGATTCATATGGGGTGTCCATGTTCTTTTTTGTGAGGTTTCTGAACTTGGTCATATAATTGTTGTCCCTTTTGACAAAAGAAAATTGGCATAAGTATGTTTTTTTTGCTGGTCAGCCTTTGGGGTACAACTCCTCTTGGTTGGCCATGGTTCGCATTCTATCACCCCATATATATAATCTCCAATGTGTGGAATTTTTATGCTAAATACAAAGAGGGTGTCTTCTTTATGAAGTATGTGGTGCTGGGAGATGATGTCCTAATTGAGAACATCATCGTCTATACGAGATCATCCTGCTTGATGATTCAATATATTCATCAAAATGGTTTATTAATCGTATTGGTTGGGCAGAATTATCCTAGCTGTTAGTGGTTGACAATTTGACATGAGTCTCAAGTCCAATGTTAGTTCGTTGCCTTATGTGACTGTGTTATTTCCATGTGGATCAAATATCAGGTACAAAGGTTGAGTAATTTTTTCTGAGTTAGTGGTATTGGTTATAGAGATCATGGTCGTCTCACCTCTCAGCCATAGTCTCGTTCATGTTGAAGATGATGGTTTTTGTGGCGATGACTGACCCTACGATGATATTGGTGGCTCGGTCAAGGACGACCTCTCAATCCATAAAGTATTGTACTCTATATAGTGTTGACATAAGGCTCTTATTTCTAACCTCGTGACCCTCTTTATGAAAAATCTTCATCATTTATCACTATGACAGAGATGGATGGAAGAAGGGATCCGTTTTTGTAAACTGGTAGTGCGGTATAATTTTGGACCTTTGGGTCACATTGGATGACTTATTGGATGGCTGGTGGTGCCAAAATTCTACAAGGAGAGATGTCAAGTTGCAATATATATAAGTACTATAATGGAAGTTCTATCGATTGGTTTTTCATCTTTGATGAGTGGGGATTTATTTTCATAGCTATGTTTCATACCCTTGCAATTCTAATTTCCTTATTTGATGGAGAGAATGTGTTGGTGTAGAATCTAGTAGTAATCATGACCTGTGAGAAAGGGTCATATCTACGGTACATGACCCTATATAGATGACACTAAAGTTGCTACATATATATCAAGGGTTTAGAACCTAATAGGTACGCGAGATATTTGAGTCTTTCTAGGCCACTCTTCATTGAATAAGGAATTGATAAGGTCAGTCAAAAACTATAGCTTCAAAACTGCTAGGTCTCATTAGACTGATCATGACACCCACCCTTATGAGACTATCGACGGAGGATATGAATAAGAGAGACTGGGAAGTTTTTATGAAATAGAAGGACATGAACTGATACTGTGAGAGGAACTTCTGTTGTCCGACCAAGAGAACGAGAGTGACACCAAAGAACACCTAATTCCCCTGACCAACTATCCTATAATAATAAAATATACAACATAATAGTGTCCCAATTTCATGACACTAGTGAAACATTGGCATCAAATTTTCCCATTGCATCGATGGACTATCAGCCGAGAGTAGATTAGATAAACATGATTTTACCATAATGACATGGGGGTTTGATTGACCAGTTTGTTTGACATGGTGACCCCTTGCCCGAACATGATTGTGTATACCTGATCCCTTCATTCATGAAGCATCATGATGTTATTTAGCTTATAAAGTCCACTGGTTTGACTATATCCTGATATTGGCCCTACAGTTTTCCGAATGCCTCTGACTCATGTGAATCCACCTGGAAGGCATGCACCCATTTATCAGGTATCAAAGAGGTGGAAATGTTTATTAGAAATCCTATCGTGTATATCCGATATGGGAAGCATGAGGAATGTCCAATTTTCATGGGGCTAATACCTTGCTCTAGGTGATTAATATTCTACTCTAACATTATTTTTTGGGTCAATAAAATGTCCATGGGACTCGAAGATGGTAAGACTGTTCCACATGTTCTCTCTTTTTACTGCTATGACACGTTCTTTCATTTCCACGTATGATTAGCCACAACTCGGAATACAGGTGTTTCTAACCACACATCATTGAGCCATGTTGAAATGTTATCAAACACAACCCACGGGATGAGTGACAGTTGTGAGGTGTTCCATAATTCCTAGAGAAACGGCTGCGTATTACATCAACTCATGGTGAGTGTAATGCAACCAACACTACCCATGAGGCGATTGGGAAAGGTTTTCAAGATGAAAAGAGTGTGGAGTTCAGAGTGGTTATGCTATCATAACCAAATGTATCCTAGCATGTTATCTCCACTTAGCCATTCAAGTCAATAGGACACCCTTGGGGGAAGGAGGAGATAATTAGTTCCATTTGAAAGCAGGGAATATACCGATCATCATACTTTTCCCAACTGATACATCTTCATCGACATATCATACAATATCTTACCCACATCATTGCCTTTTGACTTTTCCTTGAGTTGGACACTAGAAATATAAACCTTATTGGTATTATAAGGCCATACTCCAGCTATATGTTATTGTTATGTACTCTTCTAATAGTGATTACTCAAATATAATATTCCTGACCGATCAGAGAGATTTCCAATTAAACGGAAGGTTGCAACTCGTGTTGATATAATATAGGTGGTAGGACTGTAGGAGTTCTCCAGTATCGATAGAGTGACTGATCGAGTTGATTCATTCCATTACACTCAGGACATAGCCATATACATTCATCACGAAACCTATTTCCAAGCAATTCCATTGGTGGAGTACGATTTGAGTACGATAATCCCATTGGGTGAGACCTTCGATTCATGGCTCGAAACCCATCACCCCATGCAGAACTCTAGGCGAATCTGTAGTTGGAGGTGTAAATATTGGTGTATGCATAGAACTGATTGACTGTATGGATAGTTCATCATAAGGCACCAATGGACTCTCAGGATCCCTGGTACATATATATATTGAGCGAGCATTTCATGTCACCTCCTTCAGTTACTTATCCCTCTAAATCTCTTTATTTCCCCCCAAAAAGTTGATCCTCACCATGGTGATGTAATCATCAGCCATTTCAGTATACTGATAAGGAAAAAAGAACTGACTGGTTGAACCACTAGTCTGACAGAGTCCAATAATTATAATATTGTCAGGCCACTATAAGAACCACTTAGGCACTAAAAAAGGTGTCCATAGTTGTCCCTATAGTGATCTGCCTATAGACTACATAGATTATTACCTGGCTAGATTATATAGTGATATCACTATATCAATAAAACAAGCTTACCACATGCCCTATTTTCATAGATTCTCACGCACCATTCTAATATAAATGTATAGTTTGTTTACATACTGTTGAGGAGATTATAATTTTTGGTTTGTAATCCATGCCCATCCTCAATGAAATATCTCACGAACAGGGGTTTTGTTCCTTCAAATCAGAAGGTTAACTCCCATTCGACTGAGACACATTCTACCTTTGAAACATGGTGTCATCACTTTTACTATATATAAGATTACCTATCTAAAATTGAATTATATTAATCATGTGTCTTGGAAGGAAAGAGTTGAAATATGTACCATGAACGCAGAGACTAGTACTTTAATAATAGTGTGGCAGGAAAATGGGTACTCTTATATATAGTTATGGAGATGATAGCAGTATTTGGTTTATATTAGGGTAGAGTACATAATGGATAGTAGTATTCTAATAGTGTGGTAGATCACTAATTGAGAGGATGATTTTTCTTGCTTTATCCTACTAACGTCCTAGAAATGTAAGCATCCACAAGGTCTTTCATGGTTCTTTGACCACCTAAGAGCATATAGATAGATATTAATTATAGAAATCTACCTGGTAGTTTCCCACATGAACATTCTGTTTGAGCTACTACATGGTATGTTTAATTGTGACTTCCAAAGTCACTATATTAATGATGTGGGATTATACTAAGATATGAGTTAGATGACCTGATTGCTACATAAAATTGAATCTTGATAGTAGTTTTCAGAAGTAGGGGTAAAAGATGTTGATGTTGGGGAGTGATTGATCTGGTTTCCCCACATTTACTTATCCTTTTAGCAAGGGATGTTCTCTTCATGGGTTATGGAAGGTGTTTTTCATGAATTTCCTTTATTATACTTTGGAAAAGCCAAAAAGTGTGTTTTAGCAGCACAAGAAAACTATAGCGAGTAGTTTTAAGTGATGTATTTCAAGATCTGGGATTTTAATGGAGGCCCTTGGGTATATAATGTTTCTCATCTAGCTGGGGATTGGAAGGTAAAAAAAGAGAGTCTAATGGCTAGGTGAGTAGGATTTTTTCCAAATAATTTTAGCTACATGATATCCCAGAAAAAGATGCCCAGTTATTCTAGGTAGATTGGACGTTGAAGACTTTCATCCCGCAATCAGAAAATTGATGTTAATATTCTTCTCGTATTTAATCTATATCATGCAACTATAGTTTCCATAAGTATTTCTAGGTTATATTTCTTGGAATACATTTAGGATCAATGGAAAGAAGTAGATAGGTTGATTTAACACTATGGATCCTTGACTTGTTTGGAGTCCATATCATACTTTCATCATTAGTAGTTTGAGGTATTTAGAATATTCTATATGATAGCAGGTTCAATAGTTTTGAAAAGAAGTTTCAAATTCCACCTTTTGGGATTTGGAATGATAATTCTAGCCACTGTTTGATTTTGTACAGTTATGGAGTAGTTTGGGTGGTCCATGGGCTTGATGTTTGGAAAAAAATAGTGATGATCTTTGTATCCCACACACTGATATAGGATCATGAGTTCTCTTGAGAGTGATGTCCTTTTTGGATAATATCACTTGAGCACCACTTTCTAGAGCCATGAAGCTATAGTAGGGGTGGGAGAAGTAAGAATATAAGAATTTCTCAACAATTTTAATTTGATAGATTGGAGCTGGTGAAAATTATCCATCCCTTCTTGGTTGGAAATGAGATATCTCGGTGCCAGTATCTTCTCTAATCCACATTTTTAGTTCTGAGTAGAAACTTTTCATACTCATGCACTGGCTTCTGACTTTGAATTATATAATTTTATGGATTCTAGTTAGCCTTCAGAAACTCTTATCTAGAACTTCGAATATTTCTTTCATAAAGGGGTATGATTCTGCTAGTGAATCTCCGTCTTTCACCTCTATTGGGAAGATGAGCATAGGGATTTTAGGATGGAAGAGAAATGATATCGGTGAATAGAATTTTCTTTTGGAGATTTTCCTTTGTGTCAATATTCAAAGAGTAAAATTTCAATGGCTTTAGGCAATGATTTAGAGGAGGTCTCTCGATTGGTAAGAATATTTCTTAGATAGATCAATAGCTAGATGCTTCCTCTATTGTTACTATCTGACTCTACAAGAGAAAATCCATGTTTTTGAGACAAATTTATAATCATAACCATAATTCATATAGGCACTACCAAATTTGATAGATAGCAGACTTCTTCTTTGTAAGAAATATGGTTCATATAGTGATTCGTGTGGGTAGTTTTTCCTAGCTTCTGTAGTTTTTTCATTATGGTCATCCATGATTTCTTTTTTTAGTTCCCTCGAACCCATTTTTTCAATTTCATGGAAGGAATTAAAGGAGTTTTTTCAATGATCTGTCCATTCATGTAGGTGTAGGTGACCTTGAGTGATAGTGACTAGGAAAATACACTCTGATAGCAATTTCTATGATGTTGTTGGGTAGCTCTATCTTATCTATAGAGATGAGATGCTAAGGGCCTCTCCTATTGATAGTAATACAGTCAAATAGGATAGCAATAAACATGTAATGACAGTGATGTTTCTTATTAGTACACATTTAGTGATGAAACTTCGAAACCCAACTTTCGAAGTTCTCACCTACATAATTATTTTCTCATGAAGTGAATGAGTGAATATAGGAGAACACAAAGACAAAAAAGTGTAGAAAAGTCCCCGTTTTGGCCACTGTTATAGTATTATATTGTCTCCTATATCTTCAAATTAGTAGTAAACCCTCTTCAGTATTTCTAATTGAGTCACTGGAGAGTCTAATTTCTATAATTCTCACAAATATCATTCCAAATGACGGGCTTTCAACCATGTTTTTTCTGAACACTAACCCACTTAAAATGATGTAATATCAAATAATCTACTGTATTAGAGCTTTATAAGTCTCATTTCGAGACACTATTAGGTCAGATCTTTTAGAACCCGACCCATTATTTTGGGTCAAATATTTTAGAACCTGACCCTTTCTAAATGGTAAGGTTCTAAACCCTTATATATAAGTTGATTCCCTTTCTAAAGGGTCCGGGCCAAGACCTCTCGTTCATTCTAAATTGGTGTGGAGTATTTTTCTACACATGACTAAGACTAACATGTCACTTACGCCCTAATTTTCTATCAAGAAGATATATCCTTCAATATTTTATGTCTTTCTAAGAACATCAACTAAGATCAGATGGTTTTAAGGGTGGATTCATTTATCATCATACTATCTATTGGATGTTCTATTCTATCTATTTTAAATATATCCTTTCCACCACTTTTTGAGTCCAAGAATACGGAAATGGTCACATCCCCACAAATAGTCTCCCAGTACAGTATTAGACCCAAGATAGACTATATATCCTGCTTCTACAACCATATGAGATCTTCCCCTTTTTCGGCAAGAAAGAATCTCCCATTGTACTCAAGTTCCATATCCCTATCAGTGGATGTATTCTGCTAACCGGTCAAGTAGTGTGATTGTATTTTGGCAAGCCAGTATAGGCCTTTCATTTATCGGTATAATATAGATAGTATGTGATGATGTATTCTCTTTGTCAATTTTATCTATTCATATACTTTGTTTTTTCCTATCCTATTGTCTTTATTTTATCTTGATTGGAGATACATGGATCCTTGAATTTAATGAATAAGACAGACTATTAGAGTAGAGTAATGTGAAAGAGAAGATTCAAGGGTAACAATTTAATGAGAGAAATGATGGGATTGATTTTCAGTTGAGGCATTACTGATCGGATAGGAACATAGAAAAGAGGTTCGAGATAATACCCATAGAGTGCCCAAGAGAGTCTAACTAGAAGCAGGACTTTGTATCATATCTATAACTATAGATAAGAGTTCCATATAAGAGTACTTATTTATATCCCATTGGTTACCATAAGACTCTACTACCTATATTATACCGAACTAGTCTGAACAAAATCAGAAATTACGACTGCTATAGGAATCAAGAGAAAGAAAAAGAGAAATTGAATATAATATAGGTAGTAGTGACTTGAGTAGCCCAAGGACCTTTCCTTGAAGAAGAAGAATAAGTTAGTCGGACATATCAGATATAGATAGACAATATAGATATACTATATAGTCTATCTATGTCTGATATGAAGGGGAAAGAAGATGAACAAAGGGTCGAAGCATAGTATGAGGGTGGAACAGATATATATTGCTGAGTGGATTGGAAAGAGTCTATTGTCATTGATCTTCTGATTTGAATCCTCTGTCAGTACTCTTCTAATAGTGTCCTTTGAAAAATTCATAGAAATCCAAGCACTCTACTCTATATAGTGTTGATTGGTTCACCTATAATTCACATGCCCAGACACTGCAAAGCCTTTGGTAGGGGTAGAAGATGGAGATAATATATTATTAAAATGACTTAGATTGACGTCTTGCACGCTAGGATGAACTATATATCCCAATGAAGGATCTTTAACCATATGAGAGAGGCTCACATCACAGGGGCATGAGACATACATATCTTTTAGATCCAAGAATGAGATATTCACATGTGGAGAAGGAGGAGATAGAATAGATGAGAACTCTTCAAGCTTCATGAAGTCATCTATGTGACTAATTCATGCTTCAAGGAATGAATGGTTTGAAGAACAATTATCAATATAAGAGAATAAAGTGGGTGTTGAAAAAGAAGGTATCAAAAGGCACATGTACTCATCTATATAGTAAGGTCACCACCCACTATTGTTCTTATTCATAGTGGGGATTGTGAATGAGTGAATGAACCCTTGTGTATTGTTTGTAGTGCCTGATCTACTCTATATCAGTGTACTAAAGGTAGTTATGATCCCATTTTTGAAGTTAAATATGACTATATATGAAGATTACCTAGGACATTCAGTACTCTTCTATTTCTATATAGTTCACCTATAGACTATATTGAGTAGTGGGGTTGGCCATTCACGAACCACTAGATCATGTATCGTGGCATTTGCTCTAGTAGTCGTGTGATCGAAGGTTGGGAATTTGGGATGGATCAAGTTGTTGGTAGTTTGTACGTCCTGTCGTCCGTGCTTGGCTAGTTCCTAGTAGTCTACCGAGACACCTACGACTTGACACCCTACTATGATATGAGAGCTCAGTAATCTTCTAATAGTCCACTGCTATGTGGGAATCATGATAGTGGATCATCCAAAAACACCCATACTTCCAAACCTACTATCGTATCACAATGGTTGAACTGAGGTTCTAGTATTTGTTTCCATCTAGAGACACACGTACACTCATTTCCACCAATATCTATTATTTGGTCCCAGTGTACAATGACTATATTGTCTAGATGATACCCTTGGCTCCCACAGACCAGATCCATTCCTTTCTAAAGACTAGATGTTTGAAGTGTGAATACATTTAGTTCGGAGCTGAGGCTATCTTGTTTTGACATTTTTATTGCCATACTGGCATCGAGAATATTTCATATTTCTGCTAGCCAAACTGGTATATAGAAGTACGACATTCTCCACATTTGTTCTTTCAAAATCTACTGATGGTCTCCCAACTACTATTGAAACATGTCCCACACTATGGTCTACATTATATTTCCTCTACTAGTGTATAAATTGTGGTGATTCACAGTTCCTATTTTCTTCTATGGGTGTAGGTAGATATCCCACTACACACTCCATTTGAGTGTTGGTCTCTTGATAATGTTCTTGTTCTGAACTCTAACCTTGATCTTGCCATCTTGTTGGCTTGTTCCTTCTATATGGGCCGACCACTTCACCACTCACTCGCTCCAACGCATGTTGCTACCTAGCCTATCAAACAATTTGTACTTGGTCATTTGATTTTCATTCCTTCATTAGGCCATCTCATTGTTTGTCCCATTCATTCAATCTATGTCTCATGGCACATCATATTCACTATCAATTCCCGCACTCGAGTTGCTGGTGAACCTATGTTACTAGGGTAATTGAAATCATTGGGTAGCCTTTGTCATTTTGTCTAGGTCATGATGCTATCCCAAACACTAAAGACACCTCCTCATATTTTCTTCCAAATCATAAAATGTTTCCCCTTTTATTTGATCTTCGAGTTGGCTATCTATATGGAATCTATTGCACAACAAGTAGTATGGATGGTACAGTAATGAGCTTCGGCCCGAAGGAAACTGTTGATGATGGATGGTTGGGTGATGCACTTCCCAGAATTACCATGCACCAACACCCCAAATCAACATTATTCAATGGATTCCTGTTTATATGCCCATGTTTCCCCACTACTAAGCCTTGAAAAACAACCCTCCCGAAAAAATGAGAGATGGTGGTGACATAGAAGGTTCATGTAAAACATAGTTTGTGGAATTTCCATTCCAAAAGAGGCAATTCATAAGGTAGTGTCATCGAGTCACCCTTCAGGGATATAGTTTCCATATAGAGATGGAGCAAAAAGGAAGATGTACCTGGGTTGTTGTTGTTTGGAGTTGAGGTTGAGCATTGGTAGTGGTGGATCAATTGGAATAAAAAACATGTATAACTGCTATCCTATCACTATATAGGGTAGAGTATAGAGACATTGAGAGATGGGGAATGGGAAGGGGGTTGAGCCTGATATTATAAGAATACCGGAGATGACCCACTACATATATTCTATTGAATTCAGTGATCCATTAGCTGAAAGGCTTTGAAATGGGGTTGTGTTTCATCTCTATGGGACCTCCTCCATGAGCTGGGGGTGGAATGCCTTATTTGAGTGCATTTGACAGATGCTCTTGGAACTTCTTAGGTAGGTCAAACACCAATTATCACACTAGAAGAACAACGGTCACCCTTTTCCAATATCCATCAATTCCTTGGTGGTGATGGAACATATAGATGTTTGGAGGGGGCCCATCAGCTGGGGGAGTTCAAGGTGCATGGAAGGACCGTGTGGCCAAGATATCCAGGAAGGGTATATGAGGTTTGAAAAGAGAAACATATATACCATTCAAGCTCAGTATATTATAGGCTGTAGGCCCCTTATAGACTATATAGAAATGGGGGTCAAGAGTTAATATATATAAGTACCAGACATTCCAATGGTTTACCACACTATTATAAGAGTATTGGATAAATCTCATCCTGCCGAGTTGTTAAAAACCTTGAGTTTTCTCCATGTATAATCCATGCCTATTGCGCACTAGTAATCTGGCTCAGTCACTTCCCACACATCTATTCATCTCATTATTGTGGTGGAAAACCGCACACTAGTCCACCATTGACTCAAGGTGTTCTGGTTAGACCCCTAGTATACACATTCTGTGCGGTGTAACCAAAATAGCCCATTTGACTCGTGATCCACAACAGGAAATGCCCAACACTACTTCCCTATTTATTCGGTGAAGGGGGCATAGGATCAGGTGATAGTGGGCCAAGCCTTTTGCAGTACTATTCCTGTTCTCACCCCCACCCCCTCGGCCCCTAAGGGTTTGTGCTACGGTTCCACCATATGAGACAACTGCTTGGAGTTAGGGTTATAATCCCTTACAAATTAAGTAGAAACAAATACCTAATAGGGTGAAGTAGTTGATTTCTAAACCATTATATATTTTTAAGTATCTACTACTTATATCTAAGGGTTATAATGGGTCAGGAAGCCTCAAAAAGTGCTTCATACCATATTCTAGTATATAAAGAGGACATTATTGTTACATAGCATATAAAGTACACATATAAATAATCCTATTTTTTGTATATATTTAGAGAGAGAAGTTCATGGTATTTCGACAGAAAACCATTCGGCAGTCGCTAGTCGGAGGTGCCATGAATTCGGGAAACAGACATGTTGTCGTGATATTTCTTTAGAAATGGTACCACTCGTGGATGGGTGAACAACGATGGTTCGAGGTCGGATCTCTAGACTATATAGAGTGAGTACTGGAGGGAACCTACCTTCCCGTACCACTGAATGAATGTCTATGTTCTCCTGCACTATATACACATGGGTACCGAAGGTGGGGCACACGGGGGTATGGGAGGAAGCTGGGTCAAAAGGTTCTAAACCCTTATATATATATATATTATGTAGAACCTTTAGGTAGGGTTATAAATGAGGCCATTAAACTCCAACAGTACTCTATTCAAATACTGTCTTGGGACCAAGATTCTCAAGAATTGGGGAAGCATATTTCTCATCAACTGTCGATCGGCTGATGGAAAAAAACTGATAGGGATAAGGATCTAATGTCAATTAAACATGTCAAATGACTTGAATCCTCATTGTTCTAAGCGCCATATTTCTCAGACTCATTCCAATGGTCCGAGATATATGGGGATTTACTATTAGTAGATGAAATTCATAAATATATATAGTAGGATACTTAACCTGGGGTATGTGTTTTCATAGGGAGATGATGACAGGATAGAAGAAAACATGGGGTATCAGGAGTGATGTATTCTTACAATGATGCAGGTATGATTAGATAATGTATGTTGGCTCTTGGGAATGGCCTATTCATCCTCATGGATGAGACAATAAAGAGGATTCATGGGCGGTCTATCCAGCGGTAGGTCATCCAATGCCACGACTCGCCGACCTGAAGGTGAAAGGGGAATGGCCAAAAAGGATACTCAGAACCTAATTACTATTCTCTATAGAATATAAAGATATATTAATTAGGTATTCATTGTTTATAAGGTTTTTCATGGTTCTAGGTGCATAGGTTGGACCATCCACTATATTCACTCCCTTGGCTCACTCGCTGAGGAATCGTGGGGGATGCTGGTGCCATCACATACACATCAAACATTGGGATGAAGTGTAGGACCATGTATGCCTCCATGATGATGTGCTCACCCCCAAACACCCAACACCATTCCATGGGCCATGCGATGCCATCATGGTTCTCTGGTCTCAATCACTTGTCTAGATTTTTCTCTACTAGCTGCTTGTGCGTAGAGGGTACATGACCCTTTCTAAAAGGCTGCTACTTATATTTAATGGTTTATAACCTGAAACTATATATCTAAAGGGATACTACTTATATAAATTAAAAGGGTTTAGAATTCGGTTACTTCTCACTATTCGGTATTCAGTTCTACATATTATTAATATATAAGGGTTTGGAACCTGACCCTATTCGGATCAGATCATTTAGAACATCACTCTTTATAACCCTTAAATATGTGTAGTATATAACAATATATAAGGGTTTAGAACATGGATTTCCGTCACCGGTTAAGACATCGAGGGAGATGGGGGACCTTCTACCCCTACGACTGTTGGTGGGGTAGTGGACTTTATATGTGGACTTTATATGCTAAGTACCAATAATGACCTCTTTACACTTTACCCTTATAGATAAAGTACACTTGAAAATGGGCCATTATATGGAATACGAGTGTATGGTTCAACATAGGACTCAAACCAAACGAGTACCATGAGGTCATTAGGAAGACAGAATGGGGAATGGGGCATGCACTGCTTGCATGGGTTAGCAAGATCAGAGCGAAATTTCCAACAACCACATCATCATCGTATAGGCCTTGGGCACGGAATACAATAACATATAGCATTTAATGGGTAGGATGGATTGTGATGGAGGTGCTGGATTGATGCATCCATCATTAAACATGATGTACATGTGTCAATCGAATGGGTGCTAGAGTCATTGGATATTGAAATGGGGGAACATATCAGAGCATATGAAAACTTATAACTAGCTTCATCCATGAAATCAACTGAGATCATGGAAGTAGAGGTGTGTGAGCACCATGTGGAGAGTGGTCTCATATTGTTGGTAGGAATCAACTAGTCCATGGGAACCTATCAGCCTATGTGTCCAACATTTGGCAGCTTAAATTGCAAGACTATAAGGGTGTTGTACCAGGCTACTGGAATTGCAGAGGCTATTCTTGGAAGGAATACGACTGTCCCCCCTATTAGAGTAGATTATTGAGTGGTGACGATCCGAGTGTGTTTTAAATGGTTTGGAATGATCCTCACATTAAGGTGAATTCTCGGACATTCGTCCGGACCATTGAGAGTGGATCCTCAATAAGAATTAAGTGACATGAATGAATTCAGCATTGTCCGCGACCACTTGTAGAAACACATGAAAAATCCCTCTAAAATGGTTGAATTACTAGATTTTTCCATGAAACCAATATAAAAATGAGTACCGTGATGGGAATTTGGAAAAGCACCAACTAAAATCTCAATGGAGTGAAATAGAACCCCATTTCTGATGTTGTTCGAACAGTGGAAGAAGCCAATAGCATAGCAGCGGTCGGTTCTTAAACCATATTTTCTGGCATAATTGGAGTGGTTGGACACTCACTAGATTCCCAATGGAATATGTTTTGCATTATGGGTTAGCAAGTCAATGGGTAAAACTCCTAGAGCTACCAGGTAATGGCGCTACTCTACATTGGGGCGTGCAACCATTGGACCCAAAACTAATCAAGATAACCATAGCCAGGTTGTCACATTCTAGTTGTAAGTGGTGGAACAAGCTCATGTATGTGGAAAAATATTAGGAAAAATGGTGTCTAGGGATGATAGGCCAACTGAGATCGAGGATATCTCTTTTTGCTCAAACAATATTATATTATGGTGTATCAACAATCAAAATGTCCTGAGGTAGGGGGTGTTGGTGAATTTGCATTGGAAATGGATATGTGATGTTAGGAGATGTTTAACTCCATAGGCACTCTATTAAAATACTGGTCTGGTATCAGTGGTACCAGACAAACGGTGCGGTGCCAATATCCACTTTCAAGAGGGAAAGAGAACAGATCGTCATCTAAGGTCCCCATGAAAATATCACAGTGCACAAAAAAGTGGGCGTATCGGAGCAGGTTCAAGTTTTCAGCATGGAAAAATCCATACATATGATCGGAATCATTATAGCTCACTTGTCCAGGGAATTTTTGAACCAAAAATTTCATGGGTCTATGAGTGGTGCACCGATGTGACGAGAAGATTCCATCACGGTCCTCCCACTTTATAATCAAGATAGTAAGATACATCATGTATTATTGGATACAAAAATGATTGTGATTTCAGTAGTGGGATGTTCTTTTGATATATGGTAGGGACATAAAAATACGCCTGGGATTTTCTTATAAGGGAGAGTTATGACATGAGTATACTATTTCAATATTGTTTCCACGAGGATCACTAGCAGTAGATCATGGTTTTAACGGGAGGCCAGAATTGTTGAGTGAATCGGTCCCTTAACTATCCTTTTTCCAATAAGGGTACATGAGAGTGAGAGGTCTATTTTACTAACAATGAAATCAAAATGATCCTAACCATGTGGATTAAGTAATGGTTGGTGGTGGACTTTAATGGTAGAATACATGACCCTTCCTTGGTAGTTCACTATCAGAAGAATACTGAGAATTTTCTGCAATGGAACAGGGTGGAGGTCATCAGTTCTCCTATAATAGTTTTGATATACTATTAGAAGAGTAATAAGGATTCCCCAAGAAATGGTTGGGTGCCTGGATGGATCAGGTAGTAAATAGTAGTTCACTTTGAGAAGAGTACTTGATTTGTTCATTATTATAGGATTTGGGCATATCACACATCCAAATCACATATACATATACATATACACATACATATACATATACATATACATATATATACAATAGCTGGGAGTTGATTAATACAATGTGAACTGAAAGGTTAGAATCACCACCATACATTTTAAATATCGGGTTACTGGTCATAGGTTTCATAGTTAATTCACTAACACCACCTCACGAATATAGGGGGAGTGGAAAATATATAGATTGAGTACCTGACTGTTATAATAGTGCTAACACCTTCCATATGGTAGTACCGAAGGTGTGGGATAGTTTCAGCAACTCTATCTAAAATTCATGTGATACTTGTTTGGGGAAATCAATATAATATATGTAGTAGAAGTAGTGGGACTAGACCAAGTCCACTGAAACCATTATATCATTGTTGATGGTGGATGTTTTTGGGCTATTGAAAATATAAACTAGAAACAACTTCAAGTGGACGAGTCGAATCAAGTTGGAAAATAGATGACCGTACCGACAACTGACACATGTGCACCAGTAGAGTATACTATTTGGAATGTGAGAAACCCAAATGGAAGAAACTAGGAATGGACATGAACCACCAGTTGGTTATCAATTATAGTAGAGTACTAAGGATAGAACTATCTCATTGGATCACCTCAGGTCTATGCATCCAATAGGTGGGTGCAAGGTAGCGACTATTTATTAAAAAACATGACTCTTATAAGAGGCCGACCTACGTATAGAGTCTGACACCGTCCGGGTGCTGCATGTCTGATGCAGTTGGGTACTTAGAAACGGGTACCCAGACATATCAACCTAGTGTTAAATGACGGAAGTAAGCCTAACTCTTCGAAGGTTGCAAAATTCATTGTCGTATAAGTAGAAACCCGCACGAATGGTGTCAAGACTGCCCAACTGTCTCCAAAATAGAATACAAAGAAAATAAATTCTCAGCTCAAATACCAAGTTCCCCATGACTATACGGTATGCCCAATTCACCTTTACTATTCACATATCTATATTAAAGACATTTGAATGCCTCATAGGATTGTAGTAGTGATATGGCCTCCTACCGCCACTCCTCCACCGGGTCACTTGTTCAGCCATTTCCCAATGCTCTAACATCATGAGTGAATAATATATTTTAATAGTTGAGACTCAAAAAATATACTCTAGGCACAACCTGGTACTAATATATATTATGTATTAATGCAATATGCATAGAAGGATCCATACGATTCAAGGATTGGTGCAGAAAGAAGTTCGGACATTTATCCCCCTTGTTTCAAGGTTTCCCCCTACTACGATATGCTCATGGGGTATCCCAAATAAGAGAAATATAGAGTATCATCTCTCTATGGTGGTGGTTTTGGTGGAATTTATATGTGGGTATGATCTCTATATGTTCATGATAGTTATCATTGTGACTAATATAGGATGATACCTTGGTTCATCATATTATTCATTCACTTCACCTTCATGTCATGGGAAAAGTGTGAGTTTGGTAGTTTATCTAGGGAAGATGCCTCCTAAATATTAATGGTTGTGCACAATGGCCAAATATTCCCAACACTACCAAGCACATATTTGTGTTCAATGCCTAACTACAAGATGGAATCACTCAACCAGTGACATACAATTGAAAATGTAATATCAGCTATCATCCATTGTGTATCGAGTAGTTCTGTGTGGTTGGGAACTTTGAAAATGGATCACAGGTATGCCATTGATAACAGGATGATAGAATCCAAGAGCTCAGATTGACGGTTTAGTTTGGTACCTTGATGTCGACTCATCACCTCTGGGGGTGGAAGCCAATCCCAAGGGTTCGCCTGTTTGATGATTGAAAATAGTGGTACATGAGTTGGGTTTAGAACATCGTGATATTGTTTATATCCTATCTGCCGTGCGATCATGAGAATGGAAAGGTAAACTACCTAGTACAAGAGGACTGGAATAGAGCATGGGGCCCACCCATTTCGAGCCAGAACCTTGGTGGCGGTATACGATGTAGCAACGTTCTTGGTATCATCTCTATTGGTGGTGGCCACTGGTGGATGGTTCTGGGAACACAACCTGGAATAGTCCTCAGACATGGTAGAAGAACAATACCAGAGTAGATAGGAAATATGTGAACCATCCCTTTTGGAATTACATCATGACCACCTGGGGTAGAGATAAGGGACCTATCATTGAGAAACCGTATTCGTACAAATCATAGAGCTAGCTAATAGGTAGCTCGAAGCTCATGGGCCACCACCCCACTAAGGAACTCGAGAGAAACCAACACTTACACCACCATATTCCACTATATCCACCAAAACATACATGACAAATATAGATGAGTCAGATGGCCAAGGAAAATGAAACCATGAGAACCAGTTGAGAATGCATCATTGTCATGGTCTGGTCGGCCATAGGGCCAATGATTTTTCCAAACTGATGGATGTAGGTTGGTTCAGGTTCATCATTATAATCTGACCAGTTACTCTTCTATAAAGTCTATAGGTGGACCACCATGGGAACCACTATAGGTACCTTTTTTGGGGCCTATATTGGTGGTGATAGTGGTTCGACTTTATTATAATGACACTTCATATGATAATAAATGGTTAGGGGGTTCGATGATGGAAATGGTGGTTCTGGAATTGGAGTTGGAGGTACTATACTAGACTAGTAGTAGTAGTTGTAGTAGTACGTCTATGATTGGCTGGTGGAATGAAATTGATAGGGTTGGGTTGATGGTGGTTAGTTTGGAAGATCATGTTTGTCATAATGGTTAGTTGGTGCAGTTGAACATAAGGAATGGTCGAATAATGGGGTAGTTTAGATGTCAGAAATGATATAATATTGAGTCTAATAGTGGATCCAGGAAATCTTCTATGACCATATATAAGAGTACCATAGAATATGAATTGTTTGGGTGGATTTTGTTCTTGGGGAGTGGTCTTGTCACTATTGTTTCACCGAGCAAAAAGGGAAACAAGCACTTTGATGCCCAAAACAATCATACTGCCCCATATCCCAACATGTTCCACCATCGCCACTAATGTTGTTTTAGTGAGTATACAAGATACCAGTCACTATATCTCAGGAATACTACAACTAATATAATATATTGGTGTGTGTGTTCTTTCCAAAAGGTTTCTTCTGGATGCTTCCCCACAAGTTGGTACTATATATATATAAGAATACTAGTGTGTTTCTCATGTGGTTCATTGGAATGGTGTTTCTAATTGTGATTGACAGGATTTATCACTCGTGAGATCCAACCTTCTCAAATTCCACCACCAAATCACAAGGGTCATGGTCATATATTAGGATTCAGACTATATAGAGAAAGTACATGTGACCAAGAAAAAAAATACCCAAAGCACCATACCATAATGTTTAAGTACCGAGATAGAGGGCACGACGAGGTTCTCGAGGCCAACCACTAATGGAAAAATGGCCTTCCAACTGGTGAAACCCAAACACATTATTCTGAACCCCACATGATACAATCCTATATTAAGGGCTTTGCCTACTATATCAAAAATCACAAATCACAAAGCAACATGATTCATTCCATCTCTTGAAAATATATATATGTATCAAGGCATTTTGTGATGGGAATAGACAAACAACTCGACTTCGGTAATTGAACGATGACTTGCACCCAACTATATAGAGTACGGAGCAGTTCGATAAACACATGGACCATGCTTGAGTACTCTACTACAATAGTGTAGAATCACATAATTGATAGAAAATATCTGGTGAGGAGTAGGGGTTTGGATGTCTGTATAATATATGTAGTAGAATTGAATTCCTGGAAACTGGTTGTGGTATTGGGAATGAATGGAATGGGGGTGGTGCTACCTTAGCTGGGAGGACTCCCCACTTATCTATTCCAAGAAACTTTGATTCCACCATGTATCCATTGTCACCCTATGGAAGGTGGTCCAATAGAGAACATGTATGTAGTGGTGTTGTGATTGAGATGGTATTTGGGGATTATGGTTTAGTGTTAGAGAAACCATTGCATTGATGGCCTTCAACTACTAGGGTGATGACATCCACCCCATTGGAGTGTGGAAATACATGGGAATCGATATATAGTCTGTCTAGATTACTATCCATAACCAAATGAATTGAGTCCAATAGGAGTAGTGCTGAGGATCTTAAACTAATTAGATTCATTCTTACATATACTTTTGAGGCTAGGTATTGAGTTTGTTTCGAGAAAGGGATAAGGTCTCGCTAGTTTAAATATCCTATTCCTCAAGAAATATCAGATCAAGAATATGGGCTTCCCTAGTCGAATAATCGGACCTCTCAGTAGAAGTAAGAGAAAGTGATCATTGTCCATGGACGCTTTAGTAACGAAATACTTGTGTGAGAAAATACGTGGTTCTTATATTAGTACAATAACAGCTTCTCTCCTCGAGTTCAATAATAAGAGATGGAGCAGCTACACATCTTACTCCACACCTAATTGTGTATGTATATTTTTTATTCCTCCCTCAATAGGGATAAAAACCTATTCTTGTGCGGTTGGTAGTTGAAAATGTAATAATGGGTGTTTCTCATTCGGTTTCTGAAATCCTATACTACTACTTCCACTTGGACCCAACAGTCATAGAGATTAGATTCAGAAATATAACATCAATGAAAGCTTGAAATGATTCACATACTTAAGAATATTATGTTCAGTTCAAATCAGCATATTTCCTCGATTATGACACATCGATACTGGAAAAAAAGACCTAATCCTATTATCTATAAAACATAAACCTTGTTTTATTTTGGGCATAAAATGGTGCTTTCTTCCTCTGATCCCTATCCCTTTGACTTCCCTCATATCACATCTTGGAGTCCCCTGTTACATAATGGAATTCCGTAAAACTATTTAGAAAGGGACATGCTGAACAAGCTATTCCTTTTCATTTGGAAGATATTATTGGGACCGAACCAACCAACCAAATGAGACAATCTATAAGGCTCAGATCCTTAGTTCAAGAAAGATATTTTTCCTATCCGCTCTCATATTTCCCTATTACACCTACATTCTCAAACCAACAATAGAAAAAAAATGCCTCTTTCCTATCTTGTTTGTGCATGTTCAATCAATTTGATAGATTCTCTTTGCTCTCTTTTTTATTTCATTGTTCTGGCTACTTGACTAACCTTCTATACACCTTCCTATAATAAGTAATAAATATTTACAATCATTCGAAGCTGACCTTTTTCAGCCCTTGGAATGTGGTACTCTTCCTCTCATATCCTTTGTCTCATACAATCATTTCCTTCAAGCTGGGGGGTAAGGATCTTCTCAACTATGATATCAATGCCCTAAGAATTTAGATGGCCTTACTAAAATTAATAACATTTCAATTTCTTGACGCTTTATAAAGGGTCAGATATAGGTTACTTGACCCTATATACTTATCTTTCGCTCTTGAACCTAATGGTAGGGTTATGACCCCTTATATAGTAAGCCTATACACTTCTCTGCTCTATCCTGACATTAAATTTCATGAGAAGTAGTTGAGATAAGAATTCATGGAAAAAATAGCATCTTTGAATTGGAAGGATTTAAATAGAATATAAAAAGTCAATCACGAGCGTAGATATACGCACTAGTTCTACATTAAAGTATATACACTTATGATAGTGATAAATCTATTCTTATCACTATCATTTGTCAGTGAATTAAGTAAGAAGTCAGGTACCAAAATATATGACCCTTTATGGTCAAGTTCTAAAATATCTGACAATTTTGGGTCAAGTTCTAAAAAATATAATGATTTAGTTTTAGGTTATAAAATATATTACCCTTTAGGGTTGGGTTCTAATATATGTGACCCTTTAGGGTCAGGTTATAAATTATTTTACCCTTTTAATGGGTTAGGTTCAAAAATATCATACCCTTTCTAGAGTGTCGGGTTCTAAAAGATCTGATACTTTATAAATGTTTAGGTTCTAAAAGATATGACCATTTCTAAATGGCTAGGTTCTAAATGATCTGGCCCTTTCTAATGGGTCAAGTTATAAAATCTTATATATATATGTAACAAACCATTCTAAAGGGTCATGATTATATTTTTGACTATGTGATTGAGTTGGTATGATTTATGATTTATCAATATTATTGGACTGAATGTCCCCTGAAGTGGTTGAGTGGAATGAATAGTAGGTGTAGGCCATTTATGAATTTCTAAATAACCAAAACCACACCTCCGGGCACCCGGACCGACCAGGATGGAAGAATATTGGTTCCTATTCCCAACCCTTTATAAAGGGTTATACCAATGGTACATGACCCCATATAGTTCACCCTAAAAGCTCAAATCTTTTAGAAACTATAAAAAGGGGGAGAGAGAAAGGGTGGGACAAATTGGGAGTCGCACCCTATAGGAATTATATATTGGACGGGGAAAATGAGTAGGACACCATTGCATTAGCTAGAAGGTGGCCAAAGTCAAGTCGTGAAAGGGAAAGGTGCATGTTTCTAGAATGCAGTTGGCAAGTCATCAAATTGGATAAGGCTTATAGGTTCACAATGAAATAGAGTTCTCAATGCCAAAAAGAAACCAATTGACTCAAAAGCAAAATCGAACTCATCAGAATGGAAATTCAAAGCATGCGAGGACTAGAGAATCAGAACATGAACCCCATAAGAAAGGAGTACACTCGTGTGTTCTTATTGTTTCACCAAAAAATATATGAACTCAACCTATAATAAGATAATATTATTGAGGTTTTAAAATCAAATGGAAGTGTTTGATAACATTCCAGGGGGAGGCAAATGGCCAAATGAACATCAAATGATTTTGATCTATAGTGGGAGACTGAAATATGAACTGAGAGTGAAATACCATTTTATTCATGGAATTCACAATTTCGTGGGAATTCAGGATAGACGCATTAGTCTATCAAAATATGGATCGAGAAAACTGGTAGTCAAACAATGGATTTTTTCCTTTCATCGGTATAATATAGGTAGTAGAATAGTGGGGACAACACAATGAAAATCCAACCCCATTATTCTAATTCCAACCACATTAATATATTTTAGAGTTGAGTTGGTGGTGGAATATGTGGTTTTGGCATATACTTGAGATAGAAACTCCAATATTTCCTTTGTAAAAATGGGAGGTGGTGACTAGTCCATGTTCTCAATTTCACAGTGTGTTCACTCAGTAGGTCCATAGGTTGTATTTGACCTTGCAGGAATACTCACCAGGTCTGACTGACCAGAGGGAAAACCTGGTCATTCGCAGGTGTTGAAAGCTACACTAGATTATAAGAGGGTAGGGTATACTACCTATATTATACCAAGGAGGACCTAGAATACTTCATGTATCCCAGTGTTAAAATATATGAATTATCCCAGGGTGGACTACCTATATTATACCATGCTCAAATCAGTCCCTTTGGCGGGCACTTCTGAATCAAGAAGGTTCTAATAATCTAACCGACTATGCTATCCCTTGCATTGTATCAGTAAGTCCCATGGGATCCTTTCATAGTAAGTTTTAGTTTATGCAAAATAAGAAGGAACACAGAAAAGGTGATATGCACATATCCGTTATAGGAAGGAAGATGTGGAACTCTTTTAACCGAATACATAATAACTATATTATACCTATTTTCGTCATATAATCATATCAAGCGAAAGGTGATCAATGTTGTGGGATAGGAGCAGGTGTGTACGCAAATATTGAGGTGAATAATAAAGTGATCAGGTCAAAAAAAATAAAGGAAAGAACTGGAGAAAAATACATAAAATAAATAGTCATATTCCATTATAGTGGACCCATGAGGTTCAAAATTAATTATTTGAAAATGGGATGTCAACCGGATGAGATCCGTCACTCTATCACTCAAAGTTATTCAATTTTCTTGAACCTATGACAACGATGTCGTACTCTTAATGGAGATCACAATGATGTATCTTATTGATGGATATGAGGAGAAAACATTTCTAAATGGTGATGAAATGAGGCTACACTATTAGAGAAGTGTACTTAGATCATATTAGGGTTAAGAAGATGGGTATTTCTGGAGCCTACAACAATTACAGATACATTTATATATAGTCTATCCTTATGGTCAGTCGATCCTATGAACCACTCAATATTTAGGGGTATTGATACAAATGATCAAAATTTTGGAAGGTCTATTTTCCAAACATTGATTCCCAATGGAGCCCATAATTTGATGGATATGGGCACCCAACTGATCTACAAGGACCCTGTGAACGACCATCACAACAAAGGTAGGTGGCCGCTTTGGGACTGGAGTGGTGTCCAATCATATATCCCTGGTGGTTTTGAAAGGTCATGAAACCCATTTTCATTGAGTTAATGGTTGAACTCCTAGTAGAAGACTATGCATAGTGGAACACCAGTGGATGAATGCATTTGATCGAGCCCCCTCTAGATGGCGTACCCAACATACTCATTTTTCAAATGGAGAGTTAATGTTGATGAAATTCCCAAAAACTCCATTATGATTGTAATCGTAGAATTTTCTATAATATTTAACCCGAATAGGGTTATTTTATAAATTGTCTGACCCAAAAAGGTTCAGGATCTAAACCCTTATATATTAATATTTAGTAGAACCTTTCTAAAGGGTCCAGAAGAGAGTCCTTATTTTCCAACCTAGATAAACCACCATCAACACAATTTCATTGAAAAAAACTGAAACTCAAAGGCCAACATGAAGCATAGAGGTGATATGTGGCTGATAAAAAAATAATGAAGACAATTGTGGTGAAATGGAGTTCATTCATGAACTAGTAGGAGTGGTTCAGGTGGAACATCAAACTCAATTGGGAGCACCAGTTCAACATAGCTCACTAGAAAACAATGGTACTCCAAGAAAGAATAGAGTATTGTCATGGAGTATTGGAAAGAAATGGAAAATGTCCCTTCATACTATATGGAATAGTTTATTAAATTGGTAAAGTTACAAAGATCCTATAATAACCATGCATTTATTCCGTTTTACATTACATACTAAAATTCACTTGTGAGAAAGTTAGGACTATCAATATGATCGTCGGTAATAACTTCCCGAACAAGGTCCTGCAGAGTCTATTTAGGAGGTAATTGCATCCCACTTCTCACCACCTACTCTCTATATTCATCTCATATCCAAACAAATAACTGCTCGAAATCAGGTGGAGCTCTTTCCGCATCCAACATAGTTGAGAAACGAATAGAGGAGAAACTACTGGAAGGGAATGAGTCACTATGCATAAATCCTGGATCAGGATTACAATAAATTCTCAACATTGAAATTTATTTTTGTCTAATAGATAGATATGATCCCTTTTACTTCTCCCAATTAATGTTCAGAATGATCTGACCCAAATAGGGTTAGGTTTTAAATGACCTGAACTGAATTGGGTTAGGTTCTAAGCACTTATATATTAATATTAATATTAAGTAGCACCTATCTGACCCTCCCTAAAAGTGAGGGTTACGATATACTCTATTAAATTATGAATGTTCAATTATTAATGAAAATATAAAATACTTCTCTCTAATACCTCAGTGAAATAGTTCCTACACCTTTCAACAAAAATCAACCCACTATGCTGACACATTGTAGGACATCCATTTCAACTGCATATGAGGCATACCAATCTATGAAGAAGAGAATGATTATTTGATGATAACAATTCTAGTACCTCACGTGGATCTAATGGAATTTCAACCCCAACCCATATAAATATTTTTTATGAAACATTGGTATAATATAGGTAGTTGAATTCCATTTGAACTTAAATCCATGCTGGCTGTTGAGCGCTAAATCGTACCACCACTTCAATGACTATGATCTTCATCTCCGAACCTCTTATACCAGTACTCCAAACCAACCACTCATGAGCCCCATAATGAATTTCCAAAAATACCCTGCACAATAAACAAGTAGTATGCACTTACCCCCCAATGATACCGCTCCCCATCCTCACCCTTCTGTCACCTTTCAAGAGACCCCCAATTGGTGAAATAGAGATTGTAGTAGGTGTACCATCATTTGACAATATGCATTGTCACCTAAAACGGAGACTGACCATTCTATTATTTCCTTATTCTTTTCATTGATATTGGTGTAGTAGGAGGCACTAGAAATGGCTCATTTTAGTCTCATGATCAATTCCATGCGAGAACCACTCGAGTTTCACCCCTAAACCCCATTTCAAAACCAACCCTTGGGCTACGAAATCGAGCACATATGTGACATGATGTATTACAGGTCCACCTCGGTTGACCCAAACCCCATGAGTCATACAGAGTCACTAGTGATCCAAATTGACCACAACTACCTATATCCAATGATGTTCGATGGCCATAGAAGCTGCCCAAATGGCGACCCACGAACCCCAACTCTCACCATTCTTAACATTGTCGATCGCAACCTACTTTCTTTGGCCTATAAACTCCACCCCCAATTCCTATTCCATCTTAAACCCAAAGTCCACTTCTCTTGCGATACCTCTCTGAATAGATATGAATAATGTCTCAAATTCATTGTTCCTTAATAGATTCACCCTCAAAACTATCTTTCTCTATTCCCCCTCGGATCACTTCAACTCCCCTGTCATAAGAGATACTCTCTTAAACCACAAAAAAAATGATTCCATTCATCTAGGATCATGGAATTCACTCTTCTTATTATGTATTCAGTACTTTAGTCTAATAGTGTAAGCCAGTAAGGTTATTCTATAGGAATAGTTAGAGATTTTATTTTTTAGTTAGAGGAAGTGGGAAAGCTTGAACTGATCTAAGGACCAAAGTGCTTCGACACAGGAGATTAGAATAAAGAAGTTAGTGGTAGGTTCTGTTACATATTTGGGTCAACCAATTACAATAATTATTTTTTTTCACTCTGAAAAATCATTCTAGTTGTGATGTTCCTTTCTCTGCTCTCCCCGACTATGTTGTGTCAGTGATCAGTTCTTATACCTATCAGTCGAGATCATTCTATTAATTCTAATATAATGCTAACCAAACATCTCCCTCGGTGATTGGCCAATTCCTACTATATATATAAGTACCTGCTTATGGAATGGGAAAATGTTAATGATATGAAATAGGGGTGGTGAAACCTGAAAAATGATATAATTGAGAGTCCCTATCAAAGGGTAAATCAGGGTAGACCAGAACTGTGAAATGGTAGTCCTAGTCATTTGGTTTCAAGACTACAGAGTAGCGTTAGGTACTCTGTCTATATAGTAATATTAGAGTAGAGTACTAAGACCTGACCAACTCATGTAAGTCCAATACATGAAGTATACTATTCCCACTATTGTCTAAAAGATTGATGGAATTCCCTAGAGTCGTTTACATACAGGATTTGTGCAGATCCTTATATTATAAGAATATCTGAGTTAATAGGGAGCTATTAGACAGAACTAGGTATCCCACCAATGTCAAGAGACTCTATTCCATGATTTCTCCAAGATAGTGTGTGAGATGTCTGCCAATAAAAATACTATCGATTCATTAGTGAAACCCTTACCTATTCATTTTAGATATTTATCTGTATCTATAATCAACCGATCAAAGTTACTTATTATTATAGGTGGATCGTGGAACAAGTGATGCCATGAATTAATCTATTATATTCTAGTAGTTGAGATTGCCAAGCCAGAAGTGATAATATAATCATGTGTGGCACTAGATCCATGTTTGGGACTAGATAATATCCATGAAAATCTGTGAGAACTAGTGAACCATGCTAATGAGATATGATCATTTACCATCCTAAATGATTGTGTCCAATTTGATTATTATTGGGTTGGTGGTGACATTGGCGAATAAAATGTCTCTAGAAGAAACTATAACAGTTTAACCAATGGTTACTATCTCACTTCTGATAGGAGCTTGAGGATTCTACTCACTCACAGTGAAAGGTGGACTATATGCTTGAGGGCCTAAACCCATTGTGACATGATGAGGAAGCAATGACTTAAATAATTGATAGTGGAAGACTATATAGAGTAGACTTAAGTACATTATTCTATATAGTATACTCTAATATTCTAATTTTCTAGCCAGTGAGAAGGAAAATATGCAAGAGCATTGGGGTCAATGTTCCTGGAGGTAGTTTACAATGAAGAATTAGGAGATATTGGGATTCAGGATGTATCCTTTCCATTAACTCATCATCTCAAAGTTTTCTCTATAACCACACTATTAGAGTAGAGTACTGAGATACCAGCATTCAAAGCGGCATAGGTCCACGACGAACCTTCCCGTATCGATTGTTAGTGGTCACCTAACTCTCGAAACTATTAGAGTAGAGTACTGACCCTGTTCTATTCGATCTAGGGATCTTAAATGCTTTCACATCCCAAATGTCTCTTCACATATCCCTATCAAAGAAAGCCATTACCTGGTAACTTATAACCACTGTTGACGTTGTCCGAGGGCTCACCAATGACCATGGAATGTGTGTGAGAGTTGCGAAAGTCCTAGTATGATGTATTTATTGGGTTAACACGGTCGATCAGAAATTTTTAACCTTCACACACACACACACACACATATATATATATTGAAAAATAACTTCTAGATTTTTTACCCTACTAGTTATATTATACCGAAGACCGAGCAATCAAACTCCATAGACAACATTATAGGCTTGAGCACTAGCGCACGATAGGAGTGACTAATTGTTGTATCTACTATCAAAATTTCATATTATTATTAGTATAATGTCCTTGACTATAATATATTCTCTAATGATATCAAAGAATCTTATCGGGAAAAACTAGATAAATTACCCTGTGACTATAGGTATAATATAGATTGTAGAATTTATTTGATGTACATGAAGAGGTCTCAAAGGATTTATTCATTACTGGATGTAACATAACAAGCCATGCACGTACACTCACTTGAGTCCTTCCTTTAGAACTACAACTAGGTCAAGAATAGTAGGACTTGATCCCTTAATGGCTGGACCGATAGCAATGGTAACTGCTCACTCGCTCTAATGCATATTCCATAGAGTACATCACTTCTACTCTCCCTTACCCACTTAACCAAGGGCTGTAACATACTCATACCTTCAAAATGATGAAAAGTAATCATAAGTACATGAAGAGGTTTGAAAAAGGCCCTTTTCAACTACATAGGGTCATGTACCATAGATCTTACCCTTTCAAACCATTAAATATAAAGTATCCCAAACTCAAACAGGGTACTTTTTTATAAAATGAGTTATTTTTATAAACCCTTATATATTAAGTACCATCTTTAGGGTTTGTATAGGTATGTAAAAAACCTCTTATATCTAAGGAACAATCTACTAACATGGTATTTCTAAATTCCAAACAATGGAATAGAATGTTTTACAGACTACGTATAGACATTTTTTCCCACAAGGGAATTGGTAACTATCATGCTATTATCAGCTATAGAACATTAAGGGTAGTTATACTTATAATATGTATAGCTAATTATATACATAACAATATAGAATATAGAGATTGGTATTCTAGCATATAGATAATCCCATATATTTAATAAAAATACTAGAAAATTTTTTAGAATAACATCTAGATAGACACCATTAGAAGAGTACAGACAAGTTTAATTGATCTGTTACAACAACTTGGTCTTACTATGAAGCTAAATAGTTTCTGAATGCATCTAGTTAATCTATCTAGAATAAATACTATAAATATCTAATCTATCACTTTCCCTATCCCTTTCGAGAATTTCTTTTTCTACGAGACACACTAATAGAAGAGTATTAACGTACAGATTGCATATATGATATTTTATTAGACCATTCTACCTATTCATTCAGGGTTCATTTACTTTATTTTCATTCGATATATTTCTGTATTTTGAAAGAAAGAGGAAAATTGGTAGTTTCATTAGCAGTTCCTAGCCTCTTTCCTGTTTATTTGTGTTTCTAAGCTTACACAGGGCTGTCATAGGACTTGATCGATGAGATTTTCCGAGACCTCTTTTGAATAGTAATCACTTCGTCCTGTTGATTTACCATAATATGGGACTAGCTAAACCACGATCTCATGTTCGAACTAATTATCATAACAGTGAGGAACTCTAAATAGATCATTTGAATGGGACTACTCTAATCTTCTGTCTGTGATTGACTCACCCATTAGTACCTTGACTTCTCATACTGCCTAAGAGTCATGATTGTCATATAGTCATGTCAAATAGAGGAATGAAAAAGAAAGACAAAGAATCACCACAGAGAAAGAAGAACCAAAACGAAAGGCAGATTGATCTTATGAGATGATTTTCCCAATATCATTGAGATCCCCTGACATAGTGAACACCACTCTGCCAGAACCCCCCCTCCAATCATATAATAGAATGCTAGAAAAATATATCAATTGGTGTTCACCCTCTACCCGTGTCAGATTCATCCTTGTTATCCTCCTTCATTATTCATTTTTGAGTGGTTCCAAACCTCTAATGAACAACTTATGTAAAGGGCAGGAAGGTCAATAACTAAATCTTCACACATTTCCTAAGTCATCTCATTTAGGTACCCTTATAATAGTGGGGATAAGAGGAATTAAAAACATAATAAAAAACTGTCATCTGGTAGACACTATAAAGTTGTTGCTTGTTGAGTCTTTTCATTTAAATTTTTGTTTTCTTTACCCCGAATACATTCTCTAATAAATGATAAATAGAGTTGTGGTGGGTGGTTGACCAAAAAACAGAAGGTGTGACCCTTTAAACATTGGTATTCTAGAATTTAAGTCTCTTGTACTAAAAAATGGAAGACATCACACCAACCCAATCTCAATGAATTCAGGAAAGGCATGTGAACTCGGATAATCTTGGGGAAAGTTACTCTTCCTATATAGATTAGAGTAGAGTACTGAACCTTACATCCTCTCTGAAATTCTGTCATTCTTATCTTATAAAATTGATAGTTTGGTTATGGTAATCCACATTTAGAATAGTATCACTTATTTCCTACAGTGATGCTGTTGAATTGTTAGAGTTTTATATATTATAGGTAGTAGACCTAATAGTTTTATTAGTAAAGGCTTGATTATTTCTTTTTGAAAGGATGAGAGACTATCCTAAGCTTGTTAGAATAATGGAACTATAGGAATGTTGTTGAACTAGATTCAACATCAGTACTCTACTGTATTATTCCATCAATTCTTTAAGCCAGCACATCCTACTCATATGTTCAAGCTCATGATTATATAATCCATCAATATATATAAGTATCAGTATTAACCTTCACAAACCTCCATAAATGATCTATATGATCTAACCCTTTTTAAATGGTTATAATGAATCATGTTTTTATAAATACCCGAGTCTGATGGATGTCAGACTCCTGATGCTAATTGATGTCCCATGTCGAGTTTCATGAAAATTTTTCTGTAATAAATGAGAATGAATGAATTTTGATATAGCCCCGAATAATCGAATTCTCTATTCCTGATTGAAAATTCATAAAGGAAATTAATGGATAACTACACTCTCAATTTCATTTTCTTTCCCTACTACCAAGATACTTTTTCTCAAAAACACCCTCTAATCTCCAAACCCCTATTTTCTCTATAATGATTTTTGTTGAGGATGATAATCCCCTCATCATGTATCTCGGAGGCTTCTACCCCACCCTCCTGAAATCACACCACTTACATCTACAAGAAGTGTTTCCAATGAATTGATTCCAAAAATGGTGTCAATTATGGCCACATACTCGTTTCCACACATACATTTTTAACATAATAGCATTCCGAAAAATCATTATCAAATTTTTGGGTATTATAGAGGTATTCTAGGTTAAAATAATCATCTAACAAGGGTACTTTTGAGGAGAACATCAATAAAGGATTGAGATCCCGAAATTGATGAATCAGAACTATAGAAACCTCTTAGTCAGCTAACGATGAATCATAGGAATTTCCCCTTTAATACTCTCCTCTTTAAACCCCATTATTTCATGGTATGAAAGTACTATGTTGCTATTTGTCTTTCCCTTCTCAACCCATGATAACTATCACAAAATATTTAATCCTCACTCTAATATTGTTTTTCATCCACTTCAAATATAATAATCAGTCAATATGTACCCCATACTAAGGAAGTACCTAATAATTTGTCTACATGGTGAATTGGATGACATCCCCACTAATAATGAAGAACTCTTGATATTCCCATAAATTATCCCGAACTAGGTATTTCCACAGTCTTGTGTTAGGATTGAGCCTTTTGAAAATGATAATATTGAAAACCCCAGGGATGGAACCACCAAAAAGGCTCTCAAAACCTAGCTCGTACCAAGACATTCCTCTTCCCTCAGAACATGATTAGTGGTCAAAGCACTGGAATTCTGGCTCACATCCTTCCTCAAACATTATTGACATAGGACTAGTCTCTATGATTCACTATGACAGATGCACTAATCAATTAAAGTTAATTGAATCATCCTACCTTGAACTATCATTTAGTGCATTGACTTTAGAGCTACATATATTATTATATAACTCTTCTATTACAATTACAGAAAAAAATCTACAACAGATAAGATTATCTTATGGAGTTTGGCCAAGGGTAGGAGGAATATCCAAGGTTATCCGAAGGCGAACTATTGTAGTAGATAAGAAGGTCTACCTCAAATAAGGGAATCATAAAATCATAGAAAGAGATGCTCCGAACAACATTTGTGGTCATAGATGAACCCAATATAATTAGTATCTAAAAAAAGAAACCGATAGAGCTACTAACTTTTGGTATTAAAGAATAATTTAATGAAGAGGGCCCTTATTGAACCAAAAAATAGAATATGTCTTCAACTCAATATATAATAGTACCTGCTTTAAAGAGAATGTGCAGATCAAGGATTGTCAAAGATAAGGGACCCTTCCTCATTAAGGGATTCCCAACAAACCAAGCAGTAGAAAAGGGAAAATACCTATAAATTGAAATATTTCTAGGTCAATTCCAACAAAAACTAAATTCTCTATTTCATACTAGTGTGAATTCTACACAAGTACTAGAAACAATGGGATCTCTACAACTTGTTCCACAAACTCCAACTACTATAAAGACTAAAACTGACTCCAATTAGTCACCATGAGAAGATAACTTTGAGTTATCGGCCATGAAGGTTCGATGAAAATGTACTATTATATATAGTGGATGTCGTCCACTCAACTTACAATGCTACGTTTCATCCTTATTGAGGTGAACCACTCAGATTGAGTTCTTAGGATGGGATTAATGGCACATTAGTTCCTTGGTTTACCAAAAAATAGTACATATATATATATTTTCCTTTCTCAAATCACTATTAATTAGAGAAATATCATAGAGGATATTATAAGATCACATTGGGTAGTCTTAACCCCATGATTAGAGTGGAGAACAGAGGTCCCCAAAAGCTACTGAGAGTCCTCATCGAAGAGCCGTATATTGAAGTCTGGATCGAGGAGACAAAAAACCAACTAGGTGATATCTGTAATTGAAAAACATATCTGAGTGGTCATAGAACTATTAAATTAGATGAGTTCTAGTCTATATTGATGATCCATCCCCAATCAAGAAAGCAAGGTGAAGCTCAAGCAGCAACACTTTTTGAACCTAAGACAAAGAACAACCTCAAGATCATTATTTGATTTGAAATAAAACTGGAACTGGATTTTTTGCACTCTTCCTTAGCTGTCACAATAGAAAGGGTAGCATACTTATATAAATGATTGCCTTTTCCTTCATCATAGATGTTGATTCCCTTCCCTTGACCCCTCATCTATCTTTCATCAGCAAACATGAACTTTAAGGGAATTTATATCTACAATACTATTATCCATGCCAAGGGTGAATATAATACCATCAATATTTCTTGAATGGAATTTATATCAGGAATATTGTTTAATGTGGTCCAACATTCTCTTCTATGTTTTGTTATTTATTTTGGAATAGATAGTTGTTTTTAGAAATCTAGAAATATTCTAGTCAGGTGGAATGGTATATATATATTATCTTACCCCATCTATCATAGAGAGTGGTCCCGTTGATCTCTAATCTAGTATCTACTAGTCTGGATACTAAAAATATAGTGTATATATTGGTGTTTTTCTCTATCCCCTACCTGCACCTTCCAGGCTTACTAAGGATACCATTGGAAATTGATTTTTGAATCTCAATGCCCAGGAAAGTTTTAGTATAATATATGTAGTACATATCCTTAAACACAAAACTCCTTATGAGGAATGTATTTGTATCGTGGAACAAGCTAGGAAGAGGTATTTTGTTAACATATAGGACTAAAATGTGGATCTCCCTCCCTAAATAATCCATTTCACAATGGTTAGTTATATAAACTGATCAACCAAGTTTTAAATAAACCCTACTCACCTCACCGAATTTAAGGTACCACTCATGGGAAGATTCATCCATATATCGACTTCATTAACCTAGACATTGTTGTCTTATAGAAAGAAGAATCCAAGCTTTAACATTATATTATAAAAATATCTGACATGACAACATTTAGCTTCTGAGTGAGAGAGCCATCAGACACCAAACCTTTCAAAAGAATCCGAATTAGCATCAACAGACACTTATACACTATGAACTTTTCTATTGTCCTATATCCTACTATCTAATTAAAGGGAGGGCATATATGGTCATACATCTAGAGGCATGAAAGCATTCCATTATATCAATATATAGTAGTACCAGTGTCATATAGGGTTAGTATTGGGATGCTCGGCTACTAGTAGTTTGGTGATCGCATTAGCAGTAGGAACTTTGACCTGGAAATGTGATGGTAAATGGGTGTTGTTAGTGTGAGGGAAATGTCTAGCTACACCATCGTTCCCATGAGCCTATTTGGTTGGTTGGTGGGGTGTGGGGTGAGATTTTTTTATCGATCAAGCTGGTATACTATAAACACTAATCAGGTTAGCATACTAGGCTATGAGAATGGTAGGATGGGTAGATTTGGGATCACATTGAGCTATGTTCAAGGACCATAGTCTATATGGGCTGGTTGAGATGAGATTCGTTGCTTTCACCCACTAGGTCGATATGTGAAATGATTAATTCTAGATTCAACACACAACAGTTTCTCCTTTCTCCATCCACTTGAGTGCATATACGATGAGTAGTGTGAATCCTAGAAAGAGGTTAATGGAAATAATACTGGTCTTGTAATAAAAAATAACATAAAAGGAAGTGCAAAATGAGTTGGTTTATAGAGATCATTCGTTACTAGTTTATAGGGATAGTGGAGCACAAGGAGCTCGAATGACTATGGCGGGTAATAATGCAATGCTAGGAAGTCAGGTTTGTCGAGTGGCTATGATATGGGTCCTACTCACATTCTGATATGTGTAGCAAATATCATGCCAAATATGACTTTCTTCATTTTCATGGATGAAGTCAAACCCTTTCATTTGAGATTGGTGTTGCCCGATTCATGCCCCAGCCCATGCGGTGCATAACGAACCATTTTCTTAGTGGCAGTGTTGGTGGTCCACTAACTGTCTAATACTATATATGAATATTTTCATTGGTATACGAGAAACTCAATAAGTGGTAGTATGGGCAATGTTCATGTGATAGAAAGAGAACCAAATTTGACTACTAGACTATCAATCCTACTATACACATGTTGGTGTGGGATTCAAAAGGACATCTACGCTAAATGATCCACTGGTGAGGTTAGTAATAGAATTGTTTGTGGGATGATGACTGAAAATATCCATGAGATATATTAATTTTACTGGTGAATGAGCTTGAAATTAGAGGAATTGAGACTATTACAATAGAGTACTGAACGCTAACATCAAAACTGAACTAGTTTGATTCGAAACAGAGTCAAGTAGACCCCTTGATCGTGTAAAACTATATAATAATGTGTGGAATCTAAATAACCTTATGAAAATATATATTAGTACCAATGGAACCATGACCGACTGCTCATGTTATTGGTCGACAACTGCTTCTCTACTCGCCCCATAGGGTTCGAGCTCCTGCGGTTGCGATTGAGTTGGCCTTGTAGTACTAGCGGTAACCATATGCCTACTTGGCCATAATGACTAGGGATAGAGTCCAAAGTAAACATTAGTTATGTCATCAAGGGTTGGTAGAAAAATTCATGTTTCCCTCATCAATGGAGTGGTTGGTGGGTTTGAGTCAACCAACATTAATCCTCAATGCCATATAGGCACAATACCAAGTTAACTGTATCACCATATTCGAATTGGGATCCTTCACCTCGTGGATCATGGGGGTCCATCCATCACTATCCATGAACTAGAAATTTGTGTCTTTTATGAGGTGCAAAGGGAATAAAATTTAGGAAGCTCCAATCGCTTGATGTTGTGGTGTTGAGGGTTCCAAACAATCAATGCTGCAGAAGTGGTTCTCCTATCACAATTGATTTGATTGTTTGGCCACAACTCTACTTCTTAAACTTGATAGGAAAGCTTTAATTTTAGAATATAATGGTGAGGATGGAATCATAGTGGATAACTAGGACCTGTGGATGAAGGTCGTTTTGTAGAAACTCTCATCCACCCATTGCCATAGCTCACTGAAAAGAAAGTCACCCCATCCTCCTGGTAATTGTCTATATTATCAGTAGATGAAATGAATTTTTTTGTCTACTGGAAAAACTAGTGGAAATCCAACTCAATAATTGTTCATGATAGATATGGAGAAATAGGAAGATAATGAAAAGAACACAATCCATTCCACCATTGTTTCGAATTGGCATTATTTCTATTGGCAATGCATCGACCATCTGAGCCACCCCAAGCTAGAAGCATAAGAGAGTTGTTGTCCAATTTCTTTTTTCATGTAGTTTTTGATGAATTGGTTTATGAATATAATAATGGAATCACTTTTTATTATTCGAACCTCCATTGACTGAGTGAAAAACTAACCATTCCATATCCGGATTAAATAGATGCAAAATGGTGCTGGAGCTACTATGCATTCCACGTTGACAATTAATATCTGCCACATACTTGAATCCAAAATTTTCATCGATCACTAAGACACTCGACTATGTATTGCCTTGCCTTTAATTGTCCATTTCCATATCCATAGACCCCAAAACCCATGGCCTCTCTGAAACATTAACATCCTCAATCACCCATGTGTAAAACATCTACAAGAACCATCATCTCAATAGGCAACTTGAACGATTTCCATGTCGGTAGAGTCAGTCTCAGTCAGTATTAGAAGGAAGAACCCTTTTGGGGGGTTCCATTATCCAATATAACTAGTTTTATCCTCACCTTGAGCCACCTAAATTGGACTTGAGGAATTTTATTTTATGGTGCACATGGATACTATCATTATATATTAGTATAATCTAGTCGGGTACTCTTCTATATAGTCTATAGATGGACGACTATACTCACCACTATAGCCACCTATAGTGGTGCATATAGTGGTCCATATTTATTATAACGAGATGTGAGGACTAGGGTCCACTACTTATATTATACCAAGGGTTTCACTCATCTCCTCTTCGCGAAGCAGTTTAAGAGCTCCAGTGGACATACAAGGGGAATGGTGTTGGGGATCACATTGAATGGAAAATACATTCGAGTCAATTCATACAACTAATTCCTGTTAGAAGTCCTTTGAAAACCCCCAGAGCCATGAAATCAAACATCGTTGAATGGTCAACCCTTTAGTCCTATCATTCAAGTGGCTATGAAGGGTTAGCAAGACGGAGTTCGAAAAGGCCAATGGAAACATCTCAATCTCCTTTACCATCCCATGTTTTTCCATCTCTCTTCCATCATTCTCAACTCAATTTCGTACATACCAATTGGACCACTATGGAAACCACTATAGGGACCACTATAGGCACTATTTTTTGTTCCTATAGTGGTTCCTATAGTGGTACCCATTGTTGTCCGACCTGAATGCCTCCCACGAACCCTCAATCCACTGCAAAACTATGAACTTTTGAAAGCATTTCAGACCCAATCGAGAATGAATCAGAGAGAAAAACCACCCATTCACATATGATGAGAATCAAGGGCCACAAAACAAGAAAGGGATGATTCACTACATAATGTGAAGAGGTACCAATAATCCAAGAACATGTCGATACATTTTTGTTGGGATCCTAAACCACCAGCCACCCCAACCATATTCATGATGATCCCACCAACATTATTGAATGACTCTCATAGTGTGAAATGAATAATATGTCCTAATAGCCAATTCCAACATCGACTGGTCTAAACCCACTTCCAAGAACACCACTCATTCCCTTGGACCTGCAGCATGCCAACTATTTCAATTGAGTTTTTATCTATGATTTGAAGTCACTTTGAATGGATTTGCTATTTTGATGATGATAATATGAGATATGGGACCTGGTTTTCCCTGGCCACATTCATGGGTGTACCCACACTCTAATGGCGTACCTACCTAGATTTCAGGACCTGGTTATCCCAGGCACTCACTGAGATACTTCACATATCCCAGGTACTCACTGAGATACTTTAGGTACCCCAAGAACTCACTGGGATATTTCACATATCCCAGGTACTCATTGGGATACTTTACGTAACACAAGAACTCACTGGAATACTTCACATATCTTAAGCGCTTAATGGGAAACTTCACGTATCCCAGGTCTGACCTGGTAATGACCTGGTGAGTCTTTTGGCAACAGACGCCCTGGTATTTGGAGGACTCAGATAGTGAACATCTAGATATGAATTGACTAGCCCTCACTGTTAATGAATCAATATTCTTTTTTAGCGTCATTAGAGTATTGTATGGATGGTCACAAGGCCTCCAGTTCAATTTCAAGCTACCTCTGACCATACTGAATGAGTAGCGACAACACCAGTTCTACTCCACTCTGATGTTTCTATTGAAAATACCATGACGTTCATTCCACTCCCATATGCTGGATCTCATGATTCTAGCCACAACAAAACTAGCCAGGGCACCTCAATATATACTGGGTGGATGGATTGTTGGTATCAGATCAAGTGGGACATGATTTGATGCTGCTAGCAACTCTGTACGAAAACCCTATACTACAGCTACAAATAGATACTACATTTTAGTCAAAATGGGAGAGAACACCAATCAGTCCATTCTACAATCCCACTTTCAATACACAGATTGAGTGAGATGATAGTTCCAAATAACTAAGAACTGTGTTAGACTATCCAATTGCATAACCCCCAATAATGATAAATAATAAAGAACACATGGAATTCCTTTTCCCATCCACTCTAATACCATATCGTCATTGAAAAACATGTTATCTTAAAATATATTTGATATAACCCAAGGGAAGAAAATCGAAAATTTCTGAATAGTGACCAGTGAAATGTTACAGCTCGGTCCAAATACAGATGCAGTTTGACCACCTCGTTCCCAAATCATTAAGATAGATGTTGGTATTCAATCATTTAGGATGAAATTGGAAAGAAAATGAAAGGAATACAATTAAGAGTAGGATTATAAACCCATATAGTATACAACCATCGTGAGTGCCCCATGTTCTTGAGATATGAAAGAGAATTAGTGCATTTATGGATAAGTGGTATTTGACCTATCAAATGATTCAGTGACAGATGGAATGAATAACCTAGATAAACAAGTAGCAGGATACCAAAATCATAGGTGTTTCCAAATGCATCACATTGAGTAAATATGAATGAAACTGGGATAAACAAATAATGAAACTATTCCATCAATGTAGCACCATCAACGCATATAGTATTTTTCACTGAAGGGAAGTTGAATGGTACCATCCAACCAAATGGTAATCATATATATAGTGACCATTCCACTTAGTACTATACTCTAATAGTCTCAACATGTTCCCCCATGATAGTCATTTAGTCTGTTGACCATGATCGATCTCACTGCTTCTAAACCACTGACATCCATTCCCCCATTTTCCTGCCCTTTTAATTCCTACTCTTATCTCCCGTTAAAAGATGATTCTAGTGGATATGGATTTCATCTATTATCGACAACCAGACATGAGTTTTTTTCATGAGTAGTGGGATGGGATAGTATATATATATATATAGATATATGCCCAACATAGTCGAGTCATATGAATGAGAATAATATATTCTAATAGTTGACCCATCCAATTCCCAAGGGGAACTAGTGAAATGCATATTGTACCCTCTGGTACATATATATATATATATATATATATATATATGTTGTCAGTAAACTACTCTAATAGTCATGGTGGGCCATGAACTACCAAACTGTAGAGATCCCACCAACTCCCCTTCAACAAAATTGATTTTTCATCCAAGGAAACCCATATTCAAGACATGCCACCATCAATGACATCAAACAAGCATTTGATCCATGATCAAACTCATATTCAAATGAAATGCTTCCATGATGCTGTACGACTATTAGTACTCTTCAGTTCCTTATCCCTATTAGTTATTAAAAGTGTACTAAAAATTGATTATGTCTGACCCCATTGCAATTCCATTCCAATACCTATAGTATTTTTGACTCCTTGTAGGTACCCATATGAACTGTACACCACTTGTACAATTAGAGAGTCATTTCCACCCAGGTACAAGCCACTGAAGGTGGGTTTCATGTAGTAGAATGGTGTACCAAATGGTGCATCTCTCAATTGCAGAGTGATTCAATAAAAAAATGACACAATGGAGTGAGTGATCCCTACATCTGTAGTGATATTCTAGGGACATGATTCGGACCTCAATATCCCATAGAATGGTATGGTCTTGATGCCATGCCATTCGATTTTCTGATAAAATATGTGACCTTATCTATGCAATTTCATATTTCACTCATCGGGTTCACGATTAGAGAAACACCAGAATAATATTAGAGTAGTGTATTGTGATGGGAAGAGGGGTGGATGAGGTAGATAGTGAGGGAAAGAAAAACATATCACTACAAGGTAGTAGAATGTTCTGGGCTCTTCCACGGGGGATCTTGATGAAGCAGTTGGAGAGGCTAACAATAGATCTCATTAATGTTTTTGGTCCATCTCAGTCAATGGTGAGACTCCAAAAAAACCTTATCTCTATTTTCTATCACTCTGTTCATATCAATGTGATTTGGATATGTCATGCCTATATGAAACTCTCAAAATATATAAGTACCAGGACAGTCCTTCAACCATACTGGTCAAACTCAGTACTCAACTCTAATAGTCTAGAGTCACCACTATTAGAGTAGAGTACTGTTGACATTTTAGATGTGGAAGAATAGAATACAAGACTAGCCTCCCACTCTTGGGATTATTTCTAAGTCAACAATAAAACTATTTTGGGAAAAGGTTTCATAAATAACTATATAGGCAAAGTACTTATCTTATAATAGATATCCCACAGGTGAAGAATTGTATGTCCATCCTAGGGCCTATTTATGATAGTAAGTAGAGATATGGGAGGAGACATATTAGGAATCTCAGTACTCTAATATACGATACTCTTATATATAGTTATATAAGAGTACCTTATATATATGTATTTTCATGATTGATAGTTTAATGCTCAACTTCCATGAGCCCTCATCACTACGTTAAATCAAATCAGGAACACTAACTAGCAACAATGTCATTCCTCTCAATGTCTGGTTACTACCATGGATGACTACATCACAAATGTTATTTTAACCACTAACCGTATAGAATGACTAATCCATGGGCCTACTACCGGAGTAGGAAGAAAACCCCAAACCTATGTAGAAGGAATACTTGGATTCATAACTCTCTTTCAAGAATTCTCATTCATGACTCATGTTCGGAAAAACCTCAGTAGTCAATAGGGTGATCAAATACAGTAGTAGTTCATTCATATTCAATATCAGATCTGATTGATGGAATACCAAAAATACCTTACTAGTCAAGTTACTGAGTTTATATCATATATGTTCAAGGGCCAAGAAAGCTATATCAATCTATGTTATTAGTATAATATAGACATGTAATATTCTATATAGTTGATAGGCACCAATATAGGTGGTTATTAACCTATAGTGGTACCTATAGTGGTACCTATAGTGGTACCTATAGTGGCCCGAAAAGTGAGAATGAAAGTTTGGATGAGTATCAATGGCCTATGAGTAGAGATTAGCAGCATAATGGCCCCTCAAAAGCAGGGATGAATGAACATTCTGAGCTCATCTTGAATATCAACAATTCTTATAAATAATCTCATATTTTATCACATATTAGGATCTCAAACTGTTATGGAATGTTTCATATATGATCATTTCATGTTACTGAATATGCCGCCAAATGATCTGTATCTTGGAAAACCCTCTCTTTTAAGTCTATTATTACATCTTTTTTATTCAGGGAACTATATAGGGTAATGAACTAAACACTCCTCTTATATTCCATCCATTTAAGCAGATCAACTCAAGGATAGTGATACAAAAATGGGTAGTACCGTATACTCATCAGGGAAGCTCAGGGGATGGAAGAATCGAAGTCCATATGAAAAATAACATAGAAGTTCTCAGATCCTTGCCTTTACTTATTCAGAAGTGGTGGCTCGCTTAGTTCCTGAGTCTATGAGGTCAGGATTATATTCTTGAGTCAAAAAAATTCTTTAGGGGCTGTCAACATTTTTTTTAATAAAGATGGAATGATGGAATAATGCAAGAAAATAAGACATTATATGAGGAAGTTAAATGCTAAATAACATTAAATTCATGTTACATTCAACATCAGTGATTAGAAAAAGGGGAGAATCCACAATAATGATATATATATATATATCATTATGATCCTATGAAAATGAGTAAGAAAAGTCAGACCAAAGTTTAAAAATATTCCACTAATGTAGGGGGGTTTATTTCACTAGTGACTCTGATAGTCAAATAGATCCGGGAATCATATAGCACCCAATCAACCACCTAAATTATTTTCTCAAAAAAAAATATTAGGTAATATTGCATGGAAGAGCATTGTTGATCCTATAGTGGTTGGTCAACCAGTTTTACAAGTTCCAAAGGAAGAAGAAAGTCATTCCTTGGGATAACTGCCACCCCAATATTTTATTCTTGATCTACTAAGATTAATAACATCTAGAACTTGTGTTTGATAATTTTCTTAATGTAGAACCTGAGGCTTCCCAACTCAGACTCTATAACTGATCGCATGAGAGGGTACATGGGATCCCATTTGGTAGTTCAGTAGGGTATCTATTGAACAAGAAGCACCAATTCAACTCCAACTATGCTATCTGATTGATTGCAGTAATGGGTACTGGGCGCTGTGAAACAAGGGTGTTTCGTATGGGTGGTTCTTCCAGTCGAGTGGTTCAACTACCTATATTATAAAGTAAGTAGCTTCGTTTATGAATCATGTAGTTTGAGGAGTACCATGGGACGATCACGTGGTATAGAAATTAACTGGTATGCTCTATTGCAACCTTCAGGTTGGTATTGGGGGAAATGAACAGTTCTCTCTAAATGTCTACAACCTAAATTATACCAAGAACCTTCATCAATATATATAAGTACAAACCACCATATTGGGTGATGGGATATATAGGGTTGAAGAATATATAGGGACTAATAATTATATATCTTGGAGAAGGGGGAATCTTGGTGGATACTGTGGTGGGAAACTATTTGATTGGGGTTGACAGTATATGGGTGGTACTTAACTATATTGGAGAAACAAGAAAGAACTGGTTCACTATTTTGTGAATTAAATATCAGTACTCTTCTATTAGATGATATGGGATTTGTATTCCAGGTACCTCTTCCTTTTTTGATTGATAATTGGTACCAATGGAAAAAACAACCCTGTGAATATGTGATGATGGGGGAGCAAGAGCAGGCATTGGGGAAATTACAATTGGGATTAGAAACCATGGGAAGATGGAAATCAAAATGGAAATGGAGGTGTTCAATAGAGATGATGTTCTTATGTGGAGTTCAGAATCAATATAGTTTTGAGATAAGAAACCAGAAAAAACAGTCAACTATATATGGGTAGGGAAGTTGTGAGCGTGTCATATGGGAACCTGCACTAACAGGGTATGGGCATTGGAGGACTAGTCTAGACTTCTCGATGAACAGAAAATGCCACAAACTTTCCTGACTACAAACCCTTTGCAGAAGAGATTCCAATACGAGTTCAAAGAGACTTCTAGGAAAAAGGGAAACAAGTGGATTGCTAAACAACAAAAATTTCTCAGCTTGGAAAAGAGCAGTTGGATAGTCCAAGTCCTCCATCTGTATAATCCAGATAGTGTGATACTTAATTTATCTGAGGTCCACCTTGTTCTGGTTAGATAATGTAGGATAATCTAAATTATAAGAGGAAAACAGACAGTACAAGGTGGATTGTACTGTTTGGTCTGTAATGATCTTTGAGGTTCCTATACCATCCATCCCACCCAATGCTCTCTCCGATATTACAACCACTTCACACTAATTCCACCAACTCATCATCCTATTGGAATTTTCCCCCTTCGGTCGGGCAAGAAGACCTTAACTATATAGTGGAGTACTAGTGGTAGTGGTCATGAGTGCATGGTCAATATATATAAGTACTGGTTGGCACAACACGATATAATATATGTTGTAGTACTATTAGAGTAGTTCACCATGGGGAATAAAACCGGCAGATATGGAACCTTAATATATATATATATATATATATATGTACTGGGCTATATGGGAGTTTATGTTGGAATTTGGAAGGGGTGATGATCAAATAGAAAACTAGGCTACAAAACAGGGAGAAGTTGCTCCTGGTAAATATATATATTTCATAAGGGACAATGATGAAATCGATCTACTAGTTTCATACACCGAGATGAGCAATATGTAGATCCCCCTAGGTTTCAAACTCAATTCAGGAAATGGTAGGGTTCTTGATATAATAAAATTACTAGACTAGGAGTCAATAATGACATGCCATCGGCTAGGTATGGCTCATGGAACAATTGAGGTGGGAATTCTGTACTACCTATATTATACATTTTCATTTCTATGCCAGAAGGGAGGATTATTAGAGTAGAGTACTGACAATTCACCCAACATGCCCACTAAAAGCACTGTTGCATAGGGAACCCACGAGCACACCATCATTCTAACGAGAGTAGCGGGGATTCCAATTCCAATGCCTATGATATATTAAAAAAGGAGATAACATGGACTTAAAGTGGGACCATCTATTCTATCTATTCGGAGAATGGAAGTGGAAAGTAGGAACCTTGATCCTATATTTACATAATGTCAGATCAACCAGGTCTGGAAAGACGCTCATACCCAAATCCAGTAATGCCTGACCACTACTCCAGCCATGTACACCCAAGGACCCTGATGGTGAATGGGGTTCAATAAAGGATAGTGGGAGGGTGATTCCTAACTCTACTCCAATAATACCATCAATAGATCAAATAATCCAAGTTGTACCAGGAACACACCTACCCCTGATGCCTTTCAAAAAATTCTTCATCTATTTGGGGTCGTTTTGTAGGGGGATCAACATTTTAAATAATATACTCTAATAGTGGTCATCATCGGGTGACTGAAAACCATACAAGTCATTGTGTAATGGGGTTGATGTGACAAGTCTAGCATTCATTATACTTGGAAAGGGGGTTGATGATCCAGGGTGATACCCCTATAGACTATATTGAATGGGGATGGGGTATCCTGCTGTGTACTCAGACTTTTGAACTATGGTACTCGATCGAACTAAGCTCCCAATGGTTTTTGAGTGGATGGTGGTTGACTAATTCCTCTATATACTAATTTTATTTAGGATTTGTATAGTAGGCCATCTAGTCATATTCACCTGTTCATGTGTGACCCCTTTCTCCTTTTCCCTTAGTGATTGTGCCCTGAAGACTTTATTATTTATGATTGTCGATGACCATATATACACTCTGAAATGGTGTAGTTGAATAAATAAACAATAAATACTCTTCAAATAGTGTGAGTCATGAGTGGTTACTCTTTGAAATATCATGTGGGGTTTTATAGGTGAGGCAACTGAATTTGGGTCAGATCTCCATTTGAATTGATTCATTCCTACATGAAAAATATGCAGTTAGACGGGTCATGGGAAATGACAAGTTATCAACAGGTACTCATCCTATAACTATATAAAAAGAATACATGGCCACGGGGATAAGGGGTCACAATAATGGTCAAGGTTTTCAAATTCATTTCTTATTATCATGGTTATGAATTGTTTCTAGATGTGAATTGGATATCCTATGTGGGTTTGATAAGGACATGTTTTTCTCTCATCTAGTTAGATCTATGCCACTCCACTGTCCCAAAAGAACCTTGCATCAATTTCTTTTTCCCTAAACACCTCTACGACTCGCTCGACCTTTTGAATTTGAAGGGAATATTGTCATTCCTCTGATGGTTCTATTAAACATGGTAGTGCTTCGAGAGAAAACACTACTACCTATATTATACATCCCCTTTAGTTTGAATGGCCTTATGTCTAGAGGGAATATATGGATTTCAAATGAGACATGGTGGGGGATATAAATTGAACAAACTAAGCTAATATGGAGGATGTTAGAAGTCAATGCTACTATGATTGGGTAGGATCAAACTAAAAGGAACATATCATTTTCTATCATCCAGCTCCATCTCCAAGGTATCCAGTCAAAGAGAAAAGGTAGTGAATGGGAAAAATTCCACTAGAGGAATCCAAAAGTGGTAGATTCAATCATTTTTTCTTTCTTCAAGTGCGTATTGATTAAGATCAACCACTTGTTTCATGTCTCCCCAGCTACTATGATGGTACAACACCTTGAAACTGACTAATCTGCAGTGTTTGATATGGCCATTATACTATAATGCATAGAGGGAATATCAAATAGAATACATGATCGAATAAATATTGGAGTGGAGGGCATGCTATCAGTTAAATGGGGAGTACTACTCCAAGAGTGGAAGAACCTCCAAATTAACTCCATGCATGTGGGAACAAAAATTCCATATGCTTTATTCAGAGATCAATACATCACTTGAACAACACTCCTTGATGATATAATCACTATATAATGGGGTTGAATATACATGGAAATAGTTGTGTACCACCTGGAAAAAGAGACAATTCAGGAATGGCTAGTTCAATTAATTGGCCGACTTGGTTTGATGAAATGGTTGATGATTCGAATCGAGCAGTTATGCATCATTCTGAATGTATGTTTGCACTTCTTGAACACATTTGGGCCCTAATGGAATCTGATACACTTGGTTTCTGGAAACCTATCTACTATTTCACAACTGGACTCATTCACACTCCAATCAGCATATCAAAGTGAAAAATGCATCGCTCAAGATGTCTCCCTTCTCCTACGACATCAAAACTGAAACATTCATTCAATCACTACTAGAATCTCTCATTATTCTGTGAGAAATAATGCACTAAAAAGGTTCAAGTGGCACTGTCTCTGGGTTGCTGCATTATTTCACATGGAATCCATACCTCAAATTGAAGTTATCAAGGTGGAAAAAAACCAGAGGGTTTCTCAAGTCCAATATTGATTTTTGATCTCTTGGTGTAGTGATTTGATACATCATTCATGGGGTGAATGTATGGATTTCATTCAACCAGAACCCACTTAGGTCATAGTCATGGCCAAACAAGTGACCATCCCAACATCTTCAACTATATATTGACAATGCTATATGGCCAAGAACTCAACTAAAACCCACCAAGGAAGACGATTAGATTATGACAGATATGGTACTACCACTGGTTTTTCTTGGATATCATTTCAATCATTGGTAGTAGATACATGTTCGATTTTCCACTGTTTCTTGAAGGTGCAGAGATGGTCTCGATTGCGAGCACTAGTTCCATTGACTGAGAAAATCCAAGACGTATGCATGGGTATAGTCAAAGGTGTCCTGATGGGATATATTGCTATTGTTTCCCCAGAAAAACTCCAATTTAAATTGGATGGTCGATTTATGATTCCTATTCAAGATGTTAGCGTATCAGTGGAGAAACAATGTTTGAAAAGACAGGGGGTTTAGGGATCAAAGGAATTTATTGTATAGGTCATGTGGTTCCATGCTTGGAGCCCCTCTCTTCCTGTTACTCCCATTCAACCTCTGAACCATCCTTCTTTGATCACCCAAATGATTTTACTACCACAAATCCAATAACATAGTCCCACCTCTCTGATACCGAACATATGAATTCACCCATTTATCCACCATTTTTTCTACACTCATTAAAGCTGGAAAAAAGTTCACATACTTGATTGACTATACTGACCAGTGTTCCATGCCAATACTTCAACCTAAGGTGCTCCACCACTTCCTATATTTCCCCTCTAATCCCCAATAGTTCATGATAAACTTTTCCCTAAAACTATTTAAATTTTTTATATTACGTGACCAATCCCAAATACATAAGACATCGAAGCCAAAGCATACCATAGGTGTTGGGATAGAACATCAGGCAATGAGCACTTGTACAAGCCGAGCCAGTTGATATTGGAGTGTGGGCCGTCAATTATTTAAGTAATACTAGATTCTTTTTCATCAAAATTAATGTTTTCCTTGATTCCAAGATTTATGTCAACAAACCTATTGTATAAAAGAGTAACTCTATTTGAGACCCCAAGTTAACTTCACTGATCTTTGAAATTTATAAGTCAAATCATTCATATATAGATATACCTAGATGCCACACATATAGGCCCTTTTTTGTGAGTGGTGAAAAGTCATACTTCAACCAGTACTCAAATCTCAACTATATAGGAAATTTACCTATACCAATAGGTGATAGAGGGATTTACTTACCAATGCAACCATTATCGAACTTCATGTTCCATCAGCCATTCGATTTTCTTTTAGGTCTATTTGTGTGTAACATTTTGGTTTATAGGTTCCTAATAGTGAAATGTAAATATAGGTGATGTTTTTGAAATAATACATGGGAAAATTTGAACCCTTAGTATAAATCAGTTAATCTCTTTCTCTATGAGTGAATGGTGAAACATGACAACTCTTATTTCCTTTCACTTTGTTCGAGCCTATGAAACCCTCTCCTGACAGCTGAGTGGATCACAATCCTATCAGACCTTTAAAAGTATTTTTTTTAAACAATTCTATATCACACTATTAGATTAGTACTTAGCTTTCACATGTACTCAGGCACCAGGAAGGATAGAGTAGATGTATATACCAGCGCATCTTGTAAAAACCAATTTCTTGTTAGTCATTGGCTAATACTAACCTATATTATACATTTTTTTATTACAATGTCTTCCTAGCCCCATCAAAATAGCTATTGTAAATAGATGAATGATTGGACTAGAAATTAACCACTTCTCACTTCATTCATTTGAATGGTCGATCATAGTGGAGAAAATTCTGAAGAAAACGACTCTTCCGTATTGCTTCAAACACTTTTGTCCATCCCCTTTAGATCAGTGAATCTATGGGATACATTATTGAAAATACTAAGAGAACATATAAGATCATTCTTAATATATATAAGTACCATACACATCCCCATTCCTCCTTCATATCCAAATACCACCCGAAAACACAATTGCTTCTCCTCTGAATGAAGAAGAACAACCCAACACTGTTATAATTCTCTCCACATTCTCCACTAATCATCGGTTCAATAATATGTAGAAAAAGGAGAAATGTTCACAACCCTTATATATAAGCAGTACATTTGGGTATGGTTCTAAACCCTTATATATTAAGTAGAAACGAATACCTAATAGGGTGAAGTAGCTGAGTTCTGAACCCTTATATATTATATAAGTATCTACTACTTATATCTTAGGGTTCAAATGGGTCAAGAGATGAACATGGTCATTTTCCTTGAAACCCTACACCACAATGAATCTATTCTAGAAATTATTAGAATAAATATAAACATTACAAATAAAGCACACAAGACAATAGACTCAAGCATCAAAGGTTCCCAAATCATTCTAAGAATTAGGTTACTACTACCAATATTATACAGAAAGGCTACGTCACTGCACCGCACCTCATTGAACTATGTGAATTATGGATTCTCAACCTTGTCCCATTCCATATTCTTTTACTATATTTGCTGTTGGATTAAGCATGATGAGATATTGTATTTGATATTCCCATGAGCAACCTATTAGAGTAGAATACTAATCTTTCTACAAGACCATATACAGTAACAAGTGGTAACTTTCATAAATTCCCAAAGAAGAGAATGTCACACAACTTCAGTACAATAATCTAATAGTTATTAAATTAAAGATTCAATAGGATGTTCAGTCGCAAAAAAAGTACTAGCGCAGGGTTCAGTTTCATTAACATCTCTGGATAGGAGGAAGAACTCACTATTCCTAATACCAATAATGCGTATCTTGCATACAATTACTAAAATACAGATAATCTTGAATGAAAATCAATCATTTTTCATGTGGTACTAATATTTTCATTAAATAAGAATGACTATATAAGATATTATCTATTTTCAGCCCGTAGGAATTAAAAAATAAGTAAGAAGTGGGTCCGATAGTGAAGGGAGAACACTTGGTATGTACAACTCTCAAGTGGACATCCTACATGATACAATTAATTAGTATAAAATCACACAATAGGTAGAGTCTATTATTCATGCCCCTTAAAAATTTATTTTATATTATACCTTCTATTTTATTGATCTAAAATTCGGCCAATGCGTTTGATAGGTAGTCTCCTTTTCAGGTAACGGGCTAGTCAAATTTATCTGTACATTCACAGACTAAACCTTCGTTACTCTTCTAATAGTGGTATTAGAATGATCTGTAAGGTAAAAAGACTACTATTACTCTCAATGAATAATGGACATGTAGATGCATCTCAATTAGTTTTTACTTGTAAAAGAAAAGTATTGTTGATGCTCTGCTTGTACAGAAGTAGTCGAATACTCCAACTATGTCTTTTTTCATAGTAGGACCAGGTACATCTTTTGGATGATCATAGGCCCTCAAATAATGACTTTGTCAGTGCATGATGACTCGATGTCTTAGTGTAGGTGAAAATTTGGCTTACAAGTTTTTATTTCTCTCTTAGAAGAGTTGAAGTAGCTCGTGTGGAAAAGAGAACAATTTAGTAAGAAAGTAAGTGTTAATCTCACATTCAACTTCTATGAAGCAGCGAAGAGAGGTGTAAATCATGAGTCATTAAGCCTTCTAACAAAGTATTTCTCCATGGAGATTTGGTCCTTATATTATGAATGAATATGAATAAAAGATAGACTTTACATCCTTAAAGTGGGTTCAGTTATAATTAAATGTATAGGGCGGGAAGTGAAGATACTTGCTTAAATATGGACTTCAGACATAGACTATTATTATTCTATATTGTTTCTTTCTGATACATAAAAAAAATAAACCCACCGTAAAGGATGTGTGTTCCTCATCACTAACTACGAGGTGGAGTTCATCAAGCCCTCTCTCTAACAACGGATGTAAGTATGCGCTAGTTAGGATCTAGACATAGATATTAATCTGGAAAGAATACATAGTTTCTAAGGAGCCATTGTTTAGTATTTCAAGGTAGGATCTTTGGACCCCCAATGTTATGAATAAATATGGAACTGCTTACGACCTCTTTTTCCTGACATCCTCCTTACTCTTGGTCAGGGTGTATCAACATAGAAATTTGATGCCCTTCTAATATTGTTTAGCCAGCCATCATTTGAAGAGAAGCCGACCCGCATATAGAAGGGAGCGTCCTTCATTGACCAGTATTAGTTTGTACTTTTTCAGTGATCATTACCTATTTACTCATTGGTTTTGTGTGAAACTGATGATTTGAAGGTAGCCTCATCTGTATCCGTTAATGTTTTTGGGGTTTCTATTAAATAATCATTGAAATCATTATCTGTAATTTCCCCTTTTATAATTGAGATTATTTTTGGATGGCAGTATTTGTGTAAGTAGTAGTTACATTTCTCTCCTCTATCTATTTATGTAAATTAGATCAATCAATGTGATTACTCTATGTTGAATTAGAGTGGGACCTCTAACCATTGGATTTTCATTACGGTGTAGATTCATGAAATTAGATATATAGAGCTAGTGAGTTCTCATTATAGGGTTGATCTTTTTCTTCATGTATTCTTCTACGGGATGTTCAACCTCCAAATAAATGCAAACGGGTTTCATGACATTGCTAAACCACTGTGGATATATGATTGGTGACCACTCTAGTCCCAATACAACCTCCTACAAATTGCAGTGATGGTCGTGCATAGGGTACTCGTAGATCAGCTGGGTGGCCATATCCATCAAAAGATGTGCTCTATTTTGTAGCACATTTTGGATCAAAAACCATCCCATCATTTGATCCTTTTTATACATACATCAAAATATAGAGGGGCGGAGAGGGTTGACTGACTATAAGTAGTGACTATATAGAAGAGTACATGTTCTTATTGTAGGATCCATCTGTTGTCATCTTCTAAACACAAATATGATCTTAATACTATACTCTTATAATGTAGCCTCATTTCATCACCCTTAGAAAATGTTTTATTCTCATATCTGTCAAAAAGATAGGCCATTGAGATCTCCATTGGGTGTATGACATCGTGGCCATCGGTTCAAGAAAATGGAATCACTCTGATCGATAGTCTAATGGACCTGATCCGGTTGACAAACCTTTTTCAAACAATGAATTTTGAACCCCGTGGGTCCATGACCATGAAATACAACTTCTTTATTTATGAAGTTATCTTAGGTGTGCTTCATTATTTGTTTTTACTTGACACCTTTGATCTTCACCGCAATCACTGCATACACACATGAACCTACCCCACAGTCTTTATCACCTTTCACTGGGTATTTTGATTTGAAGAAAATCAGTATAATATTTGTAGTAGGCATTTGGAGAAAATAGTTACACATATTCCATCCTCTAATTTGTATGTCCATATCTCCTTTTCCTGGTTCCTTCTTCTTCTGTTTGAATTGAACCTTACTTTTAAAAGATCCCATGGGGCTGATTGATACATCACTAGGGATATCTTAGCTGGTTAGATGACTAGAACCTTCCTGATTCACTAGAACATGAAAAAGGAACCAATTCACTCTAGGAATTGAAAGTGCGGATGATTTTCACCTATCGATCGGTCAAGGTTCCGGTGTTCTACAAATGCATACAACAACAATCGGGTCAAATCCTCAGTGATGATACTTTTTAATAGTCAATTGTTTTTAGTTTATTGTATTCTATTTTGGGGGTTTTTATAAATATTATGAAATAATTTATGAATGATGTTTTAATTAACAAATTAATAAATATTGTGGTGAGTACATTTTAAGGTAGTTATGTTTGCGATATCACCGAGCATTGCTTTATACTGAATTTAATTTAACACCCACTTCACGAGATAACATTGATTGGAATTCCTAAGCGTTAAGGATTTAATCCATGAATTAACATAATGTAGGGTTATAATCTCAATCAGAGCATGTTTATGGTAGTATATTTATTGTTATAATAATCCATGTAAACCACACGTTGAACAAAACAATTCATTAATCCATGACATGTTTAGTCCAATATACACAATGTTAAATGGAACAATATTCATTGAGAAAATACTCTCAATCACTTAACATCCCTAAATTTTGACTCACTCCAATATTATATTTACTCAGTTATTGATATTAATATAAATATGGTTTATTATATTTTTGATTATTAATTAATAAGTGATAAAAAATAAAGGGATAATAAAGGATTTGTGCATCGATCACACACACACAAACACTGATGAGAATTATAAAATGAATTTTGACTAAATGAGGAAGAAAAATAAGAGAGGGGGATTCAATTGTATTTAAAAAATTTTACAAAAATTAATATTAATCTACTTAAGATGGATTAGAATAAGAGATATAGAAGAATAAACTTTCATTAAAATAGAATTACAAAAAAAAAAACACTTACATGATTACAATGAAGAACAACACAATAGTAAATGGAAAGAAGAAAGGAGGAATGGTTTATCAAGTAAAATCATGAGTATTTAAGATCCTCCAAAGACAATTTCAGAGCCTTGGTCATGCCAAAATAACCTCCTTTTATATGAAATTCCAACCCCTTTGAATAAGAGGAGGGAGATATATTTATAGCCATAGGAAGTGGATTGTTTACATTCCCAATCTATCCCTCCAATTGGGTCGATGATTTTTACATCCATTAAGCAGAATATCGAGATATCTCCTTCTTAAAAGTTGTAGATAATAATGTTTTACTACTACTACCATAATTTTGAGGCTATTGGACTTATGGATCTAGGGTTATGGAATTTTCAATAAATATTGTTAAACTGTCCATTTCTATCAATGCTTTTTAGATGGAAAAATTCTGAATGGATTTCGGAATACAAAGATTCCATCATATTTGAATTCTTTGTTTAACAGCATTTTCCTTTTATATATCCTATTTCACAATGAAAAATCCCATCTTTATTTTATGATTAGATCATGAGACATGTCATGTATACTGTACTGATCTTAATTCACGTCCAGAATGGTAGGTTGAGTGTAACCGAATAATTTGGGATAATTTTCATTAGAATGGGACCTTGAAATTTTTATCCAAAACTCATTCCATTGGTCCACGAATTTTAGAGGAGAATAATGGAATTTGGACTTCCTGATTGAGCCTAGAAAATAAATATTCATTAGTGGTCCTTTTTTTCACAGATTATGTAGGCCTTCTTCTGTGGTCCATATGGGAATTCAAATGATAGAATTGGCCAATGATCTCACTAATTAAATGTTGTATATTGAATTAGATATCTTAGAAAACAATTACCACACAATTTGCAACAATATGTTGATAGTTATAAATAAAATTGTAAACTGAAATAATTGGACAACTTCTAAAAATGCCCAAAAATTATTTTTCGTATTAAAAATTTAATATTTCACAGAAATTGTGCACATTTCATATAAAACATGTAAATGGAGTATATAATAATCCATTAAAATATTAATAATATCTACTCACCCACACTTACTCTTGTTCATGTCCTCATGTGTGAAAAATATAAAAACATGACAAAATCATTTTCACACAGCAATAAATATAATTTTTTTTATTCCCAATCATGGGAGGTATAGACAAATTCATAAATCTATATTAAATTCCTCCAATAGTTGATACAGAAAAAATGTCCCCAAAACAGCTCTTTTGTTTTCATCCTCATATTTATAAATTGAAAATGTGGACACTCAAAACTCACACCTCTCAATATGATAAAATTCATTTCTGGAGGTTCACTCTTTCACCAAACAAAATTAAAAATCATAGAGTTTAAAAGAGAACTCAGATTCCATTACCTATCCTAAATGGTACAATAATCAAGAGAGGGTTTTTTTGTGTCTATGGGATGGTAGGAATATAATGTCAAAGGGAGAGGAGAAGAGAGGCAATACATCGACATGGGTAGAACAATGCACAATTTTTTTTAAATGAAACATGGAAGAAAATGTAAACACATTTTTACATGGGAAATATTGTCTGAATAAAGACACAAGAGAGGAAGAAAATTTGAAGGGGATTAAAAAATGACATATTTACAAAACACAAAACATCTATCAATGACATAAGTGTTCTTGTTTTTATTTTATTTCATCCTATTTTTAAAGTTGAATTTGAAAAAAATCTCACACTCATATCCCAACCCATGATTGAACTCATTATGACACTAATTGCAATAGTTATAACAAGATATAAGGATGAGTAATAGTGATTTTTGTTCGACCTTAGACACAACCCAATTTTTTTTCTTTTTGTTTCGATTTTATTAATTTCTTTTAACACTTTTCAATAAAATTTACAAAATTAAATAATGTTTTCAATAACATTTACAAAATTACATAAATTAAAGTACAATACATTCCCAAAAAAACATTGAATTAAGACCTCTCCCCCATAATAAAATGGACGCTTTTACTCATGTATAAGATAACATGGTGAAATCGACAAAGGGTACTCAAAAAAAAAATCTATTCCCCCCACACATAAATTTCAAAAAATTATACAAGGAAAATCAATGTTCATATTGGGTGTGATAAGGTATTTTTCCTATAATGTTTCTATCAAAGAAAAGGTTTTCAAATGCGCTAAGGGGATTTCAAAATGAGGATTAATGTATGGTTACTGGGAGGCTATTTGGAAATTATAATTCTCATGTGGTTCAGAAAATTCATCTATCATATTTATGAAAACTATAGTAGGAAATTCATATCAAAGGTCCAAAACCTCAAGATTTAAAAATGGGGGTGAAAAAAACACTCATTTTGAAATGATATCCATAGGTGGCCTTGGTATGAATGATAATTTTTTTCCTTAGGGTTTGTGAAAATCATTTTTCTATTAAAAAATTGTGCATTAAAAATTTGTTGGTTTTGAAACAATATTCATTATCCAAATTTTTGAATAAACCACAATATTTTTGAGATGAAACCATTTATTTTGGATGAAAAAAATGGTTGGACAAAATGACAAAACTAGATGGTGAGTATGTATGACTTGTTTGGGTTTTTTCTAAATTTTTTTATTTTTTTTATTTCAAATTAAACACTCAAACAAAATTGAAAGATTAAATTAAAATGATATGTGTAAAGTGGTAAAAAACAAAATGAGAATTAGGTAGGAAAAATAATAAATAGAGAGAGAGAGAGAAGATGAATTAAATGGAAATATGTTCCCCTGGTTTGGATTTGGTGGGATGCCATCTCCATCCAGTGGTGGGTCAACTATAGATGTTGGGGATCTGATCGAAGTCATAGTGGTTCCTAGGATGTGTGTCTGTTCTTGGTGATTCTTTAACCAATGTCTATTAACCATGAAAGTCCTTTTGGAAGATGGTTCTTGGACATGCACTGCACCAAATGGTTAAACATGAGAAACAATAAAAGGAACTTCCCAACGAGAATTAATCTTACCTAGTTGAAGAAGAAATTGAGAATTTAAGAGCATTACCTTTTCACCTTCATGGAATAACATTCTCACGATGTGTTTTTCATGGAGTGCCTTTTATTTTTCTTTGAAGAGATTAGAAGTCTCAAAGGATTCAATTCGATGCTCCAGCAGTTATGCCAATTACAAAAATCATTCTTCACCAGAATTTTCACAATCAAAATTACAGGTTTTCACAGCACAAAAAAACTAATGTGGATTTCAACTGGTAAATGACACACTTTACCAAAAAATAGACTAAAAAGAGACATCCAAATGGGTGTTTTATATGAAGTTCAATTATCCCAAAGTGTTTCACCATGTCTTTTAGGCCAGTCTTTTCTGGTGGGATTTAAAATTCTCTCTAGCACTCTTTTCACTTCTCTATTTGAAAGTTCAGCCATGCCATTTTTTTGGGTGTGGTATTCATATGATGTTTAATGTAAAACCCCATTCGTTTTGAAAATATATTACATGGTTCTATTACAAAAACGGGTTCCCTAGTAACTTATCATGGAATGTGTTGTTCCAAATCAGTGGAAGATTTGTGTCTTTATGAACTCACTAACGGTATGTGAGTCATACTTTCTACTAGGTTTGGACTCAAACCACCTCGAAAAATAATCAACTTCAAGAACGATTTATTAGAATCTATTGTAAGGGGGGAATGGTCCCATGAAATCGATACCCCAAACATAGAATATCTCACATAAAATTACATGATTTTGGGTGATTTCATTTATCTTTGAAATTGGGCCAAAATTTTGGAAAGTGAGACATGATTGAAAGACCTCATGTGAGTCCTTGAAAAGTGAAGGCCAAGAGAATCCAGAATGTAGGACCATTCAGGAGATCCTTTGTGGTCCAAAGTGTCCACCTCTATGTATTGAGTGACATAATTCTAAGATGTAAGAATGATCATTTTAATCAACACATATCTTAATATCCTTGTCTGCCCCAGTTTTCCAAAGTTTATTTTCTTCCAAAAATAGTATTTTGAATATTTTTCAACTAAATTTTATTTCTTTGAAAAAATTGTAGGAGAACCACCTAAAACCATGTAATTTACAATTGGGGCATTCCATGGTATTTTTTGAGTTAGAGATGAAAGGTACCCAGTTGGAAATTTTGGATTAATTATTTCAGAATAAGAAGACAATGAAATTCCACTCTAGTGATCAGCCACATGGTTTTCTATTCCTATTCTGTATTTGAATTCATGGTCAAACTCTTGGAGCACTATAATCCATCTTATTTTCCTCGGTTTGGAATCACTTTTATTGAGTAAAAACGTTATAGTAGAATGGTATGTGAAGAGGATTATTTTGTCGCCTAAGAGATAGGTCTAAAACTTATCTAAGGAAAAAACCACTGATAAATGTTTCACTTTAGTCTCAGTGTAGAGAGATTTATTTTCATCCAATGTTTTTAAGGAATAATAGATTACATGAAGAATTTTTTTCTTTTCTTTGACCAAGAACAGCCCCAACGACTCTATTAGAAGAATCACACATCAAGTCAATGTGTAAGGACAAATATGGGGGTTGGATTATTGGGGTTGATGTAAGAGAAGTTTGGAGTTCAATGAAAAATCTCATGTAAACCTCATCAAAATTGAAAGTGACATCATTTTGGAGAAACTGAGTGAGTGGGAGAGAAATCCTACTGATGGTATGGATGAATCACCGATAGAAACCGGCATGATCGAGAAATAAATGGATGTCTCGAATAGAGGTGGGTTCAGGGAGTGATTGGATCACTTGAATTTTGGAAGGATCAACTTCAATACCATCTTTTTAAACAATGTACACCAAAAAAATCCCATGTGCAACTATGACGTTTCATTTTTCAAAATTTAACACAATGTTACACTTGAAACAGTTTTTATGTACTAGAGAGAGTGAATGAAAGAACAATTCAAATGAATAACCATAAATGGTAAATTAATCCACAAAGACGTCAATATAGTGTTCAATGAATTCAGAAAAGATACTCATCGTACACCTCTAGAATGTTAGAGGAGCATTTCAAAGGCGAAAAGGCATTCTCCTATATGTATATGTTCCAAATGGGCATGTGAATGTAGTATTTTATTTGTCTTGAGGTGAGATTGGGATTTGTAAGTAGCCGGTGTATCCATCAAGAAACCAATAGTGTGAATTTCTGGCTAATCGTTCCAGCATTTGATCAAGGAATCAAATAGGGTAGTGATATTTTCATGTTTCAACATTCAATTTCTGATAGTAGATGCACACAAGACATTTGTTCTTCACTCGAGTTGTGACTACCACTCTATGTTCATTTGTGACAACAATTATCCCAACCTTATTAGGTACAACATTAATTGGACTAACCCATTTACAATAAGAAACTGGGTAGACAATACGTTCGTGGTGATGCTTGGTGATATCTTCCCTAACTAACTCAAGTATGAATGGATTGAGTCTTCTTTGTGGTTGTCTAATTGGTTTGGATGATTCTTCATGATGGATGTGATGCATGCCAAGGGAATGGTTGATTCCGGGTATGTCATCTTGGGTCTGACCTATTCCTTTTTTGTTTCCCTCTAACACTTGATCAATCTTGGACTCCTCAGTTTTGGAAAGTGAAGCAGAGATAATGATTGGATAAGAGTGATCATGGAAAAGGAATGCATATATCAGGTGTTTGAGAAGAGGTTTCAGATGAATCTCATATTTCATTTTTTGGTTAGACAACTCAGGAATGGAGGAAGGGACTTCAATTTATTATTATTCATTTTCCTCAATACTGATCAAGGTTTACTAATAGAGATTAGAGTTGATGTGGGATTCAAGAGAGTTTTCATGTTACTCTATATTGATGGAGTCTATGAATGAGAGGTCAACATAAACATCACCATTTAAAACATGTTTAATCATGGTGTAGATTTCACCAAATTCTATATCTTTATAACATGAATAACATGATGGATTGGGGTTCGATTGACTCTTATAAGTGTCCTTAGAAGCATGGATTGAGAATGCAGAGTGATCCTTATATGGGTATCCCATGGCTTTAAAAATGTTGAACATGAAAATTTGGTCACCAAATTACATGGATAAGATGCCTGAATGGACATCAATATTGGTTGTAGCTGTCATGAAGGATGGTGTTCCAAGAATTAGAGTAGATCAATAAGATTTCATCACACCTTCCATGTCAAGGACATAGAAATCCGCAAGTAAGATAAGATCATTGACATGAACAAGGACATCCTCAGTTATTCCATCAGGACTAGATGTGTTTCGATTGGATAACTAAATGACACCACCCATTTTATGTATGGGACTGAGACTAAGGTCATAGAATATGGATTTGGGCATGACATTAATTGAAACTCCTAGGTCTATGAGTGCATCATCGAAGTTGGAACTTCTAATTTTGAATGGAACCGTAAAGATCCTTGGATCTTTGCACATTATGGGAATAAACTAATGGGTGGAAACATTTTCTAAGGTCTTAAGTTTCCTCTTGTGGGTTCACAATTCTTAAGAAACTTGGCATACTTAGGGATTTGTTTTATATCATCTAAGAGGGGAATTTTTACTTCAACACGTCTAAACATGTCGAGAATTTGAGGATCGGGTTCAAAAGACATTGTTGGCTTAGAAACAACTTGAGGAAAAGGAATTGGATTCCTAAGTGGGATAGAAGGAGGTGAGGTAATGGATTAATGTTTCTTTTCATGTTTTTTTTCTTTTCATTTTCAAGGTTAACATTTAAAGGGGGTTGGGGGACTTATCTTGAGGCATAACAATTTGATTCCCTGATCTATGTGAAATTTCACATAAATTACGCATGGTACTGGGAAATTATTGAGCAGGGAGTTAGAAAGAATTTGATTGTTCATGCAATCTCTTGTTGGATGCAAGTTGTCCAATTGGGGTTTCATTGTTTTTGATGTAAGAACAGGTGAAAGAGGCATGATCTTCTACTGCACATTCCAATGTTTTCATGGAATAAGAGGCTTGTCTGGGATTGGGATTACCATGATTTTTGGTTCTTGGGAAATCAATTGTATTGGTTTGGGAATTGGGAAGGCTCTCTAGGATAGTGGAATCCAGTAGGACGAATATGAGGATTGATCATTTGAGGATGAGGAACAAAAGGGTAATGTTGTTGGAAGTTACCAACACCTTGACCATATTGAAACTAGTTTGGGTTTTGAGGAGGTAATTGAGGGGTATGAGAGATGGTATTACCATTACTCAGGCCTTGGTTATAGGAAGAAGAGAAGGGCTCAGAGTGAGGTTGGATGCAGATTCTAAAAAACTTACCTGATATTGGGGTTTTGGTGTTCCGCTGAGTATATGCTACATTGATCACCATTGGTCCAAATGAATCATATTGATCCTCTTGATTTTGTGGACATGTGTCAATTTGATGAGATGAAGAGCTACAAATTCCCCAGTTTTTGACAGGTCCTAGAAACATTGATTGCAGAGAAGACGAGGTTGTGGCTTTGGGAGCCACATCTAGTTGTCACACAAGACATGTAAGTTCACTCATCCACTCTTTCATCTTTTTTGACTCTATAGATTAATTATATTTCTCTTGTTTGACATGATCATGTGATTGCATATGGAATTATTGTGTATTGGCAGCCATGTTACTTATGAGTTCTCTTGAAGCTGTGAGTGATTTATCAATAAGAGCACCACCACTTGCAGCATTAATGAGGGTTTTCTCCCTATCCAATAACCCCTCAAAGAAGTATTGTATGAAGAGTGTGTTAAGGATTTGGTGGTGTGGGAAGGTTGAAAAAATAATTTTGACCCGCTCCCAGTACTCATGGAGTGACTCATCTGGGAATTGATGAATACCACTTATTTTCTTTTCGGATAGAAGTAGTATGAGAAGCTGGAATGAATTTATCTAAGAATAGTCGCTTCATGTCATTCCATGTGGTTATGGATCCAGGAGGGAGGTAGTCAAGCCATGACATGGAAAAGTCAGCTAAGGAGAAAGGGAATTCTTGATGTTTGATTTTTTCCTCAGAAACCCCTTGAGTCATCATGGTAGGGCACACCACTTGTAACTCTTTACGACAGACATGTGGATCCTCAACGGCTAGCCCATGGATATCAGGGAGAAGTTGAATCAAAACTGAATATAGTTCGAAGTCAGCCTTTGTATTTAGATATTGAATACCAAGAGGTTGGTAATTCATATCAGGTGTTGCAAGTACTTTAAGTGTTTTTCCCTAGCATTGTCCATTTATAATTCAACTAGTGGGACAAGGAATGGTACATTAATTATTTGAGTATCTCTTATATTCCTCCTATGTTTGTAAAGTGCTTTCTCAATTTCCGGAAAAAAATTCTGAGGGATTGTTTTGGAGGCTATGAGGAATTTAGATAGCTTTTAGAAGAAAAAGGAAGATGGGTTTTTCATTGTGTTTTTTCTATAATTTTATTTTAAAAAATTTAATTTTTTACAATAAATAGAAACTAATTACTATTTAATTGCACCGCCCCTGGAAACGGTGCTATTTGAAAGTGCGGCCGATTTTCACCTATCGACTGGTCAAGGATCCAGTGGTCTGCTAATGTGAATAGTAGCACTCGGGTCGAATCCACGCCGATGATACTTTTTAATAGTCGATTGTTTTTAGATTATTCTATTCTGTTTGGGGGATTTATTGCAGAGATTATGAAATAATTTATGGATGATTTTTGATTTAACAAATTGATTGAGATTGTGATCAGTTCATTTTTAGATAGTTAATTTTGGAATATCCTTACGCTTTGCTTTAGATTTCATTTAATTTAACACCCACTTCATAGGATATTGTTGATTGGAATTCCTAAGTGTTAGGCTTTAATCCAAGACATAACATAACATAGGATTCTAATCTAAATCATAGCTTGTTGATGGTAGTGTATTTATGGTTCCAATAATCCATGGAACACACATTACACAAAACAAGTCATTAATCAATTACATGTTAAGTCCTACATACACAATGTTTAATTAAAGAATATTCATTGAGAAAATACGCTCAATCATATAACATCCCTAAATTTTTACACACCCCAATAATAGATTTACTCATCCATTGATAGTAATAGTAATATGATTTATTGTATTTATGATGATGAATAAATAAGAGATGAAAAATAAAATGACAAGATAGGAGTAGTGCGTCGAACACACACACACACAAACGATGTTGAGAATTATAAATAGAATTGCGATTGAATGAGGAAGAAAAATAAAGAAAAAGGATTCAACTATATTTAAACTATTTTAAGAAAATTAATATTATACTATATAAGGTGGATGAGAATAAGAGATATTAGAGAAGAAACATTCCTTAAAACTGAATTAAAAAAAACAAACACTTACACGATTACAACAAAGAAGAACCCAAAAGTAAATGAAAAGAAGCAAAGAGGAATTGTTTATCATGAAAAAACATGAGTATGGAAGATCATCCCAAGACATTGGAAGAGCCTTGGTCAATCCAACCTATCTTCATTTTCTATGAAATTTCAACCCCTTTGATGGAGAGGAGGATGAAGTATTTATAGCCCAAGGAAGTGGACTGTTTGCATTCCCAATCTATACCTCCAATTGACTCAACGATGTGGGAAACCATAAAGCAGAATAATGAGATATATCCTTCTTCAATGTTGTAGATAATAATGCATTTTGAATAATCTAAAATTTTGGAGGCATTTGGACTTATGGAGCCAATGTTATGGTGGTTTCAATAAACAATGTTGAACTATCCATTTCTATCCATGCTTTATAGATGATCAAAATGTGAATGGATTTTGGAATAGTATGTTTCCATTAAATACGAATTATTTATTCAAAAAATTCTTCCTCCTATATCTCTTCTTTCACATTGACAAATATCATCTTTGTTTGATGAATAGATCTTAAAACATGTCATGAATACAGTGCTAATTTTAATTCCCGACCAGAATGGTAGGCTGAGTGTAAATGAATCATTTGGGCCCCTTGTTTTTCATTTGGGCCTTGAAATTTTTATCAAAAACTTCTTACATTGTCCCACGATCATTGGAGAAGAATAAAAGAATCTGGGCTTCCTGATTGAGCCCAGAAATTAAATCTTCATGGCTGGTCCAGTTTCTTAACATATTCTATATTCCTTCTTGTGTGGTCAATATGGGACTTCAAATGGAAGAATTTGATCATGATCCATTATAATGAAATGTTTAATAATGAATTAGGAATCCTAAAAAACATTAACCACACAATTTGGATCTATAGGGTGATATTCATTAATGCAATAGTAAACTTACTCAATTGGATTACTTTAAAAAATTCTCAAAAATTATATTTAGTATTAAAACATTAATATTTCACACAAATTATTCATATTTCATATAAAATCAGTAAATGGAGTATATATTTTTAAATGAAAATATTAATAACATCAGGTATATTATAGGTAGTAGAAACTGGGATAATTCATGTATTGTATCACTGGGATACATGATGTATTCTAGGGCCTCCTCAGTATAATATAGTTATTAGACCATACCCAATTATAATATATAATATCCTATAACACCTAAGAATTACCAAGTTTCCCCTCTGGTTAGTCAGAACTGGTAAGTCTTCTAGGCTTGGTCAATTACCACCTCCAGACCTAGTGAGTGAACACACTGTGAAATGGAGTACATGGAGCAGGCACCCCTTCCCACTGTCCGAAAGGAAATATTGGAGTGTCCTAATAAGGTATACACCAAAACCACATATTCCCCCACCAACTCAACTCCAATGGAGAAGAATGTCGTTGGAATTGAAAAAATAGGGTTGGATTTTCATTGTGTTGTCTACACTAGTCTTCAACCAATATTATATCGATGAAAGGCCAAATCCAGTGTTCGATTACCATTTTTCTCGTACAATATTTTGATCTACTACTTTGTCTATCATGAATTCCCAATAAATCATTAATGCCTCAAATAAAATGGTATTTCACTCTTGGTGCATCATTCAGTATCCCACATTAGATTAATATAATTTGTTGTTCATTTGTCCATTCACGCCCCAGAATGTGAGCAGACACTTCCATTTGATTTCTCTACCTTAATAATATGATCTTCCTATTGGACGAATTCGGTTTTTTCAGTGAAACAATAAACACATGCTGGCATACTGCATTCTCCTTGACTATATGATCCAACGCTCTTGTCCTGGCATGGTTTGTATTTTCATTTTGTTGAGTTCGATACCGCTTCTCATTCAGTAGATTTCTTGTTGGCCTTTGGAGCTCCATTTCATTGTGCACCTATGGACCTGATCGAAACAGACGAATTTCACACCGCTTTCCAACCACATGCACTTTTCTCTTTCACTTCCTGACATTGGTCACTTTCTTGCTAATTCAATGGTTTCCTACATGCTTTCCCCATCTTATATATAATTCCAAATGAGCATGAATCCCAATTCCTCCCTCTCTATCTCCATCATTTTATAGGTTATAATGGATCAGACCATTTAGGGTGAAAAATATATGGTCAGGTAATGTAGATCTGAACCTTTCTAAAGGGGTTTGAAAATGAACCATATTTCTTCCATCCCAATCGGCCTGAGTTCCCAAAGGTGTTTTTTTGGTTATTTATAAAAGCATACATGGCCTACACCTTCTATTGTTTCCCCCTCAACCACTTCAAGGGGCATTCAGTCTAATAATACTACTAAACCATAAATCATAACAACTAAATCATAATGCCAAAAATTAATTTCTGATAATTTGGAAATGGATGAATCTTATATAAATGTGTTTAGAACATGAAACTTTAGAAAGGGTCATATCATTTAGAACCTGATCCTTTAGAAATGGTTAGATCTTTTGGAACCTGACCCTTTAGAAAGGGTCAGATCTATTAGAACCTGACCCTTTAGAAAGTGTCATATATTTTAGAACCTTACCATTAAGAAAGGTACATATCATTTATAACCTAAACCATTATAAAGGGTGATATATTTTAGAACCTTTCCCTTTATAAAGGTTTATATATTTTAGAAGCTGACCCTTTAGAAAGGGTCAGATCTTTTAGAACCTAACCCTAAAGGGTCAAATAATTTAGAACATGACCATAAAGGGTAGGATCTTTTAGAGCCTATCCCTAAAGGGTGAAATCATTTAGAAAATGACCCTAAAGAGTAGGATATTTTTGTACATGTCCCTAATGGGTCATAAATTTTAAAAACTGACCCTTAAGGATCTGATCTTTTAGAAACAGGCCCTAAATTGTCAGATATTTTAAAACCTGAACCTAATGGGTTAGATCATTTAAAACATGACCCCAAATGGTTATATATTTTAGAAACCGACTTTGTACTCAACTGAGTGACTAACTATAGTGATAGAAAAAAATATTTCACAATTAGAAGAGTACTGACATCAATGTAGAACTATTTCATATAACTCCATTCATGTCAGACATACTTTATTCTATCCAAATTCATCCATGTAAAAGACACTATTTTTTCATTGAAATATTGTTTGAACTACTTCTCATGAAATTATTTTTCAGGATAGAGTAGATAAGAGAATATGCTTACTATATATGGGGGCCTAAGCCCACATTCATGTTCAAGGGATAATGAGAAATATATAGAGTCATGTACCATATATATGACCCTTTCTAAATGGTGAGGAAATTGAAATTAAATTCATTTTATTAAGGCAATATAAACTCTTAGGGAATAAAATTTATAGCCGAGCTTGTCCATACCCCCTATCCATAATGCAATGAATGTCAAAATGAAAGGATACGATAGGAAGAGTACCATTTCCCAGGGACTAGAAAAGGTAACATTCGAGTGAATGGAAATTTTTATTAATGACTAAAGGAAGTCATATAGAAGAATGGGAATGAAGCCAGAACAAATAAAAAAAGAGGTGAGCAAAGCGAAGCTATTGAATTGCTCGAATGAGAATGAACTAGAAAGGAAATTGGCATTTATTTTAAATTTCTAGTTTTAGAGGGAAGGTGCAATAGGAAGATATGAGAGTGGATTGGAAAAATATATTTATTAATTGGTGGTATCAATGCCTCATTTATTGTGTCCTTAGGTTGGTTGGTTTGTTCTAAATATGGTCTTCCATAAGCGTGGGAAGAGATCATTCTCCAAGTCCCTTTCTAAACATGCTTAGGTACAACCATCAAGAAATAGGGGATTCTGGGAAGCAAGATGATAGGAGTCAAACAGATAGGGATCAAAAGAATAAGGTTCCATTTTATTCCCAAAATCTGACAAGGACTCTGTTTCATAGATAATAAGATTTGGTCTTTCTTTATGGGTTCAATGTGTCATAGAAGAGGAATGACGTTGATGTTAACTGAACTTATTATTATTAAGTGAATAATGGCTATGTTTCATTGATTTTATAGTCATTTATCTAATCCCTGAGACTATTGAGTCAAAGTGGATGGAGAAGTATAGGCTTTCTGAAACGGTTAGCGAAATACCGATTATTCCATTTTCAACTTCCAATCGCACCAGTAGAGAATTTTATCCCTATTAAGGGAGGAATAAAAACCATTCCTAAAAAATTAGGTGTGGACTAATATGTGCATATTTTCCTTATCTTGTTAATTCGCATGGGGATAGAATCCATTATTTTACTAATACAAGAACCACACATTTTCATACAAAATAATTTCATTACTAAAGCGGTCATGGGAAAAGAGACCCCCCCTACTAAAATTAATAGGTCTCATTATTTATCTAGGGAAGACCCTATGAATGATATGAATTTTCTCATGAAATATGATATTTAAACCAGTGATTCCTTATCCATTTTTTTGGAAAAACTCGAAACCTATCCTCAAAAGGATAGGTAAGAATGGATGTTATTAGTTTAAGCTCCTCACCTCTTCACCTATTGGACACAATTCACCTAGTCAAGCGTATTACTCTCGGCATACTATATATATATTCTTTGTTTTGATCACTCTCCATTATGGTGGGTGTCACGAACTTGTTAGTTGAAGGACTTTAATACAATAGATCCACCCACTCCCAACCACAAACCCCTACTACCATCTCAATCACGACACCACTACCTACTAATTTTCTACCGGACCACTTACCAAAAGGTGAAAATTGATACACAGTGGCATCACACTTTCATAGAACTGATAAAAGGGGAGTACCCTTTTATAATGTATCTCCATTCCCATTCCATTAGTTCCCAATACCACAACTTGTTTCCATGCATTCAAGTCTACTACCTATATTATACCGACATCCAAACCCCCACTCATCACAATAGATCTGCTATCTACAATGAGATTTTCAACTATTAGAGTGGAGTACTGAGTCATGGAACACATGTTTATCGAACCACTCATTACTCTATATAGTAGGGTTCATTTTGTCATTCATGTACCAATGTTTAGTTGTTTAGCTTTTCCCATCATCAAATTCCGTAATACTTATAAATATTTTAATGAAATTGCATCAATTGTACTACTTTGTAATTTGTGATTTGTGAAATAGTAGGCAATTGAATTAATATATATAAGTACCAGGCGGGTTATGCTATAATTGTTTTATGTTTCAGATGTTGGAAGGCCATTAGTCCATTGGGGTTGGCCTCAAGCACCTCATCATACCCCTATCTCACTACATAAACCTTGTGGTAAGGTACCCTAGGTATTTTCATTCTTGGTCACAAGTACATACTCTATATAGTCCGAAATGTGCTATATGAACCGGAACTAGGTGATTTGGTGGTGGAGTTCGAGAGCATGGGATCCCAAGTGTGCCAGATCCACACAATCACAATCAATAACACCATTCCATGGAACCACCTGAGAAAAGATTAGTTATTATTATAGATATAGTATCAGTGAGAGAGGAGGCGTCCAACATAACCCTTTGGGAAATCATGAATTCATCACTATACTAGACTACTAGTAATATGTTAGAGATGTGGTGATTAGAATCAATTATACTCACTCAAACTCCATTGTTGTAGAAGGTGGAACATGGTGGGAAGTGGGGTAGAATGACTATTTGGGTCATCGAAGCGCTGCATTGCCTTTCTGCTCGGTCCAATGCTAGAGACCAGACCACTCATCGAGCACCACCACCACCCAAACTATTCTTATTCTAAGGTAATATAATATATTGTTATAGAAGAGTACCTAGATCTACTCTTAGACTATCTATTATATAATTTCTGACATCTCAACTACCCTATTATTCAACCATTCTTGAAATTCATCTGCACCAACTGACTATTCTGACCACCAAGCTCTTCTAAACCGACCAAACTCAACCCAACAATGAAAATGAAATTCCATCAACAAATCATAGTCATACTACTACATCTACTAGTAGTCTTGTATAATACTCCAACTCCAATTCTAGTGCAACCATATCCACCATCGAACCCCCAAACCATCGACCATAATATGATGTGTCTGTATAATATAGTCCGACCACTATAGGATCCACTATAGGAACCAAAAAAGGTACCTATAATGGTGAATATAGTGGTACACCTATAGACTATATAGTAGATTAAATGGATAAAGGTGTGAGAGAGAGTTGATTCTCACCTATCTTACAAAATTAGGTGAAGACTATGTCCTCACTTAATGTCCCAATCTGGTAAGGGCTGAATGTTGTTCTGCGTATTTTCCCATGGGCGAGACTTGACAAATTTCCTGTAGATCAAAGTCAAATGAGGAAAACCTACAGTGAAATAATTAATAGAAGAGTAATTATGATTGTACTGATAAATAATCTCTCTAATTCCACCGTCAAACAATATATATGAGTAAAAGTTCATGGATATCCCATCGGTCTGTAACATGATACTTGGTAGACCATGGATTCACATAGCTCAGCAGTGTTTTTTCCCTCATTCTGAAAGAAACATACGAAATCCCGAAAAAAGGACATGAAGGGGGTTCATAAAACTATATAGGAAGAGTACCGGTCTAGTTTAATTGTATTATTACATCTATTTTATAGTAGAATATGTTATTATTCATCTATTGAGGACTGATAAGATTTCTTCCCACTTGCTCGTGCTCTAATAGTCCTATGGATCATATATCTTTACCTGTAATATAATTGATGGTACTGCGGTAGTTTCTTCTTTAGAATATTTTTTCCCATCCTGGAGTACACCCATTTAGGCTATCCCTACCCCTTGATTGAACATTCGTGCCCCATTAGTATTATAGGTCACTTCCCCGTTCTCTCACTAGATAGTGATTTCAAGTAGCCATACCATTTATCGATGCATGAAATCCCTTAATTACTAAGAAGATTATGATTGAGCATATATAATTCCTTCTATCATACATTGTCTAAGCAGTCAGTAACACATTATTAGGGTCAAATTCTGAACTTGAAGCTCATAAGACATGGAATTATCATTCTGTTAGATACCGATTATGTGTGCAGTAAGATAGGAAGAGAGTATGATCATTATTTCATAGAAGTATTCAAGATGAATTAGGCCTTTTGAAGGTTAGGAAATCCTGATTCAGTGCATGGGATTCCTAGGTGCTTTCCAGGATCTACTACCTATATTATACTAATACCAACCATTTCCTTTATACTAATCACCTACTATGATATGTCTAGGAAACACAATGCGATAGATGTACAGTAGGAGAATGGAATTGGTTTTTTTCTATAGAGGAAGGAATTTCATCAGTAGTAGGTTCTAAACCCTTATATATTAACTAAAACTTTTCTACAGGGTCAAGACATTATAAACGAAAGAAACAAGTACCATTACATTTATATCTATAGTAATTGAATGAATCACTCTTCTAACAAGCCTTATCTCCAGAGTAGTGAATGTATGTTAATACTCTTAGATACTCAATTGATTTTATCAGTATCTATTCCACCCTCAAAAGGGCTTATTGAGGGGTGATGGTAACTGGATACATGGTTCTTACGTGTGGTTCAATGATCTGACCATTATTGAAGGGTGAGTAATTGGATTACATAACCTTATAATGGCTTAGATCTTTGTTGCTTGACCCTATATACTTTACCATATGGTGTACGATCTTATAGAACCTTTGAGAGATTAGCCTTAAACCTGATAGGGTCATCAGATGGGACAAATTAAGAGTAGGAGATCTCTCTTACTTCAGCGGATATAGGATCACTTACACAAGAGCACATGAATCACAAGGGAATATTAAATATAATTTTGGTAGTTAAATAGATTAGCTTTCCATCTCACTATGGGGTTTCATATTCAATTCAATCTCAATCCATATATGCTCGTGGAAGGTACTCTTCTTATATTGTTACTGACATACCTCTCCTTCGAGTGATAGTTTTATTCTGTCTTGATTCTTTTGACACTATTTGAATTATTTTTTGTGATTAGTACGAAATGAGATAATGGATATAAGATATTATAGATTACACCTTGTCCTTCTAGTTTGTTTCATTTGATTTCATGCCTAGGGGAATCACTTATGATTGCCTTCCACAACATAAAAAAAGACTCAACTATTAGAATATAGTAGTAGGTCACGAACTCGTAATCGCTTTCTATAATGCCTTTAATTAATGAAAATAGACTTATGCCTGCTAAATATATGTATCTTTCTTTATTTATAATAAGGTCCTTATATTATGAAATAATAATAGGAATTATTCTCTTAAGAGGGCATGAGAATTTTCTCGAGAGATTATAAGACTCAATCCATGGAGCACTTATTGGCATTGTCTCATGTTAGAAAAACTATTGAGGATAGAAACTAGGACGTGGGTAGGTTCATTGATCATGATAAATGACTTGGTTCTCAATTAACAAAAGGTTTCCACTAGAATCTGTACTCCACTCAAATATTCTCACTTTCCAGACTATATAGAGTAGAGTATAGAATCAATACTTTCCTACCATATGCCTTTTTTCAAAGGCTTACTATAATCTCACTATGATAACTAGATACTTTCTCACCTTGATCATATTCCTGATATTAATAATTTTTTATAGGCTGATATAATACGTTTTTCATCATAATCTACTGCCACATTATTTTATATTCTAATTGTTGAGTCTTCTAAATATATACTTATTGTGTGACTTGGGAAAGAGTATTCTACCTTCAAAAAATCTATTATTTTTTTAGATTAAACTTACTAAAGGAATATATTATATATATTTTTGACTCGATCTCCTACTCATTGTCATGGATCGCTCAATTCGATTCATATTTGACTCCTAGGTGAATAGTTATGTATTAATCTCTTTAGATTTTTGCAAACTATGATCAAAGAAAAGATCTTCCATTATAAGAGACCCACATTCTAAGTGGGGAGTGACTTCTCTTTTCTTCCCTCATTCATTTTTGTTCATACAAATGGTCTACGAATGATCTTTCCTCCCCTCAGTTCAGAATGCTACCCCCAATCAAGAAGGAAGCATATTCTCTACCCTGAGACCTAGACAAGATCATGGAATACAATTGGATTTTGGATTGAATTATTTTCTTCTCAGTTGATCTAGAACATAATGGCTTCAATCCTTTTATAATCTAGTGTATTAGGCATTATTTGACCAGAACATGGAGGGCCTGGGATACATTCAGTTTCATACATTGTAAATTATAAAGATGGAGGACCTTTTCTACACCCACCTCTTCATTCCCATTTCACCCAATATGTCATAGCATATAAGTAGACATGGGGCCAACATTAAAGACCCCCGATTATGTATCATTTCAAAATATACAAAACTCTACTGAAAAATTAGTATCATCTCACCAATTGCTACTTTTAAAGTCTAGTTGTCTTGAAGCCTCCATCAATGAGTAATGAGATACTATTTTATTAGAATATGGTTGTAACAGAACCCAAAGCCTACTATTCTGGATAGGGTATAGAATCCAGATTACTTATCTTAGTAAACAAAAACTAACCTACAATTTGAATTATGACTACATAATGCTGCATGGTTTACAGCCTTTTCATTCTCTCTATGCTAGCCTATGTGCGGTTTAGGTTCAATGCCCATATATATTAATTATTAACATTCTAAAGGTTGAGGATTGGATAAACTTCAATTATTTCTTTAAACTAGATCAAAAAAATGTGAGTTTCGCATAACATAAAACAATCTATTTTTCACCAAAACGAATCAACAAGGTTCATCTTCTACCATCTTGAAAGTACTTTGTTTTTAGGACGTTGTGATAGTGCTTGTGACCCAACTGACTAATAATAATGTGATAGGGTGGATTATATAAAAGTGTAATGTATTTATCCAAGGTGAACCTACAACATAATAAAGGTATTATTCTATATAGTCATAATATATTCATCACCCTCTATGAATATAGATAGAAACTATACCTTAACAACATCAAAATATTTTGGTTCAGTCAGTTGTCTTCTTCTCAAGCCTTTAGTACTCTATAATAGACCACCATTAATAGAATACTTTAGAACCATTTATGAGAAAACAGAGGAAAGTGATCTAGGATAGGTGAACTCTCTCAAGGCCTAAAATTATTACTATATACAAATATTTTATACTACTATCTTGGTTAGAAGCAAGGTGGTGCTATTATGGTGGGGGAAGGGTCGACTGATCAAGTATAATGTAGAATCTTTTTAAGGTAGTAATAACAAGTTATGACAGTAATGAGAAAAAAAAAAGAAATGAGGGGTCTTGTATAGTTAAAATAAGGAGGATGACACTTTCAATGCATTCAAATTTCTTGTTCTGAAGGAATGATATAAAGAATAACCAGTAGTAGATTATGAAGGAACACCCGGAGCGACAATGATTGATCCTTCTCTCGATTTTTTTGTTTTAGATTCTAGTTTTCCTCCAGTGACTCACTCAACTAATCACTAATACTTATATATAGTTACTGAACACAAAAAAATATTGATTTTGAAATGAATCTTTATTCACTACTATATTGATAGAGTACCCATTCTTGACCTTCTTCAACTACCAAAAAATAATTAGGTTCACTCAGGGCTATATATTCAACTAGAGAAGCTGAAGTAGCTATAGGAATAGTAGATTCACCATGAACACATGAATTCAAATGATAGAAACATCTTGATAATAAAAATAGTTTCAACAATGTCTCAATGGTATGTTTGGTGTCTTGGAAACATGTCCAAAGTCAGGCCATCATTGTGTTAGGACAACTATTCACCAAACCACATATACTACCTATATCATAAAAATTGGACGGTGGATGAATTTTACATTGATATTCTGAAACCTCGACATGGGAACTTCTAGAATATTGTGATTACAAACAATTTTGTATATTCAGTTCGTCGATCTATAGTAAAGAGATCGATTGTAGTTTCCTTGAGTACCGAGAATTCCAAGACTGGAGTTGCTTTCCAATACATGATTTATGGTGTGTTCTAGAGAGTTCTTGATTGAACATCAGTAAATTTAGTGTTTCTGATGCAATTTGTGTCAATGCTAAGGGTTCTAGTACTCTCTCTCTGTCTGAATGGATTATCCTGGTGTTAAAAAGCATAGGAGTTCCTTGCTAGTAAATTGAATCAAATTAAGGGTCATTCACTGTTTTCAGAGTTTTATGATAATATAGAAGAGTACATGTCGATATTTCCTTATTTTATAGTGTTTAGAGGTAATGATCTAATTTCTAAAAGATATCATAGTCTTTTTTTAATGAGACTGAGATTTCAGCAATGGTAAGAGTATTGGTTTTCACCTCAGTTCACATTCAGGGTTGAGGTCGAAGTGATCGATTATTTAGGGATGTGGGTGCAGAGTAGGTTTTAGATCTAATACAAAGGCCTGGATTTAGGAAATTATTTTTTCTTGTTATACTCTAGTTAGTGTAAAAGACTAGAGTCTACAAATATCCCTCTTTCAATTCTAGGCGCAATACAATGGTATAGGTTTTAGGAATTTCTAATAAGTGTGAATATCTACCGCTTTCATGGTGCAGTTACTACCCATCTGTGCTATTAGATATCATAGTATATAATGACATTCTCTAATCCATCTTTTTATGGATGGGTGGGAAATGAAAAAGAATTCTATTACAAATATGGAGATCAGAAGTAAGACTCTTAGTTGTTTAATGTGAGTAACTGCATAGAAGGAATTAGAGTTTCTGTTGTCGAGACATAATGATCGGTCATTCTCTTGACCCATTCTAACTTACATAATTATACATATATAATATATAAGCTTTTAGAATTTAGATACTTCACCCAATTAGGAATTTCAATGATACTTAATATACAAGGGTTTAGAACTTCGCTACTTCACCCTATTCGGTTTAGAAAGGATCATATCTGTTAGAACATTATCACATTCAGTCTTGTTTTCCATTAGATTAGACGAAATACGTTATATATAGGTAGTGATAAAACCCCCAATCCTTTGTAGAACACTGGGTAAGCTAGTTTAGGGGTGCTCCAATTGGTTATTCACCTCTGTCTTTCGCTTCTGTCACTCATGTATCTAAGCCATTTAAATCTCTCTCACCTTAAGTCAAGACTCAACGTAGTGATTTTTCACATAATGATAATGAACTAAGGTTTTGAAAATCCCCACTCACTATAGAAGGAAAATCATCAAATCAAGTATGAATTATTGGTGAAACCATCTATCTTTTCCTTTCAGACCAGTTGATCTCTGGCTTTGAACCGACAACATGGGGCATACTAGACCACAATACTAGTCATTTTTTGGTCCAGTATGGAAGACCATTTGAGAACACCCACTTATGTGTTGACAATTTTTTCTAAGCATTTTTGAAATTAGAATTAACACTTTAGTTCCTTATCCCTATAAGTCTTATTCGTAGGTGAGAATAGGTAGTCACTCTGGTTTCCTGACTAGCTGAATACCTTGCTTCACCATTATCTATGTTGAGGGAATATCTACAAATTGAAAGAAAAAATAAGTAAGGCACGAAATAAAGAGATTGACACAAACTGGATGAAAACCGAATAAAAATATTCATTCAAATGTTTCTGTAGATATCTAATGCTAGAAAAGTTACAAAACGGATAAACAGATAACATGCATAGATAGAACTAGTCCAAAGGTTAAAGGCAAAAATAAATAGGGATATAACTTCTTCTTGGATTCGTAATGCCCAATATTTGAATAATAATAGTCAACATATTATAAGGTATTAGTAATATTGGAAAGCGTATAAATAGAATACCTAACCCATATCTGATGGAATGGTAGCAATCGAAATGTTATATCAAAAATAAGAACAAAAAAACACAAGTGAAAGTGGCTGGCATTCAAATAAAATACTGGGTTATAAACACTTATATATAAATATCTATACTTATATATAAGTGTTCAAAAGGGTGAGGTTCTAAAAGATCTGACCCTCCTACGATTAAAAAAAAGAGAAAGATTCAATCCAGCTTAAGGAAGCAACCAACTAGCTACTGCTCATGAGGGGAAGCTACTTAAACCAACTTCTAGCATCCCCTAGCAATAACCACTAGGAAACCTGGCACTAAGAAAGATAGAGAACCACTTTGGAAACAGACTATCTACACGTTATATAATATAAGATGTAAAACATATGACAAGATAAGTACTTAAGAAGAACTGTATCTTGCTACAAAAGATAGGATATGTGGAACATTAGTCACCACTACCACTGTTTATATGAAATAAGGAAAAATGAGATGGGAAAACATTAAGGGTGCTGTTATAATTTCTAGTGTATGGTAGGTGGTTGAATTCAAAAGTGAAAAAGAGGATAGGTGTGACAATCCTCTATCAATGGACAGTAGACTATATTGACATAATACCTATGGCGAACTCAGTTGTGGGAAGTCTACCTATACACAGTTTAGTTGTATGCTAGTGTCCTACTAAGGTAAGGTGGTAAAGAAGGTATAAAGATGATCTTTATATGCTAGAATACTGTCATTTCTCTATTCAAGGAATCCTAATAGTTGAAAATTCAACACAGTCACTTGGGACATTGTTTGTAAGCCCCATGAGGATGGTGGACTCAGATGTAGACATTTTAGGGATGTGAAGATAGAAAGTATTATGAAGTTGGGTTGGAAAATCCTCAATAATTATAGTGAATGATATCGTTAAATTATTTATTTCTATCGTAAAAAAGGTGGACGAACTTATCATTCATCACATGGATTTAGAAAGGATTAGAATGAGAAGGTTATAGAATCCTCACCGCTCCGATTTGCATCTACCACCCATATGACATGATGGGTATATATGATAAGTATAATTTTCGTCGATTATCCACTCTCTCTATAATTGGTGGTACAATTTATCATCTACATTAACCACTATATCAAACTACTATTATTCTGATTGTGAGCTAATTATGAGCGTGTTCTAGCTGTGAGGTCTAAGACCCCTATAATTCAGGATGGTTTTTAGTGGTATGGGAAGACCCCTTAACCAATATATCCAAGTACTTCTTGTTTATGATGGTTCTATAAGATTTGACCCTTTCTAAAAGGTCAGGAGTTCATGACTACTGAATTGAAGCTTCCTCTGGATCTGCATCAAAATGAAAAAGATTTGTTTGAGTAACCATCACATCGATCATGGATTAATATTCTCTACTACCTATATTATATCAAAAAATTCTACTATTATTATGGTCTCTTATCTACTATCACTATAGAGAAGTAGTCGTCAATTCATTCCTTGACACTCAATTCGTGATTCCTCAGTGGCATGCCAATCGATAGTATCCAGATCATGGTTGGTTAGGTATGCTATATAATACTTATGACATAGTGTCACTACTTGGTGTAGACTATAAGGTGATAGTCCATGGTTAGAAAAGCAAGGTTGGGTCTACTACCTATATTATACTGATATTTAAGGTTAATGTGATGTAGTTCTATGAAAATACTCAGAAATATATATAAGTACCATCCCCATTAGGTTATTATTCAAATTCTTGTGTCTCCACTTTCTTAGAGATCTTAATCTACTATGAGAGCTCAGAAGTGGAGGCTAAATTAAGGAGCGAGTACAAAGACCTCTAGACAATAAATACAGATAACTCGAACTTATATAGTTAGGGTTGAGGATGTTGAATGGAAAATGGAAGAATTCACCCTTAAACATGTTTGGACTATTGAATCTTTCCTAGAGTCTATGTCTGGAGGGAGTTGGAACATTTGTGTTGTTGGATGATTCCCTTTCTGAGTGGTTGGCATAATTTCCATAAGATCATTTCATAAAGTTATGTGAGTCTCTCTTGATTCCGAAGATGGGGTGGTAGAAAATAGTTATCTTGTTTCATGTGTCCCTTGAATTTCTCTATACTACAAGAAACCATCAGGTATGTGATCCTCACATTTCCTGTTCATAAAGGAATTATGTGACCATAAAAGTACCTAAATGGATCTTGGTTACTCAACATCTTTTGGGTCTCTGATTCATTCTAGTGTTCTACATTTTCAAGGGAGTTTTCAATAACCTGCATGTAATTTATTAGCTAAATCTAGAGCAGTTGAGTACAGTACCAGGGTCAAAATTTGTCTCTGAATACGTTAGGTGGTATACAGAATGTTGATGTGATGGACTAGTTTTATATTGTTTTTATAGGATAGGTTTCATGATGCATTGATTGGATATTGGTATGACGCATAGTTAGACACTCATGTCATCTGAAACATGTTTAAGATCACGTAAGATGTGGTCTAACCACTACTAACCACTGTATGAAGATTTTGAGCTACTTTTTTCTTAGAGAAGTGCCATGAATTCGGCATATATGATGGATCTAAACTCAGGAATCCAAAATTCACTAATGTCATACATGTCTTGAAAGAGAAAAACTGTTCCAAACATCTCTATGGATGTTCTAGAATATGCATCCCAACTTGGGGTTTTATTCCATCTCCATGCCTTTTGAAGTCGGGAGAGAGGGATAATCAATAAGATAAAATAGAGATGTTCTTGGGAATGTCACACCACATATCCCGAGTACCAGGAGCCTATTCCATGCAGAGGATCGAGTTCATTTCAGGCTCTGAGAAACCAGCTATGTTAGAAAAATTCTTTAGAAAAAATCCATACCTAAAAATTTTAATAAAAAACATAGGGTGAGCATATGAATGCCCAGTAAGGGGTTTAAAAATAACATACTATACCCAAAATAACCTTTTAAATCTCCTTTAAAATTTCCATAAAACATTTTCTTAAAAGAGCTGTAACACAAATATCATACCATGACAACTGTTATAAGAGATATAAGTGCACATTTTAAAACATGATAACATTATAATAATTCAATTATGGAAATGCTCATTCAGGATAACAAACAAAATACATTTATGTTGAAATTCATGTACAAGTTTAATAACTATGTGAAATGCATAATCAGAGAGGCTCTTAAAAAAAATAATAACATCAATTTCATCTTTTACACTTGTGTAACATACACTGGCCATAAAATATCCGAATATTGCATAAATAATTTGACATACTAATACTACTTGAATTCATATAATCATAAACTCTTTATCTAGGAATATTCTTCTAGTCGAATACTCCTCTAGTTAATTAATTTTTCATAGTCATAGTGAGTAATGTTCATATTTCGGACTGTGTCAAGGCCTCAACCAAGATGCCTAATGGTTAAGGACCTGGCCAAAATCCATAACTCATAAATGGGAAAGGCCTTGGATAATTCCGCTTCTAGTTGTCTCAAGATACCTACTGATGCATCGAGGGGATATTGCAGGCCCCACCCATCACATACTATGTCCAATGCATTCCTCATGCCTCTAAATCAATGTTCACATCACACATTGAATTATTAAAATTACTTATCACATATCAAACCAAGTATATAAATTACTTGGTTTCTTATATCACCTTACATTCTATTCATGGTGTCCCACACCACCATGAACAATTAAATCCATAAACTCAGGAAAGGGCATAAAAGTTTAAATATTACAATCAGTTACATTTATACATGGGTATTGAGTTTGGAACAAAAAAAATGAATTATGTGGTCAAGTCATTAATTAGTACATAAATTAAGAGTACTTATGATTTCAAATAAGAAAAAAGAAATACCATTTTGTTCACTTAAAATGACAAAGTCAATAACCATATTAATCAATAACATTCATGATCAAATAAAAATATAAACATAACATAATAAATAAAGGGGTAAACATATCATTTCATACGGTTTAGAAAACATACATTATATCAATCATTAGTTATAAATAATCCTTTGTTAACTACATTAAATGTCAAAACACAAATTTATATGACTCAACCTTTAACATTATCATTTTTTAAAAATGGTGAAGGTTAATGAGTTCCTATGAAAATGAATCCAAATGCTTCTAAAATCTATATTCATTAACTAAACACATAAAATGAAATAATTTGGAAAACCATGATTAGGGTTTCATGTTATGTAGGTATTCATCCAATGAGGCATGCATACAAGTTGTTATTGGTCAAGACAAAAACATTTGAATCATATGTTTTGTTCTTTCTTCGAAAACAATGGAACTTTATAAATAAAAAAGAAATAAAATATGGAATACAAACACATATACCCACATACCCGATTACATGCCACATGTATATGCAAGGTTCTTATATGATGTTATTTTGACACTTGAAATTTAATTAAATCATGTATTTAATTATTAGGGTGCAAATATTGGATTGTTTTAAAAACCGAAAATCATTTATGTGTGCTCATATATGATTATATGTAAAACATTCCTACACAATGCGACTCCATACAATTTAATCGTTTGTCATCTCACAATTCAAACTTACCAAAATCCTTAATATGAGTTTATGAAGTTCAGGTAAATCAAAGAGCCATGTATTTTATACACACCCACACACCCACACACACACACACACACACATATATATTTGTATACACATGTATATATCTAACTGATTACAAGTTTGAGGCATAAAATAAATTTTCATGGGTTGTCCGTACTTAAGGTCCTTTAGCTTAAGATCTAGTAACCCTTGAAGAATGAAATAACCGCAAACTATAGGAAAAAGTATCTAATATTACAAGTGTATGTACATATATTATGAAAACATAAAACCACACAAGCAAGACAAATCTTACTCCCCTACAAACCTTATTTATACTATGTATATCCATATTTATAAGAACATAGATGATTAGAAAGAAAATCTTTCCTTCACAAGTATATATGTATATAAATATTTTTTATATAGCATAGAACCGAAAGAATGATAAGGATAAAACCTTACATATCTTGAGGAGAAGTAGGAACTCGAGAATGATGGAGAACTCGAGGTACACATTGAGGTTCACCGAAGGCTTGGGTGCAAGGAGCCGAGAGGGTTCCTCGAATGCTTCAGATGTTTTTACATAACTAAACCTATACATTATAAATATATATTTGTTTAATAAAAGTTGCATGAAACCCGAGGCCCAACTGGTATTTAAAAAAAGAAACTAACAGACAGCCCTTGTGGAAACCGCGTGGGGGAGGGTCCTGCAACTGAAAAGGTGAAGAAAATGGTAATAAAAAAGGGTATACGGTTACTGTTTCAGGTCATGTCATGGGGAAGAAGACAATGATATGGTGGAAGACTGGGAGAAATTTTGACTGCCAGGATCAGGTTAGCCTAGAAATCAAGTGCTGGGATGAATCTATGATTTATAAAGGTAGTGGACGACTCAGATTAAGTCTATGTTCGAACAGATGACACGAGATCAGAGCGGCGTTTTAAAAAAATGAGTGGCCACCAATAGATCGTGCCAGATTGGATGAATCACACAAATCTGGTGATTCTCTGCGGTTTTTGATGGTCGAACAAGGGGCCTATTTCGATTTCCCAGATCGCGTGATATGTGATTCAATGAACATGATTTCATTTCCCCTGAAAAATAGCTTCCCACATCGAAATGGGGTGGCACGCCGAGGTTCCTTATAAGCCTAAGCCTCGAATCCATAGTTCATAAATCACACAACACACACCTAGGGGGCCTTATACACTAGCTCCTGCTCCCCTGCAGGCTTCAGCCTACCCACACTCTCAGCGGCTCGTGCCCGCGCTGCACGCTCATGCACTCACTCCCAAATCTCATGTCCGCCTCTCGGGTGACCAATCCCCAAACACAGGCTGGCCCAGGCATGTGCTAAGGGCTACACTCATCCACCAAGCATGTCCTGCCTCCCCCAACCCAGCCATAAAAGGGCTAGCCCTAGCAGGCCCATTTTTTTATAACCTAAAAAATATGATGTTTTAATGGAAAATATCACTATATAGAAATTATACTTTTATACATGCATTTTATTATAAAGTTAATGTTTGAAAATAAAACATTTTCCTAATGGTATTCTCTAACATTGTCCATAAATACTAATCCTTAAACATTAAAAGTTATAAACAGAAAGATAATTCTTATACTAGTGTTTTAGTGGTCTAAAAATTAGTTTAATTAAAAATATAATTCAATTAACACGAATTTAAACATAGTTTAAGACATTCAATGAAAATATTTACAACACACATGAGTTAATAACAACATGTTCTGAATTAAATATTACATTATAAATACACCAATGTATAATTCAAATCATTTCAATATGTTCTCCTAAATCTCATGGTTAAGAGTAGTTTCATAATTTTTCAATTCCATAACCTAATTATTTGGAGGAATAATATATACACATATGTTTTCAATTAATTAACTAACATGGACAAAAACTATTTTTATAGAAGTTAGGATTCCATGGTCATTCGAGGAAATGGTCAGATTATAATAGTATAAAACCAAGCCTAAGAGTACCATAAAACACAAAGGAGAAAAATGGTTCTAATTGTACCATTAGTTCTTAGTGTAGCCGCAGTGGATTTGGCTCTCATGTTCTTTATGAAGGATACAAAGGGCCCTTATTACCTTTTGAGGGTTCTTGTTGTTTTGGGTGGACTTGTTGTAATCTTGATATGATTTTTAATAAGTATCTTTTGTTAGATTGATTTTCCATTTGATCTCGTTGTATTATAAACACTGCGGTGTTTTTCATTTGAGTAAAAGTCCTTTCATCAATTTCGTGGGCTTATTCCATTGCATCATATTATTATTTTTCCATTACTGATAAGTTTTTTTTGTGTAGTAGAAAACATAAAAACATAGAAAGTACCATTACTTGAAACAAAAATTCTTGGGGTGTCACATTATTCCCTCCTATGAAGAATTGTTTCCTCGCAATTTCTTTCATAAAACCCCAAATGAATCTCTCCGATTTTCTTACCACCATCGCCATCTTAGAGGGTCCTTTGGTGCGTTTAGTGGAAAACCCAAATGGATGCTCAACTACTCAGGTCTTGTGATCCAGACACACCTCGGACAGAAGGGGTATAAATCTTTCATCAAACACTCAGGATTCCCTAGGAATGATTGAATGATTTAAAGTTTAGAAATATCCAAATGAAACAACTCACGAAGAACTCTCCGAACAATGTCTTGACTGAGAACATCTATGTCATAGATGTTGTTGTAAAGGCTAAAACTGAGAATTTGGTACATGTAATCCGCAAAAAGATTTCCCTCCAAATCTACCACTTGAAACCTTACTCTGGAAATGTAGTTATGACCTAGGGTGAAGCATTGGAAAATCCCTTCGTGGTATTTTCCTCTTCGCCTATACTCGGCCAGTTGTGTTGTGGATATGCGGTAGTAAATAGAAGAATTCCCATGACAGGTGTAGAGAATTTCTGGACTATTTTTCACTTAATATAGTTTATTGCATGTTTGTTGAAGGTTTTCGAGAGGTAGGTATGCCTCTTCACAGGTTTTGATCGCAATGATCTCAAGTAAATCTATAGGGAGAGACAATATGTGGGTTTGTTTTTCCATCTGAAAATTTATAATGAAACATCACTTAGTAATACTCATCCAATAGGTATAGCCGATGAAAGGGTAACAAAAGAAAATGAAAGAAGTTATATTTTTATACAATCACTGGTATATAAAATAAAGCAGGTCTAATGGTTTCCCCACATTCCTAATACATGAATCCCCAGTTCAAGTTCAAAATTCTCCATCTCCCAAAACCATATGCAACCCGAGCAATCAGGTTCGATATTATGGGGGAACTTATGGTATCTCAATAGATGGACAAAAGGAGTGTATATCAGAGAGAAATCATTATACACGTGATGTCTGTACACCCATCGGGTGGCTTCATATTCAAGAACCTCTAAATCCATCGCTTGATCGTAATGGCCATAGAACAAAACTAGACACATAAATGTTGCGTGGAGGTCTCCCGCTGCTATAGCTTCTTGGATGGACATGAGGGATTGGATACCCTCCACTGCGTTGAAGCATCTAAATTGTCCCTCATATTATTTTCCCCATCGCATGTCGGATTGAAATTGGGCTTCCATTATAAAGATGAAATCCAAGCCCGCTCCCCGGTGGAGTCGAAGTATTCGGGGAGAATTGGATATATCATAAAGATTTTTTCATGTCATATGAATATGAGAAAATTTTATATACTTTTCATGGATGGCTATTGAAAATATGGTTTCCAGGGCTTCATTGGGTTGTGAAATAAGGTTAGTAAGATTGTTTTCCTTCTTAAGATTAAGAAAAAACGTTATTATTATTGGTCATTAGTATTGCTTAAGTATGGTTTTATTGTTAAGTTCTTGTTTTCTAGGGTTATCTGAACTGAATACTCTGATACCAACTGTCACACAACAAATCTAGAGTACCCGGAGCCGGTTCCATATAGAGGATCGAATTCAGTTCGGGCTCTGAGAAACAAGCTACGTCTGAAAACATCTTTATAAAAAACCCGTACCTGAAAATTTTAATCAAAAAACATAGTATGAGCATACGAATTCCCAGTAAGGGGTTAAAGATTAACATACTATACCCAAAATAACCTTTTAAATAATCCTTTATAATTTCCATAAAACAATTTCTTAAAATATCTGTAACACGAACATCATAACATGACAACTGTTCTAAGAGATATAAGTGCATAATTTAAAACATGCTAACATTATCATAATTCAGTTAAGGAAATTATCATTCAAGATAACAATAAAATTACATTTATGTTGAAATGCATGTAAAATATTAATAACTAAGTGTAATTCATAATCAGAGATGTGATTAAAAAATAATAACATCAATTTCATCTTTTACACTTGTGTAACATACACTGGCCACAAAATCACTGAATATTTAATAAATAATATTCTATATTTATACTCCTTGAATTATCATAATCATAAAATATTTAACCATGATTTTTTTACTAGTCGAATATTCCATTGGTTAATTAATTTTTAATACTCATAATGAGGAAAGTGCATATGCCAGACTATGTCAAGGCCTCAGCCAAGATGTCTAATGGTCAAGGTCTCGACCAAAATCCATAACACATAAATTGGAAAGGCCTCAGCCAATTCCATTTATAGTTGTCTTATGAGACCTAATGATGCATTTAGGGGCTATAGTAGGTCCCACCCACCACATACTACATCCAAGGCATTCCTGATGCCTCTAAATCAATGCGCAAATCCCACTTTGATTTATTAAAATTACCTATCACATATTAAACCAAGTGTATAATTTACATGGTTTCATATTTCACCATAAATTCTATTCAAGGTGTCCCACACCACCTTGAATAATTAAATATTTAAACATAGGAAAGGGCATAGAAGTTTAATTATTACAATAATTCACATTTATACATGTGTAATGAGTTTAGCAAAAAAATATGAATAATGTGGTTAAGTCATTAATTAGTACAAAAATTAAGAGTACATGTGATGTCAACTAACAAAAAATAAATACCATTTTGATCACTTAAATTAAAATTGCATAACTATATTAATCATGATCATTCATGATTAAATAAAAATACAAACTTAAAATAATAAATATAGGGCTAAACATATCATTTCATGCGGTTTACTAAACATACATTGTATCAATAATTTGTTACAAATAATCATTTTTTACTACATTAAATTTCAAAACACAAATGTATATGACTCAACCTTTAAAATTATAATTTTCCATAAAGGGTGAAGAGTAATGAGTTCCTACGAACATGATGCCACCCGCATACAATATATATATTCATGAACTATGCAAATAAAATGAAAGAATTTGGAAAACCATGATTAGGGGTTCAGGTTGTGTTGATATTCATCCAACGGGGCATGCATAAAAGTAGTGATTGGTCAAAACAAAAACATTTGAAATGTATGTTTAGTTATTTCTTCGAAAAACATGGAACATTATAAATAAAAATAGGAATCCAAGTTGGCATTAAAACACACGTACCGACATACCCGATTACATGCCACACATATATGCAAGGTTCTCATACGATGTTAGCTTGACACTTTTAATTTAATTAAATCTTGGATTTAATTATTAGGGAGAAAATATTGGATTGTCTTAAAAACCTCAAACATTTTATGTGTGCTCATACATGATTAGATGTAAAACTTTCATACACAATGTGACTCCGTACAATTTAATCCGTTTTCACCTCACAATCCTAACATAACAAAATCCTTAATTTGAGCTTATGAAGTTCATGCAAATCAAAGAGTCGTGTACTTTATAAAATAATATATATATATATATATATATATTTATACAAATGTATACATTTCATCGATTACAAGTATGAGGTAAAAAATAAATTTTCATGGTTTGTCCGTACATAGGGTCCCTTAGCTGAAGATCTTACAACCCTTGAAGAAAAAACTAACCCCAAATCGTACAGAAAAGTATCTAATTTTACAAGTGTATATACATATATACACAAAACACAAAACCACACAAGCACCACAAAGCATACTCCCCTAAAAACCTTATTTATACTATGTATATCCATATTTATAAGAACATATATGATTCGATATAAAATCTTGCCTTCATATGTATATATGTATATACATATTTTTTATACAGATTAAAACCAAAAGCATGACAAGGATAAACTCTTACATAGCTTGAGTAGAATGAGGAACTCGAGAAGAATGGAGGACTCGAGGTACACATTGAGGTCCGTAGAAGGCTTGGGTGCAAATAGCCGAGAGGGTTCCTCGAATGATTCAGATGTTTTCATATAACTAAACCTATACATTATAAATATTTATATTTTTAATACAAGTTACATGAGAACCGAGGCCCAAGTGGTCATTAAATAAAGAATATAATGGACAACCCTTGTGGAAACCACATGAGGGAGGGTCTATCAACTGAAAAGGTGAAGACAAATGGTAATAAAAAGGGTATAGGGTTACTGGTTTGGGGAACGCCACGGGGAAGAAGACAACGCTTTGGTGGATGAATGGGTGAAATTTCGATTTCCAGGATTAGTTCGGACAAGAAATCACGGCTTGGGATGAATCCATGATTTATAATGGTATTTTACGGCTCAGATTAAGTCCAATTCTGATTGGATGAAACGAGATAGAAGTGGAATTTTTAAAAATTAATTGAGTGGACACGATTAGATTGCGCCAGATCGGACAGATCAAAAAAATCCAGTGATGCATCACAGTTGATAAAGGTCAAACGCAGGGTCGATTTCGATGGCCCAGATCACGCGATACATGATCCAACAACCACGATTTCATTTCACCCGAAAAATCGCTTCCCACATCGAAACAGGGTGGTGCGCCAATCTTCCTTATAAGCATAATACTCTGAACCATAGTTCAGAAATCACACAACACAAACCTATGGGGCCTTATACACAGGCACCCGCTCCCCTGTAGGATTCTACATACCCACACTCTCCACAGCTTACGCCCGTGTTGCACGCTCATGCGCTCGCTCCCAAAGCTCTTGTGTGCCTCTCAGGTGACCTATTCTCGAACTCGGGTTGGCCTCGGCATGGACTGGGGGCCAGGCTCAGCCAACCAGCATGTGGTGACTCCCTCATCCCATACGTAAAAGGGCTGGCCGTAGCAGGCCCATTTTTATTATATAACATAAAAAAATATGATGTTTTAATGGAAAATAAAACTATATAGAAATTCTCATTTTAAAAATGTATTTTATTATAAGGTTGATGTTTTCAAATTAAACCATGTCCTAAAGGTATTCTCTAATATTGTCTATAAATACTAATCCATTAACATTAAAAGTTATAAACAAAATGATAATTATTATAATAGTATCATAGTGGTCTAAAAATTAGTTTAATTAAAAATATTAACTCAATTAACAATAATTTAAACATATTTTAAGACATTCAATGAAAATATTTACTACACACTTGAATTAATTGCAACATTTTCTAAATTCCTTATTAAATTTTAAAAACACCAATGTATAATTCAAAACATTTCATTATGTTCTCATAAAGATCATGGTTAGGAGTAGTTTCATAATTTTTCAATTCCATAAACTAATTATTTGGGGGACTATTATATAAACATATGTTTTCAATTAATTAACCGATATGGACAATGAAAATATTTATAGCCGTTAGGATTCCATTGTCATTCTGTGAAATAGTCATATTATTACCATATAAAACCAAGCCTAAGAGTTCCATAAAACTCAAAGGAGGAAAATGGTTCTCATTGTACCATTGGTGCTTAGTGTATTTGTAGTGTATTTGGCTATTCTCATGTTCGTTATGAAAGATAAAAAGGACCCTTATTACCTTCTCGGGGTTATCGTTGTTTTGGGTGGTCTTCCTGTAATATTGATAGGATTTTTAATAAGTATCTTTGGTTAGCTTTATTTTCCATTTTATCTCAGGGTATTTTAAACACTATGGTGTTATTTATTTGAATAAAACTCTTTTCATCCATTTCATGTTTTTATTCCATTGCATCATATTATTATTTTTGCATAAGTGATAAGTATTGTTTGAGTAATAGACAACATAATAACAAATAAATTACCATTACATGAACTACAAATTCATGGGGTGTCACAGGGAAGGTAAATCAATAGCCCTAATATGCTCACTCATCTAGGTTGCAGTAAAAGTGAAGGGCTAAGTGTCCCAGTGAGCGATTGTGAACCCTCTCTAATAATCATTGTATATATTGATTACCAACGTTCGCTATTCTGAAGAATATATTTAGTTATCACCTATCCATGGGCACCTCTTCGGGTTAATAACCAATACTCATTTTAGAGTGAGTGTGAAAAACAAAGTCTAGTTCCCATGAGCACACAAGACATTGTTCCACCACTATAATGTCTATTAGAATCTATATAATATAGGTATTTGAGTTAGAATCATGTGAGAGAAATACTTCACTCACCATTGATACCATAGAAAGAATCTAGAAAGTGCTGAATGGGAGGCATTAGAGGTGAGAGGGAGCTTTCTAGCAGTCTCAGTCAATTCCCAAGGGCAGAAGAGATATGCAATAATACCATACATTTTTGTGAGAGAATAAAGCCATATTGACTGTAACATATGGAAAAAAAGATGAGTTCCCCTTCATTTATGAATAAGGCAAGCAAGAATTATTAAGATTCATTATTTAAAAATCTTATTTTCTTACTGCTTTATAGAAGATATTGCTTTGTGACTGCAAAATATGTCTTCAAATTAGGTGAGTTTCCTAGCCCACCCTTTGTATTCATTTAATAAGAAATTCTACTTGGGAATTACTACTCTTCTAATTGCCAATATTAAAAGAGTACTGAAAATTCCATACCCTTAAAAAGGGTAAGATCTCGATATTTGAGCCTATATTGTTCACCTTAAGTTGTAAGATATTTTTGAATGATGATCAAAGTTAAAGAAGAAATTTAGAAGCACTAGTCCCCTTCTGTTATGGAACTGGATAGCGAATCATATTCAATAGTAGAGGATTCTATAAAATTCAGATATTCCTATTGTCGTTATGGTATATAATATAAAAGTGGAGTTTACCACTTCTGGATGTATCCCATCCAAGAATAAGATAGAGATAAAAGTACCGACATCTAATTCATGTGCACAAGAACCCCATGAAAGAGCACAAGTTTCCATTCAAAGGCCGCATCTCCCTAATAGAAACTATATATAAGAGTACATATCCATTTTGGCATGAAAAACCTTCTATCACAACCCCTGAAAATAGGGAATTCGAGGCATACATCTCATTCTATGCTCTATTCCATATTCCTTCTATTATTCATTTAGATGAAAAAAAGAAAAATAGAATTATTAGCCATTCATCCTGAATGCAATTTGTCTCTTTAAAAACGGGAGTTAATATGGTCAAAGCTATTGACTAGTCTGGTGAATAGTATAGTGACAGGTATGGTGACTAGTCTAGTGAATCGCCTAGTGATATGTCTAGTGACCACTCACTAGGCCAGTCACAATCCCAGATGGGGTAGATCAATATAATATAGTCAGACCACTTTAGGAACCACTATTGGAACCAATAATGGTTCATATAGTGGTTCTTATAGTGTTCCACCTATAGACTATATAGTTGAGTACAAGGCTAGATTATACTGACCTATTGAATCAAATCTAGCATTAGTTCGAAAAGAAAATATGATACCTGACAATAAGAATGGGAGCCCCAGTTAAGTCCCAATGAATATCACCATGTTTAATTCCATGAAACCTTCCTCTAGAAGTTATGTTGTTTTCCTTGGGTCATCAAATGTGGAATTTATTATATTATATGATACCATTGAAATGTAATTGTGAAAGAAGTTTCTTTCTCCCCTTATTCGTCGATTAATATTTAGGTCAATCAGTCCATTGAATATGTATTACCCATTGAAAATAGACTCCAATTTGGATAAAATTTAATTAAAGATAGATACTATTTGAGGAATAAGGACTATGGTTCCACAACCCAACTGCAAATGAATGTCATCCTACCCTTTTAGGGTGCTTCCTTTAAAAAACTGAGGCACTTTTATATGTTCATGTTATCCCATCGGTGTTCGCTCTGATATTCCCTTCTACTTTTAGAACTCAGATGTTCATAGGCTTTAGACCATTGTAGAGGAAGTGAGTTAGAATGTTAAAAAAATTAAAAAGGGTAGAGGCGGAAAAGTCATCCTACAACTAGGCAGCCCGATGGATAGTAGCAGTAAGACTTCCATGCACAAGTGAACATGAATCAAGAACTATTAAGAAAGGAGGGGTGTGTCCTCTTTTTTTATTGTAAGAAAAGAATATATAATTAGTATTCATAGGCAATTATATAATATGGATCTATTTATATCGGCCAATATATATAAGTACCAGCCTCTAGCATGAAGTGGGGTTGAGGACAAGAGAAGAGTATAGGTCAAATCACAGCTAATTTTCTAGGGAAGATTAAGGTGGCACAGACCAATTCCACAATATAGGAAAAACATCATATTAAATGTTTCAAAAATATCTGACCCTTTAGGGTCAGGTTCTACAATATATGACCATTTCTAAAGGGTCAGGTTCTAAAAACATATATATAATTATGAAGCCCTTTTAAAAGTGTTATGAGATGGTCTGAAATATTAACTATTGTAGTACAATACTAATTTTGGAACCCCTATTACTCTTATTGATTAGGTACCTCCTTAAACCCCACTAGTGGTTTTCTAGATGGTCAGGTGCATGTGGGTAGAAAGGGTTGTGTGATCTGAAATGACCCATGAGCTTGGGGTCATATGATCCAAATGGCCGATGAGTCCCTAAAATTCCTAGAGGTGAATGTGGGAAGTGTGATGTGGCTCGAAGTGTATGGAGGGTTGGATGAGAACCACCAACAATTCTATGATTCTAGTGTCACCAATATGCCAAAAATTTCATGTTCATGTTTCTACCAGGTAGTGCACGTTTTTCCAATGACATTTCCATGGGATGTATCTTGAAATCATGTGTATAGTTTCATTCCCTTAACGGTCCCAAATGAGAGTTGTGTGTTTGACATACTACCTATATTATACCGAGTATAAATATACCACCAAAATTACTCATATAACAGTTTCATACGAGCCTTTGAGTTCATCCACTCAAGAGAAATTCCATATTTCAACTTGCTCAATTCGATGTGTGGTAGAAGGACTGTTAGATTAGAGTACTGAACACACTCATTGGTGGTTGAACTACGATTTAAACGGTTTCGTCAACTGCCAGGGAATGTTTGGAATAGAGAACTGACCATATTCCAATTCCAACTACTATCACGATTACAACACAAGTAGAGAGAGAATTGGAAAAAATATATATCGAATGAGTTATAAGCATGAAAAAAATGATAACAACTTCTACGCTCAATAATTTGATCTGACTGATCGAGTGGAATTGGAAGTCCATGTGAAATTCCATCACCATTCCCCCATTTGGAAAAAAGGTTCATTGATAACAATCCAATGGCATCGAATGAATGCGACCATGTTGGAAGAGTTTCGTGTTTGTTTATTGTTTTTCGGTTCTATTCTGCAGGCAAGGTAGCAGGTCAAGAAACCTCGTATTTGTGAATGGGTTTCGAATCATTAATCCATTTAAGAATGATGTTATATGAGATATCATTACTAGTTTAGATTGTGTTGAATAGAAATTCCAGAGACAAATCTATACTCTATTGGCAGTGGAAATCATAGGCTTGGTACACATTGATAATGTTGGGCAGTACCCCCATTTACACTATTCTAGAACCATCACTGAATGATCTGGGACACACAAAACGTTTTAGGGTGTCAAGCACATGTTCAGTTGGTTGTGATTGGTATGACTATCTATGCATATTGACTTTGGACCATCCATCTATCCACCTTTTGGAGTCAAAGCACCGTATTGCTTCATAGGCAGTTTGTTTTCAGTTTAACAACACCACTTGAGTACACTATATCATTTTTCTACTACTTTTAACTTCGATCACAACCAACCCAATGAAACAATTTTTCAATGGATCCACCCACCAAAAATGGTTTTGAATATAGATACGGGAACTCAAGTGACTTCTTTCTCATATTCCAACCTCTGTTATAGAGTCTTTATGTATAGAATCATCCCATTTTCTCTCAACTCAATACCAGATTCAAATCATTTTTTGAAGATGAATAATAGAATCCATAAATTTAAGGTATGATGAACAACATTCGATAATGAAAATACAGTATTTGATGGCCCTATGTGATTGGGTTTGCAATGTCCTTGCTCTATTACAAATAGATACAGTGGCTACGATAGCTATTTCCACTGGTGGAAGCGAATGGCACCTGACTTGGGCCACTCACATCCAGACTTGTCACTGGGGAAGATACACTGATTGGGTGGGTTCCCAATGGGGGGGGGGTAGAATCCTCCTATATTTCCATCAATACTATTATAGTAGAGTCAGGTACTCTTCTATATAGTCCTTTCACTGGGATCCTTGGCTCCTTGCGGTGATGTAGACATGATGTACATCTTCTTTACCATATAGAAAGAGTACATTGTCCAAATTCATCTAGAGAGAGTAGTGTTTAGGCTCAAAAAGGTCTATCATTTTTATTTAATAGATGGAAAAATTCCTTTTATTTTAATAGAGAAGTCGGTGGTCGGAGGAAGAGATAATTCAAGAAGAATCTCATTATAATATTGTCAACCTATAATATGTACCACTATAGGAACCCCAATAGGTTTTGAGCCATCTATAATGGTGCTTATAGTGGTTCCTATAGAATACATAGAAGAGTAACTGGCTAGATTACTAGATTGATACATTATGTATCCATCATAATGACTAGGTTCCACTCTGGTATGAGTCAAAAGGGTGAAAAAAGAAAGATAAGAGAAGTAGTACTCTACACTAATAGTCTTGGAACTGCACTCTTATTCATTCGGCGATGTGCTGCTCATGAGAGTACTATATTATAATAGTGATTTTGGGAAATCACATGTTTGGAATTGGAACACCGGCCCAATCAAGACATTATAATATAGGTTGTAGAGTTGCTTCCATTGGATCGACATGGTGGTTGCGGGCTCAAACGACCCTCGGAATCAATACTATATTGGATGAGTACCATTTGGGGGAGATTGTTGTTTCTAGATGTAAAGATTAGTATTAATATAATATAGGTCTCTACCAGACTAGTAGTAGACAGAAGGAAGGGAGGACGAATTAGGTGGAAAAGGTTTCACTTTTGAGGGTGAGGTGGTTTGGACAACTGGAGGGAAGTGAGTTGGGAACTTGTTTTCTAGATCGAATTCCATAGCCACACCTAGATGAATTCACCTATATGAATCAATTCGTAATGTTATTCCTAGTTAAATCGACATACTATATTTATATGAGAATGTTTGGTGTTCGGGGGTTGATAACCATTCAGAATGTACGATTTCTCAAATGAACGCCGGGAAGAACCATACTGTTAAAAGATATAGACATGGTGTTAATACTTCAAGAAGAATTCAGCCATGGATTTTGCACTAGTGTATACTATATATATGAATATTGATTCCAAGTATCCAATTGGTGTATAATCATGGGCTGGATCTATGGTCACCAGATCAAACTACTCAGGATCTTTTTCATTGGAGAAATCACTGGGCCAGTAGGTGTGGAAGGCCATATCAGTTGGCTATCGAGGTAGAATATCACTAAGAGTGTAAGGACCCAACCCTAGTTTCCCAGAGCCGGTGCCTTATTTGATTACATTGGAATATAAATATGGAATACAAATCCTAAAGGACCTAGTAGTTTAGTATTATTAGAAACAAGGTACATAAATAATTTCAACTTTTCACAAGGAAAGATAAACAAAACTAAATTATTCTACTGGAAACATCATGTCTCCTAGATTATGCTTTCATGTCATTCATAATTTACTTCTTCATGTCCTGATAAAAATGAAACATAAGAAAGGGGTGAGCTCAAATGCTCAGTAAGAGTATGAAATACAACAGAAGATAGCGTAAACAAAAGACATGGTGAATAATTGAAAACACATGTCTTTAATAATGAACTTGAAAACATTATAGAAGAACTATGAGATGAGTAAAAAATTCCATAATAAAACACAATCATTGGTATTATACTAGTGGAATAACCACATGAACTTAGATTACAAGCTTCATAATCAGGGATGTGCATATTCTGAACATTCTGAAACATTTTTTCAAGGCCTCAACCAAGACATCTAATGATTAAGGCCTCGTCCAAAATCCATATATCACATGGCGAAAGGCCTCAGCCAATTCCACATATGTTGGTCTCATGAGACCTATCGATGAATCGAGGGGATATTGTGGGACCCACACGTCACATAATAAGTCCAATTAATTCTTAATATGACTGGGGATCAACATAAACAACATATACATTCATATTAAAACTATCATATGAAATGTAACTAACTTTCCACAATCATTAAACATAAAACACCTACCATTCTGAGTAATATGGTGAATGGTTTTAGGATAGATCATCCACAATAGAGTTATTCCTAAACCATAAAATAAAATATGGTAGGTGACTTCATAAATTATTTAACCTGATAACACCATTGAATCAACAAAAGTGTTGAATTAGATGAAAACACTCTTATAAAATCATTAAGCAATTCTTGAGCTAAATACTCTTTTATTTTTAATAGAAGAGTTCTATTGGAAAAATCTTTGTATGAAACCATAAGTGAAGAAAGATAGTATTTTCATAATAAAATGAGTTATTTTATAAAGGTAATGGTTTCCAAAAACATATTATAGTGTGCCTTTGAAAATAGGTAGGAATTTGCTAAATTCCCTTTACTCGGGCTTGTATTTTGGAAACAATTTTGAAAGTTTCTTTTACAACATGTAACTATCAATAAACTAAGGAAGGGTTCTGGTTTGTAAACATATAAATGATACTCACATAGAATATATGAGGAGTATATAAAAATACATAATAATTTCATTGAGGTTATTATACAATGAAGTTATTACGAATGAAAATGGAAGTTCGGGTGGAAAAACCCTTACCACTTTGTATTCAAAAGGTTCATATGCCCAAAAAATTAATAATATAAAAATTATAGATTTAATACCATGGAGATAAATATATTCATGAAATGTGACATCATTTGTCATTATACATACACCAAAAAAATTATTACCTGTGAATATGGAAAATCTCACGAAAATGGAAGAGAGATGAAGAAACCCTGACCTTAACTCCGAACATGTTCTTCTCTAGAACATAAGCTACTGGAATATGAAATTATATTTATTAATAAATTATTTAAGAACCTATTATACATGTATTTAGTTTATCAGAATTTTGGTTAATTCATTTATGTTCTTATTGATAAGTTATTTTACTGAATTTCGTTGTTCTGGGGTGTTCATTTTCTTTATTTTCATCTTTGGTTCACTTGTTTTTAAGTATGTGGAACGGATGTAAAACTCCAGAATTGAAATTATATATTATTTATGAACATAAAAAGTTGTTATTGGTCATTTATATTACTTTTTTACATGGGACGAGGATGAATTGTTATATTGAACTTTAATGATAACTGTTTCGGTTAATTTGTGGGTTTTGATTACAACGAACTAATTTTTATTTATAACTTAATACCATTTGTAGCAAGGGATTAAAGAATCATAAATAGGTTATATTATATATAATAATCTGTTTTGACCATAACAGTAATGGTTTCATGACCAAAATTGAGAATGATAATAGAAATCGAAATTCCATCGTCCTTGAATGTAGAAAATTCACACATCTCAGACGGTGTTCTTACTACTAGTGTAAAAGAATGTAAAAAGGGGGAGTTGATGATAACTTATTGAACTATCATGAAAACATTCCAGTATATATAAGTTACTAGATTCATCACAAAATTTGTATAAGTACAGGTAATAGGAAAAGAAAACAAATGAATTTGAATGGAAAGTCAAAGAATTGAAAAGTGGAATTTACCTTTTGAACCAAACTTCCTTGAGAACCATCTTAAGGAGATGTTTTGGTGTTTTAATGAGACCAAGTCTTGGTGGACGTGGTGGAGGAGGATGGACAGATATTTGGACATATTTTGGAGAAGTAACAAGGCCTGAGAGGAATGAATGGAAGGGGGGCGAGAGGGGGTTTTTATAGGGGAGGAGAGATGGGATTTCTTAATATAAAATTCATTAATTTATTATATCTCCTCAAGACAAGGAATAGTGAATATTCCATGACCAAGAATAGTAATTTTATCATGTGAGTTCTAACCAAGTGGGATTACATCACTAGTGATGTATTGAATAGTGTATTTAACAGATAATTTGCATATACGATATTTTACCGTATTTCACTATTCATCAATAATTCAAGTATTTCTGAAAAATACAATAAATTTACCTGAACCAATTTTCAACTTGTAGAATCCAAAAATGAAGTCCATTTTTCAAAAATAATTTTCTAAATATTATTAATTTAATAATTAATTAAAATAATAATTTATTATCAAAACCAGTTTAAAAAAATTCATTAACTTGTTCTAAAATATAGGTATATCATACTTTCATCTTGAATATTATTTATATATTATCATAGGAAAGGTTAATATTCATTATGGTTTATAACTACTCATAAGGTTATGGTACTATTCATAAGGGTATGTTAATATTCATCAAAAATTATTTTAATTATATCTAACTCTGAATATCATCTTGAACACAACCATGTATGTCATATTTTCAAAATTCAAATTACAATTCATAAGTGTATGTTACTATTCATAAGGGTAGGTTACTATTAATATGGGTGGGTTACCATTCACCGAAAATGGAGTTTTTCTTATCGGACTCCAAAAAAACTTACTGATCGCAACTGTGTATGTCATATTTTCAAAATTCACATCATTAATGTGACAAAATTATGTTTACTTGGATAGGTTATAACAAAGTGGTGTTTGTAGAGACTTAGTGATACATGAATTCGATAAAAAATCTATTTGTAAATTCTTGGGGTGTAACATTATCCCCTCACAAAAATTTTGTTTTCGAAATTTGAAATTGTACATCGAAAGTTAATGGTTGATATTTGAAAATTCCCTTATGGAAACCAACACCAGAATCATGGTTAATAAAATATCATCCGAAAATTGTTAATGTAGATGAGGTGGTCACCCCATAAAGTATTCTTTCGAATGAGGTGACATTAGTTGGAAGAAAAAAATGGATATGGAAGAAAAAAATATATCTATGATGTTATGATGGAACATAATAGAGGACATGTTCAGATGAATTTTTATTACTATAATCTAAAAAAAGAATCGATATTATCAATGATTTTGATAATAGGAAATTTTTTTAAGACTATTTTCCTTCTGTTGAAGAATTATACTACTCTATATTAGTATAAATATATATTTTTACTTATAAGCTCATCCTTTTATTGTAGTTTAACTATCTATACATCATCTCATAGCATAGGTTACATAATTTGGTGCAGCAAAACATTAACCGCTAAAATCTCATATAATGATCAACTTAAACCATTTAATAAATCGTTAAAAAAATAAAAAATTTAATGATTCAATACATTCTAATGAAGTGATCTAAATTTCCAAGATGAAATTTTCATTAAACCTTAATGAACAAGAATTAGCTCTAAAATTCACATTCAAACATGTGAATAACTTCATCATGTATCCTCTTGAAATATCATAATAACTTGAATTACTATAAAAACCATATTGGAAACATTAATTATTCTATATTCCTTAAGTAAGATACATGTTATTGGATATATTCCTTAAATCCAAAAGTGTTGTAAACATCATTGATGATAACATAGACCCCTTGTTGACATGTCAAAAATCAGTTCCAAGGTAGTCAATACTTATCTAAATAAATCATTTCTCCATCATTATCGCAACATCAGATATATATTAAGGGTTTTCTTTCCCCAAATCATGTTTTTTTAAATGGTTTAACTTTCCACTAAATCACTTTTCCTTTGTACCATTCATCATGTGACCTCAAATCCTTAATGAAAGAGTACTATAGTAAAATCCTTATATATATCGTAATTCATACAACCAGTACATTTCTGAAAAAATAAACAAATGACATTATTCTTCACTAGTCATATTAATCATTCTACATCATCTGCGGTAGCATGATAACATGATAATTATCCAAAATCATCATTTGGGGAATATTCCTTTGACAATTGGGACATTGATTCACATAGTGTACCATCTCCTTAAAATTGAAGCATTGTACATTGAAACCATATTGATAACCTTTCATTCATGAACATGGTGTCCTTTTTCTCCGCACTTGTAGAAAACACCCATTCCCTTCACGCATTTACCAGGATGATTCTTTCCACAATTATCACATGTGGGAAAACACTTCTTTTCTTTATACCCTTTATCCCTGTATCTCTCTACCATCCTCTTATTATTTTTCATCCCTTCAAATCTATAGGACGTAGATAAGTCTTTACATACCTTATTAACACATGATATTATTTCCTCATATGATGAGGATACTTGGGATAAAATATTCCTTTGAAAATTTGTCTTATGACCATTAGAGATATAATCCTTCTTACTCTTTTCATCCCGTGCATTTGTGAAGTTCTCATTCTTCCTTATAGGACCAATAACTAATCAATTACATATTATATATTAACTAATAAAATTATGAACTCTCTATAACTCTAAACTAGGTATAACACATAACATAAATTTATGCATCGCAATTCCTAGAACCATATACATTGGTTACATTGGGGAAATAAATCCTTCATAATGGTGGGTAAATAAAATGTGAATTATTCTAAGCATATCCCCCAAGCGTTTTGTAACCAAGAGTGCAGTAAGGCCCATTGTCGTATACCAGGATACCCCTGGTCAAGCCTGAAACTCCTTGTCAGAGCTTTCCCTCCAAGGCATATCTGTGATAGAACCACCTCTACCTGCTTGTATCTTGATAGGGATGTATTTTTTGAATGATCCACATAATCTATTCCATAATAAAATACCAGGACGTTCTTGTATGCTTATCCTCAAATACAGTCTTATGGACACTTCCCTAATCTACATTTTCAAAATCTAGTTTCCATGTTTTTTTTCTAAACTTCCTCTGATACCAACTGTAAGGAACCGAACCCAGTTTCTTAGAGCCGATGCTTTATTTTATTACATTGGAATATAAAAAAGGAATACTAATCCCGAAGGACCCAGTAGTTTAGTATTATTGGAAACAAGATACATAAATAATTTCTTTTTTACATATGCAAAGGAAAAAATACAATAAATTATTCTACTAGCAACATCATGTCTCCAAGATTATTCTTTCATGTCATTCGTAATTTACTTCTTCATGTCCTAAGAAAAATGAAACATAAGAAAGGGGTGTGCTCAAACTCTCAGTAAGAGTAAGCAATATAGTGGAAGATAGCATAAAAAAATACATGGTGAATAATTGAAAACACATGCCTTTAATAATGAACTTGAACACATTATGGTAGAACTATGAGATGAGTAAAAAATTCCATAATAAAACATAATCATGGGTATTCTACTAGTCGAATAACCACATGAACTTCAATTTATAGCTTCATAATGAGGAAAGTGTATATGCCGGACATTTTGCATCATTTTTCAAAGGCCTTGTCCAAGACATGTAATGATTAAGGCCTTGGCCAAAATCCATGTATCACATTGGGAAAGGCCTCGACCAATTCCACGTCTATTTATCTCATGATACCTACCAATGAATCGAGGGGCTATAGAGGGACCCAAAAGACACATAATAAGCTCAATTCATTCCACATATGAGATGTGATCAACATAAAGAACATATACATTCATATTGAAACTATCATATGGAATGTAACTAATTTTCCCCAATCATTAAAAATAAAACAATAACTTTTCCGACTAATATGGTGAATGGTTTTAGGATAGATCATCCACAATAGAGTAAGTAATAAACCATTAAATGAATTATGGTAGACTACTTCATAAATTATTAAACCCGATAATACCATGGAATCAACAAGAATGTCTAATTAGATGAAAACACACATATAAAATCATTAAGGAATTCTTGAGATAAATACACTTTTATTTTGAAAATAAGAGTTTTGTTGGAAAAATAATTATATAAAACCAGAAGTGAAGTTAGATAGTATTTTTATAATAAAATGAGTGATTTTATAAAGATAATGATCTCCAAAAACAGATTATAGAGTGCCCTTGATAATAGGTAGGAATTTTCTAAATTCCCATGAATCGGGCTTATATTTTGGAACCATTTTGAAAGTTCCTTTTAAAAATGTAACTATCAATAAAATAAGGAAGGTTTCTTGTTTTGAAACATATATATGATACTCACACAAAATATATTAGGATTACATAACAATACATAATAATTTCATTGAAGTGATTATACAATGAAATTATCCCGAATGAAAATGGATGTTCGGGTGGAAAAACCCTCACCACATTGTATTCAAAAGATTCATATGCCCCAAAAATTAATAATATAAAAATTATTAATTTAATAACATTATTATGAAGATATTAATGATATGTAACATCAATGGTTAGTATACATACACTATACAAAATTATTACTAGTGAATATGGAAAATCTCACGAAAATGGAAGTGTGATGAAGAAAAACATACCTTAACTACAAACTTGTTTCTCTCTTGAACATAAGATCATGGAATATGAAATTATATTAAATAATAAATTATTTAGGAACCTATTAGACAGGTATTTATTTTTTTCATAATTCTGGTTAGTACATTTATGTTCTTATTGATAAGTTATTGTATTGAATTTCGTTGTTCCAGGGTGTTCATTTTCTTTATTTTCATCTTTGGTTCACTTGTTTTTAAGTATGTGGAATGGATGTAAAACTAAAGAATTGAAAATATATATTATTTATGGACATAAAACGGTGTTATTGGTAATTTATATAACTTGGTTACAGGGAAAAATGATTAATTGTTATAAATAACTTTAATGATAATTGTTTTAGTTAATTTGTGGGTTTTGATTACAACGAACTAATTGTGATTTATAACTTAATACCATTTGTACAAAGGGATTACAGAATATAAAAAATTAAATATTATATTTAATAATTTGGTTCAACCATAACAATAATGGTTTCATGACCACAATTGGGAATGATAACAGAAATCAAAATTCCATCGTCCATGAATGTGGAAAATTCACACATCTCGGATGGTGTCCTTGCTACTATTATAAAAGCATGTAAAAAGGTGGAGTTGATGATAAATTATTCCACTATCATGAAAACATTACATTACATATAAGTTATTGGAGTTATCACAAAATTCGGATAGGTAGAGGTAATAGAAAAAGAAAACAAATTAATTTGAAAGGAAAGACAAAAAATTGAAAAGAGGAATTTGCCTCTTGAACCAAACATCCTTGAGAACAACCTTAAAGAGATGTTTTTCTATTTTAATGAGACTAAGGCTTTATGGACGTGGTGGAGGAGGATGGGAAGGTATTTGGAATGAATTTGGAGAAGGAACACGGCTTGAGAGGAATGGATGGAAGGGGGAGTGAGAGGGGTGGTTATAGTGGAGGAGAGAGGGGATTTCTTAATATAAAATTCATTAATTTATTTTATCTCCTCAAGACAAGGAATAGTGAACATTCCATGAAAAAGATTTGTAATTTTATCATGTGATTTCGAACCAAATGGGCTTACATCACTTCTGATGTCATGAATAGTGTATTTAACAGATAATTTTCATATACTGTATTTTATGGTATTTCACTATTCATTAAAAATTCATGTATTTCAGAATAATACCAAAAATTTACCCTAGACATTTTTCAATGTGTAGATTCCAAAAATGAAGTCCATTTTTCAAAATTAATTCTCTAAATATTATTAATTTAATATTTAATTAAAATCATAATTATTTATAAAAAACCAGTTTAAAAAAATTCATTAACTTATTCTAAAACATAGCTATATCATAATTTCAACATGAATATTATTTATATATTATCATAGGTAAGGTTAATATTCATTAGGGTATATTATTATTCATAAGGGTATGTTACTATTCAAAAGGGTATGTTACTATTCACAAAAATTATGTTAATTCTATCGGACTCTAAATATCATCTTGATCACAACCATGTATGTCATATTTTCAATATTAAAATTACTATTCATAAGTGTATGTTACTATTCATAAGGGTCGGTTACTATTAATAAGGGTGGGTTACTATTCACTGAAAATTGAGTTTTTCTTATCAGACTCCAAATAACTAACCCCTTATAAATTAAGTAGAACCATTAGGGTAAATGTTCATTTAGATCTGAAACATCCTAAAGATGAAGGGAATTTGAATGATTTCATGGGAAGAGTAAAGTTCCTGAAAGAAAGCCAACAATATATATAATTAGCAGAACCAATTGGGAGTTATTCATTAAATTAGAAGCTGGAAAGGCAAGTGATATACCATAAGATGACCACCACAACTCGTTCCATTCTATATATGGCCACCCCCTTTACATATATTGAATTATATCCATTTTTCTTGAATTCATCATTGGAGTAGAGATGTATCAAAAAATACTAAGAATTCATATCATTCTTATATGTTATCACCCTCCCTGTTTCGATAGTGAGGTTTTGAACCCTAATATACATGAAGAATAGATAAAGTGATTGAGTCGCATGAGAAATGATATATTCAATATCAAAAAACATTCTCTATGATGACTATGAATTTCAATTGATTCATTCAAGCTCACCAAAGCATGTAAAGAATTGAGTAATTCCATTCCTTGAGCCACCATGGATGAATTCAGAAATCATATCATTTGGATCTGGAGAAATCCTTGTTCTCTATCGATCAAGCCCTATCACATAAGGAAAGTATATAGTCTTTAATATGAATGAAATGTTCCATCTACTTATACCTTGAAACACTACCGGTTTTCCAAAAAGGATAGTAGTGATAAATTCAATGAGTCAACCCATAGTATAGTGAGACCCCACCCCTATCTCTCCCATTTACTCTACAGTCAACTGAGAAATGATTATTGAAAATGAAACTACTCTTGAATCCCTACATCTCAGGATACATTCTCCTAGTTTCTGATTGACTGGGGCCTTTGAGCTGTAAGAGATTCCATTTTGGGTTACTACACGTGGGTTCCCAGGCCCATGTAAATTCTATAAACTACTATCCTGGCTTCCTGTGGGGTTGCATAGCAGCCCCCACTAATTATTCATATATAACTAAGTCCTCAAACTCCCTCATTTACATTATTGAGTGTTGTTCCCTTGAATCCCAGACTTAACATCATATCATGTCACTTTCCACTTACTGTTATCTGATAACCAAAGGGTCCCCTCCCTCTTCTGTAATATTCTACATGTCTTGGTTCTATTTGAGCATGTAAGGCATGCATATGGTTCAGTTCGGTGATAAAACATGCCTACATTCTGTTTTTTCAAACTATCCCCTTGGTCACACTATTCTATTCTTATATATGACTAGTTCATTAGACCAACACAATGATAATCTGTTGGAAAAACATACACTACCCAGATTCCCACCGGTGAGACTTATATGAATGAATATACCTATACATCATTGTTTCCCATAATTTATCAATTAACACCGCTTATCCTGATATTCCTCATCCCTTATAAAACAAACTGCACAAGATCTTCAGAGTTTTTCACCTATTGACCAACCCCATCTCATCTCCATTCCTTTAATCCGGGAAGCTAAACCAAAAATTTCAATTCCCAATAGAGGTGGGGCGAGTATGAACTAGTTGGCCCAATAACGGATGGATGGAGATACACCTGTCAGACTTGCCCAAGCGAGTGAAGCATATGTGTCTCTCCGTAGACTAGATCTATAACACCATGACCAGATCTTCAACTCACATCAAACCTTCCACCCATCTCTTCAAAATCTATCCCATAACAATTAGATTAATGATGTATTACCCCGTTTTAATCTCTTAATTATTGTTTAGGTACTCTTCCATACTGGTAATGGAATAAAGAATCCTCCCTATAATCCATTTTCAAGTTGATTCTCTTCTTTCGACTTCATTTTAATAACCTCACTATCCTAATTGAATAGATAGATCTCCCATGGTGTTTTCTTATTCTTTGTGGCCTTTTCTGTTTGGATATTATTCAAATAATTCCTATATTGATAGATATCTATTTGGTGTTAGTTATTAGTCCCTTTATTATTCACTCGAACTGACCAGGAAATTAGCCAATTTTTTACGACAATTCATATATGTACCAGTGGGTCCCAATTCCCTTGTTTCCCCCACTATGATATGACCCTTCCTAAAGCAATAGCTCATATATCATGTCCTTAGTGACCTGAGAGACCGAGAGCATAATATTGGGAGGTCCAATGCGTTTCGAAAGCATCCTTCTCATTTAGATTCATACTCCTCCATTGGGAGTTTGAGTATCAGTCAATCCATGTATAAAATGAATGGTTGGAACCCTTTGGGAGTGCATCCTTCTTGGTGTCTACCCCCTCAACATTGTGAGTAGGAATTTGGGACCAATGATTATATTGAGGAAAGTGATTCTACTTTTATATAATGAACGATTTTGAGAAATCCCAGTCTTGGTCTAATTTCCAAGATCACCTCTCCAGGGACAATTCTGATAGCAAACTCTTATTCATAAAAAAACACCACTAAACTAGTATTATATCTATTACTATATAGAAGATTACATGTACAAGAGTACAGACGAATTACTCTTTCCGGTAAAGGATAACAAAAAAAGATAATGAATTCAGTATACTAATGGAGATTGCGCTCTTCTCTCATCCATAAGAGAGGTATTTTATTTTCATCAATAATAAAATTGTGATTGAATCTCAGAGAAATTAAAATACTTCAATGTTTTGGCCACCTTTTTTTCCAAGAAGAGTTTCAATGATTTAGAGGCTCTGAAACCCACTCATAGAGATGCCACCCTATCATTTTGTGCAGTTTATTGAGTAGCCCACCCCCCAAATCATGGATTATCTTTTCATTGAGCCGTTGAATGGAATCAATATAATATAGGTATTAGATCATATCCCACATCATGGATAGTATGAATATGAATTAATATTCAAGAAGAAGATGGATTCCTTTCCAGTAAGAGCCCGATGGAGGGATGCAGTAAGGGGAGCATGGACCAGGTCGACCTAAACATTATAAGGAAAGGGGGGTAGGACGGTGAAGCCAATTCTAGAGACCAATTAAAATAACTTCTTTCTTTGTTTTAGTAGAATATCTGGGGTCTAGGATGAAACTGGAGTCGCCCTAGTACTCTCTTACTACCATTGTACTAAAAAGGGGGAAGTCATGAAGTTATCACATTCTTATCTCTCAAATATAAGATCACATAATAGAATTTATGTTACACTTATCACTTTAAATGTGAGAGTTATGGACATGTATATAAAATTTTTGATATATATCGACCCCTTAAATACTAATCAATAATGCATATGGTTTTTAATGGGTCTTTATGAGATAGGTGAATCTTCACGAAAATAATGAAGTACCATAACTCGACGGGTCCATACAAACTAATCTTGTGTCCAATGGACTGAATTTCTGGCCCTGGTGCAATCACCTAAGAATCCTCATCAAATCTGGATTAACTTATGGTTTTACCAGAGATAGAGAAACAATACGCTCACTAGTCTGACAGGAACAAACCACGCTCCAGAACTAGATTCTCTTCACGGATAGGAGTGGTAGTCAGAGCAACTAGGCGAGGAGGATCACAAATACACTATAGGACCTCTTCTGAGAAGGTTTCCTGAATAAACCAGATCATATAATCCATGGAAAACCACTTTACCGCGAGAAGGGTTGAAGGTGGCTTACTACGATAAGATCTTATCATGCGAAGAGGGCCACCAGTGTAGATAACACAAAAGTTTACAAAATAGGTACACCAGTCAGCTTACCGAACATACATAACTAAACTAGCAATGAAAGTTCCGCTAAAGATTAGTCCCAAGGTTTCATTTTCGTTCATTCAAATTCTCTTTCCACTCCATAAATGAAAGGTGTTTCAAGAGAGGAATCACGTACACTTACTAGTCTTTTTTACGAGAATAGAGGGTCTTTCTCTTTGTTAAAGTAGCCTTTTCCATCCCTCTTCTTTCTTAGGGTTATCCTTCCATCCTTTCCTTTATGTTCTAAAAATATGGTTGAGTCACTTCCACCCAACAACCAAGGTCCTATGGACTCCCAATGGAGATGAAGTTAGTGTTTTTAACCACTCCCCTTAAATTACCTTTTTAATATATTATGTGAATTTATGCTTATTGTGTTGAACACCTTCATCCGACATTATTTTCTAGCAAGCACCCCTATCACATAAAGGGAAACTAGAAATAAAAAAAATTATATAATACCTTTTTGCTGGCTTCTGGCCTAACTTGTCAAATATTTTTTAGGTTTCTCTATTTAGAGGGAGATCTGTAGTATCAGTGGGATCCCATATTCATTGTCTATTAAGCCTCACAACTATGGTTTTGATTCTTTTGTAGAATCCTGAACACCAGTTCTAATTCTCTCTCTTACAGAAAGCCTTTCTTATTATCACTTATCAGTTACATTATGGTTGACTCTTTCTCCTAATGTTGCAGAATGAAACTTGTCATGATGCACATATTTGCCAACTTAAACAACAGATTACCACCATGAAGTAGGGAGATATCAGTGTCACTACATTCTAAACCTCTTTACAAATGTTTTGTTAATAACATGAATTCTATCAATATAACACCCTATGTTTTTGAAAATAAATATAGTTTATCATCTATCCATTAAACAAAACTTTTCCTATTCTATGTTTTGAATTTCGAAAAATGTTCATCTAGAGTTGTGATCTGTAAGTCATTTGGATTCTGATATAACAAAGATGATTCATGGAGAATAGTAACACACACATATGAATAGTAATATGAATAGTAATATGACACTTATGAATAATAAATAATGATATTATTTTATTTTCTTAGGGTAATAAGATAATTAGATCTTAATTAACTTTCCAATGTCATATAAAACTAATTATATCTTAAAATTTTTCTTTTATAATTAACTATTATTTTATATAAAAATGAAATTAATAATATTTAGAAAATTATTTTAGAAAAATGGTGTTCATTCATGAATTCTACACGTCGAAAAATGGTATGGGTGAATTTTTGTTATTTTTCTGAAATTCTGGAATTTTTGATGAATAGTAAAATACGATAAAATACCGTATATTCAAATTATCTTTTAAATACACTATTTATGACATAATATTTGATTTAAGGAAATATTTTTTTAACTCACATGCACTTATAATTATTCGGGGTCACATGAAACAACATTATGGGTTGCCTTGATGGAAATAATAAAATAATAATTAAAATATTCAAAATTTACCCCTCTCCGCCACTATAAAACCCTCATAAGTCCATCTTCTCTTAACGACTCTATGAATTTAATTTCCACAATGAACTACCCAATAATAATTTCCTAGTCACTCCCCTTGTCCATGAAGCTTTAGGTCCTTTTAGAAGTCCAAAACCCATTTCCTTAAAGAGGTTGTCAAGGAGGGTTTTTCATGAGGTAAAACACCCTTCTTTTTCTTTTTGTTTCATTTCAATTTATCTTCTTTTGTTATCATCTCCTCAAATACTATAACAAATTTTCATGATAACTCTAGTATCATCTATATAATTGAATTATATCATGTGAATTTAAGAACCAACAACAATATTCTTACTCCCTCACATTTATTTTTATAAACAAAATCAACGTCCATGAGGTTCCAATTTATAACCTTCATGGATGATGAAGTCTCTTTCTTAAATTTATCCTTCATTACTGGTCATTAAAACATTTTTATGGTAGAAACAGAATATAATAAATTTATTATAAACTAATTAATATTCCTTAACAAGTATATCTACATATTATTAGTTTATATGAAAAAACTAGTTTATAATAATCCAAATACCGCACAATAATCGATGTAGTTTTCATCTAATTATTTTTCCTCCTTCCAGGTAACCAAATGAATAAAATGACCATTAATAATTATGGGTGTTCAGAAATAATATTTAATTTCAATTATAGTGATTTGGAACAATTCTACATGAACTACATTAATTAAAAACAAGATAACCGATTATGAAAACCCTGAAAACAAACAATCCGGAACGACAAAATTCGATATTTTAACTTATCTATAAGGACATAAATGAACAAATAAAATTATGATATACTAAAAAATACTAATTGGTTCTTAATTAAGTTATTAATTAGTATAAATTCATATTCTAGGTCTTTAAATTCAATAGGGAAACACATTCAGACTTAAGGTAAGGGTTTTCCACCTGAACATCCATTTTCATTCGGGTTACTTTTATTACCTAATTACCACAATAAAATAATTATGTATTATTAATTAATCCTCATAAACTCTGTGTGAGTATTCTATACATTTACACCAACCATGATCCTTCCTTATTTTATGGATAGTTACACATTCTAAAAGAAACTTTTAAAAATATTAGAAATATACAAGCCCGATTCAAGGGAATTTCTCAAATTCATATCTATTTTCAAGGGAAATCAATAATATATTTTTGGAAACCATTATTTTTATAATGTCACTTATTTTATAATGAAAATAAATTCTTACTTAAATTCTAGTTTTATAAAAATAATTTTCCAAAAGAAGCCTTCTTTTCAAAATAAAGGTGTATTTATCTAAATATTTGCTTAAAAATTTTATACGAGTATTTTCGTCTCATAAAACACTCTTGTTGATTCATATGTATTATTGGGATTATTAATTTATGAAGTCATCTACCCTATTTTATTGAATGGTTTCTACTAATTTTATTGTGTCAGATCTATCCTATAACTATTCACCATATTACTCGCAATGGTTTCTGTTTTATGTCTAATGATTGGGGAAAAGTTAACTACATTTCATATGATAGTTTAAATATGAATGTAAATGTTGTTTATGATTATCCCCTCCAATATGGGGAATTCATTGGACTTATTATGTTATTGTTGGGGCCCACTATAGTCTCTCTATGCATCAGTAGGTATCATGAGACAAATAGATGGGGAACTGGGAATGGACTCTCCCAATTTGAAATATGGTCTGGGATGTGGCTCTAATCATTTTAGAAGTCTAGGCCGAGCCCTTAATGAAATGTTTTAGAATGTCTGACATATTAACTTCCCTCATTATGAAGCTTTTTATTTAATGTTCATGTGGTTATTTAACTATTATAATACCCATGATTATGTTATATTATGGTAATATTTTCACAGCTCATATACCTTCAATTTTATGTTCAATTTTTTTAATGTAAAGTGTATTAATTTATTCACCATGTCTAATGTTGATGTTATCTTCAGCTGTATGGCATACTCTTACTGAGAATTTGAGCTCACCCCTTTCTTAGGATTCATTTTCTCAGGACATGAAGAAGGAAATTATGAATGACTTTCAAGCATAATCTTGGAGGCATGGATGTTTATAGTGGATTAAATTAGTGTTCTATTTAAATACATGATGTAATGTTAAACTTATTTAGGTATCCTATTTCCAAAATCTGATAATGTACTTGGTCCTTCGGGATTCATATTATATTTTTATATGCCAATATAATAAAATAAGGCATCAGATCAGAGAAATTGGGGTCAGGTCATTAGAGTTGGTATCAGAGGAAGTATAGTAGAAAACATGGAAACTAGATTAAAAAATGTATATGTGGGAAGATTCCATATGATAGTCATTGAAAATAACCATTGAAGAACATCCTGGTATTTTGGTATGGAATAGATTATGTGGATCATTCAAGAAATACATCCATCTCTGGATATGAGTTGATAGAGGCAGCTCTGGCACATATGTACATAAGAGTTAAAGATCTGACAAGGAGTTTCAGGCTTGACCTAGGTATCCTAGTACATGACAATGTGTCTTGATACACTCTTGGTTATGAAACTCCTAGGTTATATGCTAAGTATAATTCACATTTTATTTACAATCCATTATGAAAGATTTAAAAGAAAATTTTTCCTCAAAGAAACAATTTTTGTTATTATTGGATTAGCCATGAGTAGGATTTCTATATATGATATGTATTTTGATAGGTTAATATTATACATTATGCTTCATAATCTAATATAGTGTATTCAATTATCTAGAAACGACGCCCAGTGGGAGGAATGGAAACAGCACAAATGCTCGTGTCCCCAGCAGGGATTTCCCTCTGATGTAAGATAATGTTGTTGGCTATGGTACTTTGATGGGTGATAAGAATCATATAATTATACAGGGACAACTTAATCAGCTTATGAAAAATAACCGTACCTGTATGAAGCATCCATGTAACACCCTGACCCCAATTATCCAGAGTCGGTGCATTATTTTAATACATTGGCATGATCACAAGGAATCAAGTCCCGAAGGACCGATCAGTTTAGCAGTCTTGGAAAATAGATTACATACATGAATGCTATATTACACTTCATAACATAGAAAACATCATAAATAATCCTTTATTAATGCCATTATTCCCTTGTCTTATCCCTGCATAATAATCACAATACACTTCTTGAAATCCTAGGAAAAATAAAACATAGAAATGGGTGAGCTCAAACGCTCAGTAAGGCTAAGCAATATAGCGGAAACATTCATAAATAAGCATAAAAATTTAACGCAATTTATAACTAAAAAAAATCCATTTAAACTTGAACTTCAGCATAATATAGAGAAGATAAAATGAAATAATATCATTTAATTATTCACATTGATATTATACTAGTCTAATAATCACATGCAATATCAATAACCACTTTCATAATGATGGAATGCATAATGCCAGACTATCACAACCACGTAGCCAAGGCCTCGTGCCAAGACTACAAATAAAATTTTGTCAAGTCCTCGTTCCAAGACACTAGTTTTTCTCATGAGACCTACTAATGCATCGAGGAGATATAGCGGGCTCCACCCGTCACTTACTAAGTCCAATGCATTCCTCATATGAATAGGTTTAATCATAACATAAACATTCATATTAAAACGAGCTTACGAAATGTCAACAATTTCTCCATAAACCATAAATGGTATAGTAATAACACATCCACAGTCAAACATATCACAAAACCTTCAATGGAAGTTTTTTTTATAATAAATCAACTTCAAATAAGCTTAAAATCCATCAAAGGATGTTGACATAGATGAAAATGACGAGTAAAACTTTTTGACAAAAATATAATTTTTGTAAAATCATTTAAAAGTAACACATTTATAAAGGAAGTAATTTAAAAGAGATTTTTGAATCAAAGTGTCCCATACCACTTTTAATATTTTGAAAAAAATTATCATTTCAAAATAGTCATCTCCATATAAATAGATCCTTAAAATCATTTTTAAAACATTGACATTAATTAAAAATATTTAGAAAGATAAATCATTAAAACATTTGATATACTGATCATGATAAATAGTACCTTTCAAAATCCTTAAAATATTCATTTTTAAATCGTTTTAATGAAAAATGGACATGGATGAGACAAATTTCCCAGTAAATACTTACACGTAAACAATTTCGGATAATAATGAGATTTAGGAATTAACCCATACCAATTTGGTAACTTACGAAACATACAACCCATGAAAGAGGTATCATACAATGAATATGTAAATACGCAAAAATTAATGTTTATCACACAAACAATACAATTATGGGTAGTACATACACCACACAAAATGTAGTAGTTTCAATATGGAAGGAATCTCACGGGAATAAAGAGTGAGATGAAAACCCCTTACCTTGCACTTTTCTTTAGTCAAGGGTACGCTAAACATCCTGTACGAAGATCGTAGTATGTTATTAAATTATACCAGAACCATATTAATATTTATTATATCATACATTATTCATTTAGAACTTTATACTACCCATTTAATAATAATTTCCATGTTAAATTAACATTTTGGGTGATAATCGTTTTCTTTGTCGTTCGTCTTTTAACTTGTTACTCTAGATTGTATATCTTAGATAATTATTTAAATACATCCAGAATATAAAACTTGATAAATATATCATATATACTTATAATATTAATATGTATAATAGACATATGTATGAAATGGAAAACACCGTTTCTGAAGACGGTAGTCCGTTCATACGCATAAACGCTATTTCTGTTTTCATATTGTATTGAACTGAAGTAAGTGAATGTAAGTACATAAATACATATATATATATAAATATAAATATATTTATCTCCAGTAGAATTATTGTGTCATATATTACATAATTATTAGTAATATATATTTTTATAATTGTCGATGAATGCTGAACTTGGAAATGAATCTCATCGCGTCGTGGAGACGGTAATCCGTACATACGCACTTGCAAAAATATCATTCTTTTGATATTAAAATATTATATAATTGGATGGTATATCATATATACAGAATAATTAAAATGTTATATTTATTATTTACATGAATTATACATCATTATTATAACCATCTAAATAATAGTATATTGAATAACAATTACACCACAACGTGGAGACTGTAGGTCGTACGTACACACGTATGGTGACATGTCATTCACGGGATGGGTAAAATAATGGATTTGTTTGTTCCATAATTATAATAAAATCACAGTATGTAGAATATACTATATTTATTATTTTATAATGGAAATTACAAGGAAAGAAGAAGTTGAAGAGGAATGGAACTTTAAAGAGGGTGGTGAAGATGTTACCTCTTCTTCGGGTTCATCATTGTGATTTGATCAAAAGGGATCCTTAGGTTGGTTTTCTTATCAAACTAAGGCCTCTAGGATGTAGTGATGAAAGTTTAGAGAGTATTTGGGAAGGGGATGGACGATCCAAAAGGCTTTTAATGTGTGAAGAATTGGTTAGAAGTTGGGTCCATTTATAAGGGGGAGGAGGGGCTCTTTAGGAAAAACTTTAAGTATTAATTTTTAATAAATTCATATTCGGTTTATAATAGATCCAATGTGTATTATTAAATTTATAATGTGGGTATGGGTCTAAATAATTTCCACCAATATATTTTATACAGGATTGGGTCATTATATTAAACTCATCTTTTAGTTTTAACTCTTGGTTAATTATTTTAACACTTACCATGTCACATTGTATTTTTATAATATATAGTTAATAAACTTACTATATACATCCTAGAGAACCCCAAGTCGTCCCTTAATGATAAAAAAATAATTATATAAGTCTTTTGTCCGAAAATTAGCTTTTTAGTAATAGAATATAAATTAATAATATAATATTTTTTTTAAAAACTCGTTTATGTCAATTTTGACACAACTCAATAATTGATTTTTGATAAAGTTATAACAACTTTATTAATTATAAAAAATTTCATTTAAGAAATCCTAACATGTCATATTAACCAATAAAACTATTTTATGTCATCAAAACATTAAAATTATATTTATTTTAACATTTATAAAACCAATTATTTTATTTTTTTATTAATAAGGAAAATACTACATCATTATTGTGTCATATATAATTTTACTTTTTCAATGTCTAAAAATTATAAATAAAATATCATAATGTAGAATTTTTTTTTATTTTTATAATTAATGTTTATAATATAAAATATAACATATATAACCCTATGTAAAAATTGTTTTTCTAAAACATATAAGCTTATGTCATTTTTGTGTTTACTTTTTCTTAATTAAAATAATGTGTCCCTATCACCTTCAAGTGGCTCCATGGGGTCCCAAAAATCAACCCAAAGATGCCCATGGTCTGAAATGTATCAACCAATAAGGTTAGGAAACGTTTTAGGGTAATTTATTATTATTATTATATTATTTTTTAACCCTTATTTACCTAATTTACCCTTTAACCATGGTAAATACAATATTTACCGAAGTAATTATTCAAAATGTCTAAAAATTAAAGTTACCTATTTACAAAAATTGGACAGCCTGATTCCAAATATGGAATCCATTTTTACAAATTCAATACACATAAGTGGCACAAATTAATTTAAAATTAATTCCTGCTGTCAAAACAAAAAACGTGTTTTTAAGATATAATAACTATCAAAAGATTGACACTTGTTTATGTCCGGTTTAATTGTGAATTTATGTCCAATGACCTAAATTTTATTAATTATTAAAAATATATAATAAATATACTTTAAAACCACTAAAATTCATAATTTATTACTACTAATTATTTCAATTAAAAAAGTTGTTTTTAATTAAAATTTAGTAATTTTCACTATTCATCCAAATATAAAAGTTATCTGAAAAGTACCAAAATATCACCCTAGGATAAATTCAATATTCCGAATCCAAAAAAGAAGTCCATTTTTAGAGGTAAAATTTATAAAAATTTAAAAATTTGGTATTACTATTCATAACGGCTACTTTGATTGGTTGTGGAGTGTGTTAGAACTCGAAGTTGCGTACAACACACACTGCTGTATTATTCAAAGAGAAGCGTACTGTGGAAGATTGGGGTGTTACATTGTAAATTTTTGATGGCCCCATTCTAAAGAAAAAATTTATTTAGTCAAATTGAATATATAAAATTTTAAAATATTATATTTAAAAATGGTTCACTATTAAATGTTGGTAAAAGTGCATTTCAAAAAAATACTTCTTTTATCTAAAAAAAAATGAATTTGTTCTTACATTATGTCTAAGAAAATCATAATATGGATTCTAAAATTATAAGGATTATATAAAGTTCGAAATTTAGTTAATACTATTCATAACCTCTTTTGAACTGTTTTTTTGGTAAGTCATGGTGCGCTTGAACTCAGTGTTGCGTGTAGTGAAAGTTATTGACTTGTTTTGAAGAAGTACATACTATGAAATCCTGGGGTGTTACATTCTTCCCTCTATCAATAAATTGCATCCTCACAATTTGATATTGTTCTTCGAAAATAAAGGTTGAAAATAAAAAATATCTTTGTGGGAAAACCCACATCAGAAATTTGGTTAATAAAATTTAGTCTTAATAAGAAGAAAAGACAAATGAAAGGGTCACCACCAAATTATGACCTCGATTAGGAGAACATTAGTGGAAATTAAAGACATATAATTGGAGGAAAAATGTAAATATTTAACAGTAGTTATTGAGAACATCATTCATAAACATGTTTAAAATTAAGGTCCTTAAATTCATTAATCTATGATGATTTAAAATGCCATCTGTTCAACAAGACATAAGGTATTAGGATAACACATTTTTTGTTATAATATCCCTTCAATAAATTATAAGAATTAATCTCTTCATAGAATAAGAGGTGAAGAAAAATATATAGTTGAAAATTAGAGTTCCATCTGTTAACTAATTTCTATCACCAACTCATCTTTCACTCTAAAAGACAATAGAACTAAAAAAAAATATTCTACTTAACCTATCTGTTTGGGGTTAAAAAATGAATTTATAATTCATCTAAAAGACATTCTTAAAATAAACTACGTTATTTAATCCAAGACATCTCATGGGCCAGTGGTAGGTGATACACCCTTATCGCCCTTCGGTTGCGGGCTCAAGTCTCACGGCCTTGCTGATCGCGATGATTTGCTGCCCGACCTCCGGGTTGTCCTTTTATGGAAATCCAAAATTAATCTCAAACTAGAATTATCCAAAATAATTCTATCCAAACTCACAGTAAAACATTTATAACGAAGGTAAACATAATGTAGATACTTTTAACCCCGTAATAGCATGTGAATACCTTCATCGTGTATTCTTTTAAAACGCTGAAACATCCTGAATTACCATAATCCTTATTGATAACATTTATGCTCTCTTATTACATATAGAATACTGGATATACTTCATCCAACCAAAAATGTTGTACACTCCAACAATGATGGAATATACAAATCATTAACCGGTTTCAAGGAAGTCATGAATATCCAATATAATTTACCCAAATCAACCATATCTTAATCCAAAATCAGTACCTCAATATTAGGACCATATTAAGGTTTATCTTTCCTTCAACCATGTAATTTCCAAAAAGTTTAACTCGTTGTAGAGTCACTTTTCTTAGTACCATAAAATCTCAAATCCTCAATGAAATAGTACTGTAGTATAATCCTTATATACTGCATAATTATTATAACAAGTACATTGTTGATACAACACTCAAATGACATAATCAACATAATAAATCGAATCATTCCTCTTCATCTGTGGTAGTATCATAACATGATTATTATCCAATAGAATCATTTGTGGCATAGTCTGATGATAGGGACATAGGTTCACGTAGTGTCCAAACTCATTGAAAATGAAGCATTGTACTTTGGAAACAATTTTCTTACCCTAGCAGTCACGTACTTATTGCCCTTTTCCTCCACACTTATAACAAACTCCCATTCCTTTATGGAAAGTTCCAGGGTGTTTCCTCCCACAGTTATCACATATGGGGAAATTATTATTTTCCCTCTTCCCTTTATCTGTCTTTCTCTCTTCCATCATTTTCTTCTCTTTCTTCCCTTCAAATCCATAAGACTCAGTAAACTCTTTACTTATCTTATCAACACATGATACTATTTTTCATATGATGATAATACATGGGGGACTATTTCCCTTCTAATTGATGGCTTAATACCATGAAATATATGATCCTTCTTACTCTTTGGATCATACGTATTGCTAGAGTTCACATTCCTTCCACTGGGATCCATTTCTATACAATAGCGTAAACTAGGTCAGTTTATGAATTGCAATGAATAATTCCAAACATGAAAATTCCTAACATAAATTGAATAGTTTATGGACATAATCCATAATCACACAAATGTTTTAATTGAGGAGGTATATACTCATAAACCCTTCATAGTGGTTTGTAAATAAAATGAGAATTATCTTAAGAATATCCCCCAGGAGTGTCGTAAACAAGAGTGCAGCAATGGCTGTTGTCGTGTACCAGTTCCCGTTCGAGTCTAACTCAAAGCGGTGTTTTCAGGTTTTATCCATAGGTAAATCTTTGCCAGAGCCTCCACTACCTGCTCGTATCCAGACATGGATGTATTGCTCGGAAAACTCACAAAATCTCTACAATACCAAAATTCTAGGAAGTTCTTCTATAATAATCCTCAAAGTCTATCTTAGGGAAATGTGCTCTAATCAGAGTTTATCTAAATCTATCTTCCAAGGTTATTGCTAAACTTCCTCTGATACCAACTGTAACGCCCCGAACCCAGTTAACCAGAGTCGGTGCATTATTTTAATACATTGGCATGATTACAAAGAATCATGTCCCGAAGGACTGATCAGTTTAACAGTCTTGGAAAATAGATTACATACATGAATGTTACATTACACTTCATAAAATACAAAACAACATAAACAATCCTTTATAAATGACATTATTCCCTTGTCATAACCCTGCATATCAATCACAATACACTTCTTCAAATCCTAGGAAAAATAAAACAAAGAAATGGTTGAGATCAAACGCTCAGTAAGGGTAAGCAATACAACGAAAACATTCATAAATAAGAATAAACATTTCAGACATTGTATAACTAAAACAAAAGCCTTTTAAACTTGAACATCAGCATAATATGGAAAATATAAAATGAAATAATTCCTTTTACTTATTCACATTGATATTATACTAGTCGAATAATCACAAGAAATATCAATAACCACTTTCATAATGACGTAATGCATAATGCCAGACTATCATAACCACGTAGCCAAGGCCGCGTTCCAAGACTACAAATAATATTTTGTCAAGGCCTCATTCTAAGACACTATTTTGTCTCATGAGACCTATCGATGCTTCGAGGAGCTATAGTGGGCTCCACCCTTTACTTACTAAGTCCAATGCATTCCTCATATGAATAGGTTTAAACACAACATAAACATTCGTATTAGAAATTACACACGAAATGTCAATACTTTATCCATAAACCATGAATGGTATAGAAATAAAACATCCATAGTCAAACATATAACAAAACCTTAAATGGAAGTTCTGTATAATGAATCAACTTCAAATAAGCATAAAATCTATCAAAGGATGTTGACATAGAAGAAAATGATGAGTAAAACTTTTTGAGAGAAATATCCTTTTTTTAAATCATTTAAAAGGCACACATTTACAAAGGAAGTAATATAAAATAGATTTTTGATTCAAAGTGTCCCATACAACTTTTACACTTTTGAAAAGAATTTTCATTTCAAAACAGTCATGTCCATATAAATAAATCCTTAAAATCATTTTGAAACATAGATAGTAATTAAAAAGATTTAGAAAGATAAATCTTTTAAAAATTCGATATTCTGATCTTGATAAAGAGTACCTTTCAAAATCCTTAAAATCTTCATTTTGAAATCATTTTTATGAAAAATGGACATGGATGATAAAAATTTCCCAGTAAATACTTACACATATACAATCTCTGATGATAATGAGATTGAAGAATTAACCCTTACAAATTTGGTAACATACGAAACATACAACCCATGAAAGAGGTATCATACAATGAATATGTAAATACACATAAATTAAACTTTATTACAAAAAGAATAAAATTATGTGCAGTACATAAACCACACAAAAGGTGATAGTGACAATATGGCATGAATCTCGCGGGAATAATGGGTGAGATGAAAACCCCTTACCTTGCACTTTCCTTTAGTGAAAGGAATGTTTAACCTCCTGTTCAAAGATCATAGTATGTTATTAAATTATACCATAACCATATTAATATTTATTATATCATACATGATTCATTTATGACTTTATACAACCCATTTAATAATAATTTCCATGTTAAATTAACATTTCTTGTGATAATAATTTTCTATATCGTACATGTTTTACCTTGTTACTCTTGATTGTGTCTCTTAGATCATAATTTAAATAAGTCCAGAATATAAAACATGATAAATATATCATATATATTTATAATATAAATATGTATAATAAACATATATATGAAATGGAAAACACAGTTTATGGACACGGTAGTCCGTACGTATGCATAAACGCTGTTTCTGTTTTCATATAGTATTGAACAGAAGTAAATGAATGTAAGTACATAAATACTTATAAATATAAATATAAATATCTCCAGTAGCATTATTATGTCATATATTACATAATTATTAGTAATAAATATTTTTATAATCGTCGATGAATGGTGAACTTGGAAATGAATCTCGTCGCGTCGTGGAGACGGTAATCCGTACGTACGCACGAGCGAAAATATCGTTCTTTTGATATTAAAATTAATATATAATTTGATGGAATATCATATATAAAGAATAATTATCTTGTTATTTATTATTATTTACATGAATTATTCATCATTATTATAACCATCTAAATAATAATATATTGAGTAACAATTACACCACAACGTGGAGACGGTATGTCGTACGTACGCACGTATGGTGACATGTCATTCAAGGGATGGGTAGAATAATGAATTTGTTTATTCCATTATTATAATAACATCACAGTATATAGAAGATACTATAGTTATTATTTTAGAATGAAAATAACATGTAACGAAGATGTTGAAGAGGAAAGGAACATTAAAGAGGGTGGTGAAGATGTTACCTTTTCTTCGGGTTCTTCCTTTTGATTTGATCAAAAGGGATCCCTAGGTTGGTATTCTGATCAAAATAAGGCCTCTAAGATGAAGTGATGGAATTTGAGAGAGTATTTGGGCAGGGTTTGGCCGAACCAAAAGGCTTTGAAGGTGTGAAAAATTGGTTAGAAGTTGGGTCCTTTTATAAGGCAGAGGAGGGACTCTTTAGAAAAAACATAAAGTATTAATTTATAATAAATTCATATTCGGTTTATAATTGATAAAAAGTGTATTATTAAATGTATAATTTGGGAATGGTTCTAAATAATTTCATCCAATATATTTTAGATAGGGTGGGTTTTTATTTTAAACTTATATTTTAGTTTTAACTCTTGGTTAATTAGTTTAACACTTACCATGTCACATTGTATTTTTATAATATATAGTTAATAAAAATACTATATACATCCAAGAGATCACCAAGTGGTCCTTTAATGATACACCTATAATGATATAAGTCATTTGGCCGAAAATTAGGTTTTTAGGAATAGAATATAAATTAATAATATAATATTTGTTCTAAAAACTCATTTTTGTCAATTTTGACACTACTCAATAAATGGTTTTTTTAAAGTCATAACAACTTTATTAATTCGAACCAAATTCATTTAAGAAATCCTAACATGTCTTATAAACCAATAAAATTCTTTCATGTCATCAAAACTTTCAAATTATATTTATTCTAACATTTATAATAACAATTATTTGATTCTTTCATTAATAAGGAAAATACTACATCATTATTGTGTCATATATATTATTACTTTTTCAATGTATAAAAATTATAAATAAAATTTAATTATGTAGGAAATATTTTTATCTTTATAATTAATATTTATAATCAAAAATATAACATATATAACCCTATGTAAATTTTTTTTTCTAAAAGATATAAGCTTATGTCATTTTTGAATTTACTTCATCTTAATTAAAATAAAGTGTCCCTATCACCTACATGTGGCACCATGGGGTAACAAAAATCGACCCAAGGATGACCATGGTCGTAAATGTATCCACCAATATGTTTAGGGCACGTTTTAGGGAAATTTATTATTATTATAATATTATTTGTTAACCCTTATTTACCGGTTTTACCCTTTAACCATGGTAAATAAAATATTTACCGAAGTAATTAATCAAAATGTCTAAAACTTAAAGCTTCCTATTTACACAATTTGGACATCCTAATTCAAAATATGGAATCAATTTTTCCAAATTCAAAACACAGAAGTGGAAAAAATTAATTAAAAATTAATTTCCACTGTCAAAACAAAAAGTGTGTTTTTAAGATATAATAACTATCAAAAGATCGACACTTGTTTATGTTCGGTTTAATAGTGAAATTATGTCCAACGAACAACATTGTATTAAATGGTAAAAATATATTCTAAATATACTTTAAAACCACTCAAATTCGTAATTTATTACTACTAATTATTTTGATTAAAAAAAGTTGTTTTAATTAAAATTTAGTAATTTTCACTATTCATAAAAATATAAAAGTTATCCGAAAATTACCAAAATTTTACCCTAGGATAAATTCAATATTACGAATCCAAAAATAAAGTCCATTTGGAGCGATAGAATATATAAAATTTTAAAAAGTGGGTATTACTATTCATAACGACTACTTTGATTGGTTGTGGAGTGTGTTAGAACTCGAAGTTACGTACAACACACGCTACTGTATTATTTAATGAGAAGCGTACTGTGAAATCCTGGGGTGTTACACTGTAAATTTGTGATGTCCCAACTCTAAAGAATAAATTTATTTAGTCAAATTGAATATATAAAAGTTTAAAATATCATATTTAAAAAGGGTTCAATATTAAAAGTTGGTAAAAGTGCATTTTCAAAAAAAAATACATATTTTATCAGAAAAAATAAATTTGTTCTTACATTATGCCTAAGAAACTCATAATATAGATTCTGAAATTATAAGGATTATATAAAGTTCAAAATTTAGTTAATACTATTCATAACCTCTTTTGAATGGCTTGTTTGGTAAGTCATGGTGCACATGAACCCGGTGTTGAGTGTAGTGCAAGTTATTGACTTGTTTTGAAGAAGTACATACTATGAAATATTGGGGTGTTACAATCCAGATCCACCATATGGAGGAGCTATGTTAGATTTCTTTATATGACAACAACCTCTATAATTCAATGGGAATACAAAACCATTTGTTCCTTAAGAGTGAAGAAGTTCCCTAGAGAATACATTACTCTCTTTGTGATGTAATGAAAGAGAGAAGGTCGTCATGGAAATTTATCATCTATTAGAAGATGTGGATTAGTGGTGCTCATTAATCCAAAACAAAAAAGGAAGAGGATGAGATAGAAGATATGGAATTGGGAGACTTTAATGAAATCTTCCTATAGATATACTTTCCTCATGGACAACAAGCTGTGGAAAGGAAATTTCTAAATTTTTTGGAAAAATGAAGATGTCAATGTTGAAAGTTGTGAATATAACATCTCAAGGTTTTCAAGACATTCTATGGACTACATATGAAATCCATGGAGAAAAATTGATCGAGTCATTGATGGCCTAAATCCATTCCTCTGGAGGGCTCTGGTCTCCTAGATTTTCTCAACGTATAAAGATATAGTTTAATGTTATATTAAGATAGAAAACAAATTCTCTAAGACCATTTACATTAAGGGAAAGAAAGAGAGGAGTATGGTTTCTGAAAATGATGGATAAGGAAATAAGGAAACATGGATGAAGGGAAGAGTTTAATTTACACCCTTTGATAACTGTGGAAGGAAACACCTTTGTGTCTGCATAAATGGAAAATGAGTATGATAAAAATGTTGAATGAAGGGCCATCTTGCTGGTGATTATAAGGAAAAGAAGGAAGATATTAATTTTCAATACTACAATTTTCAGGAGAGGGGACACTATGCTAATGATTGTCCAAAGCAACAAGGAAACATGCAACAGAAAATGCCAATGGAGTTGGGACAAGCTTATGCAATCACAACCCCTGATATTGATGTTTTTAATGATGTTGTGTTAAGTAGTTTAATAATTTCTTCAAAATTAGCCGATGATTTATTTGATTCTCGATCATCTCATTCTATCATATCTTCCCTGTTTTCCAAGAAAATTAGATATTTACAATTTTAATTATTAAGGGAGTTGTCAGTCAAAACACCTATGATAATTATCATTGCAACAACTTTTTGTGAATCAATTTCCATAATGGCATATAAACGAGATTTATCTACTGATCTTACTTCATACCCATGTTTAATTTGATGTAATACTCGGTATGGATTATATTTCATATGTTGATCTGTTTCCAAAGGATTTTCATGGGCATCCTCCAGAACAAGAAATTGTGTTTTCAATTGACTTAATTATTGGTTCAAGGCCCATATCAAAGTCCCCTTATAGAATAGCCACTATGGAGTTAGTGGAACTGAAGAAACAACTATAGTAATTGATTGTTAAAGGATTTATTCACCCTAACGTTTATCCTTGGGGTACCCCAGTTCTTTTCATTAAGAAGTCAGATGGGTCTATGAGGTTATGCATTGACTACAGGGAGATAAATGTTATAATAATAAAGAACATGTATCCCCTACCTCGTATTAACAATTTATTTGATCCAATTCATGGAGCCCAATATTTTTAAAGGATTGACCGTCAATTTTGATATCATCAGTTGTTTCTGAGGAAGCAAGACATTCCAAAAACATCATTCCAAACTAGGTACGAGAACAATGAGTTTACAGTAATTCCTTCTGGACCAACTAACGCACCATCTATTTTCATGGATTTTATGAATAGAGTTTTCAGGGAATATCTTGATGACTATGTGGTGGTGTTTATTAATTATATCACGGTTTAATCTATAATCTATAAAGATCTTGAAAATCCCTTCCACACTATTTGAATGACTATAAGAAGAAATTAATTATATTGGATGTTTATCAAGTGTGATTTTTTTCTCCAATAAATTTCCTTTTTGGGCCACATTATATCTAAAGATGGAATATCTATATATCCTATGAAGAAAAAGGTTGTGCAAGAATGGCATACTCCAGAAAACATAAATTAGGTACATTGTTTTAATGGTTTAACAGGTTATTATCAGTGTTTTGTTTAGAACATCAGCCATTTAGCCAACCCAATGACCAAGCTCACATGAAAAGTGTTTAAGTTCGTATGGACAAAGAAATGTGAATAATTTTTTGAAGAATTGAATAGGTTGTTAGTGAATGCTCTGATCCTAACCATACCATCGAAAAATGATTGGTGTGTTATCTATAAAAATGCATCAAAGAAATATATTGTTTGTGTCCTTAGGAAAAATGATCGAGTAATTTCATAATCATATTTGAAGCTAAAAATTCACGAACAATACTCTCCAATTCATGATATTGATTTTGAAGTGGTAATATTTGTTTTGAATATTTGGGGACATTACCACAATGGCATAAAATGTGAGATATATACATATCATAAGAGTTTGATATATATATTATCACAGAAAAAACACAAAATGAGACAATGGATATGGATTGAGCTACTTAATGACTATGATTTCACAATACAAAACCACCCAAAGAATGAAAATAATGTAGCAGATGCTTTGAGTTGAAAGGAACAAAGAATTCTGAACATGATGAGAGTTTAAAGGGATGTTATGTTCATGGATCTAGTAAAGATGGATATGGGAATTATCAATGAAGGTAACACATAAGTAATTTTTAAAATGGTTTCCAAACCTTCTTTACTAGAAAGGATAAAACGTTCTTAGGCATATGATTTGGAGTTTCAAAAGAAAATTAAAGCTATAAATGATGGGATGTTGACTAACTTCATATTTCAAGGTGGTATTTTGAAATTCAGAAGGAGGATTTGTGTTCCCGCTATTCCTAAGCTAAAGAGGCTAATATAGGATTATGATCATACCCCTAATTTCTCTATACACCATCGTAGCACAAAGATGTATAGGGATCTAAAGGAACATTTTTGGTGTGAAAAAATGAATAGGGAGATTGCAGATTATGTGTTGAGATGTTTGTTCTATCAACAGGGGATGGATGGAAGAAAATGTCATAGAGGATTCATGCCCCCCTTCCTATTCATATTTGTAAATGGGATGCTATTACGGTGGATATTTTCTTAAGGGTACCAAAGAATCCAATAATGAATGATGCGATATTAGTCCTTTTTTACCATCTTACAAAATCAGAACATTTTATTTATATAAGATAATATTTAACACCAGATCATTTAGCATGAATACATATTAATTAAGATTTAATACTTCATGGTGTTCCCTTATCAATTGATTCTGATCATGAGATCCGTTTTACATCACAATTCGGGATGACTCATCAGAATTCCCTTGATACTGATATTTTTTTGAGCAATGCCTACCACCCATGAACTGATGGACAATCATAATAGACTATTTATACTTTGGAAGACAAGGATAGGTCTTGTTAATAGGACTTTAAAGGTATGTGGGATTAGTATTTACCTCTCGTAGAATTTTCTTATAACATTAGCTTCCATTCAAGTATTCAGATGGCACAATATGGACCATTATATGGGAAGAGATGTAGTATAAAAACATGCAAGGATGGTGTTGGTGAAAGAATGAATGTAGGCCTAGAACATGTCAAGGAAACAACGGAAGGTGTTAAGATTATCCAAAACCATATCAAAATAGCTCAAAGTATACAAAAGAGCGATGTTGATAATAGAAGGAAGGATTTTAAATTTAAAGAAGGTGATCATGTTTTTTAAAGGTATCTCCATGGAAGGGTATTATAAGATTCGGTAAGAAGGGAAAATAAGTCATAGGTACAACATACTTTTTAAATTCCAGACCGAATGGGAGCTATTTTTTACTGCTTGGCAATGCCACCATGTTTCTCCAATGTTCACAATATGTTCCACGTGTTAATGTTAAGGAAATACATGCCAGACCGAACACATGTACTCACCTATGATGAAATAGAACTTGAGATAGATATGTATTATTATGAAGAACATGTCATGATTCATGATACCCGAGAACAATTATTGAGAAATCCTACGAATCGTCTTGTAATGGTTCTTTAGAGGAACCATAATATGGAGGAGGCATCATGGGAGAATAATGAGTTTATGTTTTAGACATACCCAAATATTTTTTGGTAACATTTTGTGAATTTTGAGGATGAAATTTTTGTAAGGAGGGGAGAATGTAACAACCCAATGTTTTGAAAATAAATACATATTATAAAATACACATTAAACAAAACATTACCTTTTCTATGTTTTGAATTTCAAAAATGTTCATCTAGAGTTTTGATCAGTAAGTCATTTAGAGTCTGATAGAACAAACATTTTTTTTGGTGAATAGTCACAAAACCTTATTAGTAGTAATACCAATAGAAATATGACCCTATTGAATAGTAAATAATAATATTAATTTATTTCTCTAAGGTAATAATACAATGAGATCTTAATTAAATATTCAATGTGAAATAAAACAAATTATACCCTTAAATTGTTATTTTTCTAATTAACTATGATTTTATTTAGAAATTAATTTATTTATATTAATAAAAACATTTGAGAAAAAATAAGTTCATTTTTGAATTCTAAACATTAAAAAATGGTAGGGGTGAATTTTTGGGATTTTTCTGAAATTCAGGAATTTTTTATGAATCGTGAAATACAGTGAAATACAGTATATTCAAATTATCTGTTAAATAAACTATTTCTGACAACATAAGTGATGTAAAAACACCAGTTTCAAAATCACATGAACTTATCACTATTAGGGGTCACATGAAACAACACTATTGGTTTTCTTGATGGAAATAATAAAATAATAAATACAATATTCAAAATTTACCCCTCTCCTCCACTATAAAACCCCCCAATCACTCCCTCTTCTCATCACTCATCTAAGCCTTGATTCAACTTAATTATCTACCCAATTATCCTTCCATAGTCACTACCCACTTGTAAGAAGCTTTTATTTTTTCAATAATACCAAAACCCATATCATGAAGGAGGTTCTCAAGGAAGTTATTTCACAATGTAAGACACCCTTCCTTTTTTCCTTTAGTTTCATTTAAATTTATCTTATTTTGTTACCCTATCCTCACCTCTTCTGTTAAAATGACCATGATAAATCAAATAAAATATATATATTGGAATTATATCATGTTAATATAATAACCACCATCAATATTCTTACTCCCTCGATTTTACTTTTATAAATGAAATAAACATCCATGAGGTTCGAATTTATAACCTTCATGGAAGACGAAGTTTAGTTATTCAATTTCTCCTTCATTACTAGTAATGAAACCATTTTTATGGTTTAACGAAAATATAATATATTTATTATATCCTAATTAATATTTAGTAACCTGTATATGTACATATTATTAATTTATATGGCAAAAGTAGTTAATAAAAATACAAATACTGCAAAATAATCGAAGTAGTTTCCATCTAATGATTCAACCTAATTTCATGTAACCAAATGATAGAAAAGACCATTAAAAATTATGTATATTCTTAATTAATAAGTAATTTCAATTCTGTATATTTTCAACCATTCCACCAGAACTCCATTTCTTAAAAACAAGAGATCCGATTATGAAAAGCAAGAAAAAACACCCGATTGACGGAAATTGATATTATATCACATCAATATGTACATAAATGAACTAAAAAGAATTATGTTAAACTAAATACATTTATAATATGTTCGTAATTAAGTTACTAATTAGTATAACTCCATATTCTAGGACCATATGTTATGAGGGGAACACATTCAGACTTAAGGTAAGGGTTTTCCACCCAAACATCCATTTTCGTTCGGGTTACTTTCATTGTCTAATTACCACAATGAAATTTTTATGTATTGTTATGTACTTCTCATAAATTCATTATGAGTATTCTATATATGTACACCAACCAGTATCCTTCATTATTTTAGGGATAGATAGATGTTCTAAAATAAACTTTCAAAACTATTTCCAAAATACAAGCTCGAATCAAAGGAAGTTCTCAAATTCTTATCTATTTTCAAGGGCACTCTATAATAAGTTTTAGGAAAAAATTATTTTTATAAAAACACTGATGTTATTAGGAAGATACTATATTACTTCACTTCGGGTTTTATAAAAATATTTTTCCAAAATAACTATTCTTTTCAAAATATTGGAATATTTATCTCAAGTTTTTCATAAAAAGTTTAAAAAAGTATTTTTGACTGATTCAAAACTCCTGTTGAGTCATATGTATTATTCGGTTTTATGATATAATAATTTTTATACAATATTTTGTTGAATGTTTTATAACTAATATTATTGTGTAAAATATATCTTAAAACCATTCTCCATATTACTCGGAATGGATAGTGTTTTATGTTTAATGATTGGGGGAATGTTAGTTACATTTCATATGATAGTTTCAATATGAATTTATATGTTGTTTATGTTGACCCTGCTGATGTGAGGAATTCATTGGAATTATTATGTGATGGTTGGAGCCAGTTATAGCCCCTCAATGCATTGGTAGGTCTCATGATACAAATAGACATGGAAATGGATGAGGCCTCTACCTATTGGATATATGGTTTTGGCGAGGCCTTAATAATATTATACGTCTTTGCAGAGGCCTTGAAAAAATATTTCAGAATGTCTGACATTTGCACTCCCCTCATTATGATGCTAGTAATTTAATGTTAATGTAGATATTTTACTATTATAATTTCCATGATTATGTTATATTCTAGAAATATTTACTCAGCTCTTAAAACTGAGAGATTATGTTCAAATTGATTTTTAAAGGCATGTGATTTAAATTATTCACAATGTCTAATGTTTATGTTATCTTCCATTTTATTGCTTACTCTTATTGTGCGTATGAGATCACCCCTTTCATATGCTTCATTTTATCAGGACATGTAGGTGTAAATTATGAATGACTAGCATGCATAATCTGTGAGACATGGATGTTTCTAGTGGAATAAATTAGTTTTGAATTCCCCTTCATGATGTAATGTTAAAAATATTTATGTATCTTGTTTCCAGAATCTACAAAAATATATTTTCCTTTTGGTTTCATATTCCTTTTTAATATTCCAATGTAATAAAATAAGGCACCGGCTCGGGGAAACTAGGGTCAGGTCATTACAATCAACCTCCTTTGATTTGTTTATGCGAGTTCATGAACCTCTCTTTTTAGAGGAAGTTGTCTTTATTTGATTTTTTATTGGAGAAATATATAAGTATAAATTTTTTCATTTACCTTCTGGTCTTCAATATGAGTTTTAATATATTCAAAGGGGGAATTATTCTCTACTATCGATCATGAATTTTCAACTCATCCTTCTCAATGGCGATAAAGCTATGAGTAATATGTTAAATAGTTCATAAGATCATTCTACTCTGAATGTATTATCTCGAGGGGGTTTTACCCACAATACATCCATTATTGAATAGAAGGGAAGAGGAAAATTATAAGGTAATAAGGTTGGTCGAGAATAGGTCACTCTACAGAGAGATGCTTGATTCTTCATCCACTGAACAAGTCTTCATCTAAATCATCCAATGTACTGTCTCATTATGAAGATGAGAATATTTATGTGACTTAGTAAATTGGCCTATTGTATAGGAATTCATCTACTTTCACACTATTAGTCAACATACCACTTGAAATCATAGAACATAACTTGAACATGTAGACTGGAGATGCAAATTCTGGCAATATTTTATCTCTTACTATGAATGCTAAAAGTATATCATTTGAAAAGTTCTAATGTCAATCTACTCTACCATAGATTGTGGATTCCGGTTCCAATCATCATATGGATGGATCACCCACTTATTCTTCACCATCCCTTTACATATCCCATAATTATTTTGTCTTTCCTACTGATGGATCTATAGTTCCATCACTTTGGTATTTGAACAATGGATGAAGGGACCTTGTGGATTGGTAGTCCTACGGATGATTCCTTTAGGTAGGGGTTTCCACCCATTGTTTCAAAACCCATGGGCTATGACCAATAGATTGGCCTTGACATGTATATGAAACCAAACTCAGGATGATCATTCTTCTGTTTCACAATAAAATCGTCCTGGGTTATTTGATATCCGGGAGAAGGGAAAGAGGAGGCCAATCCTTCCATTTACATTTCTCTAGTATAAAGGAAACCTGAACAACATTCTACTTTTCTCGAAGGACAACTAGAAAAAGCCTTTCTAATCAGGGTTCATAGAATACTATAATTATATGACTTGTGTGGAGAGTAGTGGAAATTGTGGGAACTACTCTTCTTAACCTTCCCCTAGGGGATTCATTGGATAGAGAATAGCATCATCTATCCCTTATCCACTTCTTCTTGTCCTAGAACCCCTATTTATTGAGAGGGTTCCGACCCCTATTATTAGTATGTTAATATCACCCAAAATATTCAAGAAAAGTAATGAATCATGGGTATCTCTCTTCATTGGATTGATCTGGATAGTTAGTCATTGGCTTAGCATAGCATCACCACAGTCCCTATCAGAAGCACCTATATCTAGAACATAAAAAATAGGATGATCTATTTGCGGTCAAGGAACTAGATGAAGCTAAAAGAAATAAATATCTGATAAGGTCTCTTATACCATTCACTATATAAGGGAATCGATAATCAATCTCTTTGAGACTAGAAATCCATATTCCATCATCGATAGAGGCAATGTCATAGACTCACACGAAACCCAATACAGGAACAACAATCTGATTCTAACCAAAATCACCTCAATCTGTAACTTCATGTACATCTATATGCTTTGAATTTTTAACATCATCCTTTTACTATTACTTTTATACTAACTATATTATACACTTATAATGATAATGAAATAATAGGCCCTATTAGAATTAGCGATAACCAGAAATAACTCCCGTAAATCAAAAGTGGCCTGGAAACGCACATAAAATGAAGCAAAAGTCTAGAAATTATATTCCAAAATAAGGCTATATAGATACGAGAAATAACTGATAACGATGTTCACATGGTCATACCCTAAATCATGAACTGACACTCTTATTACTTCAATATAATATATGTAGTACACATATATTACATGTTCCCGAAATCCTTTCGAAACAGATTGTTAACCCAAAACACTATCTTTAACACCCGCACACAAAAAATTCTAAATCCTTGAATATCAAATTAAGGATTTCCCTACTACTTTATAATACCCAAATAGTCACTTTTGGACTATCAGTCCCTTCCTTTTATCTAAGTTAAATTATTAGAATATATATAAAATGTGATCACTATGTTTTCTTGCATTATGATAGAGCGATCCCGGAAAGCCGCATGGATCCATTTCACATCTTCGGCATGATCTCAGCTAGCTCCCCATTTCTATTCATACGATGCTCTCATATGAACTATAATCCTTGTCAATACATCTTGAGTTTTCACTTTCAGGTGAACTCCTAATTAAGAAAAATACTTGACATAACAATCACTAGAATTATGAACATAGTCAATATCATATTTTTTGTTTTGTCATGCTAACTGTTAACATCATAGGATGCTGTTGTTCGTAAATAGAGGACTAGTCCCAGCAGAATAAGTGACTCTTTCCTCTAAGGCGTAGAAGATATAAGTTGGCTCATACTGTGGCCAAACATAAATAGAGGCATTCGTCATACGATTTACTACTTCTTCCTGTGTATTCCCTACCCATATAGAAAGGGTATGGGACATAGTTCCTGAATAAACGACCTTTTTCCCTTATATCATGCCTATATATGTGGATCCTGACTCGAGTTATATCATTTTATGATTCTTCTCGATCTTCATAGACACCCTACCCTATGGATATTATATGTAGGATTTCAATATGATATTCATATTGTGAAAAAGCAGACTCTTGGTATAACATTGTGTCTGCATCATCTAACTTGTACTATAAAATATAGTTATTGAGAACTACGAGAAGGTGTCTCCCATATCTTATTCAACAATAGATTCTTTAATAATATGGTACTACAATGATAGGTTGTGGAATTTACTAGTATTTAGTGCCTATGTAACAATTTCGTAGGAATGTACTTACTCTATATAGTTTGGACTTAATGAGGAATTTTACATTCATTTAGGCCAACCCACTATCAACTATTATCCTCTTACGGGAAGAAATCAGTTGTGGACTTAGTCAACCTTCAACTTAGAGCGACGCCCTTAGCCGAATAATTAACAATAAATGGAGAGGCATTTGAAAGTCCAAAATAGTAGAAGATGTTCCACTAATAAAAAAAAGGAATAGTATGGAAGAATCATATGATACACAAGACATGTACACTTCCTAAATATTCATAGACCGAGGAATGATAGATAATGATAAGAGGTATGGTGTCCCCACATTCAAATTTATGCATGGCCTATGAAGAGTCTATATATCCATAACTCCTGTAGATGAGTGGAAAACTCAACCGAGTCCCTATATTTAGTTTATCTTGGGAAATCAATGCTTTTTCCTTTTTCATCTTTTGGTGATTTTTCTTTCACGGCGAGCTAGGAATTCATAATTTTTGGCTCAATTCATTGGTGTAGAAAATGAATTCGGAAGTTTTAGTGGTGCACATCAAACATTCAAAGACTATCTTTTATTTGTTTAATTGCTAAATCTGAAAGCATGGAAATTTCTTTAGATGTTCCACATTACTTCATGTTTGGATTTTGGTGCATCATGATGACTTCTAAGCTATACTGATGAATGTCTACTATTTTGAATACTTCATTCAATGATTTAAGTTACACAACCACAGGGAGGAAAGACGAGCTAATGCCAAATGAACAATATCACCAGGTGTGTGTAACTATTTCCTTTTACGTGTTTTCTGATTCCTAATATAATAATTAAAAACACGTAATATGAGTAGAAGTAATTATGAGAGGGGCTAGTGACCTACGAGCTAGTGAGTTTTGAGTAAAGTAGAAGAGAAAATAATCCGCACCTGTTACTTATATATATTGATAGAAGCTTGTAAAGAGAGTCAATTATTAAAATATAATAGTGATTTCTGAAAGGGAAAATGAATTTGGAAATCCATTCAGTGCAACCACTAAATATTCCAATTTTATACATGTCACACATGAAATTTCTTTCGAATGAGCACTTCTCCCTTTCCAGCATTACCGTAGCCATGGGGAATTCCCAAGAAAACAATATTGAGTCATATCTCTCTCCAACTATTCATTTCAATCAACTAATAAAGCCATTAACATAATCTATTCACTATAATTTCTCCTTCCCCTATCACTCGCATCTTCTCATTTGATACTTATAAATGTAGAATAAGACAATTTTACTTATTTTGGAATCACGGTTAATTAATATTATTACCTTAAAAATCAATTGATTCTCATTGTGACTACTAACAGTAATTATTTTTACTAGTCGGGCTAGACAGACTTATTTCATCAGGTCGGAAACTAAACCTACAGAGAATGAAAAAAATTCCCAATCGTTCACTCCAGTGGTGTATGACATAAATATGTTGTGGCAGAAGTAAGATAATGGAAATAACAGGTGTTCCATAGGAAGTCGATTCAATAACCGGATAATCTCACAGTTAGAGCCACCCAAATAGATTTTTTCCAAAGATGTATTTCCATTATTTATGTAGACATTAATATTGATCTGGATAGTGAATTGGAAAAAAGAAAATTTCATTTTCCTCTGTCAGAATTGGATAATATCCCTTCATAGGTAAGAAACATTTTTTGGCATACATAATAAGTGAAGGACACAATGTAATATTGTATGGTAGTGTTCTAGGCCATGAATCACGATAGAAAGAAATGCATCATTATCTAGATTCTCCCCTCTATACATTACTCTGAGGAGAAATGATATGTTGTTGTACTATTTCATGATTGATTCAGGATATTTCACCAATAGAATGTTCCTAAAAGTGATGAATCAATTATTCCTAAAGACCACTCAACCATACAGAAATATAAGTTTAATGGATTCCAGGGAAATCATGTTTTTCGGCCTTATTGAAGAAATAAAAGCCAAGAGACTCTGCTACCATTACGATGGTAAGATGAATCCATGATATAAATTTACATAAAATAATCTTCTTATTATACAATTCAAATCTCAAATTGGATATCATTTATAATTCATTCATTTTTGATCTAGGTCAAACCACTTTTAATAAAAAATTACATCAATTGTGAAATCCCCACATATGGTGCCCCTATACCCACTTAAGTAGTCAATCTTGAGTGAGAAACTTCTCTGAATGAGGGATGTTCCCAATCGAGGAAAAACGGTATGAAGGAACTGGATGGAAATCAAATCCATCTTTTTCAGACCCTCCACTCTATAATAATTTACAGACAAATCCAATAATTCAGATTCATCCATCAACTGAAACAACAGAGGCTTCAGATATAATGGATTTGAATGATCGATTGCAGGGGAATGAAAAAATAATATATCACATAGAAAGAATGAGATTAAATCAAGGGTTATTCTAAATTGTATGGATGGATGGGGAAGACTAATTAACCTATTAATATATTAAGGAGGTGGTAATGACTATTTTTGCTTCAGAGAAATATGTTACTAGTGCTCGGAACCATGTGTCTTGTGGAAGCAATGGAAGCCTTTCTTTAAGTAAGAAAGGGTTGTCTCATTCTGCCTTAATGTATATCCTCTAGTGAAATACATCTTATCTATATGAAATACTAATCCGCCATTAGAAAAATGTTCTTCCAATGTCATTCAATCCCCAGCTCCATCCTTAGATACTAACCATATTATTTGTTGTCCCCTTTAGGGAACAATCCTCTTTACATTCCTTTATTTCTTATTTTTAGCGACATATCGATAGATGAACCATCCCAATATATAGATATCATAGTAAATACATCATGTAATATAATTCCATATACCCATGACTCATCCGCTCTAGTACACATGCTAGTAATCATTTCATGGATATGGAGATCAAATTACAAGGATGTATAACGAGATTCCATGTATGATAAAAAGGTAAAGAACTCAGTGAATTGGTTCAATAAATACATCAATGCATCTTGTAAAGATCTATCTTCATGACCACTTATTGGACTACTTTTTCTCATTTAGAGTGTCAGTGGTCTAGATTAATAGTGCACTCAACTACTAGTCTAGTAGTTGATTTTTCTATTAGTTCGTACTCTCCTTGATAAAATTTTATCTTTTTTGATCCACTTATATATCTTTCATTATATTAATTACTTTTATCCACCATCTATTTTAATTTCAATTTCATCACTAGGTCTCATAAATGGATCCAAATGTCTCCCCCAGATCCCCGCCTTGCTACACTGACCATAATTTCCAATTATCAACTGATTTTTTTGCAGATTCTTTTATTATATTCTAATAGTTGATAACATATTGGTCTATTTGTTTGTACCACACAATAAGAACTTTGAGGCCCACACATGGTTTTATTGAAACACCTAATCATCCCAACATCACCCAACAATGAAAATACACCTCACTATAGATAGTCCCCTATCTACTAACTACCACATCGATGCTACATCTCCACACAAAACATACGTTAGTAAACCCTATCTTATTGCCTTTTATTTTATGGTTTTCTGTATCAATATTTCGAGCACTTGACATCGGAGAACTCTTATTGATATATGTACATAAAAGGATACAGTTGACTAGATTAGATTGTCTCTTATTACAATACCCATAAATATTTAGTAAATTATTAAAGGCGACGATATATTCACTCATTTAGACCCTTTCCCTATAGATCTATTCCCATGGTTTGTATAAATAAAGAAGTATCACATATTTAAGAAATTGAATAAATCATGATTGCAAAACAAAACCGTAGGTATAGGGTAACTATTTCTCAGTGTGATGTATGGTGTGGCCTCCTTTGAAAAATATCTTAGGTCAGGGTACCTTTCTCCTTAACTACCGGATATGATTATATAGTGGAATGATTAAATAATAGTCAATCAAGAGTTAAGCATAATGATTTTCTAAAGGACAATCAATTTGATATGAGGGATTCGCTTCAGTGAGGGCCACCTTCCTTGTTTCGCCTACACCCTCCCCTAAATGGGTAATAAAAGAACAAAACAATGTAATAAGTCTGCAGTAGTTAATATTCTACTATTCGAATCCCAACCTAATCTCTCAACCAATGCCGGTACATGGAATGTTCACCATTCGAGATAAGTATGGTATCACAATTCTGAGAATACTAATCTATCGGTCGTATATTACTTTAAAAAATTTGTTCCCAATGAATTTAACCATTAGTTTGTGTACACAACAATGACATAGCCAATACACCGACAACCCCCATTATATGACTCAATGTTTTTCATTATATGTTATGGGGATTCTAGGACACAAATGCCCCAATTTCAAACATATGTTATGACCTTCATCACATAGCTATGACATTTAAATCTTTATCCTCTTCTGAACATTATCCAGATGTCACCTATTATAAAAATAAAAGTGGTTCTATTATCAAGGGAAGGGTATACAAGCAAGACGCCCTCTTCTATTACCAGATAAATATATAAATAAATCGGGTCAACACTAAGCAGGATTCGGTAAGTGAAACCTGAATTGAAATGGCACTTTCTCCTTAGTGGTAAAATATTCAAGTACCATTGGGGATGTTCAGACCCATAAGTAGGTAGGTAGAATGGAATATGGTTAGCTACTGTCATTTTCCTTTGGCTACCTTTTCTGATTCTACTCTTTCACCGAGCTCCCGTACCATATTCTACAACATTTGTTTCTATAACAACAACATATTTTATTGTTAGTTGTCGTATGATTGGGAGATCTTATCCCTTTGAAGAAGAATGAATTTATACAAATATCAATTAATACCGGAGAATCACTACTCTCTCCCAGTCTTCAAATGTTATCCCTTATTCCTTGTGTTCAACTCTTAGTTTATAAATACCAATTCAACTTTTTCCTCCTTTGATATTATTATTTATACAGTAATTCTTTCATTTTACCAACAAGAATTTCCAATGTACACTTAGGAAAATAACTTTTCTATAAATACTGATGTATTGAGTGATTACCAAAGGTAGTAAGAATTACTCCCTACTCACATTAAACGAAAATTGTAGTAGAATATTGGTTGATTTTCATCATCATATGACTATAATCAAAAGGGGTTTATAGTATAAGTCACCCTGCCTTCCTATCAAGCACTCTTACTACCAGGAGAGATGAAACTTTTTGTGTGTGTGTAGAACGACTCTGTTTTGAATGTAATAATGAAGAATAGGGGGTGATCTGGGAGTAGAACAGATTCCCCCTCATCCCTTCAAGAACAAGGAAGGGATTTAGAGTCCATGATGGGGGGAAAGGATTTCCTGAACCAGCATAAGATGGATTCATACTCATTCTTAATCTATGTCTGGTTGAATGGAAAATAGATAATGGCCTAATATTTTTTAATAGTGGGACAACCCCAACCTTATTAGAAATAATTTTTTTCGCCACTAGCATTAATAGACACATTGTCAGTTAATTCATGTGTTCTAACTATAATAATATATAAATAACTCTAGTAGTAGAGCTTAAACTTATTATCCTATATTGTGTATAGGACTATCGATTTGGTCATGAAATCTAGTATTTGGAGCTCAGAGTCAGTGAACATAGGGAAGGATAACCCAGAAAGAGAGAGAGAGAGAACACAAATTTTTCATTCATCCAGTTTCTCTGGGGATTGAAGGTGGCCTTTGTACCCGTTTTCATCCCTTTTATAAACCCACTAAAAATCAATTAGTTTGGTTCTACAATGTACCTCTTTTGATACATTGAAATGAATTGACACTATAATTTTCTAATAGTTGTGATATTTTTTACATCTTCTTGGTCTAAATCTTCATAGACTCCCAAACCATGAACTGGGGACAAGAGAAGACAATGAAATAAACACACATTCATTATCTAGTGGTCCAACCCTAACATGAATTAGTGTAACCGAAGGGTGGTCAACAATATAACTAAGAGAAAGGGGGAAATCCATACTAGAAAATAGAATGAAAAAAAAGCATGTTCGAAGTCCTCCATTCCAATCAGCTCAAGGATTCTTTCTCAATTCATTAGCACGACCTCAGGCTAGTCTCAGGTACCCATTTATATAGTGTAAATTACTGTATAGATATTGTACATGTCTTCCTAGACCCTATTCTTGAGCCTATAGCTAGTCAATTTGAGGAACATTAGGGTCCCTCACGTGAAATGATTTCAAGGATCTCTGTTGTTACACTAAACTGACCATCAAATTGATAGCCTTCAATCTTCTCCATGGATACAAATCCATCTTCTTCCATAGTTTCATGGGAAAATTTTCAATAATTTAATTTAAGAAGGGTCATAACTTGTTAGTACAATTTTGTGTATATTATATATCCTTATTACTTTTGTGATGCATTTAACTTCCCCATTCCTGGAGGGTTCATTCTCGAACCAAACTGAGATATGAAGTCATTCGTTGCTTCCTAAAAAAAGTAATGGTAATATAAGTCCATACATTAGCCTTTTTCGTGATATAGGTAATGAAAGTATCCTTCATAATCTTAATGGGGGCATATCGTTCAGGGGCGGAGCACCATTTTGTTTCATTAGTTCCCCAAAATAAATGGTATTAGGGGGGTCAGAAATTGGATATGGCTAGATTAAAAACCTTTTCTTTTCATAGATACCTTATATATAAGGGTTATAAAGGGTATGATCTATAGTACTTGACCCTATTTTGATCACCCTAAAGGATCAACATAATATATAAGGGTTTAGAACTCATATAATTCACCCTATTCGGTTTAGAAAGTGTAGGATCTAAAAGAACCTATTGATTGTTGAATAATGAATCCAATTTTTTTTAAATATTTATTAACTATAAGGTAGAAGGAAGTAGAGTTTAGTAAGGGGATTTTGAGTTAGCAGATTAAGCAATTTACCTTTATCAATTCAAAAGTGTTGGATAAATACCTCTCTTCTTCTTATCAATTATCTACTCTACGAGTGTTATTATATATCCCATTTTTTTTCATCTAATACTGGCATGTTTTACATTACCAGACTAGTTGTAACAATCCTTTATACTTTATCATTCACATTATTATTATTAGCATGATAGCTTGACTGCATAAATTAGCTTAGTATCAAGAATTCCTAGTCTTCTCTGCCTTAGTAGTTTGTCTTTCTGATTTTAAATGTTAGTCTTGGTATTATGCTTTTGGAATTAGTGAATGTCCTTGAATTTAATTGTAATGCTACTTACAAAAATGCATGTCTTTCAACTTTTTGTAATAATGATCTAGCCTACCATTACTCATCTATAGGGAACTACTGGTAATCTACGACTACCATGCCTCTCTTTCATATCTTAGTTGATAAAGTCCTCTTGATCTACAACCATCCACATTTTCTAGATTTACCTATTCCTATTTCATACTCTGTTAGACTAGTCTCATGTTTTAGCTTATATTCCTACCCGTCTGCTTCTTTGTATGTATTTTGGACTAAGAATAATGAGCATACTATCATACCGACTAAATGTGACTAAAATAACACAAGACATTCCAAAGAGATAGCTAAGTGAATGTAATCTCTTAGTCTGAATTCAATTATTGGTTAGAGTAGAGAAGAGTTCCATAAATAGTAATGGTTTGATGTAGAATAAAAATGATTGAAAGGATGACAACGATTGTTTAATTGTGTATTGCCTTCGTGATTGAGACACGAAAGTGGATTTGATCTGAAAAATGTAATAGGATAGATTCTTCCAAAGAATGTAATCCAGACCTTTTGTGTTGGGGATGTATCCTATAGAATATGAAGAGAAGAGCTTGATAAGGAGTTTACGTGATGAATTCATTGGGCTCAGGTATTTCTATATTTTCTCTAGTGGAGACTAATTACATTATAAGAATAGATATAAATATTATAAGTTGTTGGTAGCATTCAACCAAGTTTTATAGTTAACCCAACAATGAAATTGAATGAGTTGTGAAAAAACCATTAGAAACTTATATATTAATAAGTATTAGGCTTATATATAACCATATATTTTATGTATCAGAACCTCAACCTAGTAGTAAGCGATTAATCATTCCTAGAATTCTATATAGGCATTCAAGAAGAGAATCCATGATGGAACTCTACTCGATTAGGATGAAAGAATTATAAAGTTGATGTATGATATAATAAGAGACACGTCCCTTTACGACCATATGATGATGGTTCAATTGGTGCCTCCTAAAATGTACTATCGAAAAAATATTCGTATTAACATAGGAAAGTGCAAATCAAAGGTGGTCCTGATGAAGCCTCCCAACGTTAATTGTAGAAAAGGAAGATAACAAATGAGATATGGATACGAGTAAGGTTACCGACATATAGAATAAAATAAATAAGGTAGCCTCCACACTCATTAAATTTTGAATGTAATCACATAGTAGGATTAGATCCAGTTAGTGAATTAAATTTAGTTAAATGGGATCATCATAGATTTATATCAAAATTAAAAGCAGACAAAAAGAGAACAAGAAAAATGTTACAGTTCTAAAACTAATATTTGATACGAAAAAAACTCTATCATGATGTTAATAATAAGAAAAATCATGTTCCAATAAATGAACAGTAGAAAAAGAATCCAAATAATGGAAATGGTGGGTAGGGAAAGGATGGAATTCAGCCTTTCCCGGGCAAGGAAAATTGTGAGGCATGTCAGCGTCCAGTAGACTGATCTTGGTCTCGTCTTGTACAAAAGAAATAGTACTTAAAATAACAATAGTAGGGTTAAAGAAGAGTGTCAAACACCATTTTCCAAATTATGAAAAAGTATTTCTATCCTGTGTCCCCCTAGCTACAAGAAATGAGATATCTAGATATAATGGCTTCACATTCACCCTATCTCATTAAAAAAATACAGTAGAATGAAATAACTCACTAGAAATGACACTTACAATCCTTAATGAGATAAGAGTGATGTTATGGTCTTCATATTAGAGAGACTATGTTAAGGAAGTGAAGATAACTAAGTACCTTCAACTGTGTATCATTCATTCCCCTATAAGAGGGTTGATACCTACTAATGAATAATGACATACACATAGGGAATTAAATTATTCTTATAAGAAACAACAATCATTTTTCAATGTATGGGGTGATCATGGTGAGAGTTTATCGACTCCATTGAACTCCAGTGACATATCTATTTTATAATTGCAGGTTTTCCATATCCTCCATAATTGATTGGGAAGATCTGAACTCCTATTTCATGTTCTGATTGAATTATTCTATATTATGATACTTTTTTTTCAAGAGTACGCCAATTCGTATAAGGTATGTCAGAAATATCAACTAGAGGCAAAGGATTCATCTTTGGAATATTGTTTGTAATATTCATCTCTGGTCAGAGGAACTCTTGAAAGGCTGACTTCAGGGTCACTTGTTTCTTTCATTCTATACCTGAGTTTTTGTTCCTTTTCAAATTAAAACTCTACATATTTTGTAGATTGGAAATAGATATGAAGGTTATATATATCCCACTAGACATGGGTTACTTCAGCATCTTCTGATTAGACAGATTGAGATTCTTCCTTTTCCGAGTATGACAATGGTTGAATTTCCATAATTGTGAATTTCCTCTTAGCTATAGATGAAATCAGAGTTTTATTTCTATTTTTGGAGGATTTTCCTCTTCACATTGCTAGCCAAATCTTACTAATGGTTATCATTGAAAATTCTGGAAATAGTTTGTCATCTTCTAGCTATAAACAATCTTTGGTCCTAGTAGCTGTGGTGATTTGAGAGGGGTCAAAAGATCTTTCCTTATCAGAGATTTCATTACTAGAAAGACAAGAATCACTACATCCAGAATAAGGAATTGTATTCTATTTCACATTAGGTTTTTCTTCCGAGGTCTCAAAATTCAACAACTCTTTATCATAGACCCTTTGTTTTAAATTGAGGCATCCGTCGGTCTAGTACCCAGGGGAACCCATATGATACTCGCATCTGAAATTTGGATTATAGGATCATGGATGAGGGTATATCAGTGGCCAACAGAGGAATGGGTGTGACCAAGATATATTCTAACAGCTGTGGGAGAAACTAAGATAAGGACAATGACATGGTACAAAATTTTATGGGTGGATTAGTTGTAAGAAGCAGATTGTCTTGTTCCTTCTCTCTAACTGCGGGGTTTTATTGCTGGCACTAAAAAAAGATATCCCAAAGGTGGAACTACTACATAATTCTACTTTGTAACTCTCTACAGATTTCTAACTTAGGACTGAGATGGCACAAATTGTTCATACAAGTTCTAGATTTATGATAAATCTCTTATGGATTTGGATACAGTAGTGATCACTAGAACATCTGTTTCTTTATGTGTTGATTCTTGTCTTTTGGTTTTTGTTATCCTCTGTCTGTCGCCTTCCCTAGATTTTTTTCCATCACAGTTCTATGTAATGCCCCTATTGTTTATCTATGACCTAGATTCTTTCGGTAAAGTTTTGATGTAGCTTCTAAGGGATGTGTTTCTGTCCATGTTATTTCAAAGTAGCATATGTGGATAAATGATGGTTGAGCCACATCGGTGCAGTCGGTTTCACCCCAAACTTGTGAGGTAGAAGAATCCTTGAATAAGAAGACCAAGCTAATCCTTTCCCATATAAAGGGTTAGATCTAAAAGAACATACCCCTAAGGAGTAATATCTTTTAAAACCTTATGGATGGTTTTTTAGTAATTTTTAGCATCCCTTCCCCTAATCCATTATAATGAATCCTCTTTTTATCATGACCAAGTTCATTTGATAAACATCAGAAGGCCATTATATACTCTCAATTGTCTAAGCCCTCCCAGATCTCAGTTGCAGCGGATGAAATCAACATTGGAATTCTTGCATTTTAAGTGAACATTTATAGAGTGTGGGTAAAAATGACCTTCCTTAATATGAAATCCAATTTAGAGTGCTTTATAACTCTACGATATCACTTGGAAGATACACGAAGCCCGTTTTGTTCAAGGTACTTGTAGCGCATAATGCCCAAGCATGGAAGGTTGAAAGCATGCTAGCAAGTACATCTATTTTATAGATTTGGATGACCGAAGCATCAACAATCAGACATATTGAGTGAGGAATACTATGTCACTTAGTTTCTCACTATTATAAGATTATTGAGCCTATCTTTTCCTATAATAAGCCTCACATCGATTTTTCTTCAGTATCTTCATTTCGTTCTATTCAAATGTAGATATATCTTTCTCTCTTACCAATTGCATGCTTGAAGCTCCAATATTTCTAAAACATTATTGAGCATTACACTTTTATTCCCTTTACTAATAAGGTCTTTTGAATTATTTTAATTAACTATTACTTTTTAATAATGAAAAACTACAGAAATAATATGCCTTAGTGGGACTAGTGTGATGTCATCAGATAGAGAGCATAACATACTATGTAATGGAGTAAATATTGTTATATTTTACAACTTTTAAGAGGTCTCCAAGAATTTCCTTCAAATAGAAAAAAATGGGTGTAGTACCCCTAGTTTCTGGTAAGTAACCCTTGTTTTATTCTTTTTATGTACATGAAGCATATGAGGGATTGTTGGGGAATGTTTGGAGTCTCTTAAAATGAAAAAGGGAAAAGAGTGGTGATGCACGGGCTATGCACAGTTTGACCAACCGTGCAAAAGTCATGTGGGTGATGGTCACATGGACATAGGAGATTGCACGATGTGTGCATAGTTTGGGAAAACCGTGTGAGGAGGTCATGCAGAGCACCCCTTCCCAGTAGTGATGACCACACAGTTAGTGCACTGTTTGTCTAATTGTGAGTGATGTCATCTTAGATCCTATTTTTTAGGATCTAATCTGCTTTATCATTAAACCCGCTTGTTTATTCTCATAAATGGCCCTAACTATGGATTTATCTACGATGAAGGTGGGAGAACACTTACCTATCATTTTGAAAGCAATCTGGAGGCTTTCCTAAGAGTTTAGAAGCCAGTTGATCGCGATAACTCTAATTATTGTCTTGTTTCTTTAGATCTCCTTCGCTCTCTCAATCATTTTCTTAGATCTACAACCGTTGTGGGTAGATCTAAGGGTGTGGATGCCATATAATGGTGGATTTGGTCTTATGGTTAATAGGGGAAGAGATCTAAGGTGGGGTTGTTGAGTTACAACTCAGTTTTTTGGCGTTGTTTGTCCGGTGGTTGGTTATGCCTATTTTGTTGAGGTAGGTGGCTTCACTCACTATTCCTCTTTCATAGAACTTGATGTCTTAGTTCAAAAGGATTTAATTTCTTTGTTTTGATTGTGAAATTGTGGTGCAATGCATGTTATAAATCTTCTTTAGTGATGATTTATGGGTTTTGATGGAATTGTGGAAATTGAAATAATGGTTTGTGGAAAGTGTTTTTGTTCCTTGATTTTAAAATGGTTATTTTAAAATATGACATTGCTGGATTTGGAAAATAGTTTGCAGGAAAAAGGTTTTCAATAAAAGGGTTGTTTTACTGAAATGGTTTTGGCATCGTTGGAATGGTGTGGTTTTTGGTTATACATGGTGTCTGTTTTCATATTGCGTTTATGAGGCTTGGTTGAAAAATGACATTGTGATCGGTGCCAAAAGTGAAACGGAACATGTGAAATAATTATCTTGTGAAGACTTGGTAGATCGATGAGAGACCGCTCATGAGTATGGAACAGTCACAATGATGCATGCATGGTTAATGTTGTGATTATGTGGAAGGGAATTGTTATGCCAAAGTGGAAATGAGGTTTTTATTTGGAATCTTTTCTTGGTTTCTTTTCATGGAAATGATTGGGTTTGTTGGAAAATAGATGTGATGTGGAACTTGTTATATTGTGAATTGTTTTGAAAATGTGTTATATAAATTGTTTTATATAAATGTACTAACTTGTTTTATCCTAAAGGCATGGGTTGGGAAGTGATCAGGGGAAAACCTATTGAGATTCATTACTTACCCCCTACTTTGGCACGTTGGTGCATTTGTAGATTTCATTTACCGGGATGTTGTCATGGGAAAGGTGGAACACGTGTTTAGCACTACTTCATGATTCTTGAGCTGTTTGGTAGAGTTGGAGCATGGAGCTGGTGGAGCCTTGGAGTCTTTGTTGTCTTTGAGTATTTCCGGTTGTCTTTCTGCTGTTTACTCTGATTTAGTTTTGTTTTCCACTATTGCACATTGGTTTGTTTAATATGAAATAAATGTATGAACTATCCTGGTTTTAAATCATGCATCATATAGTGTATTCATGGAAATGTTTATATAGTTTTCATTGTTGTTGGTTGTCTTTGTTTAAGGGGTAAATCATCACCCATGTGTTCTTAAACCCTTGTTCATTTATTTACAGCATTTGGTGCCTTGGGAATTTCGGTTAAGGCCTATTAATGACTCGCTGAGCTCTCAATCCAATGAGAATTGGTGGGTCATTACAAATGGTTTCAGTCTATTCCTTCCTTTTGAGGCACAAATGATATCAGCTTGTTTGGTCCTTGCACAACAAGTGGTCATTGCGGTTCTCGTTCTTGGAGTTGAAATTCCTTCTTGTCTACTCCTTGGGTTGGAATCATAGAAAAGAGTAGGATTGTTGGAACTTGAAAGGTATAACATTAAATTACGTAGCTAACCCCTTTATAATGAACTTCACGTTACTATGGAGTTGGGGACATAAGTGTTTGGAGACACTTCTAGAATGTTGAAAATCTCATTTTCATGGGTTTAGCCAATGATATGAGCATGAAATTCATTGTATAGAGATGAAATTCCACTAGGATTTCATAAATAATTTTGAGAAATGAAATATGGTCAGATGCAAAAGCGTAATTTCGGAAAATTTTAAAAATGTTTTCAGATGAATGATTTTGAAAAGGTAATGGTTGATGTATTTTGAGAATAGATTGAGTTTCAAAAGAATGAAAAGATCTATTTTAAAAATGGTTGGAAATCAATGTCGTGATAGTGGTGTAATACAAATAGAAATCCTAAGCCTTCAGTTTCTATGAAGTTAGACTAACGGTGTGCGTTGTTTATATAGAAAATGGCACCCGTTAGACGTCGTAGAAACCAAAAAGAAGAGGCTATGGAGAATGTGGTCGCATCTGAACAACAGTTGAACCAGCAGCTAGTCCAAATTATAGTTCAAGCATTTCAGGTTGTGGACATGGGGAATCAGAGGGACGAGCCAAGACATGTAGACCATTTAGTCCAGTTCCAAAAGCACAATCCACCCATCTTTCAGGGTGAATCTGAACCAGAAAAGGTAGAGGTGTGGCTAATCATGATGAATCATATCTTCGATTTCATCGGCACACTAGTAGAGCTGAATGTAAATTTGGAGATGTATATGATGGAGGATCTTTCACGACAGTAGTGGGAGCTAGTGGTGCAGGATAAGGAGGATCAAGGCCTATTCTAGGAGCAATTTGAGTAATTGTTCAATAAAAAATTATATCCTCACATGTTCAAGATATAGAGGACAATTGATTTTTTCAGCCTGAAGTAGGAGAATCTCTCTGTCATAGAGTACGAAACTAAATTCTTGATTTTAGTACGCATTGCACTAGAAGATGATGCAAGTGTGTCACTAAAGGCACACATCTTTGAATTAGGGTTGTGACATGAGATTCGCTCTAAGATATATGAGCTCTGTATTAAGGATTATACAGAGATAGTAAATAGAGAAACAATAGATGAAAGAGACATCTTAGGAGTTATGGGAGGAGGAAGTTTGATGATACCCACGTGAACGGGTGGGAACTCTAATGTTGTGAACAAGTGGAAGAGGGACACCTACTTCCAAGGTGGGAGTGCAGCTCAGAATCAAACGGCTGGATCAATGAATTTTCCTCCATGACCAATGATGAAAACCAAGTGTTTTCAATGTGGTGCAATTGATCACATGAAATGAGAATGTAGAACCCCACCAAGATCATGCAACAATTGCAACAAGATGGGGCATCTTCAGTGATATTGTCACTGTGCTCCGAGGTCGTGTGCGCGTGAACCTTCCCAAGCATCGCAAGAATCCTATGCATCGACAGGAAGTGGACATCAAAATTAGTCTCGCCTGCAGAACAGAGCTAGCTATGGTGATTCCATGAACACCATGACTTCTCAGGCAATGCAATCTCAACAAGGTAATAAAGAGAAAAGTGCAGCAACAATGTAATTGTATAGAGTGGAACATGTGATTGTGGATGACCAGTCTGGACCATCTATGGTGAGAGGTACAATTATTTTGAATTCTACCCTCATGCAAGTGTTGTTCGATAATGGCGCATCCCATTCTTTTCTTGCTTTTCAGATTTCTGATTTGCTGAACATAAAACTTGAAATGACTCCTTCTATGTTAAAACATGAAACTACTCCTGGTGAAGGAAAATGTAGAGCCTTTATCTATAGAGCATGTTCTATAACTGTTGATGGAGTAAAGATGAAATGGGATTTCTCTATGGTAGAGATGGATTCCTATGATATAGTCCTGGGTATGGATTGGTTGATAGAGTTCATGGCTCACCTTGACTGTTATATAAGAACAGTCTGTTTAGTGAATGAGGACGATGTCAAGAATCTCTTTAGAGAAGAAAGAGTGGTGAAGGTAGGTGCAACGGGCTTGATTGAACTATTAGTGGCAACGATCACTTACCAGTTGGCTGCGTTTAACTTGGAATCGATGGAAAAGATCGCGAATAATAGTTTTCCAATATTTGTGGATCAATTTCCAGATGTTTTTCTTGAAAAATTCTCAGGGTTATCACCTGTAAGATATACGGAGTTTAAGATTAATCTCCTTCCATAAACCAGCCCTATCTCACTTCCATCTTATAGGATTGAACCAACAGAGTTAATGGAGTTGAAAGTGAATTTGGAAGAATTGGAAAACAAAGGTTTTATTCAGCCAAGTGTGTCTCTGTGGGAAACAACAGTTTTGTTTGTAATGAAATAAGATGGAACTTTGACGCTCTGTTTGTATTACATTAAACTTAACCAAATTATGATAAAGAATAGATATCCACTTCCTTGCATTGATTATCTGTTCGATCAATTAAGGGGAGCTCAGTGGTTCTCCAAAATTTACTTGCGATTAGGATATCCCCAGTTGTGAGTTCGAAAGGTGGATACTCCAAAGACAGCCTTCATAAGAAGGTATGTCCACTAAGAATATGTAGTCATGCCTTTCGGAATAACGAATGCACTAACGGTTTTCCTGCCTCTGATGAATCAGATATTTCAGTGATATCTGGATTCTTTTGTTGTGGTGTTTTTGGATGATATATTGGTGTATTCAAGAACAAGGTATGAAAATGAGAAACACATGGAGATAGTTTTGGAAATCCTGAGAGACCACTGGTTGTATGTCATATTATAAAAGTGTGATTTTTGGATACAAGAGGTACTCTTTCTGGGCCATGTTGTTTCTGAGAAAGGTGTTTTAGTGGATCCAGAAAAGATTTAAGCTGTTCTTTCTTGGCAACCGCTGAAGAATGTCATTGAAATACGAATTTTTCTTGGTCTAGATGGTTATTACCGGCGCTTTGTCAATGAATTATCACGGCTAGCTTTGCCTATGACAACATTGACAATGAAAAACATTGCATTTCAATGGACTGAAGAGTGTAAGAGATGTTTTCAATAGTTGAAAGTTCTGCTTACATCGGCACCAATCTTGATCTATCCAGAATCAGGACAGGGGTATATGGTTTATTGTGATGCTTCAAGATCAGGGTTGGACTGTGTTCTCATGCAAGGAGACCATGTTGTTGCTTATGGTTCAAGGTAGTTGAGGGTGCATATGAATAATTACCCAACACATGATTTGGAGTTAGCTGCAGTCGTCCATGCTTTAAAAACATGGAGACACTATCTCTTTGGTGAGAAGTTTACTGTGTTTACAGATCAAAAAATCTTGAAACACATTTTCTCACAGTGTGATTTGAATCTAAGGCAAAGGAGATGGATGGAGTGTCTTCAAATGTTAGACATTGACTTGATGTACACACCGGGAAAATAAAACTCGGTTATAGATGCATTGAGTAGAAAGTCATATGCTCAGTTGGAGAAAGATGCTTCAGATGAATGGCAGTTGATGTCAGTCTTAGAAGACATGCACGTGGAATGTGAAGACCTAGGTGATGTTACAATTTTCATTTCAGCTATGATTGTTCCTGATTATCTGAAAATGGTTAAAGAGACACAAACATCTAATGTAGAATGTCTTGCAATGAGTTCGAAACTTAATGGTGGGGAGACCATTGAGGGATGGAAGATGGATGGGAGTTCAGTCTTATGTTTCAGAGATCGGTTGGTTGTACCTATAGTTTGTCAGGAACAACTCCTCCATGCTTACCACCATTCATGATGGGTTGTACATCTGGGTACACAAAATAATTATAAGGATTTGAAGGCGCAGTTTTGGTGTAGCGGCATGAAAATGAAGGTTGTCGAGTTCGTCTCACGGTGCATAACTTGTCAGCAGGTTAAAGCGTAGAATCAGAGACCAGTTGGTATGTTACAGTCATTACCTATCTTAGTGTGGAAATGTGCTCAGATAGAAATGGATTTTGTTACAGTCCTTCCAAGAACGGTCTGGAAACACGATTCCATTTCAGTGATAGTGGATCATCTTACCAAGTCTGCCCATTTCATTCCTATTCGTGAAACCAATATGGTGGAAGATCATTCAAAAATCTATATCCAGGATGTTGTAAAGAGACATGGTGTACCAGTTTCTGTCATCTCAGATAAGGATTCGAGGTTCACATCTCATTTTTGGAAATCCTTACAACAAGTCATGGTGACTCAATTGACTATGAGCACGGTGTATCATCCTCAGACGGATGGGCAATCCGAGCGGACGATACAAACATTAGAAGACATTTTTCGGTCTTATCTAATGGATTTATGTGGCTCATGGGAGGATCATATACCCTTAGTGGAGTTATCATTCAATAATATATATCAACCATCAATATGCATTGCTCCATTTGAAGCATTTTATGGGAGTCCTTGTCATTATCTACTATTCTTGTTGGAAATGGGTGAAACATCACTAGTTGGGCCGAGCCTTGTCCAAGAAACAGCAGAGAAGATTCAGTTCATTAGAAAGAGGATGGAGACGGCTCATAGTCATCAGAAAGCTTATGCAGATCACCATCGAAGACCATTGTCGTTCTCCATGGGTGATCATGTCTTCTTGAGGATCTCTCCAAGGCTTGGAAATTGTCATTTCAGGAAGCATGGAATATTATATCCTCGATATATAGGCCCTTTTGAGATACTGGAAATGGTTGCCGAGGTGGTGTATCAGTTGGAATTACCACCACGATTCAGGGTAGTGCATAATGTGTTCCATGTATCTCAGTCGAAGAAGTATCAGCCCGATCCTAACCACGTGATCAGATGGGATCACATTGACCTAGAGCTGGATGCTTCATTGGTACATATCTCAGTGAGGATTGTGGATAGGCCGGAAAAAGTCTTGCATGGAAAAATCATCGGTCTAGTGCGAGTTTTATGGAAGCATGGTCAGATTCAAGAAGAGACTTGGCAACGTGAGAATGAAATGAAGGAGCAGTGGCTAGAACTCTTGTAGTCAAGCGATTTTTTTCTACTTTATGGGGACGGAAAGGCCAATGGTGGGGAGAATGTATTACACCAAGTTTCTGGTAAGTAACCCTTGTTTAATTCTTTTTATGTATATTAAGCATATTAGGGATGGTTGGGGAATGTTTAGAGACACTTAAAGTAAAAGAGGGAAAAGAGTGGTGACACACGGGCTACACACAGTTTGAAAAACCGTCCAGAAGTCGTGTGGGTGTTGGTCACTTGGACAGAGGAGATGGCATGCTGTGTGCATGTTTTGGGAAACCATGAGAGGAGGCCGAGTGGAGCACCCCTTCCAAGCAGTGATGATCACACAGTTATCTCACAATTTGTCTAACCGTGCGGACTAACCATGCACAAAGTTAACTTAGATCCTATTTTTTAGGATCTAATATGCTTTATCACTAAACCCGCTCGTTTTTTCTCATAATCGTCCCTTACTCGGTATTTATCTATAGTGAAGGTGGGGAACACTTACCTAGTGTTTTGGATGTAATCTGGAGGCTTGCCTTTGAGTTTAGAAGCCGGTTGATCACGGTAAGTCTCGTTCTATTCTTGTTTCCTTGGATCTACTTCCCTCTCTCTATCAATTTCTTAGATCTAAACCCATTTTGGGTAGATATACGGGGGTAGATGCCAAATAATGGTGGATTTGGTCTTGTGGTTGATAGGGGAAGAGATCTAAGGTGGGTTTGTTGAGTTATAACTCGGTTTTGTTGGCGTTCTTCGTCCGTTGGTTGGTTACACCAATTTTGTTGAGGTATGTGGCTTCACTCTCTATTCCTCTTTCTTAGAACTTAAAGGCTTAGTTCAAATTGATTTAATTGTTTGGTTTTGATTGTGAAATTGTGGTGAAAATCATTTTATAAATCTTCTTTAGTGATGATTTATAGGGTTTGATGGAATGGTGGAAATTGAAAGAATGGGTTGTGGAAAGTTTTTTGGTTCCATGATTTTAAAATGGTGATTTTAACATATGGCTTTTCTAGATTTGGAAGATGGTTTGTGGGAAAAAAGTTTTTAATAAAAGGGTTCTTTTATTGAAATGGTTATGTCATGGTTGGAATGGTGTGGTTTTTGGGCTTACATGGTGTGTGTGATCATATTGCATTTACAAGGCTTGGTTGAAATATGACCTTGTTCTTGGTGCCAAAAGTGTAATGGCACATGGTGAATAATTACCTTGTGATGACTTGGAAGATCGATGAGGGACCTCTCATGAGAACAGAACAATCATAACGATGCATGCATGGTTAATGATGTGATTTTGTGGAAGGGAATGGTTTTGCTAAAGTGGAAATGTGGTTTTGATTTGGAAACTTTTCTTGGTTTCTTTTCATGAAACGAATTGGTTTTGTTGGAAAATGTCTTTGACGTGGAACTTTTTATATTGTGAACTGTTTTGGAATTGTGTTATATAAATGTTTTTATATAAATGTGCTAACATGTTTTATCCCAGAGGCATGGGTTGGGAAGTCAACAGGGGAAAACCTATTGAGTTTCATTACTCACCCCCTGCTTTGGCACGATGGTGCATTTATAGATGTCATTTACCGGGATGTTGGCAAGGGAAAGGTGGCACACGTGTTTAGCACTACTTCATGATTCTTGAGCTATTTGTTATAGTTGGGGAATGAAGCTTGTGGAGCCTTAGATAATTTCTTCTCTTTGAGTCTTTTCGGTTGTCTTTCCTCTGTTTACTATGATTTAGATTTGGTTTTCATTGTTGCACTTTGGTTGGTTTAATATGAAATAAATGGACAAACTATCCTGGTTTTAAATCATGCATCTTATAGTGGCTACTTGGAGATGTTTATCTAGTTATCATTGTTGTTGGTTCTCTTCATTTGAAGGTTAAATCGTCCCCCATGTTTTTTGAAACCCTTCGGAATTTATTGACAGCCTTTGGTACCTTGGGGATGTTTCTTAAGGCCTAGTAATGAATCTTTGAGCTCTCAAGCCAATAATAATTGGCTGGTCATTACAATGGGAGAGTATTTGGAAATGATTCTTGATTAAATTTTTTTAGTTCGTCCAATATTATAGGTCCCTAGAAGTAAGAGAGGTGTTGATGGAAGTATAGAAATTAATAATATAATGCAAAAATTCATGTAATCTACAACATAAAAAAATTATAAAATAAAAAATCCAAAACCACTTCTAACAAGTAGCTCCAAACATCTAATCCAACTCCAAACTTTCCCGGTCCAACATAGTCACTAAAATCATTCTGATCACCTATAATATATATATAGGGGTTATCATAAAATGTATACTTAGTAGGACCATCTATATGTTCCCACATATAAATGTGATAAAATCAAACTAATGCTCATGTGAATAAAAAGTAGAACCAATATACATCTGTTAGGTTAACTAGTCATCCACACCCTCACCAAAGAATTTCATCAGTGTATAGTAAAAACAATACTAGGCTCGCCCAACAACCACTTACCCTCAGAATTTATACACTTAAATCCCAATGCAAAACATTCTATGATCCCTTATCTTATTTTCAAATGTGTGTTGTTTCGCAACCCTACCAACACCAATTCTTACATGGCCCAAAATCTCATGTTGTTATCAGGTAAAACAACATATCTCATCCTCACATTATAAACAAATAGAGTACAACATGGAAGAAGAAGACACATCCATGAGAAATAGAATGTCATGAAAAAATGCTAAACTCGAAATAATAAAAATATATATGCACACATAATATCTAAATTCACAAACAATTTAGACTGTTTGGATATTATGGTCTGGTGGGTGGGATAATGGGGGCAGTGGAGGCAATATATTGGGAAGTACAGACAATTTTGTGGGTAGCGATAGCATTAACATCAGGGATGGGGGTAGCGAGGATAGTGGAGGCAGTGTCCAGGGGAGCAATGTAAGGGGTAGAAGAGAATGGAGAAATAGAGGTGAAGGAGGAAATGGAGGAGGCAGAGGTGGAGGTGGGAGAGGCATAGGTGGTGGTAGGGACAACAGAGGTGGGGGCTGCGGAGGCGAGGGAAATAGAGAAGCGAGCAGCAGAGGCGAAGGTGGGGGAAGCAGGGATTGAGGTAGAGGCAAAGGCAGAGGTGGAGGAGGTAGAGGCGGAGGCAGTACAAGTAGATGCGGAGTTGGAGGAAGAGGCAAAGCTCGACTTCTGAGAAAGCTTAAGGGTCTAACAACAAGTAGATCTGTTAGGGTTCCATTTATAAAATAACGAAAGGCTTTTATTAGTGATTTTTTAGTGATGATAAAGACCTAATATTAATAAATTATATATTATTATAAAATTATAATTAATATATTTATTATATTCAAAATTATATTTATAAATATAATTATTATATTTATAATTTTATTTATAAAAATAGATAAATTTAAAATATATATATATATAGTAATAAATAAATAAATATATATATATATATATATATTTAAATACTTATGAAATCAAAATGAATATATTTTTTATATATATTCTTTATAATTTAAAACGTAATTAAATATATATTTATTTATATTTATGACAAGATTAATATATACTTCTTTATAATAATAATTATAAAAGTAATAAATACAATTATTAAAATTTTATAATTATTTGCATATATATATATATATATGTAATTATAAAAACATTTATTATAATTTTCTAATTATTTAAATATACTAAAAAGGTATTGTCTGAAGCATAATCCTCTGACCATCTATTAAAATAAATGAAAAATCTAACAAGGAGAAGCGCTGATAAAAACACTCTATATGAGAATTTTTTAGGACTGATAAAATGTAGTGTTGAATTGGTGCTATTTTGTAGTAGTGACAAGTGATATAGATTACTACAATATATAGTCCAACCAAGAACTACAATGGTTGGAACCAAATTTTTGGAAATTATGAATAGTTTGGAAAATGAATCACAGTCATAAATGTAGACTTATGACATCTGCACATAATAAATTAAAATTTATAACACTAAAAAACAACATAAAAATTTACTAGAAGAAAAAGAACGACACCGAATATGTGTAAGATAATGAAAAATAGAACTAATTGTAAGCCAATTCCCCTCTATGCATAGTAGTTAGGCATCCTTTACATGGTTGTACAACATGCCCATGATGGAAGAATAGAAGGTGAAATCAGTGTTGCAGAATCTCTGGTAACACTAATCTAAGCTCATGAATTTCCATAAAAAAGAGTTTGCCCACTCATTCACTGGGAGGGTTGGTATGGGGAGGGTGTCGTTGGCCATGTTGAATTTCAATTTGAGTATGCAGTCACATGTGTTACCCCATAGGAAACTAACACCAAAATCAGCAAGATCTATAGCAGATGGAATGTTTAGATGGGTCACTGGTCTGTCATTGGATATACGGGAAACCCGGTTTGTTGCACCCATGCCTAAGAAAAATCTCCTCTACAAGTCCATAAAATTCCTGCTTTTATGGATTACATCCATTAGAGCTACTGGGATTATAGGCCCCATGATATTTAGGTACTCTATGGCCAGATGATGCAATGAAGTTGGGGAGGAGATATTAATGAGTTAGAATAAATTTTGCAGCACAAACCAAGTGATTTGGTTCTTTATCCGCATCAGGTCTATGTTGAGATGGTCCATCGGGTCGGAGCTGAGTAATATGGTATCTCTCTGATCATTCCTTTGGAGAAACCAAACTATTTATTTAAAAATATATATAAATTTCGATTTATTAAATAATTATGAAATTATGATGGATATATAAAAATATAATTCTAAATAAATATAGGTATATTTATATAATTATAAAAATATAAAAAAGATATTAGTTATATATAATTATAAATATACTAAATATATTTATTATAAATTTATAATTATAAATGAATATATATTTATGAAAATGTAAAAGTAAATAAATATATATTTATTTAGTGTTATTATTATAAATAAATAAATATATATTTATTATACAGATAATTTTATAAATATATATAAAAATATGTAGGTTTTTGGTGCACCTTGTGGGGCCAACCCAATTCATTTCCATAAACACCTCCAAGGCATAGATCCCAAATTGATGCCCAATCCAATCATTGGAGAAAAATGTTATCTTAGTATAGAATCACAACTATGGGTGCCGATCTTTGGAATAAGCCTTCATTCTTCTTGGTTTATAAGTTCAAAATTGAGGATATTCCAATCTATGTGGTTCACCTCCTGGATGAATAATCCTATAACCAATATATTTGGTTAGCCTTGTTCGTGGTGATGATTAATCCAGCTCACCAACTGATTCCCTAGTTATGGTGTTGCTATAGATGCATCACACAAAAACCCAAATCTATATATGGGAAGACTATATTATACAAGGAAATATTGAAGACCCACTCTATTGATATTAGAGAGTATTAAATGGGTCATTCAAACCCTATGTAATTTTCTGGATATTTCTAGTTATTAAAAAAGGGTTAACCTTGATTCTTCATGATTGGAAGTGTTAAGAAAGACTAAACCAAGAATGTGGAATGGTTTTTTCTTATATGTTCGTGATAGATCTTTCTAATATCTTAATGAGAGATTGATTAAAACTCCAATCTTAACCTTAACTGATCTGGGTAATGAGTATCGCTTATATTGTGTTATATTAGGAGTCAAGATTTGATCAATTCTAGTCCATGTTGGTCGTGTGGTTGCTTAGGGGTCCAGAAAGCTATGTACACACATTTTAAAAAACTTAAATCCTTTCCTTGATTTTTAAATCAGGGTTATTTCAATGAGGTTTTATTGGTATTATCATTAGGGTTAAATATTTTTGTAATATAGTAAAATTTGATTGAAATATATTCAATCACAATGAGAAATTAACCATTGATTGCAGAGAATATTTGAGTACATGGAGTACATTAACATTGACATAATGTATATCTTCAGGAAGGGAATTATTTTTCTAATGTACTGTATGTGAATGATCATGCATAGTTAGCACATTATTCAAGGGTCAAGTGGGATATGATTTCCCAATTTGAAGAAATGCGACATTATGTTCAAAAGTATCATGGTCTAGTGAATGTTATCCCTTTATCTATCAGTAATTCACTACTCATTATTATTATGGGATTAAAATATAGGATTCATACTATTTATTCTTAATAGATATGATAATCCTATTGTATCTTATATTTTAAAAAATGGTTATTATTTTTTATTCATATATCCTCTATAAAGTGCCTCTCCTGCGATTTATGTCTTTATGATAATGACTATGTAGATATTTTAATATAATTCAATTGTTTTGAAATGTTTCTTAAAATATTATATGTGTGAAAAATACCCTTTTTGTTTTTAAATATCGTCAAAATGATTTATACACTTGGAAGGGAAATTCATGTGTGATTTTAGAAATAGATTTCATAGGGATCTGGTGTTAGATTCTATGGGGATGATTCCTAGAAATGAAATTAAATAACAACTATCATTAAAATGTTGATTTACGCTTATTTTAAAGGCCTATTTTGTGTATTTATTTAGTTAAATATTTATATCACAGAATCATATAGGATGGATAAGAACAAAGAATTAATGGATTCCAATCGTTTGAAAGAATTGTATGAAGATGGAGTGAAAGAGTTCATCATGTTTGAAAATGGTCATGAAAATGGAACTTCTAAAATACTTTATCTCTGTCTACACTGTTTTTATTCAATACTTTTTAGTCCAAAGGTATTATAAGAACAATTGATCTATCACGAAATAGATCAATGTTATAAACTTTTGAATAAACATGTGGAAAAAGTAAATGTAGCTTATGGAAGGGATATCACTGTGTTTATGTATCTGTTGATATGTTTATAGGTGTGGACAATGAATAAGACCGTATTGAAGAGTTGATTATAGATGAAAATGATGATGAAGATTGTATTGAAGAAATGACAGAGAGAACTGACGATGATCATCATTATTGACCAAAATTGTTTGACCAGTTAAAGAGTTGTGCAATGATATCATTTTATGATGGTTGCACTAAATAAACAACATTTTTAGCAATACAAAATCATTATAATTTGAATGAAGGAAAAGTATTGAGTTAAACCAGTTTTACAGAATTACTTTCTATATTTAATGATATGCTCCCAGAATATAATGAGGTGTCGAGCCAAAAAAAAGACACCAAACAAATATTACACTTGATGGTTATGATCTCTAAAAGAATACAGGGCTACCCTAATTACTATATACTATTTATCAAGGACCAAAAATAACATAGAGAATTCCCAATGTGTGGTGATTCTAATTCCATGATATATGAATATGGTCATATGAATGTTGTATGGTGGTTTCCAATCATTCTAAGGTTTTGGAACCTATATGGAAGTGAGAATACTGCATGGAAATATATGTGGCATCAAGACATAAGAAATAAATAAGGGAAACTATGAAACCCATCGGACCATTCTTAGTGGAAGAGAATTGATAATGAATATCCAAAATTTTGAAATGAGTCAAGAAACCTTCATCTTCTATTACATATATATGGAGTGAATCCTTTTGGTTTTCAATGAAATAATCATAGTACATGGACTATTATGTTGGTAAATTATAACTTTCATCCATGGATATGCATGAAACAAAAACACAACATGTTATCTATGCATATATTTTGACCAAAAAAATTCTATTAATGATATTGTTGTTTATAAGGCTCCATTGATCAAGGAATTGAAATTATTGAATGATTCAGGTGGTATGATATATGATGCATTTATAAATGATGATTTCATGTTGAGAGTCGTGATGGATTGGATAATAAATGACTTTCGATCCATTGGAAAACTGACCTGATATATAATAAATGGAACTTAAGGGTATCCTGTCTGCAAACAAGGCACACAATCAATAAGGTTGAAACATTCATCAATGTTCACTACCCTTTAGAACCCTTATTATTTCTAGAAGATTTGGATGAAAAATTAATCTTTCATGGAATATATTGATGTTATAAATGATGGAATAAACACCGGAAAAAAGAAAATGTAGCTAGTGGCTTGGATAAAACATCTTTTTATGGATCATCTTATATGATTGTATGTGTGGAAAATGAAGAATATAGTATCTATGATGAGAATAAATATATGATTGATGATCAATATCATGGGGAGGAAATGATATTTTCTGATTAAAAATAAATTTTTGATTACCCAAAATTTATTGAGAAGTTAATGAGTTGAACAAAGACACCATTTAATAGCGGTTTCACTAAATATATAGAATTTTGAGCCTTTCTTAAACTATATAATTTGAAAGAGGGAAATGGATGGAGTGACACCAGTTTTATGAAATTACTTTCTCTCATGAATGACATGGATCCAGATAAAAATGAGATCCTGAGCTGAACATACGATGCCAAAAAATGCTTTGCTCGATGGGTATGATCTATGAAAGAATACATGCATGCCCGCATGATTGTATACTATTTTTCAAGGACAAAAAATCACATAGATAATTTAAAATATATGGTTATTCTTGATACAAGTATGTTGATTCTTTTCCAATGAATGTTGTATGGTAATTTTCAATCATTCCAAGTTTTAGGTGCCTATAGGGAAGTGAGGAGACAATAAGGAAATTTACATGGCATCGATATACTAGAGATAAATATGGAAAACTATGTCACCTAGAAGAATATTATTAATGGATGTGAATTTATCATGAGTATCATGAATGTGAAAACAAGTCAAGAATCCTTCGTCTTGCGTTATCAATAGATGTGGTGAATCCTTATGGTTTTCAATGTAGTAGTCATAGTACATGGCTGATTATGTTGGTAAATTATAACTTTCCATCCATGTTATGAATGAAATTAAAATATATCATGTTATATTTCCTTTTATGAGGACCAAAACAAAAAGATAAGGATATTGATGTAAATTTGGCTCAATTGATCAAGGATTTACAATTATTGTTGTATTCATGTGTTATGTTATTCGATGCTTATAGAAATAGAGATTTCATGTTGAGAGACATGTTGTATGGGATAATAAATGAATTCTGTTTTATTAAAATTTGTTAGGATATATAATTAAAGGAAGTCAAGGGTGTTCCTTTGGCGAATAATGTACACAGTCAATTTGGTTGAAACATTCATCGAAAACCATGTTTCTTGGACATCGAAGATTTATACATTGATGACATATGAACCGATCATGGATAAAATCATTCGATGGAAATTTATAATAACATAAAACACCATCTCAACTAATAGGTGATAAACTATTTGGGCAAGTAAATGATGTGGAAAATGCTTCTGGTAAACTATTTAAAAAAAATAAAGGTTAACGGTTGGAAAAAGATAATAGTTTTTTTGAATTACCATACTAGAATTGTCTGTACGTCATTCATTTTCATGATGTTATTCATGTTGAAAAAAATATAGGTGAGAGTGTTATCAAAACGTTTCTAAATGAAATTGGTTAAACAATGGATGGAATTAAGGATAGTTTGGAAATAGTTGATATGGGAATATTTGAAGTTTTGGTGTTAGGTAATGGTTATAATTGATCATTTATACCTCTAGCTTCTTACACTCATTATAGTAGGGAGAGATATCCGTTTTCCATCTTCTTGAATGAGGTAATGGTTCTAAAGTGGTTTTCATCAAATATAAATAACATCATTTCAATGAATGATTTAAAGGTAAAGTGTTTGAAATAACATGGCTTCCATGTTTTGATTCAAGATCTAATGTCTATATCTTTATGATTCATTTTTTCCAATAAGGTCCATCATACATATTCCATGATTTTTTTCTTCATTAAATCAATATGCATCGATGTTATAGTTCCGATGAAATTACAGACAATGGAAGGAAAAACTTCCATCATGTTATGTGAAATGGAAATGTTTTTCCCACCAATGTTATTTTATATGATAGATCATTTGATGAATCACTTGGAGAGAGAGATTTGACTAAGTGTCCTATACACTATATATGGATGCACCCCATTGAACAATATATGATTATTTTTAAAGGGTGCGTCAAAAACATAGTTCAGAAAGATTTTTTATAAAGGAGTTATATATTATCAAGTATGCCATTGAATTATATACCGAATACCTATCTGGTGTGAGAAGAATCGGTCTACCAAAATCACATTACAATGGGCAGCTTGTGGGTGAAGCAATTTCTGGATGATATTTTGTTAGAATAAATATTATATATCAAGAGTATCCCCACCATTATGTTTTAAATATATGTTTAGAGGTTTACCCATATTTGAAAACCCATAAAGAAATTCTAAAGCATTTTAATCCATCAAGGGATAAAATATGGATGAAAAAATTACCATAATAAATATTTTATAGGACAGTTTCAAGATCATATTTTTAAGGATTCAGATAAAAATACATATTCAATTTTAAAACGACATCGATGGCTAGCTAGAGGACCTTGTGTATATATATTATCATATAATGGTTATCTAATTAAAGGTTCTATGTTCTATAAAAATGAGAATGATGATGAAAATGGCATGAAAAATAATGGAGTTACACTGATGGATAAATCAATGAATATTTCTAGTACTAATGAAAAAAATCTATTTTATGTGAATATGTCAAACATTGGAATCATAAAATAAATATGGGTATAGGATTATGCAACCTTACCAGTGATGGTTTTTAATGAATGTTGGTTGATAATAAGAGTGATGCTAAAATATTTGAATTGGATGGATTTTTTCCCCTTTCATTGTACATATTTATGATAATATTTCCTTGTATAAAAGCATCACTTGTGTTAGTATGATCACATGAAAGAGTTTCTAGATATCGAGATTCATATTAATATAGGAAATATTCCAAGGATGGATGGATTATATGCACAAGATATTTATGCCACAACCTATTATATTTCTCTTTTTATAGAAATCCCATATCTTCTTTACCAATAATAATATAGAGATCCCCTTCCTACACTTTCTCTATAAAACCACTCTTAAATATTTTCCCATAATGATACCAACCATCATGGTAATATTTATATAATAACATGTGTCTCACAATTGAATAACACTTATCATGTTGTAATATAGACCATCTAATATAAATACATCAATATTTATCATATCATTACAACCAAATTTTTCTTTTATTTTATCCAAATAAAGATCGTTCCTTTATCATTTCCATATTTTATACCACATTAATTTTTATATTTTATTCCTATAATAAGATCCTTATTTACCATTATATAGGATGTGTATCCACTATCATGTTTCCATACAACAATATGATATGATGCTTTAAGGGCAGTCTATGTAACCACTTCCTTCTCAACACTTATACATTTGATCAGCATCACCAACATAACACCTACTGAAAAATAATATTCTTGATCTTCCTCAAAGCATGATTGCCAAAATTCATCTTTCCAAGCTAAAAATATGTTGTTCATATTCATGTCATTCGATGGTTCATTGATCTATTTCATATGACAATTTTTTGTCATCTTCTCCACATTCCTCTATATTTTTGATGAGAAATATCTATCTATGTGTCCAAATCCTCTCCACCATATATAGTGATCATCAAAATCATTATTAGAAAATTGAGCTTTATATGGACACCTTTTTTCCCTTATTCCCTTTGGTACCTTTTGGATACAGAACACCAATTTTGAGAATGTGTCATATTTCCACATAAATAACACATGATATGAGGTGTATTGTTATAAATTATTATTGAAGTTGTTATTCCTTTGGTTCTATGAGTATTTTTATTTGGATTTGTAATCAAATCATTTTTCAACCTTGTAGTGGGCACTTGAGGTCTGACATAAATCCTCACAACTTTTTGTTTTGGATAAATTACCATACCAACCTTATCATTTAGATTTGAATATTACTTATATTTTTATGGACCTCAATTCTCCACATCTATATTTTATTTCTACCAATAAATCTATTTTCCTATTTTCATATTTGGAATCATGAGGCTTTCAGGAACTTTTAATTTTCTATGCAACTCAAAAAATTCTTCATCATGTTCTTCGAAACATTGTTTTGATCATTTTCTATAAATGTGAATCCATAGATCACTATATTTTGTTATTCATCTTCAATCTCGTACACATTATCATTTTTAGAGTTACTAGCATTGAAGACATAAGCTTTTAAATTTATTACATCATCTTAGACTTCACTTATTCCCACTACTTCATATAGATTTTGTAATCATGAACAACTTTGTTGGATTTCTTCATTTTGGATCTCCAAACATCTCTCTCCTCAATAGTGTCTTCTAATTCATCTTGAATATAAATACTTCCTTTGAATTGTTCTTCATAATTTTCACTTTATTCAATTTTATATGAGATATCAACAACTCCCATCATATAATTTTCTCTATGATTCTTACAAATCTCCATCACTTCTACAACAAATTCATTCCAACTGCCATTTTCTTTAGAAAGAATATTCTTCTTATTGAAGAAATGTCACTTCAATTATTTATTACCTTTCACATAGTTTGAAGACATATTCATGGGAGTTTATACTTCACCCTCATCATTTTATTGGATATTTATTTGGGAAACTTACTACAATATTTACAACCATTCCACATTGAATACATATGATTGAGAGTTTCCATTTCACCATTCATTTTTCTCTTTATGGGGTTGAGGAAAGGAATGACAAGGCCTCATCCCTATCTTCTTCTTCCTAGATATATTCAATAGAGAGATTCTTAATGTTCTTTAAATCCACATCAATGGAATTTTATTTTTCAATAGTCTCAATATATTCATTTCTTATCTCGTAAGATACAAAATTACGATTCATGCTTTCCAATGATCGCACCATGGGTCATTTGTTTTCTAGTACAGAGACATTCATATTTAACTGAGGTGGTATTCTTCTCAAGAAAAAATTAATGATATTTACATCTTCCATAATTTATATGAGACCACATGTGCCTTCCACAAAAACAATCGCCCAATCAAATAATTCATCAACTAACTCATTGGATTTGATTCTCAGGTTCTCATAATTGTTCAAAAAACCTATAATTTGTTTTCTATGTACATTGAAACAACTTTATATATATTTAATTTATTTTACCACATGGAGTTCATGGATTAAAACGACATCACATTCATGTAGATTCTATTAGAAAATTCTCTTCATAATGCATTGATGCCTCTAGCATTAAAAATAAATTCCCTTTAGTTTTCTTATGATAAAGCCCCAATATCCACACTGGCCAAAATTATAGGAATTTATAATGTAAATACATCCATTACTAATTATTTGAAGCTATTATACATAACATTATTCCTTAATTGAAAAATGAGTCCCTTTAATATCGGAATCCTTTTATGTTTTACAACCTCCATTGAAACCCTTAGGAGAGAAACATTGACATTATCATAAACCTATGATACCAATTTTTAGTACAGTTATATTAGATACTCTTATATGGGGGGTTGAATCAGTTTAAATAATATTAAAAAAACCTCCCCTTTAGACCATGTTTAATCATTAAAAAACACTATTCTCTCTCCTTCTCATATTATTGAATAATATGATACTTAAAACATACATATGGAACAAAATATTTAATTTGTTCACCCTCTTAGAGATAAATAGAAGGAACATACAACGGAAATGTTCCATTATACCAAATTAAAAAAAGCACACTATAGTTAAAATGTTTGGAGTGGAGTCAATATCCATCCTAGTTCACTTCCTTTTACAATTTGGAGGCTCACAATTCTCTCAACTAAAGTGTGAACACCACTCCTTTAGAATATTATTCCATTTTTCAGAAACACCTGAGAATATTTTCATACTTGAGTGTGTAATGATTCTCTATTTTCACGTGATAGATGAACAAAACTTCCCCATGTAGAGAATATCTCATTGATACACCTTTAAGGAACTAGTATTCTTCCTCTATGATTTTCATCAAACCCTTAACGAACTGATATCCACTACATAGCACAACTATTTTAGATATCCATCATGAACCAATTAAATCCTTAAATCCATCCTTCATGAAAACCATGCACCACGTAGCATTAGTAATTTGAATTTATCATCTATTTTATGGACTATAGAACCTATAAAATAACTTTTAAGAATTGGGCATGATTTGTTGACATCCTCCATCCTAGAACACCTCCAATCATTAATTTCTCCTTCAAAAAATGCCAAAATCTATTGGTTAACAACTATCGAACATAGCGGAATTGCCCTAGTGAAAATATTTATCTATTTAAATTCACCCTCCCAATGATGTGATAAGGGGTCGATTATATAGGAAAATAGATCCGCAATACCTAATAATTATAATTACAAAATAATCCTTTGTGTATTGGCCATCAACACACACTATAATCACTATGTGGTTAGCACGAAATGGCCACCTTTTTCCACCAATGAAATTGTATTTATGAATCCCCTTAAATAAATACCGTCCACCAAAAATATAAACACTTTGCAGTTAATATAGTGAAAAATTAATTGTAGAATGAATGATATGGTGTTCCTTTATGTCAATTACTTCAACCACAAATGATGCCCTTCTTTTTCAGTTCCATCAATTCCCAATGTGGTTTTCATAACACAAATGATACGTGGTCCAACCTTTTTTCTATTTAGTAATCCTTCATTTTCCATAAAAATATCTCGATTTAGTGGCCCAAAAATTTGAAAAAAAATATGGAAACTGTTCCACCTTAAAAATAAATTTATTCGATAACAACTATGATGGAATGTTGTCAACTTGTAATTTAAACAAAAAAACTACTACAAAACATTAAAATTGCACCTTGGGGGAGTTTTTCCCAAAACATTCACATCTTAAAAAATTTATTTCTCGATCATTCAATGAAAATCACCCAATATATTGATATGAGGTTTGAGAATACACATCTGAAATAATTCACAGAACCTTTTCCTATTATTTCACAAAAACCAATTGAATCCTTCTATGGTTTTGACAGATGCCCACACTTTTTACTATTATAAATCACTAAAAAAATATTTCAAATTCACCTAAGGAAATGTTATCATAGATAGAAACTTGTCCCATTAATATATTTCTAAAATCATTCTAAGGTTGTTTGTTTTAGTGATTTAATAGTAATAATAGGTAGTTTTCATAGTTTGGATTCCCTACCACATGTTTTTAAACACAGCTTACTGTTTTTGAAATATTATTTAGACTGTTAAAGCACAATGCACGTTGGATTTATTGGGGAGAATGTAACACCTCAATATTTTATAGTATGTTATATATTTAAAGTAATTCAATAGCTTATACTTCACACAAAACTGACTCGTCTTGCCTTATATTCAAGATTTATTTTCTGCGAGACAACACATTAATATTATAATTATTTAAACAATATATATATGTATCAATTAAATAATTTAATATGAATAGTAAAAAATAAATTTTAAATGTTATATATAATTTTTCACATAAATGAAACATATTTATAATAAAATGTATTTGTTTTTGAAAATAGTTATATATTTAGAAATTTTTTTTAAAAGAATAATTTATTTATGTTCTTTTGCGAAAAATAATAAAATTAATATTAGAGACTATAAAAAATTGAATATGGTAAAATTGATATGAATTTTGGATTCAGAATATCAAAATTATCTTAGGGTGAATATTTTGTCTTTTTCAAAAAAGTTTCAATTTTGGATGAATAATGAAAAATACCGCATAATACATAAGAACCGACGTTTTCATTTAAATAAACATTTTTAATTAAAATTTATCTAAATGTAAAAATAGATACATAATACATATATTAGTATAGTATATGTTATTTGAGTCAGTTTATAATAATATTAAATATATAAAATTTTATTGAACTTTTTAACGTCTTTTGCCCACATTCTAGGCACATTTGCAAATCTGCATAAAATGTAATTTTACCACTTTTGTGATTTTTTTTTCAAAAATGTAATAGAAAAAATTGTAATCAATAAGTAAAATGTTGTTCAATAGGAAGAAAATCATTATTGGTGAATAATAACTTTTGAATTTTATTTACCATGGTTAAAATTAAATAGGGTAATTAAAGGTAGAAATAATACAATAATAATATAAAATTTACCCAGCTCATGTAAAATTTATATTCGATAAGTATTTTTAAACCAAAATAATCATTAAAACAAAAATAAGATCATTTTTCATCATTTTGGGTTAGATTTGGACATTTTTTATATTTTATTTAAATAAAATTTAAATATATTAAATTCAATGATTTTTAACTACTCTATTTTATATATATGGTTATACATAAGATAAATTAGGCTATAAATATTTATTATAAATCTAAAAATATTTCCAACATCATGGAGATTTATTTTTTATTTGTAGATATTAAATAATTAATTTTATTTATGAAACATCGATGATGCTGTAATTACCTTATCAACGAAAGATTAAAATTATCAATATTATAAATATGAATATAAATGTAAATTTATAATTATGATGGCATAAAATAATTTTACAGGTTCATATAAAATGTTATATATGATTCCATGCGTTTTTATCGAAGTAATCATGTAATTATGACTTAAAAAATCCAAATACTAAATAGTGTCAAAATTAACATAAATGAGTTTTTAAAATAAATAATATTTGACTAAATTATAAAATAGTCATAAAAATTTAAGGCTCAAAAAATGACTTATATAATGATATATGTTATATTAATTAATGTATTTAGGATCTATTGTAATTTTATGATATATATATTTACCATGTAGTATAAAAATAAAAGAATATATGGTAAAAGTTATACTATTTAAGAGAGAGTACAAAATAAAAGATAACGTTAATAAGGTGACCTAAACTTGTCTAAAACATAGTTTTTGAGAGTATTTAGACCAAAAACAACCATATATTCTAAATAAATCTATTTTTAGATTTTATAAACCTAAATTAAGAAATAATAAATTAATATTTCAAGATTTTCCTAAAGTAGCCCTCTCATCTGTTATAAAAGGGTACCTCCTCTTATCTTAATTTCACACCTCCAAAGAAATTTTTATTGATCAAGCACTTCCCAAATACCCTCCAAAATACCCTAAACTCAACCAAGATTCATTACTATGATCGAAATCCCATCCTATGGATCCATTTAGTTCAATTCAAAAGGAAGCATTCAAAGACGTGCTAATTATTTTATCACATATTTCAATGTTTTTTTCTTCTTATACTTCCTCTTTCATTGGTGTTTCCATAATAAAATAATATCTCTAGTACATTATACTCACTGAGATGTTATTAAAAATATGTTACAAACATATTAATTATTTTATCCATCGTATTAATGATAATGTTACCATGCGTGCATACGTACGACTCATCATTTCCACGTTGTGGTGTAGTTAGTTATTCAAGAATACATTATTTGGATGAGTATAACAGTGAGTATAAATTATTTAAATAATAAATATAAAATTATAATTATTATTTATATATAATATAACATCCATTTACATACGATTTAACCACTAATAGAATGATATTATCGCTCGTTCATACGTATGGATTACCGTCTCCATGACGCGATGAGATTTCATTCCTTGTCGTAACCATTCAAGAATAATTTTCATTTTATGATTAAAAAATAATACCTATGAACTTAATATCATTCTACATATGAATTAAATACATATTATCAATAAAAAACATTACATATATAACAAATCATATATAGGAAAATGAATCAGTTAACACTCGAAACAATGATACTACTGAAATATTGTTAACAAATAAATATTATAGGATCATATAAAATATCATATTTAAGTCTGTGGTCATTTTATAACTTAAAAACAATTATTTAACCATTATAAATGAAGATAAAATTACCCTCTAATAAAATAATGTATAAGGTAATGTAATTCTGTCTCACATTTAATATTTGTGAGATATAAGCAATGTTCACCACCTATTTCCTATGTGTGACGTATGTACTACCTCTATTTTATTTAATATCACTAATAAATTTATGTTAATGGTTTTATAGATTAATTTTAAGATATTGGTCCTCTGATTCAATGGTTTAAAGTGGTATGTTATGCTTTGATTTTTCAAAGAATTAATCATTTCTCCATTTCAACATTCTTGATATTATTTTACCTAACTATTTATTTGAATATAAAAGAATTATAAAGTGCATATGATGTCTTTTTTAATGTTAATTTACATGTTTTTAAAAGATCAATCCATTAATTTTTTATATAAGGGACTCTATACCTATAAAATATTTTTAAATGCTTTAAAGATTTAATTTTCAAAATAAATTTAATTAATGCCCATGTTATTCGAAATGATTTTATGAATTTCTCTATATTGACATAACTGTTATAAAATGTTAATTCCTTTCGGAATATTGAAAGTGGTATGTGGAACACTGATTCAATAATATATTTTTAATAAATTCCTTTATAAATTGAAAGACTTTTAAATGATTTCAAGAAAAGGGGACATTTCTCTCACATAGTTATATTGATTATTTTCATCTAATTCAATATCCATTATTGGATTTTTTATTGAGGTTGATTAATTATAGTAAAATATTCCATATTTTATTATGTTATTTATGATACTGTAGAATTTGGAGGTGTTATTTTTATACCATTCATGATTTATGGTTAATGTGTTAACATTTTGTATTATAGTTTTAATATGAATGATTATGTTATGTTCCAATATTTTCATATGAGGATTGCATTGGACTTAGTACGTGATGGTAAGGGCCCTTTATATACCCTCAATGCATCGGTCGCTCTCATGAGACAATCTAGTGTCTTGCTGAAAGGCATTGAAACAATTTATATTTAGGGTCTTGGCACGACACCTTGACTTTGTCGTTAACATGTATGAAATTATGAATTCCATCATTATGATATTCATTATTGATGTTAAATGTGATTATTCGACTAGTATAATATCCATGTGAATAAATAAGTTGAATTATTTGATTTATCTTTTCTATATAATGTTGTAGTTTATGTTTAAAGGGATTCTCTTTCAATTTTATACCTTTCCATTAATGTGTATGATTATTTATGTTAGCTTCTACTATATTGTTTATCCTTACTGAGCATCTGAGAACATTCATTTCTTATGTTTTTTCCAAGGATTTGATGTAGTGTATTATGATTTATATATAGGTTTAATATATAATTATAATGTCATTCTCAAAGGATTATCTATATTGTATTTTATTTTTAAAATTTTAAATGATGTTCATGTATGGAATCTATTTTACAAAACTAATAAACTAACTGGTCCTTCAGGACATGATTCCTTGTAATCATGGAAATGTTATGAAATAAATAACTGACTCTGGGTAACTGGGTTAGGGAATATAGTTGGTATCATAGGAATCATAGTACAATCCCTGGGAAGTAGATTTAGAAATAACTCTGATTAGAGAACATTAACCTAAGATATAAAATGAGGATTAATATAGTAGAACTTCCTTGATGTTTGGAAATGTAGATATTTTGTGAGTTTTCTGAGAAATAAATCCATATATGGATACTATAAGTTGATGTAGTCCGGGAACATATGTAACTAAGATTAAAAACACTGACAAGGAGTTTTGGTTTTGACCCGAGGTATCCTGGTAACTGACAACGGGCCTTACTGCACACCCGGTTTGACACTCCCAGTGGATATGCATATGACAATTTAAATTTTATTTACAAAATGAATTGAAGGATTTTAATATATAAAGATGATTAATAATCATGGTTAATCCAAAAGTGTATTAGATTTAAAATAACATGTAATGATATTTTCTAAATGATTATATGACTATTGTTACTCACACTATGCTTTCTAGTTTTAGTCAGTGACTGGTTTCCAAGGAAGAAAAATTAACATTGAACATGATGTACATGGTGGGAACAGTGGTTAAAATGAGAAATGAAATGGAATGTTGTTAGGCATTGAATATATTGTGTTCATAGAAAATCAGTTTTCCGAAAATATGATCTATAACATATAAATTAACCAACTAAAAAACTCAACAAATAAAACAAATGTGGAGAATGGTAAGAGCTGCAGTAGCGGAGGCTATGTTGAAAACAAAGCTAAATTTCTATCTTACAGGAAATGTGGATGGAGACACCTGGGAAATTGTCACAAATGAAAAATGAAATTCTTTATGTATGGGAAATAAAGACATAAAGTAAATAAATTATAAGGAAAAATGAATAGTACTATATACGAAAATAAAAATGATCCTTAGAATCCATTTACAGTCATTTTATGTAAATGTATGGTACATGGGAATTAACTATGTCCATTCCATATTCTATAGGATAACCAATAAGTTAATGAATAAACTATGTGGAAATAAAATTATGGTGAAATATTTAAAATTATTAATGTTCTTTCTTGATGGGTTTACAATGGATGAAATTTCTCCTGTATGTGTAACCTTGTAGTTTTATTATGTGAAAATGCTATTTTAAAAATAATTAACATTTATGCTGTGTATATTGTTATAAAGAACCATTTTGGTTTATATTATCCTTGAATATGAGGTAATTAAATTTTATTACTTTTTGGGATCAAAATGCGACGTATAAGATAAAATATTTTCTTAAAATTTGTTGTTTTTATTTTGAGTAATTTATCTATTTTCTGGGCAGTTATAAACTTATATAGTTTTTAAAAAAGGATAACACACAGACCATGTGACAACCTGTCGCATCAGACAATGCTACGAGAATCTAAACAACAACTAAAGTGAGATTGAGATTTATCACCTTCCACTAGACTATGTGAACTCCCTAGTTAGTATGAATAATTATTTTCAGTTAAATTATTTTATGGATCAATAATATGTAGATTTTTTGAATATATTTTTTATAAAATTGATATCCATAGTATATGAAAATGATTTTTTTATTAATAGGTAAATGTTATTTTGGAAGATTCTCTCTCTTTTGGGAACACTATATGTCTATAGAAAATAGAATACTATGGGATTTAATTTGAGGAGTAATGGTGGTTTTTTATTTTCGAATATTATATGTTTTAATTGAGGACTTATAGTGATTTGGGTTATTTATGGATATTATTAACCTATCAAAGAAAATATGTGAATAATTTAATTACGTTTAATTATGTGACTTTTGGAGTAGTTCATGTTATTTGGAGATAAATGTCAAGATTTATCATGGAAGATTATGTGATCAAATCCTTCTGAATTTTGGGTTTCAAACTTATTTATGATTATTTTGATGATTTTAAGGACAATTGTTTATTGAATGGTCTATGATTAATATTGGGTATTGTTTGTTTAATTTTGGTGATTAAGAGTAGTATTTATTTCTATAAAAGGTTATCCTTTCTGGGGTTTCATCTGATCGTGTAATAACCATATTGGTTTTGATTAATTTTTATAGACAATAGAAATATATATTTCATCTTTTGTGGATTATTTGATTCTCTAGAAGTTTAAATTATCTCTATTGGTGTGACCAATTCATCATGAATACTCATCGTTTCGAGAAAAGATGTGTTTGTGGTAGAAATTTACTAAATAATGAAACTCTATTTTAAAAGTATTTATATCTACTTAAGTTCATAGTTAACATCATAAATAAATTCCACAAAAATATGAAAATGAACATAAAACAAAAATATTTTTTGTTTACTGTTTATACTGGGTAATAAATGACTCTTTAACCCATCACAAGTTTATGGTTTTCTATTAGTTAACATTCTAATGATCATATATTATATCACTCTCCATCAGAAAATGATGTTTTTTTCTCTTCCATATGCATGTTTTCCTACATGTAACCCTAGTCTGGGTTTTCTCTATTGACCTTTTTACTTCTTTTTCATTATTTTAAACTGATTGTTTTATAGAATCTTTTTTCGATTTGAGACATTAAATGAAGTTATCAAGCCCTATTTTAAAATTGCGAGGAAACAATTTCCAAAAGTGGGAAAGAATGTAAAACCCCATGATATCATAGTAATTTATGTCATTATAGTAATTTAATAGATTATACTGCACACAACACTAAATTTTCTTGCGTTATATGCAAGATTGAGTTTCTACAAGACAACACATTAGTATTATAATTATTTAAACAATATATATTTTTATCAATTGAATAATCTAAAACTAATAGTAAAAAATAAATTTCAAATATTATTTATACTGTTTTCAAATAAATAAAACGTATTTATAATGATGTATATATGTTTTGATAAAATAGTTATATATTTAGAAAATCTATTTTCTTAAAAGAACTACCTTTTTATGTTATTTTGTGAACAATAAAAAATTTAATATTATGATCTCATAAAAATATAATTTGGTATAATACACATCATTTTTGGATTTGGAAAATCAAAATTATCTTAGGGTTAATTTTTGGTGTTTTTCTGAAAATATACAATTTTTGATAAATAGTGAATAATAATTAATACTACATAAAAACCAATTTTTTCATTTAAAAAATTATTTTTAATTAAAATTTCTCTAAATGGAAAAATAGATAAATAATGATGATTTTACTCCAATATAATTCATTTGAGTCATTTTATAATAATATCAGATATATAAAATTTTATTGACCCTTTTAAATTCTTTTACCCACCTTCTAAAAAAATTTCAAATTTGCATAAAACACAATATTTTTTCTTCTGTGAATTTAATTTAAAAAATATAATTGAAATGGTTTTCATCAATATGTAAAATGTGGTTGAATGAGTTTAAAATAATATTTGGTGAATTGTATATTTTGAATTTTATTTACGAGTGTAAAAATAAATTGGGAAATAAATGTAGAAAAAATATTATCGAAAAATAAAATTACACCAACACATGTTATAAATATATCATATAAGTTTTTTTAGACCGAAATAAAGCTTATAACAAAAATTAGATACTTTTTTATCATTTGGGTTAGATTGGTAGATTTATTGTATTTTATATAAATAAGAGATAAAAGTGCTAAATTATAAATTTTAAAACTAAAACAATTTAAATATAGGGATATACATAAGATAAATTAGACTATATATATTCATTATAAATTTAATAATATTTCTTACATCGTGTCATTTTATTTATTATTTTTAGAAATTATGTAATTAAATTTATTTATGAAACAATAGTGATGCAGTAATAATCTTTTTAATAAATGATTAAAATAATTATTGTTATAAATATTAAAATAAATGTAAATTGAAACATTTGATGCCATAAAAAAGATATGTAGGTGAATAATACATGTTAGGGTTGATTTGATGAGTTTTTTTCTAAATAATTATTTTGTTATGACTTTCACAAAAACCAAATACTAAATAGTGTAAATATTGACATAAATTAGTTTTTAAAACAAATACTATTTTATTAAATTATATAATTGTCCCAAAAATCTAATTTCCAACCAAATGACTTTGATAATGTTAGATATGTAATAAATGAACCAATTTATTTTCACTTTTAATTTTATTGTTACTATATTAACCATGTAGTTTAAAAATACAAGATGACATGGTAAAGGTTAAACTATTTATTTAAGAGATAATCTAGAAGATAAGGTTAATATGGTGACATAAACTTTTCTAAAACCTTTTTGATGAGATTATTTAGACCCATAACCACCATATATACGATATAAATCCATTATGAGATATTATAAAGTGTAAATAAGTTTATAATAAACTAATATTTCATGGTTTTCCTAAATTCCCCTCACCTCTATTATTAAAGGGTACTTCCGCTTCTCTTAATTTTACAGATAAAAACCTTTTTCCCTGAAAAACCCTACTCAAATATCATCCCAACATCCATAAATTAAACATAGAGTCTTTACATTGATCATAAGGCCATCCTATGGATCCCTTTAGTTCAAATTAAAAGGAATAACCTAAAGAAGAGATAATAATTTCATCACTTCATTCAATGTTCTTTTCTTCTTATACCTCATATTTCCTTGAGGTTTCAATAAAAAAAATAATAAATCCAATACCATATAAATACTGATATGTTATTATAAATATTATACAGCCATATTAATTAATAAATCAATCATATTATTGATAAAGTTACCATCAATGTGTACCTACGACTTACCATCTCCACGCCGTTGTTTAGTTTGTTATTCAAGACAAAATTATTTGGATGGGAATAATAATTAGTATACATGATGTAAATAATATATATAACATGTTAATGATTATATATATATATAATATACCATTCAATTACATACGATTTCACCATTAACAGAATGATATTGTCTATCGTGCGTATGTACGGATTACCGTCCCCACGACGTGATGCGATTTCTTTCCCCATCATAACCATTAAAGTAAAATTTTCATTTTATGATTAAAAAATAATGATTATGAACATAATATCATTATATATATGAATAAAATACATAATATTCATAAAAAGATGACTTATGTAACAAAACATATAAAGGAAAATGAATCAGTTAACACCCAAAATAATGATACTTCTAATATATTATTAACAAAGCAATATTTATAGGATCGCATATGATATCATATTTATGTACATGGTTATTGAATAATTTTATAACAATTATTTTACCATTATATAGGATGTTAAGCTTACCCTAGATTAAAGGAATGCATAACATATGGCAATTTCTTCTTACATTTAATATTCATGAGATATAATCCATGATCACCACATATTTCATGTGTGTGGTGTATATAATACCTATATTTTATTTAATATCATGAATGCATGTATTTTCATGGTATTTATAGATTTATTTGAAGATATTTAACATCTAATTTAAATGTCCAGTTATTTATGGGACACTTTGAAATTTCAAATAATTAATCAATTATCCATTTCAAAATTCTTGATATTATTTTATATAACTATTTATTTGAATATAAAATTATTATAAAGTGAATTTTATGTCTACATTAATGTTCATTCAAATGATTTCAAAAGATGAAAATTTTAATGTTTTATGTAATGTATTATTTTAATATAATGTCATTTTAAATGTTTTAATTATTTATTTTTCTAAATAGTTTTAGATTATGTCCATGTTATTAAAATGATTTTAATGATTTATGTATATGGGCATAATTATTTATAAATTTTAATTCCATTTATATTATTGAATGTGTAAAGAGAAACTTTTATTAAAAACCCACTTTTAAATTAATTCCTTTTTAAATTGGATTACTTTTAAATGATTTCAAGAAAAAAGGATATTTCTCTCAAAGTGTTTTAATGATTATTTTATTCTATATCGACGTAATTTATTGGATTTTTGATTGAGGTTGATTTTTTATAATAAAATGGTCCCCATTTTATTGAATGATTTTTGATATGTTTTAATTTTGATGTGCTATTTTTATACCACTCATTATTTATGGTTATTGTGTTAACATTTTGTAAGCTTGTTTTAATAAGAATGTTTATTTTATTTTCAAATCTTTTTATATGAGGAATGTATTATACTTAGTATGTGAAGGGAAGAGAACCCTATATCCCCTCTATGAATTGATAGATCTCATGACAGAAACTAGTTTTTTGGCACAAGGCCTTAACGAAATTTATATTTAGGGTCTTGGCACAATGCATTTACTCTGGGTTATGATTCCCATCATTACGTACTCCATCATCATGAGACTAGTTATTGATATACATGTGATTACTCGAAAGGTAGATTATACATGTGAATAATTAAATGGAATTATATTATTTTCCATTTCTATATTATGCTAAAGTTTATGTTTAAAGTTATTGTGTTTTAATTTTATAACATTCCATAAATGATTATGATTATTTATGATAGCTTCTGGTATATTTTTTATCCTTGATAAGAAAATGAGAACACCCATTTATAAGTATATATTTTCACCAGATTCCAAGAAGTTTATTATGATATATATGTAGATTTATGAATGTACTATAATGTAATTTTCAAAGGTCAATCTATGTTGTATTTTATGTTTGACATTATAATGTGAAGTTCATCTATGTAATATATTTTCGATACTTGTAAACTGATCAGTCATTTGGGACATGATTCCTTGTCATAATGCCAATGCTATGTAATAATGCACTAAGTTTGGGTAACCGGGAGGGGGAATTACAGAGAATCTTTCTCCTAGGAATGTAATTTCGTGTGATTTTTTTTGGGAAACTAGAATAAATATATAAGAGATAAATCAAATAAGAATAAGGAAATTCTATAAGCATGATTAAAAAAAAAGAAAATCCCTTTGATGTGGATGATTTAAAAACCATGGGGTATCTCTAAAAATAAGACTATAGAAATATAAAGTTCCAAATATATGTAAATTCATATACTTGAGTTATAATTATAGTGTAGAAGAATACTATGTGAACAAAAAAATCCTCAATACACCTTCATCTTCTCTCTGAAAAATTATCCTAGAGAAAAACCCCACCATTCCCTGAAAAATTTCATGCTCAAAGAATCATCTTTGAAAACTTCCCCCTTAAGTTATAAAACCAAAATAACATAGATATATGGATCTAAACATGTTTCATCATCATCGTACTATAATACTTCTTTGATGACATCTCCTTTATCTATCAATCAAGGAACCTAATATTCACATTGATAAATCACCTGCTCCCATAAGTATACTTCTTAATGTATCACACCATCAAATGATATTTCATGATACATATAATGTTGCTAAAAAATAATATCTTTTCCTTATTGAAACAATATTTTTTAAATCATAAACACTATATCAAATCAAATTATATGTACTCCATCTACATTTCGATCATCATCTCTAATGGTTCTCGAATGCTATGAAAAAATGTGACAATGCCCTACCTCATATTGGAAGACTTAATCATGATTAACTCCATTTTTAGTTTTTCATGGACCTAAACATGATTAAAATTCAATGTAATTATACCAAATATATTCTAATGTAACCTCTTATACATTCACCATGTCTATCTCTCCACTTAATGAAATCAATTTTTCCCTTTTCTATTTATTGTTAAAAAATATCTCCATTAATTATGAGATAGATTTCTGTATTAATGATTAGTAAATATCTCAATTAACCCAATTATCTCTCAAATAAATGCTATTAATCTCAAATATAAACCCCTTCCGACTATCAGAGAAGAAAAAACATCTAAAAATGCCAGTCGAAACGAAACATTATTTCTATCACACCAATAATAATCCTCTATATAATATATGATGACACCCATTTGAATCATTGAAATAAAATTATGATCTCTCCTAAAAAATAAATATAAATTCCAGAGTCTTCATTATATTTATATTTGCATCATCCTACTGAAGAAAACTAGAACCCGAAACATCTATCTCCTCCATCATAGTGATTACCATATTATCTAGATCACACATAAATTAACTACCCCCTAATTTAAGGGGGGGGGGATTTAAGAGAAAAAGTTCTTGGTTGAAGAATGGATGTTTAATTTGTTTTAAGTATATTATAATGTAAATAATTTCAGTATAAAATTTATGTGAGTAGATTATAATGATGAGCCATTATATTTCATCATTAATAAACTATCCATGTATGTTCGAAGGATGATACATGTTCTTTCATGTATATAGAAAATGAATGGGATGATGCTAGATTGAATTATTTTGGTGATGATGTTCAATACATATTGGAATATTTAAATATAATGGTTGTTAAACTATTATTAATATCTAATGACATGTTCAAATATCTATTAGAGAGTGAAAATTATCTAAAAAAACTACGAAAGTGAAGGGAATGGCAATATTTATTTCCATGAGTTTTGAGGAATTAACATATTTTTTTCTAAGAACCTCTGCAGTGTTATATTATAATGTAGTCATACCAAGAATGTAACACCCCAGGTAAATAAAGAATATGACATTTCATATTTATCTATATTTGTGAATAAAATATTGAAATGACTTTAAAGGGGAAGCTATGCTCGATGGCGTACCCAACACGCAACAACGAGTTTCTTGGGAATCTTACATTGCACTCTAATAATAAAATAATATTATTTTAAATGGTAGTTAATATGTTGCCGTTGTATTGGCGGGAATGGATAGAAATAACTAAAATATGATTATATATGTTCTTAAATATTTTTACATTTATACAATAAAAGATAAAGGCTTAAAATACAGAAAGAATTCAATTTTTGGCGTATATGCCCTAGTTTTCACTAAAGGTTCACTTATCACCTTTTGATGGAGAACCATCATTAAATATAGTTTTGTTAACTCTTAAACATTATTTTGGACCAAATAATACTCTTATTAAGAATCGGGACATCAAAATTTACTTTGTGTAAATTTTTGGTATCTTTCTGATAAAGTTCATTTTTTTTAATGAATAGTGTAAAATGTTGTATTTTAATTCAAAACCACTTTTTAATCTAATTTATTTATATGATTAGATTATATTTTGAATTGGTTTTAAAGTGAAATTAGAAAATATTTTTACCATTAAATCCAATAGTGGTCGTTGGAATCAATTTCACTTTGAAATCAGACTTAAACTAGTGTCAATCTTTTGATACTTATTGTTTCCTAAAACACGCTATTTGTCATGACAGCGGGAATTAATTATTAAATTAATTAATGTGACTTATATGTTTTGAATTTTGTAAAAAGGACTTCATTTTTGAATTCAGAATATCAAATATAGCTTAGGGTGAATTTTTGGTAATTTTCTGAAAAACTTCAATTTTTGATGAATAGTGAAACCACTAAGTGGTAATCAAGCAAACTGATTTTTCAGTTAAATGAAAGTTTACCACTAATGTGTATTGAATTTTGAAAATCCGACATACATGGTTGTCATTAAGAAGTAAAATGTGGTTCAATGAGATTAAAATATTTTTTTGGTGAATAGTAACTTATTAAGTTTTTAATCGCGATTAGTGGTAATTAGTGTAGTTTAAGGTATAAATAATGCTTTAATGATATGAAATGACCTAGAAACATGTCCCAACCTTATTTTTTGTGTCATGGCAGACCAATACAAGCAATGGGTCAACTTGGGGACCCCATGGATCCACTTTGGTTGGGAAATGACATAAATAACATTTTATTTAATGTAAAAGTAAAATTGACACAAACATGATATGTTTTACTAAAACAATTTTTAAGTGGGGTTATACAAGTCATCTTTTTGATTATAAATATTAATTGGAAATATAAAAAGATTTCCTACATAATAGTATTTTTTTTATAATTTTTATACATTAAATAAATTAAATTATTTATGACATAATAATGATGCAGCGATGATATCATTATTTGACGATTTAAATAAAATGGAAAGATAATGTAAAATATATGAACTACAAATGTACAAAACTTATTGGATGAGTGGATTTCGAAGCCTTATCACCTTATACACGAATTATATCAATGTGGGGCCTTTTAAAACCGAAACACATTTTCAAATAAAGTAATATTTCTTTACTTTCCAAAAGTACCCCTCCTCTCCTCTTATAAAAGGCCCCCACCTCTACCTCATTTAACACACTCCTAAAGCCTTTGGCTCGGCCAAACCCTGCCCATTTACTCTCTCCACATACCTCTCCTCATCCTAGAGGACTCCCTTTGGGCATAATCCTTTCAAAGGAAGCCTTTAGGCTTAAATCAAAAGGAGTTACACTTTTAAAGGTAATTCATTCTCTCATGTTCATTTGTTTTATTTTGCTTCTCCAACCCCCTAAACTCTTTTATTTACTTCTTTTGTAACAACAACAGTATATTCAATATACTAGGATGTTGTTATAAGATTTATTCGAGCTACACTCTCACACAACTACATCAAATGGTTAAAGAACATACGGTTTCCGTGGATGGTGAAAGTCTGCCTCCCGAAACGATGATTGTTCAATACTCATTTAACACCTTCAAAGGTGGCCATTATGATGTCACTATTTTTATATATGATATATAATATGTTTATGTTTTATTTATTCTTCTGTATTTTTCATTTTTGTCTTACCTTTATGGCTTCCATTATGGGTATACGCGATATCTTCATTTAAGGAAGTGCGGACTACCGCCCCCTCAAAGTGATTTGATTCGTTAAATACCATATGTGGGATGTATAAAGGATGGAAATATGATATTATATATGATATTATACTGGAATTATAATATACCTTTATATCATTATTATTCCATTCTATAAAATACGAAATAGAAATGAAAGTAGCGTTCATGCGTACGTACGGCTTACCGTCTCCATGAACGGTGCATTTCATTTCTTACCTCTAAATGATTATGTAATGTTATAAATTCATGTATGTACTGGATATATATGACATATATGATATCTAAATAATGAATACAATTGTGGATATAATAAACATTTGGCCACACGAACAACATGTAATTGTAAGAAGACCACTTTCGACTTAAGAACCAAATATCGGTAAAACAAATATTATTAACTTAAATGATTACGTAATGTTTGAGACATGGTAATAAGTGGTATAAAAGTAATAATGAACTTGAAAAGGGTTCTTAAGTAATTAGAAATTAACTCAAGTTTATTATTCAGGAGATTAAAGAACGATCGAGTCAAGTCGGACCCGAGGTAAGGGATCCTACTCCTCTCTTTCTTTTTAAGTATACACTTTTATGTCATTCCTTTTAAAGCTCATCTTTCTTGTTATTGGGATGATATTTTATATTAAATTTACTGTAATTTTTATGTTCTGTGATGAGAGACCCTATTCTCTCTCATCAACCCATTTTGGGGGTTTTGAGTGGCGCTGTTAGGCTGCCGAACATTCGTAAGAGATCTAACCTCTCTCTTTCTTTTTAAGTACTCTCCTTTGTGTCACTTCTTCTAAGCTCCTATTTGTTATGTTGGGGGATTTTCTTTTATATTACTCTTGCTGTAAATTCTATTGTAATATGATGGGATACTCTATTTTATCTCATCAATCCATTTTGGAAGTTTTAAGTGGCGTCGTTAGGCTGCTGAGTTTTCGTAAGGGATTTTTCATCTCACTTTTATTCTCGTGAGATTTATGCTACATTTGCCACAAATTAAATTGAGTGGTGTATGTAATGCCCATTATTATACTCTTTGTGTAATATACATTCATTTATGAGTGTTTACATCAATGATCTATTGTCCTTCTTTCATGGGGTGTATGTTTTGAAAGATACCCAAGTCGGTAAGGGAACCTTTCACCCTCCTCTTTTTTAAAAGACTTATTTTGTTGGGTCTTTTAATTTAAATATAGTTATGTTGGGATATGTTCTCATATATTTTTATTGATGTAAATTTTATGTCCAAGTGATGAGATACACTTTTTATCTCTCATCAACTCATTTTGACGTGATGCCGTTAGGCTGTCAAGGGAACTTTTTAACCCAATTTCGATTTCTTTGGGTTCAACATGTAGTCATTGAATATGTCATCCATTGAATATGTGTGAATGGACTTTTATTGTTTTACACTTAATATCCACTTATATTGGGTGTATTTATATTTTTCACACATATTTTGAGATTGATTTGTCCTTAAGGATACCTTCTTTATAAGGGATTTCATCACATTTGACATTTCTATTGAGGGTTCATTGTTGTTATGCACCAATTCACTCTTATATGGTGTATATACTGTCCTTTGGAGTATTATATCATGAATACTTTTATCCTCATGATATTATAAAGTTCTGACTAAATGTTATTCCTCAATTATTGTATTCAAGTGTCTCTAATTTTGGTAAAACCCCTTTTACCAGAATATCGTTTTAAATGTTTTAATTATTTATTCTTATTAATATCCATGTTTTCAAAATGGTTTTAAGGATTTATTTATATGGATATTAATGGTTTAAAATGTTAAAAGCTTCAAGGTGGTATGGGACACTATGATTCAAAAATCTCTTTATTAAATGTTTTAAATGGTTTTGGAAATGGTTTCTTTCTGAATGGATTCATTATTTCAATATCCTAAAATGTTATATTGTGATTGAAATGTGGAAATTTTATGTTTCCTTTATTCATGTTTTATGTGATAAAATTATGTTATGGTTCTTGGGCATTGTTTTGAAGAACGGGTGGTTCCGTGATAAACTATGGGCGGGTGAGCCCGATATAGCTCTCCAATGCATTGGGTAACGGTAAGGAGTGAAACGTTAAGGTTTCTCCGAAGAGATTTAGGGAATATACTGTGATGGGTATTCCAAACGTAACCAAAGAGGGTTACTCCCTACGTAAGAATGTTATGAATGCCTCAAGTTACCTTTATGTCTTATGATTTCTATGATTTATTCATTGTTTGATGAGGTATGTTAAAGTGCCTTTGTTTTATGGGTAAAGTATGATTTCATTCTTATGTATATATGAACTCATGTTTCCTTTCCATATTTTTATAACTCTTACTGAGCTTTTTATGCTCATCCCAAGTTTTTGAAATGTTTTTCACAGGTCAAGGGAAAGGTACATGATGTGATGATAGTATCAAGGATGTGTCAAGAAAGAATCCGTGTTATATTTTAAATATGTTCCCGTTGATGGGAAGAATGAATACTGTCTTTTATGTAACCACTTTGTTTAAATGTGGAATGTAATGCAAGTTTCATGATCTAATTCTCTAAAACTCTAAACCTGAAAAGATCCTCAATGTGTAATCTTGTAATAACTCAAGATTAAGTAAGGTTTAAGGCTGGGGCCTTATAGTTGGTATCAAAGGTCGGTTTAGATAACTTTAGAGGTTAGGGTATTCTTTAAGCATAATTGACAATTACCATAATGGTTAGGATTTCAGAAAGAGTCTTAGTTTTAGATAAAGTGAATGAGTAAGTATATCTTATTGTCTATCTTACTCATTAGTACATGATGGTATACTCACACTGACATTTCTATTTTTAGTGAATGGATGGATCTAGCAGGCACCAAAGAGACAACAGGTTTGAAGGAAACTGTGGTGGTTCTCTGATTAAGATACTAGATAAAATGAAGGATTCAATGAGGAAACTCATGGTTGTTCTAAACCAAATATCAAGGAGTCATGATCAACCACTTCAACCTTGGTGAGTTCTCTAATGCATCAGGTAAGAGATGGCCAATTCGATGTGGAAATTCAGGTAATAATTATTAAGGTAACCATTAGGGTTTATATGATACTTAATTTTTAGGTAATTATGGGTTACTCTATGATATGATGGAAAATGAAAGGAATGAGATAAACTTGAGGTTAAAATATGTTATGATTATTCTGGAAGATTTTATCTCATTTTGGGGAATGTTTTAAGAATTATATAGTTTTGGAAAAAGGACAACACGCAGACCGTGTGACATCCCGTCGCGTCGGACAAAGCTGCGGGAATCGAACCCACAACCAATGTGCGACTGGTATTTATCGCCTACCACTGGACTACGTGAAGTCCCTGGTTAGTTTGACTGATTCATTCTAGTTATATGATTTTATGAATTAGGAGTAAGTTGATTTTGGGTTATTTTTGAAAATTATTAACCTATCATGGAGGATATGTGATTAGGTTAATTACTTTTCAAAACGAGACTTTAGGAGCAACTGATATTGTTTGGAGATAAATGTTACGATTTATCTTGGAAGACTATGTGACTAAATCCTTCAAATATTTGGGTTTCAATCTTATATTGGTTTACTTTGAATAATTTTATGGACAAATTGATTATAGAATAGTCCTCGTTGAACTTTGGGTTTTGTTGGACAAATTTTGGAGATTAAGAATATATTTTCTTTTTATAAAGGGTTATCCTTTTCTGGATTATCTGATCTTGTACTAGCCTTTTTGGTTTTGGATTTGGTTAAAGTCTAAAGACATGGGAAGTATATAGTTCTCTTTTGTGGATTAGGTGATTCTCTAGAAGTTGATTATAGTACTCTTAATGTGAACAAGTCTTCCTAAATACTCATCTTTTGGAGAAAATATGAGTTTGTGTAAGGAATCTAATAAAGGTTGAAAGTCAATATTATAAGTGATTATGTTTCCTTATGAATAAATTCCTCAATAAAAAGTAACTTAAAACAAAATTGTTGTCTATTAACTTTTCCGACTAGGGAATCGAAGACCGTTTAACCCATCACAAGTTTGTGATTTTCTCGTGGTTAACTTTCTCCAAACATGTTTTCTATCACTCTCCATCAGAACATGACCCTTTGTTTTTTCCTCCATGTCCATATTTTCATACTTGAAATCCTAGTATGGGATAACTCGGGTGACCTTTGTACTTATCTTTCTTTATTTTAAAGTGTTTGTTTTACCGACTTTTGTTCCGATGTGGGAATTTCAAGGAAGTTTCCAAGCGCAATTTTAAAATTGTGAGGACGCAATTCTCAAAAGGGGGGAAGGATGTAACACCCCAGGTAAATAAATAATATGACATTTCATATTTATCTATATTTGTGAATAAAATATTGAAATGACTTTAAAGGGGAAGCTATGCTCGATGGCGTACCCAACACGCAACAACGAGTTTCTTGGGAATCTTACGTTGCACTCTAAAAATAAAATAATATTATTTTAAATGGTAGTTAATATGTAGCCGTTGTATTGGAGGGAATGGATAGAAATAACTAAAATATGATTATATATGTTCTTAAATATTTTTTCATTTATACAATAAAAGATAAAGGCTTAAAATACGGAAAGAATTCAATTTTTGGCGTATGTGCCCTAGTTTTCACTAAAGGTTCACTTATCACCTTTTGATGGAGAACCGTCATTAAATATAGTTTTTTTCACTCTTAAACATTCTTTTGGACCAAATAAAACTCTTATTAAGAATCAGGACATCAAAATTTACTTTGTGTAAATATTTGGTATCTTTCTGATAAAGCTCATTTTTTTAATGAATAGTGTAAAATGTTGTATTTTAATTCAAAACCACTTTTTAATATAATTTATTTATATGATTATATTATATTTTGAATTGGTTTTAAAGTGAAATTAGAAAATATTTTTACCATTAAATCCAATAGTGGTCGTTGGAATCAATTTCACTTTGAAATCAGACTTAAACTAGTGTCAATCTTTTGATACTTATTGTTTCATAAAACACGCTATTTGTCATGACAACGGGAATTAATTATTAAATTAATTAATGTGACTTATATGTTTTGAATTTTTTAAAAAGGAATTCATTTTTGAATTCAGAATATCAAATATATCTTAGGGTGAATTTTTGGTAATTTTCTGAAAAACTTCAATTTTTGATGAATAGTGAAACCACTAAGTGGTAATCAAGCAAACTGATTTTTTAGTTAAATGAAAGTTTACCACTAATGTTTATTGAATTTTGAGAATCCAACATACATGGTTGTCATTAAGAAGTAAAATGTGGTTCAATGAGATTAAAATAATTTTTTGGTGAATAGTAACTTATTAAGTTTTTAATCGCGATTAGTGGTAATTAGTGTAGTTTAAGGTATAAATAATGCTTTAATGATATGAAATAACCTAGACACATGTCCCAACCTTATTGGTTGTGTCAGGGCCGACCAAGACAAGCCATGGGTCAACTTGGGGACCCCATGGATCCACCTTGGTTGGGAAATGACATAAATAACATTTTATTTAATGTAAAAGTAAAATTGACACAAACATGATATGTTTTACTAAAACAATTTTTAAGTGGGGTTATACAAGTCATATTTTTGATTATAAATATTAATTGGAAAGCTAAAAATATTTCCTACGTAATAGTATTTGTTTTATAATTTTTAGAAATTAAATAAATTAAATTATTTATGACATAATAATGATGCAGCGATGATATCATTATTTGACGATTTAAATAAAATGGAAAGGTAATGTAAAATCTATGAACTACACATGTACAAAACTTATTGGATGAGTGGATTTCGAAGCCTTATAACCTTATCCACGAATTATATCAATGTGGGACCTTTTAAAACCGAAACACATTTTCAAATAAAGTAATATTTCTTTACTTTCCAAAAGTACCCCTCCTCTCCTATTATAAAAGGCCCCCACCTCTACCTCATTTAACACACTCCTCAAGCCTTTGGATCGGCCAACCCCTGCCCATTTACTCTCTCCACATCCCTCGCCTCATCCTAGAGGGCTCCCTTTGGGCAGAATCCTTTCAAAGGAATCCTTTAGGCTTAAATCAAAAGAAGTTACACTTTTAAAGGTAATTCATTCTCTCATGTTCATTTGTTTTATTTTGCTTCTCCAACCCCCTAAACTCTTTTATTTACTTCTTTTGTAACAAAAACAGTATATTCAATATACTAGGATGTTGTTATAAGATTTATTAGAGCTACACTCTCACACAACTACGTCAAATGGTTAAAGAACATACGGTTTCCGTGGATGGTGAAATTCTGCCTCCCGAAACGATGATTGTTCAATACTCATTTAACACCTTAAAAGGTGGCCATTATGATGTCACTATTTTTATATATGATATATAATATGTTTATGTTTTATTTATTCTTCTGTATTTTTCATTTTTGTCTTACCTTTATGGCTTCCATTATGGGTATACGCGATATCTTCATTTAAGGAAGTGCGGACTACCGCCCCCTCAAAGTGATTTGATTCGTTAAATACCATATGTGGGATGTATAAAGGATGGAAATATGATATTATATATGATATTATACTGGAATTATAATATACCTTTATATCATTATTATTCCATTCTATAAAATACGAAATAGAAATGAAAGTAGCGTTCATGCGTACGTACGGCTTACCGTCTCCATGAATGGTGCATTTCATTTCTTACCTCTAAATGATTATGTAATGTTATAAATGCATGAATGTACTGGATATATATGACATATATGATATCTACATAATGAATACAATTCTGGATATAATAAACATTTGGCCACACGAACAACATGTAATTGTAAGAAGACCACTTTCGACTTAAGAACCAAATATCGGCAAAACAAATATTATTAACTTAAATGATTTCATAATGTTTGTGACATGGTAATAAGTGGTATAAAAGTAATAATGAACTTGAAAAGGGTTCTTAAAGAATTATAAATTAACTCAAGTTTATTATTCAGGAGATTAAAGAACGATTGAGTCAAGTCGGACCCGAGGTAAGGGATCCTACTCCTCTCTTTCTTTTTAAGTATACACTTTTATGTCATTCCTTTTAAAGCTCATCTTTCTTGTTATTGGGATGATATTTTATATTACATTTACTGTAATTTTTATGTTCATGTGATGAGAGACCCTATTCTCTCTCATCAATCCATTTTGGGAGTTTTGAGTGGCGCCGTTTGGCTGCCGAACTTTCGTAAGAGATCTAACCTCTCTCTTTCTTTTTAAGTACTCTCCTTTGTGTCACTTCTTCTAAGCTCCTATTTGTTATGTTGGGGGATTTTATTTTATATTCCACTTACTGTAAATTCTATTGTAATATGATGGGATACTCTATTTTATCTCATCAATCCATTTTGGAAGTTTTAAGTGGCGTCGTTAGGCTGCTGAGTTTTCGTAAGGGATTTTTCATCTCACTTTTATTCTCGTGAGATTTATGCTACATTTGCCACAAATTCCATTGAGTGGTGTATGTACTGCCCATTATTATACTCTTTGTGTAATATACATTCATTTATGAGTGTTTTCATCAATGATCTATTGTCCTTCTTTCCTGGGGTGTATGTTTTGAAAGATACCCAAGTCGGTAAGGGAACCTTTCACCCTCCTCTTTTTTAAAAGACTTATTTTGTTGGGTCTTTTAATTTAAATATAGTTATGTTGGGATATGTTCTCATATATTTTTATTGATGTAAATTTTATGTCCAAGTGATGAGATACACTTTTTATCTCTCATCAACTCATTTTGACGTGATGCCGTTAGGCTGTCAAGAGAACTTTTTAACCCAATTTCGATTTCTTTGGGTTCAACATGTAGTCATTGAATATGTCATCCATTGAATATGTGTGAATGAACTTTTATTGTTTTACACTTAATATCCACTTATATTGGGTGTATTTATATTTTTCACACATATTTTGAGATTGATTTGTCCTTAAGGATACCTTCTTTATAAGGGATTTCATCACATTTGACATTTCTATTGAGGGTTCATTGTTGTTATGCACCAATTCACTCTTATATGGTGTATATACTGTCCTTTGGAGTATTATATCATGAATCCTTTTATCCTCATGATATTATAATGTTCTGACTAAATGTTATTCCTAAATTATTCTATTCAAGTGTCTCTAATTTTGGTAAAACCCCTTTTACCAGAATATCGTTTTAAATGTTTTAATTATTTATTCTTATTAATATCCATGTTTTCAAAATGGTTTTAAGGATTTATTTATATGGATATTAATGGTTTAAAATGTTAAAAGCTTCAAGGTGGTATGGGACACTTTGATTCAAAAATATCTTTATTAAATGTTTTAAATGGTTTTGGAAATGGTTTCTTTCTGAATGGATTCATTATTTCAATATCCGAAAATGTTATATTGTGATTGAAATGTGGAAATGATATGTTTACTTTATTCATGTTTTATGTGATAAAATTATGTTATGGTTCTTGGGCATTGTTATGAAGAACGGGTGGTTCCGTGATAAACTATGGGCGGGTGAGCCCGATATAGCTCTCCAATGCATTGGGTAACGGTAAGGAGTGAAACGTTAAGGTTTCTCCGAAGAGATTTAGGGAATATACTGTGATGGGTATTCCAAACATAACCAAAGAGGGTTACTCCCTACGTAAGAATGTTATGAATGCCTCAAGTTACCTTTATGTCTTATGATTTCTATGATTTATTCATGGTTTGATGAGGTATGTTAAAGTGCCTTTGTTTTATGGGTAAAGTATGATTTCATTCTTATGTATATATGAACTCATGTTTCCTTTCCATATTTTTATAACTCTTACTGAGCTTTTTATGCTCATCCCATGTTTTTGAAATGTTTTTCACAGGTCAAGGGAAAGGTACATGATGTGATGATAGTGTCAAGGATGTGTCAAGAAAGAATCCGTGTTATATTTTAAATATGTTCCCGTTGATGGGAAGAATGAATACTGTATTTTATGTAACCACTTTGTTTAAATGTGGAATGTAATGCAAGTTTCATGATCTAATTCTCTAAAACTCTAAACCTGAAAAGATCCTCAATGTGTAATCTTGTAATAACTCAAGATTAAGTAAGGTTTAAGGCTGGGGCCTTATAAAGAATATTCTACCACATTATTATATAAATACACTGAGTCCAGGTCTTCAATTAATGTGGAAAACATCCCACTTTTTTCCCTTTTTTACTAACAAAATATGTCCATTAATATTGAGAGAAACCCCTCTATTAATGTTGATGAAATATCTATATTAATTAATTTTTCTCTCTATTAAATGGTTAAAATCCTAATAATCTATACCTTTATCCAATTAAAGAAGAGAAAACATCCAACAATTTCATTTGGAAATAAAACTGTTTGGTATCACACCCAAAATTATCCTCTATAAAAAAATATGAAGACACACTTTTGAAACTATGATAGAAAAAATAAATCCCCCACCAAAAGAAAAACGAACACTGATGTCTTCATAATATATGTATCTCATTATCCTACTAGAAAATACTAGAACCAAAAACATTTTACTCCCCCATATTAGTGATCACCCATTCTCCATATCAGCCATAGCAATTTACTACCCCTTCTTGATTTGGGATATTGAAGAGCACATGTTCTTGGTTGAATAATGAACATTTTAATTATTTTCAGTATATTATAATGTCAAAAAAAAGGAAAGTGGAGAGTTTAAGATGATAAAGAAATATAATTTTGAGAAATATTTCTTATTTTATGATGTTATAAATTATGGCATGGAATTTATTTTTATATTTTGGAAAAATTCTTTAGTACTAGGTGTTTTTAAATTTAAAATAAACCTATTTATTAAGGAACCATTTATTTATTGTATTGTACAAGTATCAAAATATTTATAACATTTCATTGTTATCATTTTTCTCAATAATGTAATGTACGATTTTTTTATTGTTTTATAAGATACCATATTCTCATGTGGTCCTCCCTTATATGATTGTTTGTTTTCTCTTCCTTGTTCTTCTTTACCATTTCCTTGCTAGAAATCCATGAATGACTTCTCAAGGACATTGATCCATTTTACTTACCATTGATGCTATCCAAACACATGATTGTGGGTTTTAGAATTTATATAAATTAATGGTTATAGATCCTTTTGTGTGGAGGCTTCTAGTTTGTTAGATTGTTTGGAGGAGCAACATCGTGTTAGGGTTTTAATGACGCATGAACACTGGGTCTTCTGCTTATTCGTCTCATTCAGTTATCCTGGTTCATCTCCCATTTTCTTTGGTGAAAATCCATGAATTACATACCAATATTTATATTCATGAGTGCTATTCACAAGACCTTTTTTCCTCATCAGCTTCTTCTCATAGCCTAATTATGGTGGATTCATGGTGGTATCCTTTCCCAGAAAAGATGTATAGTCTTTTCAAGCATTTCAATTCATTTGAATGAGTCAAAATCATCAGATCCAAGTGCTACAAATGATAATTTTTCAAAAACATATTGAGAAAATGACTATCGGAGGACCACCCTCTCTAGTATATATATATATATATTAGTTTCATCATCATTTCATTCTAAATATAGATTTTTCAAATTTATTAATATTCATATTTCATATCTCACTATATTGTTTCATGTACTATTTTCCATTTGAGATTAACCAACATGTGTGTGGGAGGTGTATGTTCTATTCACATAGATTCAAAACGGACTGAGTCATGTTAAATCTCTTTTCCAACATTACTTCTTTCGTAAGCATGTTTTTTAATCTATCTCTTTATTTGAATCTACTTTATGTTTAACTTTTTCTGTCTAATATTATCTTGATTTACAAATATCTATTTTCAATTTTTAATTTATATCATTATAATAAAACTTATATTTTTAATTCGAATACCAAATTGAATAATCCATAATATATATACATCTTAGTTATTTCATGGTGATGTACACATAATGTTTTCCCCAAAAAATGGTGTTAGAGGCGTTGGATAAACATGGAATAAAAAATGTATAAAATATAAAAAAATTTTCTGGTGAAAATAATATCAATTTATTGAAGATTAAGATGTGATACCTTCTCGTTCAGAAGGGGTTAATTGATTCCATGTATGGATTGAATAAAACCATTTTAGCTAGTCTTCTGATCGGAAGACCTTTATTTTTTACCCAGATTTATCTTATGATATTTTTTGAAATCCCATAATTCATTGATTGTTTTTTTACGTGAGAGAGTTCGTAGAGAAGTTACTAATGAATGAAATACTACTTGTTTATTGATTAAGTTTGAGAAATTATATGTGATATCTTCACTTATTCGTAGATTTTATTATTAACAACTCATGTTCATATTTAAAATTAAACTTTTCCTTTAAATAAAAACACTATTTATTGAATACACTAAAATAATGATCGTATTTTCCAACATTAAATATGATTGTTGATGATGGGGATCAATATATGATTCTTCTATTTTCATTATATAATTACAAATAAATTATAGTAGAGACTTTGATGTATATTTTGGAATCTCTAAAACTTGATTTCGTAAAATAATTTTACCCATTATAATACATTCATTCTGATTTATGGGGACCATCTAGTACTACATCCCATGGTAGAGGCTCAAATTTAGTTATATTTTTTGATGAATTCTTTATAAAGGGTTGAATTTACATGCTAATAAAATGATTCTTTTGAAACATAAAAACCTATAATAACATTGTTGAACATCTTTTAAGAATGAATATTAAGATAATGAGAAATGATAATGGTTTAGAATACCAATATATTGATTTCATTCAGTTTATTCAATCCAATGGTATAGTAATGTAGCAGAATATTAGGGAGTCCCAAAATATTTCTGGTTTACTAAAAATATGAATAAAAATATCATTGAGAGAGTTCAATGTTTTCTTGTATCCTCAAATTGGACAACTATTTTTGGCCTTAGAATGTCACTATGATAGTGTACTTTATAAATTGGTTTCTATCCTCGTCTAATATGTTTAATGACCTGGAGTAACTTTTGAATAACACAAAACCTTCTTTAAATAACAGAATTGTTTTTGGGTGTATTGTATATTCCCATTTCAATACTATTAAATGTAAACATTGATATATTAAGTGTATTTTAGTTGGGTGGCCTTAAGGTGTTATGGGATTTAATTTTTTTAACCCCTTGAATCCAAAAACGTATAATCAGTAGTGATATAGTGTATCACGAATCTTGTTCTTCCAATTCTAAACCCGTCACATAAGATAGCGATGATTCAGTCATTGATGGGGCTGCTGATTCTCATCCATCAAACCCATTTGTGGATTTTCTAAAACCTCATCCACTTGATCCTCATTCTATGAAATGTGATGAATCTAGCTCATGTTCTGATTCAAATTCTGATAAAGATCCTCTAGATTACAATGATTATTATTGGTTGACCTATTATTGTTTAAGAAGTGTCTCTAGACCTCCTACTCATTTTAATTAATATGATAAAACACTTATTTTTCATTAATGTTTCTTGAGATATTATTGACAATGATATCAATATAGAATGAAATCAGTCAATGATATAGATTCCAAGAAGTGTATCACTACCATATATAAAGAAATAATCTCGTTAAACAAAACAATATTTCACTACCACAGATCCAGGAAAGGGATGTTCCGGCTTTTATCAGCAATAAGTAGAAAGCATAGATAAAAGGGGGTATTTTATCAACCCTATCTAAAAGAATTAATAAATAGTTTGTTTATCAGTGTTACAAAAGGCACTGATAAAGGGTCAATTTATTAGTGCAATTTTTAAAACTGAAAAATGTTTTTGATAAAAAATAATAATAATCTATATAAAATTATTAATTTATATTAAAAACTAATGTTTTTTTTGTATACATTAAATAAAAACACATATTTATAATTAATTTATATTTTTCAATAAATCAAATATAATATATATATAATCAATTTCATTATATATTAAATATATTTATTATATTTATTATATTTATATATTTGTAATTATATATTTATACTTATATATAAATTCTTTTTAAATATATATTTATAATTACATATATATTATTTTTAAATATGTATATTTAAAATTAAAATCATATATAACTAAATTTATATATATTTAAATAAATATATGACTCAAATGAATTTCATCAATTGATTCCTGAATATAATTGATGTTCATATGTTGTATATTCATCATAAATGTTTATTTGTACATCAAACCATCACTACTATTCATATTATCCATATATATGATTCCTTTTATATGAGATGTATACTTTACTTTTTGTATATGATTCATTCATGCTCCCATGAAGCTATTATGTTCTCAAAAATACATAAACTCACAATAAATATATTAAATAATAAATATATGTTTTTATAATTACAAATATATATATTTAAATAACTATAAAATTAATATAAATATATTTATAATAATTATAATTATAAAAATATTTTTATATATATATTAAAATATTTTTACATATATAAGAATTTTTATATTTATAATTTTAAATAATATATATGTAAATTGTTATAAATTTATAAGAAATATATTTATTAAATATAGAATAATAATTATAAATATATATCTATTTATTTTTAGACATAAATATAAATACATTTATAAATATGTTTAAATATATATGAAATTAAAATAAATATATAAATTATATATAGGCATAAATATAAAAATCTATATATATATATATTTAAAAACTTATGAAATTATAATAAATATATTTTTTATATATATTTTTTATAATTACAAATTTATTTAAATACATATATATTTTTATTTAAATAATAATGAAATTATAATAAATATATATATAATTCATATTATTATTATATTTATAATTATAATTATAAATAAATATAGTTATATGAACAGTCTTAAATATATATATATATATATATATTTAATAAATTATGATCATGATAAAATATATTAATCATATATATATATATTATAATTTTATAAATATTTATTTAAAGAATAATGAAATTATACAAAATATTTATAATTAATATATTTATTTGAGTTTCCTAAGTATATATTTATATTAATATATATATTTACCACTATATATATATAATTATAAATATAAATATTATAAATATAATTATTGTGAATATTTTTATTTTTATTTAATAAATATTTAAATATAAACATATATTTATTTAAATAATTATGAAAGTATAAAAATATATAATTAATATATTTATTTTAATTTTATAATTATTTAGATACATAAATAAATATATATATATATATAAGTATATGTATATTTATAATTATATATAATTAAAATATTAATTTTAGTTTCCAAAGAATTAAAATATATATTCAAATTTATTTATATTTTTTATTACAATTAAAATATATATGTAATAAATATATAATTAAAATAAATATGCATATAAATTTATATTTATTAAATAATTATAAAATTATAATAGACATATACACATATAATTCTAAATAAATATAGATATATTTAAATAATTATAAAATTATAATAAAGGTATTAATTATATATATTTCTAATTATAATATTTATATATATTATAAATTTATGATTATAAATAAATATATATTTTTTAAATATTTAAATACAAAAAAAGCTATATTAATTGTTTTTCCAGCACTTTATTAGCGCTAATAATGGTGTGTGTTATCAGTGCTTTCTAGTTTAGCATTGTAAAAATAACATTTATCAGTGACTTTTCTATAGTGCTGATAAAGGGTTTACCATATTTTTTATGTAATCACAAATAATCTCCTCCTCTTTTTGCACTACTCAAGCTATTGCAGAAGTTGATCCATGCCTACCGCCTCCTCCTCAGTCATCAACTCATCCTCATCCTCCTCAGTCGTAGAATCTTCCTCCTACTGCACTCCATCTATACAAATCCCTTCTTCTCCTCCTCTCCAACCTCCTCCCCCTCATCGGCCACCAACTCATAATCCTTCGTCACCGCTACTGTATTCCCTCCTCCTGTTGCTCTACCACCAAATCCTGCCATCGCGAAGCCCTCTTCCGCATACCCCACTTCTGCCGCTAAACCCCACCACCCTATGAAGCACTCCTCCTATATGAACCCACCATCGTCGTGAACCCAGATCCTCTGGTTGTCCCACTATGTGTATTTTTTAATGGTAAAATTTCATTATTTGTTTCAATAAGTATATGGTTAGCTATTGGATGCTTGTGGGACAATTTTTGTTTGGTCGCATATGAATTAGTTTTTTTGTTAGGGGATTTTGAGAATGAATCCCATGTTTGGATGAAGATTATGTCATAGAATATAACCCATCCATTTGTAGTTATTTTTTTCAGTGTAGTTTAACATGTTTTACATTGTCTGTTTACATATGGATATGGTATAATGTTTCTGACTTATTTCATATAGTGATGTTGGTGTTTCTATTAAGTGATACAGAACATGATATAAACTATTTAATTATTACCTATATTCAATAATACATAATGAAATATTTTTAGGGACACTAATATACATGTTTGAAAAAGGAAAAAATAAAACATTATAAATAAATAAATTAAACTTTCCCTATGTTGTTCATCTCTATTAAATCTATCAAGCTACCAGTTTCAGATCCCCAGTAGATCCTCATCATAGTAATATTTTTTTTGGACTGGAGATACATTGGACATCAAGTGAAGGGTGTAAAAATTTTAATCTATATCCAACAACAACGGTTCTCTTTTATTGGATACTATATATTTTGATTATACGTGTATGCGAGAATAAAAAAATGAGTAATAGCTAGAATGCCAAACATTATGACAGGATATTGTGTGCTAATGATGGTGATATAAATCCCAAACCTATATAATTTATCCAATGAGAGTTATCAATCCTATGATACCCACTTAAGACATATGGGTCATGATTTTTATTGTCATAATCTCAATGATAAACACATATGTGAACAGAAAAACAATTCTGGTACAACAAATATTGGAGAAAAATCAATAAAAGTTATAACATGGGAATTTATATGTGTAATCTAAGGAATTTAGAAAAAGGAATAACATAGTTATAAAAATGTATAAAGGAAGTAATCATATAAAACATTAGATTAACTATATTAATATCACTAAAATGGAAAACATATGCACTGTTCTATGCCTAAAAAAATATTTTACCAAAAAAATATTAGGTGGCTTTACAATACAGTATGACACATTTCTAAGAAAGTAATTATATAGTATTTACCTTTTATATGAGCTCCCTAAATATAAAATTAAATAACATGATACCTTGAATAATTCATATATCTCATGTACCCTAAGATTCAATAAAAATATGTATACTTATGGTTCACCTTGAAGGGCCAAACCCAGTCCATAATGAACATAGATCTAGGTAATAGATCCCAACTCAATTCCCAACCTAATCATTGGTCAATAATGTATGTTTTATTAGATATTCATACCTACGTTCATTGATCTATGGAATAAGTCTTCCTTCTTCTAGGGTTATAAGGTCATAAATAAAGACATGACTATCTATACGGTTCACCTCCCTAATGATGCATCCTATAACCATGATTTCTTCTTAGGCTAGTTCACGTTGATGATTAATCCAGATGACCAGCCAATTCCCCAGTTATGGTGTTGCTATCAATGCATCACCCAATGTACTATATTGGAGGGGTCAATCATAGGTAGTACATGATTCAAGCATCCAGTGGAAGATGGTTGGCCACATTGATAAGATGTGACTTTATGTTCAAGTGACACTTATGTATTTATCTATTACGTATCCACATATCAGTAGTATTATGATAGTAAACTATATGATATTTAATATTTGTTCATGTGATACAATTATAAACCTTTATAGCATAATATATTATAAAGTGGTGGTTATTTTTTATGAATGTAGCATTTCTAATGTTCAAATCATGGGATTTATGTCTTTGTGAAAATACCTAGGTGGCCATTTTAAAATGATTCAAGTGATTTGAAATGTTTGATAGGAAATTTATATGTGTTAAACATTCCATTTTTTGGTTTTAAATGTCATTGAATTGGTTTTAAAAAAGGTATTTCAGTTTTGTGAAAGAGAATTGATAATGAGTATCCTGACCTTGGTATTGAGTTGAGAAACCATTTTCTTGGATTATGTATAGATGAAGTGAATCCTTTTGGTTTTCAAATCATCAGTCATTGTACATGGATGGTTATGATGGTAAATTATATCTTCCCATATTGGTTATGTATGAAATTAAAACACATTATGTTGTCAATACTTATATCAGGACCAAAACAACTAGTTAATGATATTGATGTTTTTTTGCCTCCATTGATCATGGATTTGAATTTATTGTGGGATTCTGGTGTTACGTCATATGATGTGTAGAAAAATAAAAATTTCATATTGGGATCCATGATGTATGGGATGATAAATGAAATTTTTTCTTATGGATATTTTTCATGATATATTATTAAAGGGACTCAAGGGTGTCCTGTCTGCAAATAAGGTACATATTCAGTTAGGTTGAATCATTTATCAAAAAAATCTTTCTAATAATTCATAGACTTCTACACCAACGACATAAGTACCAATCTTGGACGACATTGTTCGATGGATGTTAAAATCAATTTATAAAACTATATCAACTAACTGGTGATTAACTATTTGAGAAATTATATGATGTGGACACCACTTATGATAGACAATTTTCTAAAAACCATATGAAACCTAGTTGGAAGAACAAATTAGTTTTTTTTATTTACTATACTACAGTTGCCTCTACAACCGATAATTTATTGATGTTATTAATGTTGAAAAAAATGTATGTGATAGTGTCAGAGGAATGTTGCTAAATATATCCATAAAAAATGACGAGATAATGGATATGTTGGACATGGTTGGCATGAGAATAAAATAAGATTTGGTGCTTGTGAAGGGTGAAAAATGAAATTTTCTTCCTCCAATAGCTTATACTAGAAGGACCAATATCATTTTTACAACGTAATAAATGAAATAATGGTTCCATATTGGTATGCATTGAATATCAATAACATTGTGTCAATGACCATATTAACAAACTGATACTACCACTGTAGAGGTACATATTGACAATGTTTATTCTGGGGAAATGGTAGGCAATGAATGATTGGCGTCATCGAAAAAATAGGTGCACCCTAGTTTGATGGTGTTAGAAAAAATCATTAGGGAAAAAGTCAAAGGAATCAAATTCAAGATGGGATTGAATTAGAAAGGTCAACATGTTAACCCCAATAGGACCATGTTCTGTAGTTATATTGGAATTGTCACTCATTAATGCATGCCGATTGATTTAGATTCATGGAACCATGTTGCTCTTGGGATGAAGACACTAATGTGAGAAGATACTATTATAACATTATGATATATTTTATTTAAATTACAAAAATTTATAATAATGAAACATTTTCTTACTCATCATCATCCATTTTAGAGTGAATTTATAGTAGATGGATCCCATAATAAAATATGTATTAATTTTTTTCAGAAGTAATAACCGAGGATTTCACAAAATTTTACTATTCATTATCTTAAATATACGGATGGAAAAATAAACACACACCCACTGGTTACCTATGAACAAATTATAAACCATGAATCATGGGATGCATTTAATAGATTTCATGAGGTTGTGTATTTTTCGGTACATTGTGGCCATCAATACATTGTTTAGAGATATGATTGTTCATCACTTTTATTAACTATATTTTAACTATAAAACAAAAAATGTGTACTAGATGTAAGGAACGAGTAGAAAAACCAGTATACGCCTTCTGTAAAGTGTGGATAGGGTATTCTTTACATGAAAAAAATTGGAACATATTTTAAATATACCTTAATACATTTAGGTGACATGAAACAACGCAATAATTATGTTACTCTATTTATATGAAAAATTAATACTCAAATAGAAATCCACTACAATCCCACGCCATGTTATATGGTTTGAGGCATGTGTAAATAAATATGGGATAATAATAGACAAAAAAAACACAAAAAGTGTGTGAAACACGTGTATGTATTATGTAATGAAAAATTGTTTTATTTAAATCATTATTACATAACCATATTCACATAATTTCCAATATTTTATATTTGACATATTTCTATGAATCCAAAAAACCTATACAAGATGAATTCATACTATCATCGGTTTTGTAGGCGCTATAATAATATGTTTGCGTCAGAGATGGGGGTTTTGGGGTGACTCCCAGAACATATTTTTAGAAAAAATCAGGAGGATGATCATAGTTCATTAATAAAACATTTGAGATAATGACTAACTACCCATGATGTAAAATTATAATAGTAGATAGATTATATAGAATCATTAATGATGTAGAGTAAAAGATAAGAGGAAACCCAATAACAACCACCATGTGAAGATCCCGCCCCACTCGAACCAGTTAAGAGGCTAGAAATTTCCCTCTAAGAGATTTATTAGTAGTGGAAATCAGTGATATAATAAATGTTTCTATGAAATGTTAATTAGAAATTCATTGATACCTTTTCTATATGGATATTCTATATGGTGATAATGAATGTGATTTATATTTGGAAACACCCACCCATCTTTCTGTGGTGAGGGAAAAATGTTCAATATTCAAAATGATATACTACACATCAAACTACTTCCAATAGAGAATTAGAATGTGTCGATCAGTTTATCATAGGATTCAAGAAGTGAGATACCTATTCCAATTCACAATTATTATATTAATATTAATGAAAAAGTTGTTGGAACCTTCATCACATGACCATCAAATCTTGTAAAAAAATTTCTGAAAAAGAGGTATACATTTAAAATTTTCTTGTCAACATTAACCATTAAAAATTATTGAAAACATTCTGAACTAATAAATGTCATTAAAAATGGACAATGCTAAAGTGATGGAACAAAATACCATCTAAAAAAATCTAATGGACCAAAAAATAAATCAAAATATCTACTGAGATCACCATTACCCCACCCATTCTGTATCCAATTTTTTTATCATTCAAGGATCATGTGGATACAATGTTAAAATATGGTCACAACCACTTAGTTTAATTTGAAGAAAATATGTACAGAGATAATGATAAAGACTTAATTGGTATTGAGAATTCAGTTGAAATCCCCAACTATAAAGGAATAGATTCCTCAGATTTAAATGTGTATTGGAGATATGATTTCATGATTATATTTTCCAAATGATGAGATAATGTGTCAGTTATGAATAAATTGATTTCATATTTTTGGTAGGTGTATATATGGAAAACAATTAAGTGTATATTCTCTTGAAAAAAATTATACTCATTAGTCATAACATCTTTTCTACAAAAAAAATGAAACATGTACCAAAAAGAAGGCTGAAATATTTAAAGGTCTAATAATTTCCTTTGAAAGAAAAATATCATATGATAGACTCTATTTAATACTGACGATGTAGGGGTAAAACTATAAAATTTAATCATATCAAATATATTATTATTTATTTCATCATGTATTATTTTTTGTGTTTTAGGAATCATTGGATGCTCATTGTAGAAAATTTGAATACCTAATGATTTATTTGTTGGATCCAATGGATGGATATCAAACAAACCATCCACACATGATTATGTTTTTCAAATTTTAATACACTACAGACAACATTTTATAACTAAACATCAAGTTATATAATGGATATTATCTTTTAACAGGGATTCCTTCATGATAGGGTGGTGTATTGATGCTGTGAAAATCAAGGAATGAGTCATGGGGCTAATAATTAGGATGAATAAAAGTAATATAAATGAACAATTATTAGGGTATATATAATAATATTTCACTATCCAAAAAATTATCACCACAAATTACTTATTCTCTTCATTGATTTTGCAATGTTCTAAACAAACCAAAAAAACAAATATGGATATTATGTTTGTAAATTTATGAGAGAGATCATATTCCATGAACAAACCAGTTTCGTTGATGTGGTATTTTCGAATATAATTGCAATTTCATTTAAAATATTTATTAATCTGTTTAATATATATATTTTTCTAGTAATAGCATTATTTTCCAAAATTTTAGAATTGATAATTGACATAGATGGGTTCTTAAAAAATTGGAAGAATACCGGATGATAGCATGTACAAAAATAACATGAAGATGTGACTTATATATAATTAGTGAATTGTTTCAAATTTATGTCTAATTTACATATTTTTAATATTAATCAGATATGAATTATTTTAAATTATCAGTGGATTCCTTTATTCGAGTTGGGGTAGTTTGTTGAAAGATTCTCATGATCATGAGATATTGGGCATCAATGCAGCAACTGAGATAACAACAACTAGGAAATGGGTCAAGAATTTATAAAAGTTAATTCCTAATACTTATTGAATAAATTAATTTTTTCATCATTTTATCTATTATTTGTAAGTTAATTTCCTTATCATTATTATATAATACTTATTTCTATTATAGATCATTTGGGATGTAATATTTTCCATTCAACTATATGCGACAATCCATAAAGGAGAGAAATGTAGAATAAAAAGTATGACTTCTAAGTAGTTGTATTCAAAATTTGACTTCCCAAAATATCCGCCAGGTATATTTTCCTGACAATTTTACTAATTAGTCACGTATCAATTAGCCACACCTCAATCTAATGCACAATGTGCTCGGTATGACTCACTATGTATGTTTTTAGTTTATAATATTCTTTGATCCTTTAACACTCATCTCCTCTAAATTACTATGATTTGATCAATGAATTTTGATTATGATCTATGATAGACAGGGTATGAATTTATAATGTTTATATCACCTTATTCCATCTTTATGCTCATGTTATCCTTATATTATCATTGTTATCTCCCTTGATTACACTTACTAAACATCTAGGATATACCATTTACTATGTTCCATATCCATAGGATATTAATAATGGTTTTAGAAATGATATTTATAATATGGTTTCAAGTAATAAATAACTTAATGAGAGTCTTATTAACTAGTTCTATATTTTTTCATTTTTTCAAAATCACTATACCTAAAATATATGGAATGGATCATTACGTTATCTAAACAATTTTAATTTACTATGATGTGATATCTATATAAGAAATGTATGTGTTAATATATTTAGTATTAGAGAAACTAACCTAATCAAAATTGAGAAAAAATAACATGTGACTGGTATCAATAAAAGTGTTTCTTTTTTAATATTGTCATTTATTTTAGTAAAAAGATCAATTGAAAAACAAAAAAACTATAAAATTCATTCATATTGTTTGAATATTTTAGGAAAATGATCCATAAGTCATTTTTTTATGAAATAATCAACCACACTTCATTCCGATTCATAGTGTGTCTGGTATGACTATAAGTGTGTATTTTTATATTAAAGTGCCATTAAATTGAGAAAAAAATAACAAGTTACATATTAGAAACCAAAAAAAGCATTTAGGTTATCTTCATATTTTAGGAAAATTATCAACGAGTCATTTTTTTCAGGTAGTAATAAACCACAACTAAATACTACAAATGGTGGGACCAGTATGATTGAAAGTGTCTGTTTTTTGTTTAAAATTTACATATTTTTTCAAAAAGTGTAACTCACTAAATACCATGAAAACATGATCTAATTGTGTTGATAAGTTTGTAAAACGATTAATTTTTCATTTTTTATGTGTATGATGTAGTCTCACGTCAATCTGACGCACGATGAGAATGGTATGACTCATAATCCATGTTTCCAATTTAAAATTACGTTTTATTAAAAAAACATAACTGACAATCTGAAAATCTAGAAAACATATTCATATTGTATTGATACTAATGTAAAATGATCTATGTGTCATTTTTGACGTGTATTAATCATCCATATCTCAATACGATGCCTGGTGTGGATGATATAATTCTAGCTATCTCTTTTTATTTAAAATTGAAGTCAATTAATGTAAAAACAACATGTGGCATAATGAGAATTGAGAAAAATCATTTAAATTGAATTTTCTATTTTATGTAAATGATATATGAGTCATTTTTGACATTTAGGGATCAACCAAACCTCAATAAGATCCATGGTGTGATTGGTATGACTGTAGGTGTGTCTTTTTATTTAAAATTTTCATTTATTTATGTAAAAACAAAAAGATAAACACTAAAAATAGATAAAAAAAATTCATATTGTTTTGATACATTTGGGAAATGATCCATGATAGACATGTGACATTTATGGCTCAACTTCACCTCAATATGATGCATGTTGTGGCCGATATAACTCAAATTGTCTCTTTTTATTTAAAATTGACATGAATTTATTTGAAAACTACAAGTGACATACTAAAAACTGAGAAAATCCATTCAGATTGTTTTGTAACATTAGGAAAATGATCCATCGCTCATTTTTGATGTGTAGGTGTCCACTTCACCTCAATCTGATGCGTAGTTTGACATGTATGAATAAATGTATCACTTTTAATTTGAAATTGAAATTAATTTTAGTAAAAACAACGAGTGACATACTAACAACTGATAAAACACATTATCATTATTTTGATATTTTAGAACAATAATTTATTAGTTATTTGAGAAATGTAGGTATCATTCAAACCTTAATACGATGCATTTTAGTACTTGTATAACTCCAATTTTCTCTTTTTATTTAAAAATGACATTAACTATAGTAAAAACAAATGACATTTAAAAAATCATGAAAACAGAATTAAGTTTATTATACTATATTGAAATGATCCATGGGTCATTTGTGACATGTAGGAGTCAGCCACACCTTAATCCAACACACGGTGTGACAAGTAAGGCTAAAAGTGACTATTATTAGTTTAAAATTTACATTTTAGTTGAAAACGTGTCACTCACTAAAATCCATGAAATGACAGTCCAACTGTATTGATACATTTGGAAAGGGATTCATAAGTCATTTTTGATGTGTATGAAGCTGTCTCATACCAAACTGACAAATGATACCACTGGTATGACTCATAATGCATGTTTCATAATTGAAACTATATTTTTATAAAAAAACAACTGACATACAAAAAACCGAGAAAACATATTTTGATGGTCTTGATAATCTCGAACAAAGATATACCAGTCATTTATGATGTATATGAATCAACCACACCTTAATATGACGCACTATGTGGCCGGTATAACACTAAATGTGTCATTATTTATAATTTACATAAATTTTAGTAAAATAACATGTGGAATACTCAAAACTGAGAAAAAACACATTTATGTTGTTTTGATATTTTAGGAAAACGATCCATAATTTTTTTAAAATGTGTAGGAATCAACCCCACCACAATAGGATACACGATGTGAACAATGCTAAAGTGATTGGTTATAAGTGTATTTATAAATCAATGGAGAACGATACTAATGACTATTTATTCTTGTTTAATGATTGATTATTCCTCTAGGGATTACTCCAAGGATTGAGAATAAACAATTCTGAAATCATTTCACTAGTTGTAAAACATTATTCCATAGTGAACCCTACTGACTTTTCCACTTATTATGAATTTCACATTGAGAAATTAGATTTGAAAAAAACCATCCTTCATTATAACCTTAATGAGAAACTGTATATTAAACCTCACAATGGTTGTTCGAAATATACTAAATGTACCACCGTTTTTTTAAAAATAAATCCATTTATTATTTAAAATAAGGCTTTAGGAAATGGTATTGGAAATTAATTTCATTAATGATTAATAAACCTTTTACTAGGTGTCAATATGATAATTTTTCATATCTTATGAGTATAAAAAAGAACATTATTTACCTTCTCTTATATGAATATGAAATTTAGGTTTAATTTTATAACATAATGCTCGTTGTTGTTATTAAAACTCATTTGAAATGAATTTTGGAAAGGGATGATCTTAGGGATTCAAAACAAATACTTGGTATAAATTTTTTTATTGAAAGGCCCAATAGACTATTTTATCTTTTTCCAATATAATTATGTTTTTAGTTTTCTAAAATATACTTTTTTGAATCTATCAAACCTCTAAATGTTCAATTTTTACTCCATTTAAAATATGATATAATAAGGTCATTAACTGGGTATGTTTTCACTACATGAAGAGGCCCTATATCCTCTAAATGTAATATGCAATCCATGGTTGATCTTTCAACAATAGAAGATGGATTTATTACATTGATTGGGGCTATCAAGGAAGCCTTATAGATCAATTTTTTGTCTTCTGAAAATAACCTTTATAAACATATTATTTCAGTTTATAATGATTGACCATTTGGAATATAATTATCCAAACATCTTGTATTAAATGGAAAATATTAACAAATTGATATTATATTACACTTAATTATGTATGTCATTTAATATCAAACGTTATGTGTCAATGATATACAAAATGAAAATAACCTGGTTGATAGTTTCAATAAATCTATGGAATTATAAAAATTAAAATTTTGATTAAATATGATAAATTTTGGTTCCTATTTAATTACTATTGGTGAAAGAACATAACCAGTTTCAAATGAAAATAGTCGATATTACTAATATTAGGTTTTTTAAATTTTAAATATGACTATTCTTTATTCATCCATTTATTTTTTGTAATATACATGCATGATTTTTTTAACACTAAATTATTATTATATTTCTTAGACATATTTTACGGGATATTTATTCTTGTGTGATGGGTTGGTGTATTCCCATATCGGCCTCCCATTCATACTAGTTAGTTTGGCATGCATTGGTTTACATTACCCATTCCACATAGTAAATCCATACATGGATTAACTTATTCATCGATCCATTTCCTGCCCCATTGATCCTTTCAACACACATGCAGTGGGGTTTCAACATTTCTTTCACTAGGTAGTTTTGGATCCACGTGTGTGGATGATTCTGGTAGATTGGTTTAGTTTACGGAAAAGTCATGTGTTAGGGGAATGATGAACCTGAACGCTCAGTCTTCTCAACATTTGACGGATTGAGTTATTTTGTATTATCTCTCGTTTGATGTGGAGAAAATCATAGATCTCATTACCTCTTACATTTCTTTGTGAGATATCATGGCCTATGATACTCCGATTCTTCTCATATCCTATTTTAGTAAATTCTTGATAAAATCCCTTTACTTACAAAATGTGGGCACATTTTAGTGTTCAAAAACCTAAAATGGAGACTGAATCATTGGATCTACGAATTTCCCATGTGTTTCTTCAAGAATAGTTAATAGAATAGTACTACTGGAGATCCAACCTCTCTAGATTGTATTTATTTCAGTTGCTTCATACATTAGTTTTATAGATATAATTTTTGTATTATTTAATATTCATATTTCTTATCATATTGGATTGTATCATGTAAAATCTTGATTTTGAGATTAATACAGGTGTGAGTGAGTGGTTTCTCTAATGATCCAAAAAATAGACCAAATCTTGTAGAATATCGTGTCCATATTTCAAGATTTCTTTTAATTATATTTGAATCTATTTTATTAATTGATTATGGTTTATGTTTAATTTACACATTTTGTAATCATCATGATTTTCAACTTTCTGTTTTTTATTACTAATTAAAATCATCATAACCTCAAATTTCATTCAAATTCAATTACATAATTGAATAATCATGCACTGGTCTTAGTAGTTTTTTTAGGGAATACACTTATTGTTGTTCCCATAACCATCCTTATGGGATTTACATGATGAATTAATTAAACCATAGTCCAGACAAGGGATCCATTCAACATTGGTGAGTTGGATAAATAGGTCAACCCCACTCATCAATGGGTGGTGGGAGATATAATCTACCATAGGGAGCATAAGGTGTGTGGGAAGAGGAGAAAGGGCCACACTGCAGGAGTGGTATCATGATGAGGAAACGTGGCATGATGCAGACCCCATGCATACATCTAACTATGGGAGGGAAATGATTTTATAATAAATAATATGAACCCATATAAAATAATAAACATGAGAATCGATCCTTTTTGGTAACTTTAGATCCATCTTAAAAGATAAAAAAAACTATGTTTATTTGATCATGTGATTCCTAGCCATTTGATCGTAGTGGAGAGCGTCTCCTTCAAACATCATTAGAAATGTTTTATGATTTGAAAAAGATAATTCATTATGGTTAGCATAATGATAATTCCTTGAAACTATATTATGTGGATTATACATTATATTGTGTGATGACATTGTAATTTTTGGAGAGATACAATGTATTTTTCAGCCTCACATACAGTTGAATGTCTTAGTATATTATCCAAAATTATAATTTGTTAATCACATGCTTCATTTCACATGAATACAAGATTATCTCTTGATAATATGTGTTCAATAATTTTTGGATAAGTCTTTCATCAAGAGAAGAAGCTCATATTTTTCTCTAGTTTATTCCCACAATGCACGTTATAGCATCCTGCCTTTTTATCACATAAACTTTCATTACATTTTACAAAAATGATGATCTTTAAGGTTTAGTGTCTTGGAAACCAGGAACTTAAAACATTAAAACATAAAACATTCTTCATAAAAACTTGAAAGGATTCTCCTCATGTTCATCCTAGGTTCATTACTCCATCTCATAACCTGGGGACATACATCTAAAGAAAGGGTGAGCAGAAGGCCCAGTAAGGGAAACAAGAGAAACATTTTACATGTGAACTTGAGATACTTCAATAAGGTCATGAAAAGAACTTTAAGGCATGAGAAAGAAATCATGAGATATATCATAATAAAAATAGAATTTTTCATAACTTGAAGATGTGGCTACAACATTTAATACTGACTATCATTTCGTTTCACCAAGTTCCATCCCCAAGGTGTCATTAAAAATTACCAAGGTTATTCACCAAGGTATAAGTCTAAAAGGTCATCTCTAGAGATTAAGTCTTTACCCAATGCATTGGAGTGATATCTGGTTGCAACCTTGTAACGTCTTTATTATAATGTGAGCCACATATATCATCATCAATCATTTCATAAACAACCCATATAGAATAAAACAAATGGGTTTAATTTCATAATTATAACGTTTCAAAACTACTTTAAAGACATGATCTTTATGTCACTTTAAACCCACGGAAAAGGAATGTGGGTCTCATGTATGTAAATACCATAATTTAAAATATAAAATTTAGGTATATATGTGAATACCCCTTTATAAGAAAGAGCTTTTAGTATTCACTTAATAAAATAAATGAACATTAGAAAAAGAGAGAGACATTTTGAGACGGAAATTCTACAGCATAAAGGCTATGTTATGAGGTTTTAGAAAACATTGAAAAGAGAGGGGACATGGGTCACCCACTCATAAATGATCCATAAAACAGTAGGGGAATAGAATATATAGGTTTTAAGAATATGTTAATGAAATTTTAAAGACATGCCATATGAAATGAAGAACATGAAAGGAAGTCAAAAAATTAGATTTCTCTTATGAAAATTCGGTAGCCTAACGACGTCACTTAAACTTCAACAAAAATGAATTTGCGAGATCAAATAGGGTGTCTCATCATATGAATATAAAATATAAGTATTATAGATTTATAGATCATACCCCAACATAATAAAAAGTAACATGAATGACTTGACATGAAAATAGATCTTGAAAACGAGAAGGGTGAAAGAATCCCTTAAAACTTCGGCAGCCTAACGGCGCCAATTAAACTTCAAAAAAAATGAATTGATGAGATCAAATAGGGTCTCTAATCATATAAAAATAAAAGATAATTATTATATATTTAGAGATCATACCCCCAAAAAATAAAGAGGAACATGAAAGACTTGACATGAAAATAGATCTTGAAAACGAGAAAGGTGAAAGAATCCCTTAAAAATTCGGTAGCCTAACGGCGCCACATAAACTTCAACAAAAATGAATTGAAGAGATCAAATAGGGTATCTCATCATATGAACATAAAATATCAGTATGATAGATATATATATAATAACCCAACATAAAAAGGAACTTGAAATACTTGAACTGAAAATAGATCTTTGAAAAATGAGAAAGGTGAACGAGTCCCTTGAAAATTCTGTAGCCTAACGGCGCCACTCAAAACATCAAAATACTGAATTGAAGTGGTCAAATAGGGACTCTAATCATATGTACATAATATTTAATTATTATAGATATATATATCATACCCCAACATAATAGAAAGGAACTTGAAAGACTTGACATGAAAGTAGATCTTTGAAAAATGAGAAAGGTGAACGAATCCCTTAAAAATTAGGCAGCCTAACGGCGCCACTTAAAAATTCAAAATACTTAATTGAAGAGATAAAACAGGGTCTCTCATCATATGAACATAATAGTTCAGTATGATAGATATAGAGATCATACCTGAACATAATAAAAAGAAACCTGAAATACTTGACGTGAAAGTAGAAGTTTGAAAAATTAGAAAGGTGAACGAATCCCTTAAAGATTCGCCAACCTAACGGCGCCACTTAATCATTCGTAAAACGAATTGATGAGAGAAAGAGGGGGTCTCTCATAATATGAACATGAAAAGGGAAGTAATATGAATATAAAAGAACATCCTCCAACATAAGAACATGGAGCATAAAATAAATGACATGAATGAGATTACTTGAAAAGAAGGAGAGGGGTCGGATCCCTTACATTAAAACGTAACTCTTAAAACTCAATGGTTGGGACATTGAGGGATTGGGGGCACCTTGGGAGGACTAATTGGGAGGTAATGAGACCAGAAGCTCGTTGGGGGAGAGTGGGTAGTCGAAATTGATGAGAGGATGGCTTGGTATTTATAGGGTAAGTGAGGGGACAAGGCATTAATGGCCAAGGAACACCTCAAAAGTGGTTTTCTCAAAAGTATGGGCTCTCCCATGGTATTTCCCATGGAGTTTGGCCACATGACCCCCATACAATTAATCATCACCTTTGGTTGGCCAACCCATAAAATATCTCATGAAATCATCATGACTCAGTTATGATGTCATTAAACATACCGAAACCCTAAAACTGTATTTTTACTATTCACTGAAAATTCATCTTTCTCAGAAAAATCTCAAAAAATTACTATAACATAATATCGATGCTCTGAGTTCAAAAATAATGTACATTTTATAAAAACAATTTTTTATTTAATTTTTTATTTAATTTTTAATTAAAAAAACACTATTGGCCCGAAAAAACTAATACTTGACTAATAATTTATGAAACCATTATTTACCCATTTTATTGAATCACATTACTTAAACAAGGTGTATAAATTATATTAAAACTTTATTCATGTGAGATTACTAATCCATTTGGTCACATTACTAATCCTAAGCGAAAAATCACTTTTCATAATTTACTATTCATCAAAAATCAAGTTGATCTTATTAGACTCTAAATTTCATACTGGACATAATTGTAGAGGACCATTTTTTGAAAATCAATACACATTTTTAATTATTTAGGCTTTACATAAACATTTTTAAAATATCTTTTTTCTAAAATTCATCAAAAATATGCATACTATATTTATCCGGTCATTTGAAAATTCATAAACATCATCGTATGAAGAAATCCCAATTTTTATTTAAAACAAGGGATTACACAAGGCAGTTACGGTCTCTTTACATAGCCCCTTATCACACCAGCATAGGACCTAAGTGTAAGGTGTGATATGGTGAGAGAATCTTAGGGAGGCTCGGCCAACATCGCACGAGTAGTAATTTCTGTCAGTTTGAACTTCTTGCGAAGGCGATTCCGTTCTTGCTTCACACGATGAAGTTCGGCTTGGGTTTGGTCCAGAGAAAAGCCCAGTGGGGCTATCTCCTTCCCAAGTTCTGTTAAATGGGCTTCGATCGGTCCAAGACTACTGGGTGAGGCCATCGAATCCCCTTTCTATAATAATTAACCAATATTACCTGTATTTAGTGACAATAATCGAAACGTTTAGTTTACAGCGGTCATATTGACCAATGGTCATATAATAGTCAAATCCCAACCGTCTCATTTTAATTATACTCATGTTATCAAATGAAACATTTTTGTTGAGTATAAAAATAAGATAAAATAACACAGAAAATTAGGAAACAAGATTTATTCAAAATTTCGGGTCGTTATAATCTTCCCCCTTAAGAAATTGTGTCCTCGCAATTTTTTAAAAAATTGGGTTTTGAAATTTCATTGAAAGTCTCACATCGAAAAAGGAGTCAGTAAAACTATTACTTTAAAAGAAAGAAATGGAAGTACCAAGGTCACCCGAGTTAACCCACACTAGGATTCCATGTAGGAAAACATGGATATGGAGGAGAAAATAAAGGGTCAAGTTATGGGGGAGAGTGATAGAAAACATTATTAAGAGAAATTTAACCATAAGAAAATCCCAAACATATGATGTGTGTAAATGGTCATTGATTACCTACTAGGAAACGTAAACCAACAATGTTTTTGTTTTACGTTACTTTTCATAATTTTGAGGAATTCATTTACTACATAGAACAAAAATATAAGAAAATATACCTACCATCATGTAGAGTTTCATCCTTTAAAAAGTCTCTACCAAAACTAATCTTTTCTCCAAATGATGAGAATTCAAAAACACTTGGTCTCATCAAAAGCACAAGAATCATCTTCTAGAGAATCACATAATCCACAAAAGATTAACTATCTACTTCTTCTATCTTTAAACATTATCCCAAAAACAGAAAGGGTAAGGTAAAACAACTCTTCAAAAAGATAGAATCACATAAAAATGGAAACTACTTTTAAATCTTCAATGTTCCGTGGTAGTACCCAAAGTTCATCATAGACCATTCCATAAATAACGGTCCTTAAAATTCCCCAAAATAAACCAAACTAAGATTGAAACCCAAATACAAGAAGGATTTGATAACATAGTCATCCAAAATAAACTTCATTGTTCATCTCCAAACATCATCAACCACTCCGAACATCTTAAAGAAAAGTAGCTAACGTAAACATATTTTACTCAAGATGGGTTAATCATTCCCATAATTAACCTAAATTACTATAAGTCCACCTTAAATTCATCGATTCTTCAAAATATATGCCAACCTTACTCCTCAATGAAAATACCATAGTAATCTATTTCCCTTGATCATATAGGGTCCCCAAAATAGTGAATTTATTCCAAAATAATAATAATCTTTTAATCCCCTAATCATCTCTGTCATATTAATACGGAAATCGTCGCATTTCCTGTCACATTGGTTGTTGGGACATGTTCTTCCATTTTCCACCATTAACTAAGAACATAAAGTACAATTAGGGGCTTAAATACTTAGCCAATAATCATGAAAAGGAACTTAAAGCATATAAGGATAACTTGTAGAAGAAAAGTATACCCTAACATGTGATCCCCTAGGTTCCCATCTATGTTATCCATGATCATATATTCTTATGTGAATCTTTATTTTATTTTATCTTTGTTCCTTTAACAATGGTTCATACTAAGCTTATGAATTTACCAAAGCATATCTCCCGGGAGTGTCGTAACCATGAGTGCAGCAAGGCCCGTTGTCATGTACCCATTCCCATTTTAGTCTTTCTCAAAGGGGTATTTTCGGGTTTTACCCCTATGTACATCTGTGTCAGAGCCACCTCTACCTGCTCATATCCAGACAGGGATGTATTTGCTTGGAAACCCATTACTCAATACTCACCAAACTACCAGGAAGATTTCCTATATATAAACTTTTCTATAGGCTTCTTACTAATCTTTTCATATCCTAATTTCCAAAAATAACTAAACCATCCTTTCATAACAACTATTGAATCCCGCCTTTCTATCACATAAACTTTCATTACATTATACAAAACCGAGGATCATTAAGGTTTAGTGTCTTGGAAAACATGAACTTAAAACACGAAAACATAAAACATTATTCTTAAACACTTGAAAGGATTCTACCCATGTTCATACTAGGTTCATTACTGCATCTCATAACCTGGGGACATACATCAAAAGAAAGGGTGAGCAGAAGGCCCAGTAAGGGAAACATGAGAAACATTTTACATGTGAACTTGAGATACTTCAATAAGGTCATGAAATGAACTTTAAGGCATGAGAAAGAAATCATGAGATATATCATAATAAAAATACCATTTATCATAACTTGAATATGTGGATACAATATTTAATATTGAAAATCATTTCTTTTCACCAAGGTCCATCCCCAAGGTGTCATTAAAAATTACCAAGGTTATTCACCAAGGTATCAGTCTAAATGGTCATCTCTAGAGATTAAGTCTTTACCAAATGCATTGAAGCGCTATCTGGGAGCACCCTTGACATGAATTTTTTATCATGCGAGCCACATATATCATAATAAATTATTTCATAAACAACCCATATAGAATAAAAGAAATTGGTTTCATTTCATAATTATAACGGTTTAAAACTGCTTTAAAGACATGATCTTTATGTCACTTTAAACCCATGGAAAGGGAAAGCGAGTCTCATGCATGTAAATCCAAGAATTTAAAATAGAAAATTTTGGTATATATGTGAATAACCATTTAGAAGAAAAAACATTTATTATTCACTTAATAAAATAAATGAACTTTATAAATAGAGAGAGACATTTTGAGACGGAAATTCTGCAGCATAAAGGATATGTTATGAGGTTTTAGAACACATTGAAAAGAGAAGGGACATGGGTCACCCACACATAAATGATCCATAATACAGTAGGGGAATAGAATATAAAGTATTTAAGAATATGGTAATGAAATTTGAAAGACATACCATATGAAATGAAGAACATGAAAGGAAGTCAAAAAATAAGATTTCTCTTATGAAAATTCGGTAGCCTAACGGCGTCTCATAAACATAAAAACAAAAAATGAATTTATGAGATAAAATAGGGTGTCTCATCATATGAACATAAAATATCAGTATGATAGATTTAGATATCATACCCCAACATAATAAAAAGTAACATGAAATACTTGACATGAAAATAGTTCTTGAAAATGAGAAGGGTGAAAGAATCCATTAAAAATTCGGCAGCCTAACAACGCCACTTAAACATAAACAAAAATGAATTGATGAGATAAAATAGGGTCTTTAATCATATGAACATAAAAGATCAGTATTATATATTTAGAGATCTTAACTCAACATAATAAATGGTAACTTGAAAGAGTTGACATGAAAATAGATCTTGAAAACGAGAAAGGTGAAAGAATCCTTAAATAATTCGACAGCCTAACTGCGCCACATAAACATCAAAAAAATAAATTTAAGAGTTAAAATAGGGTATCTAATCATATGAACATAAAATATCAGTATGATAGATATAGATATCATACCCCAAAATAAAAAGGAACTTGAAAGACTAGACATGAAAATAGATATTTGAAAAATAGGAAAGGTGACCGAGTCCCTTAAAAATTCGGCAGTCTAACGGCGCCACTTAAAACTTCAAAATACTGAATTGAAGAGATAAAATAAGGTCTCTCATAATATGAACATAATATTTCAGTATGATAGATATATAGGTCATTCCCCAACATAATGAAAAGGAACTTTAAAGACATGACATGAAATCAGAACTTTGAAAAATGAGAAAGGTGAACGATTCCCTTAAAAATTCGACAGCCTAATGGTGCCACTTAAAACATCAAAATACTGAATTGAAGAGATAAAATAGGGTCTCTCATCATATTAACATAATATTTCATTATGATATATATAGAGATCATTCCCCAACATAATAAAAAGGAACTTGAAAGACTTGACAAGAAAGTAGAACTTTGAAAAATGAGAAAGGTGAACGAATCCTTTAAATATTCGGCAGCCTAATGGCGCCACTTAAACATTCTTAAAACGAATTGATGAGATCAAGAGGGTGTCTCTAATAATATGAAAATGAAAAGGGAAGTAAGATTAATATAAAAGAACATCCTCCAACATAAGAATGTGGAGCATAAAAGAAATGACATGAAAGAGATTACTTGAAAAGAAGGAGAGGGGTCAGATCCCTTACCTTAAAACGTAACTCTTAAAACTCAAAGGTTGGGACCTTGAGGGCTTTGGGGAACCTTGTGAGGGATTATTAAGAGGTAATGAGACCAGAACTTTGTTGGGGGAGAGTGGGGAGTCGAAATGGATGAGAGGATGGCTTGGTATTTATAGGGAAAGTGAGGGGACAAGGCATTAATGTCCAAGGGACACCTCACAAGTGGTTTTTTCAAAAGTATGGGCTCTCCCATGGTATTTCCCATGGAGTTAGGCCACATGGGCCCCCCATACAATAATTCATCACCTTTGGTCAGACAACCCATAAAAAATCTCATGAAATCATCATGACACAGTTATGATGTCATTAAACATACTGAAACCCTAAAACTGTATTTTTACTATTCCCTGAAAATTCATCTTTCTCAGAAAAATCCCAAAAAATTACTATAACATAATATCTATGCTCTAAGTTCAAAAATAAAGTAAATTTTATATAAATAATATTCTAATTAGATTTTTATTTAATTTTTAATTAAAAAAACACCATTCACCCGAAAAAACTAATACTTAACTAATAATTTATGAAACTGTTATTTACCTATTTTATTGAATCACATTACTTAAACAAGGTGTATAAATTATATTAAAACTTTCGTAATGAGAGATTACTAATCCATTTGGTCACATTACTAATCCTAAGCGAAAAATCACTATTCATAATTTACTATTCATCAAAAATCAAGTTGATCTTATTAGACTCTAAATTTCGTACTGGACATAATTATAAACGACCATTTTTTGAAAATAATTACACCTTTTTAATTATTTAAGGTTTACATAATGATTTTTAAAATATCTTTTTTCTAAAATTCAAAAAAATATGCATACTATATTTATCCGATCATTTGAAAATTCATAAACTTCATTATAAGAAGAAATCCCAATTTTTATTTAAAACAAGGTATTACAAAAGGCAGTTACGGTCTCCTTACATATCCCCTTATCACACCAGCATAGGACCTAAGTGTAAGGTGTTCTAAGGTGAGAGAATCTGAGGGAGGCCCGGCCAACATTGCACGAGTAGTAATTTCTATCAGTTTTAACTTCTTGCGAAGGAGATTCCGTTCTAGCTTCACACGATGAAGTTCGGCTTGGGTTTGGTCCAAAGAAAATACCAGTGGTGCTACCTCCTTCCCAGGTTCCGTTAGCTGGGCTTCGATCGGTCCAAGACTACTGGGTGAGGCCATCGAATCTTATTTCTATAATAATTATCCAAGATTACTTGTATTTAGATACAATAATCGAAACGTTTAGTTTACAGTGGTCATATTGACCAATAATCATATAACAGTCAAAACCCAACTGTCTAATTTTAATTATACTCATGTTATCAAATGAAACATTTTTTGTTGAGTATAAAAATAAAATAAATTAACACATAAAGTTAGGAAACAAGATTTATTCAAAATTTCGGGTCGTTACAGACGTGGTGGATGTCACAAAGGATAAATATTACAAAGAGAAGTCTATCATGTTTCAGAATTCAATGAACTGAGCATAACAATAATGGACCAAACCACTCAAGTATATCCATTTTAAAAAATATAGTGTTTGCTGTGTTTTGGTAGGTCAAGGTGACATATTTTGAACACTTTTCCAAATTTCCAACTTTGTGAATAGTGTTTCAAGTTTTGTGAACAATCTTACTATCCTCGCGCAGTTTCACCCCATTGACACTTTTATTTACATAAGATGAATTAAATGAATTATTTTAGGAAATTTATTGGTGATTTAATTACCATCCACCTATGTTAATGTTCCTAAGGGTTAGGATGTCTTTATTTGATTAAACTTCATGGTTTAATGTGATACCCTTTTAATGAAAAATCCAACATATCTTAAACCACTACTCCATTAAATCTTCAAAAGAGACAAGATATATTCCTCCATTGTTCTTAATTATTGGCCCTAGTGTGAGATACTAGATCCTTTCTATCTTCCCATATGAGTGGTGTTATATAACCTTAATCCTTAGATCATTACCACTGTGATGTTTCTTCCTACAACATGAGCACCCCCTATTTTCGTGCAAGCAGCAAGTGCCGATCCATCCTCAATAAATGGTATGATCAACTATGTTATTGTATTTTATTTGATACTTATTCTATCATTTATCATATAAAAGTTATGTCATGTGATCTCCTTACTTCTAATGTAGTTTTCTTGGGTGCCGGTTGGGGCGGTCTTGCAATTACATCATTGGGTGGATGCAGTTGTCAAAGGGGGGGGGGGAGGCGATCGTAATACATTGTGTGGATAGTTCTCAATTAAAAAATGTCAAGAACCTTTGTAGGTATAGTTTTCAGGGTTTTCCTATACATTAATGTCCTACTATAGAATTATAATGTTTTAGACCACTAGATCATAATGGAATTAAAGTAATAACAATTTAATCTAAAAATATAATTTGGTATCGATCATATGTTATTGCCTCATGTTTTTCAAGATAGTGATATATCATTTCTTTCCTTGTTTAGAATGTCATTCTAGATGGAAGTTTGTAAAGAACCCAAACAAGGAATAATTATAATTAATTTTCCCAGATAAAGAGGCATGTAAATGATTTTCGTTGTTGTTTTTGTTATTCGACGTTAATCAAACTGATGCAGTAAGCATGTTTAATTATTTTTGATACCTTAATTTTTAGGATTTCTATATTTGGAACCTAAAAAATAATAAATCGGTTTATTCCATATGGTTAAATGAACCATCTATTTGTTAAAAAGATAATTCCTGGTAGGGTTTTGATTTACCCTCTTTCTTGTATGCCTGAGGGTCTTGTGATTTGGAGCCATGAGCTCTCATTAGGTTTGAATGCTAGATTCCATGCTTATGGGACAAGAGTCTAGATGATAGGATGTCAGTTTCCTACCACATTTTCCATGATGTGATCCTGTGTGTATGCTTTTATATGCGGGGGAAGGGAGGCCCATTGTTTGTGGTGACATTGGACGCCATGGCCCGAGAGTTACATAAGTTTATGAATGTTGGTGGAGGGGAGGACACCATAGATGATGAAATAGGTTGGATGTGAATGATTAGATGCAAGCTAAATCATGTTGGTTGTTTATCTAATTTACATTCCCCAATGCTCAAGTTATCTATCCATGATAATTTTCCATTAAAAGGAGGGAAGATGCATGTGGTATGTCATGTTCTTTCTGTGTTTATCTTTGAAGGAGAGGATATTTATTCACTACTTTTATAGGTTGAAATGTCTTGACGAGTAATTCATATATTCGCCGAGATGATCCCCCCTTATGATTAGTAACTTTTAATGTTTTTATTGGAATCCAATGAATATGGGAATGTAATACATTATTTAATAGATGATCTAAGAAATGATGTTAACCCATTGGGTTGGAGAATTCAATGATGAAATGTTGTTGTATTATTTCTGAGAAGCAGTAGACTTGGATTGGTTATACCTAGAGGGAAAGAAACATTGGTGTGATGCAAATGAAATATAATGAGGAATATATAATGGTAAATTAATATTTAAATAGTTAATTAAATTACCGTGAAACATATAAAAATCGAATAAATTAAGGTAATAATTCTCTTTAAATGGTTGTGTGATTATCGGATTCCTAGTCCTGGAAGCGGTAGTCCATAGTTCAAGAGACGTTAGCAGTGGTTGAGTCTAAGACTAGGTTATTCCCATATTATGGTTGTGAGATATAGTATATTCTATAATTTTTTTTGTTTTTATATGCTACTCCACCCCTTTAGTTATGAAAACTGACACCTCGGGTATTCTGAGCCATGGAGGTCTTTCCCCAAACATTTTGGTTGGAGGATGGATGGATGACAACCCCCTTTTTCCCCAATATCATCAATGGGTAGTTACTTGTTCTGGTAGGCACATTGGTTATTTATCCCCATATAGGTGTTTTTTTGGTTTTAATGGCTTGTATTTATTCACCCACATACATTCTAGATAGAGTTTCCTATTGACTACTATAGGGGTAATGTGTATAAGCTGGGATAGATTGAGGATCCTTAATCCGTGCTTTAGCTATACTGGATTGGGGTTTAATTCCCAACGTATTACACATTATATGATCTATGTTGTCTCTCAGAAACTACCTGGTTACATTGGTAACATATATTTGGTGGTAGTGTTTCACGAAGTGCATGTTGTTGTGATTTTCCCAAAGTGTTTGCGGGCAAGCCTTTTTGGAGGGAGATGCTTAGGATGCAAGTCAAGGAAGAAATATGAGAAACCTGTGGGGAAGTAGAAGTGGGGCACCAAGGATATTTTTAATTATATTATATACTCTGTTATGCGATACTACGTGAGAGTATCATTGTTGAGGCTGGAAACATAGAATACCTGTTTAGGTGATGAGTTAGTTTCACATTTTTTCGCTTTGCTTTTACATTCTTTATTTACATACGCAGGAGAATATTAATGGATTATCATATTGAGTATACCATTATACTCACCCTACATATGTATAAACTATTATTTCGGTCACTTGGATAATGTTGGGAGAACCGGTTGGTTACTACCCGCTTGGGGTAGTGACATCTGTTCAGGAATTGTGGTTGCATTTGTTTTTTTACTTTCCTTTTCTACTTTCAGTTTTCAATTTCAGTTATTGATCTTATTTCATGACTTTACATATGTGTACTTGGGTTTTATATTATACTATAGTATGAATTGTATTTGGTTTTTTTCTATCTTATCTCTCTCTTCGTTATGTGTTCTCGTAGAGGGTAATGCCTCCCAGTAGTGTGTTTATTATACCCTTAGCACTAGTCAGAAATCTAGGGCCTACTAGAGGTAGGACATGGGGGTCACTATCTCCCTTATCACATTTTCAACTCATGAAGGGTATACCTTTTGGGGTGAGGGTCATGAAAAAGTGGAATTATAGGTCTGGTTGAAGGATAAGATGGAGTCTAGTGTTAGGAAAAGGTGTGGTTGAAGGGGCTGGTAGGGAAATGATGATGGTAAAGTTTATGAAGTTATGTAAACACTGGATACCATCAGAGTCATATGAAATTAAGCCTCCTATGATCTAATGCACAAACAATTATGATTACAGTGGCTACTGAATTTGGTGATACTGGATTCAGGGTAGAGACCTAGGAAATGATCATTCATCATTCTTATTTGTGCTTGTGTTAGAATGGGTATACCTTTGGATAGGTTATCCTAAAATGAAAAAAATAATACAATTAATTAATTAATGTTGATCTATCTATACTATAGGTTTAGGTGCTGTAATTGTTTTTTGTTTTGTAGGTATGGCTCCTGGTCGATGTCCTTGTTAGGTTCCTACAGAATATGTCCAACTGGCTATGATAGTAGATCGCCATAGGGTAGAGGTTGATGACAATGAAATATAGAGGAGGAAACCTTGCAAGTTTCTTCTCCAGTGTCTATAGAAGTATGAGGTCTCCATTTTAGATGTAATCCTGGATTAGTGGTTGGTGGAGTTTGAGATAGCCTTCTATTTGATCTGTGCTCAGAAGGATCACTGGGTGTCTTTGGTTGTGAAGATGTTGCGTTGGTATGAAAGGAAGTGGTCGTTCTTGATCCTTCATGATTGTGAGGTGTTGGAAATCTCATGGGAGGAGTTTTGAGACAAGTTCTAGGTTGATTTTCTTTCTATGACAGAGAAATATTCTAGTTTCCAAGAGAAACATACCCTTTGATTGCGGAGCACCAGTGTGTGAGAGTTTGGAATCCATTTAAATAAAATTTTACAATATGATTCAAACCTATTTTTATATGAGGAGGACATGGAGAGGCATTTCGAGGAGGATTTTCACCATGAGATCTGGCACTAGGCCACCTCGTTTATGCTAAAGACATATCTTGATGTGTTGGAGAGGGAAGAGGTCTTCCAGAGGATGTTAGCTAAAAACAGATCATCATGAGAGTGGGGTTATCAATATTCCTCAAGATGTCGATCTATGGTCTGGGGTTCCCAATTTTCTGGGAAGAAGAGTTTTTGTTTGACAAGGGGCGGGTCACATCCCTCAACATCACATTTGTATGGGGGAGACATCTCTTAGGCCTATGCCAATGGATCATGTGTTTGTTTTTCTAATGGAGGATGGGGTCATCAGCAGAAAGAGTGCCCAGCCATTCAAATTAGTCATCAGGCACTGGGTGTTCTACTATAGGTTCCTATGTTGAGGCAGATCTACTTGAGAAAGAAGTAGTAGGTTACACCATCTTTGGTTTAGAAGTGGGTAGATGGGGAAGGTAAAGATAACCCTATGATGTTGACCATCCTTATCATGAATAGTAAGGCCATGGTTGTTGTCTTCATTGGGGTCATAGAGGCCATGGATTAGGTCGTGGTCAACATCATGCTTTAGTGTTTCCAGAACTTTATGGTCCTAATGTCATTCAAGGTAACCTTTCATTGTTTTCAAATTGGTTTTATTCCTTGTTTGATTTAATAGCAACACACTCATTCATATCACCTTTCCTTGTCCATTATTTGGGACATGAGGTTGGGGGGGCTTCCACTTCCCTTTCCCTTGACTAAGCCAGTTGGTGGTAGAGATGAATTTTTCTATTTATGTAGAGACTGTGAACTAGTGCTGGGGTATCACCACTCTTGGCTATATTTCTCGTGTTTACTTATAAAACCATAAGATGTAATCCTTGGCATGGATTGGTTGTATTCCGTGTAGACTATCATTGTTTGTTTCATGATGGCAGTGGTGTTATTCCCTGATGATGGAGAGACAACAATGTTTCTTGGGGACAAAGACCCTTAGAATGGTCAAATGTATGTTCCATCCTTATCATCCTTCCTATATAATATAATTTAGATTTTTCTCAGAGGATAAGCATTTGGAGTTTCCTAGGGTCATAGAAGAGTACCCTGATATCTTTTCAGAAGTGGTTGTAGCATTACCCCCTCGACGAGAGATAATATTTGGGGTTGAGCTACTACCAGGAGCATCTCTTATCACTATGTCACCACATAGGATGGCCAATTATGAGTTATGGTAGCTACGTATTCACCTAAATGTACTATTATAGTGTGGTTTTATTTTTCTGAGTGTGTCACTATGGGGCACACCAAATTATTTCATGAAGAAGGCATATGGTAGTTTGTGATTGTGTATCAATTATCATGACATAAACAATCTGACAGTGAAGAATCACTATCCTTTTCCATGGATTGATGATTTATTAGATCAAATGAATGGTGAAAGTTATTTCTCAAAGACCGATTTGCAGTCTTGGTATCATCAGATGCATGCGAAGGATGATGATATCTTGAAGGCTGCTTTCTACGCTTGTCATGGGCATTACAAGTTCCATGTAATATCGTTAGATGTGATGAATTCTCCATATATGTTCATGTGTTTAATGAATATGATGTTTTGGGTGTCCCTGGATATTATCATGGTGGTTTTAATTGACTAAATATTTTTGTACTCCTGATCTAAGTAGGAGAAGGCAGAGTATATACACGCTATTTTGGGATATCATTGTCAACATAAGATATTTTGTATGTTTTTGATGTGTGAGACTAGGTACTGATAAGTATGTTTCATGGGGAATTTTGTAACCCAGAATAGAACAGTTGTGGATTCGTCGAAGATAGAATAATTTTTGTCTTGGTTAGCCTCCACGATATTGGTAGAGATGCGAAGTATCCATGGTTTTTCAGGCTACTACAAGAGGTTCATAGCTGATTTCTCTCGAGTTGGAACTCCTCTAACAACATTGAATAAGAATGATTAGGTGTTATTGTGGACTGATCAATGAAAGGTAGATTTTGAGCATCTAATAGAGAAGTTGATAGGTGCTCCAGTTGTTTGTCTTCCAACAGAGGGACTTCATATTTGGGATTTCTGTAATGCTTCACTTCTAAGGTTAGGTAGTGTTCTGATGTAGCAAATGTCCGAAAATTTTTATGGGTGTCGGTAGTTACATCCCAATGAGTGAAACTATTCCACCCATGATATTGAGTTGAAGACCGTGGTGATTGATCTGATGTTGTGGAGACATTTCCTCAATAGAGAGTGCTTTTGGTTTTCAACGATCATAAGAGCCTGAGGTATATTTTCTCCTATTGTGAATTAAATTTGTAGCAGCATTAGTGGATGTAGTTCTTATAGGAATACAACTATGAAATATCATATACACATAGAAATGTGATTTTTTTTGTTCATACATGGAGCCAGAAGTCATATAGGGATTTAGTGTGTGAATCAGGTGATTCTTAGAGTGTAATTGAAGATCATTCAATATTGAACCTGGATATGGGGGAAGTTTGGGGAATATGTTGTCTTTTTCAAATGATCGTGAAATCATTTCTGGTGTAGCAGGTGGAAGAGTCCCAATTTGGGGATCTAGAGGTATAGGTCTAGGGAGACTGAGTTGTGTGTGGCGAGGCCCCTGATGGTTGGCTTCATGATGAACAACATCGAGTTTGGTATTGGGGAAGGCTATTCATTCCTTTTGTGATGCATGAGACAGTTTATTGAGTGTTCTATAGTTTTCCATTTGTGGTACATACTAACATGAAAATGATGTACCAATCCTTGAGGCGTGAGTTTTGGTGGCCTAGGATGAAGCATATAGTTTTGGAGTTTGTGTCTCGATGTTTGGTCTGCCATAAGGTGAAGGTCATACACTGTGTCCTTCGTGGATTTTTATAGCTGTTATATGTTCCTCTATAGAAGTGGGAGGGCATTTCATTGGACTCTGTTACTTGTTTACCTCAAGCATAGGGATGCCATTATGCTATTTGGGTGGTAGTGGATATTTTAATGAAGTCATCCAACTTTGTAGCAATCAATGATCCAATCATAGTGGTGGGTTTTCAAGGAAGTATCTATACGAGGTTGTGAAAGTCCAAAGTGTCCCGATCACGATCATTTCTGATTGATACCCTAATTTCACATCCAAGGTATGGAGAGGACTCCCAAATTAATTTGGTTCCTAAATATGGATTAACACTACTTTTCATCAATAGAAATATGGCCAGACAGAGTGGAGCATCAGGACTCTTGAAGACATGTTGGGCTATTGTGTCTAGGATTTTGGAGGTTCATGGATGAGGCAATTACCCTTGATAGAGTTATCAAACAAAAGAAATTTTCACTCCACCATCAATATTATGTCGTTTGAATCCTTTTACGGTCTACAATTACATTATCCATTGTGTTGGACTAGGGTCTAAGAGTCAGCAATTCTAGGACCGAAACTAGTTAAAAATATGAAAAATATGGTTCAGGAGATTAATGAGAGGATGAAGGAAGCTCAGGATTGTCAGAAAAATATTCCAATCAAAGGAGGAGGCTGATAGAATTTTATTTTGGGGATCATCTGTTTATGAAGGTGACTTCCCATCGTGGGAAATGAAGGATTTGTTGGGAAATTAAAATATCTCCTTGGTTTTTGGGCCTTTCAAGGTATTGGATCGTGTTTGATCCAAGGTGAATCAGGTAGAAAATCCCCCATAGATGATCTAGATACATGATTATTTTCATGTTCCACAGCTCCATAATTATCTTCATGATGACTCTCACATCATCGATTCGTGTAATATCGATGTTGTTGATGATGTGAACTTTGAGGAGAGGCTTGTGGATATCCTCGACCGTACGGAGAAGTTATTGGGCAAGAATTCTGTCCCCTTAGTTTGTGTCTTGTGGAGACACGGTGGCGGAGAGTAGAGTAAATGGGAACATGATTCATTTTGAAGTTTTCAATACCCTATTTTTTTGATGCTTAACTCTGTTCATGTATCGAGGTTTGTTTGTGGTTGTAAACCTTTCGTGTTAAAGAGATGGATTTCTTCTGATCAATTTGTGGAATTATCTATTTGAGTGGTTTATACACTAAGAGAGTTTTTAGTAGTTGGTTATGGGTTTCATGTGGTCTCACATGTCCCCTTTTGAAGTGTTTGAACTCTATTGGTGGTATGAGCTTTCATAGGTATCTCGAAGGGTGGTTGTTGGGACCTCTTAATCTTCTTCCTATTTGGGATAGTTTTGGATTCTCGAGGAAGAAAGTGTTTTAGGAGGTATTTGATGTAATGTACCGAACCTCTCAAGTCATTAATTTTGTTAAAATCAGTTGTTTGGGGTGTGCTGGGAGATCAATGCGATACATTCCCAACACATTTCCAAATTTTCAGTTATGTTAATAGTGTTTCCAGTTTTGTAAATAAGGTTTTCAGCTTCCTACAATTTCTCCCCTTTGATGCTATCGTTGAAGTAAAATGCATTATATGCCTTATTTTATGCATCTAATGCTGATTCAAAGCCCAAAACACCTATATTAATTTTACTAAGGCCTAGGATGCCTTTTAATGGTCATACCACATGGTTTAAAGTGAACTTCTTTTAATGGAAAATTCATAATATCTTAAAATGATGATCAGTTAAATCATCTAAAGTGGCATGTTATCATCCTCCATTGTTCTACCTTATTGTTCCATGGTGAAAGAAATTGGTATCTTTCCATCTTCCCATATGATTTGTGTGTTCTAACCTTAATCCTTGGATCATTTCCCATTGAATTTTCTTTATGTTGCATTAACACCCCTTATTTTGGTGCAGGCAACAAGTGTCAATATGCCATCAATAGAAGGTATGATCTACCACCACTATTTTTTTCTTTAATCATTATTATCTCAATTCTCTTATACATGTTATGTAATTTTATCTCCAATATTCTTATGGAGTATTCTTTGGTTTTGGTTGGTGCGGTCGGGTCACGTCATCCTCAGGTGGATGTTGTTATCGTAGGGGGAGGTGATCGTAATCTGTTGTCTGGATCATTCTCATATAAATAAAATCAAGAACATTTTGAGGTAGTGGATTCATGGATTCTATATTCCTTTATGTAAAACTTTATATTTATCATGTTTTAGCCCACTAGATCACAATGGAATTAACGTAATTAATATTTAGAGCGATCAATTAAATTGGTATCGATCATATGTTATTGAATATTATTTTTCTAGATACTGTGATATTTATGATTTCCTTTATTATCATGCAGCTATTGATGGAAATTGGTAAAAAACAATAAACTAGTATAAATTGTAATTATTTTTCCATGATAAAGAGGCATGTAAATGAATCTAGTTGTTGTAGTTATAATTTGATGTTAATCAAACTAACGCAATAAGCATGATTAATTATTTTTGATTTCTTTCCATTTATGTTTCCCATAGTTGGATGATACAAATAATAAATTGGTAAATTCCATATTGATAATTGAATTGGTTGTTTAAGAAAATGATAATTTCTGGTAGGGTTATGAGTTGACCTGGTTATTTTATGGTGGAGTGTCGTGTTCTTTGGAGTAATGAGTGATCATTATGATTGAATGCTATATTCCTTGTTTAAGGGACAAGTTCCCAGTTGATATAATTTTTGTTTACTACTACTTGTGTTGTGATGTGAGCCTAGGTGGATGTTGTGATACGTGGGGGGGGGGGGAATTTTTGTGGTGGCAGTTAAGGCCTAGCTGGGAGAGATGTATCGGTTTATGCATGTGGGTGTCGGGGAAGACAAAATAGATGATGAAACTGTTTGGATGTAAATTATTGGATGTTTGCTAAATATTGTTTGTTTTATATCTTCTTTACTTTCCCCAATTCTCAAGGTAGCAGGTATTTCTTACCCTCTTTCTAAATAGGTCCATAACGTGTGGGTTATGTCATTTTCTTTCAATGTTTAGCTTCTTGAGGGAGTATGTGCCTGCACTCTGACAATGGGTGAAAATGACATGATGAGTAGTTCATCTACTCACCAGGTTGGGCCCCCATGTGTTTAGTAGTGTATAATGTTTTTGTATAATGACTAAGAATAAGGGAATGTAATACACCTGTTAATAAATTAATTAATTAATTATGTTAACCAATGGGGTCAGAACTTGTTGGGATGCAATGCTGAGGAAATATTTTTGAGAAGTTATGCACTTCTCTTGGTTATGCCTAGAGGGCATGAAACATTGTTGTGATTCTAATGAAATATAATGTGGAATTTTTATAGGTTAATTAATGTTTAAAAAATTTATTAATGTTATGTGAAATAGATAAAAAGGAAATGAAGTAATGTAATAAAGGACTTTAAATAGTGGTGTGCTTATAGGAAACCTATTATTAACATTGGAAGCCAGGAGTCCAAGAGACAATAGCTACATTTGAGTCTAATAGTATGTTATTCCCATAGTTTAGTTGTGAGTTATATTACATTCTATACTTTTTGTAATTCTATTTGATAATTCACCCCGTCAGTTAGGGAAACTGGCACCCTGGGGATTCTGAGCCCTGTGGGGAGGGGCTTTGTTTTCCCCAACATTCGGGTGGGAGGACAGGTGGAGGACTACCCACATTGGCCCCACACTATTCTCTTGGTAGTTACTTGTACTGATAGTAATTTTTTTTGTTTTCCAATATATGTGTGTAGAGGGCTGTAATTGATTGTGGTTTTTCACACACATATATTCTAGATATAGTTTCTTATGGACTACTATAGGTGTAACTCATATAGGATGTGATTGAATGACAATCCTTACTCAGTGTTTGGCCTATAATGGCTTGAGGTTTAACAGTTGATGTATGATACCTATTATACCTGCTATGGTGGCTCCCAGAAACTACCTGGTTACATTGGCTATGTGGACATGGTGGTTTTGTTACACGAGGTTCATATTATGGTGCTTCACCTTTGTTTCTGTAGGCATTCATTTTTGAAGAGATATTCTTAGGACATGTTACATTTGGGAATAGCAGAAAACCAGTGGACAAGTAGAAGTGGGGTACCCTTTTTATTCTTTATATTATTATATAGATATGTTTGTGATACTTGGAGAGTGTATCCATAGTGAGGCTAGGAACATAATATAACTATTTAGGTGATGAGTTATTATCACTTGTTGTTCACTGTTCCCTAAAATAATTCTTTACTTTTGAATGATAAGATATAGGGAGGATCCAACTAAGTATACTGTTATACCCACCCTACATATATAAAAACTATTTTTCAGGTCACTTGGAGCAGTTTGGAGATCATGATATTTACTACTAGATTGGGGTTGTAGGATTTTTTTAGGCAAAGTGGTCACTACTATTTTTTTACATTACTTAGTAATTTCAGTTTTCCCATTCAATTGTAGTAGATCATGCAAGTCATTATATATGTGTACATGGGTTTTCTTTTATAATGAACTATGATTTGTATTTTCTTGGTGTATATCTTATATCTATCTTCCTCATGTGTTCTGTTAGAGGTTAATGTCTCCTTTTTGTGTGTTTCCTATACCCACAGTTGTTTTCAGAAACACAGGGACCACAAGAGGCGGGACGTGGGGGTTACTATCACCCTTCTCACATTTACATCCCAAGAGGGGAACGACTTGTGGGGAGAAGTCATGAAAATAACCACATCATTCAATATTTGGGGTGATATATTTTCCAGTACAACATGCTTATTATATGAATATATTGACAATCATGAAGTTGTATAAGCGATAATCAAATCTAATATCCATATAGAAGTATTATTATTTCTAGTGGTGCAGAATAAACCATTAGAAGATAAATATCATTCCATCAAAGGATTGATAACATTGAAAAGAATATTGAGCTTTTGACTGCGGTATTTAAACTATTATTAAAGAGGTTCGATGCTTGGGAGTCTATCCTATACATAATAAGGGGAAGAGAAGATGATTCAGGTGTCTATCCATCCGAGGAAGAAGAGTTGTTTGCTTGGGATGGAGAACCGGGATCAACTAGAGGATCGAATATTGGGGAATATAACTACTTAATTACTTATTAATTATAATAACTGAGAATATTGTAGTGGAGAAACAATATTTTGGAGTCTAAACAACATGAAAAAAGAGTAGGTCTATGAACCAAACCATTTAAATATTATATATTGCACTCTATCTTATTATTTCTGCATACGAGGTGAGACGTTGAGATTTCATTGAGTAGATCAAGAACCATAACAAGATCAATAGTTTTAATTAAAAGTATATAATTCATAAAATTAAAATACTATTTACCCCCTCTTAGTGTTCAACATGACCTAGGGATCTACACGTCCCATCATCCCTTGAACAGTCAAGAACATCACCTTTATCTCCAATTTTTAGTTCTTTCCTATTTAGTGGAACTCTCTAAACACAAATAATTATGTAAATGACCTGAAAAACCTCACAAAACCCACTTCGAATTACAAAAATCACTAAACCAACTTCAACTTCCTATCCTTATTCTAACTCACACATGCATCATCAATATTCTTGAAAATCACATCCATAATTCACATATAACATTTCATGCATGAACATCTTTTTGATAGCATTTGGGGGGGGATAATCACAATCCTCAGCCAAAAGTGCATGTGAATTTTTTTGCATGAAATCCGATGAAACATGGATGTGATAAATCATATAATAATTTAGAGAATAAACAATAAAATATTTTATAACATGGAAAAACTATTCGATGTATGGTTTTAACGAAATCATAGGAAAAAAGTAAAAATATCCACAATAATATGAATGTAAAATATCCAATTAAATTACCAAACATGAATTATAGTGATAGCATAGAAAACACTAATGGAAACAAAATCACACTCATATGCCTCCTTCTTCTATATAAAAAATCATCATTATGACAAAAACTACCATTTTATGAAAAAACATCATGCTCCTTGATCCATCAATGAAAAATTTCACACATCTTTAAAAAAATTAATCTAATTCCGTTATATTGATCCATACAAAATTAATCACCATCATTCTATCATAATACCTCTTATATGGCATCTCCATGATATTTAAATCAAGGAACCCATGTCTCATGTCGATGGATTTCATGAGCCTTAATGACTATATATCAATACAGATAACAATCATATGCAATATATTTATTCATAGAACATCAATATTGTTTTTCACATCTTCCATATCAACATGATATATATTCTATGAAAGGCATGGTATCCCATCACAACATAGATCCATCATCGATGCTTCACTCAACATATCCAATGGTTCTCACATGCTACTATAAACACTGGAAGACCCTTCCTCCTCATAGTGGATTGCATCTTGTTGAACTCCCGTTAAAGTTTTCCATGAACCCTCACATGAGTATAATTGTATGAATTCATACAAAAAATATGCTAATTCATCATCTTATATAGAAACTATGTACATATCTACAATTTATGTGGTCAAGATCCCCCTTTTATAAATTTATTGTCCAAAATATCTCTCTATTAATGTTGAGAGGAAAACATATATTAATATTGGGGAAATCACTACATTAATTAATTTATCTCTCTAATAAAATGGTGAATCAATACAGGATTGATTCTAAACCTACCTATACATATTAAAAATATTAATGATATTTTTCTTATTATTTCACATCAATCCATGCTCTTATTTATGATTTGGACTATTACAGGTAATCCTTAGTGTCTTAAAAATGATTTTTTCGACATACCATGAAAACCAATACATATATTAAATGGATTAAAATTTCTATATTTTAAAAATCTTGTTTCAGTTTTCTTCCATTTTTTTCATGTCAATGAAAAACCATTTTTTTGGTAATGACCATCCACCTCATGTTTTTAAAGATTTTTAAACAAATAAAACACATTATTTTGTTAGGTAGAGTACACCACAAATTAGATTGATGAATTATCAACCCTTACACATAAAAAGTCAATTCCAAGACAATTTTACTATGTATGGACATCAATCTGAGTTCGTTTTCTTTTGTTTTTATCATTACACTCACGTTTTAGTGTTTTAGAACACTAAAAATATTTCTTCAATCATGATTTGAAAATAAAAACTCCAATTGACACATTCATAGTTCATATATTTTAGAAATAATGTTAGATATTTCCTCTATATATTTCATGGAAATTTTTAGTCATATTCTTTATTTTAACACAATGCCTTTGGTTTTTAATGGTCTACAAATCATTGAAAACTACATATTTAACAATTTGAGCACACCACATGTTATACTGATATTACATATACACATAAACATAAAAAATAATTTATAAAATATTTAATATTATTTAATATAAATATATTTTTTTATGGGTTTTGACCATTTTAAAAAGAAGTTTTTGTCTAAAAAACTATTTTCAAATCAACCTAGGAAAATGAAAAATTTTATTGATGCATAGTTACTTACTTCATTTCAAAAATATTTTTCAGGTGGCTTCAATTTTATTTCATTAAAAATATAGTTTGTTTTCTGGTTTCTTCAACCCACAACATGTGTTTAAAGACATTAAAATCTTTTAAATGAAAATAATATGTCGGTTTGATCACACCACATGTCATATTGACATGCCGTATACTCGTGCATGATATATATTAAATATTTTTAATAACTCATGCATGATGTTCTCAATTAAAATGAGAATAAATTATACATGTCTATTCAGATCAGAAATCAGAAGGAATAATTTCGTTCAGTGAAGTGATTTTACCACAGGTACAACCCAACATCGGCCAACACTGGTCAAAAATGAAAAGTTGTTTTTGGAATTTTAATAAGTAAAATAAATTGAATAATTTATTATATTTTTAATGATTCCACAATGCACCGATGATTCCTTTTTTTAAATAATTCATTATTCAGGGATCAAGTGTGAGTCTGATAAAACTAGAATACCCTAGAGGATTTGGGGAAGAACCTTGAGATTTATCTCAATGGAAAATGATGACGGGACATGGGATCAGAGATCAACAGATTCCATTCGTAACAGATCTCACCAACGATTACAAAATGACTATCAATCTTCTCTATTGATTGATCCATACCTGAGGTAGGATGTGTTATTTTTTTATATTCCTTTTTATTAAAAAATGAATGTGGACCAACCCATGAACATGTTGATCCACAATTCGATCATTTTTGTGGGATGGTCTTATTTTTCAAGATTTTTATCTAGGTTTGTTTATTGAGAATTTCTATTGATTTATTCATCATTATTATAGGAATGGATCATGGATAGAATGAAAAATGGGAAAGGTTCATTCCTTTTGTTGTTCAATGCTCTTTTTCTCCACTAATATTTTCTTCATAATTTCATTTTCATGGGTTTTGAATGATCGATCGTTGTGCCTTCGTTTCTTAGTGCAATGATCCAAAATTGAAGATCTATAATCAGGAAAACCTTGAGGAGGTGATACATATATGGAGATGGATTAATTGAAGCAGTAAATGAATAACATATCTTCATATGGTTTACATGCAGATGATCAGAATTAGATTTTGGAGCCGTTTTTTGGGCCTGAGACTTACTAATTTGGTCCTATGACGATGAGGTGACCTTGGATTTGTGGTTTCAAGCAGAATAAATAACCAAAATGACATCACAATCATTAACTGATCCATGCGGAAAAAAATGGTGATTCTAGAAATTTTTTATGAACCGACGTGTAAAATATAATACATAGTGTGTAGCCCCCACAGAGTGGTGGCTTTGGTTTTGGGAGGTAGTCATGTGTCGCATTGCATGTAACCCCTATCACACGACATGTGGGACCATCCCTGTGACTTGGAACGTATCATGGATGATAAAAAAACATCAGGTAGAGTAAATGAGTTTCCATCATGGCATGTACTCCCCCATACAGCATGGCTGAACCGGTTACGCGAATTACCTTGTGTATTGGTACACGAGGAAAGACACATGGGTTGAAGCCATGTACTGGAACATGAATTGTGCACATGGGGGAATACATATGGTAAAACATGATAAGTTATCCTTTCTAAATGCCATGTATACCTTTTGTACATAACATGTTCCGATGACACGGGCCATTGAACACGGGCATTACATGAGGTCAATGGATATGACATGTGACCCTACTACACACCATGTATCCCTTACATCATAGATTTATTACCTATTACACTGTATCTTTTACAATTTTCACTATGTTTTGTGCCCATGATTATTTCCTAGAAGGATGGTGAGTCTCCTTTCCTACCCATATGAGTATGATCCCTTCAGCAAAACATACTGGTTAGATGTGTTGGAATCCATCACATGGCCTAGAATGGATCCTTTTTTCACCATCAAGACCTAGGTAGAGTCTTTGGTAATGATGTTCCCATCTTCACCGGGTGTCGACCCTCCACTTAGAAGGTTAATATAGATGGAGTTTTAGTATCACCCATGACATTGGATGTAATTCTCATATGATGTATCATATATCTCTTCAGATCTATCAATGTATTTCTCTTTATCTCATGATGCTACCAGATGAACAATACACCTAGGATGGACATCATCAGTGCTATCAGATCCAAAAGTGTTTATTATTGGATAATTTCTTTCCTTAATTCTCAAGATAAATCCCTAGCGGTGGTATGCAGTAATTGTGTCATTCCTCTAGAGAGCATTCCTTGGTTGAGTATATCTAGATATTCTTGTTATAAGCAATAGAAAGATACTTGTGTTGAAATGAATATACCGTTAATTTTTATATAGATTTTTGGTTTTGATGAATCCTAATGAGTAATGTTATACTCAACCCTATATGGTCTTTTCTTGCACATGTCATGCCTTATGAAAATGAGAGACTTCTGACAGAGTCTTAAGTAGACCAAGAACAGGACCAAGACCAGATGGTACTTTGTGAGTTATGATAGGGCGAGGTGTTCTTACATCATCAGTTAGGCATCCCATTACCTTTTTATTACAGGTTCAACATTGAGGTTTATAGACTATTATTGGTGGGCTTGAATTCAAGTTCTGTTTACATTACATTCTTTACTTCTATGGTACAATGCTCGTTGGGATAGGGGTATGCATGAATTTGTTTCTTAGTGGATTTTACATTTCATTATTTGTGGGTATAGAGATGTGTTTGTGCTATAGGTACATAGACATTTCCTCCCATGTCAGCGATATTCCCACTCAGTGCTATTCACCAGCCCCTGGGCTTTTGGAGGTGGTCATAGAGAGTCTTGTAACTGGACCCAATGGGGCAGGTCATGATCGAGTGGTATCAGAGTATTCTATTGTACATTAGGACAAGGATTCTATGGGATTGGTTTGGGGAAATATTGTTAAGTGTTTTGAGATTTGATTTTAGGATAGGGACTCTAGCATTTGTGCGGGTGGACAATGCATCTGTCCACCAGAACTCTAATAACCTGCTTTTGGACTCGGTACATGAGAACATTGGATGTAGAAAAAAATGGAACATGAATAATATAGGAATGGTTTTTGGAATCCATGTAATTCTTGAGTCAACTATCCAGATATACAAATTGATTTTGGTACATATTATTTTCTTATAGGATACCTTCATAACACATACATGTTAGGATATAGAAGGTCAATCATGAGGATGACCCCCTCGACAATGAGACATCAGTACATGAATTGGTTTCCCAGATGTTTCCTCAAAGTGGGTCACCATCAATACCACCACATGTGGAGGAGAACACGGTACCTGATGTACTAGAAGATGAGGAGCACATGCTGAGCATCATTCATGAATTTCATAAACAGAGACCAATCAGATTTTGAGGTGACCCTAACCCTCAGGCATGTGAGTAATGTCTAGAGGATGTGACCTAAGTTTTAAATATAGTCCAAAATCTAGATAATCTAATGGTGGTACTTGTTGTGATCCTTTTTTAGGTTTCAGTTGGTCAATGATAGAGTTTGGTGATGAAAAATCCCGGTGAATAGAATCTTTCATGGACAGAGTTTGAGCACCTCCTCATAAAGGAGATCTCACAAGTTATGCTGAGAGATGTGTGAATTCATAAGCCTCTTCAACCCAACAGGGGCTGCATGATGGTGGATGATTATTCATCGAGGCACACCCAACATTCAAGATACATGATTGATATGTTCAGGGATCATTAATTTAGGGATCGTACATTCGCGTGAGGCATGTGTAGAGACATATAATCCAAGATTATCCATATGATAATCCCTACTTATTTTTGTGTGCTAGATAAATCATTTGTGGTTGAATGATTCTATGATGAGTAGACAAAACTAGCAACAGTTAACTATGGAAAATCTGGTGTAGACACCTTGGTATTGTAGAGCCGATGTCAGTTTTAGGGATCGAGATGTGGGATTCGTTTCAGTAGGAGATCCTATGATAGAGGATATATAGTTCACTGCTCTTGAGCTGGGTCTATCCAAGTTAGTGAGAGGCGATGCAACTCATGAGTGGTTAGTGAATATCTCACTAAAGTTCTTCCAACCTGTCATTCAGCTTATATAGATCCAATGGATGGAGCACCGAAGTAGAAGAAGTGGAAGGATCATGAAGATCTGTAGGGTGGAAGACATGGTAGAGTATCTATGAAAGTATCATGATGTGGTTGACTTTTCGACTTGCTTCCACCACCACCCCCAGGTGGTACGTGTCATGCTTAGGGATCTAGAGGAACGGGGAGGGGACAACCACATGTGGTCGAGGCATATGATCCAAGGGCTCTAAGAATGATTCTAGGTACATTCTTTGTATTTAATACCATAGTTTCCATAATAATATGCACAAATTCATGTCGTTAAATTTTTCCACATATCTTGTACAAGATTCATGAGATTCTAGTTGTACCATTTGCTTGAACCTTATGCTTAGTGGCAGCTACTCAAGGATACTCGATAATCATACATCTTTTCTGAAAGAGTGACCTGACACTTGGAGATGAGAGTTTTGGTTGGATCCTCATAGTGGTAGAATTAAGGCCTTGCGATGTCATTCATGGCATGGATTGGTTATCTTATTTAAAGGACCAAATAGATTGTTTTAGGAGGAGGGTGTGGTATGTCAACATCAATGGAATGAGATTTCCATTATCACTGAAAAAACCTAGGAAGCATATGGTAGACACATAAATTAGAGGGGGTAGCTGATTACTCATCAGTTGGATATCCTGACCAACGATTCAATATATGTTATGAGTTTCTAGTTCCCATCAATAGTGATGGATTACATGGTTGACTTACATGAAGATGTTCCAAGATTGCCTCCTCATTAAGAGACAGACTTATAAATTGATCTACACCACATGACAACACTGATATCTACACCAGCACATCATATGGCTCCCCTAGAGAATTGTGAGCAGATGGTAGAGTAGGAGGATTTGCAGAGGAAGGTATTGTTGATACCCAACGTTTCACACAGGATGGACCTAGTGTTTCACCATGGGTGGCCAAAGTGATTCACCTTGGGTGGCAACAATTTTTTTTCCAAAAAAGGAAGACTAGAAATATAGGTTTTGTGTGGGATAACTGCTCTTGAACTAGGTTATTATGAATAGAAATTATCCACTACTAATGATCAATGAACTCTTGCATAAGTTGAGAGGGGAATGATGGTTCTGAGTGGTTGATGTCAGATTAGGATATCCTCAGCTATGAGTACAATACAAAGATATTTCAAATGTGGTTTTTAGATACCACTAAATGTCATTATGACTACATAGCGATGCCCTTAGGCATGAAAAATTCTTCATCAGGGTTCATGGGATCTGTGAATAGGATATTATAGCCTTAATTAGACCATTTCATGTTGGTCTTCATCGATGATATCATATTTTACTTGGGCGTCTGAGGTGGATCATGAGAGAAAATTAAGGATGATTTTAGACATACTATGAGATCACTAGATTTATTGGATTTTATTGATGTTCTAGTTCTAGATTCATATGGTCCACATTTTGGGACATGTTATAATAGAAAATGGAGTAGTAGTGGAACTTGTAAAGGTGGAGGTTGTGTAAGCATGGGAGCCACCTAGGAGCGTGACAGAGGTGCGGAGATTCCTGGATATGGCATGATATCACCAGAGATTCATACCATACATCTACAGGATATAAAAAATTCTGAAAACCTTGACTGAAAAGGGGAATCCTATCATGTGGAAAGAGAAGTTTAATTAGGATTTTTAGCTCTTGAGGTAGAGTTTGATGAGCGCCCTGATAATTAGATTATCGGAAGAGGGGTTTGAGTTTGTAGTGTTCTGTAATGCATCAAGAACTGGTCTGGGTTTTTTCCGGATGTATATTCAAGTGGTGATTTCATATTGGTAATGCTATTTGAGACCACATATGCAGAGCTACACAACTAATGATCTTGACTTGGTTTTGATTGTATTCACATTGATGATGTGGAGACACTACCTGATGGTTGAGTGGTTTACCATATACATTAATCAAATCATTCTCAATAAAATTTACTCACATAAGGATCTGAAAATGAGAGAGAGAGGTGTCCATATTTATTCTATTATAATGAATTTTAGATTGAAAATACTAATTGGAAGGGCAACTTGGTGGCAGATGCTCTCAACAGAAGATAGAGTCTGTAGTTGTATGAGGAGGCAACCGGGTAGTTGGCCTCTTTATAGTTATCCTTCATAGATAGAGATGGGGGAGAATTCCTCCAGTCGATGATTATTACCCATACACTCTTATATTGTGTTAGGTAGGATCAAATTGTGGATACCGACTATAGGCCTCTACATTCTCAAATATCTGTAGCACATTCTACTGGGAGTTATTTGAAAGGTGGGGATCTCATAGTTCATTTCAATGGACACAAAGCAGAACCAAGGGAATTTATAGAGGAAGTTCTGAGGGATTTTCATTTGTCCCATTTGGTGGTACATCAAAGCCTGTATAATATGTTCCAAGAACAACGAAGTTAGTTCTAGTGGACATGACTATTGAAGGGAGTTGTGAAGTTTGTCTCTCGGTGTTTTACTAGTTTTATCATGTAAAGGATGAGCACCGGGTTCTAGTGGGTCTTCATCAAACCTTTGAGGTTCTAGAGTAGATGTAAGATGTGATATCAATGTAATTCATGTCGATTTTACCATGTATGTACATGGGACACGATTAAATCTCCCTCTTTAGTGGGAGATGAGGCAGTTAAGAAAAGATACATTCAAGATGGACTGTGGAATAAGAATGAGTTAAAGGTAAATATCATCTGCTAGAAGAGGTTATTATAGGTGATGGATCATTCCATTATCTTATATGGAAACCCCAAGGAGTTATCTGGAAGCAGACATGTTGTTCTAGTGGGGTGAACTAGTAGAACAACATTTGAATGTAGGATGATTCATTTTGAGAATTTTCACTAGGGTAGTGGTGGGAAGTATAAATAGAAAAAGGAATCATAACCTCATGTTAGTTATGGATATCTCTTCTATTATTTTGTTAAGAAGAAACATGTGTGAAGGTATTATTTCCATCCACCAGTTGAGAGTAGAGAATTCTACATATTGGGCCATGTGTAGCGGTTTGGAAGGAACCCAAAGCAGTTGGAAAATGATGGAGGATAGAGACTAGTTCATTGTATAAGAAGGGGTCGCTTAACCCATATCAGGTGGATAGTAAGATCTCCATGGCCCATAATGATAGGTGTGGTGGATGTCGTACCCTACAGTGAGATCGTCCACCCCAGTAGGGCAGTTCAGGGATGGGTTCTCAGGCCAGGACCTAGGGCAGAGTGACATGCCAACTTCACATAGGTCATTCTACACCCAGAGGTGGTGAAGTTGGTACATTTACAATTCAATGTATGATTGTTATAGATTACACATTCAATAATTCACTAATTGATATATATTCTACACACTCTTTTATCTATAAACATTCCATAGTTGTGTTGGGACTTGCCATGGAGCAGGAATGTGGGGTTATGTCTACAAACAATCTATTGGGGGTGAGAGATGCAGATATAAGGTAGTGTAATATTTTTTATTAAATGTTTGGTGGATATCGTTTACTTTTTAATAAGTTTTCCTTGAGATGTCTAGTTTTGAAATGATTCATGGAATGGAATGGTTTGTTTTGTATCAATAACATATTGACTATTACCAATGTTGGGTAATGTTCACATATTTCGACATAGAAACACTTGTCATTCATGGTGAGAGGGATGTTCATGTGAGTCATACATTATGAATTTCCCAATAACTAGGAGAACTCATAGCCCATGTGAAATTTCTTATTCTTGATGATGGTAGGGTGGAGTGACATTTTTTACTCCCATGATGGATCCATTTTAGGATGTGTATCCTGAGACTTTCTCAAGACTTCCACCTGAGTGGGATGTGGAGTTTATGATCAAGTTACTGCTAGGGGTAGAACTGGATTCTATTCCACCATATTGAATGCAACCAATTGGACTCCAGAAACTGAAGGATCACCTATAAGAGTTGGTGATAAAGGGATTCTCTATCCTAGTACATCACCATGTGAATCAACAATGCTATTTTCTAAGAAGGATGACGGTTCATTGAGGTTATGGGTCAATCATAAGAACTTAAATCAGATGACTATTAAGAAATGATACCCAAGTCCTATATTTTATGTACTATTTGAACAACTGAGGGGTGCCCTAGTTTTTTTCAATAAATATTTGTGATTAGGATACCACCAGTTGAGGGTGAGACTTTACAACGTGCCAAAAAAATCTTTCCATAGTAGGTAGGTGTTTTATTATATTGTGGTCATGATGTTCAAGTTGACCAATGAACCATTTTTGTTTAAGGCATTAATGAATTGGATATTTCACTGATATCTAGATCATTCTATAGTTTCCTTTTTTGAGGACATATTTTTGTAATCAAGAACTCTTGATGACCATTCCAATCATCTTGGCATCATCCTGAGTAAACTAATTTTCCATATCATTTATTCGAAGCCATAATAATGTATGTTATGGATTGATATTGTGAATTTTTTGGGACAAATCATTTATAATCATATTGTGTTGGTGGATCCTAAGAACGTGCAGGATGTTGTTTGTTTAGAGTGAACTAAGAAGGTTTTTGATGTTCATTTTTTTCTGGGATAGGCCATCGACCATCGATGTTTCATTAAGTATTTATATAATTTTATAGTTATAATATCTAGATTAACCAAGAAGGGTGTTATGTTTGAGTGGTTAGAGCCATGTGAGACTTCTCTTCAAGAGTTTAATAAGTGGTTGGCTACCACACCAATTTTGGTTTTCCCTAAACCGGGTAAGAGGTTTAATTTGTTCTAGGATGTGACTGATGTCGGACTCGGATTTGTTGTGATGTAGGATGATTAGGTTGTAGCTTATGGGTCAAGGAATTTGAGGCCCTATGAAATAAATTACCCTAATCATAATCATTAGTTAGATGTTGGGGTTTATTCCTTAATGTGTTGGAGGAATTTTCTTTTTGGAGAATGGATCAAGATGTTCACCGATCCTTAAAATCATATGTATAACTTTTCTTAGAGGGATTTGAGTCTTCAGTAGTGAATGTGGGTCTAGGACCTACAATCCATTGATTTTGTGTTTCATTACAAACTTGGGAAAGTGAATAGTTTTGTAGATGCTTTGAGCCGGAAGGCTCAAAACTAGGAGCTTTAGGAATCCATCTTCCAGTGGAGAATGATGACCATGATTACTGATATTAACCTAGAGGTACACGATGAAGATTGGAAATTGACACTTGCATTGATAGGATTTAAATCCGTCATTTTGAGATGGGACAAGGAGAGCCAGTAGGTTGATCCAGAGTGTTTGGCTGTGAGGGAAAGTCTTATTGGTGGGGTGTCACATTCTAGTTGGTTTGTTGGTACTGATGGAATTATTAATTTTCAAGGTCGTTTTGTGGTGCTGGATGGTGTACGAGAAGAGTTGATGTGTGAGTTCCATGTATCAAATTGTGAATTACATCCACGTTTGAATGAGATGTGTTGTGATCTGCATTGGAATTATTTGCGGATAGGAATGAATAAGGAGGATGAGGTTTTTTTTCATGATGCCTTACCTGTAAACATGTGAAGGTAGAGCTTCAGCACCATGTTGGGATGTAACAATCATTTCCTATTCTAGAGTGAAAGTGGTATGATGTAACGAAGGAGTGGGTATTCCAAGGATTCTTCATAAGAATGATGCAATCTGGGTGGTTTTGGATAAGATGACTAATGTAGCTCCTTTCTTGCTAATATAGGAAACATACACACTCTATCAGTTAAGAGAGTAGTATGTTTTAGAGAGAGTGTTGTAGTATTTTGTGGTGAGAACAATATTTTCAAACCTTGATACACAATTCACATATCACTTTTGGAAGGGGTTACATAATTCACTTGGTACTCGGTTGTTTTTGAGTAGGAACTATCACCCACAGATGGATGGGCAGTCATATCATACAATCCAGGTATCAGAGGACCGATTAAAATCATATGTTTTATATTTTGGTGGTTCATGGAAAAATCACATGTCAAATGTTGAGTTTTATTATAAAAATATTTTTCAATAAACAATTCAAAATGATAAATTTGAGGAACTATAAGGGAGACTGTTTAGACCTATGTTGTGTTTGTTAGATGTTGGGGAGTCTGAGCTATTATGACTGAATCTCAAGAAGGTGATGTCTGATAAGGTTTGATTAATTAAAAAGAATATGTCAACAACATAGAGTATGAATCAGTAATATTCAGATCGGCCTAATAGAACTCAAAATTTTATGGTGGGGAATAGTGTAATGATTTGGTTTTCTCCATGGTTGGGTCAGTGTCAAATTCGGAAGAATGGAAATTTGACACTCGAGTATGTGGGGTCATTTGAGATTGTAGAGAGGATCAGAGTTTTGGATTTTTTATTGGGTTTTCCACAACGGTATAGTGTGATTCATGATGTTTTTCATGTTTCAAAACACTAATAATATCACCCTGATCTATCCCATGTGATTAATGTTTGAAAATCTAATCTTGAGGCTGATGTGTCCATTGAGGAGCATCAGGTTTGTATTGTGGACCATAGTGAGAATGTTTTTTGGTGAAATCTTGTTCCCTTAGTATAAATTTGATAGAAACATGGGATAGTTCATGGAGAAACATTGTAGAGTGAATCATATATTCATGCCTAGTGTCCACATATCTTTTCTTGAATAACTCAATGATGCTCAAGAGGAGACGCTCAAGGACAAGCCGACATAAGGTGTGGAAGTTGTTAAATCTCAAAATTCATGTCTTTAGTATCCTATTTAAATTTTTGATTCATTCTATTGTTATGCTATAATGAAGTTATTTCTAGGGGTTTTGTGGAACTTGAGGGTATCTTGGTCGCTTGGAATATGGAAGAGAGTAAAATCAAGGCAATCTATGCAAGGCACATGATTGACGCACAGCTGAGAAAACCGTGTGGAATTCCCTGGAAACCTTGTAGTCTTAGATGTAGGATTTGTTCATTGTTATTAAAACTGTGTGGAGATTCCTAGGTAACACTGAAACCCAACTTTCAAAGATAGTGTCTTGAACATGAGTTATCAACCTGTGCGAGTAAACCATGTGACATATTAAAGTTAGGAAACATTATAAAAATTCCATTTTTAGATTTTAAACCCTCACTTGATATTCAACCCTATATTCTTCTATTGAAGCCTAGTGATTATAAAGATCTCCAAATATCTTCAAATGGTGATTCTATTTCATCAAAATGTCATTTTGTGTGTCGTCGATTGCTGATCACAACTCCGTGTAAGGTTAATTCCCCCCTTTGCTTCTGTATTTGGTTTAGGCGTTTTGTCCCACCTTTCTCTCCCTCAAGAGCACAAAACATTTTCTTATCTATTGAAATATATGTTGAGGCTTCACAGTATGGTTACATTGGGCCCTATGACCGTGATTAATAGGGCTTCCACCAAGGATTTTAGGACGGGGGTATACAATTTATATACCATAGTCTCATTATATATTTTTTCCTGACTAGTCTAATACTCAGTTAATTGTTTTTCATTGATTCCTTTGGTTTATTTTGGAGTAAGGGGTATCAAAATGATGAATAAAAACTTCCATGATTCCCATGGGATTCATTGAGGATGATTTGACCAATTTAATGCCACCCATGGGGTGTGCTGATATTATCTAGGGATTTTTGTTAGCTAATAAAGTTCTAGGTTATTGTGCGATAATGTAGATCCCTTGTTGAGTATGTGAATTTTTTAATGATAGTGAATATAGAATACTGGCCACATATCTACATTTGTAATGGATTAAAAGGATTGACAAATATGTGACGTGGGTTGATTAAGAGAAATTCCGAATATGCATTGAGATCAAGGCTTGAGAATGAGAATCATTCAAAATGGGTTATGTATGTAAATGGAAAATGTGTTAATGGGTAATGAAGAAATATTAATTCCCATGTTCAATATTATGGATTATATCTGTAATATGTATTTTTTGTTCTTGGTTGTGATTTGGTTGTGTGTGGTAAATGGATGAATAAGTATGTGCACATGAATTAGTTGTAGGATAATGGAATAAGGCTCCTCCCACCGGGTGGAATGGACTAATTTCCTAACCCACACTAGGGGTGCACAAATTGGGGATTTCGGCTCATGCTATATTCCACCAATGGTTTCATTTAATAGAATAACATGTACCGAGGCTCCATGTAAACTATGGTTATTACCTTATTATGCTCATACCTAGTGAGAAAAGGATTCTACATATTCCTTTATGTAGCATGATAAATTGCATGAACCCTTTGGGAATGATGTAAAAACAAGAAACTATGGATTATGTATTTATTATGAACTATTAATGAAGAATATTCACATAATTCTACTAGATCCTTGGTTAATAATATATAATTAAGGATTGTTAACTCGTGACCCAGAATTGCCTTATTCATTTATCACTCATTTATACATTCATGAACTATCATTTAGACTAGATATTTTGTAGACACTATTCATGGTGGTATACTAAATTGTACTCACACCCTTCTCAGGCCTCTGTTAGGTACCCATTTAGTTTTTGTGGTTGTAGGTCAAGAAAAGTAAAGGGCCTCGTGCATGATATGTGAGTCAGATTTGGAGGATATGCATGGAGGAGGTTCCGAACATGGATCCAAGACTATTTTGGGGATTCTGTTATTATCCATTGTATTAGGTTTTTTTCACATGGCATTGTAGAGTGACATGAAATATTTATAGTTTGTTGTGGGGTTTTCCATATTTGGGAGTTCATTGTATGTATGTTTATTGATTGTATTAAATTGTTTCCTCTATTTTGAATGTTTCTGGATCTAGATTACTCTGAAAAAGAGTTTACAGTCTCCCCACTTGACTTTTAGACCGTCTTTTCTAGTCAACAATCTCTTCCATACGAGGAATCATGCTTGAGGTCATGTGACAACCCAACTCGAAGCACTGATTAACCACACACTGGTCATGGATGTTATAGATTCATAAATATTCACTATATTTGGTACACTTTCTCAGATATTCTTCTATCTAATCATCTCTATCCACTAATAGTATTCTTATATACATTAAAATTATTCTTTTGGTGTTCTTTAGATATTTCATATGTCTAGTAAAACATCAAATTTTTCTATATCATGTATAGATTCATACAGTTGAAACTCCCATACTTCATAAAACAAAATTTATACAGTATTTCCCTATATATAAATATTATTCTAGATAACAATTTTTTTTTCAAATTCAAACTTTGAACACACTCAACATGAATCATGAATTTATTAAAAATATTTGTTTATTTTAGGATTAATAAAGAATCATCTGACTAAAAATGTTTCTCTTATCTATTTAATATCTCGTCTCTCAAATTTTTCCAATAATCTTATACTAATTTTTTTGAAATATTAACAAATAATTAATCCAACACACATTGGAAGAATAATAGCCCCTTTGTGTTTTTTGTCAGTATTCCCACAAATATTTGAATTCGATGTCTTTTATCATTTCATTCTCCACCATATGTGTGTGAATAATAATTATCCCCCCTTGTTAGAAATTAAATTGAAAGGATAACATATGGGTTATCTAAACTCATATTATTTTATCTCAATTACATGATAAATTTTCTTAATATATGAACAAATTTGCATGATTTTATTAAAAAATCATTTAATAATAAAATCATTGTCAACGTAGGATATCCCAATCTAGAAAGAAGTGTTTAGAGTCATAGTGATAAATTTTTTCAATGAATATTATTTCATGAAATAATTTCCAAAATTTTGTTGCATCAAATTTATTTTAGTGAAAATCTGATTATGTTTATTATATAAAACACCCAATCATATTAATCAAAAAATTAAAATATTTCAATTGTTTAAATCAAAACATCCCATATATCTCTTATTTCTAAACAAAAATCACTCCACTTTGATGATATGTTTAGATAGATCCATGTAATGTGTGATGGTTATACCTCATGTTTATATATCCAATGTTAGAAAATAATATTCCATCATATTCATCATAATATTAGATGTTTCAACATTATTCACTATTTAATAACACTGAAATAATTAGACATTTCATCTTTTTTCTCATTTATTTATCTACATGTTAGTTCATATACACATGAATATTGGGAATAAGGTGGAATTTCAATGTTTATAAAATGTAAAATTCAAACTGATAGACTTATCATAATCATGACTTTTTTATATTATTATTTGACTTATAAATGCATGTGGTTTCTCCATAGTGATTATTCATAGTATAATTTATAATGGATATATTATCATCAGTTGTTTCTTTAAATGAATCTATCATTTAATACATTGTTTTCCAAATAAAATCTATCTAATAAGTTTTTAATTTATTTTTCATGATTTCCTATTAGGATGGTAATATAGTCATATAGTCCTTAGATCCAAGACCGGATTTTTTATACATCTTACATTTCTTCTTAATCATTAATCATTCACCGGTAAAAAACTGATTAACAGCATTATTCTCACTTTAGAAGAATTTCACCTATCTTTTTATTCAGAAATAATTTTTCATTATTCCATATTTATATATTTTTTAAATTGATTAGGATAAATAACTATGTAATATTTCATTTCTTACTCATCTTTATTGTGATTCTAAAAATATTCACTTAGAACACGACATTTTTTTTCAATATATGAACTTATATATATCTCTCTCTCCATATATCTCTCTCACCTTTCTTTCCCGAAATGATAGTCCTTATATGCTTATCATAGCTCCTGTATGTTCACACGTCATTCCAAGTCAATTAATATTTTAGCAAAACGTATAGTATTTTTACTTGAATATGACACAACAACAGTAGTGACCAATGATTCTTGATCTTTTAGAATGAAAATTATTTCAATTTGATGTTTTTTTTAAGTTGTATATTTAAAAACCTGGAAGACATTTTAGGGGAGAAATCTCCATGGAAAATTATTGTATTTCTTTTTAGAAGATTATTCTTCATCGATATTCATAGTCATAACTAATACAATATTAATTTTTATAATATTTTATTAGTAAAGGAAAATGTATATTGTTATTTATTTAGAATAGAATCAACCTACCAATATAGACACTTCTTTTCACCTACTTGAGAAGGATAACCTTTACCCTAATATTATTTGGTGAACTATTCTCTAATATTATTTATAAATATTTTTATTATAACAAAAATTCGTTGAGTCTCAAAAAATTCTTCCTTATTCTCATCTAATATTCTACAATATTTTTACCATATTCTAAAATTCAACTAATATAAATATGTTCTTTTTACATTCCTAAAGAAATAATGTTTCTTCTTTATTAGGATTCTACTATTCTGATAGTGTTTATTTATGATCATAAACCTTATTTTCCATGATATTCCAATTTAAAATAACATATTCTTATTTAATTATATTCTTTCATTTAATTTTTCTAACACTCATCGATTTCAGAATTTATCACCATACCATCATTATTCAAATTTTTTATATCGTTCTTGGGTTATTAAATTTACTCAAGACCAATATTAAAAAATTATTTTAGAATAAATTCTATTTTTTTCTTTTTATCATAAACATGAATTTTAGTGAATCAATTTATATTTTAATATGTGATAAAAAATATCCAGTATTATCATATTTATTAATATATAATAAATCAACCTACACTCTTCTGCACAAAAAAACATATTCATGATATTGGAAAATATTTTCTTATTTTTTCATAAAAATATATTTCGATGACATATTATCATTGTCTAATTACATAGAATCATTAATATTACAATTGTATTTTTTACTTAAAATGGATATTCTTATTGTAATTACATCACTTATGATATTTTTTACATCTTCCATTGCAATTTCTCTTTCTTTATCTCTTAGAAATAAGAGAAATATTATTTTTATGAAATCCTCCTCATCTTCTTCATATTATATTTAAATTTTATTTTTCTTCTATTTATCAATAAATAAAATTAATTGTTAACATATTTTTAAATTTTATTACTTCCTAATAATTAATTTTAACAACTGTTTATTCTCTCATTTAATATTCCACAAGAATATTATGAATGTCATCCAATGATAGATCCACTGGAACATATAGATATGAAACCATGGGATCAAAAATATATAGAATGTTTATAATTTTTTCCATGATAATATTATAATCTTCCATCTTCTCAATAAAACATATGACATTCATGAAAATGCAATTTACCCTTGTAAATTAATCATCATTGTTTTCATCATCAACCATCTTGATATATTCAAATATGCTACTCTATATTTGAAACATAGGCTCCTTGACCTAAAAATTTAATTCATAACTACTTATCAACTTGTCCAACATATCAAAAGTAGTTTAAAAAACAATAATATTTATATAAACCTTATCAAAGAGAGAATTAAAAATGTAATTTAGAATTAATCCATCGATATCCAAATTTCTCTCATCGACAGCTGTGTTAAAAAACTCATTAATAAAAGGTAATATGACTATAGTAGCATACGTAACTTCTAATAAAAGACATAGAAGGTAGAGTTACATCAATTTTTTCCAAATATGAATGTACATTTATAGAAAATGGGAACACTGCTATTTTTAACCGATTTAATATTATCCATCCTCAGTAGATAGATGAATATTTAAGGTGAAAACATGACTTTAATACTAAATATATTTCATATATCAGTGTATGATAATTATAAGGTGGAGGGGTGAATTAATGATCACTATATTTTATGAATTATTCTCATTACTAAACCAAATTAACTTTTTAGAGTTTTCAATCCAATCAATTATATCTCATAACCTCACCTTGTATGTGTTAAATATAATGAGAAACTAACCAGAACATGAATTTTACATGGCTAAGTTAATGTTACCTACTCAATTCCATGCTACTTATACCCCAACATGGATTATAAACATAATTATTCTTTAAAATTACTATGGAATAAGAAGTAACTAGTTCTACACAAAAGTAATAATTTCTATTTTTAAACCATTTTCTATCCCCAACAACAAACTCTTTTTCCATAAAAGGTTATACCCCCAAAAATCCTTTTATCCACCTATTACTTCTAAAATATTAATACAGTCCAACCATGAGCCTCTTTAATAACTATTTATACCACCCAAATATAGTCTCTTTATTCATCATTGTTGTTCCAGTGTAGAAATTCCTTTTTCATTATATGGTCTTCCTCTACAAGTAATATGGATCACCTATTCCAATGTACAAATTCTTCATGATTTTCTATAGATATATAAAAATACTATAGGCTTTAAACTTCCTCAAAATATTTAAGATCCTATATATAACCAAATAAAAACCTTTAATAATTTTTCTGGTATTCATCCTCATTAAAACACCATCCACTAATATTCCATTAGTTGAGTATTTTTCTGTTTTATTAGTTCATTTCACCTCTATCTGAAGCCCCTTTTGTTTAATAATACATTATCAAATTCACCTCAGTCCAATTACGTTTTATCTAATTCCCCTATATATGAATAACCTTATCTGTATTATCCATCTTCATCTATTAATCCATATATAGAACTAATTTTTTATGGGGGATCTCTTCTAGATCACTTAAACCTTATTCTCCTCTTCTTTAATAGCATATAATCTTGGTCGGTAACACACATTATTCACTCTCAAAAACATTAAAATATTACTCTATTGAAATATTAGTAGTAAAAAATATAATTATATATTTTTCCCTTCATAAATTCATAATTATTCCACAAATGAAAGAAGAAGTGTGAGATCTAATTTTGAATTTCTGTTCAAATAAAATTTCATTTAACCGCATTCAAATCCCATGAAGAAGTGATATCCAAAACCCTTTTTAATAATATCCATAAATGTCAGTATCAAGATCTCTTAAATAAAATAAAAATATTTATAATATTTATATGTTTAGAAATTATAACTCGTCATTTTCACAATGGGTGACAATACAATGTTATTATAAAGATCCTCAAGCCTTTAGCTTGTGTAAAAAAAAACTCTTTATAATCCATTATATCTAATTGATCCACATTTCTATGTCTAGTACATACCCCCTTTGTATATCTAATGAACTAGAACATATTTGTTTTTTTCTTTATCCATTAATATTTTTATGAACTCCTAATTCTAGTAACTCTCAAACTAATGATAATTTTTCAATATCCCCTCAATCTGGTATTTGTTTTCCAATTATCTCATATATAGAGAATAGAAACATAAGGTATGATCCATATAATGAAAAATAATTTCTATGTAAGGTTCTATTCATAGGATTTCTCCTTCTAATAAACCTACAAATTTCAATCTAGTGGAATCATGAATCATCACATTATTTTATATACATCCTCTAACATTCTAGCATCCAGTCATCTCTCTCAGATAAACATAGTCTGTTATGCTTCACAATTTTCTATCTAGTGATCGTCATATATATTCTACATCAGGTACAACATTATATTTTATTCATTTTGGTAAAACTTAGTACAATCATAACTCAATATCATAATTTCATGAACATTGTAAAATCATTCTCTATCTGTTAGCTCAACTATAATAATGAATACTTTTATGATGTTTAGTAGTTTACGAAGAGAAAACTAGCCATCTAACTCATTAATGTTTCTCAAAATTAAGAATAAAATGCACATATATATTTTCCTAGATAGATCTATAAGAAATACATATTAAAAAATTGAAAAAAAATTCAATCAATGCACGTTGAAACAACACTTTTTATAACTCAATGTCATTGGGAATAATAATTTTTTATATCATAATTATTAATTGTAATCTCATTTAATTATAGAAGTACCTCTTTCAAAGTATAATGCAATTTAGTAGAAATTTTATCAATCCATAGATTTATTATTTTAAAGGTAACTAGTATAATAACTTCTTATAGAACTATAAATTTAGGGCAACAAGAGAATAGTTGTTTCTCAATATACATATAAAATTGTTCACTAATTACTATTTTTAATGGTTTCAACACATACAAACAAAATTAAATCATTATGATGATCTTCTATCTTATGATTAATATTACCATCAGCACTAGATCCTGGTGAATCTATTATTTCACTATGAAATATCCTATATGTATAACTATGTTTAAAAATTAAAAAATCAGATTATATTTTCTTTCTAGATTTCTTTATAGTAAAATATTAAAATTTCTCTCAAATGGAAATAAAATAATAATTTATTTCAATATTTTTTTATCAAAAAACAATAAATGGTCAACTCCTTTCTCACATGCATAAATGCCTATTCATAAATATATCCAATTACAAGTCATTAATTACATATATCAATAAAAAAATTATAATTACAGTAAAAAAATTTAATATTTAAACATATAAATAAATATTTAAATATAAAATATATAATAATATAAATATAAAAAAATATTTACATTTAATTTAAGATATTATAAAATAAAATAAATTAGAAACATGAAAAAAATTTACAGCCAACAAATATTAGAATGAAAAAAAAATAGATAATAGAAAATTTATGTCCACCATTTTCAAGAGATTATTTACATCAAATATTCCATTATACTATATATATTTTCTTTATAACCCCATATTCATAATATTCCACTTATTTTGGGTCAGAAAAAAATCATCAATATCCCCCCTTATTTATTCATAAATCACATATTATGATTTTTAGTAAGGTGTTTTTGTCTCATTCTCACACATTTCAGTCATATTTTATCCTCTTAATATTTATTCATCGCAATTTTATATGTACTCTCCCACGAGATTATATTATTCACTTTTACATAGATTATTATTTATTTACCCTTCTTAAATATATTCATTATTACCATAATCAATATGATGTATGTAAGGAGTTCATCCAAACCTCCCATCATTTATGATATTATATATTTTTAATCCCCCTTTAATGAAATATTATATTATTTTAATATGATTAAATAAATTCTATCAACTATATAAATTTTTTAAATTTATATTTCATTTTATTTTTCCCTTTATTTTATTCATACATCACCCATCTATTTATTATTTCATTATATTCCACATCTATTTATATTATCTATAATTTACCCATATTCCATTACAATATTATTTTATAATTTTCTTTAATTTTAGTAAATTTATTTTATCATTTTGTTACATTCATTTACTTTTATTCCTTAAATAATTCATATAGTATGGAGATAATAAAGTGATTTATTATAAACACTCTTATAAATTATTATCATTAATATCATTATTCCTTTATTGTTAATTAATTTTTATTATATGATATAGTCATTTTTCATAATTAAAATATCATTTTTCAGGAAAATATTATTATTTTACATCAATACCTAAAAATGATTCTTTTGTTGTGATAATTTCAATATTCAATATTCACTATAAAAACACATTATTAAATATTTTACAATTACATCTCTTCCTATAAAGTATTTTCCATATATTTAAATAGTCATTTATATTTCACTCTTTTAATATTATTTATATATCATTCCCTCTTATTAATTAAAATTCCTAAGAAAAAAATTACATGGATTAAAATTTTGATCCTGATTTATCTAAGATATTTTATAAATAAAATATATTTAGGTTTGTGGATCTATCACTACCTATATCATTTTTTTCAAAAATTCCTAAAATCCAGTGAAATAAAAAAAGATATTTCAAATTGAATGAAAATGATACATGTTTTGAAAAGAATAATCCATGGGGTTGGGAGTCATTGTGTTAAGGGGTTCTAAAAGTTTTTGGAAAATGAATGACATGTGGTGAAATAGTTAATTGTTTTTAATATTCATTAACCATATTTATCAAATAAACAATGTAAAAAATTTGGATTTGATGTCTTCCATTCGATAACCAACTTCAAATTTCAATTTTTGACATTGGATATGTGACAAATAACATCCAAACAATATATTTAATGTTAGTTATCACATAAAATTTGAAAAAGTATAATAAATAGGATTTGAATACATGTTATTAAAAAATAAACATTAAAATCCATAACGGGTGATTTTGACCTCGGAAATGAGTTAAGCATCATCAAAACCAAAATAGAAAATATAAATTTTCTATTAGTGGTGGATAAAAATTTCCATACACTTTTTGATTTCTCTTGTTATTGTTGTTTAGAAGCTAGATTAATTATATTACCATTACCAATAAAAATCTATACTAAATCCACTATGCTTTTTGGAAGGTTTCATGGTGACATATGTGGTACAATTCATCCACCATGTATTCCATATATATAATTCATGATAATTATTGATGAACAAATGTTGCCAAGTGTGATTATTATCAACTCACAAGAAATAAATTTCCTAATTAAACGCCCAAAAATCAAGGTCAAGCGTACAATTCCCATATTATTCAACAAATCAAATTTTGATTAAAAATGATTCTGAATATTCATAACATTAATTTGATGATTATCCCATGTTGAATAAGATAAATATCAAATATCCTATTTCTCATGTTCACACATAAAATGGTCTGGCTAATTTAAATATAATTTAGTCACTACATATTACTAAAACAATTGTTATGATGAATACATTAGGTTTTTCAACATAGAGACATGTGATTTTCTGGTTGCAACACCGATTCAATTTAGGGCTACAAAATATCATAAATATTCATTTCTAAAATTATCTTATGTCAATTAATGAAATATTTCACATTTATGAATATTTTTTATTTGTTGTACATGTCCCTATAGCACATCCTCAATGAAAAACAATATAAACCCAATTAATATTGGTGATTCACAAGGGATTTGAATATCCGATAATAAATATGTATCATGAAGAAATGATAGAATTTATATTAATAACTAGTTTTTATGATTTTAATTTTAATGAAAAAATGTACCATTAATAAAAGTGGAAATTCATTTAGCATCGAAAGAAATATCGTGGAAACCAACTTCACTATGAATTCTTGGTCCTTATACAAATATTAGTGAACATGACGTTTAAACGAATTTTAATTATAAAAAATTATTTATTTATATTCAAAATGCATTCAATGTTTTAAAATTAGATGATGAATCATATATACCCATTTTGAATGTACCAATAAGAATATATGTTCCTAAAGTACAATACGATGGTGTTCCCATCAGTGATTCCAATCCATGCCTGAAGCCCAGGAAACCACTTGGTTCTAAAGATAAAAAAGTATAATCAAATGGAATTGAAACTAACCATATATTTTAATGAAATAAATAAATAGGAGAATAATTTAAATTTTGTTGATCATGAAATTCACCAAGAAATAATTATTCTAGGAGAACATGATAGTGGTCATGAGGTTGTTTATATAAATTTATCATACCCTGGAAAATGTTATAACAATGTACAGAAAATTTTTGATTAAAAATTTTCTATTAATACTTTACATGAAATTATTTATGGGGATAAGTAACCTAAAATTGTTAATGAATATAAAAATATACTCTATTTTATTAGTGGAATGTTTTTATCAAATATGAATTAGGAACGATTACTAAAAATGAGGTTTTTGGGTCAAATGTAAAAACACATAACGAATTAAACACATTGGTTAAAAATATGATTTTTTTTAGATAAATGAAATTATTATTTCATGTGATATAATGTAGAAATTATTTCTCAAGGATTATAAAATAGAACAAATATTTATTATGATGAATTTTCACTCATGTAATAGATTTGATAACCTTTGGATATCTGAAGAATTTTTTTGTACATGATTATCTTGAATTATTCTGGTTAGATGATTTCATCACATTTCTTTATGGTAATATAGTTAATGAAGTTTTCATGAATATCCTAAAAGATATTAAATTCTATAAGGATTTTTGGATAATTATCTACTTATATTGAATAAATCTTTATATGGATTGAATAAATAAGGGAAATGTGGTGTTGAAATTTGAGTGAATATTTAATGAAAAAGTCTTACAAAAATGATCCAATTTTCCCAAGTGTCTTCATTAAGAGTATTGAGAATGAATTGTTAATCATTGTAGAAAATATTATAGATTTCATTATTTTTGAAAATGTTGACTAACATTACATGGTAGTAAAATATTTAAACAATTTATTTCAAATGAAATACATTGGTAAGATAATGTTCATCCTTGGATTACACATTGAATATATTAACGATGGATTTTTATTAATCTTGATATACTGCAAAAAATCCAATAATGGTTTAATATGGATAATTCACATCATTTACATACACTAATGTATTTAAATTCTCTTTATGATGATACAGATCCTTTTAAATAATGGGGGGATAATGAAGATCTTAATAATCTGGATGTAGCACATATAAGTTATATTAGAGAAATAATTAACCATCAATATAATATAAGGTTATAAAAATCATTTTTTTAATTTATTTGTAATTTATAGTTTATATTATACATTTATTCATTTTAATAATAACAAATAAATACTGTCATGCCTTTAAAGATATGTAGATAGGTGGTTATTTTATTCAAAAATCTCTAATGGAAAATTAGTTGGTTATAATAATTCATGATACATTCCTAATATGTCTAAATAAATATCTCAGTCACGATATTTATTTTTATATGGCAGGACTTCAATTTCATATTTCTCTTCAAGAAAACATTTCTCTGACTTCCTTCAATTAGGATTAATGGACTCAAATTAAGGAATAACGTCAATTGTTTATTTTTATAAGATTAGTTATTTATTATATTTGAGGTAATTGTGGGTTTTATGTAAATAATGACATGACAAGAATGTTATATAAATATAATGATGCTTGAATAACAACATCAAATTTTGTGGGGATAGAATTAATCATATCTTACCAAAATTATTTTTCACTCATTTTCATTAAAAGTAGGGTGATATTGATATATAGTAAATAAGGCCTAATGAAAATATTACATATTTATTCTCAATGTCATTTACAACTACAACATTTAAAAAATCGATTTATAAATTCATTATGAGAAGGCTAAAAAATAAATCAAAACTCTTTGATAGAGAGTCGGGAACACTGTAAAATTTCTCCCAACATCAAGTTTTCCAACTAGGTTTTCCAAATAAGGCTTTTTAAATGGTATCACAACATAGATGTAAATTAATTTGAATTTTCATGTTTTTACGACATGTTATTTACAATTATAATTATATAAGTTTTTATATTTATGACATCTATAAGGTAGTGTTGTAAATATTCATTTATTATGTTTGTATTTAATAAGTATAAATTTATGAAGACACCACATTTCTCAAACCCTTCATAATGACCAAAATTTGGGGTTCTCTAACCATTTTAATTTAAACTATTGTATTTTATTTTGACGTAATTAATCTCAGTTGTTGGAATAAATATTGTATACTATATATATAATAACATGTACAATTAACATCCCATAATTACAAGATATATAAAAAAAGATTCACATTTATATGTGTTAAGGTTAATTTCTATTTGGTTTTTTTAGAGAATTAGATAAAAATTCATGTATATCATTCACTTATAATACAAGGCACTCAATTACATTTTTCCCACAAAAAATGGATTATTAAATTTAAACTCATGTTTCATTTCAAACACATTCTCTTCTTTTAGAAAAAATAAACACATTTTTTTATTTCATTCTATATTTCTTATTCATCCAAATTTAGTATGAAAAGCATTTGAAAAATTTTAAATGGGAAAAAAATATCATTATTTCATCTAAAAATAATATAAATCAAATTTTCCAGTATAAATATAAAACCAATGAAAATGTTTACCTTTTTCATATAATAGACATTGCATTCAAAATAAGCACTTACTATTGAAATAACAATTTCACCAAAATGATTTATAAAAAATTTCAATAGAATGAACAAAGTATAAATCATAAATAATGATGGTTTTATTGACAAAAATTTAAACCATTCATTGAAAATAATCATTTCTCCAACAGGATTTGAGAAAAATCAATCCAGTTATGTTATGATATGAAATTCGAGAAAATTTCCATAAACACCCATCGATAACATAATAATGAAATATATCCATAAAATATGTAATCAATAAATTGGCTAATAATGACTTATCATAATGATCTATTAGATAATGCCAGACATTATAGTCTTACGATCAATGCCTCATTCCATGAAATCTTATATAAATAAGGGTCATCTGAAAAATTCCCAAGATTTCTTATCTCATGTGAACTTATGATGCATAAATGGGTTATAACTAGATCTAAACTTGACTTAATATTTCAAATTTATTAATAATAAAAAATTAATCAATAACATGATAGTATATATACTATATAAACAATCATTTTAAAAAAGTAGCACGCCGAATATCAATACATTCCAGTGTTAAATCATCTGAAAAAATGATAATTAGACAATCAGAGTAATTAGGTGGATAGTATCATTAGAATGTATTCCTAATTAATTATGAAATTACATAAATTATTTTGATATAGATGAAAAGTATCTTTTATAAAGACATTAGAATTTCACTCTGAAATAGGATGAAAGAACCTTTAATTTCAAATAATCTGTTTGAAAAACAAATTCCCTAAATAATGAGGATAGTATTTTCATTAAAAATGATGAAAAAATTTATACTAATATTAAATATTAATAACATATATTATTAATATATAAGATGGTAATGAAGTTAACGAAAAAACATTTATTTTGTAATTTGGAAAAAAATTAATATAACACATATGGTAAATGTACAAAAAACTTTTATTTTTAAAACTAATGTAATTATATTAAAAAGTAATTAAAAATAAAATTTATAAATATTTTAATGATACATTTTTTTTTTGAGAAATTCAAAAAGTCCATTAAAATAGAGAAAAATTGTTTCAGATATTTTAAAAAATATTTAAATAAAAATCCATTAAAACATTGGCGACTTTTTAATGAAAATATCATTGATGGGATGAAAATGAAAATTATTTTAAATGAAATTAATTTTATTAAACGAGTCTTAATAGATATCCTTATGAAATTTTATACACTATACAAAGAAAACATGTGGTGAAAATGGAATAAGACTCGATTAAAATATATTGAGATGAAAAATCTCTAACCTTGAGTCCTGAAGTGTATCATGCGATATATAACAACTAAATAACAAAATTAAATTATTTTTAAACATTATTAATATTTTAAATATTAATTAAAATTTCATTATTAATTTTATTTCATTTATTACCATGACTTATTCAGGTACTAAAGTAGTTAAGATTACGTTGGATGTTTCGAGAAAGTTCAGTTAATTTTCCCAAAACAACTTTGGTATGTTAAACATGGTCAAATGGTTCATAGTTATATAATCTAAAAATAATTATCATGAAATAATTATAATTTTTATTCATTAAATTATATATTGGAACCATCAATGAATGGAATATATTAAAAATGAATCACATCGTATTGTGGAGGTGGTAGTCTTCATGTATGAGCGAACATTGTTATCATTTTCTATGAGATGAATGTTTAAGATGATAATTAATGTATTATTTATATATAATCATAATTATGTATTTAATATAATATATATTCATTAAATTTACAATAAAAACTATCCTTTTTATGTGTTAATTTTAAATGAGACACATCTCTTCTTGGGTGTGGTATCCATCATGTACAGATGAGCACAATATTAATTTCCCATTATATGGAAAAGGAGCTAAAAAAGTGACGTTCCATAAGAAAAATAAAATTTTATTCCATGAAAGATAATTATTTTTTCATATATCCATGGATGTATAATATTGGATGGATTATGGGAAATAAACAAACAAGAAAAAACATGGTTATGGGTTGTAACTCTTATTTTGAAAACCACCTTTGGATTAACCCTTATGCCATATAGATTTTTATTTTGGGGTGAATAAAACATCATGTAAATGGGGAAGAAGGATTGTAATGGATTTGGGTAGATATTTTTCATTCAAAATGTATCAATATATTTTCATAATAAATGATAACATTAACCCTTTTATAAGTGTGGTTGGGGGAAATCATGTAAACACATGAAATATTAATATATAACATGTTTCTAAATCATATAATGTGCATAAAAAGTTCAATTGAATAAAATAGATTAAACAAAATTCAAAATAAAATATTTTATAACAATTTTGACATGTTTATATGGTGTTTTGACCCTTATCTCATAATTTAACCCCCCATTTACCCTTTTACCATTAACTATGGTAACCATTTTTACAATCTCTAATGGACAATAATGTTATATTAAAAATTTTAAATGGAAAATAAATGGAAAATTAGTCAAATAATTTAACTTTTTCTATATAATGTTGATATAATATTATTTTTAGGATATTATAATGACTTAAAAAAATTTTATACATTAAATATCATTTAAGTTCATTTTCAGGTCTATTCATATATCTTGAGGTTAATGTAATAAATATAAGAATTTAAATTGAATATAATCATTTTCACTATCAATAATACTTTTTAATTATCCATGAAATATATGTAAATCAATATCCAATCCAAAAAACATCACTTTTAATGCTCTTAAAATAATATTTTTTATTTTTCTATTACTATCTCATGTGCTGCATCGATGATACATATGTGATAAAAGTAATTATATGATATCTAAATCTAAAAAATAATTTATGATCATAAATATATATTTTTACTCAATAATATTATCATGTATTTTAATTTTATATATATATATTCTATATTTATATTATGATTACATACTATGTGAGAGATAATGACATTTTGTAAATATCATTTACTTAAAATAACAAAAATTCTATTATCAAAGAAAAGTGGCACATATATTACATATTTTCTAATTTATTATTATTTTTTTATAATTAAACACATAATAAGAAATATAGTTATGTATTTCATTTCCCTTTAGACATTATCCCATAGTTTATACATTGTTTTCAAAATTTTACCCTTTAATATGGTGCAATTTTTTTATATTGGTTACTATTCATTATAAGTAAAAAATTAAATGATACGTAATACATAAATTAACTATGAATATCTAAAATAGGAAGTCCAATTTATAGGATTTATTATTTATATGTGGTAAAAATTAATTTTAATATGAATGTGAAAAATGCAACAAAGACATTTTTTAGAAAAATACTTGTATTCTGCATAAAAATGATTTTTCATAAAATCATTTATTTTGTTGATTCTAATGGAATTAAATTTATAATGTTTCTTAATATTAATATAATTTCACTTTTAGATGAATATAATTACAAATTTATCATAGAACATATTTTTATTACAATTAATGAAATAATAGTTTTTGAAAAATCAAAATTTTTCACTATTTATTAAAAATCATTCGAAAATAGACCCAACTATATATATAAAGAATTTTATTACTTTATAATTTAAAAATTTATTTTTATTAAACAAATATTATTTCTAAAAATTTAAGAAATTAATCATAATTTTACTGTATAAACAACTATAAAATCTATTTTTAATGAATAATAATATGTGATGAATTAAACAAATTTATAGTCATTTATTATCAAGAAACATCCATTATGTAAATGCTAATTTATTTAATTAACTATAAGATATGTAAATGTCATTAAAATCATTCATCTATTATGATTATATTAATTTAGTTTAAAAATACACATTGCATACATAAATGAACACCTTGGAAAATATCATTATTAATATTATATGATTTTATCTTTAAATAAGTTCTTATTTACTTGGAATTAATTATTAATTTTTTGGTAACTGAAAATATTCAAATTATATTTCATAATGAATATACTCTTGTTAAAATCTTGAAATATATTTTCTAGGTTAAAAGATCATATTTTAATAATATTTTAATAATATTATGTCATAGTATTGTTTATGATCAGTATTGTATATCGTACACACAATCAATCATACTATAAATTTTAAACAAAAACCCATGGTGTTACATTGTCCACCTAAAATAAATTAAATCCCTATAAATTTAATTTAATTATATCAAAATAAATTTATCATAACTTCATAATAAAATAAAATATAGATATTACCATGAATATTAATTTCTAGGTCAATACTAGGAAACAATAAATGAATATACCTCTATAAATATCATACATTCATATGAGTTTATAATTTAATAAATTTATAATTGAATGTTACTTTTTGGTATAAGACTCAATAGATTTGATAAATAATTCTACCATACAAATAGTGTATCATCCAAAGTAAGTAATGAATAATATATTTTCATATCTATGTCTATTTATGAATTATATAGTGTTTTATAGTTTTAAAATGAGAATAAATCCAATCTTATGCATATAATTCTCTAATATTTTTAAAAGATTGCTTTACCACCTTTTAATGGAGAACCATTTTTAAATCAATCTTTTGAAAATATTATAAGCTATATTTTTCAAAATAAAATTATTCTTTAGCATTGGGACATTGAAATTTATATTGGATAATGTTTTGGTATTTCTCTCATAATGTTAATTTTTTAATGAATAGTGAAAATACTGCATTTTACTTCAGAACTGCTTCTTCATCTAATTTAATTATATGGATACATTATCTTTTTAATTGGTTTTAAAGTGTAACTAGAATATATTATTACCATTTAATCCAATGGTGCTCATTAGAATTAATTTCACTTATGAATTGGGCATAAACAAGTGCCGATCTTTTCATAGATATTGTTTCAAAAAACCCACTATTTGTTTTGACAACGGGAATTATTTTTAAATTATATATTGCAATTTATGTGTTTGGAATTTGTTAAAATGGATTCCATATTTGGAATCATAAAGTCAAAATTATGTGATTAAGACTCTTGTTTTTAGGCATTATGAATAGTAACAACGGTAATTATCGTTAATTATCGTGATTAATTAGTAATCAGGTAGTTAATGGTAATAAAATAATATCATAATAATATAAAATGTCCTCAAAATGTGTCCTAATGCTACTGGTTGTGTCATGGTTGACCATGGGATGCCTTGTGCCGAACATAGGGACCCCATGGAATCACTTTTGGGTGATAGTGACACTTTATCTTTTTATTTTTAAAGAAAAGAGAATATCACAAAATTATGTATCACCCATGTAAAAAAATTTAATTTTGTCTAAATAAATTATCTCATGGTTTATAAATAATCATTGGAAAGATAAAAATATTAACTACATCATAGTACTTTTTTATAATTTTAAGACATTAGATAAATTAATTTTTTTTTGTCAACATGATGATGAAACGATTACCTCATTAATGAATGATTTAAGTAAAATGAAAAGATAATGTAAAATCTAAGACATAAAATTGTCAAAGACCTATTGGATGAGTATATTTCAAACTCTTATAACTTTATCCTAGAAATATATCAATGTGGGACCTTTAAAATCCGAAACTCATTTTAATATAAAGTAACATTTCTTGACTTTTCAAGAGTGCCCACCCTCCCTCTAATAAAAGGCCCCCACATCTACCACCGTACCAAAACCTCTCAAGTCTTTGGATCAGACAAAATCTTATCATTTTATCTCTACACATCACTCTATTAATCATAGAATCCCTACTTTAGGCAGAAAGCTCTTCAAGAAAACCTTTTGGTTCAAACCAAGCGGAGTTACCCGATTAAAAGGTAAAGTCTTCACTTGTGTTCTTCTGTTTTATTTTGCTTTTACAACCCACTAAACTATTTTTATTCCTTTATTTTGTAGAAAAAATTGTATCTTCAATATACTAGGATGTTTTTTTGATAAGTATTCGAGGTACACTTACACACACCTTCATCTAATGGTTAAAGAACATACTGTTTCTATGGATGGCGAATTTCTGCCTCACGAAATGATGATTGTTCAATCTTCTTTTAACACCTTTGATAGTGGCCATTAAGATGTCAATTTATTTATATATGATATATATTATGTTTATGTTTTCTTTTTGCTTCTGTATTTTTCATTTATGGAATTCCTTTATGGTTTCTATTATGGTTTAAACAGGATATCTTCATTTTAGGAAGTGCGGACTACTGCCCCCTCAAAGTGATTTGATACGTTAATTCCATATGTGGGAAGTATGAAGGATGGAGCTAAGGATATTATATATTATATCATACTGGAATTATAATATACCTTTATATCATTATGATTACATTCCATTAAATACTAAATAGAAATGAAAGTAGCGTTCATGCGTACGTACTGCTTACCGTCTCCATGAATGGTGAATTTCATTTATTACCTATAAATGTTATTTAATATTATAAATTCATGCATATACTGGATATATATGATATATATGATATCTAAATCATGAATATAATTCTTCATATAATGGATATTTTACCTCATGAAAAACTTTTAATTACACAAAGATTATTTTTGATTCAAGTGCCAAGGGTCAACAAAACGACCATTACTAACTTAAATAATTACATAATGTTCATACCATCGTAATAACTGATATAAAATGAAAAATGAACTTTAAAACGGTTCTTAATAAAGTACAAATTAACTCTAGTATATTATTACAGAGATTAAAGAACTATCGAGTCATGTCAGACATGAGGTATGAGACTTCGTCTCAATCTCCATTCATTAAGGCATATTTTGTTTTATACAAAAATTACATTTATAATGTGTATAAAACCCTTTGAATTTTATGTTTATTCAAAAGGAATCATTTTTATATGAAGCGTTTTACTAATCGAAAAACGGGAATGTTTTGTCGGACGTATGTGGCGGCACCGACTTCTCCACCACCGTGACCATTATTTGAGTTTCGGTTTCCTCTATAAGCCAAAACATTTTTTTAAAAAAGAAAAAATAAATACAATGTTTTACTTTTCTTTTATTTTTGTATTGAAAATTGTTTTGATAATGTTTTTATTATATCAATGTGTTATTGATATCTTGTTATTGAAATGTCTAAATGTTATGTTTCCTTTATGCATAGTTTATGTGATATGATTATGTTATGGTTCATGGGAATTGTTTATGAAGACAGGTGGTTCTGTGATAAACTAAGGGCAGGTGAGCCCGTGATAGCTCTCCAATGCATTGGGTAATGCGAAGCAGTTAAATTCTAAGTTTCCTCCGAAGAGATTTAGGGAATATACTGTGATGGGTATTCCAAACGTAACCATAAGGGTTACTCCCTACGTAAGAATGTGAAGAATGCCTCAAGTTACCTTTATATATAATGATTTCTATGAGTTATTCATGATTTTATGAGGTATGTTAATGTGCTTATGTTTTATGGGTAAAGTTTGATTTCATTTATTCTTTTGTATACATGGACTAATGTTTTCATTTCCTACTTTTATATCCCTTACTGAGCTTTTTATGCTCATACCATGTTTTCGAAATGTTTTTCATAGGTCAAGGGAAAGGTAGATGATGTGATGATAATGTCAAGGAGGTGTCAATAATGAATCCATGTTTTATTTTAAATATGTCTCCTTTTATGGGGAAAAATGAATACTGTCTTTTATGTAACCACCTTATTGAAATGTGTAATGGAACACATTATTTATGATCTAATTCTCTAAAACTCTAATCCTAAAAAGATCATCAATGTGTAATCTTGTAATAACTAAAGAATATGTAATGTTTTAGGCATGTGTCCTTACAGTTTTTATCAAAGTTCAGTTCAGATAACATTAGTAGTTATAATTATATTAAATGATTATCAAAAAATATTTTTTTGGTCAAATTGAAATGATATAGCACTTGAAGATTACCATGTTGCTTCATCTACGACATGTTCGTTCAGAATGGCTTTCTGTAGAGGAAACAAGGAAGCGGTGATAGGAAGGAATACAGAAGGAAATGACCTTCCGAATCAGCATCCTGAGATGGTCAGAATTGGAACTGAACAACTTGTTGCAGTAATGGCGTAGTTGAATCATGAGATAAATGGTGGTGGTATCCATGCAGAATATCAGCCAGATCAACCACAGAGGAACATGTCAGTGGTGGAACATTTCATGAGGCATCATCCCCCATCATTCAGAGGATCATCTGACCTTGTTCTAACTGAAGGGTGGATTAAATAACTATAGAATATTTTAGATGTCATGGGGTGTTCAGACAATCAAAAGGATAGTCTTTATATTTATCGTTTTGAGGGTGAAGCAGATCAGTGGTGGTCAATGGTTAAAAATATCAGGGACACTAATGGGATTGATGCTCTCGACTGGGATGAATTCAAAGGTATGTTTCTTGAGAATAATTTTCATAAGGTTGTTCAATTTGGGATGGAAAAACAATTATCAGAATTGAGGAAAGAGGATGACTCAGTGGATGCTTATGAAGAAAGGTTCACTCGATTGTCAAGGTATGCTCCAACATTTATCTGAGACCTTGATAGTAAAATCAATCGTTTTTACTCGAGATTTAAGCCAAAATATCTAAGGGCATTATCTTCTCATGAGTTCATGAGTAATGAAAAGCTTGTTCTATGTGTTGAGAAGGTTGAAATGGAGTTTTCTGATGATCAAGTGTTATATAACAACCAACAAAAGAAGAGACCGAGGTGGAAGGAGAAAGGGAAGAATTCATCAAAAAGGTCTGATGGTAAGAAAACTAAGTTTCCAATTTGTGAAAAATGTGGTAAAAGGCATGCTAGGGAATTTCATCTGAATTCTGGAATGTGCTTACAATGTGGTAAGATGGGACATAAGGCTTGTGATTGCACTGAAAAAGAACAGGGTGATGGTAAGACCAAATTTGATTTACAGTTAGTGAAATGTTTCAAGTGCAATGAGATGGGTCATTATGAAAACGAGTGTTCGAAAAAGAGCTCAAATGATGGGAAGCAGTTAGAATACAAGAAAAAAGGAGTGGTGGAATCTTTTGCACCTACTTCAGTAGATGTAGGGCTAGAAAATGAAGTGGTATCGAGTTCTTTATTTGTCTTCTCAGATTATGCTAATGTGTTGTTTGATTCAGGGTCTACACATTCATTCATCTCTGAAAATTTTTCTAAAAAATTGGGAATTCCATCTCAAGAAATGACTCCTGAACTTTTGGTAAAAACACCTAGAAAAAATGTTGAGGAAAAAAGAATTTATAAGAGTCTTTCTATACATACCCATGGAATGAACCTACATACAAACTTTATTATTTTAACTCTAGAGGAGTTTGATGTTATCCTGGGTATGGATTGCCTCTCCATTTACCATGCTATGATTGATTGTAGAGATAAAGAAATTTCTTTTCAGAAAGAATTTCAGTTTTTGTACAAGAATGAACCCTTACTGTTGATAACATATCAAGAGGCTGAGAAACTTGTAAAAGATGAAAATGAATGTTACCTTGCACATATTGTTGAAAACAAAGGAGCCATTCAGATTAATGATGTGCCAGTGGTAAATGATTATACTAATGTTTTTCATGATGATTTTCCTGGAATAATACCAGATCGGGAAGTTGAATTTAATGTTGACTTAGTTCCTGATGCTAAGCCAATTTCAAAACCCCCTTATCGAATGGATCAAATTGAAGTTTTAGAGTTGAAGGAGCAATTTAATGATTTATTAAAGAAAGGTTTCATTCGACCTAGGACATCACCATGGGGTGCTCCTGTCTTATTTGTTAAAAAGAAATATGGTTCTATGAGACATTTAATTGATTATAGAGCCTTGAATAACATCATTGTTATGAACAATTATACTTTGCCTCATATCAATGATTTGTTTGATCAGCTCCAGGGACCTCAGTATTTTTCAAAGATTTACCTGAGATCGGGGTACCATCAGTTGAAGGTAAAGGAATCAGATATTCCGAAGACTGTGTTTCATACAATATATGACTATTATGAATTTTTTGTAATGCCTTTTGGGCTTACCAATCCACCTACTGTATTCATGGTCCTTATGAATAGAATTTTCCATGAATTCTTGGATAGGTTTGTCATTGTTTTCATTGATGATATTTTGGTGTTTTTTGAAATTAAAGAGGAGCATGAATGTAATTTAAGGGTTATTTTTCAAACCTTATAAGAAAATAAATTTTACGGGAAATTTAGAAAGTGTGAGTTTTGGTTGCAACAAATTTCTTTCCTTGGTCATATTTTTTATAAATATGGAATAACTGTTTATCCTCTAAAAACAAAGGTTGTTGATGAATGGACAAGACACAAAAATGTAATAGAGATTCGTAGTTTTCTGGGTTTGGAAGGCTATTAGTGAAGGTTTGTTAGAAATTTTTCTCGGTTATCTAGTCCAATGACTAATCTAACTCAGAAGGGTGTAATGTTTTTCTGGAAAAAATAACGTGATGATTGTTTTTCGGAATTGAATAGAAGATTGGTGAATGCTCCAGTTTTGGCACTACCTTCCCATAATGGTGAGTTTTTTGTCCACATTGATGATTCATTTAAAGGACTGGGTTTCTTCTTAATGTAGAATGATTAGGTAATTTCTTATGCTTCATGACAGTTGAAAAATCATGAGGTAAATTACCCTACTCATGATTTGGAATTAGCTGATGTTGTTTTCACTTTAAAAATTTGGAGCCATCATTTGTATGGTGTAAAGTGTGAAATATATACTGATCAAAAAACTTTAAAGTATATATTCACTCAAGAAGAATTGAACATGAGAGAGAAGAGATGGCTAGAATTAATCCAGGATTATGATTGTACAATTCATTACCATCCGCGAAAATCAAATAATGTGGCTGATGCTTTGAGTCAAAAAAGTAATGCTTCACTAAACCTGTTACATTTGGAACGTGATCCCTTGGTTAAGGATTTGATGAACTATGGAATAAAAGTTGTTGGTGTAGGATTTTTTTTAGTTTTGTTTCAGGTATTAGTGAAACCATCTTTATCAGACAGAATTAAGCAAGCACAGAAGCAAGACAATGAGTAACAGAATAAGGTAGAGCTGGTTCAGAAGAGTATGTTTCCTAAATTCCACATTGATAATGATTGTGTTTTGAGAAGAGATTGTGTGTGACATGTGATTCATAGTTGAAGAGAGAGTTGTTATGTGAAGCTCATAGTTCTCCGTTTTGAGTTCATCCAAGTAATACTATGATGTATAGAGATCATCGGGAGTTTTACTGGTGGGATGGAATGAAATGTGATATTGCTGATTTTACTGTGAAGTGTTTAACATTTCAATAGGTTAAATCAGAGTGGCAGTTACCGAAAGGGATGATTCATCCTTTAAATGTGCCAGAGTGGAAATGGTATAATATATCCATGGACATCGTTGTGGGATTACCGAAGACACCTAGAGGTAATAATGAAATCATGGTTATTGTTGATCACTTGACTAAATCTTCTAATTTCATTCCTATACGAGATACATCTTCCCTAGATTAACTTTCCCTTTTGTATATTAATGAGATAGTCAGGTTACATGGAGTTCCTCTCTCCATTGTATCTGATTGTGATCCTAGGATTACTTCTATCATTTGGAAAGGCCTTCAGAAGTCGTTGGGTACTGAATTAAATTTTAGTACAGCTCTTCATCCTCAATCAGATTTGCAGTCAAAATGAAAAATTCAGACATTGGAGGATATGATATGTGCTTGTTCGATAGAATAACAGGGAAGTTGGGACCAACAACTTTCTTTGATTGAGTTTTCTTATAATAACAGTTTTCATTCTAGTATACAGATGGCACCATTTGAGGCATTATATGGGAAGTATTGTTGAACTGCAGCTTTTTGGGATGAATTGGGTGAAAGGAAGTTGATGGGACCAGAATTGGTAGAAGAGTTGGCAGAAAATTTTCAGCTGATATAGAGACACATGAGAACAGCTCAGAGCAGGCAGAAAAGTTATGCGGACAACAGGAGGAAGGATCTCTCTTTTGAGGTAGGTGATCATGTCTTCTTCAATGTTTCACAATGGAAAAGTGTCACGACCCGTCCTCGGGGTCCATGCTGTGACTACCCCAAGCCCGCCTTCTATAGGCCAGGGGCTGGCGACTAGCACCAAGGCATAAATCCCTGTAAAGGGAAGGCATTGCCTTTGTAAAGTAAACAATCACCACAGATTAAGCAAGCGGAAAAAGTAAACACTAAGTAAAATCTGGTACAAGAGTGTAGTGTGGAAAAGAATGTGGGCCAGTATACAAACCCAAACTGAAAGTAATGTACAACTCGAAAGGGAAAACAACAACTGAAAGGTAAAGCCGCAATGACGAGCTATCCACTAGAAATCCCACCTGAAGGGTGGGTACAGAAAGCCTCCACTGCTCCTCGGGTCCAGCCTACCGCTCCGAGTACGTCCTGCCCAGTGGTCCACCTCCAGGTACCGTCCTGCTCCGTAAGCCTCCACCATGATCAGCGTTGTCCGTCGTGTGCAACCAACACAACGTAGTGCGGGCATAGCCCGTACAGGGTTGAGTATAAGCTACTCAGTAGGGACAACGAGACTCCCCGAAGGTCTCCCAAAATCCAAAAAGTATAAACCACAACAGAATGTTACAATCACGAAGTAACATCCGAGACTACTTAGGTATATGCCCATACATATACCTAAGTCATTAATTCCAATACGCTCCAACCTCTGAGCCCAAGTACAACCCAGTCCATACAGGAAAGCATACGTATTCCACATAGGAAAGGAAAACGTAATCCACACAGGATATCACAACACAATCCACACAGGAAAGAAAACAGGATTCAGCTCACACAGGTATACTTCTTCGAAAGATGATAGAGGTGATCACTAATCCATCTAAGTTGTCAGACCCACAATGATTCGATAGGTTCTAACCCCCGCAATGACCCACACAGGATCGGACCCACACAGGATCTGTAGGCGCTGGCTCACACAGAACCGCTTAGCGCTGACCCACACAGGATCAGACCCACACAGGATCGGTAGCACTGATCCACACAAGATCGCTGAGTGCTGTAGTCGTCGTCGTCGAATCCACTGAGGATCTCTGTACAGTCGTCGTCACAGTCACAGTAGCAGTCGCAGCCTGCTCTAGGGTTCTCGCACACAGCAAGCTCATTCGAGAGGGTCCGCTCCACGAGTCAAGAGGATGATACATCAACTGACAAATATTCCAGAGTTGATGTATCCAAAAGTTCCGTATCATCGACGGGAACTCAATGTTGCAGACGGCGCGTCAATCGGATGCTCGGTCTGAGAGTTATTGGCTTTTTCGTCCCAGGGGCCTGGTTGGATTTTAAGGAAAAACCAACCCGACCGTACTCCACCTACGTCCAAACCTCGAGCGGAGGTATCCAAAAGATCCGTCTCACTAAGAGTAAACCAACAAGGTTGACGACACATCATTCGGTCGTCCAGAGCTTGAGATATGAGCGTTTCTGCTCCGAGGGCCCGGTTTGTTTCGTGTACGAACCAACCTGGCCGAACTCAATGTATTACGAAACTTTTAGTGTGATATACTGAAACAACCATCTCATTCCAAGGATCATGTCGCCGCTGAAGGCGCGTCGATCGGAGGTCCGTAGCCCGAGTTATGGGCAATTGAACCCAAACAGTCCGAAAACGGGGGTTTCGGGCCCGAACCGACCCGTCCCGAGACCCCCTGGGTCGGCCCGAACCGGTTCGACCCGACCTGGATCCGGGTCAACCCGGAGCAGCACGGCCCGGCTCGGCCGGGCACGGCCCGGCCTGGCAGGCGCGGCCCGGCCCGGCCTGGGCGCGGCCCGGCTCAGCGGCCCGGACCGGCGACCCGCGCGCTGGGCGCGCTGGTCGGTTGCTCGGCCAAAATGGCTGAGCTGTTTTTGGATCGCGCGGGGGGGGGGGGGGTGGCACTGCCCCTCCCATTTTCTTGTAACCGCGGCCCCTTAATTGGGGGCCGCATTGATGGCTCTCTTGGGGAATTAATTCCCCCGACTTCTCCTTGTCCGGCCGGCCCGACCTGGCCGGCCGGTTCCTACTTAACAGGACCGGCGATGGCCGGTCCCCTTCCAGCTCCGACGCCGGCAGCCCGGTACCGGCCGCCGGTCATCCTGCTCTGCCGCGGCCCGGAACCGGCCGCGACCCTTGTCGTCCGGCGGGGCGCGCCGGGGCCGCGCCCCTCCGCCGCGGCCCGGGTACTGGCCACGGTATTTTCGGATGTCTCTGATGCGGCGCGATGGCGTCACGTCCTTGTATTAATTCGCGGCGCGGTGCGTCAGCGCCGTGTATTTCTTTCCGCAATAAATCCTTGCGGTACGATGGCACCACGCCACTTCAATTTCAATCCAAAAGAATCCAACAAGAAAAAAAATAAGGAGGTGGGTCGGCCGTGTTTGTGCGGTCCCCCCCCCCCCCTCACATTAATCAATAGCAGTTGGTTAAATTTCACGAAGAAATTCAGGGAAGTAATCACGAACAAATTAATTAAATATAATACCCTACCTCGGTTTCAAGAACGGTGCACGTCAATGAGCCGCGGAAGATGAGCGTCGCGGAGGTCGGGCGTCGCGGAAAACGAACGTCGATTCTGTTGTCGTCGAGGTGCGTCCGAAGAGGAAACGTCGTTGGAGAAGTTTTCCGCATTCTTCGGCGGAGATGTTCTTCATTGAAGAACGGTGTTCTTCGTCGGAGTCTGAGGTGTTCTTCACGTTCTTTGTTGAAGATGTTCTTCGTTGGAGATGAAGAAGATCTTCACGCTTCTAAAAACCTCTCAACGTGGCATAAACTCTAACATTAATAAAATAACCCCAAGTCATAATTTATTAACACAACTTACCCTTTTGAATTTCAAGAGTTTGAAATTCAATTAACCACACTTAACTCACCTCATTAAAATTACACAAGTTGTCAAATTAAATGAAGGGGAGTTAATGGGGAGTTGAAGAGTTGAAGAATATGAAGGGGTGGGGTTCGTGTGGGCCCCACCACCCTCATAACCTCCCAAGGGAGGTTGGGTAGTTACCCAACTTCAACCCATATCCTTAAAACACAAAAGGAAAATAAAAATTGTAGAATAATAATAAATTAACTTCCACAATTTTTTTGTCATCCACACCCGTGATAATGCAACTCCGAAACATGAGTTCCTAAGAAATTATCGGCGATGTGGTTCCATCGGTGCCCTCAGAATTCGATTTCGGGCACTGGTTCAAAAGTTAGTAATTCCGGCTCGTTCGTTCACTGAACGTACCCAAGCTAAACTTCAGATAGAAATTTCGGGCACTCCGAGCCTCGGAATCAAGTGTCGTCTGAAACCGCATTCTTGTAAAATTCTAAAGAAAATTAAAAAAAAATTCGTTGAATTTTACGGGTCTTTAAATTACTCCCACCTCAGGGCTTTACGTCCCTGTAAAGATACATCATAACTAGGGAATCAAATGAGGGTACTGAGAACGCATCTGAGCCTCTTTCTCCCAAGTGCTCTCCTGGAGGTTCTCGTGCTGCCATCTGATGTGCACTAGAGGAATCGACCGTACACGTAGGACCTGCTCCTGTCGATCCTCGATCTCCACTGGGACCTCTGCAAAAGTCACCCCATCATCAACGTCTAGCTCCCCATGGTCAATGATGTGCATCGGGTCATGCACGTATCTCCTCAGCTGAGAAACGTGGAAGACATCGTGCACCCGATGCAACTGAGGTGGTAGAGCCAGGCGATAATCCACCTTGCCAATCCTGCTGAGGACCTGGAATGGTCTGATGAAGCATAGAGACAACTTACCTCCTTGGCCAAATCTTCGTAATCCATTTCAAGGTGAGACACACAAAAAGACGTGGTCGCCATCCTCGAACTCTAGTGGCCTCCGCCTCCAGTCAGCATGAGACTTCTACCGGCTCTGAGCTGTCCTCATCCTCTCCTGGATGACCTGGACCTTCTCTGTCATGGCCTGGACCACCTCCGGTCCCACAAGTGCTGACTCCCCAGGGTCTGTCCAGCACAAAAGTGATCTGCAAGGTCGGCCGTACAACTCCTCTTATGGTTCCATCCCGATGGTGGAGTGGTAGCTGTTTTTGTACGCGAACTCCACCAAGGGTAGGTGGTCCTCCCAGCTGCGACCAAAGTCGAGAACACATGCACGGAGCATTTCCTCGAGAGTCTGAATGGTCCTCACCGTCTGACCATCCTTCTGAGGGTGAAAGGTTGTGCTCAGACGTAGTTGTGTCCCAAACGCCTCCTGCAATCCCTTCCATAGCCAGGAAGTAAAGCGAGCATCTCGATCGGAGACGATAGATGATGGCACTCAATGAAGCCGCACAATCACCTGAACATAAAGACGTCCCAAGCTCTCCACTGAGCCCTGCTCTCTGATGGGTAAGAAGTGAGCTGACTTGGTGAGTCGGTCGACAATCACCCAAATGGAGTCGTGACCTCTGGAAGTTCGTGGAAGTCCAGTCACGAAGTCCATAGATATGCCGTCCCACTTCTACTTCGGAACGTCCAAAGGCTGTACCAAGCCTGCTGGTACCTGGTGCTCTGCCTTCACCTGCTGGCAGGTGAGGCATCAAGAAACAAACTCTACCACAACCTTCTTCATGCCTAGCCACCAGTGCAGTCATCTGAGATCCTGGTACATCTTCGCCACTCTAGGATGTACCGCCAAAGGGGAAGTTTGAAACTCTCCCAGCATCTCCTCTTGTAATACAAATGGCACCAAGGTACGTCCTCTGCAAAGGACGTCGTGCTCTGCTCCAAAGGATAAACCATCAGGTGCCTGTCTTGAGGATATCTATGCACGCCGCATCTCACAGTCAGCATCCCCACACCGTGCCTCTCTAACCCACTGCAGTAGTGGAGGAGTGACTGTGAGAGACTGGAGGAAGGCTGCTCCATCTCTATCCACGAAGGATATCTGCAAAGAGGCTAGCTGCTCTGTCGCCTCCTCATGTAGTTGAATGCACGTCCTCCTACTGAGAGCATCAGCTACCACGTTCCCCTTACCAGGAGTATAGACTATCTCAAAGTCATATTCCTGGAGGAACTCGAGCCATCACTGCGGTCTCAGATTCAGATCCTTCTGAGAGAAGATGTATCTTAGACTCTGATGGTCAGAAAAGACTGTAAAATGCTCGCCCATCAGATAGTGTCACCAGGTCTTCAAAGAAAAGACCAATTCTACTAACTCCAGGTCATGGGTTGCATAGTTCTGCTCATGTGGCCTCAACTGATGTGATCCATAGGCGATCACTGCCCGCTCCTGCATCAGGACACATATGATTCCGGTCCCTGATGCATCGCAGTAGAATACGTACCCTACTCCCTCCTCAGACAACCTCAAGATAGGTGCGCTGTTCAATCTCTGTCTCAGCTTCTGGAAGCTCTGTTGACATCTGTATGACCACACGAAGGGTTTCACCTTCTTCGTCAAAGATGAGAGTGGTGCCGCAACTCTGGAGAAATATGGCACAAATCTCCGATGGTATCCATCTAGACCCCAGAAACTCCGCACCTCCGTCATGCTCCTGGGTGGCTCCCAAGGTAGCACTGCTTTGATCTTCATAGGATCCACTGCAACTCCTGCCTCAGAGATGACATGCCCCAAGAAGTGGACCTCACGTATCCAGAACTGACACTTCGAGATCTTGCCATAAAGCTGCTGCTCTTAGAGTTTGTCTAGTATAACTCCTAAGTGGTAGCCGTGCTCCTCCTCAGTCGTTGAGTAAATCAGAATGTCATCGATGAAGTCCACGACAAATCAATCAAGGTATGGCTGAAAGATCCTATTCATGAGGTCCATGAACACTACTGGAGCAATAGTTACGCTGAATGGCATAACCAAGAACTCATAGTGGCCATGCCGACATCTGAAGGCCTTCTTCTGCACGTCTTCGTCTCGAATTCTGAGCTGATGATAGCCAGACCTGAGGTCTATCTTCGAGAACCACCATGCTCCCTTGAGCTGATCAAAGAGGTCATCAATCCTCGGTAGCAGATACATGTTCCTTACTATCACCTGGTTTAGGCGACGATAGTCGACACAAAGTTGCAAGCTCCCGTCTGCCTTCTTGGCGAACAAAATCGGGGAAGCCCAGGGTGAAACACTCGGTCTGATGAATCCCTTTCCCTGCAAGTCCTCCAACTGTACCCGCAGCTATCGAAGCTTGGTGGGGGGCATCCGATATGCTGGAGTCGATATCGGGGTTGTCCCAGGGTACAAGTCAATATAAAAGTCTACCTATCTATGAGGAGGTAGCCCTGGAACGTCATCGAGAAAAACGTCTGCATACTGATCCACCACTGTAAGAAAACTAAGACTCTGTACATCAACTGCTCTTAGGATGAGGCTAGCCAACTGATGAGTGATGGGTTGTCCTATCCTCTACAGAAGTCCATCCTATACTGAGAAGGCTCCCTTCTCGCCGGTGAAGGTGAACCTGCTCCCATCGGTGCATACACATCGCACCTTGCGCCTAATACAGTCAATTTGTGCATGGACCGTAGACAACCAATCTATGCCTAAGATGACGTCATATGGCCTCGACGCTAATATAAGAAGATCCCAGCCGAAGCTCTCGCCTCCTAGAGTAAGCTCACACTGCCGACACCAGTGCGTAATCGTCGAGTCTGCTCCCGTAGGAGTCTCTAGCCGTAAGGATCGAGCCAACGGCTCTGTTGGAATCTCCGAGCTCCAAACAGGGGCATCAGCTATGAAAGGGTGACTCGCTCCTGTGTCTATAAGTACTACAGCAAGGGTGGAATAGACATAGATAGTACCTCGAATCATCTCGGGCACGCTGTGGTCGTAGGCCTCTGCTGCCTGGAGCTGTGACTGTCTCTGCCCGCCAACTCCCTGGGGTCGGGGTGGACCTCCTGGTGGTGGTGGTGGTAGAGACTCAAAGCGTCGCCCACCACCTGCTGCTTAGCCAGCTCCTCTGCCTCGTCCGCCTCCTCCCTGCGGACCGCCACGGTCGACCCTCTGCCTCTTCCTCAGTGGTACCTCAACCATCTGCTGCTCCTCGGCACAGCGGGTCGTGCAGTCACGAGCCATGTGGCCCTGCCCGCCGCATGAGTAGCACTGCCTGCCTCTCGAAAGACTGGTTCTATGTTGTGTGCCCTGCACTACTGAGCTACTGTCCTGAGGTCGTCTTCCTGAGGGTCTAGTCTGCCTGGACCCATGTGTCATCCGTCGACTTCCTGCTGCAGAATACTCTTCTACGTGCTACCCTACGGTGGGTCTCGGCGCTGGTGTAGACTCAGCAAGAAAGCTCTCGATCAAAAGGGCTCGCTCTAGTACTCCTGTCTAAGTCGGAATGCTGAGGGAGATCAGCGATGCCCTGATCTCGTGTCTCAATCCCAGCTCAAAGGTCCAGGCCCAGAAGAATGGGTCCCGTACCATGTCTGTCGAGTAACGCGAGAGATCGGTAAATCTCGCCGAGTACTGGGAGACTGTCATGCTGCCATGCCGTAGCTGAAGAAGCTCCTGGATGCGCACCGCACGGAGGGTGGCTGGAACGAACTCCGAGCGGAAGAGGCTCTCGAAGTCCGTCCAGAGAAGAGATGCCTCATCTTGCACCTAGAGCATCAAGCTCCACCATCTTCCTACTGCTGCATGCAGTAAGCTCGCTGCGAGGATCACCATGGGGTCTGTTGGTGTCCTCACTAACCTGAAAACTCTCGCCACTGCCTCCAGCCAGTCCTCGGCTGCCTGGGGGTCCGTCTCCCCGCGGAACCTGGGTGGTCGCTGGCGCTGGAACTCATGCAGTGCACTGAGGCGACATGCATCGTTAGTGGATGGTGCTGGAAGCATCGGTGGCTCGGCAGGTTGAGCTACCGCCGGTGCCACTACTGACAATGGGACCTATACCGAGGCCTCATCGCTCGGTGGGCTGTTGTCACGCTCGACTCTCGGAACCCAAGCTGGCTGTCGTCATGGGGCTATTCTGAAAAGGAAACAGGTGCACCACGGTCAGAACAGTATACATAGTGAGCTGATGTAAAGTAATCACAAAGAAAACTTGAAACACACATGCAATCAATGTTTTCGTGCATTAAGTCGGAAATCAGAAGTGATGGTCCTGGTGTACAGATACGTCGGCCACCGCACCGACACTGGACTCCCTGGACTGATAACCACACTAGATACGCTAAACACTATTGATTCACATAGAAAAAGATCAGAGTCCCATGTTCTGTGGTAGAACTGAACTGCTCTGATACCAATTTGTCACGACCTATCCTCGGGGCCCGTGTCGTGACTACTCGAAGCCCGCCTTCCATTGGCCAGTGGCTGGCGACTAGCACCAAGGCGTAAATCCCGGTAAAGGGAAGGCATTGACTTGGTAAAGTAAACAACCACCACAGAGTAAGCAAGCGGAAAAAGTAAACACTAAGTAAAAGAATGTACAAGAGTGAAGTGCAGAAAAGTAAGTGGGCCAGTATATAAACCCAAACTGAAAGTAAAGTACAACTCAAAAGGGAAAACAACAACTGAAAGGTAAAGCCGCAATGACGAGCTATCCACTGGAAATCCCACCTGAAGGGTGGGTATAGAAAGCCTCCACTGCTCCTCGGGTCCAGCCTACTGCTCCGAGTACGTCCCACCCAGTGGTCCACCTCCAGGTACCGTCCTGCTCCGCAAGCCTCCACCATGATCAGCACTTTCCGTCGTCTGCAACCAACACAATGTAGTGTGGGAATAGCCCGTGCAGTGGTGAGTATAAGTTACTCAGTAGGGACCCCGAGACCCCCCAAAGGTCTCCCAAAATCAACAAACGATAAAAAAAATGGAATGTTACAATCACGAAGTAACATCCGAGACTGCTTAGGTATATGCCCATACATATACCTAAGTCATTAATTCCAATACGCTCCAACCTCCGAGCCCAAGTACAACCCAGTCCACACAGGAAAGCATACATATTCCACATAGGAATGCAAAACGTAATCCACACAGGATATCACAACACAATCCACACAGGAAAGAAAACAGGATTCATCTCACACAGGTATACTTCTTCGAAAGACGATAGAGATGATCACTGATCCATCTATGTCATCGAACCCACAAAGGATCGATAGGTACTAACCCCCGCAATGACCCACACAGGATCGGACCCACACAGGATCCGTATGCGCTGGCTCGCAGAGAACTGCTGAGCGCTGACCCACACAGGATCAGAACCACACAAGATCGATAGCACTGATCCACACAGGATCGCTGAGTGCTGTAGTCATCTTCGTCGAATCCACTGAGGATCTCTGCACAGTCGTCGTCGCAGTCATAGTAGTAGTCGCAGCTAGCACTAGGGTTCTCGCACACAGCAAGCTTGTTCGGGAGAGTCCGCTCCACGAGTCGAGAGGCTGATACATCAACTGACACATAGTCCAGAGTTGATGTATCCAAAAGTTCCGTATCGTCGACGGGAACTCAACGTCGCAGACGGCGTGTCAATCGGACGCCCGGTCTGAGAGTTGTTGGCTTTTTCGTCCCAGGGGCCCGGTTGGTTTTTAAGGCAAAACCAACCCGACCATACTCCACCTGCGTCCAAACCTCGGGCAGAGTAAGCCAAAAGACCCGTCTCACTAAGAGGAAACCAACAAGGTCAAAGATACGTCATTCAGACGTCCGAAGCTTGAGATATGAGCGTTTCCGCTCCGAGGGCCCGGTTGGTTTCGTGTACGAACCAACCCGGCCAGACTCAAAGTATTCCGAAACCTTGAGAGAAATATACCAAAACGACCAAATCGTTCCAATGATCATGTCGCCACTGACGGCGCGTCGATGGAAGGTCCGTAGCCCGATTTATGGGCAATTGAACCCAAACGGTCCGAAAACGGGGGTTTCGGGCCCAAACCGACCCAGCCCGAGACCCCCGGGTCGGCCCGAACCGGGTCAACCCGACCTGGGTCCGGGTCGACCCGACCTGAGTCCGGTTCGACTCGGCCCGGCATGGCCCGGCCCGGCAGGCGCGGCGCGGCCCGGGCCGGCGACCCGCGGGCTGGGCGCGCTGGTCGGTTGCTCGGCCAAAACTGTCGAGCCGTTTTTGGCTCGCGCAGGGGGGGGGGGCGCTGCCCCTCCCGTTTTCTTGTAACTGTGGCCCCTTAATTTGGGGCCGCATTGATATCTGGCTGGGGGAATTAATTCCCCCGGCTTCTCCTTGTCTGGCCGGCCCGACCTGGCCGGCCGGTTCCTGCTTAACGGGACTGGCGATGGCCGGTCCCCTTCCAGCTCTGACGCCGGCGGCCTGGTACCGGCCGCCGGTCACCCTGCTCCGCTGCGGCCCGGAAATGGCCGCAATCCTCTGCCGTGGCCCCGACACCGACCGAGGTATTTTCAGATGTCTCCGACGCGGCACGATGGCGTCACGTCCTTGTATTAATTCACGGTGCGGGGCGTCGGCGCCGCGAATTTCTTGCCGCAATAAATCCACGCGGTGCGACGGCACCGTGCCACTTCCATTTCAATCCAAACGAATCCAACATGAAAAAAATGAGGTGGGTCGGCCGTGTTTGTGCAGTCCACCCCCCCCCCTCACGTTAATCGATAGCAGTTGGTTAAATTTTACGAAGAAATTCATGGAAGTAATCACGAACAAATTAATTAAATACAATCCCCTATCTCGGTTTCAAGAACGGTGCATGTCAACGAGCCGTGGAAGACGAGTGTCGCGGAGGTCGGGCATCGCGGAAAACTAACGTCGATTCCGTTGTCGTCGAGGTGCGTCCGAAGAGGAAACATCGTTGGAGAAGTTCTCCGCGTTCTTCGGCGGAGATTTTCTTCGTTGAAGAACGGTGTTCTTCTTCGGATTCTGAGGTGTTCTTCATGTTCTTCGTCGAAGATGTTCTTCGTTAGAGATGAAGAAGATCTTCACGCTTCCCAAAACCTCTCTACGTGGCCTAAACTCTAACATTAATAAAATAAGCCCATGTCTTAATTTATTAACACAACTTACCCTTTTGAATTTCAAGAGTTTGAAATTCAATTAACCACACTTAACTCTCCTCATTAAAATTACACATGTTGTCAAATTAAATGAAGTGGAGTTAATGGGGAGTTTAAGAGTTGAAGAATATGAAGGGGCGGGGTTCGTGTGGGCCCCACCACCCTCATAAACTCCCAAGGGAGGTTGGGTAGTTACCGAACCTCCACCCATAGCCTTAAAACACAAAAGAAAAATAAAAATTGTAGAATAATAATAAATTAACTTCCACAATTTTAATATCATCCATACCCGTGATAACGAAACTCTGCAACAGGAGTTTCTAAGAAATTACCGGCGCTGCAGTTCCATCGGTGCCCTCGGAATTCGATTCCGGGAACCAGTTCAAAAGATATAAATTCCCACTTGTTCGTTCACTGAACGTACCCGAGCTAAACATCAGATAGAAATTACGGGCACTCCGGGCCTCAGAATCAAGTGGCGTCTGAAACCGCGTTCTTGTAAAATTCCAAAGAAAATTAAGAAAAAATTTCCCTTGAATTTTACGGGTCTTTACAAAAAGTGTGATGCGATTTAGTAAGAAAGGAAAGATGATTCCAAGGTTCATTGGACTATATGAAATTCTGGAGAGAGTTGGATCAGTTTCTTACTGAGTGGATTTACCTCCATTTTATCTCAGGTACACAATGTTTTTCATGTTTTAATGTAAAGAATGTTTATGCCAGATCCATCTCATGATTTGAGTCCAGAGGTAGTTCAACTAGAAGAGAATCTATCTTATAAGGAACAACCGGTCTATATTCTTGACCACAGGGAGAATGTGTTATGGAATAAGGTGAATCCTCAAGTAATGGTTTTGTGAAAAAACCACATGATTGAAGAGGCAACATGGGAATCTGAAAATGCAATGAGGGATAAATACCCCCACTTATTCGATAAGTAAATAAATTGTGGGGACACATTTTCAAAAGGGGGAAGGATGTAATATCCCAAGTATGTAATGAATAATATTTTTTTATATCTATGCCTATTTATGAATTAGATAGTGTTTTAGAGGTTTAAAATGAGAGTAAATCCAATATTAAGCATATAATTCTCTAATATTTTTAAAAGGTTGTTTTACCGCCTTATGATGGAGAACCATTTTTAATTCAATCTTTTGAAAATTTTATAAGCTCTATTTGTAAAAATAAACTTATTCTTTATGATTGGGGAATTTAAATTTACATTGGATAATGTTTTGGTATTTTTCTGACAGTGTTCATTTTTTAATGAATAGTGAAAATTACTGCCTTTTACATCAACACCGCTTTTTCATCTAAATTTATTTTATGGATATATTATATTTTTAATTGTGTTTAAAGTGTAAATAGAATATAGTTTTACCATTTAATCCAATGGTGGTCATTATAATTAGTTTCACTTTGGAATTGGGCATAAACAAATGCCAAAATTTTCATAGATATTGTTTCAAAAAAAAGCTTTTTGTTTTAACAATAGGAATTATTTTTAAATTAACTATTTCAATTTATGTGTTTAGAATTTGGTAAAATGGATTCCATATTTGGAATCATAAGGTGAAAATTATGTAATTATGACTCTGTTGTTTTTGGAAATTATGAATAGTAACGATAGTAATTATCTTTAATTATCGTGATTAATTTGTAATCGGGTAGTTAACGGTAATAAAATAATTACTTAATAATATAAAATGACCCCAAAATGTGTCCTAATGCTACTGGTTGTGTCATGGAAGACCATGGGATTCCATGTGCCAAACGTAGGGACCCCATGGAATCACTTTTCGGTGATAGTGACACTTTATCATTTTATTTTTAAAGAAAGGAGAATATCACAAAAGTATGCATCACCCAAGTAAAATTTTTTTAAATTTGTCTACATTGATTATCTCTTGGACTATAAATAGTAAATGGAAATATAAAATGATATACCATATCATAGTATTGTTTTATAATTTTTATACATTAAATAAATTAATTTTTTTATGACACCATGATGATACAACGATTACCTCATTAATGAACGATTTAAATAAAATGAAAATATAATGTAACATCTAAGACTTACACTTGCCAAGGACCTATTGGATGAGTATATCTCGAACACTTATCATTTAAACCTTGAAATATATCAATTTGGGACCTTTATAATTCGAAACTCATTTTAATATAAAGTAACATTTCTTGACTTTCCATGAGTGCCCCTCCTCCCTCTTATAAAAGGATCCCATCTCTACCACCTTACCCACATCTCTCAAGCATTTGTATCGACCAAAATCTTCTCAATTAATCTCTCCACATATCTCTCTTCATCCTATAAGCCTTACCATAGGCTGAAAGCTCTTCCAGAAACCCTTTTGGGTCAAACCAAGAGGAGTTACTCGATTTAAAGGTAAAGTCTTCACTTCTGTTCATTTGTTTTGTTTTGATTCTCCAAGCCCCTAAAATCTTTTTTTTTCCTTTCCATTGTAACAACGTGAGTATCTTCAATATACTAGGATGTTGTTATGAGAATTATTCTAGATACACTTACACACACCTTCGTGTATTGGTTAAAGAACATATTGTTTATGTGGATGGTAAATTTCTGCCTCACGAAACGATGATTGTTCAATATTCTTTTAACACCTTTCATGGTGGATATTAAGATGTCACTATATTTATATATGATATATATTATTTTTATTTTTACCTTATGCTTCTGTATTTTTCATTTATGGAATTTGTTTATGGTTTCCAATATGGGTAAACGCAATATCTTCATTTTAGGAAGTGCGGACTACCACCCCCTCAAAGTGATTTGATTCGTTAATGCCATACGTGGGACGTATGAAGGATGGAGTTAATGATATTATATATGATATAATAGTGGAAATATAATACTCCATTATATAATTATTATTACATTCCATAAAATATGAAATAGAAGTAAAAGTAGCGTACATGCGTACGTACGACATACTGTCTCCATGAATGGTTCATTTCATTTATTACCTCTAAATGTTATGTAATATTATAAATGCATGCATATATTGGATATATATGATATATATGTTATCAACATGATGTATATAATTCGGGATAAAATGGATATTTTACCACATGAACAACTGGTAATTACAATAAGTTAATTTTTTACTCAAGTGCCAAGGGTCGACAAAACGACCATTACTAACTTAAATAATTACATAATGTTTATAACATGGTAATAAGTTATATAAAAGGAATAATGAACATGAAAAAGGTTCCTAAGCAAGTATAAATTAACTCTAGTTTATTATTCAGGAGATTAAAGAACGACCGAGTCAAGTCGGACAAGAGGTATGGGACTTCGTCTCAATCTCCTTTCATTGAGGCATATTTTGTTTTATACACAACTTTCTTTTATATGGTGTATAAACCCCTTTGAATATTATGTTTATTCCAAAGGAATATTTTTTATATAAACCATCTTATTAAACTACAAAAGGGACTGTTTTATCGTACGTATGTGGTGATAATGGCTTTTCCGCCGCCATGACGATTATTTGAGTTTCGGCTCCCTCTTCAAGCCAAAACATTATTTTAAAAAGAAAAAAATAAATACCATGTTTTAATTTTCTTATATTTTTTTATTGAATTTTTTTTGATAATGTTTCTATTATATCAATGTGTTATTGATATCTTGTGATTGAAATGTGGAAATGTTATGTTTCCTTTATGCATGTTTTATGTGATACGATTATGTTATGGTTCTTGGAAATTGTTTATGAAGACAGGTAGTTCCGTGATAAACTAAGGTCGGGTGAGCCCGTGATAGATCTCCAATGCATTGGGTAATGCAAAGGAGTTAAATGCTAAGGTTTCACCGAAGAGATTTATGGAATATACTATGATGGGTATTCCAAACGTAACCATGAGGGTTACTCCCTACGTAAGAATGTTAAGAATGCATCAAGTTACTTTTATGTCTTATGATTTCTATGAGTTATTCATGATTTTATGAGGTTTGTTAAAGTGATTATGTTTTATGAGTAAAGTATGATTTGATTAATTCTTATCTATACATGGAATAATGTTTTCATTTCGTACTTTTATATCCCTTACTGGGACTTTTATGCTCCTCTCATGTTTTTGAAATGTTTTTCACAGGTAAATGGAAAGGTACATGATGTGATGATAGTGTTGAGGAGGTGTCAATAATTAATCCATGTTTTATTTTAAATATGTCTCTTTTGATGGGGAAAAATGAATACTGTCTTTTATGTAACCACCTTGTTGAAATATGGAATGTAATGCCTGATTTATGATATAATTATCTAAAACTCTAAACCTGAAAAGATCCTCAATGTGTAATCTTGTAGTAACTCAATATTACGTAATGTTTAAGTCACAAGTCCTTATAAATAGATATTTTTTTGTAATAAAAATACACAATTTATTTCTAGATTAGAAGTTGAATCTTATCATTAATTTCTTATTCTATCATTTTCCTCTTCTATATGATCTCTTACTCTAATAAGTGAATAATGAAGATTAATTTTTCATTACTATAGTATTAAAATCAAATTATAATGGTTGATAAGATCCATTCAAATACAAAAAGTTAATTTTCCTATTTTTATCCCCTAATAAAATCCATGAAATGGTAAGTGCAAACTAAGATAATATCCAATATGATAAAATACAATATTAATATCCAATGTCACAAAAATATCACCCAAATCAAAAATTAAATCATTTTATAAAAAATTCATTTTATATATCCAAAATATGTTAGAAAAAAATTAGAACCCAAATATTAGGAGTATTTTAGTTCATATTCTTCTAATATAAACTAAATATTTATATATAAATAACATAATTCACTAAAATGGTCACACATAAAACATGTGTATTCCCTAATTATATATTAAGTAGATTACTATAATATTTTCTTGAAATATCATTAATTATCATAAATCCAAAAACATAAACAAAGATAATTCAAAAATTTCACGTAATATTTATTCCTCAAATAAAATCCAATTATTTCTAATAATATTCTATTTACCTTAATAATATATAGTTCATTGTATAAATAAATTGTTTAAAAACACATTTTATCACCAAGTCACCAAAAAAAATTTCAATCTCATAGTTTCCTATATGATAAAGCATATGTTCCAAAAATGTATTATCCCATTGTCCGAATTAACCATTATTACCTTTACATAAAAGATATTATTGACTATATTGGTCATCAATAAATTAAACCTTTTTACAAAAAATAAAAAATCATTATTATTGAATTGAAAATTTCACTAAATAACATGTAATGAATAAGGGTTACATAAACCTCAAACATTTATTAAACCCCAACAAATTTATTCCAAAATACTCCCATAAAAAAATAGAAAAATCCTATTAATTGCATTAAACCATTGATCATATTTATATTTATTAACCCTATAATAAAATAACACTAGATAATAAATCTTAAAATCCTTTATGTAGACACTTCAATATTTCAAAATTATTCATAAACCATTAACCATGATTTTCCATCTAATTCCTTAATTAATCTTTACTATAATAAAAAAATAAGGTACTATGATTCATATATAAATATGTGCTCATGTTTCATATATTAAACATATGAAAATAATAATGTAATTTAAACTATATATTTTTTGTGATGATCCTTTTAATCACCAGGAAAAATATTTCATTATAAAAATCTAATTCATATGATATTTCTAATTTCATTCATGATTTATCCTTATTTTTACTTAGTAGTTTATTGCTCTATGTCCTATATTAATAAATTTAAAAAATAATTTAATTCCTTAAATAAATTTAAATAGGTGATTCTTAACAATTATAAAAACATATGAATTTTAATATTTTTATCATCTATATCTTTATCAGTAGAAATACTGTAAAACAACATTTTTGTTTTATTTGAGGCATTAAGAAACACATATATTATTATGGTTTTAATCATAAATCATGATATATGGTAAGGACAAAACATATGTTTTCTCATTGTAGATCATATATCATATAGTTTCTCATTTAGAAAACCATTAGATTTTCCATAACATACATTTCTTAGCATTCTTAATTTTTGTTTTATCCACTCACTAAAAAAATATGTAGTGCCTTTATATCAAGTAAAATCAAAATAAATCATATCATGAGGAGGATAAATACAAAATACCATTCTAATTTATATCTAATAATAAATTAACATAATTCTACAAAACATATTAACTACTTTTTTTATTGAATAATTTTACCTTATTCTCTATTAAGATCCTCACATATAATGTTGTATAAACCAATAATTAGATTCAAAATGTAGCAAATTGTACCTTTAACAATATTTAATTACATTACTCATAACCAGGGTATCAAATTAATTCATTTTTAGGATCATTTTTGTTTAGAGTTTTATAAAATTAGTAAAAAAGTCTTACATATCAAATCCATTCAATATAATGTAGAAACATCCTATCAATGTTCACTTTTTCATAGAAAATAGGATTGTTAAATTTAATATCATCTTTTATTAGAGTCACACACTCTAATTTTATGTTGAATTTCTATAATGGAATGATAGTCCAGTATATAGTTCATAATCATTCACAATCTCTGTGAAAATGATTTTAAAATTTTGGATGAAAAAAAGAATAGTAAGTGATATAAAAATAAAAGAAATATGTTATTCTACTCCCCTGAAAATGTTAATCATTTTCATTTAATAAAATTTGATTTTAAAATAAAATTATACATACTATTGAAAATAAATGTTTTCCAATTTTTTTTAATAAACCTCTAATAACAAAGAATAAATGAAAAATCATAAATTTTATGGTTTTCTTTTAATGGTATAATAATAATTAAATAAAAAATAACTTTCAATCTATAAAAGGTCATGGTAATTCCTTTAAATCATTAGATCATTTTCATAACATATGAAATAGAAATATTCACATTAGAAATAGTCGTTAACATAAACATTAAAAATATATATGTAAAATACAAATAATAACAAGGATAATAATAATTTATTTCATAATGACGTATTTCGTAATTATAGAAATCATAACCATATCATTAAGGATTAATTCAATTAAATCATATATAAATAGGTATATTATGTGAAAAATAAATAATATATTTTGTATCATTAGACTACTGATTCATCAATAGTGTACAACGGGCCCGTCCCCACACTCACTAAGTACAATTAATTCATCATACACAATAAATGAATAAAAATACAAGACATATTCAATATAGACATTCATACTAAAACGTAGATTGTTACATGTAAAAAATTTCCACACTCAATAAATAGAATAATTTAATCATATGAAATATAGATATATAGTATGTATCGTATCATTACATTATATCTATATTTAACTAATAAATTACTTAATGGATGATAAATAGATGAATAAATTACCTTATAATGTAAATATAATATCACATTGATATTCAAAAAAAAATATTTTTAGTTTTATTTATATAAAACTAAAAATTCCTAGAATAATGATAATTATGTATTATTTAAAAGGAAATGTAGAATTAATAATAAACAGTGGTTATGATAGTTGTAAAAGTTGTTCCTGTGGTAAAAATCAAAAATATATTCTTTTTATACCTTTTGTAAAAAGTAATAACATCCCATATAAGAATCCTTGAAAATATTTATTTTTAAAAATCCTCATTTAAATAAAAAAGTTACTTTAAATTAAAATTTAAAATATTTTATATATAGAGAAAAAAAATACTGAAAAATTAAAAATAATATTTATGTGGGTTCACAATAGTTTCATACTTAGAAAACTTTTTATTGAAAAATCATTTACATCTTTGTTAACATTTCATTCAAAAGATCATTGTAGGTAATGAAATGAAATTTTTTTGAAAAAATCATGAATTTTCTTAAATAATTTTTAATATACAATAAAATTGTTTTTTATACCCCAAAAAATTAAAAAATGTGGTTAAAATGGATTAAATCTTAAAGAGAGGAAATTGAGATGAAAAATACCAAACAACGATCCCCCACTCAAAAAATACTTTTCTAAATAATGAATAAAATATTATATAATTTTTATACTTGATTAAGAAACAATTTGAGTATCATTAAATTATTTCTATTACTTTTATTTCATTTATTAAAATCAATTTTATATTCACTAAATCTGTTATGTTTAAATCATGCATTTTGAGGATGTTCTGTTCATATTCCCAATTTAACATCAATAGGCTAACCATTGTAGAATGGATCATGATTATATAATACACATAATATTAATAATAAAATTATTACCATATTTAATCATTAATTAAAACATTATAACCATCTATAAACATCTAACATTTAAAATGATTCACATCGCTTCGTGAATGTGATAGTCCACAAGTATGCACAAATGACAATATAATTTTCCATCCGATGGAAGTATAAGAGTGTAATTAATAAATTTTTATTTCTAGAATGATAATAAATTAATTTATATAATATATATTCATTAAATAAATCTTATTAATAACCATTGTGAGTTTGTGAAGAAAATGAAATACATTGCTTCGTGGAGATGGTAGTCCACAAATACACATGAGCGATGTTTTCATTTCACATTAGTTGAAAAATGTGATGAAGAAGTGGTATGATGTAAACATAATAATGTTTCATTATAATTAAGATACTAATTTTATCATTTACTAATTTTAATATAACATTTTATGGATTTGGAATAATAAATAATCATGAAAACACTCAGTTAAGAGTTATAAAGTTTCTTTGGAAAATCCCACTGGGATTACACCATATGACATCAGGGGTGGTATTTTGTTAAGACGAAAACCACTATGAAATATGAAGGAATTTTGGAAGGGTATTTAGGAATACCATGGTTAATATAAATGTCTCAGTAGGTTTGTTAAATATAGGATAAGAGGTTCCCTTTCATAATTGAGGTGGGCTCTAATATTATAAATACATGAAATAATAATATATAACATGTCTCTAACTCATGTAAAATGTCCCAAAAGTTAAATATATTTGTATATAAGTAGTATAATCTGTAATATGTTTAATATAATAACATTTATATATTTTTATGTTTCATTTTTTACCCTATCTCCTAGTTTAACCCCTTGTTTATCCTTTTAACCTTATTTACAGTAAAAATTTAAAAATCATAGTGTCATTGAAGTAATTTTAAAAATTGAAATGTAAAATACATAGATAATTAATCATATCCTCTATAAATTAAAATTTAATTGAGTTATTAAATTTTTTTATTTATTTTATAATTATTTAAAATTAATTTTTAAAATTTAAATATCATTTAAATTAAATTTCATTAAAATTCACTTATCTTGGCATTAAAGGAATAAAGAAAATAATAAAATATAATTCTATACAATGTAACTAATAATTATACTTTTTAAATATCCATTTAATTTGTGCAGGAATTTAGTTTAATTAAAAAATATTACTTTTAATGTTTTAAAAATATTTTTCGTTATTTATATATTTTTGGCACAATCATTATTTCAGGTTTACGGAAGCATTAAAGGTAATTATTTTATTTCATAAAAATAAAAATAAATTAATAAAATAAATATTATTTATTATTAATAAATTTTTTCATCAATATATTCTTATAATATATATATATATATATATCCATATTATGAAAACATAATTAGCGAGAAAGAGTAAAATTTTGTAATTACCCTTTACCCAAAATTATATAACGTTTGTAATGAATGGAAAGTAGAACCAATATATTGTTTTTAAAAAACAAATTATGGTAAAAATATAATCCCAAAATTAAGTATAGTAATTTTTTAAAGAATATTTAGACCATATCCCATATTTTAACCCTATTTAAGCAATTTTAACCTTTATGTTGGTGATAAAATTTTAAAATGGTTACTATTAATTATTACTAAAAATTATGTAGAAATCATTACATAATTTGAATATTATGATTAAAAGTATGGAATCCATTTTACATGATTTAATTTACATAATGGGTAAAAATAAATTTTAACTTCTGTCTGTGAAATATAACAAAACAGTTTTTTTAAAAAAATACATATTTTAAGCATAAATAGGATTTTATACAAAAAAACAAGTAAAATGTTAATTCAAGTAGAATTATTATGATTATGTTTAATAATATTAAATATAAGTGACATTAAAAAAATCCAAAACAAGATGGATTATATAAATTACATTTATTAAAAGTAACAATTTTTTATAAAATCGATAATTTTCACAATTTATCTAGTAATCATCATTTTAAAAAATTGAAATAAAATATTTCACAAATAATTTTAAATTATGATTTCAAATAAAATTTCCATTTTATAAAATAAAATATCTAAAAGTGTATGAAATTAATTGTAATATCCACTTAAAAAATTCAATAAAATGTATTGGTGAACAAATTGTAATTTTAAAATATAATATGATTTTGCAGTCATTCATTGTTAGCAACCTAAAATAGAATAATATTAATTTATATTAATAAATATATTAACTATAATTTTCATTGTAATCATTAATCTATAGTGTTTAATGAAATTTATGTTGATAAAAACACATTGTTAAAAAAAATTATATATGTCTCATTTAATATTTTATAATTTTCATTGAAATTTATTTCTTATTTCTTTTGAATAAATAATTTTTTTATTATGGATAAATTTTAAGCATATATTTCATAATTCATTTACAATTTTTCATACCCTTCAATTCAATGGATAAGTTATATCTGATATAATTTCATAAATATTATAAAAGTATGTTGTAGTTTGTTTTAGTCTTGGCATTGTGGATAATATACACAATCAAACATAGAATTAATTTTAATAATAAATATTAGTGAGTCACTAAATATATATAGAGACATTTTAATGATATGATTGAATTTTTGACCTCTCTATAGACTTATGTTTACATCATGTATATCTATTATATTAGAATTTCCCTTCATCATTTCCAAACACAATTTTGATACCTCATTTCATCAATGATATAGTTCACTAGAGATCGATCATATGCTTCCAATTTTGTATTTTTTCTATGTTTGAAAAGAAATTTGATATATTTTTCAATAGTATTTTATATTTTGGATTTCTATATCATCATTAAATAAAATAATTCTAGATGATATAATAAATATATTCTATAAAACACATTCATAAAAATATTAAATATTATATACATTATTTGACATTGGTTACATTAAATTTATGACCCCAAAATGAGGTAATTTCTAAATAATTCAGATATTTTTATGTCATTTCATCAAATAGTCAACATTGAATTGTATTTTGTATTAATTTTTCATTTGTAAAAGAACACAAGATCTTTTAAATAATTTCATAAAATTATAAACAGGATTGATTAACTTCAAATACAAAAGCACATCAATTTTCATTTACCAATATATACAAATTGAAGTAAGAATTAGAAATAGGAATTATAAAGTATATGAAATTTTTGAATTTTTAATTATAGAATAAATTCAATAGAAATAAGTAAAAATGAAATAATAAAAATTTAAATATTCAATATATGTATAAATAATAAAAATATTTCATTCATTATCCAAAAATTATGCTCATCAATTAATTTTTGAAACTCTACACTGATCATCTAATAAAAAATTAAATTAAATAAATTAAACAATCACTTTTGTTAAAAATATCAAAAAAATATTAATTACAACCCATTCTATAATTAAAATTAAACACAAAACAATAAATATATATATTTTTGATCATTTTTTTTAACAATTTCATTTGTTTTCTCATCATTTTTTCAATATAATACAAATTTTTTAGTTGTTATGATTACGCCAAATATCATATTAACCTATAGTGTAATCATAAATGTCATAGAAAATGCAATGATAATTTTCACATGATTTCATATAAATTCATGGTACTTTTCTAGTTCTTCACCATTACACATGTGTTTTAATGTTTTAAAAATGTAATGTTTATTTTTCGGTCATCATGAGTTATCAAAAACCCATATTGATGTGAAAGTGATTCGATATTTCATAAATTAGTCAGTTATCATTAACCTAACACACCTAGAAAATCGAGTTTTTGTTATGATCGAATTGGGATAATTTGATTTGGTAATCTATATTCCTAGTAATAGAAACATTCGAATAGTGGTCCCAATGATATTGTTTAATATCGTGAAAACTCCCCACCATACAATTTATTCATTCAATGTACCCTTGTTACTTTTTTGTGCCCCATCAAATCCTTCCATGTCAGTATCTCCCCTCCCCATGTGATATTCATCAGTTTTCACACATCAATATCCAACCATTAACTTCCCACCATGTCTTGATAAAATAATATACACATTCATACTTCTTCCTAGATAATCCCCAATTGTTACTCTGATTTAGTCTACGTTGAATCGACTCAATTATACCCTCCCTTCCTTGGATTCCTTCCCATATACATCACCCCCACTATCACAAATTACTCCTAGCTAGTCATGGGATCCCATATATAAGGAAACATTCATTAAATAAACTATATTTACATTTTTTATTATAATGGTTTCAATATTTTATGTTTAAATGATATATTGTTTTTATAGTTTTAGAGAACTAATAAATCCATTATAGAAAAACAATAAATTAACATATATATTAAAAATTTTCTATTAAAATATGTTTATACATTTACACTCTTGTTTCATTCACAACAATTTGTCTTCTTTCATAACATTTCACCAACGATCTTGAAATTATCCCTATACATCCTAAAGACATATAAAAAATATTTAAAAATGTTGGAATAAAAAAATAATTCTCAATAAGGGATATAAAAATAAATGAATCTTGTTAGTCCTTTTGATAATTCATTATGACCAATAATGAAATATACCGTTTACATAAAAAATATTATGCTTCAATTATTCATTAATTACATATGAAATCAACTACAATGCACACAAGTTTTATGAAACATCTGATTTAAACTGGAATATTTGATGTATTTTACTCAAACTGCATTCCAGATAATTCATATTGCAAATAAAGAGTGAAATCCTAATTTGAAAAAAGGGTATTTTCTTGAAAAAGCATATTAGAATGAAAATGTTTTAAGGAACAACTTGATGCACATTGTATTTTTTTTGATAATAAAAGAAATAATAGTTTTTCTAAAAATATATATCAATGGATAATTCCAACACGCATGAGGATTGATAAGAAATATTACTGGAAAAATCATTAAATTTATATTTTTATGAGAGTAATAGAGAATACATGTCTACTACACTATGGACGATGAGAAAAAAATGGAAATTGATATATATATCAATTTATAAAACTATAAAGATGCCTGATCATTTTTCTATAAAATTTCTAATTGGTTCAATATAGTGAAACAAATTTCTCAGATTGAGAACTCATGATAATCATATTTTTCATCAATAGTAATTACAATCCTTCATTGCATTCCTAAACATATTGGTGAGTTATCTATTGATGTATTTAATTTTTTAAGATAGACCTTCTCAAGAAATAATCACATGAGTGATATGTAATAGATACAATGAAATATTATTCTTACATATTGTCACCTGGAAGAAATTATTTTTTCCTTTTATTTGGATTTATTCATCCACTTGGTCACACATTCAACTCTGGATGTCATTTCTAGTAGTCCCATTACATTCAGGTGGATGTATTCAATTTAGTAATACATGAAGACATTGAAAAAATATGTGGAAAAAATTATTTTTTTAGAATCATAAATTTACAAAGGTTATTTAATCAATAAAACTACCAATTTAGTAGAAACATATATTGACGAGGTTGAAACAAAACAATTTTGGTGATTATATTATGATCCAAAGAAGTAAAAAAAGCCTAATCACAACCCAATTATCACTTGATAGAATAATATTCATGAAATATGAAAAAACCAATAATTTTATCACATATGAAATATTTTCCATATAGATCATTGGTGGAGTATGTTTTGAAGGTGATGAAAAGAGAAATCAACATAGGTTTCATTCCTTTATAGTTGATCCATATGTATAAGGATCCATTATCATATCACATAGATTCCCATATGCATGAAATGGTTTTGGCACCACCACTTTGTGATAAATGGTATTTATTTGAATAAGGGAGATATATAATTTTTTTTATAAATGTAAGGATCATCTTTCCTATCAAATGCACAACAAATAATAAGGAAACTAATTCCCTTTAAATATTTTGTTATTAATGTTCATAATTGATGGATAATATAAGAAATTAGTTATTACATTATACATTACTACTTATTGGTGTTTTCTGTTCATTAAACACATTAATAAAGATGGTAATTTATTTATTAAACCACCACATGGATTTTTAATCAATTAAATCCATGTGGGAGTGATGTGGAAATTCTAGTTGTAATAATGCATGAAACATTGGGTGAAATGTATCCTCATGTTGTGTTCCATGAAAAACTAGGATACGTTGGTGTCCAATGTATTGTATGGCTTTAACTTTTGAATATTTTAGGTGAAATATATTATTGATATCTTACTTGATGATATTTTTTTCCAAACATATCATTCAGCCACATTCAATATATTCATTTGATTTTAGTTAAATTCCAATAATAAATAACATGCACTAAAATTTATAAGTAATTTATTCATATCTTCACACACATATATATATATATATGAATCTATAAAAATATTTTGGATATTTTTTTATCAAGATTTAATCAATTTGGATCAAATAATTTTTTCAAAATGTAATCCTTATACAAATTCCTAACTGTGTTACCCTACAGGAAATATTAGAATTGAAAAAAAAATCACTATTTCATAAATGTAAGAAGAATTAATACTCTACAAAAGAATCCACATGAATCAAGATTTAATGGGTTCTATTTTTATTTCCATAATAAATTATCATATCTCAATATGAATATGTATTCCACAAGATGTATCATATACATCATATATACACCAATATAATCATGTTTCCCATGACTTTGATTGATCACTAAATAAGGAATTGGTAATCTATTATATTCAAGTAATATTTTCTCAATTATCTATAAATGATTGACCACATAAATGAATAAATAACATGACATTAATCTTATAAATAAATACATCACATAACCAATTTCTGTAAATATGAACAAATCATATGTTGTTCAATTATTATTTTCTATGCATTTCCTTAATCTAATTATGTTTTGGGATAGTTTTTATAGTTGTAATGAAAGTTTATAGATCCCATCATGGTTTTCATCTAATTAAAGTAATGATAAACAACATACTCTGTAATGAATAATACTCTAATATTTACAAACCTGGTCATCTAACCCCATGGATCACATATAATAACTTGGATTTCATCCCAAGACTACAAATTCTATTACCCAAAGAGTTCACCATTTTGGAAAATAAAACACACTATATTCTAAAACAAGTTATTTAAATGTACCTTTTCCTCACTAATAGACACCTCATTAAAATTACCATTAGTACATCCATCTAAAAAAAATACAAAAAATTATTCTTAACTATCGAGTTATAATTAGGATGATTCCCAAAAAGAGAGGTCACCTTGTTGAAATGGATTTCCATATTTTTCTGTTACACCTCACTTTTCTATTGGTGTTAAAATATCTTCCCCTTTAAATAATGACATATCATTTGTTAACCCAATATCTAAAACATAGGATGTTCCATTATACTTTTGGAATGGTATTCATTATACTGTCATTTGTAAGGACCTCACATCCTCAATCAATGAAATTGGTCTTATGAACTAATGGGACTCCTATAGTACCTTGGTATCATTCATAGCACACCATAGGCTATTTACCACCAATTTAATGTCATTAAACCCTCTCTCTAATGGTACCCATCTTGGGATGGAAACGAAGGAAGAGATATAATGAACCACCATGTCCCAAATCCAATAGGCTCTATGTCAACACCAAACAACAGATGTATAAAAATATAACATATAGATGAAATTTCGATCTATAATATAATTAACATTAAATTATAGGATCCATGAGATCAATAAATTATGTAAATAAGATAAATGTAATGAAAAAAATACCACAATTCATGTAAAGAAATAAATGGATACAATTGTCTCCTAATAAATACCAAAAAAAGTAAATCCATGGAAGTGACACAACCACATTCCAATGGAATGAGTTTGTAATATCGTACATGGTCTATGAAGTCCTACATTAAACTGGAAAAGTAGTTTTTGTAATCATTTTTGACCATACATTTATTCTTAATACGATACACAATTTCACTCATGCACATGTGAAAGAAGTATAATAATGAACCAGTGAAAAAATAGTAGAACAAACAACACCTAAAATAGGTAAACTAACATATCCCACCCACACCAAGGAACACTCAAATAATAATTTATCCATGTATAATAATATAATTAGAATCATATCTATAAATTGTAAATCTTACTACATTCCCACTAATTTTATACTTTCACACCTGAACAACATATGCCTTCACACTTCCATATCATCCTTATAACATACATCAAATCCCAAATAATGACACATAGGATTTCAGAACACTTCATATCTAGAAAAAGAGTAGTGGGGTATTATGAAACAAATGGACACAAACTCATTCCTTCAACCTAGCATAAATGACTCCCACCACCATCCATCTCTTTAATAATCCCCACATTGAATTTTTTACTTTTAACAATGACAAACCATTCAATTCAATGTCATTTTTAAGAGAGATTAGGTAATAATAGGTGTGCATCCATCCATACTCAACACTATAATAATGGGAAAACACCCCCAAATAATTTGGTTGAAATCTTATGGTTCTAAAAATGGGTGGGGTGCATATAGACACCATAGAGGACATATAATTTATATAAACCGACAAAGAATACCCAAAAATGGGCTAACGAAAAAAGCATATTCCAATTCAAAACATCACCACAATACCACACACATCTACCATTTTTATGCCACATCTAAATGCCTAACAACACACCAAAATCCATAAGCTACAATCCAATTTGTTTCCTTTCATTTTAGTTTAACATATTTTATTATTTGATGACATAACAATTTTCTCAATTAAATAATCCATTAGTTTAATATTTCAATATCATCCACATTAGCCACAATATCCCATTTAAAATTAAAACATTCACTAACCATTAACACCAATTAAAAAACTAACCCATGAATTTTAAATTCTTAATATTAAATTTAATTCCATTACAAGATAAAAATCTAGCACCAAACAACACATCACAGCAAAACCAATCTATTTTATTTCAACCAACCCTACACTACTACTACTTCACAAACATAGCTACAATCAATATAAAAACAATTTTCTATAACCACATCTCATCATAGACATCCCAAAAACCATAACCACAAATAACCCCCAAACACTAGATCCAATTTCACATTATTTCACATAAAATTTAAAATATTTATCAGGAATATTTTATTCACATTCACTTACATATTTAAAGGAATTATAAAAAAATCAAAAAATTTATATGAAAACCATTTCATTATCTGGATAAAAGTGGTTAGCTAATCCCAATTTTGGTGATAAAAACAACCACAAAACATGGGTTTAATAGACATAATAACTAAAAAATAGAAATATTCCCCCCAAAAAATATAACATTTAACAATACATCATGAACATAAAATCACAATGTAAAAAAATAAAAATATCTCTAAAAATTGAAATTTCATTCCCCTTCCCCTTCATTTTCAATTAAAAAATTTCATTATATTTATTATTCGAATTAATAATGTTTTCCAGAAAGATTAATATAATATAAACCCTCCCACATGATACTAATAAAATAGTAATATGGGATCACTTACCTCAAATGACTCATTTCATTTTTTTTGTGCATGATTCTATCATAAAAAAAGCCACCACGTTGATAAAAAATGAATGATAACACCATCACAATCTTACAATACTAAAACCACCTAATTACCTAAATAATATACCAAAATAATTAGTTATATAATATAATACTTCAACAGATATGAAACCAATATATAATAGGGTAAAAATATGGAATCCCACATAAAACCACCATGGATATTTCTTCACAGGATGGGCATGAAAGACATTGAAAAGGGGCTGAAATAGCTCATATGGATGCACTTGGGACACCCATGAAAATATATAAAATTTGAATAAATTATATTTTTCAAAGGGATTTTGGAATTTATACACAGACTTAAAAATAAAAGTAAATGACATAAACAACACAAAAACACCATTAAATTACTATAATGAAGAATTACACCATGAAAAGAGGATATAATATAAGGCCCCAGCCTTAAAACTTACTTAATCTTGAGTTATTACAAGATTACACATTGAGGATCGTTTCAGGATTAGAGTTATAGAGAATTATATCATAAAACTTACATTACATTCTACATTTAAACAAAGTGGTTACATAAAAGATAGTATTCATTTATCCCATCAATGGAAACATATTAAAAATAAAACATGGATTCTTTCTTGACACTTCCTTGACACTATCATCATATCATGTACCATTCCCTTGACCTGTGAAAAGAAATTCAAAAACATGGGATGAGCATAAAAATCTCAGTAAGGGTTATAAAAAGTATGGAAGGAAAGATGAGTACATATATACATAAGAATGAAATCATAGTTTATCCATAAATCATAAGCACATTAACATACCTCATAAAATCATGAATAAATCATAGAAATAATAAGACATAAAGTTAACTTGAGGCATTCATAACATTCTTATGTAGGGAGTAACCCTATTGGTTACATTTGGATTAATTATCACAGTATATTCCCTAAATATCTTCAGATAAACCTTAACGTTTAACTCTTTCGCATTACCCAATGCATTGGAGAGCTATATCAGGCTCACCAGCTCTTAGTTTATCACGAAACCACCCGTCTTCAGAATAATGCCCAAGAACCATAACATAATCGTATCACATAAATCATGCATAAAGGAACATAACATTTCCACATTTCAATCATAAGATATCAATACAACACATTGATATAAAAACATTATGAAAACCATTTTCAATACCAAAATAAAAGAAAAGTAAAACATGGTATTTATTTTTCATTAAAAAAAGGTATGGATTGTAGAGGAAGCTGAAACTCAAATAATGGTCACAGCGGCAGAGAAGTCATTGTCGCCGCATACGTACGAAAAAAAATTTCCCTTTTGTCGTTCAGAAAAATGCTTCATATAAAAAAGATTTCTTTTGGATAAACGTAGAAGTCAAAGGGGATTATACACCATATAAATGATGCTTGTGTATAAAGAAAAATATGCCTCAATGAAAGGAGATTGAGATGAAGTCTCATACCACATTGAAGCTTTAAACATTTTAAACCATTAATATCCATATAAATAAATCCTTAAAACCATTTTTAAAATATGGATATTAATGAGAAATATTTATAAGAATAAATCATTAAAACATTTAAAACGATATTTTAGTTAAAGGGTTTTTAACAAAATGAAAGACACTTGAATACAATAATTGAGGAATAACATTTAATCAAAACATAATAATATCATGATAATAAAGGGATTCATGATATAATATTCCCAAGGACAGTATATACACCATATAAGAGTGAATTGGTGGATAACAACAATGAAGTCTCAATGGAAATGTAAATTGAGATGAAATCCATTATAAAGATGGTATTCTTAAATTAAGGATGAATCAATCTCATAATTATCTATGAAAAATATAAATACACCCAATATATGTGGATATTAAGTGTAAAATAATCAAAGGTCATTCACACATATTCAAAGGATGACATATTCAATAACTACATGTTTAACCCAAAGAAATCGAAATTGGGTTAAGAAGTTCCCTTGACAGCCTAACGACATCACATCAAATTTTAGAAAAAGAGTTGATGAGAGAGATAAAGGGTATCTCATCACTTGGACATAAAATTTATGACAATAAGGATATATATGAACATATCCCCACATAATAAGATGAAAATTAAAATACATAACAAAAGAAGTCTTTTAAAAAGAGGAGGGTGAAAGGTTCCCTTACCGATTTGTGTAACTTTCAAAACATACACCCCATGGAAGAAGGGTCATACAATGATGATGTAAATAACCATACTTGAAATTATACTACATAAAGAGTTTAATAATGGGTAGTCCATACACCACTCAAAGGAAATGGTGGTAAATGTAATATAAATGTCTCAAGAATAAAAGTGAGATGAAAAATCCCTTTCGAAAACTCGGCAGCCTAACGACACCACTTAAAACATCCAATAATGGATTTATGAGATAAAATAGGGTCTCTCATAATATGAACATAAAAATTACAGTATTAAGAATATAAAACTACATCCCCAAACATAATAATTATGAGCTTAAAAGATATTACATAAAAGAGAGTACTTAAAAAGAAAGAGAGAGGTTGGATCCCTTACCTCGGGTCCGACTTGACTCGATTGTTCTTTAACCTCCTAAATAATAAACTTGAGTTAATTTCATCTTTCTTAATAACCTTTTTCAAGTTAATTATTCATTTTATATCACTTACTACCAAGCTATGATCACTATGAAATTATTTAAGTTAATAATGGTCGTTTTGTAGATTATTAGTACTTGAGTCAAAAATGAACTCTTTATAATTACAAGTTGTTCATGTGGTAAAATATATATTATATCCAGAATTATATTCATTATGTAGATATAATATATATCATATATATCCATTATATTTATAATATTACATAATAGTTAGAGGTAAGAAATGAAATTCACCGTTCATGGAGACGGTCAGCCGTACGTACGCATGAACGCTACTTTCATTTATATTTCTTATTTAATGGAATTAAAACATAATGATACATAATTGTATAATAATTCCAGTATGGTATCATATATAATATCATTAAATATATCCTTTATACATACCACATATGGTATTAACGAATCAAATCACATTGAGGGGGCGATAGTCCGCACTTCCTAAAATGAAGATATCACGTTTAACCATAATGGAAACCATAACGGTATGACATAAATGAAAAATACAGAATCTTAAGTAAAAAATAATCATATCATATATCATATATAAATATAGTGACATCTTAATGTCCACATTTGAGGGTGTTAAAAGAATATTGAACAATCATCGTTTCGTGAGGCAGAAATTCACCATCCACAGAAATATTATATTCCTTAACAATTAGATGTAGGTGTGTGTATGTGTAGATCGAATCCTTATTTTAACAACATCCTACTATATTTACGATACTGTATTTGTTACAAAAGAAATGAATAAATAGATTTTAGGGGGTTGGATAAGCAAAATAAAACAAAAGAACACAAGTGAAGACATTACCTTAAAATCAGCTATCTCTCTTTGATTTGAGCTCAAAGGCTTCCTTGGGAAGACTTATGCTCAAAGTGAGGCTTATAGGAGTAAGATAGGGATGTGGAGAGACAAAATGAGCAGGGGTTGGCAGAGCCAAAGGCTTGAGAGGTGTGGGTAAGGTGGTAGTGGTGGGGGCCTTTTATAAGAGGAGAGGAGGGGCACTCCTGGAAAGTTACAAAATGTTACTTTATTTTCAAATGAGTTTCAGATTTTAAAGGTCCCACATTGATTTATTTCGAGGATAAGGTGGTAAGGGTTCGAAATATACTCATCCAATTTGTCTTTCAAAAGTTTATGTTATATTTTTAACATTATTTTGTCCTTTTATTTAAATCCTTTATTAATGAGGTAATCGCTGCATCATCATGATGTCTTAAATATTTTAATTTATTTAATGACTAAAAATTATAAAAAAAATTCATGATGTAGGAAATCTTTTTATATTTTTAATTAATATTTATAGTCAAAAATATTACTTTTATAACCCCATTTAAAAATCGTTTTAGTAAAACAAATCATGCTTGAGATATTTTTATTTTAAGTTTAAATAAAAAGTTATTTATGTCATTTTCCTACCAAAGTGGATCCATGGGGTCCCCAAGTTGACCCATGGATTTTCTAGGTCATCCATGACACATAAAATGATGGTAGGACATGTTTCTAGGTCATTTCATATTTTTAAAACATTATTTTTACCTTAAATTACACGAATTACCTCTAATCGCGATTAAAAACATAAACGTTAATATTCACCAAAAAATTATTTTAATCCCATTGAACCACATTTTACATCCTAATGAAAAACGTGTATGTCAGATTTTTTAAATTCAAAGCACAGAAGTGGTAAAGTTTCATTTAAACGAAAAATCAGCTTTTAAACTACCACTTAGTGGTTTCACTATTCATCAAAAATTGAAGTTTTTCAGAAAAATACCAAACATTCACCCTAAGCTATATTTGATATTCCAAATTAAAAATTTATGTCTATTTTAAAAAATTCAAAACATATATGTTGCATTAATTAATTTGATAATTAATTCCAGTAGTCAAAACAAATAGCGTGTTTTTAAGAAACAATATTTATTATAAGATTGACACTGGTTTAAGTCCAATTTCAAAGTGAAATTAATTTCAATGACCACCATTAGATTAAATGGTAAAAATATATTCTAAATAAACTCTAATATAATTTAAAAATATAATCTATCCATATAAATAAATCATATTAAAAGGAGGTTTTTAATTAAAATGCAACATTTTCAATAAAAATGATCTTTATCGGAAAAAAACAAAATTTTACACAAAGTAAATTTTGATATCCAGATTCTAAAGAAGGATTTTATTTTTCCAAATACAACATATAAAACTGTGAAAAGTATATTTAAAAAGGGTTCTCCATCAGAAGGTGGTTAATCAACCTTTTAAATAATATTAGAAGATTTATGCTTAATATTGGATTCATTTTCATTTTAAGCCTCCAACATTTATTGGATAAAAGTAAAAATATTTTAAAAACATATATAATCATTTTTTAGTTTGATACGTTCATTCCTTCCATTACAACGGCTAGGCATTAACTACCTTTTAAAATAATATTATTTTATTATTAGAGTGAAATGTATGATTTCAAAGAAACTCGTTGTTGCCTATTGGGTATGCCCTCGAGCATAGCATCCCATTTAAAGTAATATTAATATTTTATTCAAAAATATGGATAAATATGAAAATGTCATATTATTTATTTACCTGGGGTGTTACATCCTTCCCCCCTTTTTGGAATTGTGTCCTTGCAATTTTAAAATTGGTCTTGGAAGCTTCATTGAAAATCCTACATCGGAACAAGAGTTAGTAAAACTATCACTTTAAAAGAATGGGAGAGAAGTACAAATATCACCTGAGTTAACCCATACTAGGATTCCAAGTATGAAAATATGGATATGGAGGAAAAAAAGGGTCATGTTCTGATGGAGAGTGATAGTAAACATGTCTAGGATAAAGTTAACAACAAGAAAATCACAAACTTGTGATGGGTTAAACGGTATTTGATTCCCCAGTAGAAAAATTTAACAGACAACATTTTTGTTTTAAGTTTATTTTCATTGAGGAATTTATTTATGAGCTTAACTAAAACATAAGGAATCATACTTAATTGTCATGTTGACTTTCAAATTTTACTATATTTCTTACACGAACTCAAATTTTCTCCAAAAGACGAGTATTTAGGATGAATTGTTCACATTAAGAGGCTATAATCAACTTCTAGAGAATCACCTAATCCACAAAAGAGAACTATATACTTCCCATGTCTTTAGACCTTAACCAAAACTAAAACCAAAAAGGTTATTATGAGATCAGATAATACCCAAAAAGGATAATCCTTTATAAAAAAAAATCTATTCTTAATCTCCAATATTTTTCAAACAAAACCCAAAGTTCAACAAAGACCATTCAATAAAAATCTATCCATAAAATTCTACAAAGTAAACCAAAATAAGATTGAAACCCAATTCTCTGAAGTATTTAATCACATAGTCTCCTAAGATAAATTTTATCATTTTTCTCCAAAATAACATCAGTTACTCTTACAGTCTCATACTGAAAAGTAATTATCCTAATCACGTATCCTGCATGATAGGCTAACATTTCCATCGATAATGAAAAATCAACTTACTATTAATTCATAAAATCATCTACCTAAAAAGAATAATTCAAACTAATCAGGGACTTCACATAGTCTAGTGGTAGGCGATAAATAACAGTTGCACTTTGGTTGTGGGTTCGATTCCCGCAACTTCGTCCGATGTGATGGGTTGTCATGCGGTCTGCGTGTTGTCCCTTTTAAAAACTATATAATTTTATAACATTCCTCAAAAAGAGATAAATTCATCAAAAATAACCATAATATATTTTAACCACAAAGGTTATCTGATAACTTCCATTTTTCAACCCAAAATGTATTAACCAGTAATTTCATCAAATTCAAGTATCATATAAACCCAAATGGTTCTTTATAACTATATCCACAAAATAAAGGATAATTATTCCTTGAATAAAATTTTCGTATATCAAACATCAGGGTTACTATAAAAAGTCTTCTAATGTAACCCCATCATCTAAAGTGACTTAATACATCTAAGAATTTCACCATCCTAAAAACTACCATAACTCTTGAATCCCTTATATGATGACTTCTTACTCATTAAAAATTCTCCATGATCCAGTAGCCATTCCTTTTCAACTTATTCTGAAATACTTCTTTCCTAAAAACAAAATTATGAATCATATCCTATGATTCCAATAATAGTAAAACATATGTTAAGAAATAATCCATACCTTTCATTCTTTATTGTTAGTTTCTTCGTCCTCAATCAGAATGGAATTAGGTCTTGGTAAATGAATATTTTTATGATCTTGGTGACCGCATTCCCGAAACTTCTTCGTAAGACATGTGCTTGCATAATGAACATGCAAACCACATTTAAAACATTCAATTGATCCTTCATAAAGAACTTCATTCCCATTCCTAGTGTCAACTAGATGCTTCCTTTTTCCATGGAAGGTTCTTGCTTTATGACCTTCATTTCCACATATATAGCATCTTTCTGTCCCTTTGAAACATTTTCCTATGTGTTTCTTTCCACATATTTGACACATATGTTTTTGAACATACTTACCTTAATGATTATTACCTGAACTTCTGTAGGGATCTGTTTCTCGCATATATTATTCCTTATAAAAATCACTATGGTTTAGGTGGTCAATCCTGACTCCAGATAGTTGGTTAAGGATAACCACAAGAGTACTCACTGCAGCTCCCATATCATTCAGTTGTTCTTTCATAAAACCATCACAGTTTTCTTCAAATCCACTGTTACTTTGGTGCCTGCTAAATCCAGCCATTTACTAAAACCAAAAAGGTCAGTGTGAGTATATCAGTAAAAGCATCAAATAAAAAAGTGGAAGATAAACACCATGATATACTTATCCACGTTATCTCAAACTCATTATAACTTTCAAAAAAATGATGACTCCATCTAATATACTAACAATTGTGGTTATACAAAACTTGTCACATTTTCTTAAACAACACTCTAACATCTAATGTTATCTAAACCGACCTCAGATACCAACTATAAGGCCCCAACATTAAACTGTACTTAATCTTGAGTTATTACAAGATTACACATTGAGGATCTTTTCAGGTTTATAGTTTTAGAGAATTAGATCATAAAACCTGCATTACATTCCACATTTAAACAAAGTGGTTACATAAAAGATATTATTCATTTATCCCATCAATGGAAACATATTTAAAATAAAACATTGATTCTTTGTTGACACTTCCTTAACACTATCAACATATCATGTACCATTCCCTTGACCTGTGAAAAACATTTCAAAAACATGGGATGAGCATAAAAAGCTTAGTAAGGGTTATAAAAAGTATGGAAGGAAACATGAGTACATATATACATAAGAATGAAATCATACTTTATCCATAAAACATAATCACATTAACATACCTCATAAAATCATGAATAAATCATAGAAATCATAATACATAAAGGTAACTTGAGGCATTCATAACATACTTACGCATGGAGTAACCCTATTGGTTACTTTATGAATACACATCACAATATATTCCCTAAATCTCTTCAGATAAACCTTAACATTTAACTCCTTCGCGTTACCCAATGCATTGGAGAGCTATATCGGGCTCACCCACCCTAAGTTTATCACAGAACCACCCGTCTTCATAATAATGCCCAAGAACCATAAAATAATTGTATCACATAGAACAAGAATAATGGAACATAACATTTCCACTTTTCAATCACATGATATCAATACAACACATTGATATAAAAACATTATGAAAACAAATTTCAATACAAAAATAAAAGAAAAGTAAAACACGGTATTTATTTTTCTTTTCAAAAAAGGTATGGCTTGTAGAGGAAGCTGAAACTCAAATAATGGTCATGGCGGTGGAGAAGTCGTTGTCGCCGCATACGTACAACAAAAACATTCCCTTTTTTCGTTTAGCAAAATGCTTCTCATAAAAAATATTCCATTTGGATAAACGTAAAAGTCAAAGGGGGTTTATACACCGTATAAAAGAAGGTTGTGTATAAAGAAAAATATGCCTCAATGAAAGGAGATTGAGACGAAGTCTCATACCTTATTGAAGATTTTATCATTTTAAACCATTAATATCCATATAAATAAATCCTTAAAACCATTTTGAAAACATGGATATTAATGAGAAATATTTATAAGAATAAATCGTTAAATCATTTAAAACGATATTTTACTTAAAGGGTTTTTAAAAAAATGAGAGACACATGAATACAATAATTGAGGAATAACATTTAATCAAAACTTTATAATATCATGAGAATAAAGGGATTCATGATATAATATTCCAAAGGACAGTATATACAACATATAAGAGTGAATTGGTGCATAACAACAATGAAGTCTCAATGGAAATGTAAATTGAGATAAAATCCATTATAAAGATGGTATCCTTAAATTAAGGATGAATCAATCTCATAATTATGTGTGAAAAATATAAATACACCCAATATAAGTGGATATTAAGTGTAAAATAATAAAAGTTCATTAACACATATTAAAAGGATGTCATATTCAATAACTACATGTTGAACCCAAAGAAATCGAAATTGGGTTTAGAAGTTCCCTTGACAGCCTAACGACGTCACATCAAATTTTAGAATAAGAGTTGATGAGAGAGATAAAGGGTATCTCATCACTTGGACATAAAATTTACGACAATAAGGATATATAAAAACATATCCCCACATAATAAGATGAAAATTAAAAAACATAACAAAATAAGTCTTTTAAAAAGAGGGTGAAGGGTTCCCTTACCAATTTGGGTAACTTTCGATACATACACCCCATGGAAGAAGGATCATACAATGAAGATGTAAATAAACATAATTGAAATTATACTACATAAAGAGTATAATAATGGGAAGTACATACACCACTCAAAGGAAATGGTGGCAAATGTAGCATAAATGTCTCGAGAATAAAAGTGAGATGAAAAATCCCTTTCAAAAACTCGGCAGCCTAACAACGCCACTTAAAACTTCCAAAAATGGATTTATGAGATCAAATAGTGTCTCTCATAATATGAACATAAAAATTACAGTTTTAATAATATAAAATAACATCCCCAAATGTAATAAATATGAGCTTAAAATAAATTACATAAAAGAGAGTACTTAAAAAGAAAGAGAGAGGTTGGATCCTTTACCTCGGGTCCGACTTCACTCGATCATTCTTTAAGCTCCTGAATAATAAACTTGAGTCAATTTATATTTTCATAATAACCTTTTTCAAGTTCATTATTCCTTTTATATCACTTACTACCATTCTATTAGAACTATGTAATTATTTAAGTTAATAATGGTCATTTTTTAGATTATTGCTACTTGAGTCAAAAATAAAATCATTATAATTACAAGTTGTTCATGTGGTAAAATATATATTATATCCAGATTTATATTAATTATGTAGATATCATATATATCATATATATACATTATATTTATAATATTACATAACATTTAGAGGTAAGAAATGAAATGCACCATTCATGGAGACGGTAAGCCGTACGTACGCATGAACGCTACTTCTATTTCTATTTCTTATTTAATGGAATTAAAACATAATGATACATAATAGTATTTTAATTACATTATGGTATCATATATAATATCATTAAATCTATCCTTTATACGTACCACATATGGTATTAACGAATCAAATCACTTTGAGGGGGCGGTAGTCCGCACTTCCTAAAATGAAGATATCACATTTAACCATAATGGAAACCATAAAGGTATGACATAAATGAAAAATACATAAGTTTTAGTGAAAACTAAACATATAATATATCATATATAAATATAGTGACATATTAATGTCCACATTTGAGGGTGTTAAATGAATATTGAACAATCATCGTTTCGTGAGGCATAAATTCACCCTCCATAGAAACAGTATGTTCTTTAACCATTAGATGTAGGTGTGTGTAAGTGTAGCTCGAATTGTTCTTATAACAACATCCTATTATATTGAATATACTGTATTTGTTACAAAATAAATGAATAAAAAGATTTTAGGGGGTTGGTGAAGAAAAATAAAACAAAAGAACACAAGTGAAGACATTACCTTAAAATCATGTATGTCTCTTTGATTTGAGCACAAAGGCTTCCTTGGGAAGCATTCTGCTCAAAGTGAGGCTTCTAGGAGTAAGAGAGGTATGTGGAGAGACAAAATGAGAAGGGGTTGGCTGAGCCAAAGGCTTGAGAGGTGTGCGTAAGGTGGTAGAGTTGGGGGCCTTTTATATGAGGAGAAGAGGGGCACTCTTGGAAAGTTATAAAATGTTACTTTATTTTCAAATGAGTTTCGGATTTTAAAGGTCCCACATTGATTTATTTAGAGGATAAGGTGGTAAGGGTTCGAAATATACTCATCCAATAGGTCTTTCAGTAGTTTATGTTATAGTTTTAACATTATCTTTTCATTTTATTTAAATCCTTTATTAATGAGGTAATCACTACATCATCATGATATCATAAATAATTTAATATATTTAATTTCTAAAAATTATAAAAAAATATCATTATGTAAGAAATATTTTTATATAATTAATGAATATTTATAGTCAAAAATATGACTTGTATAACCCCATTTAAAAATTCTTTTAGTAAAACAACTCATGCTTGTGACATTTTTATTTTAAGTTTGAATAAAAAGTTATTTATATCATTTTCCCACCAAAGTGGCTCCATGGGGTCCCCAAGTTGACCCATGGATTGTCTTGGTCGGCCATGACACATCCAATGAGGGTAGGACATGTTTCTATGTAATTTCATATTATTAAAACATTATTTTTACATTAAATTACACTAATTACCTCTAATCGCGATTAAAAACATAAAAGTTACTATGCACCAAAAAATTATTTTAATCCCATTGAACCAAATTTTACATCCTAATGACAACTATGTATGTAAGATTTTTTAAATTCAAAGCACAAAAGTGTTATAGTTTCATTTAAATGAAAAATCAGTTTTTAAACTACCACTTAGTGGTTTCACTATTCATCAAAAATTGAAGTTTTTCAGAAAAATACCAAAGATTAACCCTAAGCTATATTTGATATTACAAATTCAAAAATGATGCCTATTTTAAAAAATTCAAAACATATATGTTGTGTTAATTAATTTAATAATTAATTCCCTTTGTCAAAACAAATAGTGTCGTTTTTAAGAAAAAATATTTATTAAAAGATTGACACTAGTTTAAGTCCAATTTCAAAGTGAAATTAATTCCAATGACCACCATTAGATTAAATGGTAAAAATATATTCTAAATACAATTTAATCTAAATTAAAAATATAATCTATCCATATAAATAAATCATATAAAAATGAGGTTTTGAATTAAAATGCAACATTTTGAATAAAAATAATCTTTATCGGAAAAATAACAAAATTTTACACAAAGTAAATTTTGATGTCCAGATTTCAAAGAAGGATTTTATTTTGTCAAATAAAACATATAAAATTGTCAAAAGTATATTTAAAAAGGTTTCTCCATCAAAAGGTGGTTAATTGACCTTTTAAATAATATTAGAAGATTTATGCTTAAAATTTGATTCATTTGCATTTTAAGCCTCCAACATTTATTGGATAAAAGTAAAAATATTTGACAAACATATATAATGATTTTGTAGTTAGTTCCGTTCATTCCTGTCATTACAACAACTAGGTGTTAACTACCATTTAAAATAATATTATATTATTATTAGAGTGCAATGTAAGATTTCAATGAAACTCATTGTTTCATATTGGGTACGCCCTCGAGCATAGCATTCCCTTTAAAGTATTATTAATATGTTATTCAAAAATATGGATAAATATGAAAATGTCATATTCTTTATTTACCTATAGTGTTATATATACCATGAAAAAAATTTGATGGTCATATATGTATTTAATCAATTAAGCTACAACCATGCCTCATAGCTAATAAAGTAGGAAATGGAACACGATGCACCCCTGACCACTAAGCTATAGAACCCAATAATAAGAAGGTAATAGAACCAAAATATCTACTCCATGAAAAAACTACCACAAAGATAATGGATCCTCTAAAAAAACTCCATAGAAACCTTATGATATAGATGCATTATATATAGTTCAACATAAAGGGTGATTATCCGCATTCCCTCTCCACGAAATAGCTACCACTCAAAATCCAGAACTAGAAAATCAAAACCTCAAGCCCCTCAACTCCACATCCAACCTTTCCATGCCACAACGACCCTCCTCTAAGGAGAAACCCATGCTTCTATGATGTAGAACTACCTTTAATGATATTCTCACCTAGACTCATCCTTACACCATTAAAACTCATTTTAAATCCCCCTTGACACCATTACCTCTATAATTCCAAGAATGTAACATGTTATAAAGTCCATGATCATATAGGTAACCTATCAGATTAATGATTATTTCCCAAATACCCAAAATTGTTTTTTAGTGTGTTATTATAATTAAAAGAAAATTAAATATAATTATAAAATCCTTACCCCAACACATTAGATTGTTCATATCAAAATATAAAAAAAACATATTTTCATCCCCTAGATACTAATGTCTATAAATAAATAAAAAGTTAACAAAATATCACTTGGTGATTATTTACCCCCTATTCCACACAATTTATGAAAAATACACTATGTAAATATATATAAAATGGTATATGGATAAAAAGAATACTATAATAAAATACATTACAAGACTAATCCAAACATAGATTCATTGTAGAAAATTACATATCAAAAAATACTACATGTCCAATGACCCAAAATGACGAAAAAGTACCATCCTCAAAAACTCAAATTATCCTCAAGGGAGAACCCACCAAGCTCCCAACTCCACCACCCTTGGCCACTACATCAATACACTCTTCTAGAAATGTAAGAGTTATTCCCTTAACAACATAATAATAAACTAAATCTATATTTTCACTAATATTCATATGCAAAGGATGAGTATACAATCACAATAGGTTATCCTTAAAATACCCCCCACACTATTCACTTAAATAAGAACAAGTCATTTACCATTTTATAAATTAATCCAAAAATAAATATAATAAAAATAATTGAAGGAAATTTAATCAATATAAATAACTAATAAAAAATCTACCCTATTATATAAAAAAACTCACAAAACATCTCACACCCAAACAAACTCACCCATGCCATTTATACAGTCTCATGAATTATAATAACCCATTTTATCTCCTGTCAACGTGGGAAAACTAAATTGATAAAATGTTGATATGAAGAATGTTTCTATATCAATGTTTTCACTTGTCTGGACAAATTACATTTCCACTAATTCATCCATACATGGATTTTTGGGAATAACATGTCCCCGTTGTGTGAATCATGAACTAATAATGACATAATCACTTTAATGTTACCCGATTTCGCATGTCAACCATGTATGAAGCAATAAGGCCCCGTATTCTTGATAATGAACACACACAAAATACATCTTTTCATTATACATCCCAAATTTAAATTTAATCAAAATATATTGTCTAATAACACACACACAAATACAATGACACCAAAATTATTTTTTTCTTTGGAAGAAAATCGTCATTTTTAGACTAAATAACCTAAAAATATTTTTTATTATCATAGTTAATATGATAAATTTAATAGAAGAAATAATAAATAAAAAACATTAAAACAAAATATTCATGTTCATTGAGAAATGTGTTTGATAGCTATGCCACCCATATAAGCCACACTCATCACATTAAGCATACAAATAAGATATTTTTTTGAAATGACTTTTCATAAATCACTTATGAGAGTCTTATGTCAAGGATACCAAGAATGTAGAAGAAGAATAGATGTTTTTTGTTTTATAATTAGATAAAAATCATGTTCATTATCCCCTAAAATATTTCACGTGATATCTCGATAGTGGTACAAACCTCTCCAAAAAAACCATAGAAGTATTTTAGTTATTTTTTAATCAAGATGACGAACACCACAACATGGTGGTACTAATAATATCAATAAAACTCTTTACCACTCCCATCCTATATTGTCCCACCATGGTATGTAGTAAAACAAGGTGTATTAGACCCCATTTTTTAACCACAGTAAGGCTTCATCCATGGTGTAAAGAGGACATGATCCCTATTTCCTCCTCGTCTTCTTATTTCAACATCACCATACCCAATCACCACAATGAACACCATAATTAACATAAATAATTCCTCATTACCAACAAGTTCCCTATCATAGCTCAATTATTACAAAATAAGATGCCACACAGTAGGGTTACAACGTTTCAACCTATCTATATCAATGTTTTCATAACAAAAAATATCTCAATTCACATCATGGACTACAACCTCCAACTCATAGACAACCATGCTGTTGTGATGCCCAAATGTCAACAAAATGGATTTCATAAATTATCACCAATCCAAAACTTCTTTAATATAATATAACAAACAACAACACATAAAAATACATAATTACACATGAATATAATAGAAACATGGGGGTTACATTCTCCCCCCACTGTTCTTTCCATCCACTGAATGATAGTGGTAAGTGTTGTCTCATGAAAATCACAACTACTTGTCGTGAATATTGGTATCCCACACCATGGACTCCTCATGAATCCAGTGATTATACTGAAGTAAATGAACTATATTTTCTTCATTGATCTCACAAGATCTTCTCGTTCCCATTTATAGATACAACATAATGTATAAATCTAATGGATCATTTAACTCAACAATAAAACGATCTCAACTTAATACATAAACATAGTCCATCCCAGACTTCTATAAACAATATATGAGGAGAACATCATTTATTATACTGAATCATGTGGTTAATGTGACTAATAAACAATGAAACCAATTAAAATCACAATATTTAGGGTCTACTAAATCGAAGAGCTATCTAAAATCACATACCCAAGCCATTATTCATCAATCTACAAAATAACCCCATGAAATAAAAAATCTTCATCTTTAATGATAATCGACAAAACAGATAATCTGGATCAACATTTTAATGCCCTGAACATAAATATAAACTTAATAATAATGTTTTTATTTATTATAATTATTATTCTTGCATTAATGTGTATCAGAAAGATTTATTTCAAATTACACTTATGAGAATGGACGATTTTTTATTCAAACATTGTAATATTACCATGATGAAAGGGATTAAAACTACTCAGGAAAACACATCATAAGTCCTTATAGACCAAATTAAATACTAACCAACATCACTATGACCCCGATTATGTATAAATTATCCCGTGAATCCATAAAAAAAGTTACATTAATAGAATTAATATAGATATTCAAAGGAGTGTGGAGAACCATCCTCTTAAAACAAGAGATGACCCCGATCCTTGGAATACTATGAATGTGTATTCATACGGTTCAATATGACAGTTATATGTATCCATTAGGGTGTAACATGACCATTGGGTTTTAAGCCATTGGCTGTGTTTAAATGTATTAATATTTTTAGATCAATGAAATTCTGGAATTCAATTAATAATATGGTTATTAAACATTATTATGTATCTAAATAAGTTAATTATTTTAATGTTTTTAAATAAAATTTTGGGTTAACTGAAATTGTGGATTAATGTTAATGTTTGGATTTTAAATTGTATGACATGTCTATTAAACATTTTTAATTTATTTGTATCAAATTAAAACGATTTTTTAATATTTATTTATTTTAAAAGATAATAACGTGTTTTGTTTCTCCACCTAAATTTTTTTGTTATCTAGAATTAGTTTTCATTAATTGTTGGGTGACACCATAGCCTAATGGGACACCTCATCTATGATGGGGGACCCAGTCAATCCAATTAAGGAGGGTCTTACTAGTGCCTAAGGAGGATCAATTATGCTAGAGTTGACCTTATCAATGATAGTGGAGGAAAGCTACCTACATAGGCCTTTGAATAAGTAATGATTTTTTGTGAGAAGAGGGTGCGCTAGGTCACGCACCATTACGGGAGGGGGTGGGTTGTGTGATAGTGGGTGGAGTCCCATGTGTAAAGACTCTACTGAGTCTGATTGTGTTATCTAGAGATGGAACCACACACTAATCCTTATAAGGCGGTCTTGGAACCGGTTGGGATTAAATGTGGGATGTAGATTCTTCCCCAGAACATGATCCATGACATCTGATCTCACAATGTGAGATCTGACCCATCCACACCAGTTCATCCTTCAAACCCCCATCGTGTAGATTCATCACAACATTTTATTGAGCTTTCATGTCATGATGTTCTAGATACTGATCGCATAACCTATTTAAAACTCGTGGATCCATCGTGGTCATTCGATCAAAGACACAATCTTGTATCAACTATTCATATCCTTTAAAACATGTTGAGACACCACAACTATCCAAAATGATCCTAGAATGAATCACACTAATCCGTTTCCCGATGTAAGACTCCCTTCTAATAAAAAAATTAGGGTTAACCTTAATCCTTAGATAAGACTAGATTAAATCTAAACCACCCAATACTTTCTCCCTTCTTCTTCCTCATGGAGCCACATAAGCCCCCATCCAAGATTTTTTCCACCAGACCCTCTCCATATCCTATTTCTGATAATATAATCTTTCTGTCCTCATCATGATCATTTTAGTCTTTGCCTTTGGTTTAATTTCCAAGAGTGCAGCTATATTTATAACAAACATCCCGATATCTGACTCAAATCCTCCTCCAACTCTCTTTTTATAATCTAAGGGTGTCAATTAACCCTATTATAATTTTAATTTGTGCTAATTGACTCATTTTTGTTTATTCTTAGTTTATTCGGATCAATAATTTGAAATTTGGATTGTTTATAAAAACATCACTTTGTACACACAATGTCCCCTCGAAAAATTCCATTTCCAAGCTCTCTCTTCCTCTCTCTATACCAGAAACACGTAGCCTCCTCTAATCTAAAACTAGTAAGAGAATATGTTTTCATTCATTTTCAGATACTTATTTGATTTTTATGAAATTTAAATATTTCATATTCAAAATTATTTATGATATTATTTATTATTTTGGAATTTTATGTTCTTCATAATCTACATAAATTTATATAAGGGTGTATTCAAATTTCTTACTGTCCTTGATTTAAAATTATTAAGTGAAAATTTTATATTCATTAGTATATATATGTATATAATGATTTATAAATATGTATTTATAAATATTTTTTCTATTGGTTATGTGGTGTTTACAGAACTAAGATATGTAAGAGAAATGTTTTTGTTTTTTTCTCCATTACCATAAAAAAAATTCACCCTTCAAATATATTTTGTTCATTTATAATAGAGATTTCAAAAAAACTTTGGAAGAATTTTAATATTTTTTTAGTATATCTTTCCCAAATTACAAATATGTTATGGATTTTTATCATATTATTTTGAAATTATAATCATGTATATAAGTATGTATACAACCTTATCAATATATCTAACATGAATTTCATAAATGATATGAATTCTCTATTCTAATAATATATTTCTAATGAATTAATGATTTAATATTACTACCATTCTATGTCCATTACCCAAAATTATATATATATGTGTATATACATGAGTATATACACATACACAACTTAATATTTTCAGAATATATATAGATATACATGTTATGGGATTCAATGCCATGTAACTTCTATAAAAATAATTATATTAACTAATTTTTTAAATTTTATATGTATATATATGTTATATATGATTATATGTAAAATCCTTCAAGTAAAACACCTTTGCATTAATTTATCAGCTTCATCATGGTGTTTGTTCTCCTGGGATGGTTCTTTCCTTAAAATTTCAAAGAGTTTTTGTGTGTACAGTCCACACACACACATATAAAAGCATAACCTTTTTTATATTTATAGGTACATATATATATATATAATTACACTTGTATATGCATTTTTCTGTAGAAAACATACGAATAGTTTTTTCCCTCCTTTATTCAGAAATTTTATGTCTTTTTATGTCAATCTCCAAACCTAGGATTTTAAATTCCTATAAACACACTATTTTCTCAATTACATGGGATAATACCTATCATTTTATGTGAAATTATGATACAAGTTATCATTACAAGTGAAGAAAACTTTTTATCCATCTTATAATTTGTTTACTAACCTGCATAAAACAAACCTAATCTTTTCATGGTAAAATACTATTTAACCATTATATAATTTTTTTACTCATCTTCATGAGACAAACCTTATGATTTCATGTTTGAATCCTATTTATGGAAGTCAAAACAAAATGTGCATACTTTTTATTAAATATACACTTATTTAATCATTATATTTATAAATGTCAAGAAAATAAATTAAATTAATTTAAGTATGAGATGAATATTTTTATGATAACCAATATATTAAGAACTAAAATCTTCAAGGTGGTTTGTTACACTTTGTGCTTTTACAGAATTTATATCAACTTTTAATAAGATTAAAATAAATTAAAGTATTATGGGACACGTTTATTTAAAGGTTTAATTTTAATAGACATATAGGAATTATTATGTAATGTGTGAGGTATGCTTTATCCTTTTGAGGCATTAGTAGGTCTCAAGAGACAAACTAGGTCTTAATATGAGGCCTTGAACGAATGGTTATGAATGGTCTTGGCATGAGGCCTTGAATTTTTTTTATTATTTCCCTCAATTAGGGATTAACTTATAATGAATCTAGTAAGTGAAAATCAATGTGATTATTAAACTAGAAAAATAGTTATGTTTATTTGTCATACTCTTCTGAACCAATATTAATCAGCTTTATATTTCAAAGTTCACATGGTTTAATGTTTTATATAAAAAATATATATTCATTTTTTGAAATTCATTATAATGGGGGATTGGTAATTAGTTTCCAATCCTTAATGATAATACAAATTATTTTTATGTGAAATTATGAATAAATATTTTTCCATGTGTGGATTTTTATCTCATCCTCTAGAAAGTAATAGAATGATCGAATTTGTCCATCAACAAATTTTTAAATGGAACTGCATGATTTTTTGTTCAGTATGTTGATATTTTACAATGCATTCTATTTATAACTCCTAAATAATTTTATCAAGTTTAAGCATGAGTTATCCTAAATGATTTTTTAAAATATCTCAAAAAATGGTGAATTTATTTTATGTGAAGTAATAAATTAATGATTTTAATGAATCTACAATGATTTTTTTAAATTTATATATAATTGGATTTATTTTAAAAGACAATACTGGTAATTGTTTTACTCACCGCACATAAAGTAAATTATTTTTACAGGATTAGTGGAAGTGATACTATGAATTCCTGATGTAGAATCATTTCTGTGATTATTGTTTATTAGAATTTGTAAATTTATATTTAACTGTAATATTGGATTCTAACTGTACAATTTTTTTTTCCTCAAATGATCATCCTGTTTTGGTATCTGGTTCCTTACAGTTGGTATCAAAGGAATGACCTAGTGATATTTGGAAAATTTGAATAAAATAGCTAATCTGAGTATGTAATCTTATGTGAAATCCCACTATTAAATTTACAGATGGAAGGTAAGGGTTCGCCAACTAACCTTTTGTAACATCATATAGAGATATTTGTGACCATAATAATCATAACATGTTCCGAAGCATACTAGCATTTCACAAAACAATGTCTAACCTACAAACCCCTCTACCATGTTTCATTCTGCCGAAATATCATTATATTCTACCCAGGATATAGTTATGTCTATCAACATATAAATAATTCCCAATTTTTAGAATATATGAATAGAGGAATGTATCATTAAGGTCTCATACTATGTTTAACTCTTTCTGAGAATTACGTAGCCCTAGAAAACATTTTGGGATGCAACAATGGATGGTGACCTTCGAGTAGCTTATCTATTCCAGGTTCTGTGATTTAGTATGTATGTGAGAGTCTATCACAACAGAACTCTAAATTATGATATAGTTATATAGATATATAAATAATGAGTCCATTCTAAAATATCTCATATCCAAACCTCATATGCCTCCCTCTAGAAACCTGAGTGTTTTTTGGGTATGTTTGACTTTAACTGCTGAAGGAGTATCCGGGATAAATAAATTGACGAACAGAAAACAACATTGATACTCTACCTATGACCATCATTGGATTATCCATAGGGGTAGACACGGTAAATGTATAAATTAAATATCTTTCATTTAATTTTTGTTAATAATTTAATAATAATTAGAACATATTTTCAAGGGACATCGAGGATGATTTCAGATGGTTGATGTTGTGGAAGCGTATGAGTACAATAGAATTTCAAGGGAACAATTCGGATAAGGGGGGGATATTGTAATGACCAAAACATTATTATAAATATAATAATATTTAATTTAGTTATTATCATCATTATTCATGTGTTAATTCAAATTGGAATCTTTTATTTAAAAATATATTAAAGATAATGGTAAAAATTTTATACAAAACTTGTAATATCACTTTGATGTATGAAATTACTACAACTCATGAAAACTCATCGCAATACCTAATAGATAAAAATGGAAGACCACCAAACATCACAAAGAGACTAATTATCTATCCGTCATCCCATGAATCCTCCAAAAGAAAATAATAAATAGTGAGAAGAATACAAAAATTAAAACGAGTCAATAGAATATAGTGCAACATCCTCTTAAAACAGGAGATGATGGGGATCCTAGTAATACTGTGAGTGGGTATTTATATGGTTCAATATGGCCGTTATATGTAGCTGTTAGGTTTTAAATGACTTTTTGGTTTTAAGTCGTAGAGTCTGTTTAAATGTTTTAATATTATAAAATAAATTAAATTATGGGTTTAAATTAATAATATATGTATTAAACGTAATTATATATCTAATTATGTTAATTCATTAATTTATTTAAATAATTTTTTATGTGAAATTATGGGTTTAAATTATGGGTAAATATTTAATGTTTGGATTTTAAAATATTAAACAAGGGTATTAAACATTAGTAATTTATGAGTTTGAAATTAAATTTACATGGCCTGACACATATAACTAGACCTAGTTCATGCAATAGGGGAAACCAGATGTGGAGGGGGGGAATAAAACATGGATATGTGGGTCCATGCATCAGGGGAAAATAGATGTGATACACACTACAAGACATGGTTCGTGAATCTATCACTTTGCAGAAAACATCGAGAATAAAGGGTAGAAAGTTCTGACAAGTGGATATTAGTTTCATTTTTGGAGAAGATCCATATATATACAATAGATTCCTAGAGTAATATCATAAAATAACATATGAAGATGTGTAGATAGTGGACTTGTTGTGAGTGTGATTTATTCTAGGTAACTAAACAATGTCCTAATGCCAATTTTTGTGTATGGAAGCCTCACCATCTCTAGAATCAGACACTCAAATTGGAGAAAAAAAATAAAAAACAGGAGCTAAAAATTTTTACATGGATCATACAGATGACCAATGTTCGTTGGTTAGGCTGTATATTTTAATATTTAACGAGGAATATAGATAGAATAAAAATTACGCTTATTTATAATTTACCACATAGGGGAACATAAATTTATATATATAGTGGATGAAAAATTCAAATTCCAACATCAATATTTTATCAGGCAGTCACCAACTACTAATATTATTCTTATTCCATAGAATCAAACATCACTTGTATTCATAAGGTAGTGCCAACCCATTTTTCAAGTCATCTTCGGGAAATAAGACATATATGGCTGTCACATACCATCCACCAAAATTCAATGGATGGTGATATTTTTCATCAATATTCAAAAACTTGTTATTTCATTGAAATTAATTTCATCTAAGGGAACACTCATAATATCGACCCTACCCTAGAATGTGCTGATAATGTAATTGATTTGGAAATCCATTGGCTTCAACCAGTTTTACACAATAATCTACTAAATTGAATTTACCTCATATTTTTCTATCATTAAAATTATATTCAATGATATAATGGATTCCCACCATCTGTTCAAGGAGGGAATCATCGTCAACTAGTTTTCTATCTAGACAACATGATTTACCAATTCAAAAATGCCAAACAATACATAATATTGGGGGATTTATGATAAAATGGATTGTTTCAAGATGTAATCAAAATAATACCAGTGGAGTTTTCCAAGGTGGTGTTTTTCATACATACAAACCAATTCGGAAAATCCAAGGGGAATTTTATTTCAATTCATTGTCATTTCTATGCTCTTTCTCACATTCCTAATAAGATACATTTATATGAAATCCTTATTTTACAACCCCTTCATAATGGTCAAAACGTTAGATTCTCAAACCATTGGATTTATGGAGTTAGATGATATATAGTAGGGATAAATCTGAATTATCACCAATTCAAAATTGATATTATTTAGAACAAACCTTTATTAGTGCTAAAAAGCTATAAAAGGTGGGTTCTTATATCAGTGCTACAAAAATGTGAAGATAAAATGAACAATTCTACTTTCATAAAATACGCCCTTTATTAGGTATTTTTTATCTATGATAAAGGGATTGTTTATATAATTTACACATAAAATATTTGATAAATGGTATATTCATTAGAACTAATAAAATAACCCATTTATTAGTGTTTTTTTGTGTGCCGATAATGACCAGCCATTATCATCATAGTTATAAACTGATAGTGTCATTTATTTTTTAGTGATGATAGAAGGGGAAATACCTAAAATTTGTTATATATTATATAACATCATATTTTAAAATGTGAATATAATTATATTGATATTGATATAATATATTTTCTTAAATATGATTTTTATAATAGTATATATGTATTTACATATAATATTTATTAAATTTAGTGAAATATGATTTATAAAACAATATAAAATCCATATTAAATAATAATTTTCTAAATAGTTTTGTGTGAAAAATATTTAACTACAATTTGGAGATATAAAAAATTAAAAATTTAATAAGTCACTCAACATATACTGAAAATATTGCTTGAACTTCAAACAACCATAACTTTAAATCTGATTGTCTATTTGGGCAAAAGAAAATTTACAATTGAAACCTATGAAGATATTTCTGAATTTGAAATTGAAGAAACCCGGGTCCCAGTTTTCTTATCTTCCACAAAAGGCTCATTATGCCTCCAAAATTGAGTTTTTAGTTGGGATATCCTAACTTGTAAACATTCGATGATATTTTAGCAACAATTAAGGGGGTTTTCATGTCTTTTTGCAGTGCGAACTAAATTGTTTCCATGGGGTTACATTCATATGGATGTAATTTTGTTGGAATGTTAATATTTTTTATAAAACAATTTTATTTTTAATCAAAAATATATACATATATAGTTTTCCTCAGGTGTAACTGTGAACCCGGGTATTAGTTGTTATTTTTTGTTTTCGTTAAAATTATTTTGAACATGTTATTTTTTATAACTTGAGAACTTCTATATGAACATTATTTATATGAATGGTTATATTTTGGAAAACATTTTGTGGTGGATTACATTGTTTTCTCACACCCTTTATTATAAACCATTGCACATCGGTACTAGGGAATTTGTTACTTATTTTTTGGCTTGGGAATTGGCATCTTAAATGGAGCATGGGGTTATTGGACCTTTCCAATACACCTTCCCATTTTAATAGTTTCTCCGAACATTATTTTTTTCATATTTTAGATCATTTTGTATAATTTCATGACATGTATAGTATTCATTTCATTTATTATGGCATGGTTGATTTTGAATATTTGTTGGATCTTTCCTATATGATATTTGATTCCCTTATCATTATAGATGTACATGATTTCCTTTATTTAAAATTTTTATTTACACTAATATGCTGGAATTTTCTCCCCACTGTACCACCTTATTCTCACACTTCTTCTTAGCTACCTCTATCATAATGTAAGCATACCTATGGTATGACGGTGTTCCAATGGTCTGGGAATTGATGTGTGGTACATGGTGGCGAGGAATTTCATGTTCCCTAGTATAACATGAACTCATCATTATATCTTACATAACATTGGTGAGTATATCATCAATTGGTAATAATTTCTCCCATGTTAGAACAACATTATTATTAAATTTAATTCACTATAAATTTTTTCATGTATGATAATAGAATCACACACCTAACTCAGATTTCTAATCTAGAGGTGGGAGGCTTATAGTTCAAGACCTATATTCATCGAGTAATGATAGATCTAATTCTTTCCATAGATGAGATTTATAATGATATTTTCTTCTACAATATAGATGATGATGTGGACGATGACCCTTGTATGGATGTGTCATATAGTCATAAGATAATTATGGAAGTTCCACATGATGATGTGGAACACGCCGAGTATGTCAAACTTGATCAAATAGAAGCTACTTTACTGCCTTTCATAGATGAGCCACATCCACATGTTATCCTAATAAAGGTCTACGACACATCTCCTAGTGATTTTACTACATGATAACTAACATATTTGTATTATGGTACTGTGATAGAAAGAGATTGGACATTCTTCAAGTCTACATTTTTTCTAACTGAGTAGTTACCCAATAGAAAACAAATAACTTCTCAACATGTGGGAGAAAGTTCTAGCCAACAAGAACTTTCCAACTAGTTGTGATGGTTATAGGATATGAGACATTGAATTAACACTCATTATTCAATTTTCAGTTTATTATTCTCATATTTTGGTCATTATTTTCATCTATATATTTTTTGGAATTTTCTATTGAAAATTGATTTTTATGGTGTGATAGAGTTTAGTGAAATTTTTTCTCAAGGAATGGGGAAATTGGGCATGAACCTTAGAAAAATGTTTCTACTGAGAGAACAACACTAGATAACCAACACTATTAGGCACAGAGTTTGTAAAATCATCATCCTATACTAATGAAGCCTGAGGAATGCTCATAGATGGCACATGTTTTAGAAAATTATGTCTCCAAACATTGTGGTCTACCGAAATTATTAAATATTTGTAATTATTTAGTTCCCCTACTTGATTTATCTCCTTTAACTTATCATTTTAAACCATTTTGGCCACACTTTTAATGGAACACCACTCCCCTTCTCATGTCCCTCATGGCCTTAATTTTAAGTGTATTTTGAACTAGGTTTTTCAAGGAAACTACATTTATGTGTCTCATCTCTCTACTTTATGTCTTATCCTCTATTATTTCATTATTTTCATACATCCCAAACGTTGGGATGTCCTATTATTAGTCTAATCCGAACTATATGGAATGGGTTTTATGATTATGTTTTATTCCTTCTTCTATAGAGCCCCCTATATAATCTAATTTATAATATCAATAGGTTTTTGGAGGTTTCAAGGAAAGTGGTAGGTTGTTTCATGTTGCACCATTTTTTGACAGGTGAAATGTGCATGCTTTTATATTAAATTATTATTGAAATCGGGTTCAGTGTATAATGGGGTGATTTCCATGGTGATGTAATGTGAGTGCATGGTATTTGAAATGGAATTACCGTATGGAAATTGTTGGAAATGATGTGCTTTGATATGTGGTGTTTTTTATTATGTAAAAGTTTATTTTACGACTTGATACAAATAATTTTTCAAGTTTCAACAGATTTAACATGGTGAGAGATAAATCAAATATATCTTTTTCGATTCGATGGAACCTTTAAAATATTGTACATGATGTGAATATCATGTCCAATGAATTTTCCACCCATATATTGATGTAGAGAAACATGAAACATGAAGAGGATCATTTCATGTGAAATTTTAATCAATTTACTTTGATCTGAATAAATAAATACCTAGTGTTAGTATATTTCATTGATGAAGATGTTTCGCAACATTTGAAAGGGACATTTTGGATTATCATTGTTGCGCTTTTAGGATCCTCGTGTAAATTCCCTATAGTCTTGATACATATGTGCTCCTCATAACTTCAAACCACACATATTTATTTTCAAGTGTTATTCCTCATGAATTTTTCATCTTAATCACTCTCACTTTGGAATTTTAATATTGTCTCGTGATTTTCTTGTACATGACAAAGAGAGAGAAATAAGAGTTGAGAGAGGAATCTATCGATACATTGATTCAAAATTCCTAATTAATCGTAAACAATTGATATAATCTTCTATTTATAGATCATAGATTTAGGTTAAAATTTTATTTAATTGAATAACATCCTTTATATAATATTATAATCTTTAACATACCCCATTCCATATAATAATAATATTACTATTATTTTATGGCACGAGATGACTTGCTCAATGAAAAATTTTATTCTACCATCTTTTAAATTAAAATTTATTATCAGATGAGATCTTGGTACAGTCGAACTCCACAACATTTATTAAATTAATTAATAAATATTTTATTCAAAATCTAGTAAATTAATATTTATTAAAATAATCAATAATTAATAATTTTATTATTCTAAATCAAATGATTAAATATTTATTTTATATTCACATAATCAAATAATTAGTTTATTAATAAGAAACAAATATCTATTACCTTGTCATTGTTATAGTTCAATAAAACTAGAGTAAAATTAATTCTTAGTCTTGACTATACTATTCATTTTAATAATTAAACACAAATAGAATTTAATTGATATTAATTTAAACACATTTTTTGTGATCCCTTATGATTATTAATCATTAGTATTAATTGGGATTTCCTAAATTCCAAGATTATTCTCTATCAATGGGTTAATAAACACAAAATAAAGAAAAAAATATCACACCATTAAAAACCCCAAACCATATCCCATTATATTATATAATATGTTTTTCTTAATATCATATCATGAAGGTTTCACAGCCACGTCATTAACCTATATGCTTGATAAATGTTTCTTTAACAATATAAAACACACTCATCATCGCACCATGGACATGGAATTTAATTTGATAGTTATATTTAAATAAAAGGGTCATGACATCAACATCTATAAGATGAAATGGGAAATCTGTTACATCAATTATTATTAATAACACGTCACTTGTGAAACACCCAATGTATCCAACATCACCATAAACTGTTATCGTCATGGTTTATAAAGAACATCTACGTGAATGTGTCATAACATATGTTAATAAAAATATTAAATTATAAGTACCATTATACTCATTTGTCAATATTAATATTTGATGACACATAAATATAATTAATTTCAATAGGAAGGTCTATTATGAAAATAATCCACTGTGGTTATTATTGAGTGTGAAATTTATGAGAGGAATCATCATCCACATTATTGTAATATATTAAGTATTACAAAAAATAAATGTAATTTCCATGTGTGTCATGCTTGGGTCATTAGAGGGATCCTACACATAATGTGATCCTACAGCCAATGTACATGAAATTATTGAATTTGAACCATGTTTTACCTAAATAATGTAAAAGATAATCTTTCTATAGTTCTAGAAAATACTAGTATTAGTGGCCCTTTATTACAAGTGTTATTGGTGACATTCTATGTGAGTATACCTTGTGTTATAGGGATATTTTTGGATCCATTATTTGTCAATTATACATTGTTTTTATTTTCTACTTAGCTTTGTATGCAACCTTTAAACTTGTGAATGGTTCCTTATTTAGTTTTTATGAATGATTAATATAAAGCATTATGATGATGTTGAATTTTGTGATTGGAAAATCATTCCTAATTATTTTCATTGGTAGTAAATACAACTAATATTTTATCATTTTTATATGTTTTCCAATGTTTTTATCACTATCAATTTATAAATTTGATCTTATTTCCATCAATTTTGTATTTATGTTATGTTTTGTGATAAAATTTAAAAATTTCTTAATTTTAGAATTTTGATAGATTTTCATCCAATTTTTATTTTACGCATAACTTTTAAAATGTTTTTCCATGTAGAGTGATAATCATTTGATACAGTATTCTATTATTTTTGGTCTTCAACATATTCTTATAAACCTATATTGGATTTTAAAATATAATTTCTTGAAATAATAGATCAATTTTAAAAAGTGTTGTGAATGATTGAGTGGACCTTACCAAATTTTATATGGAATAACTTAGTATAAAGAAAATTAAGTTAAGTGATTACAAATGGAAATGAAATATAATTAAAATTAGTGGATAAACATTGAATATCATAGAGTTATTCATTTATTAATGTGTCCATTGGATGCTCAAAATTGGATTAAGATTTAGAAAACATTCAGAATGAATAAATTTATACACTTAATGAATCATATCATTTTCTACACATGGAGGATGAATTGTTTTTTTAGAAATGAGAATGATAATTTGGAACAAATTTCTAGAATACCACTTTTTAATATTAGACCATTAATGGGGTATAACATGTACAATATTTTGGAGAAAGGATTATGGAGCCAATATTTATCTCCATATTCCTATTAAAATACATCACCTCTCATTCTAAAAATGTATGAAACTATTTGTGTCCATTATCTATTTTCCTGTATTTCCTATTAAATTTAATAGAAGAATAAATTTTTAATATATTTCACTATTCTTATTCATCTCATTAACTTATTTTCATATTTTGTGTTTCTTCCATTTTTTTCTCCCATGTGATCTCTTATACTCGTGACCCTGTGTATCTCACTCGAGGAATTTACTATGGGTTAAATACAAATTATATCCTGATTAATTGAAATTATTTTTTATTTTTTATTATTTTTATAGAGCTAGGTTGATGGGGATATTAGTGGGTATGGAACCTTTGTTTCTCTACTTTCCACCTGAGGATTAACATTCTCTTCAGCAATATTTTCCCTCGATCGAGGATGTAGATGTGTGGTCTATTTAAAAATTATGAGTGCACTATATATTCATAGCTATAAGTAGAAGATTATATTACTGAATACAATATAGTGTGTTCATTATGTAAATTTGAAACTAATATAGAGACGATAAAGGTTCACTCTATGTGTTCTCCTTGAAGGATAAATTTTTTGATTAACAACAATTTTTTTACATCTATTCTATTTTCTTTTCATTTATATATATATATTAATATTTATTTTATATTTCAGAAAAATATTCACAATATTATTTAGTTTTATATTATAGAAAATATATATTGTAGAAATATAAATTTTATGTTTTGTGAGATGGCTCCATAAGAACGACCATGGGTGTGTACTATATTTCATGCATATATGAATAAAATATAAAACTGGTTTTCATGAAAAATAGATTCGCATAAACTTGGAGATGTTTCCTGGGAAGCACAAACCATTCAAAATTCATTTAAAAAATTAAAACAAATAAAAAAATTCAATAAAAAATTTAGAAATTATATTTTTTTATTATTTTTTCAAATTATTGTATCATTAATTTATTAAACAATTATCCACAAGTTAAAGACCCAATTAATACCTCACCATTTTTCATGTAGGATGATGTTTCTATTATCATTATATTGTTGCTTTTATTTTGTAAATAAAATAATTAGGATCATGTTTTCAAGGAATTCATAGCTGGCCTGAGAGTGGACATGAACCAACAAATTATTTAAGTGATGTCCTGGGAGCTGACTGAGTTCTCCCATTACATTCAAAAAATTTATTATGTGTCCAATGTCTAAGAAGATTACCCCTTAATTGTTCCTGAAATTTTTAAGGAAATACATGATTTTTAGGCCTGAATCGAGGGCTATCAACAAAACAACCATCTCAATGATGAAATCAGTGAGTTACTGAATGAGATAGAGTGGGTCCATGATGAGGAGGACTTCGCTACTGAGATACATGTGGGAGATAATAAATATCTAGTTAAATTTTAGAATGATTATGAAATATAATATAAACCAAAAGACCCTAAAATGTAGACGATCTAGTACCCTTTTATGTCACATTACCCATGGAAGAGGTAAATTAGAGGAAAGGATAGAAGAGCACGACTACCTGATTCCATCAACTTAGACTCACAGTCAATAATAACATATCACTAAAGAAGCTGTTGAAATAGAACCAACTCAAGGAGGTTAAAATTAATTTAAATCTAACTTCTCCGATTTCATCCAATCTGATTTGAGTATAACTTCTTATGATTTTGAATTTCTACATTTGTTAAATCCTTGTTGTTCTATATAGGAAGATGAAGAATCTAGACCATTACCCATTGATGAATACATAAAGCTACATATTATCGATGAAAAAATATTTGAGGAAGCCCATGAAGAAATAAAAGTGGTTGATACCATGGAAATCATAAAATATGAAACTCATTTTGAAAGGGAGAATATGTTTGTTTATTCAAATTTAAATTTTGTTCAATTAAAAAAGACCTTCATACATTGCCTTTGAATATTCAAGTCATGAGGCCCAAATAGATCTATAATTGTAAAATGAAGATAATTTTTAACAATTATAAAACAATAAGAAGGATAATTAATCCTTCACCCTACCCCCACAATGAAAGTAATAACTAATTGTAAAGTGGGAGGATCTGGTGTAATCTGTCAATGGATCATTCCTCGCCAAGAAGAAAGATATGGAATCAGAGAAAAGAAAAATGTAGTGGAAGAAATCTAAGAAAAATGATCCACCGATAAACTATTGATATTAGATAGTACTTATATATAGTGGAAAAAAAATTCATTTCCTAGTTGGGGGATTCTACTAATTAATAACCCTTTTACAATCTATCTATGATTTTAGATTTCAATTTCATTATAGGGATTATTCTATCATGTATCCCACTCTATTTAATATTTTTAAGATTATGTAACATGATCCTTTTTCTTAATTATGCAATTTTTTTATAGGTTCATGATGGGAGAAGGTAATCCCAAAATAACTGAAGGAAGAGGAATTAGAATCGTTGGAAGTGTATTTAACTTTTAATTTTTATCATTTAAAATCCGTAATTTTTTTCATCTAAAAACATGTTTTTAGATTTATATTGGAATTTCAATCCCTCTCTAGAGTTATTCTATTCATTAAATATCTATGAAACATGAGTTTCATCGGAATATATATATTAAATGTTTTCTATTTTAATGATAATGATATTGATGCTTTAAAATAGAGAATTTGATAATTAAAATGAAAAAAGGATAAAAATGAGGGATCATGATTTGTGGTAATTAATATATTATTTCAAATGAAGTTTCCCAAATATTATTCATCCTTTTAATTTCTATAATTCATGTGAATTGATTTTTTATTATCAATAATACTTTGAGAAATTACCCCAAATCACATGTCTCATTCTTGGGAAGATTTATTGACCAAGCACTTCCTATTTCATCATGACCGTATTTCATGTGTGGTCCTGGGAAATGCCTCTACAATAACTTATATTTTATATTTTTAGAGATATGAGAATGATTAAACACATTTAAAATTAATGAGGTAACTTTTTATAAAAATAATATATATAAAATATCACAAATAAATCAATCCTTATTTAGCCAATAGAGACCATGAATGATATTTATAGGAATGGTCCATGTTACAATCTTTTTGTATTCATTCAAAGTCTCCTATAAGTGTTTTCCAAATATTTTAAAATTGATGTGTGGTGGTTAGTAAAGACATGGTGGAATGATTGATATGAATTAAAAAAAATATTGGGGTTATTATCTTGGGAATAAATTAAGGTTGTTAATTCATTCATTTTAACACCCCAAATTCAGAATACTAGAGTCGGTACATTATTTTATTTCATTAGAATGATTAAATGAAATCAACCATGAAAGGACCGATCAGTATAGTAGTCTGGGATAATATAATACAAACATGATCTTTATATTACAATTCAATAAATAAAAAAATGTAGATAATAATTTGAGAATTCCATTATTTACATAGCATCACCCTTCTTTTGTTTCATAATAAAAATCTTCACATAATTGGAAAAAGCATAATAATGGGGTGATCTAAGATTTTCAGTTATGTAAAATAATACAACAAAAGCTATCACGAATAAGAATAAACATTTATGGCAAGGTATATAATCGAAACACCAGACATTCAAACATAATCATGATAATAATATGGAATGAGTAAATCACATAATTCCATATAGACATTCACATGGACATTCTACTAGTCGAATAATCACCTGTAATGCCAATAACTAATATCATTATGTGGGAATGAATTATTTCGGACATCATAAACATATCATCAAGGCATCATCTAAGACATAATACATAAATGGGAAAAACCCCAAACCAGTTTGTCTCAGGATATCATATCGTTGCATCGAGGGGATATAGAAGGATCTGCCAATCACATACTATTTCCATTGAATTATTTATATTAAAAGGGTGAATCATAACCAATATAACCAATCATATTTAAACTATCAAATGAAATTTCAATACATTAACAATAAACCATGAATGGTATCAAAATTGAACATCTATAGTCAAACTTATCGCAGACCCTTCAATAAAATAAGATAGATTTTATCATATGAAATACAATTCAATTAAGCATAAAACCCATCAATGGATATTTACATAGATATAAATTATCTAATAAAATAATTAAAAACATATGGATATAAATACCCCTTTTATATTGAATTTTTTTAAAAAGGGGCATGAAATTTTTAAAGGAATAATATTTAGTGACAAAAATCAAGTAAGCCTGTAATGGAATTTTTTATAATGTTTTATAATTTAAAAATATAACTTCCTTCTTTATTTTTTTGAAAATGTCATAAAGTACCTCATTTGGAAAATGAAAAAAGTACCCTATAAAAACATTAGATAAAAAATAAATATTTTTTAAAAATGTCATCAAACAATTGTAGAAGAATAATAAGAATATTTTTCAATACATTTTTTAGAAACATGGACATTGAAGATAAATATGTTCTAGTAAATACTTACGTATAAACAATCTCAAATTATAATGATATTGCGAAATTAACCCTTACAATAGGTCCAATTTCAAATTTATATAACCAAACATCATGTATAGTAGTTTCAAACAAATTATTAACTAGTACCAGAATCATTATAATATTTATGATATCATATTTGATTAATTTAGGGCATTATATGACCAATTTATCAACAATACAATGTTAATGCACCATTTAAGGTTTCACCAATTTGTTTATCATACATGTTTTGACTTTTTATTCTTGATCTGCTTATATAGATTATTATTTAATTTGTTAAAAAAATCATAAACATGATTTATATGACATATATATTCAGTATACAAATATAAATAAGATAGGAAATGGCATGCACCATCAATGGATATGGTATGACGTATATACACATGAAGGTTGGTTCAAATTTATTATCATATTGAATAGAAAAAGGTAAATGACATATATGTATATATATATTATTCCATTATAAATATTATTTCATATAATTATATTTATTAATTATATAAATTTTTATAAGAATAATTGAATGTTTATAGGGAGAATGAATCTAGTCACATCATTGAGATAATAGGTCTTATGTACGAATTAGCAACATTATCATTCCCTTAATGGTAAAGTGGTAAGGAATTGGATGGTATATTAGTTATAAAGAGTCAATATCAGTTATTATTTATTATTTATATCTATTATAATAATTTATATACCCATCCAAATTTTTGGGTTATGAAAAACAAACTATACCACATCATGGGGACGGTAAGCCGCACATACACACGCATGGTGATATTTTTTTAGGATGGATAATTAGTGATATTTTGATTTCTCATAATCATAATAACATATATACATAAAGAATATGTTGTATTTTTTAATTTAGTCTATAAAAAACCTTGGAATATGAAGGATAAGAAGATGTGAACTTAAATTAATTGTTAAAACAATTACCTCTTATTCAGTGGTATTCATTTGGATCTCCACTTAGGGACACTAGGGTTGGTATTTTAAACTACCAGGATCTCTAGAACATAAATAAGAATATTTATAAGAGAAATTGGTAGGATTTTCTGAATGTAAAAGGCTCAATATGGTGTGAGTATTTGAGGGAGGAGGTACACTATTATAAATGAGGAGAGGGGAACTTTAGAAAATATCAAAATATTTAGAATAATTTAAATTAAATTTTGATTTAAAATATATTTGGAGGGATTTATTTATAATATAAAATGTATATGGGTTGAAAAATTCCCATAGAATGTTTTTATACATGTTTAGTTCCTAATATTAACAATATTTTTTTCATTAACTCGTAGTTAAACCGTTTAACTCTTATAATGATAAGTTGGATTTTTACTTTTTAAGGATAATGTAGTTTCTATAAAATTCTTAACAAACCCCAAATGGATCATTTATGACATATTAAACCTTATTATATTTAATTGGCCGAATTTTTAGATTTTTATGTATTTTTTGATTTTATAAAATATTATTTAATTTAAAGTATCAAATATGTAGATTTCATTTATATTCATTATTGTTATTTCAAATAAACTAAAAATGATAAAATCATTCCAAATATTTTAATAAAAACCTAAATTTCCTTTAAAATTCTTTTATGACAATAAATATCCCATATTATATTTATTTTAATATTTTTAATATCAATTATTTGATTCTTCCATTATTTAAATAATTAATATATCATCATTATGTAACCATTTAAGTTAATTATTATATAAAAAAATTACAAATATAATATCACAATGAATATATAAATTTTTTATTTCAAATAAATATATATAAGTTAATTTATCTGTTTTATAACTCTATATTAAAAATGGTATAGTTATTTACAATTTGAGTATGACATTTTAAAATTATCTTTAAAAAAATATAATAAATGTTATACTCTCACCCACGCTGTTAAAAATGGTTATAATTTCATCTAATGGATTATTTTATATGGAAAAAATTAAAAAATAATATTAGGTTTCATTTGAGGTTAATTTTATAGTATTATAATATTATTTTTATCTTTATTTAACTGATTTTCCTTTAATCATGGTAAATAGAAATTTTCTAATGTTACTATTCATAATATTCAAAAATTAATCTGATCTTATTTGAATACAAAATTAATACTAATTAAAACCAAGTATATTCATGTATCTAAATGAAATTTATAGAGGTGGATAAAATAAATTTAATGAAATTCCAATAGACATGGAGAGAAAGTGATTTTTTATAAGAAATGATCAACTGTTCAATATGTTTTTATCTAATTTTATATGAAATTGATTTCAATGAACTATATTGGAGGAAAAGATAAAAATATGATAAAATTATATTTTAAAACTATTCAAAGATATAATTTATCTCTATAACTAATTTTGATGAAAAAAGTTCTTTTTAATTAAAATAAGATGTTTACTAATTCAAATTAAATTTATAAATGTGTAAAAAATTGGATATAAATTTGGCTCTCTACTAAAAGGTGACAAAAATGCCTTTAAAAAAGTATTGTCTTTTACTGAATAAAATTGGATTCATTATTATCTAATGCCGATAAAATAATTGGGATGATGTTAAAAAAATTCATTAAATATATATTAAATTAATTTCATAATTTAGTAAATACTATTCATTCTGGCTGATGTAACATATATGTTATAAGAGTTGGGCTTAATTAATTATATTTATTTGTATACCAATGTTCACATAAAAATGGAGTTATGTTGAACATATTTTAACGATGATATTAAATAAAAAAAGAAACATTACATAAAATATTGGGGTGTTTCATTCCACCCTCTAATAAATTTATTTCTCATAATTAAAATCTAGAATTAAAAATTAGATGTTTATCTTTTCAATATATATTTGACAAAATCCCACATCGGAAAATGGATTAATGAGACCTCCACATTAAAATAAAGAATGGGAAGTATGTAAGTCACTTGAGATATCAATTTCTGGGGTTTCAAGTTGTAAAACATGGACATGGATGAAAACTCTGACCATCATGTTCTGATGGAGAGTGATAGAGAGCATGGTCAGGATAAAGGTAACATTCACAATGCTATAAATCTACGATGATTTATGAGACCATTTGATTCATTTGAAATGAATCTACTTGGATGACATTTTTTCAAGATATTTACCCTATAGTTAATTAATTAATTTATATCATCTATTAAGAATATAAGGAAACATGCTTACATGAAATTTAGAGATTCATACTTTAATCAATTTCTACCACAAACTCATCTTTTTCTCCAAATGAAGAGTATTCGAGAATAATTTTTCAATCAGGAGTTACTTTTATAAATCATAATATCCATGATTCATTTCCTTCAACCTTTAAATGATATCAAAACCAAAATGGTTAACCTAGTTTATCCAATTTGATAAATCATACATTAACCCAAAGCAATAATATATTACATTTAGCTTTGTCCATTCTAAAATTAAGACTCATCCATAATACCTTAGTTGAAATTCATAGTCCAAAAATTTAGATGGAGGGTAACTAAATTTCCAAAATCAATATAACATAACATTTTCCCCAGATATCGTAATGCATATCTTTTGTCACATACTAAATATATGAAGTCCTTTATCGCCTTAAAAAATTAATGAAAACATACATCATTCAAAATCCAAAAAGAATAAGTATTAGAATAAATCATTATATATCACATGATTCTTATATCCAGAATATAATTAAATTATTCATGAATCAGAAAATAAAAATAAATTAATTTTTCCACTTTGACTATAGTATCATCATAATATTGACCATGATCCCTTTTTTGAGTAATATTTCCTTGTTTTTTGGGCACTCATTTTCATAGTTTGATATCTTATTAATGTTGGAACATTTTACATTTACAACTTTTTTCATTCCCTTACAATCATAAGATTGTTGAACATTTTCTCCATAGTTGTAATAAACTCACATTTCCTCCAAGAATGTGTTTGGGTGCTTCTTACCACAATTATCACATGTGGGGAAATCAGTTTCCCCCATTTCCATTTATCTACCTCTTGATCCATAATTCTATTCTATTATGTTTTTACCATAATGTTATAAGGCATAGTGAATTAATTCCCTATCTTTATAGAACATGAGGTTACATCTTCAAATGACAAGAATATTTGGGAGATCAATTCATTTATGAGGAATGACTTTACACCGTAAAATAAATAATCAATCATACTTCATGGGATATATATACAGTCTATAGAATGCCTTCATATCCCATTAAATTGGGTTTTATATTTAGTAACATTCTCATCTTCCTATTATCTCAGACTCAGAAATTTCCTCTATGTTTTCCTGTTGATCATGAGGGAATATTTTTCTAATAGAATTTCCTTAAAATCCTTATGTTACAAGATTGAAATTCGGTCCCCTCCCCCATTATTTTGAATTAATAATCACCATCGATCCTCATATCTAAAAATATGATAAAATACCAAGATAAATTTATCTCTTTTCATGCATCCCATATAGAGAAATATGTTTTCTAGGGAACTTATCCATTTCATAGACTCAAATGAATTTTTATTCCCACTGAATATTGGAGGTTGTTGTCTCACGAAGTTGTCTAACATTGTTCCTCCATGTTGTGGATCAAGATGCTCCAAATGGGTAAGGTTACTGTTCGTACCTTTAGTCACATGTCCCGGTATAGTTATATTTTTGTCTGAACTATTTTCAGTTCTAGATCCAACATCATTATATTCTAGTGTGGGGAAATAACAACATGGATTACATGCGTTGATATTATTTCCAATCCTGCCACTATGTCACATTTTTAAAAAATGTCTTACACTATATTAGATCATAATATTATGAAACATAATGTATAATCATGAAAATAATGAATCACATAACCAAAATTGATCATTTATGAATAACTAATCTATAAATTATAATAGTTATATATTTTCGTAAATAAACAAATTTAAATCCTTTATAATGGTTTGTAATGAAAATGTGAACTATCATAAGAATATCCCACGGGAGTGTTCAACCATGTGCGCAATAAGGATCATTGTCATGTACTATGTTACACCATGTTGGGCTTGACTCACTTCGAAAATGTTGATACCCCAAGCTACATCTATTCAAGAACAAAATTCACTTTTAATATCTAGATAGGGATTTTTTGATAAGTTGAAGCACATAATCTCTTTCTTCCCTAAATTATTGGATTTTTTTTCAATGCTTATCCTCAATGTCTATCTTATGGTTATGTCCCCGAATATCTATTTTATTAATATAGTTTCCAATGTTTCTATTATATTTTCCTTGATACCAACTATAACTCCCTGACCCTAGAATCCTAGATCGAGTGAATTATTTTATTACATTGGCAAGTTTATAGGAAATAAAATCCCGATGGACTAATCAGTATTGCAGTATTGGAAAACAGATTACATGCATGAACCTTACATTACAATTCAAAAAAAAATTAAAAAGTAGGTAATCCTTTAATAAAACAATTATTATCCTATATTTACACATCATATTATTGATAAAACACATATTGGCATCATAAGAAAATAAATCATAAGAAAGTGGTGACATCAGATGCCATGTAAGGGTAAATAATATAGTAGAATCTATCACAAATAACCATAAAATTTCTAGGATAGGTATATAACTGAAGAAAAATCTTTTTAAACATAATAATGATCACCATATGGAATTAATAAATCGAATAATTCCATATAAATATTCACATGTATTTTCTACTAGTTGAATAAACATATGTAATATCAATAATTGATATCTTAACGAGGGAAAACATCAGGCCGAACATCATAAACATACCTTCAAGGCTTTGGCCAAGACACCATTCTTAAATGCATTGAAATTTAAAATAGTTAATATCATGAGACATACCGATGCATCGAGGGGATATAGCAGGCCACACCCATCAGTTACTAGGTCCAATTCATTCCACATATGAAAATGGTAAAACATAACAAACATAAACATTCATATTTATAATATCATATTTATTGTTAATATATTAACCATAAACCATGAATGGTATAAAAATAGCACATCAACAGTCAAACATATCATAAACACTTCAATACAATATGATAAATTTTATCTCTATAATTCTACTTTAATTATTAATGAAATCTAACAAATTATGTTGATTTATATGGAAATAATATAATAAAATCCTTAAAAACTCCTTTGAGAGAAAAAAACTTTTATATTGAAAATAATTTTAAAGGGGTGAAAAAATTCAATAGAAAAAACAATAAATGTAAAAAAAATTCTATTCATTTAATGGATGTATTGATAATTCTGTATAAGTTAAATAAAATAAAATTCCTACTGTATTTGCACAAAAAGTTCATAAAGTAACTCATTTGGAAAACGCCAAAATAATTCCATTCAATTTTTTTAATAAAAAGTGAATATGGTGTAAAATGAATTTAAATAATTTTAGAATAATTTTAATAATATTAGAAAATACATTTTTATGAAACATGGACATGGATGCGAAATATATACCAAATAGTTCTTCTTTTTAAACAATCTCGTATGAAAATGTGATAGGGAAATTAACCCTTATCAAATGAAAAATTCCCTATGTATGTGTCAGAAAAATCTATATAATGGTTTTAAAAATATTAATATCTTGTAAAAAATTAAAATAGTATTTATGATATCATATATGGTTCATTTATGACTTTATATTAACAATTTATTAAAAATTCCATGTTATTGCAATGTTTTGGGTAATAAAAGCATTATTTATCATATGTGTTTTGACATGTTATTTTTGATAATATTCTATAGATCATGATTTAATTTCTTATAGAATGTAAAAAATTATTTATATATCATATATAATCGGTATATATAAATATAATATATGAAAGGGAATACACCATTTATGGAGACGGTTGGCCGTACTTACCCATAAACATTGCTTTTGATATCATATCATACTGAATGGAAAAAGGAAATTGAAATTTATGTATGTATGTATATATATATTATTGCAGTAGAATTATTATTTCTTATATTTATATTTACTCATTATATAAATATATATAATCATTTCTAAATGGTTAACGTGGAGAATGAATCTCATTATCTCGTGGACACGGTAGGTCGTACGTATGAATGAGCGATAATATCGTTCTGTTAAAGGAAAAGTGGAAATGAATTCGACTGTATAATATTTACACTGAATCAATTTCATGCCATATTTTTGATATAGAATCTTATATTTATCAATATACCGATCTAAATAATGTGGTGATGAAAAACAAATTATACCAGTGTGGAGATTGTTTGACTTACAGACACATGCATGGTGATATTGTTTTTCATAGGATGGATAAAATGATGATTTTTGTACCATAATCATAATAACATCTCAAAATAAATATGATACTAGAGTAATTACTTTATTATGTAAAATACATATTAACTGAATGTAGATGAAGAAATTAACATAAATGAATTGGTAAAACAATTACCATTTATTTGATTGTCTTCATTTGGATATCCTCTTAGGTACATGAGGGTTGGTATTTTTAGAATTCCAGGACTTGAAGAAAATAACTATGAATATTGTTAGGTGAATGTGTTAGGGCTTGGTAATGATAGAAGGCTCAATGTTGTGTGGGTAATTGATGGAGGATATACCCTTTTATTATTGAGGTGAGGGACACTTTAGTGAACTCTCAAAATATAAAATTAATATAAATTTATTTTCAATTTCAAAAAAATTATAGGGAGTTATTTCGAATATAAGTTGAGTATGGGTGTGAATCCTCTCATTCAATGATTTTAAGACATGTTTAGGTAACAGTAATAACCTTATTTTTTGCTTTATCCCTTAGTTAATCCATTTAACTGTTATGGTGACAAGATGTATTTTTAATATTTTTGGTTAATATAGTTACTATAATATGCGAAAAGAACCAAAAATTGTTCAACGATTACATATTTAAATTTATTAGAGTTATTTTTGATAATTTTAGTATTTATGTATTTTATATCCTTTAATAAAAATATTATTTATTTTAAAGTATTTTTTTGTCATTTTTTATACTATTCATTCGTTGTTTTTTTAAATATCCTAAAAACATGATAACATTGAACCAAAAAATTTATTAAATACCATAAATATCTATATTTTCTAGAAAATTCATGTATTGAATTAACTATCTCAAATGATATTTATTATAATGTTTTTAATATCATTTATTTTATTCATCATTTTTAAATAATTACCGCATCAAAATAATGTCACCATTTAAGTTAATTATGTTATAATTCAAAATTATAAATTAATTATCAGGATATAGATATACATTTTATATATCAAATTCATGTTTATGGTTTAATTTATATTTTTTTAAGCATATAATAAAAATGATTTATTTAATAATAATTTTACTATGACAATTTTAATATATCTTTTTATAATATATAATAAATGTTATACTCTCACCCATGTGGCCTAAAGGGGTTATATTTTTATCCTAAGTTTGATTTTGGTCAAATTCACTCTCCGAATGATAGTAAGACAAGTATTAGGGTCATTTAATAGTATTATAGTATTATTTTTATTTTTAATTACCTGATTTACCATTAACCATGGTATATAGAATATTTCTAAAGTTACTTTTAAAAACAAAAAAATTAATTTGAATCTATTAGACTAGAAATATCATATTGATTAAAACATTTTATATCTTTTTTTTAAATTTTATTCATTGATGTGGATAAATTAAATTTAATTAGAATTCCCCAAACGTGGTGAGAAATAGGATTTTAAAGAAATGATCAAATGTTCAATCATTTTATAAATCTAATTTGTTTCATTAAATTGATTTAAATGGCCTAAATTGTATTAAATGTTAAAAAATGTCATATTTTCATTTTAAAACCAATCAAAATATAATTTAAAACTATAAATTATTTTGATCAATGACGTTGTTTTTAATTAAAAAGTTGGTTGTTTTTTACTATTAATCAAAAGATTAAACTTATCAGAAAAATACCAAATTTTCAAACAAAGTAATTTTTTGGATCCTAAATTAAATTAATAATATTTTTTATACAAATAATATTTGCAAATGTTTCAAAAATTATATTTCAAATAGGTTCTCCATTAAAAGGAGATAAAATTTTATTTTAAAAAATATTTTCTTGTAATGCGTAAATTTAGAATCATATTAATTTTATATAAATAAAATAATTTTTCTGAATGAAAAAAATTTAAAGAAAATTTATAATTTAGAAAATTTATAAATTTATTAATATTATTGACTATCACTGATGTAAATGGTTGGTTATAACAATCCTGTTAAAATAATGATATTTAATTTCATACCATTGTTCGTTTAAACATAGTGTTCTGTGTAACATAAGAAATAGAAGAGATTAAATTTAAAAATAGTCATACCATAAAATATTAGGGTGTTACATTAATTATAATTAATTTTCCCCAATTTAATTAAAAAAATGGAAATAAAAAAATAACCATAAATGTGAAAAATAGGATGGGATTTGGGAAAACCAAAAATAACCATTACTAGAACTATTATTTTTATCATATGTGGATAGGTGGTGGAAGTGAGTTTTTGTAACGACCCAATCTTTTTGAGTAGTATATTAACTTACTCTTAAAGATTTAATAAGATGTTAATGGTTAATGCAGAAAGGGGAGTTGATGGCTTCATCCAGTAGACTCAACCCTTATGAAGCCCACTTATCAGAGCTTGGGAAGGAGGTAGCATCTGTGGGCTTCGCTTTGGACCAAGCCCAAGCCGAGCTCCAGCGTGTCAAGCTTGAACGAAAACGCTTGCAGGAGAAGTTCAAGTTAGTGGAGATTGCTACTAGGGCAATGTTATCTGAGCCTCCCTCAGATTCTCTCACCATATCACACCTTACACTTAGGTCTTATGCCAGTGTTATAAGGGGCTATGTGATGAGACCCTAGTTTCCTTGTGTAATTCTCTTGGGTGAATAAATTGAGATTTCTTCCTTTAGTGATGTTTGTGAAATTTCAAATATCTAGATAATTTTAGAATGTATTTTATTGATGAATTTTGAAAAAGGGATATTTTGAAATATTTATGTAAACCCTAAATAACTAATGATGTGTAATGATTTTCAAAAAATGGTCTTCTACAAAAGTGTTCATTAAGGAATTTGGAGTCTAATAAGATCAACTTAATTTTTGATGAATAGTAAATTATGAATAGTGATTTTACGCTTAGGATTAGTAATATGACCAAATGGATTAGTAATTTCACTCAAAGAAAGTTTTAATATAATTTAGACACCTAGATTAAGTAATGTGATTCAATAAAATGGGTAAATAACGGTTTCATAAATTATTATTCAAGTATTAGTTTTTTCGGATGAATAGTGTTTTTTAATTAAAAATTTAATTAAAAATAATTAGAAAATTATTTTTATAAAAATGACTTTATTTTTGAACTCAGAGCATCGATATTATGTTATGGTAATTTTGGGGGTTTTTTCTGAAAAAAATGAATTTTCGATGAATAGTGTTTTTATTTAAAAATTAAATTAAAAATATTTAGAAAATTATTTTTATAAAATGGATTTCATTTTTGAAATCAGAGCATTGATATTTGGTTAAGGTGAAATTTTGGGTTTATTCTGAGAAAGTTGAATTTTCAGTGAATAGTAAAAATACAGTTTTAGGGTTTCGGTATGTTTAAGGACATAATAATGGTGTCATGATGATGTCATGAGATCTTTTGAGGTTTGGCCGGCCAAGGGTGATGAATTATTGTTTTGGGGGCCCCATGTGGCCTAACTCCATGATAAATGCCAAGGGAGAGCACATGGGTTTGAGAAAAGCACATGTGAGGTGTCCCTTGGCCATTAATGCTTTGTCCCCTCACTTTCCCTATAAATACCCACCCTTTCCTCCCTTATTTTTCACTCCCAACTCTCCCCCAACGAAGTTATGGTCTTCTTAACTTCCAAGGAGTCCTCCAAAGGTGCCCCCAAGCCCTCAAGGTCCAATCCTTTGAGTTTCAAGAGTCACGTTTTAAGGTAAGGGATCCGACCCCTCTCTTTCTTTTCATGTAATCTCTCTTATGTCATTCCTATTATGCTCCATGTTTTTATGTGAGAGGATGTCCTTTTATATTCCTCTTACTGCCCTTTCATGTTTATATGATGAGATATCCCCTCTTACTCTCATCATTTCGTTTTATGAAATTTTAAGTGACGCCGTTAGGCTGCCGAATTTTTAAGGGATTCTTTCACCCTTCTCATTTTTCAAGTTCGATTTTCATGTCAAGTCTTTCAAGTTCTTGTTTATTATGTTGGGGTATGATCTCTATATCTATCATAATGATCGCTTATGATCATATGATGAGGGACCCTATTTGATCTTGTCAAATCATTTTCTTTTGAAGTAAAGTGACGCCGTAAGGCTGCCGGATTTTTATAAGAGAAATCTAATTTTTTTTCCTTCCATGTTTTTCATTTCAAATGGTATGTCCCTCAAAGTTCATTACCATGTCCATATGTCCTTCTTATTCTTTCACCCTACTGTTTTATGGATCATTTATGAGTGGGTGACCCATGTCCCCTCTCATTTCAATGTTTTCTAAAACCCCGAAACTTAGCCGTTATGCTGCGGAATTTTTCCCCTCAAAATGCCTCTCTCTTTTCTCAAAAATTATTTTATGTTATAAAGTGAATACTCAAAGCTCTTATTTATAAAAGGGTATTCACATATATATCAAAATGTTCCATTTTAAATTCTGAGATTTACATACATGAGACCCACTTTCCCTTTCCGTGGGTTTAAAGTGACGTAAAGATCATGTCTTTAAAGCAGTTTTTAAAAAGTTAGGATTATGAAATGAAACCCATTTATTTTTTACTATGTGGGTTATTTATGAAATTTTTGATGATGATATATGTGGCTCACATGATAATAAAGGCAAATTTAAGGGTGCGCCCTGATAGCGCTCCAATGCATTGGGTAATGATGTAACCACTAGAGATTACAATTTTCACGATACCTTGGTGAATAACCTTGGTAATTTTCAAATGACACCTTGGGGATGGACCTTGGTGATATGTTCATGATTGTCTATGTTAAATGATGTAGCCACATCTTCAAGTTATGAAAAATGTTATTTTTATTATGAAATGCCTCATGATTTCTTTCTCATGCCTTAAAGTTCTTTTCATGTCCTTATTGAAGTATCTCAAGTTCACATGTAAAATGTTCCTCTTGTTTCCCTTACTGGGCCTTCTGCTCACCCTTTCTTTTGATGTATGTCCCCAGGTTATGAGATGCAGTAATGAACCTAGAATGAACTTAAGGAGACGCCTTTCAAGTGTTTAAGAAGAATGTTTTATGTTGTTTTCATGTATTATGTTCCTGGTTTCCAAGACACTAGACCTTAAAGATCCTCAGTTTTGTGTAATGTAATGATAGTTTATGTTATAAAAAGGCGGGATGCTATAGTTGGTATCAAAGGATGGTTTAGTTATTCGTGGAAATTAGGATATAAAAACTTTAGGAAGAACCCTATAGAAAAGTTTAAATATAGGAAAACATCCTGGTATTTTGGTAAGTATTGAGTAAGTGGTCTATCAAACAAATACATCCCTGTCTGGATACGAGCAGGTAGAGGCGGCTCTGGCACAGATGTACATAGGGGTAAAACCCGAAAACACCGCTTTGAGCTAGACTCGAACGGGAACTGGTGCACGATAACGGGCCTTGCTGCACTCTTGGTTACGACACTCTCGGGGGATATGTTTGGTTAATCACATGCTTTTTATGAATCATTATGAAGGAATTATAGAGAACTATAATTGTCTAAGAACGAAGTCTTAGTTAAAAGATTCATAAATGAAATAAGTTTCTCACTAAGGTTTTATTCATTTAGAAAAGGGCGGGCAATAGGAGAAACCGTGCCGATGGTGACCGCAATGCACCATGTGCTGATGGCCCTCCGATGGAAGCCGGAATGGAAACATTCATGCGAATGATGAACCAACTGACTCAAGTTATGAGTAATAACTTGAATCAAGCTGAGAGGCCGACCTCACCACGAAGGGAAAAAATTTCTGTTGAGTCCTTCATGCGTCAACGACCGCCAACGTTCAGTGGATCTACTGACCCATTGGTTGTGGAACAATGGATAAGCTCCATTGAAAAGATATTTTCTATACTTCATTGTTCGGAACAAGAAAAAGTCTCCCATGCTGTTTACCGCCTAGAGGGAGAAGCTGATCAGTGGTGGTCACTGATCAAAAACACGAAGCCACGAGGAGAGATGGAAGCTATGGAGTGGGAAGAATTTTGGGGGATTTTCTTTAACAAGTATTTCCCTCGTTCAATGAGAACGAAAATGGAGAAAGAGTTTCTCGAGCTGAAGCAGAAGGAGAACGAATCTGTCGGAAGCTATGAGATGAACTTCACAAGGCTTTCCCGTTATAGCTCAAGCTTTGTCATGGACCCTAATGGGAAGGTTGATAGATTCTTTGGCGGACTACGACCACATCTGCGGAAGAATCTAGCCAACAGGGACTACGATAGCTATGAAGAAATAGTTCGAAGTGCTATGAAAGTTGAACTAGAGTTTGGGGAGACACAGTGGTCTCACAAATCTAATGAGAAGAAGAGAACTCTAGAACCGAGCCTGGGAAGAAGTTTTGATCAGGAAAGAGGTGGAAAGCATATGCAACATACCACATGCAATAAATGTGGGAATAAGCATCCGGGGAACTGCTTGATCGGAAGTGGTATGTGCTACAAGTGTGGAAGAGAAGGCCATATTTCTCAGAATTGTCGTGGTGATGTGAAGCCTCAACTTCCCAACACTAACGACAGAGGAAAGATGGTTATGGCCCTACCCGAAGTCACATGCTTCAAGTGTGGAAAGCTTGGGCACTTTGCTAATCAATGTCCAAATCCAAGGGCGGTGGAGGGGAATCACCATCAACCTCAGCAGAGGCCAAGGGAGCAAGGTCGTGCTTTCTCTATCACAACAACTGAAGTTGAAGTTCCAAACGATGTGGTAGCAGGTACTCTTGTTGTCCTCTCAAAACTAGCAAGTGCTTTATTTTATTCTGGTTCTACGCATTCCTTTATTTCTTCCATGTTTGCAAAGAATATAGAATCAATCCCTGAATTGCTTGAGGTAGAGTTGTCAGTAAAGACTCCAAGTGAGATTATCCATGCATCAACAGTGTTTAGAGACTCTAGTGTTTACTTTGTTGAGCACAATCTTATCGCAAATCTAGTAGTCATTCCCATGATGGAATTTGACATTATACTAGGGATGGACTGGCTCTCAAAGTATAATGCTAAGATCAAATGCAGAAGTAAGGAAATCTCAGTAGTCTTGAATGAACGACCTACAGTTATCTTCCGAGGAGAGATATCCTGAACTGATGCCTATCTAGAAGCACCTCCTATAGCTTTCTTTATGGAGTTAATCGGTGATGAGGAAGAAGAGAAAGGGAGCATACAAATTGAAGATGTTCCGATTGTTCAGGAATACATGGATGTATTTCCTGAGGAGTTACCTGGACCTCCCCCAGAAAGAGAGGTAGAGTTCTCCATTGAACTCGTACCTGGGTCTCAACCGATATCAAAGACTCCATATAGAATGGAAAATGTGGAGCTAGAAGAGTTAAAGAAACAACTCCAAGACTTGTTGGAAAAGGGGTTTATCCGACCGAGTGTGTCTCCTTGGGGAGCACCTGTTCTCTTTGTGAAGAAGAAGGATGGATCAATGCGGCTATGCATTGATTATAGAGAACTGAACGGGATTACAGTGAAGAACAGATACCCTCTTCCAAGAATTGATGATTTATTTGACCAACTTCGTGGGGCTCAATTCTTCTCTAAGATTGACCTTCGATCTGGTTATCATCAACTGAGGGTGAAGAAGGAAGATATTCCAAAGACTACCTTCCGATCAAGATATGGGCATTATGAGTTTACTGTTATGCCCTTTGGCTTGACTAATGCTCCTGCTATTTCCATGGATTTGATGAATAGAGTCTTTAAGGACTACCTTGATAACTTCGTGATAGTTTTTATTGATGATATTTTGATATATTCAAAAAGTCGTGTGGAGCATGAAAATCATCTGAGAGTTATTTTGAAAACTCTACGGAAGGAGAGGCTCTTTGGGAAGTTCAGCAAGTGTGAGTTTTGGTTACAGCAAGTGGCTTTCTTGGGGCACATCGTAACCAATGAAGGAATCTCGGTTGACCCTGCAAAGACAATGGTTGTGGAGGAGTGGCCTCAACACACAACAGTAACTGAGATTCGTAGTTTCCTTGGTTTAGCGGGATATTATAGGAGGTTTGTGAAAAACTTTTCACGGCTTTCTAATCCACTAACCAAGTTGACTCGAAAAGGGGTTAAGTTCATCTGGACAAAGGAATGTGAGGAAAGTTTCCAAGAGCTGAAGAAGAGATTGGTTACTGCACCTGTGTTAACACTACCCTCTATCGGAGAAGGATTCGTTATTTTTAGCGATGCATCTCTGAAAGGGCTTGGGTGCGTCCTCATGCAAAATGACAAAGTAATTGCTTATGCATCTCGACAGTTGAAGATTCATGATCAGAATTATCCTACGCATGATCTAGAGTTGGCGGCAGTTGTTTTTGCTCTAAAGATATGGAGGCACTATCTTTATGGGGAGAAATGTGATATATACACTGACCACCAAAGTCTAAAGTATATTTTCACTCAGAAAGAATTGAACATGAGACAAAGGATATGGTTGGAGCTTATTAAAGACTATGATTGTTCAATTCATTATCACCCTGGAAGAGAAAACAAAGTCGCGGATGCGTTAAGCAGGAAAGATCCTGTTGTTCTGGAAACAATGAGGATCCTGGGAGATCCCTTGATTAAAGATCTAGTAAAACTGGACATGGGAATTATAAGGAAAGGGACATCATCAACCCTATCCCAAATGATTTCCCAACCTTCATTACTAGAGAAGATCAAGAAGGCTAAAAAAGAAGATCCTTTGCTGCAGGAGAAGTTCGAGGCTGTAAAGGATGGGAAGTTCCCTGATTTCCATATTGATCAAGAAGGGGTATTGAAATTTCGTACAAGACTATGTGTTCCATCTATTCCGGAGATAAAGAAAGAACTGATGGATGAAGCTCATAGCTCTATATTCTCTATACACCCGGGAAGCACTAAGATGTATAGAGACCTTCGTGATCATTATTGGTGGGATAACATGAAGAGGGAGATTGACGATTACACTACAAGGTGCCTGGTGTGTCAGCAAGTAAAGGCAGAAAGACAACTTCCTAAGGGGGTATTACAACCGCTACCCATACCAGTATGGAAGTGGGATAATATCACCATGGACTTTGTAACTGGTCTCCCAAAAACATCCAAAGGAAACAATGCGATATTGGTTATTGTGGACCGTCTCACCAAGACAGCCCATTTTATCTCTATTCGGGAAGATTTCTCTCTGGATCAGCTTTCCAAGATATACGTGAAGGAAGTGGTAAGGCTGCATGGGGTACCACTATCCATCGTATCTGATCGAGACCCAAGATTCACATCAAAGTTCTGGAGAAGTCTTCAACATGCTCTGAACACTGAATTGAATTTTAGTACGGCCTATCATCCTCAAACTGATGGCCAATCTGAAAGGACTATTCAGACACTCGAAGACATGTTGAGATTATGCTCAATGGAATTTAAAGGTGGATGGGATCAACACCTCCCATTAGTGGAGTTCTCCTATAACAACAGCTTCTATGCGAGTATTCAGATGGAACCCTATGAAGCTCTGTATGGAAAGCGGTGTGAACTCCTACTTGTTGGGATGAAACTGGTGAGAGGAAGCTTCTTGGGCCTGATCTCGTGCAAGAGATGACAGAACAGGTTCATGCCATCCAACAACACATAAAGGCTGCTCAGAGTCGGCAGAAGAGCTATGCTGACAATCGACGAAGAGACTTGGAGTTTGGTGTTGGTGACAAAGTCTTCCTTCGAATCTCTCCATGGAAGAGAGTCATGTGGTTTGGGAAGAAAGGGAAGCTCAACCCTAGGTACATTGGCCCCTATGAAATCCTTGATCACATAGGAGCAGTGGCCTATCGTCTAGCACTTCCACCAAACCTAGCTCAAGTTCATGATGTCTTCCATGTATCTCTCTTGAGGAAGTACATACCTGACCCTTCGCATGTACTGAACCCAGAGGTGGTACAACTTGAACATGACCTTTCTTATGAAGAGCAGCCAGTGGAGATCTTAGACCGTAGAGACAAGGTTCTACGAAACAAGACTACCCACCTTGTGAAAGTGTTGTGGAGGAATCATAAGTATGAAGAAGCGACTTGGGAGCCCGAGGAAACGATGAAGCAAAAGTACCCTCACCTTTTCGGCTAGGCCTCAAGTATAAATTTCGGGGATGAAATTTCTTAAGGGGGGAAGAATGTAACGACCCAATCTTTTTGAGTAGTATATTAACTTACTCTTAATTATTTAATAAGATGTTAATGGTTAATGCAGAAAGGGGAGTTGATGGCTTCATCCAGTAGACTCAACCCTTACGAAGCCCACTTATCAGAGCTTGGGAAGGAGGTAGCATCTGTGGGCTTCACTTTGGACCAAGCCCAAGCCGAGCTCCAGCATGTCAAGATTGAACGAAAACGCTTGCAGGAGAAGTTCAAGTTAGTGGAGATTGCTACTAGGGCAATGTTATCTGAGCCTCCCTCAGATTCTCTCACCATATCACACCTTACACTTAGGTCTTATGCCAGTGTTATAAGGGGCTATGTGATGAGACCCTAGTTTCCTTGTGTAATTATCTCGGGTGAATAAATTGAGATTTCTTCCTTTAGTGATGTTTGTGAAATTTCAAATATCTAGTTAATTTAGAATGTATTTTATTGATGAATTTTGAAAAAGGGATATTTTGAAATATTTATGTAAACCTTAAATAACTAATGATGTGTAATGATTTTCAAAAAATGGTCTTCTACAAAAGTGTTCATTAAGGAATTTGGAGTCTAATAAGATCAACTTAATTTTTGATGAATAGTAAATTATGAATAGTGATTTTACGCTTAGTATTAGTAATATGACCAAATGGATTAGTAATTTCACTCAAAGAAAGTTTTAATATAATTTAGACACCTAGATTAAGTAATGTGATTCAATAAAATGGGTAAATAATGGTTTCATAAATTATTATTCAAGTATTAGTTTTTTCGGATGAATAGTGTTTTTTAATTAAAAATTTAATTAAAAATAATTAGAAAATTATTTTTATAAAAATGACTTTATTTTTGAACTCAGAGCATCGATATTATGTTATGGTAATTTTTGGGGTTTTTTCTGAAAAAAATTAATTTTCGATGAATAGTGTTTTTATTTAAAAATTAAATTAAAAATATTTAGAAAATTATTTTTATAAAATGGATTTCATTTTTGAAATCAGAGCATTGATATATGGTTAAGGTGAAATTTTGGGTTTATTCTGAGAAAGTTGAATTTTCTGTGAATAGTAAAAATACAGTTGTAGGGTTTCGGTATGTTTAATGACATTATAATGGTGTCATGATGATGTCATGAGATCTTTTGAGGGTTGGCCGGCCAAGGGTGATGAATTATTGTTTTGGGGGCCCCATGTGGCCTAACTCCATGATAAATGCCTAGGGAGAGCACATGGGTTTGAGAAAAGCACATGTGAGGTGTCCCTTGGCCATTAATGCTTTGTCCCCTCACTTTCCCTATAAATAACCACCCTTTCCTCCCTTATTTTTCACTCCCAAATCTCCCCCAACGAAGTTATGGTCTTCTTAACTTCCAAGGAGTCCTCCAAAGGTGCCCCTAAGCCCTCAAGGTCCAATCCTTTGAGTTTCAAGAGTCACGTTTTAAGGTAAGGGATCCGACCCCTCTCTTTCTTTTCATGTAATCTCTCTTATGTCATTCCTATTATGCTCCATGTTTTTATGTGAGAGGATGTTCTTTTATATTCCTCTTACTTCCCTTTCATGTTTATATGATGAGATAACCCCTCTTACTCTCATCATTTCGTTTTATGAAAGTTTAAGTGACGCCGTTAGGCTGCCGAATTTTTAAGGGATTCTTTCACCCTTCTCATTTTTCAAGTTCGATTTTCATGTCAAGTCTTTCAAGTTCCTTTTTATTATGTTGGGGTATGATCTCTATATCTATCATAATGATCTCTTGTGATCATATGATGAGGGACCCTATTTTATCTTGTCAAATCATTTTCTTTTGAAGTTAAGTGACGCCATAAGGCTGCCGAATTTTCATAAGAGAAATCTAATTTTTTTTCCTTCCATGTTTTTCATTTCAAATGGTATGTCCCTCAAAGTTCATTACCATGTCCATATTTCCTTCTTATTCTTTCACCCTACTGTTTTATGGATCATTTATGAGTGGGTGACCCATGTCCCCTCTCATTTCAATGTTTTCTAAAACCCCGAAACTTAGCCGTTATGCTGGGGAATTTTTCCCCTCAAAATGCCTCTCTCTTTTCTCAAAAATTATTTTATGTTATAAAGTGAATACTCAAAGCTCTTATTTCTACAAGGGTATTCACATATATATCAAAATGTTCCATTTTAAATTCTGGGATTTACATACATGAGACCCACTTTCCCTTTCCGTGGGTTTAAAGTGACGTAAAGATCATGTCTTTAAAGCAGTTTTTAAAAAGTTATGATTATGAAATGAAACCCCTTTATTTTTTTCTATGTGGGTTATTTATGAAATGTTTGATGATGATATATGTGGCTCACATGATAATAAAGGCAAATTTAAGGGTGCGCCCTGATAGCGCTCCAATGCATTGGGTAATGATGTAACCACTAGAGATTACAATTTTCACGATACCTTGGTGAATAACCTTGGTAATTTTCAAATGACACCTTGGGGATGGACCTTGGTGATATGTTCTTGATTGTCTATGTTAAATGATGTAGCCACATCTTCAGGTTATGACAAATGTTATTTTTATTATGAAATGCCTCATGATTTCTTTCTCATGCCTTAAAGTTCTTTTCATGTCCTTATTGAAGTATCTCAAGTTCACATGTAAAATGTTCCTCTTGTTTCCCTTACTGGGCCTTCTGCTCACCCTTTCTTTTGATGTATGTCCCCAGGTTATGAGATGCCGTAATGAACCTAGAATGAACTTAAGGAGACGCCTTTCAAGTGTTTAAGAAGAATGTTTTATGTTGTTTTCATGTATTATGTTCCTGGTTTCCAAGACACTAGACCTTAAAGATCCTCAGTTTTGTGTAATGTAATGAAAGTTTATGTTATAAAAAGGCGGGATGCTATAGTTTTATTCTATGAGTAACTTTATAAATAAAATATTCAATGAAAATGTCATTTGTAACATAAAAAAGTAAAAAAGTAGAAAAAAATATTTTAGACTATGCACAAATCATTCAGTAATCTTTTTTTTGATCATAACCATTATTTTGAGTTTTGGGGAAATGGAAGTGTATAATTTTAAGGGGTGAATGTCCATACACTTAAACATTTGATCTCATGAAAATTAATTTAGAGATTAACCTCCTCTATGAGCATTAATTATTTAATCCTACCATTATGAAGCCTTAGAGTCATTAGAACCATTAATGCAAGGCCTCATGATTTCATGTGTTTTTTAACTACACAAAGTGTAGAAAGTAGTCACATTAAAATATAATGGATAAGGTGCATGAATTTATGATTTTATAATAAATATAATTTATTTAATATCTTTATTGATGAGGGAAATGATTCAAAATAGAGGAAGGTCATGATTTGGAATGTTTAATAACAATAAACTAAGGAGTTTGAATGAGTGAGAGAATAATTTCAACAATTCTCAAAAGGGAAAAAGTAAAATTTACAAAAAAAAAATTTCATTGAAAAATGTGAAATTGAATTTATATTTTATTTATAAATTGAAACTTTATTTTTAAACTGATGTTCATTTAATTTAATTACATTGAAATTTTAATATTGGCAAAATTGGTTCCCTTTGAAATTTAATGTTGAGATTTTATGCTTGAGGAAAATCATGGTTTTAGTGAGGTGGAATTGAAATATATAATACTTTCATAATTTTATTTATTATTTTCAGTGATTTAATCACTAAAAATTTACAAAATTGATATTATTTATATAAATTTTTGATTTATGGATTCTTTTTTTCTAAATATGAAAATTGATTAATTATGGAATTTGGAAAAAATTAAATAGCTTTTGTATTTAGTGCATAACTTTTAAAATATATATCCAAATTATGTTATTTTTTTCATATAATTAAATGATTTGTGGGATTAAACCTATTATTTTGGAACTGATTATTATTTGAACATCCAAATTCCATAATTAATTAAACAATTTGAAAAATTGTTTTGGATGACATAGTGGACCCCAACTAAATAAAACTTTAATAACTCAGTCAAAAGACCTATATGATAGATGATTCTACCTAGAATTAAAATATATTCTATAGTGACATATTTCCATTGAAAATCATGGAAATATTTCATCCCGAATGTTTCTATTGGATGCTCAAAATTGGAATAAGATTTATGAAAAATTATTCTAGAATAATTTATCAGAATTAATATGCCATGTATTTTTCTACACAAGGTGGATGAAGATGAAATTGTGGTGAGAAAATGATAAAGACAATTTGGAACACATTTTCAAAATACCACTCTTATGGATTAAGTAATTGATAGGGTCTACCATTGAAAATCTTTTGGAGAAATGATTTTATAGAAAAACATTCACTTATTTTCGTTTAAAAATGCATCACCAATACTTCTATAAATGATGGAAACTCCCTGTGACAATATTATATTGTTTTTTAGTTCCAATTCCATGTAATAGTTTTATTCATTTTCAATATATTTGTCTCTTCTTCTTCATCCAATTTTTTTATTTTTCATCTTCTGTGTTTCGAACATATTATTCTCCACTGGGATCTATTATACTCATGATCATGAGCTAGTTTATTGAGGATGTTCTTGAGGGATAAATACAGTGGTGAAAATATTTTCTTGAAAATCATGTTTATTGTTTTTTATATTCTCAAAGTTAGGTCAAGGGGGTCTTATTGGTTTATCGACCTTGGTGTCTCCAGTACCCACCAAAGGATTAACTTTCTCTTATGTAATATTATCCCTCATCTAGGGAGGTGGTTGTGTGGTCTCAAAACTATCATTGAGTGCACTATATATTCACAAAAAAATTAGATGATTATATTAATGAATAAAATAGAGAATGATTTTTAAGTAAATTTGAAACTAATTAAGAGATGATGAAGGTTCACTCTGGGTGTTCACCTAGGAGGATCTCCATTCATTTTTACATCATTATATCTACATCAATTCAAATTTCATTTCACACACAAACACACACATATATATATTTCATAATTCAATCCAACTCCATTATATTTTTAAGTTGTAAAAAAGTTAAAATATAAATAGTGATAATATAAACTCAATATTCTATCAGATGCCTCCTTGAGACCATCCCTAGGTGTGAAAAGTATTTAATGCTTTGGTAAATAAAATATTAACCCAGAATATAAAAATAAATTCCTCTTGAATTATTAACCATACACAAATTACTATCCCATGAATATTGGGAACACCCTTATAGCCTTCTCAATGGCCAGGACTGTTGTCTATTTGAATGTAATCTTTGGACAATTCATGAAAAATAATTTTAGATATAGTTTTCCATTTCATTGGGTTATGTAATATTGGTAATGTATTGATAGATATGTCTTAGGATTATCAAATCTAGAGTTTCAGGTTGTGAGTGGGGTGTCTATCCAACAAAACAAATAACGGACCTTTGGTCACCATGGGATATTGGGGAATTTTTTTGACACCTCCATTTGGTGTAATGAACTGGCTGAAAACCTGGAATGGTAACTAAGGTATGGTGGAGTAGTTTGAGTTATGATATAAATTTGGGTTTTTGAAAAAGTTTTATTATATTTTTCATCTAGTTCCTAGTGGTCTGAAGTATTTTGGATTATCCATTTAGTTTTTTTAATTTTGTACATTCATTCCTATATGGATACCTCTTCTGCTAACACAGGAAGAGGATGGTGAAAATAATCAATTGGCTGATCATCCAATTTATTATACTCATATATATGTGGTGGTTTGTGCTATTTTACCAATATATTATAGGGAATGATCAGGTCCATCTTAGGATAGGGAAGTTGAATTAGGGCCTGAGAAGGATTGTTTGAAGGAGTCACTCCTGTATAATCCTCATTACATCAAGATAATCACTGATCCCTTGGAAGATGAAGATTGAGTGGATAAATTGGAAAGGATTTTGGGTACCTCGGAACTCCTAATGTAATTAATGTAAATTTTGATGTGTTTATGTAGGATGCCCTGAGTTAGAGGTTATGGGTGACTTTGGATGAGGTTAGGGAACACGAGAAGATGGTAAGGGGTGGTTTTAATTTATATTTTCAAAATAGTATATGATTATCACTGAGAGGGGGAGAGCATAAATTAGTGATATCATTTTCATTTATGATTCCGTACAACTGATTAAACATTCACCACTTTTTAAATATTTCATTTCTTAAGAAAAAACTAACCACACATTCATAGGATCACAATATTTTATAATGTTCCCTACAGAATAATTGTAGCAAAATTCTTGGTATTTTTTTAAAATAATCCAATACCACTAAATCCACTATAAAACAATCCTTTTGTGTGGAATAAAATAAGTATGATATGCCGTCACATTTATTGTAGCACTATGTTCAATACAATAGTCCATGTTTGTCAATTAGAAAAAAAATGATGTAGACCAAATTGTTTAGAAATCATTTTACAGTGACTCTTGATCAAAATTCACAAATATATATTTCAAAAACAATTCATCACTTCCTTACCTAGATGCAATCTAAAACATCCTAGAACATCATAGTGATACTCAGTCAGATTCCCCAGTCTGAATCTCCATTTGATTACTCAATACAAAAATAATAATATATCAGAATACTATTAAAAACAATCATGAACTTATTCTTCTCTAGTATATAAATCCCAATATTGTTACTTGATACAATTATTAAATCTCTAAATATGATCTTGTCTATTCTCTTTTTCTTCTTATCTTTAGAATCATTCCTTATGTAATTATGATTCAGAAACATCTTCTTGATACAAAATTTCAGTGCTCCACCTTATCTCTTCAATAGTACATCCATATCAAAATGTACAAGGTACCTCCATTATCTAAAAAAAATCCAAAAGTTGATTATTATGGATTATTAAAATCATTCCCAATCAACAATATTTCACAAAAAATAAACATTCCGTGAATTTAATATTATTCATTGACATTTTTGGCACTTCTAATTGATTCTTGAATCTTATAAAATCATATCACTACTTCAGATCGCATAATACTTATAAAATTCTGTATAATTTTGATTCTCATTATGGTCTATCTAATTATGATGAACAAAAATGGAAAATAGATTAATCATATATATTTTACTCTGCAAAAATTTAAAATAATGGATAAATTATTCCTAAAACATCATGTTCCCCTTGAAAATACATTTTTATCTCTTTAAAACTCTTCAAGAATGATTCAAGAACCCCTTCGACAATAATAATGAAAATATCCAAACAAGATTATTCTTATTCTTATTTCTAGATAGATAATCTTGAATCTAATAATTTTAATTGTTCTAATCTTGTTCTAGGTGAATCCATCTATACTTCACTATGAAAATTGGTTTTATCTCATGTCATATAGTCTTTATTTCACAAAGAAATATTTGAGTAATAGTTTCTCTTAATGAAATTGAAAAAAATCCAATAAATATATTAGTTTAATGAAAATGGTTCACTAATTTTTTGAGATATCATTGAATTTCATTCACTTATTTTACTTTTCATTGGTCCCAACTAGTCCAAATGAATATAGTTCTACCATTTATTTCCTTTTGTAACCACCAATGCATCTAATAATCAAAGATAATATTACTTTGATGATCATTGGTACGTTGTGTAGTGTGGACTAGTTCTAGTAGAGACATCATTCCACATTCAATTACGATTTAAATAGACTATAATGAACCACTAAATTCCTTCTCTAATGATTTATATCTTTTGTTTCATTGGTCTAACTGAATAATAGAATATTCATATTTTCATGCTTCTAATAGTCCTTCCAAGCCTTTAAAATGTTTTTTGTTTGGTTTTCTCACACCAATGACTTGATACTAGAAATACTTGACTCCATATACATAATTCATTAAAAAACATTTCCATGTAATCTTGGATTCTTCTATAAATTTTATTTCATTGAAGATTGGAAGATTATCATTTCAAATATAATGTAATTTAATGTAACTTCCCACTCCTGCAGCATTATCATTATTTCCTACCAACATGGAATATTATTGACAACACCTATTTTCTCCTTTTCCTTCATAATGATAGTATCTTAAGTTTTACTGATTACTTATGATTTATGATACCTATAAGATCATAAATGATTCCATAGTTTATCATTTTATCCATACAATCATGGATCCTCATTACGATAAAAGATTTCTTTATTATATTAATGGCGGATTCAATGAACCTTTTCTCCCATAAACCTAATTCTAAATCCATTAAACATTCTAAATCATTTTGAGTTTGATATCATGAATACAATTGTGGGTATTATTTCTACAACATACAAAATGAATTGATTTCATTTCATCTATGAATCTTCCATGAAGAAACTATTGTTCATTGATAACAAAAGACATCACATTTAACAGGAACTTCCATCATATTCTGAAATCAACTTTCAAAAATTTTGGTCCCAATAATCTCCCAATTTATATTTTTTTGTCAACAAATATTTACTAATCACTAAACCTTGTATCATTAAGAAATTTATTACATATCACCAATTATACACCTATATGAGCTAACTAATTGTCAGAAATAAGAATTATTGATTGGAAAACCATGTTTTATAGAATAATGTACCCATGAAACATCCTCAGATTACATTCACATGATCTTTCACTTATTCAAATTTTCTTATAAAAAAGGTTTTCTAAAACCACTCCTACAAATAGTTAGAAAATTTCAGACATAATCACATTGGATTCAAAAAATTCTAACAACTCCCTCATTTTACATAATTTTTGAGGATTTATTTTTGAAACAATTATCACCATTTGAAATGCTAACCATATATAAGATGAGAGGGGGATAGAAACACATAGCTTAACCATGATGAGAAGGAGGTTGGATCCCCTACTTCAACATCAGTTTCTGAAAAGGTTCCTTCAATAAGGATTTTGTGAAAATGTGAGAAACTTGCTTCTAGGTTAGAATATACTCCATATACACACAATTCTTGTCCACATCATCTTTGATGATATTTTACCTGACATCAATGTGATTAGAAAAACAATATTATACTGGGTTTCTAGTAAGGTCTATTTCACATTAATTATCACTACCCAGAGGGTGGATAACATTACACCAAAAATTAATTCTTCTAAATTATTTTTCATCTACATTAGTAGATTATTAGTTTGAGTGGTAGCAACATACTAAAATTTTTCTATACTAAGAGTAACTGTGTTTGTTTTCATATTCAAAATAACACAATGTTTTCCAAGAAAAAAAATCAAACAAATAAGATCTTCTATCCTCAATATTTTCTACACAATCAAAATCTATATTCCAAATCATGTCAATAATTTCTCAGCGTTCATACCTAATTTTGAATTTTTTGTGCCATTGATTTATATGATAATTTTTTTCCCACAAATAAATTTGATTCTTTTGGACCACTATGTAATATTTCACATAAGGTAACAACATACACAATGTCATATCAAGAGGAATTCAAATACAATAAAGTCCCAATCCAATTTTGAAACACTTTTGATTTGAATTTCTCACCTTATAAATCATTAATAAACCTAGATTCCATATAAATCTGTGTGGAAATTGATTTCTAATTTTCCATGCTGAACTTCATATGAAGGTCCTTTGTAAAAAATTCCATAAAAAAAATTTTATTTCTTCTTTTGGGTTATTTTTATAACATGAAATTATTTCATTTCACCCAACATAGAAATATCAATTTAATTCTTTAATAAATTAAAAATATTTCAAATATTCTTTCATCATTTCTGACAAAGATATTGTCATCAACATAAAAAATTACAATGAGGGAAAACATATTACCTCCAGTTATGTAATTATTTCTATCTACACTTAATTTCTCAAAACTCATATCCCTCATGTAAGTATACAGTTTGGAATACCATTCCTTGGGAGTGTGTTGTAACCCAACATTGATTTTTACATCATAAACACATATATTTAATCATTACAGATAATAAAGGCACATCTTTTCTCAATATAAAATACCTCATTAGGATCCCCATTTAGAAATAAAGACTTTACATCCATCTAAAAAATATTGTCACATACTTGTGTAGTAATATAAATACTGATTATAATTATTTATAACCATAAAACTGGAGAAAAATTCTCATAAAATTATATTCCTTTAATCTATGTGTAACATTTTCACACTAATAATTCTTTTTTTTGTTATCACTTCACCATATTCATTAATATTTTTCTAAAAACCCCATTTGTACTAATAACATTATTGATTTCTATATTGGATATTAGTTCCCATGTATCGCTTTTTTCTATCTGATCTGACTATTAATTCATGGCCTCAACCCATTCCATATACTGAAAATAAACATCCAAATTTATTGGATCTACTTTTAATAGAGGGAAGTATGTGAAATTTTATTTTATGTTCTTCTTGTTTGAACAATTTTATGTTGATCGCCAATAATGTTTTGAGATTTTACTTGCTTCCTCATCCTAGGATGAGATATTCTAGTTTCATCATCATCATTGGAAACAACTGATTCTTATTCTTCTACTTGAGTAGTATTACATTTTTATGTATCCTAATCATAATTTTTAAAAATAAATTCCATATCATCCTCATCATACTTATCATAATTCATCTTTTTAACATCTTCCTATGAATTCTCAATAACACCCACAATAACAAAAATCCATAATCCATCATTTTTCTTTGTTAGAACATCTATAACTTCTTCCTTATGGAGCATACCAGAGAAAAATTCCTTCTATACCACTCTAATCAAACTTTTCCATGTTTCAACCTATCATATTTATGAATCATGGACACTGAAAAACTCTTAACAGTTTCAATCATGGAGTTTTTTTGTAAAACATTTCATATGGTGTCATATATTAACATGTCATGTAGAAACATCAATTTTTATATAAACAATAGTTTTCATTGATTTCCTCCAAAACTAATTAGAGAGACCATGTTCAAGTAACATAGTTCACCCCATTTCCACAAAGATTCATTTTTTTCTTTCTGAAACACTATTTTCTTAGGCCTATATGGTGAACAAAACTCACGTTTAATTCCATTATTTTCAATAGTATTTTCAAATTATTCTTATTTTTATTCCCCATTATTATATGTTTTCAAGTTCATCACCAAATAATCAAATTCCATCTCAACATTCCTCATGAAACATTTCAAAAAATTCATTGCATTTGACATATGATTCATATAAATAACACAATTAATTTGAGTAAATTCTACAATTAATGTAATGATGTACTTATCTCCATTTGATGATTACATTCTCATCGGAACACAGATATTGGAATCGATAAATTTGAGGGGTCTTATTTAAAAAATGTAATCATTCTTCTGCACAAAATTTATTATCCTTACTCTCTAAAAAATAGTGAAACACCAATATCTTCTCCATGACATATCCAGAATATCTAAAAAACTCTATCAATTTGATAATTTTCTCATGTTTCATTGAAAAATATGTCCTAACATTTTATGACACAAACGATTCTCCTCCCCCAATCCTATGTAACAATAGTTTTGAACCCCACCAACATGAAAGAAGTTTCATTTTTCATGTTGTCCTATTGTAACTATCCATCAATATTCCAAACTTTTTATAAAAACCAATATTTTCTAAATATAAATTTTTGTTCTTCATCAAAACACTTTCCCAACACATTGTATGTTGTTTTTCAGACCATCAACAAATAAATCATTCTTGGATATCAATTTTTCTTTCACAATGATGGATTATCAAACAAATTTAATTATTATAGATTCAATATTGAAAAAATGACACCAATTTTATTTGGAATTATTTTACACTAGTAAAAAAGGTTCTGTCTACTATCATATTATAAGAACACCTGTAATCTAGAATAATTGGTTCTTCTCCTTTAATATCTTTCAGGGAGGTTTCAAGAACAATATATTTTTCTTCTCTTTTATCACTCATCAAATATGGATACTAATAATTGTTACCAATTTTTTTTTGTGATAGTAGTAAGACATTAAATCATTTTAGAATGATTCTATGTTGTTCAAAACAATCAAAGATAGATTCCCTAGGTTGTAACATATTTGGAACTTTTACACAAAACATCTCAGACTTATTATGAGTATCCTTATCGGACTTCTTTTGAACATCCATCTTAGTCATATTCTATTGAGGGGATTTAACCCACCTCAGAATTTTCATTCAATATATTTTGTAATAATAGTAAGGGTTTTTATTAAACCAACATATTTTTTTTGTACAAATCCACTTTAATACATTCAGTATCCATAGAATGAATATTATCTTATATAGATTTCGTACTGACTTGAGTTGTGATTAGGTTTCTTAAATCATATATATATTTCTTATAAGAACATTGTTGACCATAAACACTTTGGATATCTCCCGAATACATTTTATTCAACACAATTTTCTTCTCAACCATATCATAACAATAAGTAATATAATCATTATCAGAACCATAATTCTTAGAAACTGTTATCTTGTAAATTTTTTTACTTTTGGGAACATACATATATTTCTTATATTTCTTATTCTCAGAAATAATTTCAAAATTTTTTAAACCATTGAAGTTAGTTTTTGATAATTTTCATATTTAACCATTAATGACCCTTCACCAAAATTAGAGATATTATTATTGATCATTCTTACTGGTTGTTTTGATTTATAATGTTTTTGTCAGAAAAGTTCCAACTCATCTTCATTGGCCTTTAATTTCACTTCCATATGTTCATTAACATTCTTTTATTTATCAATTTATTTCTTCAAAATATCAATATCATTCCGCAACATAACTATCTCATTATGAAAAATATCATGATTGTTGGTTAAAGAGTCTTCAATTTTCAAAATACTGACTTCTTTCTCAAGAATCCCATTTTTTTCAAACATTACATTAGTTATTCTTTTAGATGAAATTATATATGAGTTTCTTATTATTTGGAACACAGGCTTCTTAAATCATTTGTAATGGCCCAGGTTATTGGAGGTCCATCACATAGGTAAAATCTAATGTTTGAGGTGTTCTTGGAGGTCTGGGAGGGAATCCCAACTTCTCGGTGAAGTATGACCCACGGTAGGCCTACCTATAGCCTTAGCCTACCGGTAGTAGGCCTACCGGTAGCTCGGTCTACCAGTAGCACTGAAACCTGTAGCCCAACTACCGGTATCTCTTTATACTCGTAGTCACAGCCTACTGGTAGCTCAGCCGACTGGTAGCTCAGTCTACCAGTAGCCGCAGCCTACCGGTAGCTCGGCCTAACGGGAGCTCTCAGCTACCCGTAACTCTTGCCTACCCCATGGGTTTTCCAGTAGTGCCTCCTTTTTACACAATGTGTGTTTTAAACCCTATATTGACCCCTTTAGGCCTATTTTAAATCCCATTAACACCAATTAATGGCGTTTGATTATGTGAGGTTCTCAGGTGAGCATAGGTTTAAACCACCCCTCAAGCGGGGACCCTTTAATGGCGTGTGGGGCCGCGTGGTCAACCAACGACCCCGCTCCGTATGCGGTTTCATGTTCATATCTCAACCATCCCCAGACCTTATAAACTAAAGGGTTCTCCCTCAGTTTATTTTTCCCGATATCCCTCCCATTGATTCTTCTACTCATCCGTGAGTTCCAGAGCTCACACCCCAGCAATTTCCCCGCGCATGAAGAGAAGCTTCGATCATTGATCAATCAGGTAGTGTTTTACCTTCTTCTCACCTTTCTATGTATCTTTTGAGGTGGTTACGCTACTGTTTCTATTGAATTGGATGAACCAAACCTTAATAATGATAGTAAACGGTCTCTAAATGAAGGGGAGGGGAGTGGTTGATGATGATGCTCTGTTTTTATCCCTGATTGATGATCTCTGAATTGTGTGGGATTATGCCTTCTGAAAATCATGGCCATTGGTGGTCTTTCTCTGTGCACTAATAAGCCCTTAATTCTTTTGTTGGTCATGTAAAGAAATTTGTTAATTACTTATATTCGGATAAATAAATTGAAAGAACCAGGATAAATCCTTTTTTGTGATAACCCCGGTTAAAGTACAGCGGAATTGAAATCATGGAGTGTGTTAAATCTTTTAAATATGAAAATACCAGCATGGGCCTGATTTGTGTTGGTGGTAGTGGTTTGGTTGTTTTTAATCATAGGCTGAGTGCTGAGTGATGTGGGTGGGGATGGGATCCCCTGTTGTTATGGTTTCACTGGTTGTGAATTTGAGGTCACGTGGTTACCTTGCATATATATCGAATTGGGGTGGGATCCTCTGATTGTGGAGAAACCGTTGGTTCCTAGATTTTGGGAACATGGTGTTGTATCTTGGGGTTTTCTTTTGTTCCTGTACTTCAAGGGATCTCACTTATCCCTTTGTTGTTGTGACTTTACAAGTAAACCGGGCTTGAATGTTTAAGTTGATGGTTGACTGTACTCTTTCTTTGTCTTGTGCTTATTCTTGTTAGTTTTCCAGTAGTGTAGAACTTATCTAAACATTATTACTGAACATGAAAGCAAGGATGGGACAAATGGGGTTTTGGTATGATGTGAGTTGTGACTTGGTATGGGTTTTGTTCTCTTCTCTTATGAAGGAATAATAAGGATAGTTTTCTTTAGTCTGGCTGAAGAAAAACCTATATTGGGTGAGTGATTTTTACCTATACATATACTTGTAGTTTTTTGTTTCTTATTCGCGCCCCACCCATGTTGAGAACTTAGTTCTAAACACCCTCATTTCATGGGGGTGGTTGTTTTTTCCAACACTACTATTAGTGGATGGTTATTAGCTCCTTTCTACTCCCTTTCACGGATAGCCCAAGTATCTTCAGGCAGGCTGTGATGGCTTGAAGTACATTATTATCCCATGAATCTTCATGCAGGGTGTCGTGGTGGTTGGCCCAGGTCTGTGCGGGCAGGTGGTTTACCATGTATATTCGGGATGAGGCCCATGTGTCTTCAGGTATGGCAGTGGATCGTCTAGCCCAGGTGTCTTCGGGCGTGGCGGTGGTTGTTCTGTCCTAGGTGTTTGCAGGCATGGTTACGGGAGACGGTTGTGGCCTAGGTGTTTATAGGCTGGGTTTGGCAGTGGGACAGCGTGAGGTTATGGCCTAGGTGTGTGCGGGCGGGGTGTGGCAGTGGGACTACGGTGAGAATGGCAAGATTGGTTCGATGCGTAGGATGTCATCAATAACCAGTGGGAAGGTGGTGTGGGGTACCCAATCCTTGATGTGCTATTACTATACATTAATTGACTTGCGTTATTTGGGGAGTCGGCCTAGGTGAGACTTGGGTGGTTAGTTTCCTTGCTAGGTGCTTGGTTTTCTCTTCTTCCACGGGGCATTTGCAGGCCTCCCCACTTGTGTACTAGAATCTTTTGTTTTCCCTAATGGGTATACATGTATGCTCACCCTACGTATATAAAACTGCTTTCATGTTTCTAGGAGGACTTCACGGATCATTCTGGACTGTACTAGCTCGGACCTTGTGATGGATCATCGTAGTTGCTGTTGTTATTTCTTTTGGTATTTTTTTTCATTGTAGTCTCCTAATACTTTTTGGTTTTTACTTTTGTAACATGCATGGGGAATGGTTCTTGGCTTTACTTTTACATTCAGTTTGGTGTTGTGGGACTTACTATCTTATCTCATGATCCTATAAAGATAAAAAGAGTAATACCTTACATTTTGTGTGTACTTCTATTCCAATGGAGATGGTTTCCACTTCGGGACCTATTGAAGGTGGGTCTCGGGGGGTCATTATGTCTCCTTAAACATAAAGAAGGAAGGGCCTGGAAATCTGCTAACATTTCCCTCCTTTTGGTGAAGGCAGGTCATGAGAGAATGGTATCAGAGGCAGGTTGAGAGATAGGATGGAGTCTAGAGTGAGGCACATTGAGGATTTCATGGGATGGTAGGGAAACGGTGTTGGGTGACCATGGTGTGTGAATTATGCCAGGGAAGACTGGCTAGGACACGGGATTTTTGGGGCCCCTGTGATCCGATGCAAGGACTCTGGACCTCCCGAATGACCAAGTGGGGCCACGCTGATTACATGGTTGAAATCCTAGGGAAGGTACATGTATCATAATGACTTGTGTTCTTGTGTTTCATGGGTGTTTTGGGAATTGAAATAAATAATAACTTTATGAAATTTTAAGAATAATATCCTGCACTACTTGGGCTTAATCATTCCTTGTTTACCATGCAGCTATGGAACCTGGGAGACGACCATGAGTTGTACGAGCAATCGAGACCCGAGAGGCTACCTTGGACGATCGGTAGAGAGCTGATCGAGAGGAGGAGGATGACCAGTGGAAGAAGACGCTTCGAGCCTTCCAGCGACAGACCCTCAAGAAGTACGAGGGAAACACCTCTTACATGATGACAAAGGGTTGGTTGGATGATCTGGTGATAGCCTTCAGCTTGATCCGGGCTCCGACTGAGTACTGGGTTCCTCTGGCTGTCAGCCAGAAGTGGGGACCAGCACGTTAGTGGTGGACCCACTACCAGGGGAGATGAGAGAGGCTGAGGTTGCATGGGTTGATTTAGAGAAGGAGTTCCGGGCGGAATTACACTATTCTACGATGAAGGCAGAGAAGATTCAGGAGCTACTCTTCCTCCAGCAGGGGAGTATGTCAGTAAGGGAGCTGGGGATCAAGTTCAAGGACCTCCTCCAATTCGCCCCGGACCTCTTTCCAGATGAGGAGTCTTGGACAATACGTTTAGAGGAGGTGCTCTGACACTCCCACCTATACGCCATTACCCCCTTCACCTTGCCGACATACTTGGAGTTCTAGAAGAAGGCCGAAGTGGTGGAGAGGATGCACAAACTAGGTTGTGTGTAACAATAGGGGATTTAGATAGGCTCGTCAATGGGAAAGGTTGTCAGCACCATACCTCCAGTATCGGGACCCTCTTGGTTCCGACCCGTAGGAAGCTTGCCGCAGAAGTTCTAGTTCCGGTACCCTGGTCCTCTCCCTTTCCTTCTAGGTCTAGGACCGAGGTTCTTTGTCTGTGGGAGCCATGGATATCCCCGGAATTAGTGCCCTGACCGAGTACAGTACGACGATGGTAGACAGGCCCAACACCAGCCCCAGTAGTAGCTTCCAGCTTGGCCCTTCCAGCAGCAGCAGGAGGGGCAGTGAGCTCCCGCTCCTCCCAGGGCAGACGTTGCAGGAGGAGGCCAACCATAGGGTTCTCCTCAGGGACCTCGACCAGGGCATGGATAGGGAGCTGGCTAATATCCGAGTGGCAGAGGAGCTGGGCATGGGCAGTTGCATGCCGCGGAGGCAGGAGTCTTAGAAGGACCGGTGGTCGTTCGAGGTACGATCAGTTTGTTTAGCATCGTTTCTTATTCCTTGTTCGATACCAAAGCTTCGCACTCCTTTGTTGCTCCCAGTCTAGCACGTTCATTGAGTCTATATTCCAAGAGACTTCTAGTGACCCTGGTGCGAAGAACACCATTCGGATGTCAGACCGACTTGTTATATGTTTTCCAAGGATGTAGACTATGATAGGGCCACATCAGTCAGTCAGGGACTTACAGCTGCTACAGATACATCCATACGATGTCATTCTAGGCATAGACTAGATGTTATCTGCGGGTGTCGTCATCAACTTATTTCGAGGAATTCTTGTGTTCTCAGACTTGGGTGGCCATCATGTTACATTCACTGGCGAATGGAGCACTCAGAAGGGCAACAGGTGAGAGGAACTCCTCCTCTCCTTGTTAGCCGAGCTATCAGTAGAGCCAGTAGATGATGAGATGGTGTAGGTTCCAAAAACATTAGAGAGTTTATGGACATCTTTCCTGAGGAGGTAACGACTCTACCCCCTCTACGTGGTATCGAGATTGGGATAGACTTGTAGCCCGGTGCTTCTCCGATTTCGATGTCTCCTTACCGGATGGAACCTTCATAGCTATGGGAGTTATAGATTCAGATTGACGATCTGATGAAGAGGGGTTAGGTTTGACCAAGTGTGTCACCGTGGGGTGCTCCAATATTGTTCTTGAAGAAGGGAGATGGTGGTCTCAGGTTGTGTATAGACTACAGGAGGCTGAATCAGGTAACAATCAACAACCACTACCCTCTTCTAAGGATAGACGATCTCTTTGACCAGCTGAAAGAGGCAAGATGGTTCTCGAAGATCGACCTACGGTCTGGATATCACCAGTTGAGGGTGAAGGAGGGAGACATCTCGAAGACGTCCTTCAGGTGCAGATATGGGAACTTCGAGGTTGTGTTCATGCCCTTCGGTGTTACGAATGCCCTGGTTGTGTTCATGGGGATTATGAACACTGTCTTCTGGGAGTACCTGGATCGGTTTGTAGTTGTGTTCATTGACGAAATCCCAATCCATTCAAGATCATAGGAGGACCATGTGAAGCACCTAAGGCTGGTTTGGAGGTCCTCCGACAGCACCAGCTCTATGATAAGTTGTCGAAATGTATGTTCAAGATGCGATAAGTTCACTTTGTTGGGCATGTAATGTCCGAGCGGGGGGCAGCGGTGGACCCATAAAAGGTTGAGGCAGTTGTTTCTTGGGCATCACCCAAGAATGTGGTAGAGGTCCGCAGCTTCCTCGGGCTGGCGGGTTACTATCGAAGGTTCGTACCCAAATTCTCCGGAGTTTCATCCCCTTTGACAACCTTGACCAAGAAAGACCATGTTTTCCTGAGGAGTGAGCAGTGCAAGACATCCTTCAACTATCTGAAGGAAAGGTTGGTTAGTGCCCCAGTGCTGAGACTACCAGAAGAAGGGGCGGCGTATGAGGTGTTCTATGATGCTTCAGGGAAAGGCCTCAGATGTGTTTTGATGCAGCAACAATGGGTGATCTTTTATGGGTCTAGGCAGCTACTCCCTCATGAGTGTAATTATTCTACAAACGATATGGAACATGAAACGGTCGTTTTCGCACTGATGTTATTTCTATAGTACCTCATCGAAGAACGCTTTGTGGTCTTCCCGGATCACAAAAGCATGAGATATGTCTTCTCCCAGCAGGACCTAAACATGCGGCAATAGAGGTGGATGGTGTTCTTCCAGGATTACGACTTCGAGATTTCCTACACTTCAGGGAAAGTAAATGTAGTGGCTGATGACTTGAGCAGGAGGTCACAGAAGGATGCAGTCCGAGAGTCAGTAGACGCTTGGAAGGCTATGGAGGAGTTGGCTGCCTTGCACATGTATGTGAGGATGGATAGTGGTAGAGGATGATTGTATCAGATGACAGTGCAGTCTTCTTTTCATCAGCAAGTGGAGGAGTCGCAGTGGGGAGACCCCGAGTGTGATGTGATGCATGAACGAGTTGACCGGAGCAATGCTCCGGAAGGATGGACGGAGGAAGGTCAGAACAAGATGCTTTTTCGAGAAAATCTGTTTGTTCTAGAGGCGATGTGTGACAAGGTTCTTAGTGCGTTCCAAAACTCACCCCTAGTGGTACAACATGAAGTTTCCAATATGTACCAAGGTCTGAAGAGACATTTTTGGTGGCTCGGGGTAAAGCGCGCAATGTCAGAGTTTGTGGCCAAGTGCCTAGTGTGTCAGCAGGTAAAGGGTGAACATCGTGTTCCAGGTGGTTTGTTGCAACCTTTAGATGTCCCCGAATAATATTGGGAGGACATCTCGATGTATTTCATCACGGGACTACCCAAGGTTCAGGGGGGTACAATGCTATCTGGGTAGTAGTGGACCGCTTGTCGAAGTCAGCTCACTTTATGGTGATTAAGGAGTCGAGTGTGGTCGATGCTTTGGCATGAAGGTACGTGGATGAGGTGGTGTGGTTGCATGGAGTACCAAGGTCCATAGTCCCGGATAGGGATGCATGGTTTACCTCAAAATTCTGGAGAGGATTTCCGCAAGCTTTTGGTAGAAAAATCTACATCCTAGAACTGCTTTCCATCCCCAGACAGATGGAAAAACAAAGCACACCCTCCAGACCATGTAGGATATGCTGCGGGCATGTGTTCTGGACTCAGGGGGATCGTGGGTGCATCATTTGCCTCTGTTATAGTTTTCTTACAATAATAGCTATCACCCTACCATTGGTATGGCTCCATTCAATGACTTGTATGGGAGGCCATGCCGCTCACCGATGTGTTGGACCGATGTCGGAGAAACGAGCATCCTTGGAACTGAGGTGGTGTAGAGCACGATAGAGAAGGTTCAACTTATACGGGAAAGGATGAAGGTAGCCTAGTACCAACGGAAGTCGTATGCCAATAGTAGGAGAAGGCCCTTGGTGTTTGAGGTTGGAGACCACATGTTCTTGAAGGTCTCCCCTTGGCGTGGACAACGGAGGCTCGGCAAGGGGAGTAAGGTTTCTCCCAGGTTCATCGGACCCTTTGAAGAGTTCCAGCGGGTTGGGGAAGTGGCTTATCAGTTAGCGTTAGCACCGCCACTACTAAGAATACATGACGTCTTCCATGTGTCCCATCTCCGTCAGTATCTGCACGATGATTTAAATTTCCTCAGCTGGGGAGAGATGGACTTCGTGGACAACGTCTTTCAGAATGTTGTTCATCTTAAAATAGAATCCTCTTTTAGTGGAAACACCATTCAATCATAAGAATTAATTTTCAAAATGTAATGATATTAAAAAATTCAAAAACCCTTCATCATTATCAATATTTTCCATATCAATAGATATAAGAGGATGTTTATCATCAATAATAGGAGATAGATCTTTTGCAGCATTAAGAACACCATACATGAATCCATTTATTGTTCACACAATTCAGATTCTCCATCAAGTCTTCTCCTCAAAACATTGTTAAAGAATAAATTAATTGAACCATGTATTTTATTCCAATTGAGATTTCTCAACTAGGATATGAGAATTCCTAAGTGGGGGAGGGGTTAATTAGTGGTTTATTTTTATTTTATTATTCCTTAATTTTGAAACAAACTTCTACTCCTATTAAATAACTATTACCCTACTGAAAAAAACGAAACACACATCCATTGGAACACAATAATTTACAAGGGTCACTATGAAAAAAGTGTAGCACATTCCTTAGTATGGTTTGAAAATTATCCAATACCAAAAAATCCACTAAAAACAATCATATTGTGGAATAAAATAATTAGGATATTCCCATACACTTTTGTAGAACTATGTTCAAAATAACAATTCATATTCTTCATGTAGCATGAAATAATGTAATAAAAATAGTGTAACAATCTTTTTATGGTGCATGTTGATCAACATTCACAAATATAGACATAAAATCCCATTATTCACATCTTTACCCCACAGTTGGAAATAACTTAATTGAACATCTTAATGATACTAAGTCTGATTCCCCAGTCCAATTCATCAGTCTGATTTCTCAATAAAAAAATAATACACTACCAAAATACCAATAAAACAATCCTAAACTACTACTTTTATCCAAAAATACCAATCTAATTACGTGATTTTCTTTCAGAAATTATTAATACGAACTTTTCCCTTGTCCATTCATTCTTTTGTTCTGAAACCTTCTTATGGAGAGAACAATATAAAAACATATTATCTCTACAAAATTTCAGTGCTCTGACATATCTCATAAAAAATACATTTATTTCAGAATGTAAAAAGAACCTCCACTATTTATAGGCAATAGACAAGTTGTGTAGTAGGAATTTTTAAAATCAATCCCGCTCAAAAAATCATGAAAATTAAAATTTAAAGGAATTTTTGATGAATTTTTTACTTCTTCAATGATTCTAAATGCTTCCCAAATATTCACAAATCATATCATGAATCTATCTCATTTCAATAATCCTTAATAAAACTATAGCCTGATTCATTTTTTCACTATTATATGACTTATTATGATGAAAAAATGTAAAATAATATATTCTTTATTTCGTTTCTCCTCACCAACTGAAAAATGGAAATAATATTATTCATTCTTCATGTTCCACATGACAACTCTTTGGTATCTCCTTCAAAATCATCAGGAAATCTTCCATACCACCTTCAACAACACTTCCAAAAATCTCCATAAAAAATTCTTCTTCTTATTTTCTACAGACCGATCATCCTATATCTGATAGAGTTAATCAGTGTCTGTCTCCACTCTTTGAATCAGTATCTGCTTCACTCCTAGAAATAATGTCATCTCTAGTATGATATTAGTGATTTTATAAAGACATACTAGAGTACTTATTTCAATTGAACAAATTGAAAAATAGCTAAAATATAAATTATCTTGGTGAAAATGGTTGCCTATATTTTCAATCTGTATCCGTATTTATGTCACTTATTTTACTTTTCATTGGTCCCAAAAATTCCCAAAAAAAACAACTATTCCTTCAATTTCATTTTGCTTTCGTCAATTCATTTGATGATCAATGTATGGATTACTCAGATTATCAGTGGAACACAATTTCTGGTGGATTAGTGTAAGTATAGTCTTATTTCCACATCTATTTATGTTACAAATAGAATATAATAAACCAACAACATCATTATCCAATGAGTTGAATATTTTGGATAATTTTTCATTCTAAAAACTATATTCTTCATATTTCTGAATTTCCAATAGACCTTCCCATCATTCAAAAAATTATTTGTGTTGTGTTCTCACACTAATGGCCTGAGACTGAAAATCATTTACTTCAAAATATTATATCTTTCAAAAACATCATCTTGTAATCATATTTTCATTCATGACATTGATTTGGTAGAATATTAGAATTGCATAATTTTATGTATAATGTGATTTATTCTAACATCCCCTTCCTCAAGCATATTTATTCATTCCTACAAACCCAAAATATGATTGGCAGAACATGTTCTCTAATTTTACATTATTATCCTTGAATCAAAATATATTTAGATTACTTATGACTTATGGTAAATCCAAGATCAAAAAATAATTTTCAGATTTTCATCGGACCCATTCGGACTCTGATTCTCATTACAATCAGCAATTCGTTTATCAGATCAAAGGTGTATTCGATGATCCTTTTCTCATAGGAACCATCTCCTCAATCCATAGTAAATTAATTATCATTTTCAGTCGAATTTATTTATATTTAGGGTGAGTCTGAATATCACAACATAAAATGTGAATTTATTTCATTTCTCCATTGTCACATATGTGATAAAAATTTCTTCTTTGGAAAAAGAGGAAACACATTTGATAAATATATATTTAATCATCCAAACACAACATCCAACCATAATAGTCCAAATATAAAGTCCATATTCATTGATATATTTTATCCTAAGACATTGAATCTCACGTAGACTAAATAGATTCTTACCTTCCAATAGGGGGATCTTTAAGTAAAGCAATATTCCATCCACATTGCTGAGCTAGTAAAATTTTCTACTATGTTGATAAGTAATGATAGGTTTAAAACCTGATGATTTGAAATTGGTATGTGGATAGATAAATGATATAACATTTTCATGATTAAATTGAAGACCAATATTGAGGTGTTTGATCGGGCCATAATTGGTGAAATCGACTAGGAAAGTATATTGGGTCTAACATGTTTTATTTAATTTCCAAGCCAATAATAGTTTATCTCATTGAAAAATAAAATTATGTTGTAGTAGTATATAGAATGTGTTATAGTGGCTCTCAATATCCACCTATAACACCTTCATCGGTAGCTATAGGTCTATGAACTGTTATGTTCCGTCACTATAGGAGGTCCAAGAACACGTGATCCAAATGATCTATCCCTCCTAGGGAATTCCAACTTTTGGGATTACTGGGCCATTGTTTCCGTTGCTTTCGCCGGGGCGCGCGCATCCGTCTGTGGAGGACGCGCTGCTTGTTGCCCCGCATTCCCGCTTTCCAAAGGCGGGCGGCATTCGCTCCTTATTCAGGGACGTCTGCTCCTTGATCGAAACGGGATGATGGGATGTCGGTTATTCCTCCTGTGTATTCCTCCTCAGAACTTGTCACCTAGTCCGGGTCTCCCTCATAGATTTAATACGTAGTTCGTGAAACTCTTCCCGGTGCCATATCTTCATGGACGCCGGTTAATTACACTATTTCCGTCAAGACTTTCCATAGGGTCTTGACATGGTAGAGACCTTCGGTCGGAGTAGACGGCAACATCAGGAATGTCTGGGCATCTCTGGGTGCGTGGACATAGGGGAACCTGTATTCTTCCTCATGAGAGGGCATCTCAAGGGTGCATAACCCGAGGCATGTATCTGAGGTTTTCCTCAGCTTCCCGTGTTTAACACATGGTATGTTGCAATATTAACGTCTAGCAGAGACGGTTACACCAAAGGCGTGTCATCCGAGGTTTTCCTCAGGCATCTCATGTTTATCACGAGGTAGGCCGCGAGTTTAACGTCTTGCGGAGACAGAATGAGGGTGATCAGAACAACCCATTGAGACGGATCAGATTGGTATATCCCTAGGAGGGAACACCTGGAAGGATTACCAAGGGGATGGATCAGAACACCCAATGAGGACGGATCCGAGGTGGTGCACTCCCTAGAGGGGAGATGTCACACCGTAATGGCTGATCTGAACACCACTGGGGGAGGATCACGGGAAGTGCACCCCAGGATGGGATACACCATGGATTACCATTGGTTGGGATTGAACCTCTTGGAGGTTTCCTACGTACCCTGTGTAGAGGACAGGGATCAAAACCCACGTAGTTCTAAGGGGTGATGAATCGGGGTGTACACAGAGGACAACTACCCGGAGATATGTTGGGGCTTACGCATGGAAAGCGGCCCATGCGCCGCTAAGAGCAGCGAGGAGGTGGATGGCACGATCCCACCGGGATGTGGTGGCCCGGGTGAGAATCAGGATGGTTGGTGGATGGATGAATGAAGTGGAGGGGGAGTGAAATGGAACCATCGCAGGGGCGACGGTGAAGTTGGGCTTGAGACTTGAAGAGGCATCCTACATATCCCCGTGGCAGAGAATCAAAGTCCGCGTAGTTCGGGATGGTGCCGGTAAACCGACGTGAAGCTGGACCTTGGCCCGACGAATGTCGTCAGCGAACCAACGTGAAGGTGGACCTTGGTCCGATGGGCATCATCAGCGTACCGACGTGAAGGTGGACCTTGGTCCGATGGGCATCGTCAGCGTACCGACGTGAAAGTAGACCCATGGGTCCACTAATGGTGGGCTTGAACCTTGGGAAGGTTTCCTACGTACCATGCCTTGACATGGATCAAATTCCTCGTAGTTCAGAAGGGGTTTGTCGGTGAACCGACGTGAAAGTAGACCCGGGGGTCCACTATTGGTGGGCTTGAACCTCATAGAGGCTTCCTACGTACCATGCCTTGACATGGATCAAAGACCTCGTAGTTCGGAAGGGATGGTGGGTCGCAATGGCTTACCACTGGACCAGAATGCAGTTTAACGTCGTGCTGGATGGGGGTGGGTTGCAATGGCTTACCACTGGACCAGAATGCAGTTTAACGTCGTGCTGGACGGGGGTGAGACCCGAAGTGAAATGACGGGTGGACTTGAACCTCATGGAGGCTTCCTACGTACCATGCCTTGACATGGATCAAAGACCTCGTAGTTCACAATGGATTCTCCGGTGAACTGACGTGAAAGTGAACCCGGGGGTCCACTATTGGTGGGCTTGAACCTTGGGGAGGTTTCCTACGTACCATGCCTTGACATGGATCAAAGTCCTCGTAGTTCGGATGAGTCACAACAGCTTTCCGTCAGACCGGGATGCAGTTTAACGTCATGCTGGACGGGAATGGGACCCGATGCGAAGAAACGACGGGTGGGCTTGAACCTCAAAGAGGCTTTCTATGTACCATGCCTTGACATGGATCAAAGACCTCGTAGTTCGGAGAATACAGTTTAACGTCATGCGGGATGATAGTGAACCCTGACGTGAATAAACGATGGGTGGGCTTGAACCTCAAGGAGGCTTCCTACGTACCATGCCTTGACATGGATCAAAGACCTCGTAGTTCGGATGAGTCACAACGGCTTGCCGTCGGACCGGGATGTCAACGGCTTACCACCGAAAAGGAGTGGCAATGGTGAATGGGGCTTATGCTAGGAAGCTGCCTGGGTGCCGCTATGGAGCGGCACTGGTGAATGGGGCTTATGCAAGGAAGCTGCCCGGGTGCCGCTATGGAGCGGCACTGGTGAATGGGGCTTACGCTAGGAAGCTGCCCGTGTGCCGCTAAGGAGCGACAATGGTGAATGGGGCTTACGCTAGGAATCTGCCCGGGTGCCCCTATGGAGCGGCACTGGTGAATGGGGCTTACGCTAGGAAGCTGCCCGGGTGACGCTATGGAGCGGCACTGGTGAATGGGGCTTACGCTAGGAAGCTGCCCGTGTGCCGCTAAGGAGCGACAATGGTGAATGGGGATTATGCTAGGAAGCTGCCCGGGTTCCGCTATGGAGCAGAACTGGTGAATGGGGCTTACGCTAGGAAGCTGCCCAGGTGCCGCTATGGAGCGGCACTGGTGAATGGGGCTTACGCTCGGAAGCTGCCCGTGTGCCGCTAAGGAGCGACAATGGTGAATGGGGCTTACGCTAGGAAGCTGCCCGTGTGCCGCTAAGGAGCGACAATGGTGAATGGGGCTTACGCTAGGAAGCTGCCTGGGTGCCACTATGGAGCGGCACTGGTGAATGGGGCTTACGCTAGGAAGCTGACCGGGTGCCGCTATGGAGCGATAATGGTGAATGGGGCTTACGCTAGGAAGCTGCCCGGGTGCCGCTATGGAGCGGCACTGGTGAATGGGGCTTACGCTCGGAAGCTGCCCGGGTGCCGCTATGGAGCGGCACTGGTGAATGTTGCTTACGCTAGGAAGCTGCCCGTGTGCCACTAAGGAGCGACAATGGTGAATGGGGCTTACGCTAGGAAGCTGCCCGGGTGCCGCTATGGAGCGGCACTGGTGAATGGGGCTTACGCTAGGAAGCTGCCCGGGTGCCGCTATGGAGCGGCACTGGTGAATGGGGCTTACGCAAGGAAGATGCCCGTGTGCCGCTAAGGAGCGATAATGGTGAATGGGGCTGACGCTAGGAAGCTGCCTGGGTGCCGCTATAGAGCGGCACTGGTGAATGGGGCACACGCTAGGAAGCTGCCCGGGTGCCGCTATGGAGCGGCAATGGTGAATGGGGCTTACGCTAGGAAGCTGCCCGGGTGCCGCTATGGAGTGGCACTGGTGAATGGGGCTTACACTAGGATGCTGCCCGGGTGCCGCTATGGAGCGGCACTGGTGAATGGGGCTTATGCTAGGAAGCTGCCTGTGTGCCGCTAAGGAGCGCCAATGGTGAATGGGGCTTACGCTAGGAAGCTGCCCGTGTGCCGCTATGGAGCGGCACTGGTGAATGGGGCTTACGCTAGGAAGCTTCCAGTAATGTCTTCCTCATGTATGGCCATGAGGGCATCCCAACTCACTAGTGGGTTGAGGTATGTGCTTATGCGCAAGTGCATAAGCGGGATAATGCCAAGGGCGTTGGAATCAGCCCAAACAAAGGGGCAAGAAAAGTGTGAATCACATGCCCAGCATTCGGAATGCGATGAGAGTGGCGTGGCGATAGAGGATAACTTCTGACCATGTTCGCAACACAGCATCCTATCGCGTTAGCCTAAAATGGGGACAAACAAATGAGGGGTCGACTGCTGACCGTATTCGAAACACAGGACCTCAAAGTGTCACCCGAAGCCTTTTGGGGCGTTGGCCCAGGACAACAGGGGGACCATGGGTCTACCGTCCATACTGTTAGGGGGTCCCTTCAGACTTTGGAAATGGATGTAGATCCGAATGAAGGACATGCAAAGCGTGGGGTGGAGTGCTGGAATGTTTGAACGGATTCCAACGCTCTTGAAACTATGCCACTGTAAACATGGCATTAGGCATCTTATGCTAGGAGCATAAGGCATCTCTCGTTTAGGGCAAGAGGCATCCTATCATTTGTTAGATAGGGATAATGCTACAGTTTAGAGTCATGTAGGTAGGACTATTGGCATCTCATGCTAGGAGCATAAGGCATCTCTCGTATAGGGCGAGAGGCATCCTATGTTTGGCACATAAGGATTACTACAGTTTAGAGTCTTGTAGATAGGACTGTTGGCTTCTTATACTAGGAGCATAAGGCATCTCTCGTATAGGGAAAGAGGCATCCTATGTGTGGACCATAGGGAGAATACTACAGTTTAGAGTCATGTAGGTAGGACTGTTGGCATCTCATGCTAGGAGCATAAGGCATCTCTTGCTTGGAGCAAGAGGCATCCTATCATTTGTTAGATAGGGTGTACTACAATTTATTGTCATGTAGAAAGGACTATTGGCATCTCATGCTAGAGGCATAAGGCATCTCTCGTATAGGGCGAGAGGCATCCTATCGTTTGTTAGATAGGGAGTACTACAGTTTATAGTCTTGTAGATAGGACTATTGGCATCTTATGCTTGGAGCACAAGGAATCTCTCGTTTGAAGAAAGAGGCATCCTATGTTCGGCACATAGGGATTACTACAGTTTAGAGTCATGTAGAAAGGAATATTAGGCAGAAGGTGCCTAGAAATGGTTGGTGTTGGGACTTACGCAAGGGCGGCCCTTTCTGGTTGAACCTGGCATATGAGCCAAGTGATTGGGTTTGGAGGAGTTACCTGAGGAATGGTTCGACTCAAGGTACCCGGGGAATTGATGATGAGAACCTCAACTCACGACATAGGAAACAAACGAAGAGGAATACATCAAGTCAAGGTATTTCATGGTGTGTGGAGGAGTGTATGAAATCATGGAATTCCATAGGTTGAAGGTGGTAGCGCATAAGGGCGCAATGGAAAAATCCCGGCATCCCGGCCCGAAAAGTTCATGGTGCGACTCTCCATTTTTCATGGGGGTGTGTGACGGTAGTGATGGGACCGGCCCGGAGGGCCGGGACCACAGGCCGACAGTAACCCCGAGCGGGGGTGCGGGGGCGCAGCCCCCGCTGTATGGACCAGAGGGCGCGAAGGTAGGATCCTTGCGAAGGATAGGTCTTCGCGAAGTAGCTTCGCGAAGCATGGCCTCAAGGAGCAATAGTCTCTGGCGGAGCAAAGTTCTCGCGAAGTAGCTTCGCGGAGCAAAGGTTTCTCGCGGAGCAGCATCGCGGAGGTTGGTCTCGCGGAGCAGCATCGCGGAGCATGGGCTCGCGGAGCAAAGGGCTCTCGCGGAGCTTGGTCTCGCGAAGCAAAGGGCTCTCGCGGAGCTTGGTCTCGCGGAGCAGCAACGCGAAGGAAGATGCTCGCGGAGCATGGCTTCGCGGAGCCGCAATGTGGAGCTCCGCTCGGCCGCCCAAGGGGCAAAGTGGCCGTGGCCGTCCGCCTTTGAGAAGGGGGGTGAGCTGGGTATTTATAGGCGAGGGGCGCCGCGAAGCAGAACTTCCGCGCCGCCTCAGGAGCTTCGCGGCGCGCTCGCGAACGTCAAATTCATTCGCGGAGAGGTACCGCCTCCGGATCTTCGCGGCGGGCTCGCGAACGTCAAATGCGTTCGCGGAGAGTTACCGCCTCCGGAGCTTCGCGGGACCGCGCTGCACGGGTGCTTCGCATCGGTGCTTCGCATCAGTACTTCGCGAGGGGTCTTCGCGGCGCATTACGAACGCCAAACGGTTTCGCGGAGCCTCTCGCCTTATTGCTTCGCGGTGGCGCTCCGCGATCACGGAGGGGGGCTTCGCGAATGGGCTCTGCGAACCAGATTTCCAGCCCAACTTCAAACGTCCATAACTCCTAATCCGTAACTCATTTTGGGCCCTACGACCTACCAAATCGAAGCTTGCGAAATGGACTAAGATCTTGGATCATGTATGGAAGAATTTGGAAAATTTTGGGGACGCGTTTTCCGGGGTCTACAGCCATCTATAATGGCATGGTAGAAAATTTCCACCTTCTCATAGTGGTGTAATGTCTGTTGCACCAAGAAGAATTGCAACTCAATATGATGATTGATGGAATATGGAGTCCTACTTTGATGGAAATGTTGAGATGAACATATATTCTTATAGGAAGAGTCATATAAAAGAGAAGACACGCTTCAACAGTCATCCATAGGGTCAAGAAGATATAATGAAGATTCATTATATAGATAAGGTATTACTAGAATCATATATAGGACCCATGATAGTCTGAGGCTCTTTTCATTTTTAATAATCCAACATAATTTTATTGTTTGATATAGGGGAATCATGCTCGTTCTTATATGATCACCTTACGAGTTTACTCATACTCTCAACTGAGATTATGGAATATGTAACGGGGTTTGTTACACCACATAGAAATATCAGGGATCTGAGTTTTCAATGCATGTCATGTGTTGTATCATTGTCAAATTTTTTGATAAAATGAGATTTTCTTATCACAGTGATGAAACTTTATGACTTAATCCCATGGTTTTTTAGAATGGATTTATATAAGGCCCACATTAGTGGATACTATCAACGAGTGTCCATTACAACCCTCCATGGGTGAACTAAAGTTTTTATTCGTAGGATTGGATTAATGGTTTAGATGAATGGGACCACTATTTCTAGATATAGGTAGACATTCTTGTCAGGTACCTACCTCTTGCTAGAATTTTATGGGGGTAGTTTCATAGATTGGGTTTCCTCCCATGGTTAATTCATTTCTTGATGTTTTTGTAGATTATTTTTTAGGCTTACCACCATATTGGGATGTGTATTTCACCATTTATTTGGTATTAGGGAAACAAATAATACCCCACATTCATATCCTTTGGCTCTGGCTGAGTTTTGGGACTAAAATATTCAAATGGATTATTTGGTGTCCAATGTATTCACTCGTACGAGTGTCTCTTGATGGGAAAATCAAGTACATTTGGACATGAACGCTGATGGATCCCTTTTGTTATGTATTGACTCTTAGAAGTTGAATCAATTATGAGTCAGGAATAAATACCAATTTCCCTTTATCAATGATATATTTTACCACATCATTTGGAAAATATGATTTTCAAATATTGACCACTATTCCGGGTTTCACCGTGTCAGAGTGAGATAAGCTGATGTGAGGAAGACCATTTTTGAAGAAGGTATGACCACTTTGAATACCTGATAATTCCATTTGGAATAAAAAATTATCTTCTGGTTTTCATGGATCTAATTCGATGAGTATTCTATAGATACCTTGATTTCTTCTTCAAAGTGTTTTTGGATGTAATTTTTCTTTATTCTGAATTGGAATATTATCACAGATGACATTTGAGGATCACTATGGTAATATGGTGGGTTAATAATTTGATTTATAAATTTTTGGAATGTAATTTGTGGATTTAGGAGGACAATTTTCTAGTTTTTGTGAAATTGAATAATCGGGTTTCTATTGATCCAAATAATGTAAGTAAAGGGATTCCAGGGGAATACTAGATGAATATTTATGAAATCAAAATATTTTTGGGCATGGAAGGGGACTACATGTGGTTCACCAAATAATTCTGATGACTTTCCACACTTATGATGTATTTTACCCCAAATTTGGTAAGGTTTATTTGGATCGATGAATGTTAATCATCTTTGGAAGAGCTCTAGAAGACATTTAAATCTGTCCTTGTCTTGATATTACATGAGGTATGTCATGGTTACGTGGACTATTATGATGTATTATTTTTGGTTTTAGCTTGTGTTGTTATGTAAGGTGACCTCGTGTTGGCTTATGGATCTCTCTAAATCTGGACACATGAGTGAAATTGAAAATACAATGAACTCAATCTCAAGGATGTGATGAAATCACTAAATTGTTGGAACCACAATCTTTTTAGTGAAAGGTTTATAGTGTAATCAGAACAAAAAATAAAAAAATTTATATTTAAAAAAAATACATGAACCTATGATAAAGATGGATGATAAAGTATCATCATGGGATAAACATCAACATAATCTAGACTCCATGTAATGGGAATTCAGTTATTGATTCCATAGGATATATTTTTTTGCGTCATGTTCCAAAGGAGTCCATCATTGAGTTGATCCTTATGGATCTGTTTTCCTCGATGAACCTTGAATATAAAGAAGAGAATGTTGTAATTTTTTTGGCAAATATGAAGTTGATTCCTTATCATCTAGATCTATTTTTTGAAGATCATCCAAATAATTATTTTTATCAATGTTTCATCCATTTTATATATGGTGGGGAGGTACCTAGTGAATGTTCCCTGTCACCCAAATGCATTCTTTTCTTCGATGTCCATTTTGTGGTATCATTTTCTCTGGTGAAGGTGGAAATGAAAGATATTCACTATTCATCGGGGCCTCTCCATACTAGTTCCACAAAGATATATTGAGTTGCTCAAAATTCATACTTGTAGTTGGGAATGACACATGAAATCATTGAAATTGATTCTTGATTTTATACCTATCAACAATTCGAAATGATCATCAGAGTCCCTCATGCCCCTCTTCGGCCTCCTACCATTCCTACCTAGAAGTGGGATAAGGTGACCATAAATTTTATCATCAGGTAACAATGTACACCTAGGATAAAAAATTATATCAGTCTTTCATAGATAATTTTATCAAAATACAATCAATTTATTCAAATCTAGGATTGCACAAATGTGGATGATCTTGAAAAGTTGTATGTTCTTGAGATCATGAGGTTGCATGGTGTGTAATCTTATTTTACTTCTCACAGGGAACATCGAGTAACCTCTTCTTTTTGGGAATGGAACCAAAAGTTAATGGGGGTCATAGGTTAATCTTAGCATGAATTATTATCCCTAAATGGATGGCCAGGTGGTGCTAAACACTCAGATTTTGGAAGACATGATTCTTTCCATCGAGTTATATTTTAAATGATCATGGGATAATGATATCAATTCAGTGGAATTTTCTTATATTAACAGTTACTAGTCTGGGATCACGATGGATCCATATGAAGCTATATATGATTGGCCATTATAGTCCCCTCATTGATGCATATAATTTAGTAAGACATCATTACATGAACCAAGAATCATACCTGAAATAAGTAGTAAGATTGGGATAATCAGGCAGTGTTTGATGACATCCTAGGCTGTTACACCTACTATGCCAGTAATTGATATTCTCCATTGGAATTATCAATGTATGAATAGGTGTTTCTATAGGTAATACCTTTTTGGGGCCATCATATTTTTCGGATGCAATGTAATCATAATTTTTTATTGGTTATTTTGTTTTATATTTTGATATGGATGGTTGTTATAATACATTATGACGATGTTGAATAATCTGATGAGAAACTCATCCCCAAACGAGTTCATTGTTTCTTATAAAATAGTTGCCAGGCCATGGGGATCAAGAACACCCTTCAGGAGATAACATGAGTCAGATTAGGTTTTGGTTTGAATGGAAGCCTGTTCCAGTTTGTGACATTGGATCCACCGCCAGTAAGACATGATGATGCCGTGAAAAAATAAAATAGATGCTACAAAAGATGTGAAAATTCCTTAGTGTAAAAAGTTATAAAAAACACATGGACACACTGAATATACATTAGTTCATGGAAAGTAGGAGCATTAAAGACCGCGATCCGAACTAGAGTGATACATTTATCATTCAGTGTTTTTTAACATAGACTAATGTTATATGTTTTTAGAATTATTAGTATCAAATTATTTAATAATATATTTTATAAATAGTTAACATAATAAATATTTAGTAGTACATTTTTTTATGAAGAAGCAATTAATTTTTACTTGAATTTCATATAAAAAACAACTAGTTAATATTTATATTAATTATATTATTAATAAGAGAATATATAAAATATATTAATTAATTACTCGTGTATTCATTATTATATTATTAAATTTATAAAAAATAATTATATTAAAGATACATTTAATTATTATTAATACGATATAATATTTTATTATTTATTTTATTAATAATAAAATTGATAATTGAATTTTTCTAACTGTATTATAGGTCACCTCAACCCCTATTTGGAAAAACTCTGAGATAAGAAATCGATATGGGGGATAAACCATGCAACCGCTGCTCCCAAACCCCTCAACCATATCCCTCCCATCACCAAGGAGGGCCTTTTTTTAATTATATTTTTAATATAGGTAATAATTATTAATATAATTGTGTATATTATTAATCATACTTATAATTATATACTTAATAATGAATAGTACAATAAATAATTATTATTTACATTATTTTATAACATGTTACTATTAATTATATTAATAATTACTAATTCATACCATAAAAATAATTAATAGAAATTAATTATATATTATTAATTTATAATAAATAATATAAATTGCAATTAATAATTATGTAAAAAATTATTATATTACATTTAATTATATTACCAATTATTATTAAAATATAAACTAATATTAGTTAATATATTCTAAACTATATTAATTATTAATTGTTAATATATAAATAATTATAAAACCGTTACCTAATATCAACAATTAATAAAATAGATATTTAATATTATATGATATAATTAATATGTATTATATATTAAATTATTAAATTCATTATTAATTAATACTTATAGTTATTATACTAATAATGAATAATTACCTTTACAATTTTAATTAATTAAGTATTTATTATTTTTAATAAAATTAATTAAATAATTAATTTTTAATTATTATATTTTTAGTTAATTATATATATATACAACAATTGGGAAGAAAAATTGTCACTAAATGTCTTGTAAAAATAATTCAAGTCAAACTCAAAATGTAGAAACATGAATGAGGTTCACCCTTCACTAGGATTATTTTTTTAAATAATAAAAACTCAATCCCAACAATGTGGTTGAACCTTCACTAGACATGTTATTTAAATATAAAATGACCATATCCTAATGGTGTAACTCTAACCTGAAACAATTATGACTCTTGTCCAGCTACCCTAAAATAAGTGGCTTGTGGCATGCACTAAAACCCGAAGAGAACACATACAATTATTTGAAAACATGTGGTATAAGTGATTCAGACCCTATACCATTTTATTCTAAGGTCGCAACTAGACCAATTAATTTGTTCAATACGTCTAATAAATTTATATGATTTCAATAATTATATTTATCTATTTTATAAAAAATATCATAATGGTGATTTTAATAAATATGTTATTGTTAGTTTCATTGATATTAATGGACCAATCATCGATGACCATGGCTCAGTCTACCAAACACAACAATGTGTGATTATTTAGGTCAGCCTAAGGTTGGGCCCGTGGTGAGCTATGATACCATTCAGTTATCCCCTAATATCGTCTTTCAGCCCCCCGATTTATTGGTCAACCCCTGCCCAGTAAGTTTTTACACCCCTTCTAAAGGACATACAAGGGAAGAGGGATTCATTTTAGCTATATTATATTATTCACATGATTTTAAATTACTATTATTATTATTCTTATTTTACACTATGCAATCAATATTGATTTCCCATATTTTCATTTTTACTCATGAATCTTCCCTTTATGGGATATCACAATTAATTTGTTACACCAACTATCAATTCATAAAATATATTTTTATTTAAAAATTAATATACACTAAAATATTAATTTCATGGTTTATATGTGATCCACCTCAAGAGTTTACTTTCCAGAAAACGTGGGATTCTAATCCTATCAATTACCCACATGTTGTTGTGGAATAATTTGGACTGTCAGATAGTGAAGTGTTGGATATGAATAGGTTTCAGAATGCCCTCTAGGCCACATTTTTTATTTCATTTAAATTATATTAAATTTATTGACACAAATACACATAGAGGCAAATCATCATACACCACCTCCATATATATAAATGTGTATACATATAGAAATATATTAATGTAATTCTATTTTCACATATATTTAAATAATTACTAAATTGTTTATATATAAGTATTTATTCATTAATGTATATTTATTTTTAAATTTATTTATTAATGTTTATTAATATAATAAATTTAGAGGGAAAAAAACTTTTATAATAATATATTATTATCTTTATATATTTTAATTCCCAATTTATTAAAAATATTTTAGAAATTATATTAATGATAATGTATTAATATTTATAATTTAAAATTGAAAAATATATTTTCAATGTATTTAATATGATTATATAAATATATAATTAATTTGAATACTTACATATATATTTGATTATATGCATACATGGATACATATATATAGTCATATAAAACTTTAAAAATTTATAATTATATTTAAATATTTGTATGTGAATAAATCTAAATATTATTATATGTACATACATAAAAATACACACAATAATAGATATGTTATAGTTTTATGTTTATACAATCATAAATAGGACATGAGGAATACAAATATACTAGTAGATATTTGTCCTGTGAACCTCCCATTGCAGATTATCCCCAAAAATCACCCATTGGATACTTTCAATAAAAATGTACTATAGTTATTTTAGATTAAATAAACCATCATATAGGTTGGGAATTTCACATAACCAGGGAAATATGACAAGCCAGAATGATTGAAAACTAAAATTTTCCACCCACAAAAACAGTTAGGGATTCCAAATAGTGAACTGCACAATTTCCTTCCCACACTATGAAATGGAATGAGTAGGCTGAGAATTGACAAGAAGGGGTTTAATTCTACTATCCAGTGGGATGAAGGGATGAAGGCCATCATCCATGAAGAAAAATGAATATATCACGATAAGACAGTCTGATTCCAAAATATTGGAAATTCATCCTCTCTTTCATGAATATTCTAGCCCAAAAATAATCTATTGTGATTCAACCACTGGAAGAAACAATTTATAAATAAAATTTCATTATAAAGAACAAAAAATAAGAAAATTAATAATATTGAATGACCAAACCACTATAAAAAAACCCACCAATCCTTAATGTGTATAGAAATATTGATATTCAGTACATCTATCAAGTGGGGGGATCCAAATTTAGTCAAACTAAGATGATCTGGTTGTAATACTACTACCTTGAAAAGGATTTTGACTATCCATGATGAATTTGGTAGATTTCACTCATGAGGTGTTGGGTTTTAATACATCTTTGAAGATAAGTTCATTTATACGAATCCAGTTTTTCCTAGTATAGACAAATATATATCTTACAACCTCAATAGAGAGTGATGACATGAAATTTTCATGGGATAACAGTAGCTTTTGTAATGGATCTAGTGAATCTACAAAGCCCACATTCTAAGACTTCCATACATCCTTTTACCTAGAAGTTAAAGCTTCTCATAACCGGCAGACTTTGAATCCATTTGGAAAAGCATACACGCAAGTTCAATAATATAGTGATAAAAAATTGGAATTCCTTAATTGGAATATTTCATTTTCACACCTTTGACAAAAACAAGCAACCTTTAGAAGGAACAAAGAGAATCCACATATTTTCTAGTATTAAGAGGTCCCATGAGGAGAGATATCACTGGTAAGTATAAATCTATGATTAAATTAGTAATCTTGAAAATGCACATTAATTCAATAAATATAACATAAAATATGATCTTATACACACGGTATTCTCAAAATAATGCTTATATCACTCTCTTTGTTCTTGGAATTCTTATTATCCATACAACATATAGTCCTATACTTCTAAAACAATACATGAACCTTCGCATTCCCTATCCCACAACAACCGGATAGGTCTCCAAAGACCCACCATAGTCAGACATCCAAGATTCCATCCAAATATGAACTCTTCGACCATTTCTAATTCTACAATATAGTCCCTTATTCATATGATCACAAGAATCCCATAAGAATCTCCCACATAGATATATATAATTATATGTATCTAAATCTATAAATAGGACATTGATAAAATAAACATCCCAGTGGAGCTTTTAACTGTGAATATACAATTGGATATTGATTCTATGAATAATGGTCCGGTGATTCTCTAATTGGGTATTTTCCCTATTAATCTCCAACATATATGCATATAATTATATTTATATACTAGAATAAATGAAAAATTGGAAATATAAATAACACTGTTGAGATTTCTCCTCTAAATCTCCCTTTGGATACTAGCCATATGTATCTCGTACTGGTGATTTGTCTAATGAATCTCCCATTATATATTTTTCCTAAAAATATCACATAAGACATTAATAAATATAAATGAATTCGTGCATCAATATAAAAAAGGGAATATACCAACCAAAACATAATGACATAATATATGTATTTTTGGTAAAATGGGTAGTTCCAATATATATGAATTTTTGATGGTATTAATTTAATGTACTGAAAAAATATTCTACCAATAAATATATCTATTAATAATTGTTGTTAAATAATATAAATTTTTTTTCTAGTAGTATGATCTATTATTTTATTATGTCAATGTCAACATTTTTTCAAGAGGACATGAATCTATTATTATGAAATGTTATTAATAATAAATATTTTATCATTAGAAAAATATGATGCAATAAACTATAAATTTGTTTTTCAGAATTATACAATTTAATAAAATAATTTCTAATATTATTATGATGAAAATTTTTAATGTACTAAATTTCCCCAATGATTTTAGAACTTCATCCTATTGTTACCTAGGGTTCAGGGATTCCTAAGGTTTTCCTATTAAAATCGGTATTTCCCAAGTGTCCCTATATTAATTGGATGAAGTTCAAAAACCTACTTCTATCATGGTTTCCCCATTTATTTTCATGAGAAGTGTATTAATGGAGAATGATATGATAAATACTTGGAAAAACATATCCCTGATGGACAATGAGATGGGGAAGGATATAGATAAGAAGTATTAGGAAGTGTTTCTTATGCATCAAATGTCACTCTTAATCTTCAAATATTTTTGATCAATCAGACCTTCAATATGGGATCCCTAAAGTACATGTTACAAATTTTTTGGCATATAGAATATAGTGTATCAATAAGAATAGTTGGGGTGGGATATATGATATTTCAATTATTTCAAAACAAATACAAATAAAATTTTCTCAAGGGAAGTCCATAGTCCATTGACTACAAACTCATTATAATGAAGGATTTATGATATGGAGTGGAAATCCAAAATAAAATTCTATCCAAACCCCATTTTATATAAAACATAAATGAATTGCATTTTTCAGAAGAATAGATTGAGTAATTAATGAAATCATTGGTCAGATAATAGAATATATTGAGTGGTACTGATCAAATCCTATTAACTGGGGAATGGCATTGTAGATTATGGTAATGGTTTTTGTTGATAAAACACTTAAGAGGGGATTATTTTTGATGATAGAGGCATTAAACCTGTGCATATCATTAAAAATTGAGAATCTACAAACAATTTTATTTTCATTGGGTGTCTTGGATGCACACTAAAAGATTATGATTCAAAAGTGGATAAAGACAAAAACATAATTATTTAGTATAGTCCCTAGTTGTGTGAAAATTTTAGAATACATCATTCATATCTTAACAAAAAAACAATGGGATTGAGATAGACTTCCAAAAGAATTTTTTATGAAATTTGACCATAATCAAAATAATATCATCATGCACGGGCCTATTATATTTTTCCTCAAATCAACATAGGGGACTATGAGAAGATAAATGGACATACCAATATAGAATAGAGGGACCATTTATTCTTGGTATTTGGTATGATTTCCATGGAAATATCTTATGGAGAGGATCACTCCCCATGCCTTATTCATGTATTCATGGCGGGAATTAAGAAACCACCATCTAAACCAATGAAAATATACAGGGATCCACCTGATATGAAATCTACCTCGATACATCAAGGAAACATGTATCCCATCTTATAGGGGGTTGTTCTTATCGATACATCTATATTTGGTCGATAAAATAGTAGTTGTGGTTGAGGAAATTTAGAGAAGATAATGGTAATGGAATGAAATTGGGAGAAAATAGTGGAGTTAAAAGTATTATAATGGGACCTCTAGTTTATGATAGATTCTTTAAATGGTAGAATTTGGAGGGTTATAGAACATACCTTGAATGCTCAATGGTGGATGATGGAATAATCTTTCCCCACCAAACCAATAAAAATCCTTTTTTAGAGCTATCGTGGAATTTGAACCTAATGAATATTTAAAATTATCTAGCTTTATTTCACAAAAAGTATTCATGATATCGTTTTTTCTTCAAAACCATATTATAATGAAAGGACAAGGTGGGGTACCCAAAATGGTTTCTATATTTATTTCCTAGTTTCTTCAAAATTATGTGAGGGTGGTATTGGCCTCCATTAGAAGAAGGTAGTTTATGATAAGGTTAAATAATTCTATTCTAATCACATTGTTGAATTATTCCTTCAACCATATGCAATGGAAATGACTTTTGTAGAATTTTATGGATGCGCCACTTTGAGGGATAAATTCAAGCACTTGAAGTTACTGATTACCCCTTGGAAAACCAATCCAGGCCTATCCTTATTGTTGGTATATCCAGGAAATTTTATTCTATAATGGTATAAAAGAGGAGTCAAGTAGGTCTCATGAATCTATGATGGAATTTAAATAGGAAACACAGCTGGTGGTAAATTCCAATTTTGGCTATTCTAGAAACCCTTTTATATGTTTTTTTGGGAATTCTGAAAAAGTTTTAATTGTTGAGTGGTTTAAAATTTTATTATGGTCAAATTATTGTAATATTATTTTCCATTATTTCATTGTTTTTCATCTTTCTGAAGCCACATAAGACCTATCATGACTTGAATGAAGCCTAGGGTTAAGCTGTAACTACCCCAAGATCATCTCAATAAGATAGGGGTGGCAACAGGTGCCAATCATAATATCCTAAATGGGAGGAATTTTCCTAAAACCTATAAATACACATAATCCATCTTGATAAAAAATTTGTAGAGGATGAAAATTAAATGTTGAAGAAAAATCTTGGGAATCAACAATTCCTTTAAAACCTCGAGACAATACAAGAGTATGATAGTGTAAACTAAAAATTAATGTGAAAAAATAAATGCCCATCTAGAAAAAACCAGAAAATTAAAACACTAATATAAAATTGGAAAGTAAAAAACTGATACATCCTAGCTCCGGATCTCCAAGATCCATCCACCGTATGCGGTCTACCTTACCAGGTATCCCTATGCACTTCTAATGTCATTGATGACCTTTTAATTGTCTGTATAAGATATAACATGTTTTGAAGAAACCTGTGCAATGGTGAGAATATACATACCTAGTTTGACACCCTAGTAGATGAAGGGGGAGTATTAAGAGATAAAATAGAAATGTAATTACAGTATTTTTAAACAAGATGGAAGATATAGTGAAATAGAAAAGATCATCCCAAACTAATATAGTTGTAACATCGTAAAAACTCATTGGAAAAAACATGATGTGTTGATAAAATAGGTGTCAAGTCTTTTATACCTATACTAGGAAAGTAGAATCATCAAACCTCACGAAGCTAAACATTGAAAGCACATGCATACCCTGCAGATTATTGCAACTCACAGAAGGTGAGTGACTAAATCCAAAGATATGGATATATATATATATATATATTCTAAATCTATATAATCCCAAATGAGATATAATGTGGATCTCTATCTCATAGATGAGCCTTGGAAAATGGGTCTCTAATAGTTTAACAAGTCCATCAATGATTCCCAAAATATCAGACATTTTTTCAAAAGCTACCATCCATGTCCTACCACACCATTTCCCTGTGTCACATAGTCGACGGGCCATAATGAAAAGGTATTGGACCCATTCCATGGTAAAACATAAGGGTTCAACTTAGTGGTAGAGGACAAATTCACAGTTCAAATGGAGTGTTCCACTCTAGATGTCTGTAGGCGACCCTTGCCCACCCTAGATGGAGGGTTATACAGTACCCATTCCCTGCCAAGCTGGAGGGTTCCACATAAGGGATCTGTAGTGAAACCATTCGTTGTTCCAACGGGAGGGTTCCACTCTGATATTCGATAGAGGTAACATGTCCTACCGAGTTGTATAGTTCCACTCTATTAGTAGAGGGCCCATTCACAGTCTAGCTAGAGGGTTCCACACTAGTCACTGTGTACCCATTCCCTATCCAACTGGAGGGTTCTACACAGAAATCAGTAGATGATATACGCCTTATGTGAATAATAGGGTTCCACTATAGGAGTTTGTAGAGGACCAATGATTAGTCTATATAGAGGGTTCCACTATATAATTCATTGACGAAACATTCCCATCCCATTAGTAGGGTTCCTCTCAGGATACCTTTGGTGTTATTTTGTGATCACTACAATCATAGAGCTTCTCCTAACCAATCATCATGCTCAGAACATTCTACATCATATCTAAAATTTTGTAGAATAATATGACGTGTGGGGGGTATACATTGTCTACCAATGCCACTCAGGGTCTTGCCCATGTGCTCTGGCCATGTATGTGAATTAAAGTTGTGTCCCTGTACATTACCTCGTGTTCAGGTACTTTAGTACATGACATGCCTCTTCACATGTGGGGTCTCCAGTATGTTCTGGTCATCCATGTGTACTCAAGAGAATATAATATACCTGTATCTGTGAACTTCCAATTTGTTTATCCACATAGGGATGGTGGTCCGTTGAGTTTAGGAGGTCTACACATCATTCAATCGATATAAAATCTTAAAATCCCAGCCTCCTTATCCAAGGATGCCCACGTTGTGTATTCATCATGGTACATGGTGTGTATTCAGTATTTTCAAAATTTTCTAGTTCTCATTCAACACACGTAATCTAGATACACCCCTTCTATTCCTTATTCGATTCATCTTGAAAATATAGGATGTGGATGTGGATCAATGTTTTCAGTCTTTATTCACTAGAAATTGGATTTAGTTGATCCTCAGAGATATGTCTCAAGTTCCACGCACCACTGAACATTCCACCATTGATGATCTAGCCTTCGATCATTGTAACTGTCAGCCACAATCTAATTATATCCCTTATCTATCATTATTCCATTGATTTTTTTCAAATTTTTTAATCCATCATGATTAAGGGGGTTTTATCGGGCTCGGTACATTCCGACCCTGTTGAACTGGGACAGTGGGGTCCAACCGGTGATGAATGGAATGAAATGTGGATGAAAGGAAGCAAATTTTTAAGTGATATTTTCCAAGTGATCATGGAAATCAATGAAAAATGGGAATATCCAATGGTTGAAATCCAATATTAAGGAATTTATATTGAACATGTGAACATGATCATGAGAAAATTGGAAGAAATAAATACAAGGGATTTATTTTTACAATCAAATTAATTATAATGGCCATAAAACAAAAATTGACTTTTCCCGCATATAGATTGGTTTTTTTGTCGAATAATGAACTGAAAAATTATCTATTTCGTTTCATTCGTTGTTGCCTGACATACAATTATTGATTGTTTCCTCGTTTCCCAACGTGATTCTCCCTTGGAAGAAGGTGACAATGATATGGAATCTTCCTAGGCTTAATGCATCAAACCCTAAATGATTCACCATGGATATCTTCTTATATATTTTTTTAGGTATTTTTTTTAATTTTTTTAATTTATTTTTTCATCCTTTGAATGTAACAATAGTGGAAGGGTTATTTGGACACTTCACATCACAATATTTTATGCCTATTGTATGGTAAAAAATGAGTTCCAAACTCAACCATTGTTTCATATTTTTTTATCCACGCTTCCATTTATGATTTATACTGTTTTCATTAAGAAATTACATGAATAAAATAAATAATATATATAATTTATATATAATTTATTCAGGGAACATTGTCCTTGGAATCTCATGCCACCTCAGCATCTAGATTTATTAATATATATAGAAACATTTACAAGCCATTCAAGGAAAAAAAACTATGTATCCAAATTATTCCCTCCTACATTATTTTCATCCCTAAAAATCAAAACTAAAAAAACAACTTAGGATACTGAGCTTGTACATTTATATCTCACTCCTATGAGCTCTCCTATATTTTCTTGTTTTTCCATAACACATGAACCAAAGGGATGGTCCATTTATACAAGGAAATTTCTGGTTGATCCTTGATCACCACCGAGTTCCCCTCAAATGTGGATCAATCCTCGATGTCCAAATATTTATAGCTGATAAGCTGCATGGGGTCACACACGTATCTCCTCAGCCACAACACCTGGAAGATTTTGGGAACCCACGCCAGTTGTAGGGGTAGGGAAAGGTGTTAAGTATCTTTTCCAACCCTCTACAAAATCCCAAATGGTCAGACGAACCTCTGGGATAACATGCCTCCCCATTCGAATATATACAATCCTTGTCATGGGGGGGGGGGGGGGCTCTGAGTAAAATTTGGTCTCCCTGCTGAACTCCAAAAAAATACAATTGGGATATGTCCATGACTTATTCCTAAAATGGGCCGTCCTCATCTTCTCACATATTAGTTGTACCTTATTGGTCATCAACTACATTATATATGGGCCCACAATGGATGTCTCACCGATATCAACCCAGCATAATTGTGGCATGTAGAGTATTCCATATAGGTCCTCAAAAGGATCCATGCTAATTATATAGTGGTATTTAATTTTTTGTGAAATCCCTAAAAAGGGAAATTGATCCTCCAAGCTTTGGCCAACGTTTAACATGTAATCCCTTATCATTTACTACAACACAATTATAGTGTTCCTAGTTTTCCCATCGGTCTAGGGGTGAAAGGCAGTACAATCCCCAGTTGGGTCCTAAATTTCATCTGATAGGCCTCTCAATAGTCATGATGTAAACATCACATCAGGGATTGAGACAATCATTTTGGGAAACACATGAAAGAAAACAATCTCCCATATGTACAAATTCCCCAAAATCATTGTCAAACAGTTCTCCATTATATTATGGAAGTGTGAAGACTTCAATATTTAGTCAAATATAACCCATATGGTGTCATTTATATTCAAATTTCATGTAATACCTATCGTAAATTATAGGGATATGTCCTCCCACTTCCACTATGATATCTCATGGTGTTGTAACAAACCTGCTGGAACATGGTGCTCAGCCCCCACCTACTGAAAGGTGATGCATCGAGAGGGAAACTCGGCTATGACCCATATCATGTTAGAACACTGAAATATTCATAACTAGTATATATACATATTCCCCACAACTAGATGTATATATGTAGGGATAATTGTGAAACTCCCACAACATGATGGGAACCTCCATCTATCCCAAGAAAATGATGGCATAATTCCACCCTTCAAAATATTCGTATGTTGAAACCCCCATTGATATCTGGTCATAGAGGTCGCCATAGTATATGTCTCATAGATATGACTCTCTAACATGATCAAGAAGCATGGGATTAAAAACCATTGGGTAATGAAATGTTATACCCACTTTCTCCACCAGGGTCAGCTTTATGTAATAGAACAACTACGAAGCCTCATGCACCATGCAATCTCAGGACTTCCTATTAAAGGCTTAGTCCTTACTGTTGTGCTTCTGAGGAGTATATACTGTCTCATATTCATATTCCCATAGAAACATTATCCAGCGTTGATGTCTCATGTTCAAGTGTCTATGATTGAAAGTGTAACAAATATTATGATGGAGTGAATAAAAACCACCACATTATCCTAGGAGGTAGTGCCTCTATATCCTTAGGGTTAAGATTACCACTACCAACATTAAGTCAGGATTCACGTAGTTTTTCTCATGTTTTCTCAATTAAATTGACATGTATTCAATAACTACCTGTTGCTACATCAACACGTAGATGAGCCAAATTACTATGGAATCTCAACACACTACATACTCCATGCCCACCTCTAGAATTCTCAATAGAGGATAACATTTCATCCTCATCATCATCTCCATGAAGGCCCTCTTTCACTACACAAAATAGGTAAATGATCACCCTTTTCACATCAGGTATCCAATTATTTAATTTATTCGATGTCTAAAAATTATAAAAAAAATACAATAATGTAGGAAATAGTTCTAGATTACAATTAATATTTATAGTCAATAATATTACTTATATATCACCATATAAAAATTAATTTACTATTTGATTTTGGTTTATGTTATTTTGGACTTTACTTTATGTAAATTAATCTAAAGTGTCATTATCATTCATAAGTGGCTCTATGTGGTCCTAAAACCGGCCCAATGATACCAATGGTCTACCATGACTCATCCAATAAGGTTAGGACAAGTGTTATGTTAATTTTAAATAATTATAATATCCTTTTTACCTTGAATTACCCTATTTACCTTTAACCGTGGTAAATAAAATTCAAACGTTACTAATCACTAAAAAAATTCATCTTATTGAACCACATTTTACATACTAATAATAACCATGTATGTTGGATTTTTGAAATTCAATTCATAGAAGTTGTAAAATTTCATTTAAATGAAAAGGTCAGTTTTTTTAACAACTACTAAGTGGTTTTACTATTCATCAAAAATATATGTTTTTCAGAAAAATAACAAAATCTTACCCTAAGATAAAATTTATATTCTGAATTTAGAAATGATATATATTTTACCAAAATCAAAACATTGAAGTTCTATTAATTAATTTTATAATTAATTCTTGTTGTTAAAAAAATAGCATGTTTTTAAGAAACAATTACTATCAAAAGATTGACATGTGTTTATGTCCAAATTCGATGTGAAATTAGTTCCAATGACTGAAATTGGATTAAATGGTAAAAAATATTCTAATTACACTTTATAAACGATTAAAAATATATTCTATCCATATAAATAAATTTGAATAAAATGCAGCGTTGAATTAAAATACACTATTTTTCATTATTAATTAGAAAATGAACTTTATCGAAAAAATTAAAAAAATTAACAAAAAGTAAATTTTGATGTCTCCAGTCTAAAGAAGGATTTTTTTGGTCAAATAGAATGTATTAATGTGACCAAAACTATATTTAAATATGGTTTTCCATTAAAAGACAGTAAATCGATCTTTTAATGTAAATTATGCTTAAAATTAGATTCATTCATATTTTAAGCATATATCCTTTATTGCATATATTTACATATATTTAACAAACATATATAATAATATTTTAGTTAGTTCTATTCATTCTCACCAATACAATGGCTAGGAATTAACTATCATTTAAAATAATAATATTATATTATTATTGTGCAATGTATGATTTTAATGAAACCCATTGTTGTGTATCGGGTACTCCATCGAACATAGCGTCACCGTTAATGAAAAATTAATATTTAAATGAAAAATATTAATAAATATGAAAATTTTCATGGTCTTTATTTACCTGGGATGTTTCATCCTTCTCCCTATTGGTAATTATGTCCTCTCAATTTCAAAACAGGGCTTGGAAACATCATTATAAGTCCCACATCAGAAAAGAGTTAGTAAAACTATCACATTAAAAGAAATAAAGAGAAGTAAAAAGGTCACCCGAGATAACCCATACTAGGATACCATGTAGGAAAACAAGGATATGGAAGAAAGAACAAATAGTCAATTTCTGATGGAGAGTGATAGAAAACATGACTAGGATAATGATAACCACTAGAAAATAACAAACATGTGATGGGTTAAACGGTCATTGATTCCCCAATAGTAAAAGTTAACAAAAAAAGTTTTTGTTTTAAGTTAATTTTAATAATGTTGATAAATTTATTTATGAGCTTAACTAAAAAAATAAGGAATCAAACTTACTTGTCATTTAGACTTTCTTCCTTTACTAAATTTCTCCCACAAACGCATATTTTCTCCCAACGACGAGTAATCAAACTGACATTGTCACATCAAAAGCACAAGAATCATCATTTAGAGAATCACATAATCCACAAAAAAGCTATTTATTTCACCTATATTTATACAATAACCAAAACAAAAAATGGATTGTATGAGATCATATAATCCCCAAAAAGGATAATCCTTTATGAAAATAAATACTACTCTTAATCTCCAAAAGCCAACAAAAAGTACCCAATTTTCAATAAGGACCATTCAATATACCATTGTCCTTAAAATTCATCAAAATTACCCAAACTAAGATTGTACCCCAAAACTCAGAAGGATTTAGCCACATAGTCTTCCACAGTAAATCCAAATAAAAATCCACTACTTTTTAAGTCTCATACTGAAGTGTAATCAACCAAATCACATATTCTCTATGATAGGTTAATAATTTCCATAAAAAACCAAATCACCAAATTTCCATAATAAAAACATAGAATCTCCCAAAAATAAAATCCATCCATTACTCATCAAAAGAATAGATATGTATTCCTTGAATAACATTTTCATATATCAATCTTCGGGGTTACACATACTATAAAAATTATTCCAAATTAATACCATCATCAAAAGTGCCTTGGTATTTTTAATTATTTCATCATCTTAAAATCTACCATAACAATTGAATCCCTTATATGATGACTTCTTACCCATTCAACATTCTTCATGATCCAGTAACCATTTGTTTCCAACTAATTCTGAAATACATCGTTCCTACTACCAAAATCATGAATCATATCCTAAGATTCAATAATGTCAAAACATAGGTTAAGAAATATTCCATACCATTCGTTGGTCATTGATGGTTTCTTAATCCTCAATTAGAATGGAATTAGGTATTCGTAAACAAATAATTGTATGATCTTGGTAATCCCTTTCTTGAAACATCTTCGTAGGACATATGTTTGAATATTGACCAAGAACACCACATTTAAAACATTCTATTGATCCCTCAGAAGGAACGTCTTTCCCATTCCTATAGTCAACTGAATTCTCCCTTTTTACCTGGCATGTTTTTGCTTTATAACCTTCAGTCCCACATCTATATCATCTTCCCATCCCTTTGAAGAATTTTCCTAGGTGTTTCTTTCCACATCCTTGACACATAGGTTTTTGAACATACTTACATTTATTATTATTACTTGATCATAAGTTGGTATTTTTTATCATATATACAAAGCCTTATAAACATAACCAAGGTTCAGGTGGTCAGACATGACCCCAGATAGTTGGTTCAGAAGAACCACAAGATTCCTCTTCGCAACTCCCATTTCTTTTAGTTGCTCATTCAGAAAACTGTCATAGTTTTTTTAAATACAGTGTTACTTTTGTGCCTGCTAGATCCATCCATTTACTAAAACCAAAAATCTCATTATGAGTATATCAAACAAATCATCTTATAATATCTTATGTGAAGGGTAAATACTAAGATATACTTATTCATGTTATCTTAAACTCATTAATATTATCTAAAATAACTTTTTCTATTTCTAAAAACCTAACCATTATGGTAATTAAACTTATGATTAAAGAACACCAAAACCTCTAAAGTTATCTAAACCGACCTCTGATTCCAACTATAAGGAGCTGACCTTAAACATTGCATATTTTTGAATTAAATGAATAATTCGCATTGAGGAACTTTTCAGGTTTAGAGTTTTAGAGAAATAGGTCATAACTATTACATTTTTTTTCAAAAATTAAAAAGTAGAAACTTCTAGTCAGATTCCATTTTTTTTCACAAAATAAAAACTCTTAAAAAAATATTCATTCCTAAATCCATGTTTAAGATAGCATGACTTCTCCTTGATCCCATCCATGACCCTATTCTTCTTTAAGTCCTGTGAAAAACATTTCAAAACATGGGATGAGCATAAAAAGCTGAATATTAGATTTAAAATGAATAAAAAATGTTATTTTTTCCAAACATCATGTAAACCATGAATATTGTATCATAAATAATACTTTTCACTTTTACGAATTAGTAAATACTCGTCATTGAATAGAAGTTAAATACTTACCATTTTATAACCAAAATATTACCATAAAACCCATATAAAGAACACATAATATATAATGGTAACATGGGATATAATCATATATAAATTGAATAACCATACAGTCGACTTCCACACATATCACTAAATGGAATAGCCATATGGCCAACTTCCATACCCAATGCATTGTAGGTTATAACGTAACCACTGATCATGGTTTATCACGGCACCACTCGTCATTTGGTTTATCATATAACCACCCGTCAAATTTCCAAGTACCATCATTACACATAAAATGTTGCAAATATAAATATTTCACTAATAAAATTTCATTTTCAATCATAGGAAATAATTTCACGATATTGGAATAATCAATTCATTTTCAAAAACCATTTAAAAATATAGCTTTGAATCAATGTTTAACATACCACTTTGAAACTTTTAATGATATTAACATTTTAAAACATTAATTTCAATATAAATCCAAAAATACATTTTGAAAACATTTAAATTAATTATAAATATTTAGAAGAATAAATCATTAAAACATTTAAAAATATATTTTACTTAATTAGTTTTTAACAAAATCAGAGAAGCTTGAATACTAATAATTGAGGAATAACATTTAATCATAACATTATAATATCATGAGAATAAAAGTATTCATGATATAATATGACCAAGGATAGTATATACACCATATCAATGTGAATTGGTTCATAACAACAATGAAGTCTCAATGGAATGTAAATTGAGACGAAATCCCTTATATAGAGGGTATCCTTTGATTAAGGACAAATTGATTACATAATTATGTGTGAAAAATAATAATACACCAAATATAAATGGTTATTATGTGTAAAAAAATAATAGGTCATTCACACATATTCACAGGACGAAATATTCAATAAGTACAAGTTTAACCCAAAGAATTGAAATTGGGTTAAGAAGTTCACTTGAAAAAAATCGACAACCTAATGACATTACTTTAAAAATTCTGAAAATTATTTGATGATAGATAAAATGATATCTCATCACCTGGACATAAAATTTACATCAATAAGGATATATATGAACATATCCCAACATAATAAGATGTAAATTAAAAGACATTACAGAAATAAATCTTCAAAAAAAGGCGGTTGAATGGTTCCCTTACCGGTTGGGTAACTTATGAGACATACACCACATGAAAGAAGGATCAAAAAATGAAGATGTAGATACCAATAAATGAAATTATATTACACAAATAGTAAAATCATGGGAAGTACATAACCCACACAATAAGAAATATTTGAAAATATAGCGTGAATCTCACCGGAATAAAAAGTGAGATGAAAAACCCTTACTTTGTTCTAATCAATAGTGTCGTACAACCCAAGATATAATAACCATCAAATTAATCACATAATACAATGAATATAAAGAAAATATTGATAATATATATATAAATAAAGTAAATAACACACCACATTCAATAAATATGTGGCGAACAATGGAAATCTAATGGAATTAAAAGTGAGATAAGAAATCTCATACCTCGTTGTCCAACATGACCTGTTTGTTCTTTAATCACTTGAATAATTAACTAAAGTTAATTTATACTTTATTAAGTACCTTTTTGAAGTTTAATATTCCTTTTATATCACTTAATACCATGATATAAACATAATGTATTCATTTAAGTAAATAATGTTCATTTTGTCGATATTTGGTACTTGAGACAAAAATGACCACCTTATATTTACAATTTGTCCATGTTGTCAATAGTCAATTATATCTAGAATGATATTTAATATTTATATACAATATATATAATATATTTCCAGTATATATAAATATTTATAACAGTACATATCATTTGGAGGTCAGAAATGAAATTCATCGTACATGCAGATGGTAAGTCGTACGTACCCATTAACGTTACTTTCATTTCTATTTATAATTTACTGTAATTAAAACATAATGATAAATAGGTATATTAAAATTAAAGTTTAATATAATATATAATATAAAAAACTTCATCCTTTATACATTCCACATAATTCATTAGCGAGTCATATCACTTTGAGGGGGTGGTAGTCCGCACTTCCTCAAATCAAATTATCCCGTTTACAAATAATGTAAACCATAAAGGTATGATATAAATGGAAAATAAAGAAGAATAAATAAACAATAAACATAATATATATCATTCATAAATATATTTCTATCATAATGGCCACCATGAGAGGCGGAAGGAGGTAATTGAACAATCTTCGTTTCGTGAGGCATTAGTTTGCCATCCACAGAAACATTATGTTTATCATCCATTTTATAGAGGTGTGTATAAGTGTAGTTATAATCTTTATCATGACATCCTATTATATTTATGATACTGGTGTTGTTATAAAATAAGGGATTAAAAATATTCTATGGGTTGGAGAAGTAATATAAAAGAAAAGAAGTTAAGAGAAAACATTGCCTTTAATTTGGGTAACTCACATTGGTTTGAACCCAAATGGTATGTTGAAGTGCGTTCTGATTAAGGTAAGGATTCTAGGTTGAAGTTTTGGATGTTGGGAGATTAATTGGGATAATTATTGACGATCGAAAAGGTAGGATAGGTGTGAGTAATTGGTTAGAAATGGTCTCCATTTATAAGGTGGATAAGGGGCTCTTTAGGAAAGATTGAAAATATTATTTTATTATATAATGATATTCCATTTATAAATATCCAAAAAGTTATAGAGTCAAATATATGATGACTCATGGTATAAATAAAATCATCCAATAAAAATGGTATAGGTTTTGGATGTTATTTTAATATTTATAATCTTATTTATTTATATGATTTATTAATGAGGTAAACATTGTATCATTATTGTGTCATAAATAATTTAATTTATTCAATGTCTAAAAATTATGAAAAAAATACAATGATGTAGGAAATATTTTTATATTTCCAATTAATATTTATAGTCTAAATTATTACTTTTATAAAACCATATAAAAATTAATTTACTAGAAGATTTCTGTTTTTGTCATTTTGGCCTTTACTTTAAATAAATTAATCTAAAGTGTCATTATCATTCATAAGTGGCTCAATGGGGTCCCAAAATGTACCCAAGGATTCCCGTGGTTGTACATGACTCATAAAATAATGTTAGGACATGGTTTAAGGTAATTTTATGAAAATAATATCCTTTTTACCTTGAATTACCCTATTTAACTTTAACCGCGGTAAATAAAAGTCAAAAGTTACTATTCATATAAATTTTTCATCTTATTGAACAAAATTTTACATTAAAAAATAACCATGTATAACTAATTTTATAAATTAAATTCACAGAAGTGGTAAAATTTCATTTAAACAAAAAACTCAGTTTTTTTAACTACTACTATCTGGTTTCACTGTTCATCAAAAATTGATGTTTTTTCAGAAAAATACCAAAAATTCACCCTATGCTAAATGTGATATTCCAAATTCAAAAATGAAATCTATTTTAGGAAATTCATAACATAGAAGTTGTATTAATTAATTTTATATTTAATTATCATAGTTAAAACAAATAGAGTGTTTTTAAGAAATAATAACTATCAAAAGAATCACACTTGTTTATGTCCAAATTCAAAGTGAATTTAATTCCAATGAACATCATTTGATTAAATGTTAAAATTATATTCTAATTACACTTTAAAACCAATTTATAATATAATATAACCATATAAATAAATTATACTAAAACACAGTTTTGAATTAAAATACAATATTTTTTACTATTTATTAAAAAATAACTTTATCGGAAAAATTAAAAAAATTTACACAAAGTAAATTTTGATATCCAAATTCTAGAGAAGTAATTTTTTTGGTAAAAAAGAATGTATTAAAGTGACGAAAATGATATTTAAAAAGGGTTCACCATTAAAAGGCGGTAAATCGACCTTTAAATGTATATTATGCTTAAAATTAGATTCATCCATATTTTAAGCCTCTAAATTTTATTGGATAAATGTTAATACATTTAAAAAACATATATAATCTTATTTTAGTAAGTTATATTCTTTTCCGCCAATACAACGACTATGGATTAACTACCATTTAAAATATTAATATTATATTATTAGTGTGCAATATAGGATTTTAAAAGAAACCCATTGTTGCGTATCGGGTATGCCATCGAACATAGCGTCCCACTTAATGTAAATTTAATATTTAATCCAAAAATATTAATAAATATGAAAAACATCATGTTCTTTATTTAAATGCGATGTTACAAAGTAGCTCACGAGATTGACCCAAAACTGATCACTCATTGTTCATCAGATCATCATCACGATCTGAAACCGGTATCTTGGATGGATATCATTATGGATGCATTCTTATATTTATCACGACATACCATGTTTATATGGGCATAAAATATATAAAAACAATAGGTATACAAATCAAGATTTGAATTCAATGACTAAATCCTATATGTTGCATGTACCGTTAATCCATGCAACCAATATCTCAGTATTTTGAGTCAAAAAGAAGTTACTCATGGGTCTGATGAATAGATATGTCGGTAGGCCATATCGTCATTGGATTCTCGAGATAGAGATCCAAAATCAATACAATTTGAAATTGTTATCCTAGATCCTATACAAGTCCTCAAAATGGGATTACAGAAAACAACATTACAAGGAAAGAACTTACCTAAAACCAATATTTCATAACACTACCCAAGCTGTGGCCCATGCCGCAACTACCCCGAGGTCGTCTCTATAGTATATTGGGTGGTGATAGGAATTGAAATGAATATACTAAATGTGAAGACATTTCCTATGTAAGTATACAATGAAACACAACCATCTTGATGAAAAATAAAATAGGATGAAAAGAAAAAGATTAAAAACACTACGGAATCAATCATGTATGTAAAAACTCTAGACATTGTAAGAGTAAAATTGTGTAAACTGAAATGTAAAGAGGAAAAACACACCCCCTACACAAAATATGTCCCATCCTGAAAAAACTAGAAAATTGAATCTCTATGAGATCATGGACCATCATCTTTAAGATGTGACCACCGTACAAGGACAAAAGTACAAGGTATCCCTATGATCTTCTAATGTCACCACTGACCTGACAATCATCATCATAGGACATGACACATGCATATAAATTCAATGTGGGTTTGAGTATATACATTCCTATTAAGTTTCACATAATGATGGAGGGGGACTATTAAGAGATATAACATGAATAGAATGATAGTGGATAGTACATAAAATGCTATATACTGTGAAAGAAAATAGCTCAACCCAAACCAATTGTGATGTAACCATATCCAAAATCAAATGGATTGAAATGGTGTATAGATAAACTAAAAGTCACGTATTTTACACATATAGTAGGAAAGTAGACTCATCCAACCACAAGATGATAAACACAGAAAGCAAGTCGCATACCCTTCTCATTTTCAAAACCCATGGAAGGAGAGTAACCAAATCTGAACGTATGAATATAGATGTGTGTATATATAAATTCCCAGTAAAAAGAAACACAAAAAAGAGAGAAAGGAGATCTCCATCACACAGATTGGCCCAGGAAAAAGAGCCACCAACTATTACAAAATCCCATCAACAATGGGCATCATCTCATATGTCTACTCTGATGTAACCTTCCATGTCCTTCCACTCCTCATCATTGTGTAACATAATCAAGGGGAAAAATATATAGGTAGTGAACCCATGACCAGTTACAATAGAAGGTTACCACTCAGTGGTAAATAACCCATGACTAACCTTGCTTGATATTTCCACACTAGAAGACAATAGAGGATCCATACCCAAATCGTCCAGAGGGTTCCACAATAGAATTCTCAAAGGACCCAGGCTCTTCCCAGTTTGAGGGTTCCACTCGAGAGGTATTTAGAGGACCCATTCCATATTCTGATAGGATGGTTCCATTCTAATATTAAATGAAGGGACCATGTCTTACATAGAAGGAGGGTTCTACTCTGGTTGTAGAGGACCCATGCCCAGCACATCTAGAGGGTTCCACTCTAGTAATAGTTGACCCAATCCCAGCCTAACTAAATAGTCCCGCTCCTAAGTTAGTAGATGACCCATTCCATAGGATAATAGTAGGGTTCAAATATTGGAATATTTAGAGGATCCATTCATAGAAAATTTAGTGGGTTTCACACTAGAAGACATCCAGGAACCATTCCTTTCCATGCTGGAGGGTTCCACTCAGGATGCCTACACTGATCCCATGTGATCAGGACCATCATTATGTGTCACGTAACCATGATTCATTCCCCAAAAATTCCCCATCTTGTCTCATAATCCAAAACTAATGGAACCATCTCATTATTCATGAATCAATACTCAATATAGGGTACATGATGTCCAAAATTTTATTCCAACCGAAGGTGATACAAATGGTTAATGCTTCTTCAAAAGGAACCAAGGGGAACATAGCGTGTGAGGAGACCCACATGACGTGTCGACCCACTCCTTCCCCTCTCTGTTTCCCTTGAGGTACAAGTATCTACAACCATATATAATTACATAGAATTTGGTGGATATACATGGCACTCTCATGCCACTCGGGGTCTAGCCCGTGTACTCTAGCCATGTTCATGTATCCAAGTTATGTCCGTGTACATTACCCCAAGTTATTGTATATTTCTACACAATAATCATCTTCACACAAGGTGATGTGTATGCATTCTGGTCATGCCTGTGTACTTAGTCACATGGTGTGTACCTTACTGTGTGCTCTACCACATGCCCTATCCAGATAGTGAAGGTGGTACATAGCGTGTAGGAGTTATACACACCATTCCATCAATATAAAATATCAATCCTTTAATTTCCACAACCAGGGGTCTACAAGCCATTTTCTAATCATGGAATATGGTGTGTAGTCGGGTTTTTCAAAATTTTCTAGAATATATCCCATGAATTGAATCTTTCTATGCCCCATCAATTACAAATTCAATTCCACCTAAAATAGTGGCTCTGGTCGTGAATTTTTTTCATCACTATCATTCTCTATAAATCAAATTCCATCGATCCTTGGTGATACATTGGATGTTTCGCGAACCCATGAACCTTCCTCTATAAATGATCTAGTATCTCATCTTTGAATCGATCAAACAAAAAATTTAAACATACCAAAACTAATATTTTTCCATCAAACCATTCTTTATTCAATAATATATCATGATTTTGGGTGTCCAATCGGCCTCAATACAGCCAAATAGTGTCGAATCTGGACCACATGTTCCTACCAATGATGAACGAAATGAAAATGGGATGAATGGAACAACAAATTTTTAAATGATCACTTCCAATCAGTCTTTTCCATATATATAATGGTGTATTCTAGGTTTTTATAAAAATTATTGATCAATTTAATCGGTACTTGTGAACACACTCATGCCACAGTTGGCGCAGAACAATAGAAGTAATTGATATAATAAATAAATTTAATCAAAAATGGAATAAAATTTTGATGATTAAAGCCAAGATATTAGATTTTTTATTCATTTAAGAATTTAATCGAATGGAATGGAAGGAATTCAGTGTGTTTGATTAACCCTGATCTGCTTTGATCTAGTGTTTCATCATCATCCACAGTGACTGTACAATTGAAGGAGGGGAATAAGGTATAGAATCCTCTTTGGGTTTATGTAGCAAACCATATAGTATTATCCATGGTAGTATTCATCTATATTTTATTTTAGGATAATGAAATTAATTAATTAATTTATCCACTGAATGTACCTCCAATGGTTGAGATATATAAACATCATGCACTAACCTATTTTAGGTAACACCTAATGTATATAATGAATTATGGACTCAACTATGGTCTCAAATTTTTGATTTTAAATTATTTTTATGAGTTAAACACTTTTATTTAAGAAACATTTCATATTAATTATAAAATACAAATAATATTTTATTTAAATTAATTTCCCACACATCGGGCCTCAGAACATCACATCAACTCAACTCCAAATTATAGAAATATTTATTGAAACACTTCAATGTCTTAAAGGAAAAAAATCTAGTGTCTATAAGACAATTTTATGATCATCATTAAAAACACTCTTAATTCCATTAAACCATAGAAATAAAGAATGTACATATTCGAGAGCTTCTAGGAAATGGATAAGGAGTGATAAAATGTGATATGATCCTTTTGGAAGGTGGGGTATCCTGACATGATAATAAATATCCATCTTGTAATTTCCATGTTGAAATGGATTGATATAAAATTACATCTATCTAATATTATCTGTGATGTTATTGAATGAAATATAAATTAGTTATATTCTATCCACCGTTATGATTATGTTCTCTCCACTATCTCTAGACTAGAAGAAAATCTGGATGTGGCACTAAGAGTTAAATAATGATTCTAGACTATACATGCCCAAGAATTACACATCAATGTGAGAAACTCCAATAACATCTATTTAAATGATAAGGACGTCAAAAATTGTCACTTGAACTCTATCACTTTTCTCAGTAATTTTGATGGTAGAGATATATTTGATTAGAGAGGAATCCAAGATCTTATCTAGTGTTTTTATCATGATTTTTTTACAATATGGGGGTGGGGTACTTCATTTATTTTGATATTTCTACTCATATGGAACTACTTCTTTTGGAAATGATGAATCACCAGATCACATGTGATTTTAATGATGGTGAGATTTCGGTGGAACTTACAAAAATACACTGAAGAAAAGTTCCTAGTCCACATGGTTTTTTTTATTTTATCTATAAAAAGTATTGAAATAATATCGGTCCCAAAATTTAAATTCTCATGAAGGTCGTTTTGATGTTAAAATATACTCATTGTGCACATAAGGAAACTATTATAACACTCATTATGAAGATTAGAAACCATATTTGGTCTCAAAATTTATGCTTATCAGTTTATGCAATGTTACCTAGAAAATACATTCAAAATTTTTGGTTAACCATCTATGTCCATGGATATCATCAACTATATAGGAAAAACAATATGATTTCAACCCTAGGTGACTCATATTAGATATTTTCATTCCTTCACATGTTCTATTTTAGTCCATTAATGGTGGATTTTATTCATAAAAGAGGAATCATGGCTTGGAAGCGGGATATGAATAAGGTGTATGATAGATTTGAAAGACCTATTCTCCATTTTAATGCGTAAAATGGGTTTTTGTTAAAATTTATTAATGTCATAATGAAATTCTTCTCCAATGTCCCATTCTGGATTAAAAAAAATAGTGGTCTCTCTTAATGTTATTCCCCAACTAGTTTTCATCAGTGGGGTGACCCTATCATCCCTTCATTATTTATTTTTGTGGAAAGTAATGTTTAAAATGTAATTTATATGGAATCTAAGGATAATATGGTTCATGGGGTGATGGTTTATTGGTATACCACAATTATTTCCCACCTATTTTTGATTATGGAAGTTTAATTTTTTTATATCTACATCGGTGGAATTCATTACTCTCTACCAAAAAATGCATAGGTATGAGTTGAAATATGGGTAATTGTGTTGGATTTACAATTTTCAAATATCCTTTAGTTATGGTGTTCCTACATGTAGGAAGGATGATATCTACATTGCTTCGAGAAATCATGCCGTTGAAAATATCTAAAAAAATATTAGGTTGTGGACTATTTATGGGTGTTCAAAAAAGAGTTATTTCTTACTATCTTGTATAGGGTTGTGAAAAAAATTCAATGGTGGTCCATTAAAAGGGTTTATAAAGATAGAAATGAAAACACATCAAGTCCATTTCCCAACCTATCCTTACCTATGATATGTACCTCTTCGAATTACATAGTTATTTTATTGACTAATTGAAAACTATATTGAATAATTTCTACTGGGGAAGTTATAATTGAAGGAACATAACCCTATGGATAGTGTGTCCCACGCTTCACCTACATAAATCTTTTATGGGTATGGGGATTCAATATCTATGTAGTTTCAATAATTCCCTTATTTATATGCTAGGATGGAATCTTTTGGATCACCCTAATCCTCATTTTTCTTGGGTCATTTATGCAACAAAATTATGAATTCATTGTTATGTGGGTCGAATCTTGGCCCATGAACTATCATATTTTGGAGATGTTTGTGGAGTTCTTATTATATTCTTCATAATTTCTTGTATTGGAGGATAGTTGTTGTTTCAAGTTTAGCTATATTGAAATACCATTGGCTGATGGATAATAGTGGCTCCTTAGTAACTTCACTGATTGTTGAGGGTATGGAAAATGAGAAGATGAAATCAATGTTTAACATGGATGGAAGTGGACTGTGTACTAAAAATTATAATGAATGGTATAAATAAAGATATATAAATATTAATTTGAGTATTATAGTTATAACGGATTTGGGATATGACCATTCACAATCCTACACAGATACCCTACTACCTTGATAACCAAGTTGATACATACTTAGCCTTGATGGCATTACTGATCCCCATGGGTTAGAGGCTCGCAACTCCCATCTTACTTGATAATAGAGGGAACAAATTTTCCACAAAATAGAAGAAGATAAAAGTTACAAGTATGTATTTTTAACACTCTAAATGTATAAATTACTATAAAAACATTGGAATAACAAAAAATGTACTACATCATCAAGGTGCTCAATATATATAAAAAACTCAAAAATCCCATAAAATGTGTGATTAACAAACCCACCAGTAACCCCCATCACTCCAAGACAAAGAATATTGAATATCCACCTCATCCAAGAGGTGCTTTCCCATTGTTAGGAATTAGAATAATAAAATATAAAATCACTCAAATGAAAATATATGGTGTGAGATATAAATACCATAAGGATCTCATCATTTGTTCCCAAATCAATAAAATAAAAATTAACCATTATTTCAATAATATTAAATAAAATAGGTCATGACATTTCATATTCATATTTTTTTTAAAAAATGCTTTCATTTCAAAATAATCGAAGATATTTCAAAAAAACTATCAAATATGATAAAGTGAAAATTTTATTTAAAATATTGCATATAAATATGATATCATGAATAAAATAGTTTTAAAATTCAATGACATGTATAATCAAGTTGAAAAAATCATATAAAACCGAGAACCACGTATAGAAGCCCTATGGTATGATAGTTTATCAGGTAAATATATCCTCAAAAATATTATAGTGATCACAATTCCCATTATGTGTGACCAAACAAATAAAAACCAAAAATGATAACCCATAAAGGTAATTCTACATGAAAATAAGGTAAACCATTATTGGAAATCAATCCAAAGTTGATTTAGTAATAGTTATCATTATCAGTCCATTTCTTGGGAGGCAAGGTCCTATTATTCATTTCATAGTTAACAGAAACTACAATGGATATCATGTTCCTTAACAGTCAATCAATCCATCAAATTGGAAATTAATCTTTTCAAATCATTTAAAATATAATGGCAAATTTTCATTTTCCAACTCACCTTTATCTTTTTAAAATAAAATATTAGATTTTAATAATTTCATTAAAATTCAAATAAACATTACATTTAAGCCTTTTTCTCTATAACAACATCAAATAATTTCAATTGAATTATTTCATAAATCATGTATTCATTTTCCATTTATATATCCCTAAATTTCAATTCCCATAAAATTGGGGTTTTATTAATTTTCATATCCATTTCCAAAAAAAATTATGTCATCCCAATTCCATGTTTCAAAATTAATTAAAAACTAAATTCAATTTAATCAAGAAATTCAAGGATTTAATTATATGTAAAATAATTATGGAACCATCTAACATTAATCAATGATGAATAATTTACACTCATAACATGATCAACCAATGTAGAACAAAGGATTCAAATATCTATAAATCAAACATAGAATCAATATCCCCTCAATTAAAGTTTATAACAATCAGTAAAATTGTGGTCTAATACTCAATATGGAGGGGAGAAAGAGTGATTAGGAGAGATTAAACAAAATAATATCCACTTACCATAGATAGGTATGATCTTCCACCTAAACATTGATTTATCAAATGAAGGGAATAGAAGAGCCAAAATCACTTATAGGGATCCTTCTCACCCCTATATAATGATTTAGGTCTTATTAGGGGAGATATGAAACATAAAAGGGGTTTGGGAATTTAAAAATTAAATTTGGAATAAAAATTAAACCCTTGCTCACAATTTCCTGGAGAGGTATGAATGGTAAGAATAACTTTTTTCCATAATTGTGCTCCATATTTTGGGGTGCATAGTTTCTCCTAGCTAGTGGCATGGTTTTTCAAACTATGAACTAGCCGTGAAAATCCTCTTTATCTAGTGTTTCATGGTTTGATCTTTTGGGGTGCATGTTTTTTGAAAACTATGCTCCAAACATGGAGATAAAAAAAGCCTCCAATTTGTTTCCAAATATCACCTTAAACAAACCAACATGAACCCCAACCAAAGAATGAGAAAAAGAATTATTGAGGTGTACCTGAAAAAGGTAATGGGAAGTTACAACCTCTGCATCATAAAAACTATATTTCCCTAGAAATCCTCTAAATTTGTTTTCATATGAATATGATAGTGAAACTCCTCTCTCACCAGTGCATTTCTCTCTCATGTGTCATGAGAATCAGAAAAGTACTTCCATAACAGAAAGACAAATGGAATCATCCACCCATGAAGTACTATTGTCTCATAATCAACTATCCTGAATGGATTCTTATTCTTGGGTAAATCTGGATGAACATCAAGATCCTCCTATCTCAAGACATGGAATGGGTTAGAATGATATTCATGCTGGTGTGATACATGGAACACAATATGTATCGACATCATATAAGGTAGAAGTTATAAATGGTAATTCCATTTCACACCTTCCCAACAACCTGAATGGGGCCCACAAAAAAGGAAAATCTTTCCTTTCCTACTAATTCATTGATGGGATATATGAGGTGAAACTATACAAAAAACCAGGTCACCAACTGTAATCTCCAATGGACTATGATGAAGATTATTATACAATTTATACCATCTTTATATCACCAGCATTATATGATGAATCAGCTGAATATATTATGATATCTCTTGGACCAAGCTTGGACCAACCATGGATCATTCACCAATCTCCAACCAACATGGAAGATATTTAGAATTACTATCATACAAAGAATCATAGTATCCATTTTTATCATGGCCTAACAACTACTGTTATAAAAAACCAAACTAGTCCCAAATAGTCATCCCAAGATCTACCAAAATCAATGATGTATGCATTATGAATTTTCTTAATAATCTTTATATATCTCTCCCCTGGATATCCACCTATGTATGGTATTCCGTAGTCAAACGAACATGATATTTTATCACCTTCTGAAGGCCTTACTAAAAATGAGAAGTAAAATGAGGATCTCTATCATAGACTATAGAAAATTAAGCTACATGAAAATGATTAGCCTCTATCAAATAAATATTTCTTAATTTCTCAACATTGGTGGTATACAATATTTGTATAATGTGATATTATTTTCTCACCCTATTAATAAAACCAATATTTAATTTTCCATTCTAGGGGTATATAAAGATCCCACTAACAATTCCATAGAAATCTCATGTCACATCCAAGTATGCACTAGTTGGGGTTGAAGAAATCCCAAAGGTCTCTAGTGCTCAGCTATAACATATGCAAAGTATAACAATATGAAAAAAAATCATCAATGCCCCATATCATACCTAGAAAACATAATCATAAATGCATGTAACAAAAACGTATTTTTGGTTCCTGGGTCTATATCCCCTTCTGAATTATAGAAATTCCCATTCATAACTTTTCTCACAAGAAAATTTACTACCTATAGGATTTGAATATATATGATACCCAGAAAAGAGTCCATGTGTCTTGACAACATCACTTCCTATTTCAATAAATTACACCTTGAATTTTTTTCATCGATTATGTGATCTCTCGTTATTTATAGATCCGTTCTTAGATGACACATATTGTCCTCATAATACATAGATTAAACCAAGTTGTCATATAAAAACAACACCATGAACATTTCAATCTATTCAGGGATGATCTTATTCAAAAAATAAAGTAAGACTATATGAGCATTAGTTTTACTAAATCGAATTACATGATACTAAAAATGATCATACATACTCTTGAAGTTTGTATTTTAATGTCAGATTCTTGTATTCTCAAATGGTGATAAACTGATGAAAGATCAATATTTGAGATCCACTTCTCCATTTCCAACTGAAAAAATAGATAATAAATCCATGGAAACAAACACTTTTTCTATATCATTACCTTGTTCAGTTTCTGGTAGTGAACAAATAGATGAATTTTTACATCATCTTTCAAGGAAAAGAAAACATGATCCTCACAAAGAAAAAAAATCATCTATATAAAACCATTATCTAATAAATCATCCAACTGAGTCATCAAATCTTTAATTTCATTAGGTTCCATATGATAAGAAGGTATCTAAATTGGTTCACTAATCGGAACAAAATAATCATATAACTCTATATCTCCTCCCAGTGGAAAACGAGAGAAATCATAATGAAACACATTATAATAATTTACAATAACTGGAGGTAGATCGTCACCCAAATATTACAACTTCAGATAAAAATATAACACTAAAATTACATTCCCCAACTCAATATAATAAGGTATGTCTCTACGTGACCACATGTCCCATTCCCCCCAGAAGATACATCACACCCCATAAAGTTCAAAAAAGCATACTCATCAAATATTCTTTTATCCTTTAAAGTAACTCATAGAACCACCACATAGATAAAAATGAACTTTAAAAAACCATAACTAACCAGCCAGGTCAAGTTCATCCATCGATGAACTACCCATCACATCAAAATAAGAAGTAATATTCATTAAGAAAACCTAATAATGAATATTACATTAAAGACCCTTATCGAATAGTCGAGTATTCAACATCTCATTTCATAAAATATCATGTAAAAAACTTAATATTCATGGAAAAGTAGTTTGTGTACCCCATAATGATTGAGTCAGTTTGTTCATGTTTGAAAAACTCTATAAGAATATCTTGCACTATAGACTCTATATAATACTGATCAATAAAAAGATCCCAGAAGTCATTCCACTATAATCACCAAAAAATATTTTCTATTACCATAAAATCTCACATTTTATTTCTAGGTACCTCTATCATAATTTTGGAACATTTTACCTTAATCTAATCAAAAAATATCAAAGAAATAAAATTTATGATCAATAATTATTAGACAATCCTTAGCCTTTTGAGGATCATTTGATCCTTGGAATGGTGGTTGATTCTAGTGAAGTTACTATTCAAAATTGTTTTGAGATTCATCCCTTGGAGGTTCCGTAGTTGATAATTGAATGGGAAGAGGTGGAGGTTGTTATCCCAGAGTTTCGACAACACACAAAACAATCAAAAAAGATTTTTGTCCATGGGAGGATTTGATATCTATAATTTCTTAGCAGATTCCTATTTGGGCTAATTCACACATCTTCTTGGAGGGGTGATTCTACACATCATCAGAAAACAACATTGAAGAAGTTAAAATATTACTCATATTGTTAACTCAAAATATGGAAATGACAATATCAATCTGATCATATAAGATTTGAATATTTTATTTTCAACACACCCAAATAAAAAGATTAGAAAATTATAGAATTAGATCAAATTATTCCTCAAGATGTCCTTCAAGAACCACCTATGGTTACTTAAGGGTCTTTATAATGATATTTGTCTAGGATCATTCTTGAAACTACATCCTACGTCCGGAAATGGAAATCCAATCATAATATTTACATCAATAAAATATTATTAACAAGGCTCTAATACCACTATATCATGAACAATCCTAGACACATTGGTACCCTAATACCTGATCCTACAATGACATAGCCATAAGGGTGTATCTGATCCCCACAGGTTGGAGACTAGAACCTGGAATCATATATGATAAAATAGGGTATGAATTTCCCACAAAACAATGGAAGATAAAAGTTATAATCCAGTATTCTCAAGTCTCCAAAAATATAATATAATAGAAAAAAATAGTTATAACAAAATAAAAATTAGTAAATCATCAAAATAATCAACATCTATTAAGATAATACTAAAGAATCCCATTAAACAAGTGGATAAAATATCCACCGGCCATATTTATTACTCAAAGCCAATGGATCAATAACATCCACCTCCTCACAGAAACACTTTCCCTTTTCATGGACCTGTAATAAGAAAATAAAAAATTCCAAAAGGAAAATGTAGGGTGTGAGATAAAAAAACTATTAAGGTCTTAATTGGTGCTCCATAATCAATACCATATAAATTTACCATCAAATCAATCGATTTAAATAAAACAGATCATGGAATTTCATTATCTTATTTTCAACAAAACATTATTTCATTTCAAAACGATGTAAAATATTTCAGAAAACAATTTCAAACATGATTAAATGAAATTTTTTCATAAATATTTTTGTATAAATCATTTTTCACTAATAAAATAGTTCAAAAATTCATTTTCATATATAATCTACTCAAACAACTCATAAATAAGAAAATACATTTAAAGAATCCCCCTATAAAGTCATTTTTATTACCTAACATGATCCTCACACGTCTCATAATGACCACAAAACTAGTCTGGTATACACACAAAAACTCCCGCAAAAGGGGAACCCATCAATGATATCAAACACCCAAATACAGGACCCCATTACTGGTATTCAGGCCAAATATATTTTTGTATTAGTTCTCATTATTAGTCAAATTCTATAGATGCATGGTCATAGCATTATTATCCGTGTTACCAATATCTACCCATTCTAATCCAAAATAATTTAATCATTAAAATTATCAAATAATCACATCAAATTATTTTAAATATAATTTCACAATTTCAGCTTCAAAAATAATGTTCTATTTTCAAAACCAAAGTATATGTTTTCATCATTTCATATCATTTTAAAAAAATCATTCAATTTTATTCATTTCACATGAATGACATCAAATCATTTCCATCAAAATTATTTCCAAAATCCATACATAATTTTTGACAAATCCATCCCAAAATTTCAATTCCATTGAATTTGGGGTTTTTGATCAATTTCTGTATCCTACTCAAATAAGGAATCAAATCATCACATTTTGATATTTATAAATCAATTAAAAACACAATTCAATTAAATATTGAAATCCATTGTTTCAATTGTATGGAAAATAATTATGGAACCACCTACCATTAATAAAATACCATGAATTGACACACACAATAGGATCATCCAATAATGTATGATGTCATTAGAGATCTATAAATGAAACCAAGAATCAAGATCCCATGAAATAGATTTTATATCGATAAAAAATGATCTAGTAATCATGAATAGGAGAGAAACATTCATTGCGATAGATCAAATGATAGGATATTAACTTATAGGATAGAGATCTGATCACCCACCATAGATTTGAATCATCAAAGGAGGGGGATAGAGGTTCCAAAATTCACATTTAGGGAACCTACTCATTTCTTGGATATCAATTTAAGTATTAGTAGGGGTTATAGTAAACTTAAAAAGGGGACAAGAAGTAAAAAAAATAATTTTTTAGATAATTTAAAAAACACATTCATTGTTTTATAAAGAGGGAATCATAGTTTGACAAATCGTGAACCCTAACCATCTACCCCTACTTTTGGTGATTGTTATCTCATATGTGGGAGCATGTTTTTTCAAACCATTCACCAACTATGAAAATTTTCAATATCAATGGATGATCAATTTCCACTAGGTGCTCATGATTTTGTAAAACCATTCGTGAACCATGAACAACATAGAAAACCTCCAAAAAAATTTCAATTTTCACCCGAAACAACCATTGGAAAACCCTATGTAATGAATGACAAAAATAATGTTCATCGAGTACTTGAAAACAAGTTATAGGATGTTATATGATCAAGTCTTCTGAAATAATATTGAACCTAATTCTTACTTAGTAAAATTCGTTTCTTTTTTGTGCGGATAATGATGGAGTTGAATTAGGTGGTTACCTGGAAATCACTATTGAATCTCCCAATCCCTCCCACTAAATGATACTTTTAGAGGAAATAATGCTCTGGTATCCACCCAACTAAATTTATCCTCATGGTTTACAATGACTCTAATGATCCATTATGAACTCTCTTCATTACTATATCATAATAAAGCTTAAAATTGATTTTTGAGTTCCCTAGTGCCATGTATGTGTTGAATGCATGGAATGATATGGCTGATTATCATTTGGAGTCGATGCCCAACCTTTTTTTCATACTGGAAAAGTGAAATTTAAATCTACTTGTTGAATCTATAAACATCCTATGAAACTTTTCCAAAATTATTTGTTCAATATAAATGATTTTTTCTTAATCATGTGTCCATACCATGCTCTTTCTAGTTTTATATGCCCATATACCATGTTTACCACATTGGGTCATAATAATTTCTTGATCAGTGGAATTGACCGATATAATTGTTTAAATACCTTGAATCTTACCACGAATGGTACATTGAAGATTATTGTGAATACATTGGTTACCTATGGATACCTTTCAGTTATAAATGTCATCATTTGGAACCCCATCAAATCCATATTCACTTCATGCCAAAAATCCATTTATTTTAGGAGGTCTCCACTAGTGGCTAAAGCGCATGTGATTGTTTCTGGAGTGGAGTTATCTATTTATAGAGGATGGAGTGATATTATCTGAGATTTAAATCTTTTAAAAAGTTACCAATTCCATAAGATCCCTAGAGAATGAAAAACAGCCATTTAGACTCTTTTTTGGAAGGATCTACTTTTTATGTCACCACTTTTTATCTTCCTCTTTCTCCATTATCAAAAGTGATGAAAATAAGGTTACATTGATTTTAGAGTCCCATGGTCTCTCAAGTGAGTTACATGTCTCGTTTCATAATTTCTCCATTTGGATGAATACCCATGTATTGGATGATTTTATATCATTAGTCTAGTGAGTATTCTACTTTCAAAAAAATCCCACTTATCATTTTTTTATATTATGTTAAAATATACCAATACATATCATAATTTAATTTTTACATGTTAAATTATTATACTTGAAAAAATAATCCACATAAATCCAATAATTTATTAACGTCACATTAGATAATAAAAAACCTAAAAAATAATTATGTTATATTTTTTTATTAATAATTATATTTAAATTAAAAAGTTTTTTTATATTACATAAATAAATATGAATTGTTATAAAAATATTATACAATTGATAATTATATTAGAAATATTATTAAAAAATAAATTTATTGAATGATATTATTATTTTTTAATTATAAAATTCCAAAAAAATCAATAAATAATTAACAAATAAATTCAATTTTTTATAAAGGTTGAAAAAATACCCATTTTTATTATATGATGAACCTTCCTATTTTTATCCTTAAAGGAAAAATAATATATCCTAAAGGCCCCTTCGCAAAACTTCAAATGCCTTAACTTCAACGAATAAGAAGTATTCCTAGTTTCCCTTTTAACTATAATTTCCAATACATGCGTGGGATTATTAAACATGTCTAAATACATTTTGATGTATATGATTAATCATGTATGAAATCACCCATATTTGAAATTGTAGATGAGGTTTACCACAAAATACACATCTCATATCCCTTAGATCGATCGGTTTTTTGTTTCTAAAACTGTAAATATTGTGGCAACTACGATGATTCCTTTAACAGTGATAACTCCAATGAATCGAGAGAACATCAACAACAACTTCACTGAAAACATCAGTGACTCCTAAGAGTTCGGTGACACCAGTGAGTCCACCGAAAATAGTGTCATGTTTCTCCTAGGATACCTTTAATGAAAATCAACTATTTAACTTCCCTGAGAACATGGGTAACTCTAGTGGTCCTTAGATTCTTTCACTAACACCATTTGTTTTGGTAGAAACTAGCACCAATGGTAGAAGAATCTGGCATAGCTTATATATTTATACTGAAATCCAAATTTTCCTTATGAGATAAAAGTCACTTTTACAATTTAAAAAGAAATAAATGATCCCTTATTATGATTTATTTTTCAATACAACCATCTTATTTGATGATATTTTTAAATGTATCCTATCTATATTTTTCAATTATATAATAATATATTTATAAGCCGCTGCATGACATCAAAATAGAGTAAAAAAAACTAAATTACTATTTTATTGATGAACGTTCCATTGAAAATACCTATGGAGGTTCCACTAAAACAACCATTATAAATATTATAGCAATTTATACCATATGTTCCACTAAAGGTGCCCCAATATTTTAATTTTTTATGTATTTTTCATGGAATTAACACTAAAACATGCAGTGGAGATTTCATTGAATCCTTTAAGGGAGATTCCATAGGTACTTTAGGTGGAACATCCAGTCTTATTCTATGAAGAATACCTTATGTTTTGATTGAAACCCATATCGTAATTTTTGGAATCCTCAAACAAAAAAGATTTCTATTATAGTGTAATTTTTTTATGATAGATGTGGGAAATTTTTTATTTTTCCCAACTTGAAATTCCAATACATCTTACAGTAAAATTTCTAGTGGAGAATCCACTGTAACATCCACTGGAGGTTACATTGAAGGTTACACTAGAGGTGCAACTGTAACATTCACTAGAACATATAGTGGAATGTTCACTAGACCTTTGACTGGAGATTCCATTGGATATTCCATGGGAACTTCAAATTTAACTCCAACTAAAACATCCAGTCTTGTTCTATGTAATTATAGTGAATGTTGAAACCTCTAATTTAATTTGTGGAATCCCAAAAAAATCATTTTTTCTATATAGTATTGAAAGTTTTATAGGATTTAGAAATCTATTTTTTTAATTAGTTTCCCATGAGTTCCACTAGAACTATCATTGTAGATTACCCTAGAAATTCTAATGGATATTCGAAAAGAACAACTAGTAGTGCTTCTTGTGGGACTTACATAGAAACATCCACTATATGTTCCAATGGAACATATAGTCCTATTCATCCATATCTTATGACTATATACTATACTGAAATTGGGGTACTCTACAAAAAAACATGTTTTCTATATTACACATTAATTTTTATACTATTTTGCACGGGATTTTGTTCTATTCTTTCACAATTGTAAATTTTAGTGGATCTTCCACCTGATATTTCAGTGAAGATTCCAATGGAACTTTTATTAGACCATCTAATGGACCATACAATGGAACTTACATTGGGGTTTATTTTTTATAACTCCCTAGAAAACCCAATCATGATCCCAATAAATACTATAGAGAACTACCTTAAGTTAAATCCTATTCAATAATTTATGGAATCCTAAAAACACATGTTTTCTATATTATTGTGATATTTCTAAAGGTTTTAATAGGGAATTTTGTTCTTTTATTTCCCCACTGGATCCTCAAGTGGTTCTTACATGAGGTCCTCCACTAGATTATCTTGTGGAGCTTCTATTGGAACTTACAGTGGAGTTTCTATTGGAAAACCCACTAGAACATCCAGTCATGTTCTAGATAATTACCGTTCAAAGATAACTTCTCTTGAAACCTATACTTCAATTTTTGAAATCCCCAAACAATGTTTTCTATATTGATGTTAATTTCATAGGGGATTTATTATGGAATTTGGTTATGTTGATCCCCACTAGAACTACTAGTGGAACATCATGTGGTGGTTCCAGTAGACATTCGATTAGAGGTTCTATTAGTACTCTTATTATAACGTATTTTTTAATTCTAGATAATTATTGGGAAAATAAATGCTAAGAAAAAACATATACTATAATTTGTGGAATCCCCAAATAAAACAAATATTATAAATTGTAATGACGTTTTTATAAGATTCATCAGGGAAGTTTGGTTATATTGTTTCCCCATTAGAACACCATTTTGGGCTTCCAATAAAACATCTATTGGATATTATAGTGTAACATCTTGTGGATATTCCAATGAATTTTCCATTGGAGGTTTTTTTTTTCATTTGCATGTTTTTTTAAAACGTGATTATACAGTTTTTCAATATCAAAATTCTTGTATGATTTTTTTGAGTACATGTGTCTTTTAATTTGAATTCCTTTCTATATTTTAATTATAACTTGAGTCAAATAAATAATAACATAATAATTTCTATTTCATATTAATGATAAAATTAATATCACCATTTTATTAAATTGAGACAAATACTAATTATTTTTCTAGAATGATTGAATTTAATCCGGAAAATGATTTTTATGTTTAGTCTCAATCATTTTTTATCAATATAAAATACTATATAATTTTACACTATATTTTGATGAAATATAAATCCACAATGATTTTTATTTTTTGATAATTGTTACTCAAAATAGATAATATATTTATATAAATTTCATTATTTTATGAGGATGTCTAAAAATTCATTTCATTTTTTAAAAAAAATTCAACCAATTTGCTACTACAGTTTTAGGACACATTATAGTATATTTTTTTTGAAATGATACTATATTTAATTTGAATCGTGTTCTATAGATATCAGGTTTTTAAAAAATATATTTGAATATAAAACTAATATTTTTATATTGATTTCAATAGTTTACATTTATGTCTGAAAAGGTCATTTATATGGTCATTAAATTATCTAAAGTTCTACAATGTTGTTTCCCAGCTACAGTTATTCTAGAATGTTGTTCCTTATGAATTTTTATGATTTCAGAATCAGTAGAAGTATGGTTTATTCTATTATTTAATAATTGTATATATAATATTAGTTTCTAAAAATAAGTACATTTTACCAAATTATGGATCTTATATTAAGATAAATTAAAAAATAATTGAGATTTGTTAATGTTTGTTGTCCAGGTTTTTCTAAATATCTGGTTAAATAACCCTGCATTCTAAACAGTGCAATGTATATATGAAAAAACATAATTTAAAAATAGTGAAATGTATGGTTCAGAGATCCTACTTTCAAAATATTTCAAAATATTGTTCAGAATAACAACATTCAGAATATTGGAATGTGCAGTTCGACCACCGTTTTGTTTTTATGTACTCTACTATCATGTACCCAGCTTTTTGTACCCATCTTTTTTTCCGCTACATTGTGCTTTTATGCTAAAAATTGATCTAGTATATATATATATATATTGATAAAATATAAGTATTATGATTGAATTGATTTTGAGAATTATGGTGAATTTTTTAATGAGGAAAATAAATAATTTATTTTAATGTAATTTTACCTAAAAAAACGAAGGGCACAAATATAATTTAAATTCAAATATTTGAATTTAGTTGCAGAATGGGATGCTAGTTTTCAAGAATAATTTTTTATATGATTAATGTTGTTTGAATGGATTTAAAATGGATTTTTAAAATAATAAAATTCTATAATTATTTTTAAGATATTTTTCGAATATTTATTCAAATTAGTTTATAATATTTTATTTAAGATTTATTCAAGAAGAATAAATGAGAAATATTGTTGTGATTTTTTGGGAGATATTTATTAAATCTCTTAACTCAATTTTTATAATATTAAAATGATACAGAGTTTATTAAACTACAAAATACCTATTATATATCACTTATTGTTTGAAAAATATATAACAAAACAGAACAACATCACGTGCTTACATCTTTAACATTCTTTGAACCTTTTCAACCTATCATACAAAACAATTATCAAGAACTAGTACATGTGATTTCACATCTTATCTTCTCTTTTATATTTTCTATGTATGTAACACTATTTATTATCTATCACCAATGATTTATAATTTTCATTTTTTTATTTAAAGCACAAAATAATTATTTGGTATTATTTTTTCTCGGGTTGTGACTCGTGTATTCTGAATTCTAGATTTAAGGGTTGTGAATCACAGTATCTAATGTCAGGACTATTTGGGTAGTGACTCCTAGTGTCTAATTTAAGGTTGTATGTGTTGTGACTACCCATGAAAAAGTAAATGTCATGGATATACCTCTACTAAAAAAATATTATATAAATGTGATATGATTCCCCCTAAAAATTATTTTTAGTGAACATACATATTCTGTAGAGCAGATATCTATAAAAGTAGAGTAGGTTGATTTTTTAAAAAACAATTATAAAAAATATCCTTGAGATATTTAATTTTTCCACTAATAATTTACCAAATTAAATAAATGTTACAATTAATTTAATACATTCACTCATTTACATTAAAAAATTAATTTAGTTTGTTCACCACTTCTAGGTGATCTACCATATCCCTATTTAGACTGAACTATTTGTATCAGAGCCTAAAACATTATATAAATGATTAAATCAATTATAATAATTTATAATTCATTTATTTCTCTAAAAAATGTTGTTCTTTTAGTGTAGTCCAATTCCTCATCAAATTATACTTTTATATTTATTTTTTCTAACATATTACTGGACCTCATAGTATATGTACTAGATCTTTTATGATAACCAGATTCAACCAAACTAATACATGGATTCTTGAAATGCCTCCATACTATGATGGAAATAATTGTGACCAATGGAGTTCCCGAATGCAAAAATACCTCATATAGTTGAGCATTTGGGGTTGTTCTATTATGTCAAACATCATACACACTTCCAAATCTTGGCCTAGATAATCATACTTGAATAGATTCTACTAGATATGTTTTAAATTATAGAGTTGTTAATATTTTATATTGTGAAATTAAAATAAGAGTTTTTAGTCATGTGTATTCATGTAAGACAAATCATGAAAAAAGTAATATTCATCCAGTCACTCACCATGGATCTAAAAAACTAATCTGAACCAAACATTAAATGCTTCAGGTTGAGTGTTAATACATTAATATTTGTAAATATTTAATAATAAACCAAATGTTCCACAGATTCAAAAGCATTTTGAGTGGAAAGAATTCACTTGAAGAAGATCTATAAAACCCAGTACTTATTGAATGATTTCAATTAACATTACTAAATAAATGTAATGAATATAATGTTTCCATTAATGAAAGAAATAATTTAAATTATTGCATACTTTATGAATTGATTTGATCACTGATACAATATGAAATGGTACTAAAAAACATAGATGATGATGAGACCACAAAAAGAAAATGTCCATCTTTTAAATATGTAAATTTTGTTTCACTAACTCTTATTTTTCTGATCTAAAAAATATTGAAAATGTAGATATATCTCAGGCTGTGAAATGAGTTTACAAAATAATGAAAAATTATGGATTCAAAAACCCGTTAACAATAAACCCTCAAAATGAAAAAATATAAGGGAGTTAAGAAGGGTGGTACAAATTTTCGTTCTTCAGATGTATCCTATTTTGAATGTAGAAGGAAAACACATATCAAACATGATTATCCTAAACTAAAGAATAAATACAAATTATGAATGAAGGATAGAAATTAATATACAAATATATGTAGTTATAGAGAAGAATATGATTCCTGTGAATGATATATATATTGAAAATAATATACTAACTTTGGATTCATGGAATCACATGATATGTTTAGTAAATCTAGACTTTATTCTAGATTTTATAATTCTGAAAATGATTTTTATAATCTTGATATTTTAGAATTACATTACTAAATTGATATATTAAGGAAATATATTTTCAAATATACTGATTTATATAATATGAACAATGAAAAAACGAGAACTAGTTTCTTTAAAAATTAAATATGTAGCAGAATGAAAAATTAAGAATCCCTGCATCTACATCTCATTCAAAAGATTACGAATAATATAATGAAATCATATATTCGAAAAATATAGATAAAAATAATTATGGTTTTATCTATGACATGAGATTACCCTAAATCTATAAAACTCATTTTGATAAAATTAAAAAATATTATAATTCAATTTGTATTTATTTTTATTGTGGCATGAAAGAAAAATATGAAAATGATTGTTCTCATAGATTCATTCTGTAATTGGGATATACAAAAACTGATACATCTAAATCATTATTATCTAGAGTTCCTTATGGATCTTGATTAAATTTTTTATGGGAATCATAGAAATATTATAACTAATCCCATTGGGCCAAATGTAGCTTGGGTACCTAATTGGTCATGTAATTCATTTTTGTATGAAAAATGACATTGATGTATCAAAAATAAGATAAGGTAAATTGAATGTGGATTAACTTGGAATATGACATGAGACACATCAAATTTGAACTCATTAAACACATGTGATGGAGGCACTGTTACATTTGTATACAATTCCAAATGCAAAGTAAATAGTTTTGGTAATGTTGGTATTTAAAACTCTACCATTATTTCTGAATTATTATATAATGAAGTACTATAATTTAATTTAATTAGTATATCACAATTATGTGACGATGTAATGAATGTTAAATTTAATAATGATATATTTTTGTTCTAAAATATGATTCTTCATTTATTATTGTCACGACCCGACCCGTACCGGGGCTCGAGCCGCAACTACCCCAAGCCTGCCTTTAGAGGCAACGGGCAAGGAAACTAGCGCCGAAGGCTCAACAAAATAGGGGAGGCCTTTGCCTAAGAAATTGTACACACTCACGCAACAACTCAATGAAAAAGTGCAGAGAAAAGAAATCAAGATACCACACTGTTATAAAAAAGGGAAACCAACATACATGCATTGACCTCTAACGAGTACAGGAAAAGCGCTGAAAAGTAGTGAAAAGTAAACTGAACGGTAAAAGGGGAAAATCATGCACCCAAACAGATATGTGCCAAAACCTGGAAAACTGTAAAGCAAAAGTAAACTGCTGGTGAGTCTCTCGCCTGAAAGTCCTACTGCAACCACAGAATGCGGCCCAAACTCGTGTGTCCTCTACGCTCCTCCGTAGTCTCGATCAACCTGTCCGTCGCCTGCAAGGGCACACCAATTGCAGGCAAAGCCCAAGCAGGGGTGAGTATAATGATACTCAGTTGGATGCCCCAAAAGATCGAGGGACAAACAAAGGTGGTACTAAATGTTTTGTAGTGGATAGAACAAAGAACAGTGCAAGAGTACGAAAGAGTGTGTGCAGCTCAACCCAAAAAATGAAAAGAAGAAGACACATCCAATCCAAGAGGAACTAGAAACGAAATGCACTTGGAATACCCCACGCCTCTTTTCCCCTCATAGAAGGAGAGTAACCGAACCCAATGATTGAGAACCAAAAGTAGGGTGTTTATATATATATGCTCAATAAGAAACCTGAACGAGTGTGTAAGGGGATCTCAATATCCAAGCTCAACCCAAGAAGAGTCACCAACAGTTCAAAGGATATCCAACACTGAACCCAAACGTCATGTACGTCAACCTAGGAGGTACAAGTCAAAGGGGATCAATCACCGCACCTCGATACTATCCGCTTTGGGCAGCACTGACTCACCCGCACGGCTTTTAGGTCGCATCGCAAGGACATGTCTCGGTGGGAAAAGTGCCCCTCGTCCTCATATGCCCAAAGGTCACGTAAAAGTTATCACATGACTGACCCATACAACCAAGGGTCCTGCTCTAGTAACCACAGAGAAAAGTCACTGACTTGCCACATAGAAAGGACTGGGTCTAAATTAAGTCGTCGGGTGACCCACTGCCCAACCCCACTGGAGGGTAAGCCCCAATAAGTCAACGGTGACCCACTGCCCAGCCCCGCTGGAGGGTAGACCCTAATAAATCATCGAGTGACCCACTGCCCATCCCTACTGGAGGGTAAACCCTAAATATGTCAATGGTGACCCAATGTCCAGCCATGCTGGAGGGTAAATCGTAAATAAGTTGATGGTGACACACTGCCCATCCCCACTGGAGGGTAAACTGTAAATAAGTTGATAGTGACCCACTGCCCAGCCCCGATGGAGGGTAAACTGTAAGTAAATCATCGAGTGACCCACTGCCCAGCCCCGCTAGAGGGTAAACCCTGAATAAGTCGATGGTGACCCACGGCCCAGCCCTACTGGAGGCTAAACCGTAAATAAGTCGACGGTGACCCACTGCCCCGCCCCACTAGAGGGAAAACCGTAAATAAATCCCTGGGTGACCCACTGCCTATCCCTTCTGGAGGGTAAACCATGAATAAGTCGAAGATGACCCACTACCCAGTCCCGTTGGAAGGTAAACCGTAAATAAGTCGATGGTGACCCACTGCCCAGCCCCGCTAGAGGGTAAACATTAAATAAGTCATCAGGTGACCCACTACGTAGCCCTGATAGAAACTAAACCCAGAACTAGGCCAATATCTCTACACTACCAGTTCCATCACTAGGTGCCACCAACACCGCTGCCATGCGTATGTTCGGAGTCCATCAAAGAAACCTCAAATTAACGCCCTTTCATATTTCCACATTTAATAAGATCATGTAAGAGGATCTGTTCGGATGAACAGATCAAAATGTTGTAATCCTCGAGGAAAAACACGCGAGATAGACTACTTACTTGCTGGAAACAGGCTTCCGATGAAAAAGTTACTCAACGCCACATTACGCCCATATGATGTCTCGTGAGGCCTGCACCTTGGTCCCGAAAGAGGTTGGGCGATCTGCGCCATCACGATGATCTTGTAAAACATGCCAAATTGACTAATCTTACGCCCAAAATGGATGCCAGATGACAAACTCACAGTACAATGCACACGGTTCAAAGACGACCCATGGGCCACATGTCTCAACTCTGGATTCATCGCGTAAAGATACCCCGGTCAACATGTTCTCAATGCCAGGGTCACAACACTGTTGTTAGTTCTTAAAATGGACACCGGATGTAGAAGTTTCAACTCCCCTCATTATAAGTCAATGTGGTCCATGGGGCCCACACCTCGGGCCCGAATTTAGGCGGGTAGATTGCACTGTTGCAATCCTCTCGAAAAAAACACTCAGAAACGAGTACTCCAACATCCCAAACGGATATCGAGTGGAAAAGTGGCGTTTCACTATAAAATGTGTGAACTAGGCCCTGTGGGGCCCGCACCTTGACATTGGTTTAAACACCTTCAATTTAGTCTTGAAAAGTCCGACTCAATGTCACGGTCCCAACACCGATGATGGCCCGCCAATCCGATGTTGTGTGGAAGAGTTATGACTGGTGCAATATTCCGCGACAATAATAAAAATATTATTATTGGGGTGTTTTGAGGACCCGATCCACGAACTAGAATTTAATATTCAACATTAGGCTTGAATCGACCGTCTTAATGAGAGGTTCACGTTGGCACTGACGACCAGTCAATTAGACGTCACACGCAGGAGATATTGCTGGTCAAATATTTAATAATAATAATATATTATTATTATTTGAGTGTTTTGGGTACCCAATTCACAAACCTGTAAAAGACATCCAATATTGGACTCACAATGTCCATCTTAAAGTCAAGAACTGCACTACCACTGACAGTTTGGAAACCGACACCATATGAAAATGATATTGCCAAAATATATTTTTCCCATAAAAACAACAATAATAATATTTTAGTATTATTATTATTTTAATTAACTTTAATGAACGTGGTATTGATTTCCACACACAATGAAATGACCCACAATCCCTTTTGCACGTATAGCACATCACCATTTACTTTGAAATTTCTTTATAGTTTCCTTCATCTTTTTTTTCTCATACTCTCTCCAATCTTCTTCATTCCTCCACAATTTTATCACGCTTGGCGCCTCCCCTTACCTTTACTCCATGCCTATCACGATCATCTCTTCCTTATTTTATTATTATTATTTCAATCTTTTAAATTCCTCTCTCCAACCTTCAATCCCCTATAGCCAATTTCACGCTGCCTCTCTCTTGTGTAAATCCTATCTGCCGGCCCTTCAACCCTACATCATCCCACTGTCCACTGGATCTTCCGCCGCTTCCACCTCTGACTAGCAGCACTACCACGCCTCCAGGTCACTGTTCCACCGCTCCTCATGCAAGTTGCATCACCTACCACGCTCACGCCATCGCCTCAGCTTCCTCCTCATGGCACCAGATAACTCCTAGATCAATTTATCAGTCTCAAATATAAACTCGCGGTGGTGATCCATTGTGTTAAGGATCGATCGCATGAAAATTGATTTTCATATATTAAAAAAAAATATTGAAGAATTATTTAGCATTGATTCATTATCCCAAAAAAAATTGAAGAAGAAGAATATCAATAATTAATAAAACGATTAGAAAAAGTTTCTTCCAATTTCTAGGATCGTGCAAGGGTGCAGATTGATGAATAAGAAATCAATATGCTCAATGTTTAATTCGAGGCATAAAAACGTCAAATGAGGATCCTACATGGAGATTGGATTGATCGATGGAGAATGCATTCGTTGATCTCTGTTGCGTATGTTGTGCTTCGATCTTCCTGGATCTGAAGTCTTGTCATTCATCAACGGGGAGGAGAGGAGAGGAGAGGAGTTGTTGGAGATCCCTGGTTATTAAAAATTCTTCAAAGATGAGAATTTATAACTCTCAATTAGGTTAAAAATGGTTTTTAATAAAATAATAAAATAAAATAATCATTTAATCATTTATTTATTTCCCCACGATGGTGCCTAAGCCGAACACCTGATGCCATCAAAATTTATACCATGCCTAGGTTAAACCCTACGTGTTGAGTTCATCAATGGTCTCATATTTATAATATGATCCCTCGTTCAAAATTTATTCAGGTTTGAGTCATTAAATGAATAAATGAATATTTTAATTTATCCATTTAACATACCAATAACAAGCGAGGGGTCCGAACGTCCCACGTCGACTTATTTAATGTTGTGTATTGGGGAAACACCACGTTTCAGACCCAACCGTGGTCTTAGATTTCCAATCTGATCAAATTTTTGATTGATATCCCATTTTCATTATGTAACTACGTGTGCGTAATATAAAAACACGTAACATTTTTATATAATTAATTCCAGGCACACTGTTCCTCGGAATTGTACACCGTCTGAACGCCCTGATATGGAATGATATCAAGAAATTTTTCGAAGTCTCAGTGTCCCAAAACCAGGGTTCTTACATCATTCCCTCTTTCAAGATTTTCTTCCCCGAAAATCAAAACTCGGGAAAGAATCTCAGGATACAGAGTTCACACCTAGCTCTCCCACGCCCATGAAAACTTGCACAACACCAAGTTGGCACATCACACGAACCACATGGATGGTTCATAATTATAAGGCCTGCTACTCTCGAGGTCATGCGTAGGAATACACACGCACCTCATAAACTGCGACATGTGAAAGACATCGTGTACCCACCTCTACTATTAGGAGGATAGGGAATGATGGTAGGCCACTTCACCATCTATTTCACGATTCCCGAACGGCCCAAAGAAACTCGAGGGACTTCCTCGTCCGAACCTCTACTTTCCATGTCGCAACCAAAATCATGGTTTGTTCTTGGAACATGGTCTCGTGATTCCCTCCATCAGAATACCCATCTGGTGATTCACCCAAGGATATCTGGTCAAACCAGTTTTCACAGTAGGTGTATCATGACCGATACTCTCTTACACGCTCAACCAGCGATGGAGTTGGCTTCATCAACTGCAGAAAAGCCGTACCCTCCTGCAGAAACTCCAGCCAGCAATGTCATCTCAAGTTCAAGTCCCTCTGTGTGGGGAAGCACCTGAGAAACTGGTGGTTTCAGAAAACCACAAAGCTCTCTCCCTGAAGATAGGGTCTCGATATTCTTAGGGGAAAAAAACTACCCCCACCAGCACCAACACATGGTTACATCTATGCCTACGTCACCCTCGATAACCCATTGAGTAAGGAGTTATATGAAAGAGTAACTCACACAGTTTCTAACAAGTTAAACTGATAAAAGTAGAAAAAGACATAGAGCGTACCTCTTATCACCTCTTGTGCCGCAGGATCGTAAACAACCATAGCACAGAGCCGCCCGCGGCCCATCCGTCTGCTCGCTAAGCCTAACATGGGCCGCCTAGTTCTGGTGTAAGGCCCTAGAAACATCATCTGCCAACCACAGTTCTTCCTGCTTTCTGCCAACACCACCCCCATGGGGACCACCCTGTCCTCACATGGGAGTTCTCTTATCACGACACTGCCTATGTCGTGGCGGTGCATCTACCAACTATCTGAAAGACTCACCACATTTGGTTGAGTAGTCCGATGCCATGTGATCTCGCACATCACAAACGTAGCACTAGTCCTCCATGGGCTATCTCGGTGCTCTACACTGTCCTAGACCATGTTCCTGAGTCTCATCAAGGTGAAACCTCCATCGTCGATGCCCCGCTAATCGACGTCCCTCTGTCAGAAATTTCTCTCTCACCGGTGCCTGCTCCAGTACCACGAGATGGGTGAGGATGCACAATGGCACTATGCTGGAACGAGTATCCTCTACAGATACCTCACTCAAACATTCATGGTTGGGATTTGTCGTCACGGACCACATCATTAGAGTACCAACTCTATGTGTATTTTAGTAACCCTGGCTCTACCATGCCAAATGGTTTGTTGGAAAAAGACTACATGTCCAAGCCACCATCTAACCTGTCATTTTCCAAAAAAACCTGAAGAGGCAGACCACCGAATCTAGCCAACCCTTCGCCGCCTGAGGGTATGGATCCCTGGGGAACCTCAGTAGTCTCGGACACTGGAACTCACGTAGCGCACCCATCCCGTGCTCATGATCGGCCTTCACTGCCGCTACTATCTGCTACTCCATAGGTGGAGGTGCTATTGCCTGTCCTCCTGGAGAAAGGGTAATCGTATGATGGATATAGAACAGAGGCCTCATCGCTCACAGAATCATCATTACGAACTAGAGCTAGTATCATGGATATCTATCATCACGGAGACAACCTAAATCCGATCAAGGAGTACCGCGGTGAAATGAGCATATATATATCAACGACGCAGGAGAGCCGACTCAATAACGATAGTTAAAGTCTCAATCCTATATGATGTATGAACCAAATTCCCTGGAACAAGTGTCTCAGTGTGCTGAGTCAACAAGTGGGTTATTAGGGTCCTGGTGAATGGATACGTCAGCTGCTGCACCATCACTGGACTCCCTGGCCTGAGAGGCAATCTCAAGACATGTTGACACTATTTCCCCAAAACTCAATCAATTCTTTTTAGGGACATATAAACAATGACCCAAGGAACGAACCACCTCTGATAACACTTTTTCATGACCCAACCCGTACCAGGGCCCGATCCGTAACTACCCCAAGCCCGCCTCCCTAGGCCAGGGCCTGGCGACTAGCGTCGAAGGCTCAACAAACTAGGGGAGTCCTTTTCTGAAGAAACATTACACACGCACGCAGGAACTCAATGAAAAAGTGCAGAGAATGGAATGGAAGATACAAAACTACTATAAAAAATGGAAACCAACATACATGCATCGACCTCTAATGAGTACAAGAAAATTGCTGAAAAGTACTGACAAGTAAGCTGAATGTTAAAAGGGGAAAACACGCACCCAACTAGATAGGTGCCACAACCCGACAACAGGTAAAACAAAAGTAAACTCCTGGTGATTCTCTTTCCTGAAAGTCCTACTGCAACCACTGAATGCGTCCCAAGCTCTTGTGTCATCTACGATCCTCCGTATCCTCGATCGACCTGTCCGTCGTCTGCAAGGGAACACCATGTGCGGGAAAAACCCAAGAAGGGGTGGGAATAAAGATACTCAGTAGGATTCCCTGAAAGTTCGAGGGAGAAACAATGGTGGTACTAAAGGGTGAGAAGAAGATAGATCAAAGAATAGTGCAATAGTACAAAAGAGAGAGTCCAGATCATCCAAACAAATGAAAACAATAAGTCTCATCCAATCCAAGAGGAACTAGACACAAAAATCATGTGTCATACCCCACGCGTCTTTTCCCCTCCTAGAAAGAGAGTTACTGAACCCAATGATTGAGAACAAAAAGTAGGGTTTTTATATATATATGCTCAACATGAAACTCAAATGAGTGTGTAAGGGGATCTTTATCTACAGGATTAGAAAAAAAAGAGTTACCAACAGTTCAAAGGATATCCAACACTGAACCTAAACATTCTGCACGTCAACCTAGGAGGTAAAATTCAAAGGGGCTCAATCACCACACCTCAATACTATCCACTTTGGGTAGAAATGACTCGTCCGCACGGCTTTTAGGTCGTTTCACAAGGACACGTCTCGGTGGGAAAAGGGCCCCTCACCCTCATATCCCTAAGGTCACTTCAAAGTTATCACATCACTATCCCATACAACCAAGGGTCCCACTCTAGTAACCACGGAAAAAAGTCACTGACTAGCCACATAGAAAGGACTGAGTCTGAATTAAGTCATCATGTAACCCACTGCCCAACCCCACTGAAGGGTAAGCCCTAATAAGAAAACGGTGTCCCACTGCCCAACCCCGCTAGAGGGTAGACCATAATAAATCATCGAGTGACCCACTACCCAGCCCTACTGGAGTTTAAACCCTAAATAAGTCAACGGTGACCCACTGCCCATCCATGATGGAGGGTAAACCATAAATAAGTCGACGGTGACACACTACCCAGCCCCACTGAAGGGTAAACCGTAAATAAGTATATGGTGACCCACTGCCCAGCCCCGATGGAGGGAAAACCATATGTAAATCACTGAGTGACCCACTGCCCACCCCTCCTGGATGGTAAACCCTGAATAAGTCGATGGTGATCCACTGCCCAGCCCCGCTGGAGGGTAAACACTAAATAAGTGGACGATGACTCACTACCTAGCCCCGCTGGAGGGTAAACCGTAAATAAATCACTGGGTGACCTACTGCCCAACCCTGCTAGAGGGTAAACCCTGAATAAGTTGATGGTGAGCCACTGCCCAACCCCACTGGATGGTAAACCATAAATAAGTCAATGGTGACCGACTTCCCAGCCCCACTGGAGGGAAAACCATAAATAAGTCATCAGGTGACCCACTGCACAACCCTGCTAGATGGTAAACCAGGAACTAGGCCGATATCTCTACAATACCCGTGCCATCAGTCGGTGCCACCAACACCGCTACCATGTGTAGGTTCAAAGACCTTCAAAGAAAGCTCCGACCAATGCCCTTTCATATTTCCACATTTAATAAGATCATGTAATAGGCTCAACTCTCTTTAACAGATTACATCGTTGTAATCCTCACAAAAAAACATGCGAGATAGACTACTTACTTTCAAGAAATAGGGTTCTGATGAAAAAGTTACTCAACACCGCTTTACACCCATACAACATCTGGTGGGGCCCACACCTCATTACCGAAAGAGGTCGGGCGAACATCGACATCACGATGATCTTGGAATAACACACCAAATCGACTATTCATACACCCCCAATGGATTCTAGATGAAAAAGTCGCAGTACGCTGCACACAATTCAAAGACGGCCCATCAGACCCACGCCTAAACTCTGGATTCATCGCCTGAAGCTACCCCGGTCAACCTCGTCTCGATGATAGGGTCACAACACTTCTGCCGGCTCCTAAAACGGACTCCGGATGTAGAAGCTGCATCTCCCCACATTATAAGTCAACGAGGGCCCGTGGTGCCCACACCTCGAGCCCGAATTTAGGCGGGCAGATTGCACCGTTGCAAACCTCTCGAAAAAAACACTCAGAAATGAGTACTCAAACACCCCAAGAAGATGTCGAGTGGAAATGTGTCGTTTCACCATAAAACGTGCGAACGAGGCCATGTGGGGTCCACTCCTTGAATTTGTTTTAAACACCTGCAATTTAGTCCTAAAAAGTCCGACTCAATGTTTGGGTCACAACGCCACTGATGGCTCGCCAATCCGATGTCGTATGTGAGAGTTATGACCGATGCAATATTCCATGACAATAATAATAATATTATTATTGGGGTGTTTCGAGGACCCAAACCATGAACCATAATTTAATATTCAACATTATACTTGAATCGACCGTCTTAATGATAGGTTCACATCGCCACTGATGACAAGTCAATCAGACGTCACATGCAGGAGTTATGGCTGGTCAAAGATTTAATAATATTAATATATTATTATTATTTGAGTGTTTCAGGTACCCAATTCACAAACCAGTAAAAGACATCCAATATTGGACTCGGAATGTCCATCTCGAAGTCAGAACTGCACTGCCGCTGTTGGTTCGTGAAACCGACACCATATGAAAATGACATGACCAAACTAATTTTTTTCCCATAAAAACAACAACAACAATTTATTATTATTATTATTTTTAATTAAATTTAATGAATGTGGTATTGATTGACCCACATAATGAAATGACCCACAATCACCTTTGAGTGTACAGCGCATCACCATTTACTTTGAATTTTCTTTTATTATTTTCTTCATCTTTTTTTCTAACACTCTCCAATCTTCTTCTTTCCTCCACAATTTTATCATGCTTGGCGCCTCCCCTTACCATTACTCCATGCCCTTAATGCTCATATCTTCCTTATTTTATATAATTTTATTATTATTTTTTCAGTCTTTTTAATTCCTCTCTCCAACCTTCAATCTTCTACCCCCAATTTCATGCCGCCTCTCTCCTGTGTAAACCCTATCCGCCGACCCTTCAACCACGCACCGTCCCATTGTCCACTGGATCTTCCGCCACTTCCACCTCCGACTAGAAGCACTGCCGTAACTCCAGGCCACCACGCCGTTTTGCCTCATGCCAGTCACATCACCTACCTCGCTCGTGACATTGCCTTGGCTTCCTCTTCAAGGCGCTTGAAAACGCATAGATCAATTTATCGGTCTCAAATCTAAACTCATGGTGGTGTTCCGTTGTGTTAAGGATTGATCACATGATAATTGATTTTAGTATATTCAAAAAAAAATATTGATGAATTGTTTAGATTTGGTTCATTATCCCAACAAAAAATGAATGAATAACAATATCAATAATTAATAAACTGATTAGAAAAAGATTATTCAAATTTCTAGGATCATGCAAGGGTGCATATTGATGAATAAGAAATCAATATGCTCAAAGTTTAATTAGAGGCATCAAAACATCAAATGGGGATCCTACCTGGAGATTGGATTGATCGATGGAGAATGCGTTCGTCGATCTCTGCTGCGTATGTTGCACTTCGATCCACCTGGATCCAATGTCTCGTCAGTCGTCAACAGGGAGTAGAGGAGAGGAGAGGATTTGTTGGATATCCTAGGATATGAGATAATTCCTCAAAGATGAGAATTTATAACTTTCAATTAGGTTAAAAAGGGTTTTTAATCAAATAATTAAATAAAATAATCATTTAATAATTTATTTATTTCCCCATGATGGTGCCTAAGCTGAACACCTGATGCCAACAAAACTTATACCCAGCCTAGGTTAAAGCCTACGTTTTGAGTTCATCGATGGTCTCAGATTTATCATATGAGCCCTTGTTCGATATTTATTCCGGTTTGAGTCATTAAATGAATAAATTAATATTTTAATTTGTCCATTTAACACACCACTAATGAGAGAGGGGTACGAACGTCTCGTGTTGACTAATTTTATGTCACGTATAGGGGAAACAACACGTTTCGGACAAAACTGTGGTCTCAGATTTCCAATCCATTCAACTGTTTAAGAGATATCCCATTTTCATTATGTAACTTCTTGTGCGTAATATAAAAACACCTAACATTTTTATATAATTAATTTAGGGCACAATGGGACTCGGAATTGCACGACCTCTGAACGCCCTGCTCTGGAATGATATAACGAAATATTTCAAAGTCTCAGAGTCCCAAAACCAGGGTTCTTACATCATTCCCTCCTTCAAGATTATCGTCCCCAAAAAGACGAACTAGGGAAAGCAACTCGGGATACAGAGCTCAAAACTAGCTCTCCCGCGCCCAAGAAAACATGCACAACACCAAGTTGGTACAACACGCTAACCACAGGGATGGTTCATACTTATAAGTCCTAATACTCTCGAGGTCTTGCATTGGAATACACACACACATCATCAGCTGTGAAACGTGAAAGTCATCGTGCGCCCACTGCTATTATTAAGAGTATAGGGCAAGATGGTAGGCAACTTCACTATCTCTTGCACGATTCCCGAACGACCCAAAGAAACTCTGGGGACTTCCCCGACCAAACCTCCACTTTCCAGGTCGCGACCGAAATCATGGTTTGTTCTTTGGACAAGGTCTCGTGATTCCCTCATTCAGAATACCCATATGGTGAATCACCCAAGGATATCTGGTCAAACTAGTTTTCACAGTCAGTGTATCACGATCGATACTCTCTTACACACTCAACCACCGAAGGATTCAGCTTCATCAACTGCAGACAAGTCATACCCTCTTGCAGAAACTCCAGCCAGCACCGTCAACTCAGGTTCAAGTCCCTCTATGTGGGGATGCACCTGAGAAAATGGTGGTCTGAGAGAACCTCAAATCTCTCTCCTTGAAGATAGTGTCTCCACATTATTAGGGGAAAAACAACCACCACCAGCACCAACATAGGGTTACACTAACGCCCGCATCACCCTCTGTAACCCCTCGTGCAAGGAGATAGATTAAAGAGTACCTCACACAGTGTCTAACATGTTCTACTGAGAAAATTAGAAAAATACACATAGCGTACCTCTTCTCACCACTTGTGCTGTAGGATTGTAAACAACCGCAACACACAGCCGCCTGCAGCCCATCCTTCAGCTCCCTGAGCCTGACATGGGCCACCTAGTTTTGGTGGAAGGACCTCGGAACATCATCCGCTAACCACATTTCTTCCTGATTTCTTCCAACACCGCCCCTTGTGGACAACCCTATCATCATCTGGGAGTTCTCTTATCACGACACTGCCTATGTCGTGGTGGTGCATCAACCAACTATCTGAAAGACTCAGCACATTTGGTCGAGTAGTCTCACGCCACGAGATCTCTCACATCACAAACATATATGTAGTCCTCCCTGGTCTATCGTAGTGCTTTACGCTGTCCTCGACCATGTTCCTGAGTCTCATTAAGGGGAATCCTCCGGCGTCGAGGCCCCACCAATCGACGTCAATCTGTCAGAAATTTCTCTTTCAACAGTGCCTTCTTCTGTACCCTGAGATGGGTGAGGATGCACAATGGCACTACGCTGGCACATATCTCCTCTATAGATACCTCGCTAAAACTTTCGTTGTCGGGATTTGTCGTCACAGACCACAACCAAAGAGTACCGACTCATCGTGTATCCGAGTAACCCTGGCTCTACCCTTCCAAACTGCTTGGTGGAAAAAGACTAGTTGTCCAAGCCCCCATCAAAGCTTTCAGTGTCCGAACTGCCTAAAGAGGTGGACCACTTACTCTAGACAACCCTTCACTGCCTGAGGGTATGGATCACCATGGAACTTTAGCAGTCTCTAATGCTGGAACACCCGTAGCACGCCTAGTCTGTTCTCGTCATCAGCCTTCACTACTGCTACTATTTGCTACTCCGCAGGTGGAGGTGCTACTGCCTGTCCTCCTAGAAAAAGGGTAATTGTATAATGGATCTCGAACAGAGGCCTAGTCACTCACAGAAACATCCTCACGAACCAGAGCTAGTATCCTGGCTGGCTATCATTGCAGAGACATCCTAAATCTGATCAAGGAGTACCACAGTCAAATGAGCATATATATATCAACGACGCATGAGAGCTGACTCAATAAGGATAGTCAATGACTCAATCCTATATGATGTGTGAACCAAATTCCATGCAACAAGAATCTCAGTGAGCCGAGTCGACAAGCGGGTTATCAGGGTCCTTGTTAATGGATACATCGGCCACCGCACCATCACTGGACTCCCTAGCCTGAGAGCCACTCTCGAGACACATTGACACTATTGCCCCAAAACTCGACCAATTATTTTTTAGGGATGTCCAAACAATGCCCCAAGGAATGTGCCACCATTGATACCACTTTTTCATGACCCGACCCATACTGGGGCTTGAGTCTCAACTACCCCATGCCAGCCTCCATAGGCCTGGTGCTGGAGACTATCGTCGAAGGCTTAAAAAACTAGGGGAGGACTTTGCCTAAGAAACTGTACACACGCACGCATAAACTCAATGCAAAAGTGCAGAGAAAAGAAAGAAAGATACAGCACTACAATAAAAAAGGGAAACCAACATACATGCATCGTCCTTTAACGACTACAAGAAAAGTGCTGAAAACTACTGACAAGTAATCTGAATTGTAAAAGGGGAAAAACATGTGGCCAAACAGATAGGTTCCACAACCAGAAAACAGGTAAAACAAAAGTAAACCACTGGTGAGTCTCTCGCCTGAAAGTCCTATTGTGACCACTGAATGCGGTCCAAGATCATATGTCATGTACGCTCCTCTGGAGTCTCGATCGACCTGTCCGTCATCTGCAAGGGCACACCAAGTGTGGGGAAATCCCAATAAGGGTTGAGTATAAAGATACTCAGTAGGATGAACCAAAAGCTCGAGGGAGAAACAAAGGAGGTACTAAATGGCGAGAAGTAGATAGAATAAAGAACAGTGCAAGAGTACGAAAGAGATAATGCTGCACAACCCAACAAATGAAAAGAAGAAGACTCATCCAATCTAAGAGGAACTAGACACGAAAAGCACGTGGAATACCCCGCGCATCTTTGCCCCTCGTAGAAGGAGAGTAACCGAATCCAATGAGTGAGAACCAAAAGTAGGGTGTTTATAGATATATGCTAAACAAAAAACCCGAACGAGTGTGTAAGGGGTCTCTATCTCCAGGATCAGCCTAAGAAGAGTCACCAATAGTTTAAAGGATTTCCAACACTGGACCCAAACGTCATGCACGTCAAACTAGGAGGTACAAGTAAAAGAGGCTCAATCACCACACCTCGATACTATCCACTTTGGGAAACACTGACTCACCCGCATAGCTTTTAGGTAGCGTTGCAAGGACGTGTCTTGTTGGGAAAAGTGCCCCGCGTCCTTGTATTCTCTAAGGTCACGTCAAAGTTGTCACATCACTGACCCGTACAACCATGGGTCCTGCTCCAGTAACCACGGAGATAAGTCACTGAATATCCTCATAGAAAAGACCGAGTCTGAATTAAGTCATCGGGTAACCCACTACCTAGCCCTGCTAGAGGGGAGACCGTAATAAATCATCATGTGACCCACTGCCTAGCCCTACTAGAGTGTAAACCATAAATAAGTCAGCGATGTCCCACTGCCCAGCCCCGCTGGAGGGTTAATCGTAAATAATTCTATGGTGACCAACTGTCCAGCCCCGCTGGAGGGTAAACCATAAATAAGTCGACGGTGACCCACTGCCCAGCCCTGCTAGAGGATAAACCGTATGTAAATCACCGAGTGACACACTTTCCAGCCCTACTGAATGGTAATCCCTGAATAAGTTGACGATGACCCACTGCCCAGCCCCACTGAAGGGTAAACTGTAAATAAGTCGACGGTGACCCACTGCCTAGCCCTGATGGAGGGTAAACCATAAATAAATCACCGGGTGACCCACTGCCCATCCCTACTAGAGGGAAAACCCAGAATAAGTTGATGGTGACCCACCGCCTAGCCCCGCTGGAGGGTAAACTGTAAATAAGTCGACGGTGACCCACTTCCCATCCCCACTGGAGGGTAAATCGTAAATAAGTCATCAGGTGACCCACTATACAGGCGTGCTGGAGGGTAAACCGGGAACGAGGCTGTAACACCCCGACCCCAATTACCCAGAGTCGGTGCATTATTACATAACATTGGCATGATCACAATAAAGATCAAATCGAAAAAGACCGATTTGTTTAGTATCCTTGGAATAACTAGATACATTAATAAAGTTTAAATTACATCATAAAATTAAAACTACAATAATATAGTCTCCATAGTCCACACTCTTATCCCCTCATACTATCCCTACAAGTCATTCCTAAATTACTTCTTCATATACTGGGAAAAAAAACATAGAAAAGGGGTGAGCTCAAATGCCCAGTAAGGATAACAATACAGTGGAAACTTTCATAAATAAGAATAATGATTTAAGACAATGTATAACTAAAATAAAATCCTTTTAAACTTGAACTTCAACATAGTATGGAAAAAATAAAATGAAATAATGACATTTACATATTCACATGGATATTCTACTAATCTAATAATCACATGCAATATCAATAACCACCTTCATAACGATGCAATGCATAATGCCAGACTATCATAACCACATAGCCAAGGGCTCGTGCCAAGACTACAAATAAGAATTTTCCAAGGCCCTATGCCAAGACACTAGTTTGTCTCATGAGACCTACCGATGCATCGACGAGCTATAACGGTCTCCTCCCATCACTTACTAAGTCCAATGCATTCCCCTATAAAAAGGTTTAAACATAACATAAACATTCTTATTAAAAATAGCATACAAAATGTCAATACTTTCTCCATAAACCATGAATGGTATAAAAATAACACATCCACAATAAAACATATTACAAAACATCCTATACAATACAAAAGTTTTGTATCAAAATAAATCAACTTCAAATAAGCTTAAAATCCATCAAAGGATATTGACATAGATGAAATCAAAACAATTCGAGAGAAATATATATTTTCTCAAAATCATTGAAAAGTCACAGCTTTATAAAGGAAGTAATTTAAAAGAGATTTTTTAATCAAAGTGTCCCATACGACTTTAAAACTTTTGAAAAGAAATATCATTTCAAAACATTCATGTCCATATAAATAAATCCTTAAAATCATTTTGAAAACATGGACATTAAATAAAAAGATATAGAAAGATAAATCTTTAAAAAATTTAAAATTATGATCTTGATAAAGAGTTCCTTTCACAAATTCTTAAAATTTTCATTTTTAAATCATTTAAAATTCACATAATTATAAAATAAAACATTTACCTTGAAAATATTCTTTTAATCTTGTACAATAACTTTGACGATTTTATAACAGTGGTAAATAGACGCACCAACAGTATAAGTTAAAAGAAGACATTCTTACCTTAAATTTGTCGAAATGGTTAAAAGTGCCTTTTTTGGAAAACGACGAAAATATTTCTTTAAAAAAACATAAGGGTATAAATGACTTTAACCCATTGTCTAGTAAATAATAAAAATGTTTTTAAATACATTTCTAAGGAACATGGATGTGGATGATAAAGAGATCCTAGTAGATAATTAGGTATAAACAACCTCAGATAATGAAGAGATTGTGAAATAAACCCTTACCTTTACTTTTCCTTGAATGGGGGTAGGTTAACCTCATGTATAATGGTGAAATAAATGTTATTAAATTATACAAGAATCATATACATTAATAAGATATCATATATGATCTTTTAAAATTTCTTTGTTAATAATATCTTAGTATTATCGTCGTTTCAGGTGTTAACTTACTCGTTTTCTTTTATATGTTTTGTTACATAAGCTGTGGTTTTCATGGATAGGTTGTATATTATTCATATTCAGAATGATATCATGTCCTTAAACATAATTTTTAAATTATAAAATGATAATTATACTTGAATGGATACGATGTAGAATGAATCTCATCGCGTTCGTGGAGACGGTAGTCCGTACGTACACACGAGTGACAATATCATTCTTTTGATATTAAAATAATATATAATTGGATAGTATATCATATATACAGAATCATTATCATGTTATATTTATTATTTACATGAATTATAAATCATTATTATACCCATCCAAATAATAATATATTGAATAACAATTACACCACGACGTGGAGACGGTAAGTCGTACGTACGCACGTATGGTGACATGTTATTCAAAGGGTTGATAGAATACTGAAGATGGTTGTACCATATTTATAATAACATCACAGTATATATAAGATACTATAGTTATTATTTTATAATGGTAATAACAAATAAATAAGAAGTGGAAGAAGAAAGGAACTTGAAAAAGGGTGGTGAAATTATTACCTCTTCTTCGGGTACTTCCTTTTGATATGATCAAAAGTACTCCTTAGGTTGGCTTTATTATCATGATAAGGCCTCTAGGTTGTATTGAGGGAATTTGAGAGAGTATTTGGGCATGGTTTGGACGAACAAAAACGCTTTGAAAGTGTGAATTAGTGAGAAGGGGGAGTGCTCTTTTATAAGAGGGGTGAGGGGCACCTTTGGAAAAGCTAGAAATATTATTTTATAATAAATTCATATTAGGATTATAATGGCTCCAAAGTGGATTATTTAAATGTTAAGGTGGGTATAGGTCTAAAACCCCACAACCAACAGGATTTAGACAGGTTTATGTTACTATATTAACCTTATCTTTATGTATTAACTCTTAGTTAATTAGATTGACACTTACCATGTCACTTTGTATTTTTATATTATATAGTTAATAAACATATTATATACATCCAAGAGACCCCCAAGTGGTCCATTAATAATAAAACTATTATTAAATAATTCACTTAGATGAACCGTAGATTTTTTGGAATTTAATATCAATTAATAATATAATATTTTTTTTAAAAACTCTTTTTTGTCAATTTTGACACTATTCAATAGTTGATTTTTGTAAAAATAATAACAGAATTATTACTTCTAAAAACGTTAATTAAATCGATACTAAAATATCATATTAACCAAGAAAATGAGTTTAATTCATAAAAAGTATCAAATTATATTTATTATAATATCAATTATTTTAATTTTTCATTATTATGTTAATTACTGCATCATCATTGTTTCATAAATAAATTAAATTATTTAATGTCTAAAAATTATAAATAAAATATCATTATGTAGGAAATATTTTTATATTTCAAATTAATATTTATAGTCGAAAATCCAACATATATAACCCTACAGGAAAAATTGTTTTTCTAAAAGATATATGCTTGTGTCATTTTTGTATTCATTTTATCTTAATTAAAATAAAGTGTCCCTATCACTTACATGTGGATCCATGGGGTCCAAAAATCGACCAAAGATTCCCATGGTCGGAAATGTATCAACCAATAAGTTTATCACACGTTTTAGGGTAATGTTTTATTATAATAATATTATTTTTTAACCCTTATTTACCGGATTTACCTTTTAACCATGGTAAATAAATTATTTACCGAAGTAATTATTCAAAATGTCTAAAAATAAAAGTTACCTATTTACACAATTTGAACATCTTGATTTCAAATATGGTATATATTTTTTCAAATTGAAAACATATAAGTGGAAGAAATTAATTTAAAATTAATTCCCGTTGTTAAAACAAAAAGCGTGTTTTTAAGAGATAATAACTATTAAAAGATTGACACTTGTTTATGTCCTGTTTAATTGTGAAATTTTATCCAATTACCAACATTGTATTACATGGTAGAAATATATTCTAAATATACTTTAAAACCACTCAAATTAATAATTTGTGACTACTAATTATTTTGATTAAAAAATTTGTTTTTAATTAAAATTTAGTAATTTTCACTATTCATCAAAATATAAAAGTTATCCAAAACGTACCAAAATTTCACCCTACGCTAAATTTGATCTTCCAAATCCAAAAATTAAGTCCATTTTGGGAGATAAATTATATCAAAATTTTAAAAGTATGTATTACTATGCATTACGGCCAGTTTGATTGGTTGTAGTGTGTGTTAGAACTCAGAGTTGCGTACAACACACACTACTGTATTATTCAAAGAGAAGCGTATCGTGGAAGCTTGGCGTGTTACATTGTAAATTTGTTTATGTCCGCATTCTAATGAATAAATATATTTAGTCAAATTGAATATATAAAAGTTTAAAATAGTGGATTTAAAAGGGTTCACTATTAAACGTTGGTAAAAGTGCAATACTGAAAATGAATTTGTTCTTACATTATGTCTAAGAAACTCATAATATAGATTCTAAAATTATAAGTATTATATTATGTTTAAAAATTAGTTAATACTATTCATAACATCTTTTTAATGGCTTGTTTGGTATGTCATGGTGTGCTTGAACTCGGTGTTGCATGTAGTGCAAGTTATTGAATTATTTTGAAGAAATAACACACTCTGAAATCTTGGGGTGTTACATTCTCCACTTCTTCAGCAAATTGCATCCTCGAAATTTGAAATTTTTCTTTCAAAATAAAAGGTTGAATATAGAAAATATCTTTGTGGGAACGCCCACATCAAAAATTTGGTTAATAAAATTTAGTCTTAACAACAGGAAAAGAGAAAGGAAATGGTCACCACCAAATTATGATCTCTATTCGGAGAACAATGGTGGAAATTAGATACATATAATTGGAGGGAAAACGTAAATATTTATAGGTAGTGATTGAGGTCATCAATCACAAACAAGGGTAATATTTAGGGCCTTAAATTCATCAATCTATGATGATTTAAAATACCATCGGTTCAGCAAAACATATGGTATTAGGATAACACATTTTTTTTGTTTTATGATCCCTTCACTAAAGTATAAGAATTAATTTCTTCATTGAATTAGAGATGAAGAAAAATATATACTTGACAAGTAGAGTCTCATCCTTTAACTAAGTTCTACCACAAACTCATCTTTCACTCTAAAATATAATAGAACTTAAAAATAATATTCTATTTATCCTATTCATATAGGGTTAAAAAATGAATTTATAATTCATCTAGAAGAACCATTAAAAAAACGACATTATTCAATCCAGGATATCACGTGGGTTAGTGGTAGGCGATACACCTTTGTTTCCCTTCAGTTGTGGGTTCAAGTCTCACGGCCTTGTCGGACGCGATGGGTTGCCGTCCAACCTACAGGTTGTCCTTTTATGGCAATCCAAAATAATCCAAACTAGAACTATCCAAAATAATTCTGTCCAAAATTTATAAGGAAGCTAAACACAATGAAGATCCTTTTTTCCGCGTAATAACATGTGAACACCTTCATGATTTATTCTTTTAAAACACTGCAACATCCTGAATTACCATAAAACCTTATTGATTACATTCATGATCCCTTATTCCTTAAAGAATAATAGATATACTCCTTCAATCCAATTTTTTTAAAACCCCAACAATGATGGAATATAAAAATCATTAATCAGTTTCAAGGTAGTCAAGAATATCCAATATAATTTATCCAAATCAATCACGTATTATTCTAAAATCACTACCTCGGTATCAGAACCATATTATCGTTTATTTTTCTCTCAGCCATATATTTTCCAAAAAATTAACCTGCTATTGAGTCACTTTTCTTTGTTCCACACAATCTCAAATCCTTAATGAAATGGTACTATAGTACAATCCCTATATACTCCATAATTATTATAAGAAGTACATTGTTGATACTACACTCAAATGACATAATCAACATAAGAACTCTAATCATTCCTCTTCATATGTGGTAGTATCATAACTTGATTATTATCCAATAGAATCATTTGCGGTATAGTCTGACGACTGGGACATAGGTTCGTGTAGTGTCCAAACTCCTTGCTAATGAATCATTGTACATTTGAAACCATTTTCTTACCCTTGCAGTCACGTACTTTGTGCCCTTTTCCTTTACACTTATAAAAAACTCACATTCCTTTCAGGAAATTTCTAGGGTGTTTCTTCCCATAGTTATCACATATGGGAAAATTCTTCTTTTCCCTCTTCCCTTTATCTATCATTCTCTCTTCCATCCATTTCTTCTCTTTCTTCCCTTCAAAGCCATAGGACTCAGTAAACTCTTTAATTATCTTATCAACACATGATATTATTTTTCATATGATGATAATACATAGGAGACTATTTATCATAAAAATTCTTGCTTAAGACCATGAAAGATATGATCATTATTTCTCTTTGGATCATGTGCATCGCTGGAGTTCACATTCCTTCTACTGGGCACCATTTCTAAACAATGTCATACACTAGATTAGTTTATGAATCAAAATACATAATTCCATACTTATAAAACACTTAACATAAATTTAACTATTTATGGATATAATCTATAATCATAAAAATGTTTTCATTGAAGAAGTATATACTCATAAACCCTTCATAATGATTTGTAAAGAAAATGAGAGTTATCCTAAGCATATCCCCCGGGAGTGTCGTAACCAAGAGTGCTGCAAGGCCCGTTGTCGTGCACCAGTTCCCGTTCGAGTGCAGCACAAAGAGGTTTTTTCGGGTTTTAACACTAGGTTCATCTATGCCAGAGCCGCCTCTACCTGCTCATATCCAGACAGTGATGTATTGCTCATAAAACTCACACAATCTCTATAATACTAAAATTATAGGAAGTTCTTCTATACTAATCCTCAAAGTCTATCTTAGATCTATGTTCCCTAATTAGAGTTTATCTAAATCTAGCGTCCAATGTTTTTACTAAACTTCCTCTGATACCAACTGTAATGCCTCGAATCCAGTTACCTAGAGTTGGTGCATTATTACATAACAATGGCATGATCACAAGAAAGATCAAATCTCGAAAGACCTATTCGTTTAGTAACCTTGGAATAACTATATACATTAATAACATTTACATTACATCATAAAATTAAAACTACAACAATATAGTCTGCATATTCAACACTCTTATCCCCTCATACTATCCCTGGAAGTCATTCATAAATTACTTCTTCACCTCCTGGGAAAAATAAAATATAGAAAAGGGGTGAGCTCAAATGCCCAGTAAGGATAACAATATAGCAGAAACTTTCATAAATAAGAATAAAGATTTAAGGCAATGCATAACTAAAATAAAAGCGTCTTAAACTTTAACTTCAACATAGTATGGAAAAAATAAAATGAAATAATGTATTTACTTATTCACATGGATATTATACTAATTGAATAATAAATGAAATATCAATAACCACTTTCATAACGATGGAATGCATAATGCTAGACTATTATAACCACATAGCCAAGGCCTCGTGCCAAGACTACAAATAAGATTTTGCCAAGGCCTTATGCCAAGACACTAGTTTGTCTCATGAGACCTACCGATGCGTCGTGGAGCTATAGAAGGCTCCACCTGTCACTTTATAAGTCCAATGAATTCCCATATGAAAAGGTTAAAACATAACATAAACATTCGTATTAAAACTAGCATACAAAATGTCAATACATTCTCCATAAACCATGAATGGTATAAAAATAACACATCCATAGTAAAACATATCACAAAACCTTCAATACAATACAAAAGTTTTGTATCATAATAAATCAACTTTAAATAAGCTTTAAATCCATCAAAGGATGTTGACATAGATGAAATCAAAACAATTTGAGAGAAATATCTCTTTTGTCGAAATCATTGAAAAGTCACACTTTTATAAAGGAAGTAATTTAGAAGAGATTATTGTATCAATGTGTCCCATTCAACTTTGAAACTTTTGAAATGAAATATCATTTCAAAACATTCATGTCCATATAAATAAATCCTTAAAATCATCTTGAAAACATGGAGATTAATTAAAAATATTTAGAAAGATAAATCTTTAAAACATTTAAAATTATGATCTTGATAAAGAGTACCTTTCACAAATTCATAAAATATTCATTTTGATATCACTTAAAAGTCACATAATTATAAAATAAAACATTTAATTTGAAAATATTCTTATAGGATTGTAAGGGAAGCTTTGAAAATTTTATAACGGCGGTAAGTAGCCACACCCGCCGTATAAGTTAAAAAAAGACATTCTTACCTTAAATTTTCTAAAAAGGTTAAAAGTGACTTGTGTGGAAAACGACGGAAAGATTACTTTCAAAACAAATAAGGGTATAAATGACTTTAACCCATTGTCTAGTAAATAGTAAAAATGTTTTTAAATACATTTCTAAGGAACATGGATGTGGATGATAAAGATATCCTAGTAGATAATTACGTATAAACAACCTTAGATAATAAAGAGATTGCAAAATAAACCCTTAACTTGTACTTTTCCTTGGATGGGGGTAGTTTAACCTCCTTTATAATGGTGAAATAATAGTTATTAAATTATACAAGAATCATATACATTAATATGATATCATATATGATCTTTTAACATTTGTTTATTAATAATATCTTAGTATTATCGTCATTTCAGGTGTTAACATACTCGTTTTCTTTTATATGTATTGTTACGTATGATTTGGTTGTCATGGATAGGTTGTATATTATTCATATCCAGAATGATATAATGTCATTAAACATTATTTTTATATCATCAAATGATAATTATACTTGAATGGATACGATGGAGAATGAATCTCATCACGTTCGTGGAGACGGTAGTCCTTACGTACGCACGAGTGACAATATCATTCTTTTGAAATTAAAATAATATATAATTGGATGGTATATAATATATACAGAATCATTATCATGTTATATTTATTATTTACATGAATTATAAATAATTATTATACCCATCCAAATAATAATATATTGAATAACAATTACACCACGACGTGGAGACGGTAAGCCATACGTACGCACGTATGGTGACATGTTATTCAAAGGGTGGATAAAATACTGAAGATGGTTGTACCATATTTATAATAACATCACATTATATATAAGATACTATAGTTATTATTTTATAATGGTAATAACAAATAAATAATAAGTGGAAGAAGAAAGGAACTTGAAAAAGGGTGGTGAAATTCTTACCTCTTCTTCGGGTACTTCCTTTTGATTTGATCAAAAGGACTCTTTAGGTTGGCTTTATGATCATGCTAATGCCTCTAGGTTGTATTGAGGGAAGTTGAGAGAGTATTTGGGCATGGGTTGGCCGAACAAAAAGGCTTTGAATGTCTGAATTAGTGAGAAGGGGGAGTGCTCTTTTATAAGAGGGGTGAGGGGAACCTTTGGAAAAGCTAGAAATATTATTTTATAATAAATTAATATTAGGTTTCTAATGGCTCCAAAGTGGATTATTTAAATTTTAAGGTGGGTAAAGGTCTAACACCCCACATCCAACAGGATTTAGATTGGTTTGTGTTACTATATTAACCTTATCTTTATGTATTAACTCTTAGTTAATTAGATTGAAACTTACCATGTCACTTTGTATTTTTATATTATATAGTTAATAAACTTATTATATACATCCAAGAGACCCCCAAGTGGTACATTAATAATAAACCTATCATTATATAAGTCACTTAGACGAGCCTTAGATTTTTGGAATTTAATATCAATTAATAATATAATATTTGTTTAAAAAACTATTTTATGTCAATTTTGACACTATTCAATAGTTGATTTTTGTAAAAATCATAACAGAATGATTACTTCTAAAAACGTTAAATAAATCGATACTAAAATATCATATTAACCAAGAAAATTAGTTTAATTCATAAAAAGTCTTAAAATATATTTATTATAATATCAATTATTTTAATTTTTCACAATTATGTTAATTACTACATCATCATTGTTTCATAAAAAAATTAAATTATTTAATGTCTAAAAATTATAAATAAAATATCATTATGTAGGAAATCTATTTATCTTTCAAATTAATATTTATAGTCGAAAATCCAACATATATAACCCTACAGGAAAAATTGTTTTTCTAAAAGATATATGGTTCTGTCATTTTTGTATTCATTTTATCTTAATTAAAATAAAGTGTCCCTATCACTTACATGTGGATCCATGGGGTCCAAAAATCGTCCCAAATATTCCCATGGTCGGACATGTATCCACCAATAAGTTTATCACACGTTTTAGGGTAATTTGTTATTATAATAATATTATTTTTTAACCCTTATTTACCGGATTTACCCTTTAACCATGGTAAATAAAATATTTACCGAAGTAATTATTCAAAATGTCTAAAAAAAAGTTACCTATTTACAAAATTTGAACATCTTGATTACAAATATAGTATATATTTTTCCAAATTCAAAACATATAAGTGGAAGAAATTAATTTAAAATTAATTCCCGTTGTTAAAACAAAAAGCGTGTTTTTAAGAGATAATAACTATCAAAAGATTGACACTTGTTTATGTCCGGTTTAATTGTGAAATTTTATCCAATTACCAACATTGTATTAAATGGTAGAAATATATTCTAAATATACTTTAAAACCACTCAAATTAATAATTTGTGACTACTAATTATTTTGATTAAAAAAAAAAATTTTAATTAAAATTTAGTAATTTTCACTATTCATCAAAATATAAAAGTTATCTGAAAAGTACCAAAATTTCACCCTACGCTAAATTTGATATTCCAAATCCAAAAATTAAGTCCATTTTGAGAGATAAATTTTATCAAAATTTTAAAAGTATGTATTACTATTCATTACGGCCAGTTTGATTGGTGGTAGTGTGTGTTAGAACTCGGAGTTGCGTACAACACACGCTACTGTATTATTCAAAGAGAAGCGTATCGTGGAAGCTTGGGGTGTTAAATTGTAAATTTGTTTATGTCCCCATTCTAATGAATAAATTTATTTAGTCAAATTGAATATATAAAAGTTTAAAATAATGGATTTAAAAGGGTTCACTATTAAACGTTGGTAAAAGTGCAATACTGAAAATGAATTTGTTCTTACATTATGTCTAAGAAACTCATAATATGGATTCTAAAATTATAAGGATTATATAATGTTTAAAATTTAGTTAATACTATTCATAACATCTTTTGAATGTCTTGTTTGGTAAGTCATGGTGTGCTTGAACTCGGTGTTGAATGTAGTGCAAGTTATTGAATTATTTTGAAGAAATAACACACTTTGAAATCTTAGGGTGTTACATTCTCCACTTCATCAAGAAATGGAATCCTCGAAATTTGAAATTTTTCTTTCAAAATAAAAGGTTGAATATAGAAAATATCTTTGTGGGAATGACCACATCAAAAATTTGGTTAATAAAATTTAGTCTTAACAACAGGAAAAGAGAAAGGAAATGGTAACCACCAAATTATTATCTCTATTCGGAGAACAGTGGTGGCAATTAGATACATATAATTGGAGGAAAAATGTAAATATTTATAGGTAGTGATTGAGGTCATCAATCACAAACAAGGTTAATATTTAGGGCCTTAAATTCATCAATCTCTGATGATTTAAAATACCATCGGTTCAGCAAAACATATGGTATTAGGATAACACATTTTTTTGTTTTATGATCCCTTCACTAAAGTATAAGAATTAATTTCTTCATTGAATTAGAGAAGAAGAAAAATATATACTTGACAAGTAGAGTCTCATCCTTTAACTAAGTTCTACCACAAACTCATCTTTCACTCTAAAAGATAATAGAACTTAAAAATAATATTCTATTTATCCTATTCATATGGGGTTAAAAAATGAATTTATAATTCATCTAGAAGAACCATTAAAAAACGACATTATTCAATCCAGGATATCGCGTGGGTTAGTGGTAGGCGATACACCCTTGTTGCCCTTCGGTTGTGGGTTCAAGTCTCACGGACTTGTCGGACGCGACGGGTTGCCGTCCGACCTACAGGTTGTCCTTTTATGGCAATCCAAAATAATCCAAACTAGAACTATCCAAAATACTTCAGTCCAAAATTTATAAGGAAGCTAAACACAATGAAGATCCTTTTTGCCGCGTAATAACATGTGAAAACCTTCATGATGTATTCTTTTAAAACACTACAACATCCTGAATTACCATAAAACCTTATTGATTACATTCATGATCCCTTATTCCTTAAAGAATAATAGATATACTCCTTCAATCCATTTTTTTAAACCCCAACAATGATGGAATATAAAAATCATTAATCAGTTTCAAGGTAGTCAAGAATATCCAATATAATTTATCCAAATAAATCACGTATTATTCTAAAATCACTACCTCGGTATCAGAACCATATTATGGTTTATTTTTCTCTCAGCCATATATTTTCCAAAAAATTAACCTGCTATTGAGTCACTTTTCTTTGTTCCACACAATCTCAAGTCCTTAATGAAATGGTACTATAGTACAATCCCTATATACTCTATAATTATTATAAGAAGTACATTGTTGATACAACACTCAAATGACATAATCAACATAAGAACTCTAATAATTCATCTTCATCTGTGGTAGTATCATAACTTGATTATTATCCAATAGCATCATTTGCGGTATAGTCTGACGACTGGGACATAGGTTCGTGTAGTTTCCAAACTCCTTACTAATGAATCATTGTACATTTGAAACCATTTTCTTACCCTTTCAGTCACGTACTTTGTGCCCTTTTCCTTTACACTTATAAAAAACTCCCATTCCTTTTAGGCAATTTCTAGGGTGTTTCTTCCCACAGTTATCACATATGGGAAAATTCTTCTTTTCCCTCTTCCCTTTATCTATCATTCTCTCTTCCATCCTTTTCTTCTCTTGCTTCCCTTCAAATCCATAGGACTCAGTAAACTCTTTAATTATCTTATCAACACATGATATTATTTTTCATATGATGATAATACATGGGATACTATTTATCATAAAAATTCTTGCTTAAGACCATGAAAGATATGATCCTTCTTTCTCTTTGGATCATGTGCATCGCTGGAGTTCTCATTCCTTCTACTGGGCACCATTTCTAAACAATGGCATACACCAGATTAGTTTATGAATCAAAATACATAATTCCATACTTATAAAACACTTAACATAAATTGAAATATTTATGGATATAATCTATAATCATAAAAATGTTTTCATTGAAGAAGTATACACTCATAAACCCTTCATAATGATTTGTAAAGAAAATGGGAGTTATCCTAAGCATATCCCCCGGGAGTGTCGTAACCAAGAGTGCAGCAAGGCCCGTTGTCGTGCACCAGTTCTCGTTCGAGTGAGCACAAATCAGTTTTTTCGGGGTTTACCACTAGGTTCATCTATGCCAGAGCCGCCTCTACCTGCTCATATCCAGACAGTGATGTATTGCTCAGAAAACTCACACAATCCCTATAATACTAAAATTCTAGGAAGTTCGTCTATACTAATCCTCAAAGTCTATCTTAGATCTATGTGCCCTAATCAGAGTTTATCTAAATCTAGCGTCTAATGTTTTTACTAAACTTCCTCTGATACCAACTGTAACGCCTCGAATCCAGTTACCCAGACTCGGTGCATTATTACATAACAATGGCATGATCACAAGAAAGATCAAATCTAGGAAGACCTATTTGTTTAGTAACCATGGAATAACTATATACATTAATAACATTTACATTTCATCATAAAATTAAAACTACAACAATATAGTCTCCATATTCAACACTCTTATCCCCTCATACTATCCCTGGAAGTCATTCATAAATTACTTCTTCACCTCCTGGGAAAAATAAAACATAGAAAAGGGGTGAGCTCAAATGCCCAGTAAGGATAACAATATAGAGGAAACTTTCATAAATAAGAATAAATATTTAAGGCAATGCATATCTAAAATAAAAGCCTCTTAAACTTAAACTTCAACATAGTATGGAAAAAATAAAATGAAATAAAGTATTTACTTATTCACATGGATATTCTACTATTGAATAATCACAAGAAATATCAATAACCACTTTCATAACGATGGAATGCATAATGCTAGACTATTATAACCACATAGCCAAGGCCTCGTGCCAAGACTACAAATAAGATTTTTCCAAGGCCTTATGCCAAGACACTAGTTTGTCTCATGAGACCTACCGATGCGTCGTGGAGCTATAGCGGGCTCCACCTGTCACTTTCTAAGTCCAATGAATTCCCATATGAAAAGGTTTAAACATAACATAAACATTCGTATTAAAACTAGCATACAAAATGTCAATACTTTCTCCATAAACCATGAAAGGTAAAAAAATAACACATCCACAGTAAAACATATCACAAAACCTTCAATACAATACAAAAGTTTTGTATCATAATAAATCAACTTTAAATAATCTTAAAATCCATCAAAGGATGTTGACATAGATGAAATCAAAAAAATTTGAGAGAAATATCTCTTTTGTCGAAATCATTGAAAAGTCACACTTTTATAAAGGAAGTAATTTAAAAGAGATTTTTGTATCAATGTGTCCCATACAACTTTGAAACATTTGAAATAAAATATCATTTAAAAACATTCATGTACATATAAATAAATCCTTAAAATCATTTTGAAAACATGGAGATTAATTAAAAATATTTACAAATATAAATCTTTAAAACATTTAAAATTATGATCTTGATAATGAGTACCTTTCACAAATTCATAAAATATTCATTTGATATCACTTAAAAGTCACATAATTATAAAATAAAACATTTAATTTTAAAATATTCTTATAAGCTTGTAAGGGAAGCTTTGACAATTTTATAACGGCGGTAAGTAGCCGCACACGCCGTATAAGTTAAAAAAAGACATTCTTACCTTAAATTTTTTAAAAAGGTTAAAAGTGCCTTGTTTGGAAAATGACGGAAAGATTCCTTTCAAAACAAATAAGGGTATAAATGACTTTAACCCATTGTCTAGTAAATAGTAAAAATGTTTTTAAATACATTTCTAAGGAACATGGATGTGGATGATAAAGATATCCTAGTAGATAATTACGTATAAAAAACCTCAGATATTAAAGAGATTGAAAAATAAACCCTTAACTTGTACTTTTCCTTGAATGGGGGTAGTTTAACCTCCTTTATAATGGTGAAATAATAGTTATTAAATTATACAAGAATCATATACATTAATATGATATCATATATGATCTTTTAACATTTCTTTATTAATAATATCTTAGTATTATCATCGTTTCAGGTGTTAACATACTAGTTTTCTTTTATATGTTTTGTTATGTATGCTTTGGTTGTCATGGATAGGTTGTATATTATTCATATCCAGAATGATATAAAGTCATTAAACATTATTTTTATATCATCAAATGATAATTATACTTGAATGGATACGATGGAGAATGAATCTCATCACGTTCGTGGAGACGATAGTCCGTACGTACGCACGAGTGACAATATCATTCTTTTGATATTAAAATAATATATAATTGGATGGTATATCATATATACAGAATCATTATCAGGTTATATTTATTATTTAAATAAATTATAAATCATTATTATACCCATCCAAATAATAATATATTGAATAACAATTACACCATGATGTGGAGACGGTAAGTCGTACGTACGCACGTATGGTGACATGTTATTAAAAGGGTGGATAGAATAATGAATATGGTCGTACCATATTTATAATAACATCACAGTATATATAAGATACTTGAGATATTATTTTATAATGGTAATAACTAATAAAGAAGAAGTGGAAGAAGAAAGGAATTGGAAAAAGGATGGTGCAATTATTACATCTTCTTCGGGTTCTTCCTTTTGATTTGATCAAAAGGAATCTATAGGTTGGCTTTCTGATCAAACTAAGGCCTATAGGTTGTAGTGAGGTATGTTGAGAGTGTATTTGGGCAGGGGTTGGCCGAACCAAAAGTCTTTGAATGTGTGAATTAGTGAGAAGGGGAAGTGCCCTTTTATAAGAGGGGTGAGGGGCACCTTTGGAAAAGCTAGAAATATTATTTTATAATAAATTCATATTCAGTTTATAATAGCTCCAAAGTAGATTATTTAAAGGTTAAGGTGGGGATAGGTCTAAAACCACTCAACCAATAGGATTTAGATTGGTTTGGGTTTCTATATTAACCTTATCTTTAAGTATTAACTCTTAGTTAATTAGTTTGACACTTACCATGTCACTTTGTATTTTTATATTATATAGTAAATAAACATACTATATACATAAAAGAAATCCCTAAGTGGTCCATTAATGATATACCTATTATGATATAAGTCTCTTGGTCAAACCTTAGATTTTTATGAATTTAATATCAACTAATAATATAATATTTGTTTTAAAAACTCTTTTATGTCAATTTTGACACTATTCAATAGTTGATTTTTGTAAAAATCATAACAGAATGATTAATTTTGAAAATTTTAATTAAATAGATCCTAACATGTCACATTAACGTATAAAATTAGTGTAATTCATAAAAAGTCTCAAATTATATTTATTATAATATCAATTATTTTAATTTTTCACTATTATGGTAATTATTGCATCATCATTGTGTCATGAATAAATTAAATTATTTAATGTCTAAAAATTATAAATAAAATATCATTATGTAGTAAATTATTTTAGCTTTCTAACTAATATTAATAGTTGAAAATTCAACACATATAACCCAATGTAAAAATTGTTTTTCTAAAAGATATATGCTTGTGTCATTTTTGTATTCATTTTAACTTAATTAAAATAAAGTGTCCCAATCACTTACATGTGGCTCCATGGGGTCCAAAAATCGACCCAAAGATGCCCATGGTTGGAAATGTATCAACCAATAAGGTTAGGACACGTTTTAGGGTAATTTGTTATTATTATAATATTATTTTTTAACCCTTATTTACTGGTTATACCTTTTAACCATGGTAAATAAAATATTTTCCGAAATAATTATTCAAAATGTCTAAAAATAAAATTTACCTATTTACACAATTTGAACATCATGATTCCAAATATGGAATCCATTTTTCCAAATTCCAAACACAGAAGTGGAAGAAATTAATTTAAAATTAATTCCCATTGTTAAAACAAAAAGCGTGTTTTTAAGAGATAATAACTATCAAAAGATTGACACTTGTTTATGTCGGGTTTAATTGTGAAATTTTTTCCATTGACAAAAATATTAATAAATGGTAAAAATATATTCTAAATATATGTTAAAACCACTCAAAATAATAATTTTTTCAGTACAAATTATTTTGATTAAAAAAGTCGTTTTTAATTAAAATTTAGTAATTTTCACTATTCATCAAAATATAAAAGTTATCCGAAAAGTACCAAAATTTCACCCTAGGATAAATTTGATATTCCGAATCCAAAAATGAAGTCCATTTTGAGAGGTAAAATTTATAAATTTTTCAAAATTAGTTATTACTATTCATTACGACTAGTTTGATTGGTTGTAAGGTGTGTTAGAACTCGAAGTTGCGTACAACACACGCTACAGTATTATTCAAAGACAAGCGTACCGTGGAAGCTTGGGGTGTTAAATTGTAAATATTTTTATATCCCCATTATAAAGAATAAATTTATTTAGTCAAATTGAATATATAAAAGTTTAAAATATTGGATTTAAAAAGGGTTCACTATTAAAAGTTTGTAAAAGTGCAATACTGAAAATGAATTTGTTCTTAAATTATGTCTAAGAAACTCATAATATGGATTCTAAAATTATAAGGATTATATAAAGCTTAAAATTTAGTTAATACTATTCATAACCTCTTTTGAACGGCTTTTTTGGTAAGTCATGGTGCGCTTGAACTCGGTGTTGCATGTAGTGCATGTTATTGAATTATTTTGAAGAAATAACACACTATAAAATCTTGGGGTGTTACATAGGCCGACATCTCTACACTACATGTGCCATCACTGGGTTCCACCAACACCGCTACCGTGCGTAGGGTCGGATTCCGTCAAAAAACATCCGACCAACACCCTTTCATATTTCCACTTTTAATAAGATAATGTAAGAGGCTCTGCTCGCATGAACAGATTACATCGTTGTAATCCTCACGGAAAAACACGTGAGATACACTACATAATTGCTGGAAACATGCTTCCTATGTAAAAGTTACTCAACACCGCTTTACGCCCATACGACGTCTCGTTGGGCCCGCACTTCGGTGACAAAAGAGTTCAGGCGAACTCCGCCATCACGATGATCTCCGAAAAACACGCCGAATCGACTATTCATACGCCCAAACAAATGCTAGATGAAATAGTCGCAGTACGCTGCACACAGTTCAAAGACGGCCCATGGGCCCCACGCCTCATCTTTGGATTCATCTCCTGAAGCTACCCCGGTCAACCTCGTCTCGATGTTAGGGTCAAAACACAACTGTCGGCGCCTAATATAGATTCCGGATGTAGAAATAGCAACTCCCCGCGTTATAAGTCAACGAGGCCCCGTGGGGCCCACACCTTGAGCCCGAATTTAGGCGGGCAGATTGCCCTGTTGCAATCCTCGAAAAAAAAACACTCATAAAAGAGTACTCAAACACCCCAAACAGATGCCTAGTGGAAAAGTGGTGTTTCACTGTAAAACGTGCGAACTAGGCCCTGTCGGGCCTGCACATTGACTTTGGTTTAAACACCTGCATTTTAGTCCTAAAAAGTCCGACTCAATGTCGGGGTCATAACGCCACTGATGGCTCACCAATCCGATGTCGTATGGGAGAGTTACGACCGATGTAATATTCCACGACAATAATAATAATATTATTATGGGGGTGTTTCGAGGACCCGAGCCCAAACAAGAATTTAATATTCAACATTAAACTTGAATCGACAATCTTAATGATAGGTTCACATCTCCATTGACTACAATTCAATCATACGTCACACATAGGAGTTATGGCTGGTCAATTATTTAATAATAATATATTATTATTATTATTTGAGTGTTTCGGGTACCCAATTCACAAACCTATAAAAGACATCAAATATTGGTCTCAGAATGACCATCTCGAAGTCAGAACTGCACTACCGCTGACGGTTCATTGAACCGACACCATATGAAAACTATATGAAAAAAATATGTTTTTCCAATAAAAACAACAACAAAAATATTTTATTATTAATAATTTTTTATTAACATTAATGAATGTGGTATTGATTTCCACAAACAAAGAAATGACCCACAATTCTCTTTGCGCGTACAATGCATCACCATTTACTTTGAATTTTCTTTTATTATTTTCTTCATCTTTTTTTCTCATACTCTCTCCAATCTTCTTTTTTCATCCACAATTTTATCATGCTTGGTGCCTCCCCTTACCTTTACTCCATGCCCATCACGCTTATCTCTTCCTTATTTTATTAAATTTTATTATTATTATTTCAATGTTTTTAATTACTCTCTCCAACCTTTAATCTCCTACCCCCAATGTCACATCGCCTCTCTCCTGTGTAAACCCTATCCACCGGCCCTTCAACCATGCACCGTCCCACTGTCCACCGACTCTTCTGCTGCTTCCACCGCCGAATAGCAGTGTTGCCGCTCCTCTAGGCCACCGCACCACCGAGCCTCAGGCCAGTCGCATCACCTACCTCGCTCGCGCCATCGCCTCATCGTCCTCCTCATGGCGACAGATAACGCCTAGATCAATTTATCGGTCTCAAATCTAAACTCGCGATGGTGATCCGTTGTGTGAAGGATTGATCGCATGACAATTGATTTTCATATATTCAAAAACAAATATTGACGAATTGTTTTGATTTGATTCATTATCTCAACAAAAAATGAACGAAGAACAATATCAATAATTAATAAACAGATTAGAAAATGTTTATTACAATTTCTAGGATCGTGCAAGGGTGCAGATTGATGAATAAGAAATCAATATGCTCAAAGCTTAATTAGAGTCATAAAAAATCAAATGCGGATCCTAGCTGGAGATTGGATTGATCGATGGAGAATGTGTTCGATGATCTCTGTTGCATATGTTGCGCTTCGATCCACCTGGATCCGAAGTCTCGTCGTTCGTCAACAGGGGAGAGAGGATAGGAGAGGAGTTTTTGGAGATCCTAGGTTATGATATAATACCTCATAGATGAGAATTTAAATCTCTCAATTATGTTAAAACGAGGTTTTAATCAAATAATTAAATAAAATAATCATTTAATCATTAATTTATTTCCCACGATGGTGCCTAAGCTGAACACCCGATGCCAACAAAATTTATACCCTGCCTAGGTTAAAGCCTACATTTGCAGTTCATCAATGGTCTCAGATTTATCATATGATCCATCGTTTGATAGTTATTCGGGGTTGAGTCATTAAATGAATAGATTAATATTTTAATTTATCCATTTAACACCCCACTAAAGAGTGAGGGGTCCGAAAATCCTGTGTCGAATTATTTTATGTCGCGTATAGGGGAAACACCATTATGTAACTTCGCGTGCGTAATATAAAAGAACGTATCATTTTTATATAATTAATTCTGGGCACACCGGACCTCAGAATTGCACGTCGTCTGAATGCCCTGCTCTAGAATGATATCATGAAAAATTTCAAAGTCTCAGAGTCCCAAAACCAGTGTTATTGCTTTTATATTAATGAAAAAGATAATTTTTATATTATTGATTTTAATGAACTTATTTTTCATCAAGTAATGTGTATGAATTCTATATGGAATGAAAACACCATTTCAAATAGACATTTAGGTAATATTAATTTCATAATCATACATAATCTCCCAAAAACATGATAATGTCTTCTAGATATCTTTTCTTAAGAAAGAAAAACATCATGTTTGTGACACTTTCATGAAAGGGAAGCAACATAAAATTTCCTTTAGGCTCATCAATAAGATATGTACAAATAGAAATTTAGAGTTAGTAAATCATTTTTTTTATACCCACTAAAATTTATATTCTTGGTGGAAGGAAATATACATTAGTTATTGTTAATGATTATAGTAGACTTATATGGGTATACTTTTTTCCTCTTAAATATGATATATTATCTATATTTACTTATTTTTTTAATTTAGTTCAAAATGATAAAGTTTGTATGATTATTTATTTTCCTAGGGATATTGGAGGATAATTTCATAATTTAAATTTTGTAAAAATGGTTAAAATAATGACTTTTTTAAAAAAAAATTAGCTTCAAGAACACCACTACATAATGGTGTTATAGAATGAATAACTAGAACTCTTATTGAAATTCATTGAACTATGTTATGTGAATCTAATTTAGATATATATTTTTTAAGCTGAGGCTATTTTAATTTTTTGATATATTTCAAATGTAATTCTTATTAGATCATTTTTAATGAAAAAACTTCATGAATTATTTAAAAATAAAAAAAATTGAAGTTTGTTATTTTTTTGTTTTTTGTGGTAATGATATTATATTAAATTCAAAGGAAAATTTTGATAATTTTAATCATAAAAGTTTTGAATTTATTTTTCATGGTTATTATAATAATAATGACTATTATAGATTTTATAATAATGGAACTATGGTTATTGACAAATTTTTTAAAGATATATTTGATGAAAATATTTTTAAATTAAATTCTAATTCTAATATTATTAATGATGAATTTATTGATTTTAATATTGGAGATTAAAACCCTTAGGATAAATATGAATAAATTTTTGGGGATCCTAAATCTTCTAAACCTGATCTAAAATCATTGGTGATTCATAAACAACACCCTGTTCAAAGTATAATTGGAAATGTTGATTCTCGTGTGAAGACTAGATATTGAGTTTTAAATTTTAGTTCCAATTATTAATTTATTTTTTATTTTGTTCATGTTATTTTAAATTATTCATTAAAAGATTAAAATGGATTGTATCTATGGAAGAAAAAGTAGATCAGTTTTTTAAAAATAATTTGTGTGCTTTAGTAGAATTTCATGAGGATAAGCTATTGATTGGAAGTATGTCTATCTCTAAAACCATGTTGGATGATCCTGGAAAGATATTCAAAAAACAAAGAAGACTTCATTCCCAAATATACTCTCAATAAGAAGGTATATAATTTGAAGATTCATTTTCACCATTTTTTTGGTTAGAGGAAATATGAATATTGTTGTAGTTTTCATTCTGTTAAGGTTGTAATTTTTATCAAATGGATGTCAAAAGTTCATTCATAAAAGGTTTTATAACTAAAGATGTTTATGTATATCAACACCATAACTTCAAATGTTAATAAACACATGACCATGTTTTTAAATTATCTAAATATTTTTATGAGATTAAATAAAAACCTCATTATTGGTATGAAAAAATATCATTTTTTTATTAAATAATGTTTTCCATAAAAGAAATTTTCATCACAAAATTTTTATTAAAAGAACATATGATAATATTTTAATTTTTAAAACTATGTTGATGATATACATTTTTGTTTCTATAGTGAAGTAATATTAAATAATTTTTCTACTTTAATGTTGTATGAGTTTAACATGAATTTAATTGGAGATTTAATATTCATTCATAGACATCAAATTTAACATATAAAATATTGATTTTTTCTTAATCACTTTATCTATAATAATTATTTAGTTAAAAAATTGGGCATTGATTCCTCTAAATCTATGAAAACTCTTATTGGTTATAATTCTTAATTATGTATTGATGCATTTGGTAAATCCGTTGATATTAATGTTTATAGTGGAATATAGGTAGCTTCTAATATTAAAATGCTTCTTGGCCCCATATCATGATTAGTTTTTTATGCTCTAGATTTTATGAATATACCAAATAATATTATTTTAAAATAGTAAAAATAATAATTATAAATATTAAAGGAATAATTATTTTTGTTTTATTTTATCCAAGATATAAATGTTTTGATTTAACATCTTAATCTGAATCCAATTTTGGAAGATGCATAATTGATCGAAAAAGAACATCAGGTATGTTTCCTTTTCTGAGAAAATGTTTTATTTATAGGTCATATAGGAATCTACGGTCAATTTAATTATCTACATCATAAGTTAGGTATATCTCTACTACTATTAGTTGTTCTCAAAGTTTAATGATTAAGAATACATTATGTTATTTTGGAGTTTATCTTGATAAACTACCTATTTTTTATGAAAACCCATTTAAAATATTGTATTTATAAAAACGCCTCACAAAATTCTAGGAAAAAGCATATTGATCTTATATTTCATTTTATTTGAGATCATGCACTATTGAAAAAATACACTATACCAACAGTTTGGAACCGTTGGTATTGGCCTCCAAACCTTTTGTATACCCTATACCTATGGTTTGGAGCACCGTTTCCAAGTAAGCCATGAGGATAGGTCTATACCAATGGTTTTGGGAAAACCATTTGTATAAGTAATAATATGAAAATATCTACTAACGGTTCCATAAAACTATTGGTATATGTAATTGAAAAGATAAATGTTCTCTTGGTTGTGATCCATGCATCTCATGTTTGTGATTGAACGACCTTACCACAAACCTAACTATCTTTTGTGAACATAATTTAATATATATATATATATATGTATGTATTTTAAATTTTGATTTATTTAATGTACTCTATTATAAGGATCCATTAAAAATACATGTATCTATAACAACTGTTTTGGGAACCGTTGGTATAGGTGTATACCAACAGTTTTGGGAACCGTTTGTATAGAGTCTTTGATTTTCAAAACCGTTGGTATAGAGGGGACCTATGCCAAAATTTTGTCCAAAACCATTGGGATAGGTCCCAATAAGTGACCTATACAAACAATTTTACCAAAACCATTGGTATAGATCATATTTCCAGTAGTGATGTGACAAAGGGTGATATTGTTTTAGAATTTATTCCTTTTGAAAATTAGATAGTAGATATTTTTACAAAGCCTTTATTCTTTGAATAGTTTGAAAATTTTAAATATGATCTAGGTATGTTGTAATATTAACTTAATTTTATTATTGGGAGTATTTTTGATTGTATTATATTTTTGATTATTTATAAGGGTGGAGGGAGAAATATTGTAAGGACCTGACCCCAGTTGCCCGGAGCCGGTGCCTTATTTGATTACATTGGAATATAAACAGGGAATAAGAATCCCAAATTACTGAGTAGTTTAGTATTATTAGAAATATGATACATAAAATAGTTTAACAATACAACATTAATGGACATACATCACTAATTTATTGCACTAGAAACATCATGCCTCCTAGATTTTGCTTGCATGTCATTCATAAATTATTTCTTCATGTCCTTAGAAAATGAAACATAAGAAAGGGGAGAGATCAAATTCTCTGTAAGGGTGAGAAATATAGAAGAATAAAATATAAACAATAGGCATGGTGAAAAATTTAAAACACATTCATTTAATAATAAATTTGACCACATTATTGCAGGAAAATAAACTGAGTAAATAATTCAATAATAAATCATAATCATGGGTATTATACTATTCGAATAACAACATGAAATTTCAATTACTAGCTTCATAATGAGGTAAGTGCATATGTTGGATATTCTGAAACATTTTTTCAAGGCCTCAGCCAAGACGTCTAATGATTAAGGCCACGACCAAAATCCATATATCACATTGGGAAAGGCCTCAACCAATTCCACATCTATTTGTCTCATGAGACCTAACGATATATTGTGGGGATATATTGGGCCCCAAACATCACATAATTAGTACAATGCAGTCCTCATATGAGTGGGGATAGAAAAAAACAATATATATATTCATAATGAAACAATCATATGAAATGTAACTAACTTTCAATAATCATTAAACATAAAACTGTAACATTCCAAGAAATATGGTGAATGGTTTTAGGATAGATCAACCACAATAAATATAGTCATAAATAATTCAATAAAATATGTTATATGACATCATAAAATATTAATCACAATAATACAAAAGAATCAATATGAGTGTTGAAATAGATGAGAATACTCTTATAAAATCATTATGAAATTCTTGAGATAAATACACTATTGTTTGGAAAAGAAGAGTTGTTTTGGAAAAATAATTGTATAAAACCAGAAGTGAAATAATATTTTATTTTCATAATAAAATTATTTATTTTATAAATATAATTTTTTCCAAAAAAATTGATTATATAATACCCTTGAAAATAGATTTGAATTAGATAAATTCCCTTGATTTGGGCTTGTATTTTTGAAACAGTTTTGAAAGTTTCTTTTAAAACATGTAACTATCAATAAAGTAGGGGAGTATTCTGGTTGGTGTACATATATATAATACTCAGAATTAATTTATGAAGAGTACATAGCAATAAATGAGAATTTCATTGATGTTATTAGACAATAAAATTAACCCGACTGAAAGTGGGAGTTCTGGTGGAAAAACCCTTACCACTTTGTAATCATACGATTCGTATGCCACAAAAATTAATAATATAAAAAATTATAGATTTAATACCATGAAGATAAAAATATTAATGATAATTGGCATCAATGGTATGTATACATACACCATACAAAATTAGTACTAGTGAATATGGAAAATATCACGAAAAGGGAAGTTAGATGAAGAAACCCTTACCTTATCTTCAAACGTGTTCCGCTCTTGAACATATGTTATGGGAATATGAAATTATACTTTTTAATAACTTATTTAATAAACTATTATACATGTATTTAGTTTATCATAATTCTGTTTAGTTCATTTATACCCTTATTGCTATGTTATTACATTGAATTTTGTTGTTCCGGGTTGTTCGTTTTGGTTATTTTCATAACCGATTCACTTGTTTTTAAGTCATGGAGTGGATGTAAATCTCTAGAATAGAAATTATATATTATTTTTGAACAGAAATAGGTGTTATTGGGAATTTATATAACTTGGTTACAAATATAGAGGATGAATTTTTATATAGAACATTAATGATAATTTTTTCCGTTAATTTGTGGGTTTTGATTACAATGAACTCATTTTTATTTATAACATAATAAAATTTGTAAAATGGATTAAATAATCATAAATAGGTTATATTATATGTAATAATCTTTTTCAACCCTAAAATGAATGGTTTCATGCCCAAAATTGTGAATGATATAAGAAATTGAAAGTACATCATCCTTGAATGTGGAAAATTGACCCATCTCGGATAGTCTTATTGCTACTAGTATAAAAGAAGGTAACAAGGGGGAGATGATGATAACTTATTAAAATATCATGAAAAAATTCCAGTACATTTAAGGTACTGGATTCAACATAAAACTTGGATATGGAGAGGTAATAGAAAAAGAAAACAAATGAGTTTGAAAGGAAAGGCAAAGAATTTAAATGATGAATTTACCTCTTGACCCAATCATCTTTGAGAACCTACTTATGGAGAGGTTTTGTTCTTTTTATGAGACAAGGGCTTGCTTTAAGTGGGAGAGGAGTATGGGAGGGTAGTTTTATAGAATTTGGAGAAGTCACAAGGCTTGAAAGGAATGAATGGAAGAGGGAGTGAGAGGGAGTTTTTATAGTGGAGGAGAGAGGGGATATCTTAATATAAAAATCATTAATTTATTATATATCCTCAAGAAAAATAATAGTGAGTATTCCATGAACAAGAATAGTAATTTTCTAATGTGATTTCGACCCAAGTGGGATTAAATCACTTGTGATGTCTTGAATATTGTATTTAACAGATAATTTTCATATACGGTATTTTACTGTATTTCAGTATTCATCAAAAATTCATGTATTTCAGAAAAATTCCAAAAATTTACCCCAACCATTTATTGAAATGTAGAATCCAAAAATGATGTCCATGTTTCAAAAATAATTTTCTTGATATTATTAATTTAATATTAAATTAAAATTAAAATTTATTATCAAAAACCAGTTTTAAAACATTCATTAACTTATTCTAAAATATAGGTATATCATAACATCAACTTGAATATTATTTATATATTATCATAGGTAAGGTTACTGTTCATTAGGGTATAACACTATTCATAAGGTTATGTAACTATTCATAACGGTATGTTACTATTCCCCAAAAATTAAGTTAATTCTATCTGACTCTAAATATCATCCTGAACACAACCATGATTCTCCGATTATCAAAATTCAAATTAATATTCATAAGTATAACTAACTATTCATAAGGGTCAGTTACTATTCATAAGGGTGGGTTACTATTCCCCAAAAATTGTGTTTTTCGTATTGGAGTCCAAAAAACTTACCGATCACAACAGTGTATGTCTGATTTTCAAAAATAACATCATTGCATTGACAAAATTATGTTTACTTTGATAGGTTATAAAAAAGTGGTATTTGTAGAGACATAGTGATCCACAGATTCTATAATGAATCTATTAGTAAAATCTTGGGGTGTTACATTATCCCCTCCTTTCAAAAATTTCATCCTCGAAATTTGAAATTGAACTTTGAATGTTAATGGGTGATACTTGAAAATTCCATTATGGAAACCTACATCGGAAATAGGGTTAATAAAATATCCTCAAAAAATGGTTAATGGAGATTTGGTGGTCACCCCAAAATGTTTGCTTTCGAATGAGGTGATAATAGTTGGAAGAAAAAAAATGGACATGGAAGAAAAATCTAACTATGATGTTCTGATGGAACATTATAGAGGATATGTTCAGAAGAATGTTGATTACTAAAAAACTATAAACTAAAAAAATAAATTCATCGATATTATCCTGATTATGATAATAGAAATTATTATTATTATTTTATTTAAGACTATTTACATTGATCTGTTTAATTATTCCACTCTTTAATAGTATAAATATATATTTCTACATATAAACTCCTCGGTTTATTGTAGTTTAACTATCTATACCTCATTGCATAGAATGGGTTACACCATTTGGGGAACCAATTAATTAACCACTAAAATATCATAAAATGGTAAAAAAATCAAAAATATAATGATTAAAGACATTATAATGAAGCCCTATAAATTTCAAAGAAGAACTTTTCATTAACCTTTAATCGACAAGAAGTATCTATAAAATTAACATTTCAAACATGTGAATAACATCATCATGTATCCTCTTAAAATATCATAATAACTTGAATTACTGTAAAAACCATATTATAAACAATAATTATTCCATATTCTTTAAGTAAGATACATGTTATTGGATATATTCCATAAATACAAAATTGTTGTAAACATCATTGATGATAGAATAGACCGCATTATGGCAAGTCAAAAATTAGTTCCTAGGTAGTCAATACTTATCTGAATCAATAAATGCTTCATCATTATATCAACATCAGATATATATTTAGGGTTTTCATTCCCTCAATCATGTTTTTTTAATGTTTATCTTTCCACTAAATCACTTTTCCTTTGTACCATTCATCATTTGACCTCAAATCTTTAATGAAAGAGTACTGCAGTACAATCTTTATATATCTCATTATTCATACTACCAGTACATTACTAACAAAATAAACAAACTACATTATTCTTCACTAGGCATATTTATCATTCTACTTCATCTATGGTAGCTTGATAACTTGATCATTTTACAAAATCATTATTTGCGGTATATTCATTTGATGATTGGGACATTGATTCACATAGTGTCCCATCTCCTTGCAATTGATGCATTGTACATTGGAAACCATTTTCTTACCCTTGAAAACATGAACATGGTTTCCTTTTTCTCCACACTTGTAGAAAGCACCCATCCTTTATAGAATTTACCAGGCTGATTCATTCCACAGTTATCACATGTGGGAAAACACTTCTTTACAATATTCCCTTTATCCCTGTATCTCTATTCCAACCTCTTATTCTTTTCCTTCCCTTCAAATCCATATGACTCAGTGAAGTATTTACATACCTTGTTAACACATGATATTATTTCCTCATATGATGATGATACTTGGGATACAATCATCCTTTGAAAATATGTCTTAATACCATTAATGATTTCATCCTTCTTACTCTTTGCATCCCATGCATTAGTGAAGTTATCATTCTTCCTTATAGTCTCCATATCTAATCAATTCCATATTATATATTATCTCATAAAATAATGAACTCTCTATAACTCTAAACATGGTATAACATATAGCTTAAATTTAGGCAACATAAATCCTAGAATCATATACATTGGTTACATTGGAGACAGAAATCCTTCATAATGGTTGGTAAATAAAATGTGAATTATCCTAAGCATATCCACCAGGAGTGTCGTAACCAAGAGTGCAGCAAGGTCCATTGTCGTATACAAGGATACCCCGGGTCTATCCCAAAACTCATTGTCAGAGCATTCTCTCCTAGGTATATCTTTTCCAGAGCCACCTCTACCTTGTCTTATTCAGATAGGGATGTATTGCTTGAATGATCCACATAATCAATTCCTTTCAAAAATACCGGGACATTCTTGTATGTTTACCCTCACAGACTCACATAGGGATTCTTCCTTAATTTACGCTTCCGAAATCTTGTTTCCATGTTTTCTAATATACTCTCTCTGATACCAACTGTAAGGACCCATATCTAATTTCCCAGAACAGGTGCCTTATTTGATTACATTGACATAAAAACAAGGAATAAGAATCCCGAAGGACCGAGTAGTTTTGTATTATTGGAAACAAGTACAACAATATGTTTTAAATTACAACATTGTGGGAAGTAAAACAATAATTTATCCCACTAGAAACATCAAGTCTCCTACATTTTTCATTCAAGTAATTCATAAATTACATCTTCATGTCCGGAGAAAATGAAACATATAAAAGGTGTGAGAAAAAACGCTCAGTAAGGGTAAGAAATACAGTGGAATATAATATATACAATAGGAATGGTGAATAATTGAAAACACATGCCTTTAATAATAAACATGAACACATTATGGAAGGAAAATAAACTAAGTAAATAATGTCATAATAAAACATAATCATGGGTATTCTACTAGTCAAATAACCACATGAACTTTCAATTACTAGCTTCATAATGAGGGAAGTTCATATGATGAACATTTTCAAACATTTTTTCATGGCCTCAACCAAGATGTCTAATGATTAAGGACTCAGCCAAAATCTATATATCACATTGGGAAAGCCCTCAGACAATTCAACATCTATTTGTCTCATTAGACCTACCGATGCATAGAGAGGCTATAGTGGGCCCCATCCATAACAAAATAAGTCCAATTCATTCCTCATATGAGTGGGGATAATCATAAAAAACATATTCATTCCAAATGAAACAGTCATATGAAATGAAACTACCTTTCCCCAATCATTAAACATAAAACTCTAACCATTCTAAGAAATACAGTGAATGGTTTTAGGATTGGTCATCCACAATAAAGTTAGTCATAAACCAATCAATAAAATATGTTATATGACATCATAAATGATTAATCACAAAAATACAAATGAATCAATATGATTTTTGAAACAGATGTCAATACTCTTATAAAATCATTAAGCAGTTATTGAGATAAATACACTATTGTTTTGAAAAGAAGAGTTATTTTTGAAAAATAATTCTATAAAACAATAAGTTAAATAAGATTTTATTTTCATAATAAAATTATATTTTTTATAAATATAATGGTTTACAAAGAAACTGATTATATAGAGACCTTGAAAATAGATATAAATTTTGATAAATTCCCTTGATTTGTGCTGGTAATTCGTCAACAGTTTTGAATGTTTATTTTAAATCATGTAACTATCCATAATGTCAAGGAGGAATATGGTTGGTGTACATATATATAATACTGACACATAATTTATAATTAGTACATAGAAATACATGAGAATTTCATCGAGGAAATTATAAAAAACAAGTAACCCGATTGAAAGTGGGAGTTCTGGTGGAAAAACCCTTAGCACTTTTTAATCAAATGATTTGTATGCCCCAAAAATTAATAATATAAAAATAATATATTTTTTACCATGAATATAAATAAATTCTTTACATGTGAAATCAATCGTATTTAAACATACATAATATAAAAGTATTACTAGTGAATATGGAAAATCTCATGAAAATGGAAGTGAGATGAAGAAACCCTTACGGTAACATCAAAGGTGTTCCGCTCTGGAACAAAATATCTCAGAATATGAAATTATACATATATAAAACATATTTCAGAACCTATTTGATATGTATTTAGTTTAAGATAATTCTTTTTAGTTCATTTATACACTTATTTCTATGTTATTACATTTAATTTTGTTGTTTCAGGGTGTTCGTTTTCTTTATTTTCCTAATCGGTTCACTTGTTTATAAGTCATGGTGTGGATGTAAGGCTCTATAATTGAAATTATATATTATTTATAAACATAAATAAGGTTTATTTTTCATTTATATAACTTTGTTACATGTAAAGAGGATTAATTGTTATATAGAAAATTAATGATAATTGTTTTGTTAATTTGTGGGTTTTGATTACAACGAACTCATTTTTCTTTATAAATTAATGCTATTTGTACAACAAGATTTCAGAATACTAAATAGGTTATATTATATGTAATAATATTGTTCAACCATAAAATGTATGGTTTCATGTCCAAAATTGAGAATGATAACCGGACTCAATCTTTGCAAGCAAAAGAAGGTTCCCCTCGCTCAGGTGGAGACTGACTCAATGATCATTCACGATGCCTTGCTTGGAGGAGGACCCACACCATGGTCGATAGCTTACATCATTAGGTGGTGCAAGACTCTCATATCCAACAATATTAAAGTAACCCATACCTGGAGAGAGGGGAACAAAGTAGCAGACCATCTTGCTTCTCAGGCGGGACAAACATTTGAGGTCACATGTCTCCATAACATCTCTTGTTTTAAACCTAAGGGGGTGAACCTGATTAGAGGGGATGCCCTCAGGCTGAATTACTTTAGACCTCCTTAGATACCAGCCACCTTTTTTTGGGCTTTGGTTGTTTCTTCTGAAAATAAAATATACAATGATGATGATGATGATAAAAGAAATCGATAGTCCATCGTCCTTGAATGTGGAAAATTGACACATCTCGGATAGTGTTTTACTACTTGTTTAAAAGAAAGAAATAAGGGGGAGATGATGATAACATATTCCAATATCATGACAACATTAAAATACATATATGGTACTGGATTCACCAAAATATTTGGATAAGGATATGTAATAGAAAAAAAACAAATGAGCTTGAATGGAAATTCAAACAATTGAAAAGAGGAATTGACCAATTGAACCAAACATCCTTGAGAACCACCTTAAGAAGAGGTTTTGGTCTTTTTATGAGACCAAGGATTCCTAGATGTGGTATAGGAGGTTGTTATGGTATTTGAACTGAATTTGGTGGAGTCATAAGGCTTGAGAAGAATGAATGGATGATGGAGTGAGAGGGAGTTTTTATAGTGGAGGAGAGAGGGGATTTCTTAATATAAATTTCATTAATTTATTATATCTCTTCAAGAAAAGTAATAGTGAGTATTCCATGAACAAGATTATTAATTTTATAATGTGAGTTCAAACCATGTGGGCATACATAACTTGTGAAGTCAGGAATACTGTATTTAACTGATAATTCGCATATACGGTATTTTATTGTTTCTCAGTATTCATAAAAAATTCATGAATTTCAAAAAAAATACAAAAAATTTCCCCCAACCATTTTTTGATGTGTAAAATCCAAAAATTATGTCCATTTTTCAAAAATACTTTTTTATATATTATTAATTTAATATTAAATTAAAATCATATTTTATTATTAAAAATCAGTTTTAAAACTTTCATTAACGCATTCTAAAATATAGGTATATTGTACCTTCAAGTTGAATATTATTTACATATTATCAAATGTAAGGATACTATTAATTAGGGTATATCACTATTAATAAGGGTATGTTACTATTCATAAGGGTTGGTTATTATTCACCAAAAACTATGTTAATTATATCTGACTCTAAATATCATCTTGAACACAACAATGATTGTCAGATTTTAAAAATTCAAATTACTATTCATATGTGTAAGTTACTATTCATAAGTATCAGTTACTATTCATAAGGGTGGGTTACTATTCAATGAAAATTGAGTTTTTCTTATCGGACTCCAAATAATGTACTTATCGCAACCATGTATGTCAGATTTTGTAAATTCACATCATTGAAGTGACATAATTATTTTTACATGGATAGGTTATAACAATGTGGTGTTTTTGGAGACTTAGTGATCCATGAATTCTATAATAAATATAATTGTAAATTCGTGGGGTGTTACATTATCCCATACTTTCAAAAAAAATCCTTAAAATTTGAAATTGAACTTCAAAAGTTAATGGTTGATACTTGAAAATTCCATTATGGAAACCCACATTAGAAATAGGGTTAATAAAATATCTACTGAAAATGGTTAATGGAGATGAGGTAGTCACCCCAAAAGTATGCTTTCTAATGAGATGATAATAGTTGGATGGAAAAAACTGATCATGGAAGAAAAATATAACTATGAAATTTTGATAGAACATGATAGAGGACATGTTCAGATGAATATTGATTACTAAAAAACTATAAAATAAGAAAAATCAAAGATATAATCATGATTATGATAATAGAAGTTATTAATATTTTTTAATTTAAGACTATTTTCTTTGAGCCAGGAAATTATTCCATTGTTTAATAGTATAAATATATATATCTACTTATAAACTCATCCTTTTATTGTAGTTTAACTATCTATACCTCATCAAATAGCTTGGGTTACAACATTTGGTGAAGCAATACATTGACCTCTAAAAGCTCATACAATGATAAAAAAATCCAAAAATATAATGATTCAACACATTATAATAAAGCCCCCTAAATTTCAAAGATGAACTTTTCATTAACCCTTAATCAACAAGAAGTATGTCTAAAATTCACATTCTAAACTTGTGAATAACTTCATCATGTATCCTCTTGAAATATCGTAATAACTTGAATTACTGTAAAAACCATATTGGAAACATTCATTATTCCATATTCCTTAAGTAAGATACATGCTATTGGATATATTCCTTAAATACAATAGTGTTGTAAAAATCATTGATGATAGAATAGACCCTTTCTTGAATAGTCAAAAATCAGTTTGAAGGTAGTCAAAACATATACGAATCAATAATTTCTTCATCATTATCCCAACATCAGATATATATTAAGGGTTTTCTTTCCCTCAATAATGTTTTTTTTTAATTTTAACTTCCCACTAAATCACTTTTCCCCCTGGCGGCGCTCCCTCTCTCTCCTCTCTTCCCTTTCTTTCTTCTCCCTCACGCAACACCTCCCCTTTCGCTCCGGTGCGTCGTCCACCGCACCAGCTCCCCGTCTCCGCCCCGCTCTGCCCAGACCCCGCTCCCACCACGGCGTCCGACTCCTGCTCCGTCGCCATGCCCAGCCGCCGGCCTCCCCTCCCGACCGGCGGACCTCCCCTCCCTCCGGCGACTTGTCCGACGGTCTTGCACCCGGCCTCCCGACCTGCCGCCTCGCCGGTATCCCGGCCTCCTCTGCGCGCCCGACCTCCGGTGCACCCCTCTGCTACTCCCGGCCGCCCCGCCGGTCTCTTTCCGGCCAGCAAGCCACCACGGCCCGCACCCTGCTGTCGCCTTGTTTCCCTTCGCCCCACCGCCGACCCCTTCCCCTTCGACACCGCACCTGCCAGCGCCCCAGCCTCACGCCGGCTCCGTCCCGGCTTCCGCGCGCATCCCCCCTTCCGGCGTCCCGACCCCTGCCCGTCACCGTGCCCGCCTCAAGCCGTCGCCGTCCGGCGACCCCGCCTGCCGCCTCCTCCCTCACCCCGCTGTAAGTTTGTTTTTTTTATTTTTATTTTTATTTTTAAGTTAATCTTATATAACGTTTATTATTTTTATCATATTAATAATATTATAATTATTTTATTATTATTATGTAATTATTACTATTATATTATTATTATTATTATTATTAGCATGTTATTAAGTTATTATTTTTATTATTATTGCTATATTGTTATTATGATTATTTTATTATTATTATTATTATTATTATTATTATTATCTTCTCATTTTTATTATTATAATATTATAATATTATAATTATGCTAAGTTATTATTATTATCATTATATTATTATTATTGTGATTATATTATTGTTATATTATTATTAAACTAATTAAATTGTTATTGTTATGTTATTCTTGTTATTAAAGTATGTTATTATTATTATTATATTATTATTATTAATATATTATTAAGATTATTATTATTATTATTAAGTTATTATTTTGTTATGTTACGATCATTATTATTATTATGCTATTATTATTATTATTATATTATTATTGTTATTATTATTGTATTATTATATTCTAATCATGCCATATTATGATTGTCATTATTATTATATCATTATTATTATTATTATATTGTGTTATTATTATTATGATGTTATTGTTGTCACCATTATTATTTTCACATTATATAATATTATGATTGTTATTACTATTATGTTATTATTATCGTTGGACCCGTTTAACGGTCTTTTGTTTTAGGACTGGTTTGACAGCGCTATACGGTGCGACCATTACGCAACGGGAGTTTTGCGCCGTGTCGTTTTTCGTTCCGAGCTGTGTCTTGAGGTAGGTCTCCCTTTGCACCCGCCTTTAAATTTAGAATTTATTTATTCCTTGACTTTTTATTAAGTTTCAGTAAATTTAAAAGTATTATTAATTAGTTATTTATAGTGTGGTGATCTGCTGATGATTAAAGCTGTTTTAATTCTAGCGGTTCATTGAAAGCGTTTTCTTGGATTTAATTGTGTGTTTCCATGGTAGTGTTGCTAGATGGTTCTTCCTGAATAATGAAAGACATGTTGAATTGGGTTTTGAAATGTTTTTGGCGTGTATAAATTAAGTAGATGTATTGTTAATGGAAAAGGTGTTTCTTAGAACCTGGATTAGAGAAAATGGCCATATGATCCTTAAACTTGATTTTGGAAACCTAATGTGTGGTTTTTGGTTGACGAGAAATGTTTTCCTTTGTCGCGTGAACAAAAGTTTGGCTTTCATTTGAGAAATGGTGTTCCTTGAAAAAGTGATTAATGGCCCGTTTGGCTCTTGATAAAAGTGGGGTGTGTTTGGATATTGGAAAATGATTCTACGTGTGAAACCAGTGTGTTTCAGGATTAACATACTGATTTGAGTTTCTTAAATAAAGTTCTAACTGTGTTTTTGGTTTTCAATGTAATGGCGTGTGTAATATCCCTTTAGAAATGCTTTAATATGAAATGGTCAAAATGTAAATGACATGACGGCCTGGTTGGCACTTTAATAAATGTGATGTGATTATATATATATACATAAACGTATTTGTGAGGGCATCTCTACAGGGGGACTTCCCTTCGAGGGTTGTCAAGTAGCGAGGTCCGTGTAAGGGGTTTGCAAGTGCGGTGAGATGAGTCACGCGTGCGAGGGTCTCCCACTTACACAGTGTTACTAAAACCACCATGGTTTCCTGGGCGTCTTGTAGATTATCGAGTGATGGTTGCTTGCTAACCCTGATTAGATGGGTTAGTACCCCCTGGAGTTGTGGACAGGCCAGGAGGGATGTGCCACTGGTTGGCTATTAGGGCGGCCAGTTGTTTATTGACTATGGAGTACCACACCGGCAGGTAGTCTTAACCCGAGTACGTCCATGGGTTTTCTAGGGATGTTTAAGATCGCCCATGGTTTTTGCTAATAACTTCTGGTTTATTTTTACTTGCACTTGGTTTTCATTGCTTGTTTACCTTTACTTGCACTTTTTTTCTCTGCTTGTTTACTTTCAGTCATCCTTCACAGCCTATACTGCTAGACTTTGGGAAAATGGTTTTCAAATGAAAGTACTTTATCTTCTTTGTGTAAAATTTGAAAATGTAACACTTTGCTTTTAGAATGAGTTAAAACTAATGAAAGGGAACCAGCTTTCGAAAAGGAATAAGGGGAATGTCTCGTGTTTGACCTTCATGTAAAACATTATGAAAGTTCACTTTTATACACTGTAGTTCAAACCTGGAATTTGTAGATTCTTTATTTATTGGTAGTGTTTTGGGATTTGTTATGGGGCGCACCTACTGAGCACTTTTGTGCTCACGCCTATCTTTTATCATTTCAGTTGCAGGTTCCTTGTGTCCAGGTTTTCCTGTCTTGAGTCGCTCAGAGAGGGAGCGACGTTGGTTATAGTTGGGTGGTGACCCGCGAGGTCCCGTGGAGGTATGTCGTGGTTTAGTTTTGTTTATGTCTTTTGTGATCGTCTGTTTGTTTAGTTTATATTTGTTCCTTTGATCCTGTTTTTAGTTTGGGCTGAAATCGTTCCCAACGATTGAAATTTTTAATGCCCGACACTTGTTGTCATCCCGGGGGGATCGGGAACGCCCCTCGGGACTTGCCGCGGACCGGCTCAGGTGACCGGTTCAGGGTCGACCCGGACAGGTTCATGACATTAAGGGAAGTACAACACTAATTTATTCCACAAGAAACATCATGTCTCGTAGATTTTGCTTTCAATTCATTCTTAAATTAATTCTTATGACCTGAGAAAATGAAAAAAATAAAGGGATGAGATCAAAGGCTCAGTAAGGGTAAGAAATATAGTGGAATATAATATAAACAATAAGCATGGTGAGTAATTGAAAACACATGCCTTTAATAATAAACATGAGAACATTATGGAAATAAGATAAACTGAGTAAATAATTCCACAATAAAACATAATCATGAATATTATACTAGTAAAATAACCACATGAACATTCAATTACATGCTTCAAAATGAGGTATGTGCATATTACAAACATTATGAAACATTTTTTCATATCCTCGACCCAGACTTCTAATGATTAAGGCATCGGCCAAAATCCATATATCACATTGGGAAAGGCCTCTCCCAATTCCATGTCTATTTGTCTCATGATACCAACCCATGCATAGAGATGATATAGTGGGACCATGTCTACATAATATAAGTGGTTGTGGTTTTGGGACAGGTGTACCTAGGAGAAACAACACTGACAAGGTGTTTTGGGCCCGACTCAGGGTAACTTGTCACATGACAACAAGCCTTACTACACACCCGATTTGACATTCTAGAGTATATGATAATGAAAATGCACATTTTATTTACAACCCATCATTATGGATTTGAATATATAATGAAAATGAATAACCTAGGTGAAAAAAGGTGTTTTATGTTCCAAATAAGTTTTCATGATATTCTATAAATTATTATATGTTTTTCTCACTTCACCTATTGTTACTCACACTATGCATTATAGTTTTAATAAATGGATGGAATCCAAAGGAATCATGTTACCATTGTACACTATAGATAAATAGGTGGTGACTAGAAATGAAATGAGATGTTGATAGGAGTGAAAGATATCATGTTCTTGCTTAATTATTTTTCCCAAAGTATCATTAAAAACATATATCTTAAAAAACACCCAAAGCCCCCAACGAAGAGAATAATGGAGTTTTCTAAGAGCTTTGTTGGTGGAGACCATGGGGAAAATAAATGTTTACTTACACCATGCATGTAATTTAGAAGGATACCCCAAGTAAAGTGTCTCAAATGAATATTGAAAGCTATATGGGTGGGGAAGAAGGGCATAAATCCAAGAAATAGACTGAAAAAATAAATATTACTATGGAAGGTAATAAACCATACTCTAGGAATCAATTTTTCATTATTTTCCTTATATTTAATGGACATTGGAATTACCCAAATCAATTACCTATTATATAGGATAATCAATAGACCAAGAAAGGCCCTATGTGGAAATAAATATATAATGTATTTATGTATAGAGTTTTTATTCAAAATCATGATTTAAATAATTTATAGTGATTGAAATTATTTTGGGGATGTTCATAATACATATTTTTGGAAGTTATATGGTTTTATAAAAAGTACAACCCTCATGTTGGGTTCCAACTCCTTACATCTATCTGGGTTGTGGGGTTTGAACCCACAACCAAAGGGCGATAATGGTGTAGTACTTACCACTAGCCTATGTGAAGTCATGGTTTTCATGACTTTTTTTAAAACATATAATGGATAAATGTTATTTCAAATTTGGGGAATTCATTAATCAAATAGATAACTTTAGGAATGGAAAAAATATATTTGGGTTATGTTATTAATGTTATTTAGAAATACATTCAAAATTTGGGGAATCCTATAAGACTTTGGTAAATAGAATATTTTGAGTAATAAATGTTCAATTGTATTTTGGAGTCAAATATGATTTTATTTTGTACCTATGGGGGTTCATGATATGTTGGAAAAATTTTCCTCAAGGAATCATTGAAGCATTTTTGAGATGATTGTGTTCGTTGACAATGCATAACTCCATGTTGTGTTTGTTGAAAAAGAGAGTCCTAATGACTCCAAATGTTGACAAAGGGGGTTTTCCTGGAGAATGGGAAAGGTGGTTTTGGAAAAGGGAGTTCTAAAAAAGGAATTTTTCAATTTCAAAACATAAAAAATTTTGAAAAGGAAGAGTGGTGTGCATGTCCAAATGTGTCCGCAAGTGTGGAGCACAAGTCCAAAAATGGCGCGCAAGTGTGGCGCGCAAGTCCTAAATTGGCGCGCAAGTATGTCGCGAAAGTATGGCGCACATGTGTGGCACACAAGTCATATTTCAAAGATCATCATATCAATATATGACAAAGGAATGAAAGAGGTGCACAAGTGTGGCACGCAAGTCCTAAAGTGGCATGCAATTATGCCGTGAATGTATGACGCGCAAGTGTGGCGTGCAAGTCATATTTCAAAGATCATCATATCAAAATATTACAAAGCAAATAAATAGGCGCACAAGTGTGGTGTAAAAGTGTGGCGTTCATGTGTGGCGCACATGTGTGGCGTGAAAGTCCTCAAAATACCTATAAATAGATGGATATTCTCTTTATTTATTAACTAGATCAACAATTAGAGAAAATATGATCTCTGATCGCGCAAGTTTAAGTGATGTGCAAGTCAAGTGGGGATCGCAAGTGTGCGAGGCATGTGTGCCGCACATATGTACCGCACAATTCAACCATGCAAGTCTACCACGCAAGTCTGCCATACAGGTCTGCCGCACGAGTCTGCCGCATGAGTTTTCCACGCCAGTCCACCATGCAAGTCCACCACGCTAGTCCGCCGCACAAGTCAGCTGCGCAAGTCGGCCGTGCAAGTGTGGCACGCAGGTTGGTTTCTTCGCAACGAAGGTAGAGGCTAGTGTTGCATGAATGTTAGAAATTGCCCAGAACATATGTGGTAAAACAGTTTTCATCAGTGGATGAACTTTGAACTTCAATAGAGAATCTATCAATAGTTGAGGATGCATTCATTCATGAAAATGAAGAGACCTACAGGTCTATAAACTATGAGTGGATATTCTAAAAAAGCAGTGAGCACACATAAGTTGATAGAGAAGTGAGATTTCATATTGTGAGTGGTTGTAGACTAGGAGAGATAGTTAGTCCGCTCCGAACTTGTAAACAACAGTGTGCTTATAGTGGAATTGGTACAACCGAACATTGTTGGTGTATCCTCCTTGGACATATCCCAATGAGGGTGAACCAAGTAAAATTCGTTGTGTCAGGTTCATGCTTTAAGATTTATTCATTCTCTAGATAAGGAAGGAGAGAGAAGAGGGTTTTGTCTAATAGAAAAACAAGATAGAAAAGGGGATGTTTTTTAATCTGTCATACCTTTATTCACCCCCCTCTCAGGGTATCTATCCTAGTGGAAATAACAATTGGTATCAGAGGGAAATGTTGATATCAGTGTTTCTATCTCAAATGGAGGGCACTAATCATCAAGAGATTCTGATCTTAGACGGAAACAATTTACAGCTATGGATAAATCAGATGCAACACTACATCCGATCTTTGGTAATGGCTATGTTTACAGCTGCAATGCGTGGTATCACAGCTACTATTAACAACATTGCATTATCAAAAGGTGAGCGAAGAGAATTGAATGAAGATTCAAAGGGAATCAATGATTTGGGAGGAGCCCTATCCAATGCTATATATAACAAGGTGATGTCATGAAAAACATCATATTATATGTGGGAATTTTTTTTGAACATATATTAAGGAGATACAAAGGTCAAAGAAGCAATGCTGCAAGTATTATAGAACAAGTATGAAGATCTATGAATGAACTCGAATGAGTCTGTTGATGGATTTTTCGACATGGTAAATGTTGTTGTGGAAGATATGCGAGGTATGGGAGAAGTCATTGAAGACATAAATATAGTAAAGCGCATCTTGAGGATACTTCCACCATGGTTAAATACGAAGGATTTAGTACTAGAAGATAAATATACAAATGAGGTAACATTGGAAAATTTTCACAGTACCATGGTTGTGTATGAAATGTGAAATGATGATAACGAGGCTGTGAAAAAGGGGAAATATAAAGATCTCGCTTTCAAGGCCATGAAGAAGCTCACCATTGAAGATTCTCAAGAAGAAGAAGAGACAGATGAGGTGATTTCATTCCTATCCTGAAACCTTCAAGGAGGAAAATGAATGTTTACAGGGAAACTTACACTAGTCTGTTTTCAATGTGGAATGGTTGGTCATCTTGTATCAAGGTATCCCAAAAAGTTCCAAGAATATGATGATGTCGATGAAGTTGAAATTCCCATTAAGAATTCATCAGCCTATTGGAATGGAAAGAAATAGTTCAAGAGAAATTCCATTAAGAAGAAAAATCTCCATTCAAAAGAATACGACAGTTCGTATGAGTCTTAGGAAGAGGAGGATGAAGAGATAGATAATTTCAAAGATCGTGGAGAAAATGCTATGGTTGCATTGGTCGGTATTTCACAGGAGTAGAATGAAACCAAAGGTGAAGAAGAAGAAGAAGTTGAATGATTTATAGATAAGAAAGCTGAGTTAGAGGCTTCTCTTGAGGAGATATATGTTTGGAGAGCCAAAAAATGAAAGCTAAAAATGTTGTCAGTGATGCCAAACTCTATATGCAGCAGTTGGAAGAAGATAAGTCTTAGTTGGTTGATGAAATTGAGAAACTCAAGTAATCAACACCAGAGAACCCATAATTAGTATATGAGTATAAAATCATGATTGATTAACAAAAAAGGGATATCAATGGCTTCAAAAATACAAAGAAAGATCACATCAAGCATATCAAAGAGCTTGAAGTGGAAGTTTCTAGTCTGCGGAGAAATGTTAAAGACAAAGAAAAACCTTTGATTACCAACACATTCATGAGAAACCAGGTCATTCTGAAGATTGAAAAGTTGAAAGAGGAGCCTACAAGTTTATCAATAAATAAGCAGCAATTGAGATCTGACGTTAACGCTGATTTAGGGCTTGATCCGAAATAAAAATCTGTGAAAATTAAAGTTATACCGTAAGAACCCATCCCTTGATTGAAGGTAGATTTGGGAACAAAGCAGAATAAGAATATTCCGATAACCAAAAAAGAAACTTGTAGTGCATATGTAACACGAAGGAATGCACCTTATATCAGGTGTTATTGTTTTTTAAAGATGGGACATTCACAATATGTGTGTTCCGTTGCCAAGAGATATCGAATGGAACAAGAAAAAAGGTGGAATCCAAACAGGGAAAGGTTCTCCAGAACATATTTTGAAGGAAACTATTTATGGTGCATAGGATTTGGGCACATGTCTAGGTACTGCACTTTGACTATACAGAGTAATGTGCCAAATCAGAATCAAAATGTTCGGAAGTAGCAGATCAATAAATCAACAGGTGAGTTAAAAATGAAAAATAGATTTGCAGTTTTGGAAGATGAAGCTGGTCCATCATACTCTGAGAAAGAACAAATGTCTCAATCCATGATGAGTGTGAATACAATAATATGGACCAAATAGAAGAATGATGAGAAGGTCGTGGTGGCCGAAATTTTCCTTAAAGCATCAGATCACTCTAGTGTGTGGATCCTTGATAGTGGTTTCACATCTCAAATAAAAGTTAATAAGGATCTTTTTGAAGGTGTAAAATATGACAAAGAAGAAGTTTTAATGTTTGGAGATGATGATGGCCTGAAGATTATTATCACAGGAAGGCCATGTTTTGGGGGAAAAGAGATAAGACATGCTGATATCTTAGTAGTAGAAGGCCCCAGTCACAATTTTCTAAATATCAGTCAACTATGTGACTTAAGACATTCTAAAAGGATTAGCAAGATGATGTGTGTCATCAATAGTAGAGATGCAGCATTAGTTATATAGGGAAAAATAACAAAATGAAATCTCTACCTGGTAAGTGGAGAAGAAGATATGTGTTTTATATCCAGAGGGGAAGAAAACAAGTTGTGGCATAAACGACCTGGTCATCTTTGCCACCCATCCCCGGAAGATCTGGTGATGTGTGATTATACGGGACACCTCTGTAAGCTATCAAGTGATCTTACTCACACATGTGATGCATGAAAACAAGGGAAGCTTATCAAAAAGACAAATAAGGAAAAGGAAAAGATGTCAAAAAGAGTTCTCGAATTGGTGCATGATGATGTTTTTGGTCCTATCACAGCAAGAAAAATTGACAAAAATTGGTAATATATTCTTTTCATTGATGAATATAAAATAATGGCATGGGTATTTGTTATTTCCCATAAGTCGTATGTGTTAAGTTGCTTAAAATAGCACCAGAGGGAGTGTGAAAGGATTATTGGACCAAAAATATTGAAGCTTTGTACTGACAATGGTACAAAATTTAAAAACATTTAGGTGGAAGCCTATCTCGAGAAACATAGGATAAGTCATCAAGTTTCTTTAGTAAGAACTACCTAGTAGAATGGAGTGCTTGAAAGGAGAAATCAGATCATCAACAACATGGCCAGAATGATGATCATTAAAAAAGGGGTACCATAGAAATTTTGGAAGGAAGCAGTTTTGACATTCGTCTACATTTCTATCATGGATTTGTTGTGTCTGAAGGAAGGAAAGCCTCTTTATGAGATGTGGTATGGAAAGAATCAATGGTGAAATACTTTCTAATATTTGGAAGTAAATTCTTTATCCTCAATAAAGATGACCATAGGAAATATGAGTCATGAGGAGATGAAGAAATATTCCTTGGTTACTCAGGAAAAAGTAAGGAATATAAATGTTTTAACAAATGTATGGTAAAAGTAGTTGAGAGCAATGATTTAACTGTATTAGAGAATGAGGAGATCATTCAACAGGGTAGTGAATTTTTTTGATTAGAGTAATAAGGAGGAAATCAATCCAGGGGGAACAGAAGTGGATGGTGTTGATTCAGAAGAAGATACTGATGATGAGCATGAGGAAGTAAAATCTGTATCTACACAAAATCCCAGGAGTCGAGCCGAAATTTATAGGCATATTATCATTGGTGATCAGTCAGCTCTAGTTCAGAAGAGAAGAATTAAATCACTACTCTTGACATATTTACTATCACAGGTTGAGCCGAAATGCTTCGCTGATGTAGCTGAAGATGAAAATTGGATTCAGGAATTGAATGAAGAACTAGATCATGTTGAGAGGAATCAGATGTGGGAGATCATTTCGAGGCTAGAAGATAAGAACGTTATCGGGACTAAATGGGTCTTTCACAACAAGATGAATGAATATGGCATAGTGATTCGAAAAAAATCATTATTGGTGTGATTAGTATACTCCCAAGTAGAGGGTATCGATGTTGATGAGACATTTGCACCAGTTTCAAGGCTGGAGACAATCAGATTATTTTTAGCCACAGTAGTGAAAAGGAAATTCATATTTTTCTATATGGACGACAAATATGTATTTTTGAATGTGGTTCTGGAGGAAGAGGCATATATTTTGCATCTAGATGGTTTTCTAATTCATGAGGATGAGAACAAGGTATTAAGACTAAAAAGGCATTTTATGGGCTGAAACAAGCACCAAGAGAACTGTACTCAAGGCTTGATCTGTACTTGAAAAAGCTTGGTTTTCAACATGGGGGAGTTGATTACAATCTCTATTTCAACAGAAACAGTAATAAAAGAATGATTTTTCTGGTTTATGTCGATGACATAATATTGGGTTGATCAGATGAAGCTCAGTGCAAACGGTTTTCTGAATTCATGAAAAATGAGTCCAAAATGTCAATAATTGGTGAGCTGACATTTTTCATTGGATTAAAGGAGACAAAAAGAAGTAATGGATAATTCATTTTTCAATCCAAATAAAACAAGGGTGTTCTAAGAGGGTTTGGAATGGGTAATTATAAGGATATTAAGGTTTTTATTTCTACCCAGATGAAATTATCAAAAGATGACAGTGTCAGGGAGGTTAAGATCACTGAATACAGAAAGATTATCGGTAGTTTACTGTACCTAACAGTAACAAGACCTGATATTGTTTTTTCCACATTCCAAGCATCACGCTACCAAAGAAATATGGAGTAAAGACACATTATCTTAGTTAAAAAGAACACTTCGGTATATCAAAAGAACTGTGGACTTCGGTCTGATGTATAATGACAAATCACAACCATAGTTATTGGGATATACCGATGCAGATTGGGCTAGATAAGCAGATGATAGAAAATTAACATCAGGAGTTGCATTCTATATTGGAAGATTGTTTATTTGTTGGTTAAGTAATAAAAAAGATTGCATTTCTCAGAGCACCATAGAGGATGAGTATATTGCGGCCAATAAAGCATGCTCACAACTATTATGGATGATGAAGAAGCATGTAGATATGGGAGCTGAAGTGTAGTCTCTGATCGGAATCCAGTCTGATAACTAAAGTGATATCAATCTTAGAAAAAATCAAGTTCATCACTCAATGAAAAATAACATTGAGCTCAAATATCATTTCATCAATGAGAATGTGGATCAAGGGATTTTGAAGTTAGAGTATGTTCCTAGAAAGCTACAGGTTGTAGATATTCTTACAAAGGCCTTACCCAAAGAAACTTTTGAGAGGCATGAACAAGCACTGGGAGTCCAGTCAACTCCCCATAGATGAAAAGTGTGGATGTAGGACCAACCCCCCCTCCCTCCTTGAGGTATGGTGCATTTTTCTCTAACATGCCAATATTTGTTCTTTACAATGTCTCTGACCACAAAAGAGTGACCTTTGGGTTCATTAACAAAGGGGGAGAAATAGTGACTTCTCAATAGGGAGAAACTATGGCTAAATAAGGGAGAAAATGTCTATGTACAAGACCTAAGGACAAGCTGATAGGTGGAGCAGTGAGATAGGGGGAGAGAAATGCGATAGTGGGAGAGTTTTCAAATCATGAGATGCTAGATATGATCGATAAAAGAGTAGATATCACGATAGCTGAGGATCATGATAAAAGTAGAACTGTGGTTGGTATTAGGTTTGTGTGCAAATTTCAATTGGTGTCAGGTTGGTATCAACAGTGGTGTCAGAAACGAAGTGACTTATAGATGAACATTTCATGATACTCTTGTTTCTCACGCCGATCATTGCTCATGTGGGCTAGTATGTGTTGAGTAAATCTTTTATCACTATCTGTATCAAAAAAGGTGAATGGTGGATAAAGATTATTGAAGCCTTATTGAGGTGTCAAATAATGGAGAATAGTTTTGAGAAAAGTTGTCAACAAACACAAAGGGAGATATTGTTGGGAAACAATCCCTCAATGTATCATTGAAACATTTTTGAGATGACTGTGTTCGTTGACAATGAAAAAATCCATGTGGGGTTTGTTGACAAAGCGAGTCTCAATGAATGAAACTGTTGAAAAAAGGGGTTTTCTGGAGAATGGGAAAAGTGGTTTTGGAAAATGAAGTTGTACTCCAGGAATTTTTCAATTTCAGAACATCAAAAATTTGCCAATGGAAAAGTGGCGTGGAGGTACAAAAGTGGTGCGCAAGTGTGGCGCGGAAGTCCAAAAATGGCATGCAACTATAGCGCACAATTCCTAAAGTGGCGCGCAAGTATTCCATGCAAGTATGGTGTGCATGTTTGATGTGAAAATCATATTTCAAAGATCATCATAACAAAATATGACAAAGGAAAGAATGACACACACAAGTGTGGCGCACAAGTCCTAAAGTGGCGCGCTAGTATGCCACACAAGTATGGAGAACAACTGTGGCGCGCAAGTAATATTTCAAATAACATAATATCAAATCATGACAAAGGAAAGAAAGAGGCATGCAAGTGTGGCACATAAGTGGGGCGCACAAGTGTGGCGCGCAAGTGTGGCACACGAGTTCTCAAAATGCCTATAAATAGTGAGCTACTCTCCTTATTTATTAAAGATCTCAATATTCAGAGAAAATATGAGATCTCATCATACAAGTTGAAGTTACATGCATGTTAAGTGGGGTATGCATGTGTGTGATGCAATGGTACCACGCAAGTGTACCGCACAAGTCGGCCACGCAAGTCTGCCGCGCAAGTCTGCCGAGTGAGTCTGCCATGCGAGTCTACGGCACGAGTCTGTCGCACAGGTCTTCAACACAAGTCATCCCCGCCAGTACGCCACCCATGTTATCTGTGCAAGTCGGTCACACAAGTGTGGCACACAAGTTGGTTTTTCTAGAATGAAGGTAGAGGCTAGGGTTGCGTGAAATATATAAATTTCCTAGAACATTTGTGGTAAACCTGTATTCATAACTGGATGAACATTAAACATCAATAGAGCATCTATCAACTGTTGAAGATGCATTCATTCATGCAAATGATGAGACCTACAGGTCTATAAACTGTGAGTGGATCTTCTGAAAAATCAGTGAGCACACTTCAGTTGAGAGAGCTATGAGCTTTCATATTGTGAGTGGTTGTAAAACAGGAGGGACAATGAGTCCACTACGAACATATAAACAATAGTGTTCTTATAGTGGAATTGGCACATTGGCACATTACCGGTGTATGCTCCTTGCACGTAGCCCAGTGAGGGTAAACTAAGTAAAAATTGTTGTCTCCTGTGCATGCAATAAGGTTTATTCATACTATGCATCAGGAAGGATAGAGAAGAGGGTTTTTTTCTAAGAAAAAAACAAGATATAAAAGGGACAATTATTTTAATATGTCATTACCGGATTCACCCCCCATCTCAGAGTATCTAGCCTAGTGGACCTAACACGATATTTATGGAAGTGGATAAAAAAACATGATGAATATGTTATAAGGGAAATTTAATTTTTTTTATGTGATATTAATAGGTATCCATGTAATTTGGATGACAATATGAACAAATCATTCTAATTTTTTGGAAATAGTCGAGAATAATTTTTTTGATGAATGATGGTTTTTTTCAAAAATATCTATGTTAAAATTTTACTTTTTCATTTAAAATTTGGAGATTAATGTTTTCTTTCAACATAAAAATTATTATTATTTTTGTGTAATTATCTTTTCATGTCATAACATTTTGGATTTGGATAAAATCTAATTATACTTTCTTGGGATCTATGATCCATTGAAGATGATTTCAATTCTTTAGGATAAAAAAAATTCATTTTGATAATTCATTTATTGTTATTAGGAATAATTGAAAATAGATCTAAGCACTACCAAGGTATGGTATTATTCTTATTACATGTAAAGAAATCAATTAAGATTAATACCTCATGTTCTTGACTATATTGTAAAGGAACAACTCAATTATTGGAAAAATATTTTGTAACAAAACTGTTATCTATGTAGGTTCCTATCTAGAAAATCAATGGTCCTTTAAGAGTTCAAAATATTTATGGCTTTGTGAAGGTTAAAATTCTAATGACAAGGTTACATATCACTCTCTACCAAAACATGATGGTTTGATTATTCTCCCATTTCCATATTTTAACTTCACAATATTTTAAACCTATTCAAATTTCTAGTTATGTGTTGACCACTAAATTTCCCTTTCCTTTTCATATAGAGGTATTTTATTTACCCTATTTCCAATGTGGGTTTCCCACAAGGGAATGTTGAAGTATCAAACATTATCTATCGACATGTAATTTCAAATTGTGAGGACACAATTTTATTGATGGGTTAATAAAGTAACACAACATTAATTTGTTATATAATTATAAACACATTATATTATGAAATATAATAATTTTAAATGATGTTTTTTTATTAATAACAATAATTATAAATAATTGCACTTCAAATTTATAGAATAAAAATAATTATTCAATTAATGTTCTAGAAAAATAATATTTTACAGTATTATTTTTGTGTATTAGATTATTTTAATATGAATATATATTTGATTATTTTTTATATAAAATTAATTTTTAACAATATATTATTTATTTATATATTTTATGAATTAAATATATATATTGGAAATTATAATTATTTAGATATATAAAAAATTATGTTATGAATATATTCACTATTTATATGACGCGTCAATATTTTATGTTATATTTCTTCATTAAAAATTTCAATTCACTAGATACATGATAAGCACACAACATTAAGTCTCTATGAAACAACACTTTGTTATAGTTATAACCTAGTGGTGAAACTTCATTTTTCTGCTTATCTGATTTGAATTTGGAAAAATGGACAAAAACAGTTGTGATCAGTATGATATTTAGAGTCTGACAGGATCATCTAAATTGTTTTTGAATAGAAACATACCTTTATAAATAGAAATGTTACCCTTCTGAATAGTAATGTACCCTTATGAATAATAATGGACCCTTATGAATAGTAATATGAAACATATAAATAGTAATCTCACTCATATATGTATAAATAAAATTTAGGCTCCTTATTAATGAGAGTGAATATTTTAAAAATTTATAATTATGTTTTTGAATTTTTTGAGTAATAATTATTTTACAACAATTTTATATTAATTAATTTAATTAAAAGATATTTTCATAAAATTAATTCCTAAATAAATTTTTTTGTCCTGTCATTTTAGGATAAATTAATGATAACTCAACTAATATTTGAATGTATTATAAAATTGGGATTAAATTTAAAATTTTTATTTTTCAAATAAATAATGATTTTATAGAATAATTAATTTTAGAAAAATTAAAAAAATATTTTGATAAAAAAGAATAAATTTTTGGTTTCTACACGTTGAAAAATCGTTCTGATTTTTTTCTAAAATAAGTAAGTTTTTTTTGTGATTTATAAAATATGATAATTTATAATAAATGCTAAATACATGATTTATTATGTCATAGTTTATGTATGGACGATTTAAGAACACTTTGTTTTAGATAACATACACATATTACTATTTGTGGTTACAATAATCATCACTATTTCCAACCTTGATAAAATTCAAAAAAATTGAATAAGATATTAAAATATCAGCCCACTCCTCCTCTATAAAAAACACTATGCACTCCCTCTTCTTCTTAATCCTTTAAGCCACGAAACATCTCAAATTTCATCCAAAATACCATTACCTAGTCCTCCCCTACATCCATAATCTCTTGGACTTTCTAAAATACAAAAAACTCTTCCCATAAGGTAGTTATCAAAGAGGATATTTCATGAGGTAATACCCCCTTCCATTTTCTTTTAATATCATTTCACATTATTTTATTTTATTATTTCCTCCTCACTTACTCTTTCATTATGATAATGATAACTCTAATATACTTTATATATGAAAATTATATCATTTTACTGGAATAAATAGAATCAATCTCTTTTCTCTCTCTCTCTTTCCATCTCTATCTTACTGCAAAAACCAAATATTCATCTCAATGGTTCCAATTTAAAACTTATGTGGAAGAAAAAATTTCTTTCTTCAATTTATTTTACATTGCTGGTCATGAAACAATTTTTCTGGATAAAATAGATTATAAAATAAGTATTATATCATATTTAGTCATTTTGTACCATCATATATATATATATATGATATTAAATAACCTAAGAAACAAATCATTATAATCGAAAAACCATCGTAAAAATCTAAATGATTACAATTAAATGCTATATCTAATGATTCATCCTGAAAACATGTATCCAAATGATATATATAAACTTATAATCGTTTATGGTTATTAATAATATATAAATTCAATTATGGAGAATTATAACCAATCCACATGATTTTCCATACTTATTTACAAGTATACCGATTTTAAAAACCAGATAAACAAACGATCCCGAGCGATAAAATTGTATCTCATATCTCATAAAAAATAACATAAATGAATATAGTAAAAATATAATAAATCAAATAAATATGTATAATTTAATGAATTAACAAATTAATTAATATATTTAATTTGATTATCTAGGATGTTAAGATAAGGTGTCGAACATGTTTGGACATAAGGTAAGCTGTTTCTCATTCATGTATGTTTTTGTGAGATTTCTATTATTCACAGCATATTTGTTGTATTTTTTTAAGTGTACTAAAATTATATAGATTATATCATTAATAAATTTCTATTCATGTAATTAAATGATTCATTATTTATTTATTTATTTTTTGATATATGATTTGATTTATTACAATGTTGTAAGAGGTTTCTCCCCTCACTTATGTTTTTGCAAGATTTCCATTATATTCCACTATTTCATTTGTATGATGTATGTATACTGACCAATGATGTATCATATCATTAATATATTTATTTTAATTTTATTAAATTAATCATTTTATTATTATTAATATTGGTTCATATGAATCGATTGACTACAAATTTGTAATGGATTCTACCCGAACGCCCATTTTTCCCTCAGGTAACTCTTTCACTACCATTAATCAAATGTAATGATTCATTAGTATAGTATATTTATTCAATAATATATTTATATGTTCCAAAATCATATATAATGATCATATAATTCTTCTTTAATGGGTAGATACATGTTTTAAAACAGTTCCCTTCAAAATTTTCATGATAAACATGCCTGATTCAAGGGAACATCTCGAATTATTAAGCATTTTGAAGTCCACTCCAAAATATGTTTTAATACACCATTATTTTTATAAAATAACTCATTTTATCCTGAAAAAATATATTGTTTAATATATTGTTCTATGAAAACAAATATTTCTTTTTTGATTTAAAATCACTTTAATATTTTCCTGAAGCTCCACTAAAATGTTTTATTTGTAATGTTTCATAAAAACTATTTTTAAATGATTTCACTTCATTGTGACATCATTTATGGATAATGTATTTTTTAAATTTAATTACCTTTTCTTTTCTGGGATATAAATGTTTAAAATATGATTTAATTCTAAATAATAATAATTTTTCAAAAGAACTCCTCTTTCCAAAGTAAAAAGGTTTGTTCTCATCTTACCATTACTTCTGTGAGATACATGGCGTGATCACCAATTAAATTTTATATGTGGTGTCTAAAATTCTCATTGATGTTTCATATAAATATTATAATTATTATCATTGTTTCATAATGGATTTTGATTTGAATGTTTTTATGTGGTATGTGACACTTTTTAATTATTAAAAAATATATTCTCAAGAAATTTTCAGTGGCCTCATTTAAAAGTATCTTCATCTATGTAAAAATCATGTGTCAAATCATAAAATTAATTGAGTTTTATCTCTTATGATTTCATCTAACATATGTTGTTGAAGGGTTTATGATCTTTTTAACTGTTGATATGATAACATAGTATTATTCATCGGTTGTTGTTAAAGTATGCTCAATTCATGTGTGGAATATATTGGACATAGTATGTGACAGGAGCAACCTACTATAGCCCCTCATGTCATTTATATGTCTCATGATAAAAACTACATCATGTTTTTACCCATTTCTGTATGGTCTTAGAATAAGGACTTGAATGTGTTGTTATGATGTTTGGCATTATGAATCCCCTAATTATGAGACTGATATTTGATATTCCAGGTGATTATTCAACAAGTGGGCTATCCATGGTTATTTTTTATTATTGAGTTATTTATTCATCTATTATTCATGCAATATTATATTCACACATATTTATTATTAAAAACACTTTTTATTATTGTTCCCCATTCAATGTGTTTATGATCATTATAACTTCTTATATATTACATACCCTTACTGATTATCTAAGCTCACCCATTTCTTATGTTTCTTTTCCATTGATTATGAAGAATTTTTTTTGAATTAGATTTCATGGATGATTATTATTTCATTATATATTGTATCATATTATATTATCATTTCCTAATGTATTATGGGTACCATGAATGTAATATAGTCTTCCACTACATCTAAAACTAATCAGTCCATCAAGATGTGATTCATTTTATCATTACAATATAATGAAATAATGTGTCAGCTATGGGATTCTTTAGTTGGGGCATAATATCAAAAAATTAACCTGTGAAGAAAATAGTCCTTAATCATACCATCAAAAAATTCAATTAACTCAATGCTATGAATACCCAATGTTATAGATTCTTTCAAAAATCAATGCACCCATATTTTCTTGAAATAGGAATACATCATCTAAACAATAAATACAGTTTGAGGTATCTTCATGTGATGAACCCAATATTTTTTTTTAAACAAACATTAAAAAGAACTCATGGTTTCACCATATAATAATATATCCCCAAAAACGATAATCACTTGATGATGATTGAATCCAATAAAGAAAACTATGTGTATCAATTCATTATTATCACTAAATGTGGTGTCAAAAAAATAACATATCCAAATAACTTAAAATATTTCTTCATTTTTGGATTATCATATGAAATATTAGTACTTTTCCAAATAAATTCAAATTGCAGTATAGTGGAATGATGGATTTTCCTTAATTTTCCTTTACATGTACTCTAACATTCAACACGAATCCCCATGAAACAATACATTTTCCAAATTAATCCTGAAGGTTTTCAGCAAATCAACACATGTGTACACAAGAGTAGCCCAGAAACTGGTAACAATTATCCCTAAGGTGAATGAATCATTTGGATTAATGCCTGATGAAGAATTTACATATGACTCAGCTTCTTGTGCTTCTGTTATTTTTCATTGAGACCTCATCATATTAATTGTTTCAGTATTATTAATGGAATGATTATTCTCTTCTAAAAATACATTACATAAATATTTTACACATGACAAAATACTAACCCCAATTCGAGAACGAAAGCCTATACATGTCATTGCTGGATTAAATATCACCATGTTTTCACATTTTTCAACATTATTATGACCTTCATTACAACATGAATAAAGTTGTTATGTGATGATTGATTTATCCATTCTCCTTTTAATAGATTATTTCTATCATACACTAAATGAATATACTCTCCATTCTTAAACATAGAAACGTTTTACATCATTATGTGATTTAAACACCATCCCTATAATTAATTTAATAGACGACGATGAAAAAATAAAAATCATTATAATTCGGACAACTTAAAACATAGAAACATAAGTTAAATAACAGAAAGAAACAAAAAAACACTGTAAATAACTTTAGTAAATCATTCTGTAAAGCTTTTAATGGAATATCCAATGGATGTCCGACAGTAACTTATAGTAAAATTTTCGGGAAAAATCAGTTCAAATATCAGGTGGAATTTATGGTGTATGTTCCACCGTACATGATGTCACATATACATATAAAACTAAATTTAATTAAAAATAATTATTTTAAATCAATTTATTAATACATTATAGTATATTTTTATATATTTTGTATAAAAATAAACATTAGGAAATTTATAATATATATATATAAATATGTAAATAACTAAATATATTTACTAAAATAAGTAATTGAAAATATATTTATATTTCCAATATATAAAAATCAAAATTTTTAGAAAATATTGAATAAATATTTAATAAAATATCTAGTTGATGTTCCAAAATAAAAACAATTATACTAATTAAAAAAATTTAACTAAATATATTTTTCATAAATGAAATTATAAATAGAGTTTATAATATTTGTTACATAATTTTTATGAGAATAAATATTTGGAAGTTTAGAAACATTTTGATTAAATATGTAAATAAAATTTAAATTTTCACCAAAAAATTATTTTCAAATAAAATAATGTTTCTAAATATATAAATAAAGGTAAATTTAAATTATATACTGATGAAATATTATACAAAATATCAAGTATTAGTTCAAGTGAAGTTTACACAATAGAGTCAACTATTTATACTTATAAAACTATATTTTAATTCCAAATAATTTTTAAAATACAATTTTAAAAACGTTATATTGCATTTGTTAAATATTTTTTATAAAAATATTCCTATTTAAATGTGTTAACTAGATTAATTATATTTTAAAATATACAGTGAAAACATTATTTATATGTTATATTGAAAATCGTTTTTACAAAAAATCCATTAGATGTTCTAGAGGAATTTTTAGTAGAAGTTACATTGGAAGCTTGAGAGGAAGACATAGTGGATGTTTAGATAGATATTTTACAAGGAAGTTATAGTCAATGTTCATGTGGATGTTCTAGTTGAACTTCTCGGCCATGTTCTAGTGGAAATTCTTGGCCAAAATCTAGTTGAACTTCTGATGAATGTTTGGATGGAGGCTACCACTGAACTATCCCCATAAGAATAATGATGAATTTCATATATTTTATTTATGTAAAGAATCTACATAATATCATATCTTTGGTAAAATTCAGCATACACTATTGGATAAAAAATAAATCATGTTTAAACACTAAAATATAATTAAAAAACATCATATATAATCCGGAATACCAACATTAGTTTCCAATACAAGAAGAACAGAAAAATAAAACTCCAAAGTATAACATAACAAATGATACTACCCACACCATGATGAAACATGTAATAAATGTCATGAACCATCAAACATGCTCTCTGGAGACTCTTGTGAAACCTCATACTTCACCTAAAATGGTGATGACTAGATAAAATTAATTCCACACATAAAACTACACCCTAAAGACTCTAAAAAAACTGGAATCTAGAAGAAACCATTGTGAAACCCAGTGACTTTGCCTAGTGAAACTACATAATGCACTGAAAATGATGAAAGTTGAAAAAAAGACATGCCTAGTTGAATCTACTATCTGATGACTCTGAAAAACCTGGCCTCCACCATCTAGTTTGATTCACACTACATCAAAATGTGGTGACCTTTCCCAGTGAAACCCCATAAAATGGAATATCCTATAAAATCCCTCATTTTTCTATGCCTCATTTGATGTGTAACATTTATAAACATTAAAAAATTCCATCTAGGAAATCATTCCAATGATTCCATGTATATAATCGTTTTAATATCATATTTCTCCACATTACAATATTCTAAAATATGGAATAGGATATGATACATTGTTAGCTTCAATAAGTGTCCTCTACTTTATTCAGCACTTGCACATTTTATTGCATGTTGCCTCCCGATTTCCTTTCCCCATTTTTTTTCATCAAGTTTCACTATGCCAAATTGCCACCACCCTCATGGTGGCTCGTGTAATTAGAGGTCGATTCCCATATGAATTATCACGAACCTACTAGCATCGGTCGCACCTTTCTCACATTCATTGTGTCTCTCCAGCACAAAGATCATCGCTGCTGACCCATGAATGCACTTAGTAGTTCCTCTTAGAATTCATCTTCAATCACTCAACCTTGTAATTCTAAAAACCATATTTTTTATCTCCATTAAAATATATTGGAGTTCAATCAATATTTACATCAACCATTTGAAAATATTCATCTATGGTAAAATCCATCCTCTTCAAAATTGCCATGGGTCTCTCGTAACCCTAATCATGTGGCAAGTTTCAGTCAAATCGTTCATAAGAATAAATATTTGTATTCTCCTTCAACATCCCATTTCTAAATTTATTCTTCTAGGACACCCTATGTAATTTTAACTCAGTATATTGGTAAACACATATGTTATTCACAGATACTATGAGTCTAAAATGAAATAAACATACTAGGATCATCTATATATCTCACATGTCTAATACCTCAAGAAATCTTTCAAAATCATTATGTAATTTCCCTTCATCCTTGGGTCCATGTATCTTGCCTCTTTTATGCTTGTATCTTTCATTTATTTTCTCTTCATAATTTATTTGTTTTGTATGCCCATTTCACTTAGTTTAAAACAAATTCTTTTTGTTTTATATATACAGAAAATATATATTCCACTTTCTCCTTCCATGGAAACATGATTATATTTTTCTTCTATATGTATATATATATGAATGTGTGTGTTAATTGTGTGTATCATTGATTTTTATAGATAGATTAAATGATAATTCCATTTTGAGAATATGATAAGAGGGGAACAATGATTATCATGGGATCAAACAATATATGGTAAAGGATTCTCTATTCCCATGTTATGTCATTCCCTAGAAATATTAAATTGCTTCCCTATGATGTGTTTATAACCATTTATCGTCAATGTAATGTTGGATTATTTTTTTATGAAAGAATTTATTTCTTAAAACTGCATCGCATTTTCACTCTATCTAAATGATATACAACTAGTTATGTTAAACTCATAATAATCATGAATATATTTCACATAAATTTGGTCTATATTTTTTTATGATTTTTTAAATGTTATTTATAAAAACATAACGTATGAAATTGGTATTATTAATTAAAAAGTGATTGATTTGTTTTGTGGTTTTACACTGTGAAAAGGATTTGTCACGATAAATTTGTTTTAGAAGTTCAAATTATTAGCAACAAAACAGAATCATAAATTATATGACACAAAAATAAAAAAAACTAAACAACTATTTTCGTTTAAGATGTTTAACACCTATGAAAGCCATGTTAAAGTAAAGTTACACTTGATAAAACTTTTAAATAGGAGATGTATCTAGTTGAATCTAGGTTTCCTCCAAAAATATGTTCTCTCTCTACAAGCCACTCCACCTGTAAACATGAAATCTAGATAAATTGAATAATCTCATGAACCTAATGGAAATATTCCCTTCAAAATGGAAATGATTTACAATACCAATCATCTTTTACAATTATTGAACATTAATATTTTCTTAAGATATCTTATATATGATGAATCTACATGATAATTTTTTATATGAAAAATATTCAATGTATAAATATTTCATAGTTAATAGATTATTTAATCATGGTTTTCATAATTTTGATCATAATATTAAAATTATCCATAGAACATTGGATCCATGGGGAATCAGACCCATTCCACTCCATAAATAATGGTTATGTAAATGTTTCAAATAATCAAATAAATCCTTATGAAGGAAATGATGGTTGTATCATTTACTAAATCAAAACCGGTATCTGTGTATTATTCCCTAAAATAATATATGTGAATTTTCAGTAATATATTAAAATTCAATATCTGTGTATCATTCAATTCAATTCAATATCAATTTATAATATATCCACTATCTGTGTACCATTCATTAATTATATGTGAAAGATTACAATACATACATTATTTGTATCATATTACAATTCATTAATCATCTATGTTTCATTCATCCATCGTCTTTAAAAAAATATAATTAATTCACTTTATGTATCATATTAAAATTCATTTATTAATTGTGTATCAATAATTATAATTCATTACTAATAATTCACTAACAAATTATCTATAATCTATGTAACAGATTAATATCATAATATATGTAATATATCATCTATGTAATATCTAAAAAAATTTATCTTTTTAATATTTATATTTTTAATATATCAATATTTCCAATCTATATAATGGATTCTTTGTGTAATATTTGTAGAATATTTTGTGTGCATCATTCATAGCAATTCATCAACAGATTAAAATTGATGACCATATTATTTTTTGGTTTTGTCTATGTAATCAAATTAACTTATTCTTATATATTATATAATATGCATGTAATATGTGTAATATATCATTTTGTGTATTAGTAAGTACCATGAAGAGGATCGAAGGCTCAATATGATATATTAGATGTTATATTGGATTTGTACCAAGCTAAGGTTTGGTATGGGTTTATGATTTTTTAATATAAAAGTTGCTGGAGTTTTTGAATTTTGAAGCTAGAGGCTAAGTGATTTTCATTCGATATTGTTGATCATGACTAAAATGAAGTTATTGGTTCACCTAGTTCATTATTTCATTAGAACTTTTAGTGGGATAAACAAAATAGGACTGGTAGAATACAAGGATAGGTCTGGTTATATTTTCCATCTAAATTTTATTTGAAGAATCCAGATAACCAGAAGAACCTAGGATTACACTTGGTGATGATTCAATGTTCTATTTGTTCTTTCCAATATCTATATAAAACTAGTTTACCAATCTGTGATAGCTGTTACAACTTTGGATATCCTTATTCATTTTTCTCTATTTCTTCGTGTTGTATTCCTTTTATTTACATTATGTTATGGTATATTTTGTGTATAAATATGTGTATGGGATGCCATTGGAGAATTAAGTGTCCCTAATCGGAGGAGGTGAATTGTTGAGATATGTCGATGTAAGAAGTTCTGACGAACAAGGTGTGAAATACATGTGGTTGTGCAATTATCAGTTTACGAATTATTTTCCTTTTCCTCCACTATGGATACACTATTCTCACCACTATCCATCATCTTAATGATATAATAATGTAGAATTACCTGTAATCCCTCGATGGATATGATTATCATCTCCATATATTCTTGATCGATCTTATCCACAATGACTTATACTCTAATAAAAACATTGTTACCATAATCATCTTAGACCTTACATCCATGGAATCGTTGAATGTATTTATGATCCCTAACAGATTTTGGTGCTAGAAATTAATGCAATGAAAAATTGTCTACAAGTGTTTTATATTAAAATATTAACTTCTTGGATGTTGGAACTAAGCGTGTAGTTGTGACATCATCTAAATTTTCCATCATAGAACATCCTTATGGGTCTTCTAAAGTCCAAAAGATTAATATTTCTTGATAGATAATGAATACTACATTTAGAAGGTTCTATGGTTTAACATTTCTATGAAAGTGGGAAAAAACTACTTAGAAATATTTAAAGGAAATGTCCTTGATATTTTTGTGTTGAATCAGGGAACATTAATGGGACATATTCTAACCCCAATGCTAATATCAAGCATGAATATTGTTTTTTCCTACTATAGGGTATTTATCTAAACCAAATTCTTCAAAAATTCTATCATTAACCAATGAAAACAATATTTGAAATAATGTGAAAATTATAATTACTTAATTACCTTTGTTTCAATAGTATATGATTCGATATATTTTTAATATATAAATATATTATGTAATTTATTTATGTTTTATCCACAAAATATGTTTTTTTATTATGCGAAATATCCAATAGATTATTATCTATAATGTAATATTTGTGCAACAAGTTATTAAATGTGTATCATTAATTTTTATCCTAAAAGCTTTCTCTTGTTTGTGTCTTTATCATTTCATAGACTAGAGGATGTGACATTGGCCAATCGGTTTGGACGATTCATCATAGCGCATTGGTATGGTATATAGTGTACTAGGATGTGGTTATAAGTGATCATTGTTATTGTGGCCTTGACCTGACTTAGATGATGAAATGAATGTGTTGATCCCATCGACTGTGCCAATCATAAAAGTGATAGTAATGTATGAAAAAAAATTTATTTACTGAGTTTGATGGAGTTTCATGTAAAGTATTTTTGAGTTTTAACATTATTAAACATGTATTTAACATGTTTTGTGATGCTTTAAGAATTTTCGGGGAGTTTCAACATGTCTTTATGTTATTTTGAAACATATTTTTTTAAAGTCAGTTTTTTGGAGTTTAATATAACCTAATTTATCAATTATTGTATAATAAATGTATTCTATATATGTAGATTAATAAATATAAGATTAGAATATCCACCCATAATATTTTATTTAAAACATAATTGATAAATATATATTAATTTTTGGGGATGCTTATAGAAGTTAATATTATTATTTACAGATAATATTTTTGAAGGAGTATATTGCTAATCATTTTGATCCATATATATATATATATATATTATCTATTGATATTATTATAATCTCAACATGACCATTTTATCTGTCATAATGACATATAACAACATAGTTTTAACAATAATTTATTGACAGTGACACACTACTATAAATATTTTATTTTGTGTATCTGTAAGTGGATGATATCCAGTTCTGGTTTCTAAAGAAATTATTAGTGACCGCTAATGGAAGCCAATAATTTTAAAATAAAAAAATGTTGGATTTCACCCAACTCTTGCATTGTCTTCCCAAAGATTACTCTACCACACCTCCCTTTCACACCCATCATCACCCTGCTTCCTCTGGACACCCCCGACACTCCCTAATCTACACTCAACTCCCCACCCCCCAAACATCAGAACCGATAATCCGATCCCTCCCCTGAAAACCCCATGATACCCCTTGACTTCCCTCCATGTACATGACTCCCTCCTTCTACCGTACATCACCCATGGCCGACATTAGAAGGTTTGATATCCCTCCTTATCACCCCTTGTGTCTTTTTGTGTTAGAAACATCAAATATCACTTGAATTTGTGTGTTTTCCGGGAGGACTTTTAGAATTTACCTTTGGTGGTCGATGTTTGTCTTTAAAAATGGGGAAAATGTGACACCTAACAATGGTCTCACGATTGCCTATAAATGTATAAAGAGGCCACATTTGGTGGTCAATAAAGGTATATATTTTAGTAGTGAAATATCTATTGGTAAAATTATTTACCAACATAAAAGGTACATTTAATAAAAAATATGTGACATCTGTGATTTTATTTTGAATTATTATTTTGTTCATTTTTTTATTATATTTATTCATTATATTAACTGGGAGTTTTTGTTGAAATGTGGATATTTTGATCTTAACACATGGTGGTGCACGATTAGGGGAAACCATGTTCCATCCTCTAGGTTATAATGCAACCAGTTTCATCTTGAAAATAGGATGCTACACCGTTGACACAGATTTTGGAAAACTCTATGGGATAAACATCCGCATGTTCCTCTTCTATAGTGAGGGATGCACAGTTTCTACACAGTTTGGATTACCATTCGGGATAACCATGCAACCTATCAAGGAAATTAAAATGTAAAAAAATACTTTCATTAACTCTTCAAATTTAACCCTAAAACACCTCTAAAACAAACCCCAAGGGATTATCCTCCATGGGAACAACCACACAAAAATCTTGGAGCCTTTGAGCATCAATATTTTGGAGGTTTTGATGTGTATTCTTTATGTCATCATCAAGTATGTATCTTTTCTTTTGTTTTATTTCTTCTTATTGGGTTTTTTCCTCCCTCATTGGATTATTATTTTTCAATGGGTTTTTTGACCTAGTGGGGGTTTGAATTTGGGGGTAAATATTCATGGTTGTTGTTATATCATGCCTTTATAGGGACATACTAAGGTGTGGTTATAGTTTTTCATTGGTTTATAGATGTATAGGATCTTGAGATATAAGGTTCTATGATTTTACAGTATTAAATGTTTTTAATATTCTTTATTGGTTGATTAAATCTGATCTATGGATTTTTTGAGTGGTTTTAAATATGTTTTGGAAATGTTTTGACATGAATATGTGATTAAATTAGGTTATATAAAGGAAATTGGTTGCGTTTCATGTGTAAATTATTTTAGTGTTTCTTGAATTTATTCCATGATTGTGTGAAAGGTAAAATATGTGTTTTCAAAGGGATTTGAAGGTGATAATGTGTTGAAAGTGGGGTTTTCCCATGAAAATTACTTTTGTTGCATGTAGGATTATTATGGTTCACCATAAATGCGATTTTGAATTGTGAATGTGATTTGAAACATGTTAATAAGTGGATCTAGTGTGTATTTAGTTGAAAGATCCTCTACCCATGGAAAAGGGTGGATATAATGTGTGTACTACATGTTGTATTTCAAAATTATCTTTTTTAATTGATAAAAGGGAATGTATTGTTTTTCCAAATGGTTTTTGTGTGCATGGGAAATGATAGTGGTTTTTTTATGAAAAAATGGTGGTTTTCATGTGTGATTTGATTTTTAGTTAAATTTGATTTCTATAATATGGTTATTTCCATTTGTGATCACGATGCTTGGAATTTTTGTGTGAATGTGATGATTAATTTGACATGTGAAAAGGAAATTTATAAACAAATGGAAAATAGTTTATCTAGGTTGAAGAACTAGAACCAGTACGCTAGTTGATTCATTAGTAGAAAATCAAGGTTTCGTTTAGCAGTATTGATTATACAATAATAACTAAACATGTGATATGATTGGATACCACTAGATATTGGGATGATATCCCATCTAGTGTATCATGCATGAGAACTATGTTTCTGTAGGATTATTATAAAGAGACCACTTGACCTAGGGATGCATTCCCCTCTAGTGGATCATGATTCAAAATGTTTTTGGTTATTTTTTGAGGATTTTGATTACTACGGTACAAGGTTTCTAGGGTCCCATTCATGCTAGTTACTAGTAGAAATTTTCCACGGTACTCTATTGATACAAGATATATTTATGAAATTCTTATGTGAGGTGGTGATAATTTTTGGTATACCATGGACCTTTTGTAAATAGTGGTTTTAATGTATTTTTCATTTGTTAAATTTTTTCAATAAAAGTGTTTTCTTGAAAATTCATCGTATAATATTTTCCTTGAAAATTCCTTTCAATGTTTTATTAAAATGTGAATATTAATTTATCTTATAATTTAATAGAATATAAAACATTTTTTAGGTGATATCCTTCATGGTTTTGTCTCACACAAAAAATAAACATTTTGGTGTATCCAGACATAGTTATGTACGACCCAGCTAATGGAAATACGTCTCATGGTAGTTATGGTGGATCTGGATGCTATTGTTCCAATTATTGCAGGCGGTTGTGGTGGTGGGTAGAGTGTGATGACCCTCTTGTTGTTTGGAGGTTTTTGGGATGGGTTTTATCCCATTCCATTGTGATATTATTTGTTTTGGGATAATGGTATAAACTCATAATATCAAAATGATTTACCTTGTTTGGTTAAGCTTATTGGTTATGTGATGTGGTATTCTCATGGATTATTTATTATTATATACGTGGTTTAATGTCATCAAAATGTATATTTTGGATTACCATTCCCACGATTCCAGAATGTGGAGATCGATAATTCTCTTTGATCCATGCCACATACCAGGTTGGGTTTGTGGTTGTATGGAACTCTGGCTTGGTTCGTGAAAAAAATGTATCACAATAGGATTTTCACTTTTTTGGTAATGATATTTGGGAAGCATTTTGATAGACCAAATTTAAAAATATTGGGTCATGATTTTTTGGTTCAATGTGGTTTTTCTATGCAAGAAACCCGATGATAGGACTCGAGTCTCTATGAGATATTGGGAATTTGGCTTGACTACTCTTCCAAGTGATATGTACTTACTGTAGACTGTATATGAACATTGGATGATGGTATAGTGGTTTGGGATTATTTATTGTGTTTGGTATGAATTATTTTTTGTTTAAATATTTTTTTGCAAATCATTTTTATTTCTTTTAATTTTTAAAAAGTTGTTATGGTGGATGTATTGATGGTTTTCCTTGTATTTTTTACTTTTTGTAGGATGATGCCTCCTTGGATTCTTCATGTGCAGTCACGAGAAGAGGTCGAAGAGTGTTATCCCTCACATATCGATCAATTGATAGTGGAAGAAATAGTTTCAGCTGTTCATGATTTGGTTGAAGGATCAGGTTCTGGTCCTACTCATGATAGTGATATTGAAACAGTACCTATAAAGTACAAAGATTAAGAATTTATTTAGAACAATACTATTTCTTTACAAGTCAACATAGATCCCCATGAATCATATGAGTGGCTTGAAAATATATATGGGGTGTCCGAGTTTCTTGACACTCCAGTGGAATTATGGGTGAAGTGTGATTTTTTCATGTTAGAAGGTCCTATTTTGATATGGTGGTACTCATGGGGGAAAGATGGAAATCTCATGTTGATGGGTTAGAAATATTTTAAGGTTATCGTAAAAAATAATTATTGTCTTGATATTTTTTCCTTCATGAAGTCCTGGGATTTTTTGGATTTAAAAAAGGGAGACCAAACCATGATGTGGTATGCTAACCACATTACAGAGTAATTTTGATTTGCACTTGAGTTTGTTTCCAATGGTAAGCTAAAGGCTACGATGATTGAGAAAGGGTTGCAGCAAGATATATGATCCCATGTATTATTGTTCTATATGAGAACTATTGATAAGGTTGTTGATCTTCTATGATGGTGGAAATTGATTGGATATGAATGTATGGATTCACTAGATCTATGTATGCTGTGGGAATTAGTAGTTTATGTATAGACCGTGAAATTTCAAGGAAATTTTTTTCATAAATGCTTTGGAATTTTACAAGTCTGTGGTTTGTGACGGCATCTAAGTCCGAGGACAGGTGTTCCTGAAATCAATTTCCGAAGTTTATTTTGGGTAAGTTCAGTAAATGAACAAGTGGGTTTTTCTATCTTTTAAACCGGTGCTCGAAATTGAAATCCGAGGGCACAGTTGAATTCGCAACGCCAGTAATTTCTTAAGGGGACCTTTATCGTAGTTTTGTTTGTTCGGGAGAAGAAGTTAAAATTTTTGGATTAAATAAGAATTGAATAAAAAATTGTGGAACAATTTTTATTTCATATCTAAGGTGGTTAAATCCTACATGGGGGAGTTGGGTTGGGACTTACAAGATCCTACCTACCCATGTGAGGATAATTTTGAGGTGGGGACCACACGAGCCCCAACCCTTCACATTCCATAACTCCTTAACCCCTTTGAACTCTCATGTTAATTACATGGAAACCCCCTCTTAAACATGTTAACACCTGGTATTTGAATAACTCTTCCTCTCCCCTCTCTACATCTTTAATTCATGCCAACAAACAACATAACTAATTGACTAAAACACTTTCATTAATTAATTGAGTGTTTGAATTTTGTATTTTGAATGCATGGCATGATTTAATAAAATAAGGGGAAGCCTTATTTTATTTTTGTTGGAATTTGTTGTGTGAGGGAAATTGGGGGAGTACTCTAGAGTTTTTGAGGAATTCATCCTCAATGAAGGATGGTTCCTCTCCGACGAAGATCATCGGACCTTCATCATAGAACAGCTCAGCGACCACCATTCTCATCCTCTTTTTCCTCCACGACAAGAGAGGAGACACCGACATGGGGAATTCTCCAATGACGACACACCTTAATTTTCTCTCCTTCATGACAAGAGAGGGAACATCGTTCTTCCTCAGCTGCTCACCGATGATAACGGAAATGACACCGTCATCCTCGGCGCATGACAACCGTGAACGACCTCGATTATAAATTTAGGTGTGTGTTATTATTGAATATTCATTCCTTATTGTTTTTTTCTCTTTAAATGCCTACTACTGAACTAATGTGGATATACTAGGACAAACTAACACTGACTGAATCCTCCGCTAATTTTGTGATTGTTGGCGGTTCTTTGTGTTCTTCAGGGGTGACGAACAATGGATCGTGAAGAGTTCTTTAAGTGACACAACGATCCAAAATTGAAGACTCATAATCATGACAACCTAGCGGAGGTGCGACGACAATAGCGGGTGACGGTTCGACCAGAACGGGATGGACCGCTCCTCGACCGTTCTTCGAGCGAGAATTCAATATGAGTTTTCGGAGCCGATCAGAAGCCCGAGAACACTATAATCGACTTCGGGAAAATGAGGAGAGATAGATTCCGATGTTTTCTGATGAATGAATGATCAGGATGATGAACCGGCATCAAGGGAGTCATGCTGGCCAAAGGCGACGTTTCTTGAAAATTCCAGACTACACGGTGTGTACTCCGGGGGAACACGTTGTGTAGTGCAGGCATTATACAGCCAGGGTTTTGGACATCAGATGACTAACACACGACGCATGAACACTATCACATGATGTGTACTTTCCACACATCATGGTGGTGGAGGCTGTGCGAGACTCGGCTTGTAACCCGGAAATACACAGACACGGTGTGGAGTACACGGGCATGTACTCAACCACACTGCCAGACATGGCCAATGGTGCGGGCTAAACCATGTACCAATTACATGGGTTAGAGAACACGGGTTGAGGCCATGTACGGGCACATGGCCAGCGTACATAGAGCCAACCCCAGAAATGAAGACATGGCGTATCACCATATCACACATCGTGTACTTAATTTTTACACGAACAGCCCTTCGACACGGGCTGTGGTACACAAACAGTACCCAAGGATTGAATACATGACATGTTGCCATACCACACGTCGTGTAATTACTTTTTATACGAAAATACATTCTATATGGTCCATAGTACATGGGAAGTATCTGAGGATTGAAGACACGGCGTGTAACCATAACAACATGCCATGTACTTTTTGGAAAATGGCTTGGTCGTCTTGTACTCTATGTCTTGGACACATTTGTTTGGTTTAGACCCCTATGACGTGGCAGACCTTCGGGATACATCAATTATGGACTTCGTGTCAGTTGATGTATCAACCCCCTCTTTAATCATAGAGCGGACCCTCCCAGAATCAAGTGTGCTATGTGTAGGAACCCCAGAGATGGCTGCGACCGCGACGACGATGACGATAGTACTTGGATCCTACATGGGTTCGGCAAAAAGGATGACTGTACATGGATCCTCTGTGGGTTTGGAAGCAATGATGACTGTACTGGGATCCTACATGGGATCAAAAGTGATGGTTACTGTACATGGATTCTACGTGGGTTTGGCAGCGACGACTTCTATACTTGGATCCTACGTGGGTTCGGCAGAGGAGATGATTTAGAGGCTACATCTATCATCTCCAGCCTTATTCGTGAGTAGAATACTTGTGTGAGCTGAGTCTTGAACTTCAATCATTATCATCTATGTGATTGACTTGCTTTCCTATGTGGACTAGGTTGTGCTTTCTTGTGTGGACTAGGTTATACTTGGGCTTGTGAGTTGGAGCCAAACTGGGATTGATAACTTAGGTATATGTATGGGTATATACCTAAGCAGAGTTGGTTGATACTTCGTGTTATATATGTTTCTTTTGTGGTATATCCTTTGAGGATTCTGGGAGACCTTCGGGAGTCTCGGGGTCCCTACTAAGTATCGTATACTCACCCCTTCACTAGATATGCCCACACTACATTGTGTTGGATGCAGATGAAAAACATCACTGATTGAGGTGGAGTCTAGCGGAGCGGGACGGTACCTAGCGGTGGACCACTTGGTAGGACGTAGATCAAGAGGACGCGCGGACCCAAGGAGTTGAGGAGACCATCTTTACCCACCCTTCCGGTGGGACAGTCGGAGGACGACTCAGTGGTTGTTGTACTTTCTTTTCAGTTTTACTGTACTTTCAGTTTGGTTTGTATTCTGGCCCATTTAATTTTCAGCACTAACTTTTGTACTCAGTTTACTTAGTGTTTACTCCAGCTTGCATTTTCTATTGTGTTTGTTTACTTATATAAATGCAATTACTTCCCATTCATTGGGATTTACACCTTTTTTTATAGTCGCTAGCCCCTGGCCTATGGAATGTAGGCTTGGGGTAGTCACGAAACGGGCCCCGATGACAGGTCGTGAGAGTTCATATCAAAAAAGAGGACCCAAAATGAGTAGGTTAAAATGGTAGGTGGTAGTTCAAGCCATCCATTCTAACATTCTTCATCCGTGGAATTAGATTCTAGTTTAATTGCATACCATATGTTTGTTAAGGAATGACACAAGTAATGTACGATTTCATATCAACCAAGACCTTACCAAAGTTGTAGAACTACAGGTAACACATAATGATTTAGAAAGATGGAGCACCCATAATAGAGTGGAGAATGATCTGTATCATTAAAATGGATGATAGATTGGTTAGAACCATCTAGGATAGTGGTTTCTTGATTTGGGACTCTTGGTGGAAGGGATGGATCTACTATGAGGTAGATTTCATTTAGGGTAGAGCCACAGTTCTGTGATCATTCTTAGGCTCGAACTGAGATAAGGCAACTTCATGATTTGGAATGAGTGAAAGTGGAATCAGGTGTAGGGCCTCTAAATTTTGTAGGAACCATTCATGTTGCACCATATTTGGTTGTTCCATTGTTTTATACATGTTCTTTTGTTTCTTTCATTTCTGTCTAGTTTTTGGATGTGTTGAAATTTCCAATCATTCTTAGTCCTTATGGGATGGAGTCGGTAATTCTGCTTGGTAAGTAGCATGATAAGGGTTTTAGGTGTCCATCATGTGCACTTATGGTGTTAGAGGTTGAGTTGGAATGGTATTTACTAGTTTTGGAAATGTTCCACATTGACGTAATACTTAGTATGGATTGGATGGTTCATTTTCAGGCACACATCGATTATTAAAAATGGTTGGCGAGTTCTGTGGCACTTGATATGATCACCCATGTTTTTTATGATGAATGAGATCATTGGTCAAGTCATATTAGACAGTAACATAAGGAGTTGGTCAATATTTGTTTTATCAATTCACATTTCTAATGTTGGGGGATGATGGTACTTGTACTAAATATTGATTACAACCTATAATGTATGATTTCCCATAGGTATTTTTTGATGATATATCATGTTTTCCTCCAGAGCGGGATTTGGAGATCTACATTGATTTGGCATTGGGATCACAACTAAAATATCTTCCCTCATACGGTATTCTCCACAATGAGTTGTAGTAATTAAAGTCATAGTTTGATGATTTAGAATCCAAATGATTCATTTGGTCAAGTGTCCCACATTTTGTAAATACCCGAACTTTTGAATAATTTTTGTTTCTTATTTTTTTTTGGGTTATATGATAAACTACAAATAATAACCTTTACATAATGTATTGAGTATGATTAAAATGATACTTTTGAGTTTTTACTGTTATATGAATGTTGGTGAATATGAACTTTAGAAACTAAACACTTAATTTTATTATTATTGTTTCTAAACACAAGTGATCATTCTTAATTAATACAGAAAATAAAGTCGATGGCCTCATCCAGTACAATCGGGCCATATGAAGCCCATATATCGGAGCTTGGGAAGGAGGTTTCAACTTTGGAATTTTCTCTGGACCATGACCAAGCCGAACAACAACACGTGAAACTTTAATTGAATTGCCTAAAAGAGAAGTTCAAGTTGATAGAAATCACCCCTTTGGCGATGTTGACCAAGACGCACCAATATTCTATAACCATACCACACCATACACTTAGTTCTTATGTAGCTATTTTAAGGATCTTTGTTACAAAGACTTAGTTACTTATTGTAATACCTTGTTATAAATAGAATTTTTATTTTTTATTATGGTAAAATTTGGGATCTTCAAATATACGGATAAATGAAGGATGGATTTATAGTTCCAAATTACTACTGAATTTTGAGAAACAAGGTAATTTAAAATATTAATGTTATCCTTAAAAAATTAATAATGTAAATTTATTTACAACAAAATGGTATTATATAGTTTTGATCAGTATGAAATTTAGTGTCTAATATAACAAACATGAATTTTAGTGAAGAGTAAAGATTGAATTGTAACATACCCTTATGAATAGTGATTAATAATAATGAACAATATATCTTCCAAACATAGAAATTACTCATATGAATGTATAAATACAATGCAGACATCTTAAAAGTGAAAAATGTATCATAGTATATGTTTTGGTATTTTTTAATGTCATAAATATTTTATTAAAAATATTATAATTAATTTAATAATTTAAAATGGAAATTTATTTTCAAAAAACATAATCATAAATTTTTACTTTATTTTTTAATGGTTATAAGATAATTTTATTGCACTTTGAATACATTCTTATGGTTTTACAAAATGAGATATAGTTTTAGAGTTGTTTTTTTGAATAAATAATAATTTTATTTGAAAAATTGATTTAAAATATTTAGAAAATTATTTTCAAAAAATGATGTTCATTTTTGAATTCATAGCATCAATATTAGGATATGGTGAAATTTTGGGATTTTTCTGAAACAGTTGAATTTTTGGTGAATAGTAAAAATATAGTTTTTAGTTTCAGGTGTTTAATATCATCATTAATGATGTATTAAATATGTAATCATTCTAGGAGACTAATGAAAAGAAATATATCCTATGAGGTTTCCCAAGTGGCCAATACCATGGGCATGCCCAATGTTTGGAGAATACCACCGATGTGGTGTCCATTGGAAATTAATAATGTATTCTCTCAACTTTCCTCGAAATAACAAGCCATTAACTTATTCATTTCTTTCCTAAATCCACATCAACGAACCTATGGTCTCTCTACCTCCCATGCAGTCCCCCTAAGGTTCAGTTGAGCCTCCCAAGGTCCTGACCTTCATTCTTCTGAAGATACTCTTCAAAGTAAGGGAAATATTCACCCTCCTCTTTTAAGTAAGGTCTTCCATTATGTTATGTCTTATAGTTACATTTTATTTTCTTGGGGATTGTTTTTATATATATTTAATAATTTTCATTTCATGTTAAAATGATTAGAGACCCTTTCAGCACACATCAATTTATTTTCTGAATTTTTTAATGACAGCATTAGGCTGCATCATTTTTCGTAAAAGAAACCCAATATTCTCTTTCCCTTCATGTTTTCTTTTTCATGTGGTATGTCATTAAAATATACATGAAATGGTCTTATTCTGTACCCATACTTTATTTTAATTTTTTATGTGATGTTTGACCCATGTCCCCTCTCTTTTGAATATTTTCTAAAACCATGTTTATAAGGCCCCAACCTTAAACCATACATAATCTTGAGTTATTACAAGATTACACATTGAGGATCGTTTTAGGTTTAGAGTTTTAGAGAATTAGATCATAAAACTTGCATTACATTCCACATTTAAACAAAGTGGTTACATAAATGATAGTATTCATTTTCCCATCAACGGAAACATATTTAAAATAAACATGGATTCTTTCTTGACACTTCCTTGACACTATCATCATATCATGTACCAATCCCTTGACCTGTGAAAACATTTCAAAAACACTTGGGATGAGCATAAAAATCTCAGTAAGAGTTATAAAAATATGGAAAGGAAACATGATTTCATATATACATTAGAATGAAATCATACTTTACCCATAAAACATAGGCATATCAAATCATGAATAAATCATAGAAATCATAAGTCATAAAAGGTATCTTGAGGCATTCATAACATCCTTACGTAGGGAGTAACCCTCTTGGTTATTTTTGGAATACCAACCACAGTATATTCCCTAAATCTCTTCGGAGAAACCTTAACGTTTCACTCCTTCGCGTTACCCAATGCATTGGAGAGCTGTATCGGGATCACCCGCCCTTAGTTTATCTCGGAACCACCCGTTTTCATAACAATGCCCAAGAACCATAACATAAATTTATCACATAAAACACACATAAAGTAAACATAACATTTCCACATTTCAATCATAATATAACATTTTAGGATATTGAAATAATGAATCCATTCAAAAAGAAACCATTTCCAAAACCATTTAAAGCATTTAATAAAGAGATTTTTGAATCAAAGTGTCCCATACCACCTTGATGTTTAAAAAAATTTAAACCATTAATATCCAAATAAATAAATCCTTAAATCCATTTTGAAAACATGGATATTAATAAGAACAAATAATTAGAACATTTAAAGTGATATTTTGGTTAAAGGGTTTTTTACCAAAATTATAGACACCTGAATACAATAATTGAGGCATAACATTTAGTCAGAACTTTATAATATCCTGAGAATAAATGGATTCATGATATAATATTACAAAGGACAGTATATACACCATATAATAGTGAATTGGTGCATAACAACAATGAATTCTCAGTAGAAATGTCAAATGTGATGAATTCCATTATAAAGAAGGCATCCTTAAATTAAGGATAATTCAATCTCAAAATTATGTGTGACAAATATAAATACACCCAATATAAGTGGATATTAAGTGTAAAACAATAAAATGTCATTCAAACATATTCAAAATATGACATATTCAATAACTACATGTTGAACTCAAAGAAATCGAAATTGGGTTAAAAAGTTCCCTTGGTAAAATTCGACAGCCTAACAGCATCACTTCAAAATTTAGAAAATGAGTTAATAAGAGATAAAAAGGGCATATAATCATATGGACATAAAATTTACATCAATAAGGATATAAAATAACATATCCCAACATAATATTATGTGAATTAATAGACATAACAAAAGAAGTCTTTTAAAAAGAGAAGGGTGAAAGGTCCCCTTACCGAGTTGGGTGACTTTCGAAACGTACACCCCATGGAAGAAGGGTCATACAATGAAAATGTGAATACCAATAAATTAAATTATACTACACAAAGTGTGTAATAATGGTCAGTACATACACCAATCAATGGAAATTGTGGCAAATGTAGCATAAATCTCACGGGAATAAAAGTGAGATGAAAAATCCCTTATGAAAACTCGGCAGCCTAACGACGCCAATTAAAACTTCCAAAATCGATTGATGATAAAAAATAGGGTGTCTCATCATATTACCATAAAATTTACAGTTAGAGGAATATAAAAGAAAATACCCCATCATAACCAAGAGGATATTAAAATTAGTGACATAAAGGAGAGTACTTAAAAAGAAAGAGAGAGGTTGGATCTCTTACGAAAATTCGGCAGCCTAACAGTGCCACTCAAAACTTCCAAAATGGATTGATGAGAGAGAATATGGTCTCTCATAATATGAACATAAAAATAACAGTATTTTTAATCTAAAAGAACATCCCAATCACAATAAATATGATCTTATAAGGAATGACATAAAAGAGTGTACTTAAAAAGAAAGAGAGGAGCAGGATCCCTTACCTCGGGTCCGACTTGACTCGATCGTTCTTTAATGTCCTGAATAATAAACTTGAGTTAATTTCTACTTCATTAAGAACCTTTTTCAAGTTCATTATTCCTTTTATATCACTTATTACCATGTCATAAAAATTATGTAATCATTTAACTTAATAATATTTGTTTTGCCAATATTTGGTTTTTAAGTCGAAAGTGGACTTCTTACAATTACATGTTGTTCGTGTGGCCAAATGTTCATTATATCCAGAATTGTATTCATGATTGATATATCATATATCTCATATATATCCAGTATATTCATGCATTTATAATATTACATAACATTTAGAGTTAAGAAATGAAATGCACCGTTCATGGAGACGGTAAGCCGTACGTACGCATGAACGCTACTTCCATTTCTATTTCATATTTAATGGAATTAAAACATAATTATACCTAATAGTATCTTAATTCCAGTATGGTATCATATATAATATCATTAAATATATCCTTTATACGTACCACATATGGTATTAACGAATCAAATCACTTTGATTGGGCGGTAGTCCGCACTTCCTTAAATGAAGATATCGCGTTTACCCATAATGGAAACCATAAAGGTATGCCATAAATGAAAAATAAAGAAGATTAAGTAAAACATAAACATATTAGATATCATATATAAATATAGTGTCATATTAATGGCCACCTTTAAAGGTGTTAGAAGAATTTTGAACAATCATCGTTTCGGGAGGCAGAAATTTTCCATCCACAGAAACAGTATGTTCATTAACCATTAGATGTAGGTGTGTGTAAGTGTACCTCGAATACTTATTATAAGAACATCCTAGTATATTTAAGATACTGGAGTTGTTAAAAAAGAAAAGAATAAAAATAGTTTAGGGGGTTGGAGAAGTAAAATAAAACAAAAGGACTCAAATGAAGACATTACCTTAAAATCGGGCAACTTCAATTGATTTGAGCTCAAAGGATTTCTTGGAAAGGATTTTTCCCATTGTGAGGATTCAAGGAGTTAGAGAGGGATTTGGAGAGACAAAATGGGCAGGGTTTGGACGAGCCAAATGCTTTGGAAGTGTGGGTAAGGAGGTAGAGGTGGGGCCCTTTTATAAGAGGAGAGGAGGGTCACTCTTGGAAAGGTATAAAATGTAACATTATTTCCAAATGAGTTTCGGATTTTAATGGTCCCGCATTGATTTGTTTCGAGTATAAGGTGATAAGGGTTCGAAATCCACCCATCCAATAGGTTTTGGACATGTGAAGGTCTTAGATTTTACATTATCTTTCCATTTTATTTAAATCGTTAAATAATGAGGTCATCGCTGCATCATCATGTTGTCATAAATAATTTAATTTATTTAACGTCTAAAAATTATAAATAAAAAAACTATGGTGTAGGAAATCTTATTAGATTTCCAATTAATATTTATAGTCCAAAAGATCATTTATGTAGACAAAATTAAAAATATTTTACATAGATGATACATTCTTTGTTACATTTAACATTCTTTAAAAATAAAAAGATAAAAAGTCATTTTCTCACAAAAGTGATTCCATGGGTCCCCCAAGTTTGGAAAAAGGCATCCCATGGTCGGACATGAGACACCCAGTAGACTTAGGACACATTTTGTGGTCATTTATTTTTATTATGATATTATCTTATTATTTTTAAATACCCGATTACTCATTAATCAAAATAATTAAAGATAATTACCATCGTTACTATTCATAATGTCCAAAAACAAAAGAGTCTTAATTACATAATTTGGAACTTCTGATTCCAAATATGTTATTCATTTTACCAAATTCAAAACACATAAATTTCAATAATTGATTTAAAAAAAACTTCCCATTGTCAAAACAAATAGCGGGTTTTTTAGAAACAATATTTATGAAACGTTTGGCACTTGTTTATGCCTAATTCCAAAGTGAAATTAATCCCCATGACCATAATTTAATTAAATGGTAACAATATATTCTAATTACACTTTAAAACAAATTAAAAAGATAATATAACCATATAATTAAATTATATGAAAAAGCAGTTTTGATGTAAAATGCAGTATTTTTCACTATTCATTGTAAAATGAACATTGTCAGAAAAATACCAAAAATTAACCCAAGGTAAATTTCAATGTCCCAATCATAAATAATATGTTTATTTTGAAAAATATAGCTTATAAAATTTTCAAAAAGTGTATTTAAAAGGGGTTCGCCATCAAAAGGCGGTTAATCGACCTTTTAAAAAATATTAGAATGTTTTCGCTTAAAAACTGGATTCATTTTCATTTTTAATCCTCTAAAATATATTGTAAAGAGTAAAAATATTTTACAAACATATATAATTATTTTGTAGTTATTTATCTTCATTCCCGCCATTACAACGGCTAGGAATTAACTACCATTTAAAATAATAATATTTTATTATTAGAGTGCAACGTAAGATTCCCAAGAAACTCGTTGTTGCGTGTTGGGTACGCCATCAAGCATAGCATCCCCTTTAAAGTAATATTAATATTTTATTCACAAATATGGATAAATATAAAGATATCATATTATTTATTTACCTTGGGTGTTACATCCTTCCCCCCTTTTGGGAATTGCATCCTCGCAATTTTAAAATTGGGCTTGGAAACATCCTTGAAAGTCCCACATCGGAACAAGAGTCGGTAACATAATAACTTTAAAATAAAGAAAGATAAGTACAAAGGTCACCCTAGTTAACCCATACTAGGATTCCAAGTATGAAAATATGGACATGGAGGAAAAAAACAAAGGGTCATGTTCTGATGGAGAGTGATAGAAATCATGTTTAGGAGAAAGTTAACCACTAGAAAATCACAAACTTGTGATGGGTTAAACGATATTCGATTCCCCAGTAGGAAAAGTTAATAGAAAACATTTTTGTTTTAAGTAACTTTTTATTGAGTAATTTATTCATAAGGAAACATAATCACTTATCATGTTGACTTTCAACTTTTATTATATTTCTTACACAAACTCATATTTTATCCAAAAGACGAGTATTTAGGAAGACTTGTTCACATTAAGAGTACTATAATCAACATCTAGAGAATCACCTAATCCACAAAATAGAACTCTATACTTCCCATGTATTTAGACTTTAACCAAAACCAAAACCAAAAAGGTTAGTACAAGATCAGATAATCCAGAAAAGGATAACCCTTTATAAAAAGAAAATCTATTCTTAATCTCCAAAAGTTTGTCTAAGAAAACCCAAAGTTCAACGAGGACCATCCGATAAACAATTTGTCCATAAAAATCTTCAAAGTAAACCAAACTAAGATTGAAACCCAAATATTTGAAGGATTTAGTCACATAGTCTTCCATGTTAAATCGTAACATTTATCTCCAAACAACATCAGTTTCTCTTAATGTCTCATATTGAAAAGTAATTAACCAAATCACATATCCTCCATGATAGGTTAATAAATTTCCATAGATAACCAAAAATCAACTTACTCTTAATTCATAAAATCATCTAACTAAAAAGAATCAGTCAAACTAACCAGGGACTTCACGTAGTCCAGTGGTAGGCAATAAATACCAGTCGCACTTTGGTTGTGGGTTTGATTCCCGCAGCTTTGTCCGACGCGACGGGTTGCCACATGGTCTGCGTGTTGTCCTTTTTCCTAAACTATATAATTATTAAAACATTCCCCAAAACGAGATAAAATCTTCAAAAATGATCATAACATATTTTAACCTCAAGTTTATCTCATGCCTTTCATTTTCCATCATAACATATAATAACCCATAATTCCCTCAAAAGTAAGGATCAAATAAACTCTAATGGTTACCTTTATAATTATTACTTGAACTTTCACATCGATTGGTCATCTTGTACATGATGCGTTACAGATCATACCAAGGTTCAAGTGGTTGATCATGACTCCTTTCTAGTTGGTTTAGAACAACCACGAGTTTCCTCATTGAATCCCCCATTTCATCCAGTCTCTTAATCAGAGAACCACCACAATTTCCTTCAAACCTATTGTCACTTTGGTGCCTGCTAGATCCATACATTTACTAAAACCAAAAAGGTCAGTGTGGGTATATCAACAAAACCATCATATACTAATGAGGAAGATAAACACCAAGATATACTTACTCATTCACTTTATCCAAAACTAGGACTCTTTCTGAAATACTATCCATTATGGTACTGTCACTTATGTTTAGAGAATACCGTAACCTCTAAGGTTATCTAAACCGACCTTTGATACCAACTATAAGGCCCCAGCCTTAAACCTTACTTAATCTTGAGTTATTACAAGATTACACATTGAGGATATTTTCAGGTTTAGAGTTTTAGAGAATTAGATCATAAAACTTGCATTACATTCCACATTTAAACAAAGTGGTTACTTAAAATATAGGATTCATTTTCCCATCAACGGAATCATATTTAAAATAAAACATGGATTCATTCTTGACACTTCCTTGAAGCTATCATCATATCATGTACCAATCCCTTGACCTGTGAAAACATTTCAAAAACACTTGGGATGAGCATAAAAAGCTCAGTAAGAGTTATAAAAATATGGAAAGGAAACATGAGTTCATATATACATTATAATGAAATCATAATTTACCCATAAAACATAGGCATATCAAATCATGAATAAATCATAGAAATTATAAGACATAAAAGGTATCTTGAGGCATTCATAACATTCTTACGTAGAGAGTAACCCTCTTGGTTACGTTTGGAATACCCACCACAGTATATTCCCTAAATCTCTTTGGAGAAACCTTAACGTTTCACTCCTTCGCGTTACCCAATGCATTGGAGAGCTGTATCGGGATCATCCGCCCTTAGTTTATCATGGAACCACCTGTTTTCATAACAATTCCCAAGAACCATAACATAAACATATCACATAAAACACGCATAAAGTAAAAATAAAATTTCCACACTTCAACCACAATATAACATTTTAGGATATTGAAATAATGAATCCATTCAAAAAGAAACCATTTCCAAAACCATTTAAAACATTTAATAATGAGATTTTTGAATCAAAGTATCCCATACCACCTTGATGTTTTAAAAAATTTTAAACCATTAATATCCATATAAATAAATCCTTAAGACCATTTTGAAAACATGGATATTAATAAGAACAAATCATTAGAACATTTAAAGTGATATTTTGGTTAAATGGTTTTTACCAAAATTATAGACACTTGAATACAATAATTGAGGAATAAAATTTAGTCGGAACATTATAATATCATGAGAATAAATGGATTCATGATATAATATTACAAAGGACAGTATATACACCATATAAGAGTGAATTGGTGCATAACAACAATGAAGTCTCAGTAGAAATGTCAAATGTGATGAATTCCCTTATAAAGAAGGCATCCCTAAATTAAGGATAATTCAATATCAAAATTATGTGTGAAAAATATAAATACACCCAATTTAAGTGGATATTAAGTGTAAAACAATAAAATGTCATTCACACATATTCAAAAGATGACATATTCAATAACTACATGTTTAACCCAAAGAAACCGAAATTGGGTTAAAAATTCCCTTGGTAAAATTCGATAGCCTAATGACATCACTTCAAAATTCAGAAAATGAGTTGATGGGAGATAAAAAGGGAATCTCATCACATGGACATAAAATTTACATCAATAAGGATATAAAAGAACATATCCCAACAAAATAGTATGTGAATTAAAAGACATAAAAAAAGAAGTCTTTTAAAAAGAGGAGGGTGAAAGGTCCTCTTACCGAGTTGGGTAACGTTCAAAACGTACACCCCATGGAAGAAGGGTCATTCAATGAAGATGTGAATACCCATAAATGAAATTATAATACACAAAGTGTATAATAATGGGTAGTACATACACCACTCAAAGGAAATTGTGGCAAATGTAGCATAAATCTCACGGGAATAAAAGTGAGATGAAAAATCCCTTACGAAAACTCGGCAGCCTAACGGAGCCACTTAAAACTTCCAAAATGGATTGATGACAGGAAATAGGGTATCTCATCATATTACCATAAAATGTACATCAAGAGGAATATAAAATAACATCCCCCATCATAACAAATAGGAGCCTAAAATAAGTGACATAAAGGAGAGTACTTGAAAAGAAAGAGAGAGGTTGGATCTATTCCGAAAATTCGGCAGCCTAACGGCGCCACTCAAAAATTTCAAAATGGATTGATGAGAGAGAATATAGTCTCTCATCATATGAACATAAAAATTACTGTAATATTAATATAAAAGAACATCCCAATCACAATAAATATGAACTTAGATGGAATGACATCAAAGAGTGTACTTAAAAAGAAAGAGAGGAGCATGATCCCTTACCTCGGGTCCGACTTGACTCGATCGTTCTTTAATCTCCTAAATAATAAACTTGAGTTAATTTCTACTTCCTTAAGAACCATTTTCAAGTTCATTATTCCTTTTACATCACTTATTACCATGTCATAAACATTATGTAATCATTTATGTTAATAATATTTGTTTTGCCGATATTTGGTTCTTAAGTCGAAAGTGGACTTCTTACAATTACATGTTCTTCATGTGGACAAATGTTCATTATATACAGAATTGTATTCATGATGTAGATATCATATCTATCATATATATCCAGTATATTCATGCATTTATAATATTACATAACATTTAGAGTTAAGAAATGAAATGCACCATTCATGGAGACGGTAAGCCGTACGTACGCATAAATGCTACTTCCATTTCTATTTCATGTTTAAGGGAATTAAAACATAATGATACATAATATTATTTTAATTACAGTATGGTATCATATATAATATCATCAAATATATCCTTTATACGTACCACATATGGTATTAACGAATCAAATCACTTTGAGGGGGCGGTAGTCCGCACTTCTTAAATGAAGATACCGCGTTTACCCAAAATGGAAACCATAAAGGTATTCCATAAATGAAAAATACAGAATCTTAAGTAAAAAATAAACATATTAGATATAATATATAAATATAGTGTCATATTAATGGCCACCTTTGAAGGTGTTAGAAGAATGTTGAACAATCATCGTTTCGGGAGGCAGAAATTCACCATCCACGGAAACGGTATGTTCTATAACCATTAGATGTAGGTGTGTGTAAGTGTAGCTCGAATACATCTTATAACAAAATCCTAGTATATTTATGATACTGGAGTTGTTACAAAATAAAAGAATAAAAAGAGTTTATGGGGTTGGCGAAGTGAAATAAAACAAAAGGACTCAAGTGAAGACATTACCTTAAAATCGGGTAACTTCCTTTGATTGGAGCTCAAAGGCTTCCTTGGAAAAGCTTCTGCCCAAAGTGAGGCTTCAAGGAGTTATAGAGGGATGTGTAGAGACAAAATGGGCAGGGTTTGGCCGAGCCAAAGGCTTTGGAAGTGTGGTTAAGGAGGTAGAGGTGGGGGCCTTTTATAAGAGGAGTGGAGGGGCACTCTTGGAAAGGTATAAAATGTAACATTATTTCCAAATGATTTTCGGATTTTAATGGACCCACATTGATGTGTTTCTAGGATAAGGTGATAGGGGTTCGAAATAAACCCATCAAATAGGTTTTTTACATGTGTAGGGCTTAGATTTTACATTATCTTTCCATTTTATTTAAATCGTTAAATAATGAGGTCATCGCTGCATCATCATGATGTCATAAATAAGTTAATTTATTTAATTTCTAAAAATTATAAAAAAATACTATGATGTAGGAAATCTTTTTAGCTTTCCAATTAATATTTATAGTCGAAAAAAAAATTTATTTAGACAAAATTAAAAATATTTTACATAGATGATACATTCTTTGTAACATTTAACATTCTTTAAAAAAAAAAAGATAAAAAGTCATTTTCTCACAAAAGTGATTCCATGGGGCCCCCAAGTTTGGCACAAGGAATACCGTGGTCTTCCATGAGACAACAAGTAGCCTTAGGACACATTTTTTGGTCATTTTTTATTATTATGATATTATCTTATTATCTTTAACTACCCGATTACTCATTAATCCAAATAATTAATGATAATTACCGTCGTTACTATTCATAATGTCCAAAAACAAAAGAGTCTTAATTAAATAATTTGGACCTTATGATTCAAAATATGTAACTCATTTTACCAAAATTCCAAACACATAAATTGCAATAATTAATTTAAAAAAACTTCCCGTTGTCAAAGCAAATAGCGGGTTTTTTAGAAACAATATTTTTGAAAAGGTTGGCACTTGTTTATGCCTAATTCCAAAAAAATTAATCCTAATGACCATAATTGAATTACATGGTAAAAATATATTCTAATTACACTTTAAAACAAATTAAAAATATTATATAACCATATAATTAAATTATATGAAAAAGTAGTTTTGATGTAAAATGCAGTAATTTTCACTATTCATTGAAAAATGAACATTGTCAGAAAAATACCAAAAATTAACCAAGGTAAATTTCAATGTCCCAATCATAAATAATATGTTTATTTTGAAAAATACAGCTTATAAAATTTTCAAAAAGTGAATTTAAAAGGGGTACGCCATCAAAAGGCGGTTAATTGACCTTTTAAATAATATTAGAATGTTTTCGCTTAAAAACTGGGTTCATTTGCATTTTTAATCCTCTAAAATTTATTGTAAAGAGTAAAAATATTTCAAAAACATATATAATTATTTTGTAGTTAGTTCTGTTCATTCCCTCCATTACAACGACTAGGCCTTAACTACCATTTAATATAGTATTATTTTATTATTAGAGTGCAATTTAAGATTCCCAAGAAACTCGTTGTTGCGTGTTGGGTACGCCATCGAGCATAGAATACCCTTTAAAGTTATATTAATATTTTATTCACAAATATGGATAAATATAAAGATATAATATTCTTTATTTACCTGGGGTGTTACAATGTTGTATACCCGTTAGGCTGTAGAATTTTCTTCTCAAAACATCTCTCTCTTTTTCTCATGATATCCCTTGTTTTTTTGTGAATACCCAAAACAATTTTTATTTATATAGGTTATCATCAAGAAATAAGAAAAAAAATTTATTCTATATTTTACATACATATAACCCTCTCTCCTTTTCTATCGGTTACAAATGACATAATGATCTTATTTTTAAGCACTATTTAAAACGTCAAAATTTTGAAATGAAAACCACTTATTTTAATCACTATGGATTATTTATGAAATGTTTTATTATGATATATGTGGATCACATGAAAATAAATTAATATTAAGGGTACACCCTGAGAGTTCCCCAATGCATTGGGTAACGAATTTAATCACTAGAGATGACAAGTTTCACGATAACATGGTGAAAAACCGTTGTAATTTTTATGACACCTTAGGGATGAATCTTGGTGATATGTTCATTAATGTCTAAATGAAATGTCATAGCCACATATTCATGTTATGAATCATTATATTTTTATTATGATCTGCCACGTTTCCATTTCTCATGTATTATGGTTTTCATCAATCATTTATTGATATCACAAGTAAACTGATTCCCTTTCCTTTCTTACTCAGCCTTCAAATCACCATTTCCTTTGATGTATGTCTCCAGGATAAAAGATGTATTTATTTTACATAGTATAAACTTATTATGAAACCATAAAAGTGGTTTTGAATAATTTTTTATATTATTTTCATGTATTATGATTCGAATTTCCAAGACACTAGACTTCAAGGATCATATTTTTGTAAAATGTAAGGAAATGTTATGTAATAAAGTGGTGGGATTCCATAGTTGGTATCAAAATATTGTTAAATTATTTATGGAAATTATTATATGAAAAATTTAGGAAGAAAGATATTTAAGAGTTTAAATATATAATTATTTCATAGTATTTTGGTGAGTATTGAGTAAGTGATTTATCATACAAATACATCCATTTCTGGATACGAGCAGGTAGAGGCAGCTCTTGAATAGATGTACATTAGGTTAAAACCCGAAAAACCACATTGAGCTAGACTCAAATGGGATCTGGTTCACAAAAATGGGCCTTGCTGAACTCTTAGTTATGACACGTCTAGGGGATATGTTTGGTTAATCGCATGTTTTTTATGAATCATAATTAAGGAATTATAGGGAAACTTAATTTTTTAAGCATGATTTTTTAAGATATAAAATCATTTATATTTTAAAAATTCGAAAAGAAATAAGATTCTCACTAGGGTTTTATTCTCTTAGAAAATTGAGGGAAATAGGAGGAACCATGCAAATAGTGACCATAATGGACCATGCACTGACGAACCTCTGATGGAAGTCGGAATGGAAACATTCATGTGAATGATGAACCAACAAACTCAAGTTATGGGAAATAACTTGAATCAATATGAGAGATCGATATCACCATAAAGGGAAAAAAAATTGTGTTGAATCCTCTATGTGTCAATGACCACCAACCTTTATTGGATCGACCGACCTAGTGATTTTGGAAATGTGGATCATCTCTATATATAAGATCTTTTATGTTCTTCGCTGTTTAGAGCAGGAGAAGGTCACCATGGCTATCTATCGCTTAGTGGGAGAAGATGATTAGTGGTCCGAACTGATTAAAAACATGAGGCCGTGAGTGGAGGTTGAAGATATGGACTGGGAAGAGTTTAGAGGGATCTTCCTCAGTATTTATTTCCATCATTTAATGAGAACATGAATGGAGAAGGAGTTTCTCAAGTTAAAGATGAAGGAGAATGAATCTGTGGGAATCTAAGAGATGAACATCAGTAGGATTTCCTGTTATACCTAATGATTTTTCATGGATACTATTGAGAAGGTTGATATATTATTTGGTAGACTATGTCCTCCTCTGTGGAAGAATATAACCAATTGAGAATATTATAGTTATGAGGAGATCAGGAAGAGTGAGATGAAAGTCGATTAAGAGTTGGGTAAGACATAATGGTAATATAAATCTAGTGAAAATAATATATCGATGGATCCATGCATAGGGAGGAGCTTCGATCTGGGATGTGGAGGCAAGCATGTGCAACATCCCATGTGTAATAAATGTGGGAAGAATCATTCAGGGAACTTCTTGCTCGGGAGTGGGATGTGGTACATGTGTGGTAGGGAAGGCCAAATTTTGTGGAATTTACATAGTGAGGTGAAGCCTCAACTCCAAAACACTAACGAAAAGGGAAATATGGTTTAGGCCCTACCTGATGGCAGTTCATTAAGTGTGGACAATTTGGTCACTTTTCCAATCACTGTCCAAATCCGAGGGAAGTAGAGGGGAATCCCCATCAGCCTCATCCACGACCAAGGTAACAAGGTTTTACTTTTTAAATTATTATGGAACATATTGAAGAGCCAAATAATGTGGTGGTAGGTACTCTTGTTGTTCTCTCAAACATAGCAAGTACTTTGTTTGTTTATGGTTCTAAAAAATCATTTATTTCCTCCAGGTTTGCAATGAATTTATAATCAAACCCTGATTTTCTAAAGGTATAGTAATTATTTAGGACTCCTGGTGGAATTATCCATGAATTGTCGGAGTTAGAAATTACAGTATTTACTTTAGTTAGAACAATATTATCTCAAATATAGTATAAATTCCCATGTTGGAATTTGAAATTATACTAAGAATGGACTAGATCTCAATGAACATATCTCTGATCAAATCCATAATCAAGGAAGTATTAGAAGTATTTAATGGAAAACCTATAGTTATCATCCATGGAGAGATACCTCATCCGGATCTTTGTCTAGAAGAACATCCTATATCCCTTTTATGGAGTTGATTGGTGAAGAAGAATAATGAAATGAGAGTTTAATGATTGAAAGCATCCCCATAATCTCGGAATATGTTGATGTCTTTCTTGAGAAGTTACCTGGACCTCCCCTAGAATGAGAGGTAGTGTACTCTAGTGAACTTATACTTCGATCTCATCTGATATCAAAGACCCCATATATGATGGAAAATGTGGAGTTATTGGAATAAAAGAAACAACTCCAAGATCTTTTGGAAAAAGGGTTTATAAGACCGAGTGTGTCTCCCTGGGGAGCAGGAGTTCTCATTCTGAAGAAGAAGGATGGATCAATGTAGTTATGAATTGATTATAGAGAACTTAATGGGATAAAAGTGATGAACATATACCCTCTTCCCTTAATTAATGACTTATTTGACCAAATTAGTGGGACTAAATTTTTCCCTATGATTGATCATCGATCTTCTTATCATCAATTGAGGTTGAAGAAAGAATATATTCCAAAAACTCCCTTCTGATCAAGATATGTGCATTATGAGTTTATTATTATTCCCTTCAGACAGACTAATGCAGTTGATATTTCTATGCATTTGATGAATGTATTCTTTAAGGACTACCTTGATAATTTTTTTGTAGTTTTTATTGATTATATTCTTATATATACTAAATGTTGAGAGGATTATGAACATTATATAATGGTTATTTTGAAAACTAAACAGAAGGAAAGGATTTTCTTGAATTTTAACAAATATGAATACTGGTTGCAAAAATTTGCATTATTGGGGTAAATTGTAAACAATGAAGGAATAACAGTTGACCCTAAAAAACAAAACTTATAGAGGAGTGGCCTTATCCATAAAAAGTAAATGTTATTCATAGTTTCAATGGATTACTAGGATATTATAGGAGGTTTGTGAAAATCTTTTAATGACATTCTAATCCATTAACCAATTTAACTCAGAAAGGGGTCATGTTCTTCTGGATAATGGAGTGTGAGGAATGTTTCCAAGAGATGAAGAAGAGATTGGTTACTAGACCAGTTTTTACATTTCCATCAAGTGGAGAAGGATTCGTTATTTTTAGTGATGCATCTCAAAAAAGGCATTGGGCACATCCTCATGAAAAATTACATGGTCATTGCTTATGCATCTCCACAGTTGCAGACTCATGAGAAGATCTATCCTACGCATGATCTGGAGCCATTTATAGTTGTTTTTGCTCTGAAGATATGGAGTTACTATCTTTATAGAGGTAAATTTGATATATACACAGACCATCAATGTATAAAGTATATTTTCACACAAAAGTATTTGAACATGAGGCAGAAGATGTTGTTGGATTTTCTCGAAGACTATTATTGTTCTATTCATTATCATCTTGGGAGGGAAAACAAAGTCGCTGATGCATTAAACAAGAAAGACCCACTTGTTTATTCCATGATGAGTATTCAAAGAGATCCATTGATCAAAAATCTAGTAATGCTGGACATGTGAATTATAAGGTAATGGAAATCATCAACCATAACCTGAATGATTTCCCATCCACAATTGTTAGAGAGGATCCTGAAATCATAGAAAGAATATCCTTTGTAAGAGAAGGTGTTTGAGGCTATAAAGGATGAGATGTTTTTTGAGTTTAATATTGATCAAGAAGGAGTACTGAAATTTTGTACAAGACTATGTGTTCCATCTATTCCAAAAATAAAGAATGAACTAATGGATTTTGCTCATTGCTCTACTTTCACTATACATCCTGGAAGAAAAAAAATGTATATGGACCTTCGTGATCAATATTGGTGGGATTATATGAATAGGGAGACTGCTGACTACACTTCAAGGTTCTTGTTAGGTTATCAAGTGAACACAGAGTGAAAAATTCCTAATGGGGTATTGCAACCACTACCCATACCAGCATGGAAGTGGAACAATATCACAATGGACATCGTCACTGGTCTCCCGAGAACATCCATAGGAAACAATGTGATATGGGTTATAGTATAAAATATCACAATGACTTCCCATTTAATCTCAATTCGGGATGATTTTCCTTTTGATCATATTTCAAGGATTTATGAGAATGAAGGGGTAAGGATTCATGGACGTAAACTTTCTATTCTATCAGATCGTGATACAAGTATCTCATCAAAATACTGCTGAAGTCTCCAACATGTTCTGAGAAATGAATTGAATTTCAGTATGGCCATCACCCCTAGAATAATTCACAATCTGAAAGAACTATTCAAACACTCAAATACATGCTGAGAACATGCTCAACAGAAGTTAAAGGTAGATGGGATGAACATCTCCCTTTAGTTGAGTTCTCTTACAAAAATCGCTTCCACTCAAGCATTCAAATGGCACCCTATGAAGCTCGATATGGGAAGAGATGTAGAACACATAAATGTTCGAATAAAGCTGGTGAGGTAAATATTCATGGGCCTCGACTTGTGCAAGTGATGAAAGAAAAATTCTCTACCATCCAAAAACACAGTAAGGCAACTCAGAGTCGGTAAAAGAGCTATGCCGACAATCGTCGAGGGGACTTGGAGTTTGATGTTGGTGACAAAGTCATTCTTCAGATTTCACCTTAAAAGAGTGTCATGAGGTTTGGGAACAAAGGAAAGCTCATCCATAGGTACATTATCCCCAATAAAATCCTTAATCCCATAGGATCAGTGGCTTATCATCTTGCACTTCCTCCAAATATATCACATGTTCATGATATGTTCCACGTATCCCTCCTAAGGATGTACGTACCCGAACCTTCGCATGTACTAATCCCAGAGGAGGTACAACTAGAACATGACCTCTATTATGAGAAGTATCCAGTGGTGATCTTGGATCGTAGATACAGAGTTATACCCAATAGGACGACCCACCTTGTTATGGTGTTGGGGAGGAACCACAAATATGAAGAATCCATGTGGGAAAAAGAGGAGTATATGAAGAATAATTTCTCACACATTTTCTTTTCTGAGGGAATGAGTTAAAATTTCATGGAATAAATTTCATAAGGGGGGAAGAATTTAACGACCTAAACTTGGGAATAAATTTTGTTTCCTAAATTTATTTGTGTTATTTAATTCTAAACAAAACTATATCCTTAATGTAATTAAGTGAAGATAAATAAAAAGATACATTTTATTTTCGACTGTCATATGACCATTTGTCAATATAACCATTGGTTAATATGACAGTTAGAAACAAAACTCTTAATGATTCCATTATTGTTAATAAATACAAGTGATCATTAATAATTAATACGGAATGAAGAGTCGATGTCCTAATCCAGTAGACTCGGGCCGTTTGTAGCCCATCTGTCGGATCTTGCTAAGGAGGATGCATTTGTAAGCATTTTTCTGGATCAATCCCAATCTGAACTATAACCTGTGTATCTTGAATGGAATCACCTAAGGTAGAATTTCAAGTTGATAGAAATCACCACTCGAGAAATGTTGTCCGAGTTTCCCCATGATTGTATCACCATATCACACCTTACACTTAGGTCCCATGCAGGTGTTATAAGGGTCTTTGTAACAATGCCATAGTTTTTTTTGAAATCCTTTAATATAAATAATTTTTTTATATATTATTATGGTAAAATTTTTGATTTTAAAATATCCAGACAAATGTTGGATGAATTAATAGTTTCATATAACTAATGAACTTTGGATAAAAGGGTATTCTAATTTTTTTCATCATTAAATAATTAATAATGTAAAATAAATGTCAAAAAATTGTATTCTAAGGATGTGATCTGTAAGAAATTTAGAGTCTAATAAGATCAACTTCATTTATAGTGAATAGTAACTTATGGATAGTAAGAAAACCTTATGAATATTAATGAATAGTACTTACTAGAAAATCGGCCAAAAAAATAGAATCTTCACCCATGAATGTATAAATATAATGTAGACATCTTAAAAGTGAAAAAATGATCATAGTATAAGTTTTGATATTTTTGTATGTCATAAATATTTTATTTATAATTTTATAAATAATTTAACTATTTAAAATGAAAATGAAATTTCATTAAATGTAATCATAAATTTGTTACTTTATTGTCTTATGTTTATATGATAATTTTATGGGACCTTGATTACTTTCTTAAGGTGTTACACAACAAGATATAGTTTTAGAGATGTTTTTTAATCAATAATTATTTTATTTAAATGTTATATTAAAAATATTTAGAAAATAATTTTCATAAAATGGAGTTCACTTTTTAATTGAGTTCATCGATATTAGTTTAGAGTAAATTTTTGGTATTTTTATGAAATAGCTGAATTTTCGGTGAATAGTAAAAGTATAATTTTGAGTTTTGGGAGTTTAATGACATCATTAATGATGTAATAATGATGTAATAATTCTGGTAGACTTATTAGTAGTAAGATATTCTATGAGGTGTCCCATGTGGCCAATAAAATTGGATAATACGATGGAATATCCCTTGGATTTGCAAATACAACAGATGAGGTGTTTTTTAGAAATTAATAATTTATTCTCTATCTTTTCCAAAAAATACCAAAACATTACCACATTAATTTCATTACTAAATCATTTTAAATTATGATCTGGTCTCTTTACCTCCCAGGGAGTCCTCCCATGATTCCCTCAAGCCTCCCATGGTCCCAACCATCATGCTTTCGAAGTTACTCTAGAAGGTAAGGGAGTGTTTCACCCTCCTCTTTTAAGTCTTGACTTCCTTTATGTCATAACTTATAGTTCTTTTTTTTATTTGGGGATTCTATTTATATATAATTATTAATTTACAAATCATTTTCAAATTATTAATGAACCATTATGCTCTCATCAATTGATTTTCAAAAGTTTTAAGTGACATCGTTAGGCTGCTGAATTTTTCGTAAAAGAAATAACATCTTCTCTTTTCCTTCAAGTTTCCTTTTCATGTGTCATGTCAATAAAATATCCAATTCATGATCTTATTCTGTACCCATATATTATTTTTAATTTTATATGTTTGGATTACCCTTTCCCCTCTCTTTTCAATATTTATTAATTCCATGTTGTATAGCCGTCATTCTGCGGAATTTTTCATCTCGAAACATCTCTCTATTTTTCTCATGAATTATCTGGTTTTATTTTTGTGAATATCAAAATCTATTTTTATTTCAGGAGGTATTCATCAAGACATAAATATTGATCTATATTATTTTTTATTTGATATAATTATTACCCTCACATTCTTTCCAAGGGCTATAAATTACAAAATGATCTTATTTTTATGCACTCTTAAAAACCTCAAATTTTTTAAATGAACCCCATTTCATTTATTCTATATGGGTTATTTATGAAATTTTTGATTATTATATATGTGGATCATATTAAATTAATTACATATTAAGGGTTCACCCTGATAGCACTTCAATGCATTGGGTAATGAATTTAATCTCTACAGATGAAAAGTTTCACGATACCTTGGTGAATAATCGTGATAATTTTTATGAAACATTGGGGATGAAACTTGGTTATATGTTCATGAATGTATAAATAAAATGTTGTAGCCATATATTCATTTTATGACTCGTGTTCTTTTTATTATGATATGCCTCTTTTCCATTGATCATGTGTAATGTTTTTCATCATGTTCTTAATGATATTACAAGTAAACTGATTCCCTTTTTTTCCATAATGTGCCTTTAGCTCATCCATTCCTTTGATATATGTTTCATAGATATGAGATGAATAAATTGTATGAAGTATTAACATATGATGAATCCTTACAAGTGGTTTACAAGAATGTTTTATGTTGTTTTCATGTATTATGTTCTTGATTTCCAAGATAGTAGACTTTAATGATCCTCTGTTTGTAAAATGTGATGAGAAGTTATGTAATAAAAAGGCGGGATGATATACATTGGGCCACCGATGATCTATTTTAAAAGAAGTCCTTTGGATCTCTCCAGTTCTGTATCGATAACTGAATGTCGAATTAGTTGAATATTAACAAAAAGTACACTTCTCCTCTTTTTATGGAATTTTGGATCATCATAACGGGGTGAGGTGCTTCTCAATGATTGATATGTGTTGCGAGTATCACCATGTCATGGTTAGAGAGGTGGTAGTTCCAACAAAATCTTCTCGAAGAAGGAATGACGATTTTGAGTATTTTTCATGCCTTTTAGATGAAAAAAATCTCTAGAATTATTCATAGTGCTCCTAAATAATACATTCCATAAATATCTTAACTTATTTTGTGTTATTCATGGAAAAAATACTATCTATTATGGGAATGAGTAGGATCATATTGGAATTTGAGGATTATGCTATCCACTCTTTAGGATTGTCATCTCTATGCAATGTTTTCGAAGTGCAACTTTTGGATTTGTGAGCTGATGTTTCTGGTTCAGGTTATCTCAAAATTAGTGGTTTTAGTGAAACCTATGACTATTAGTTCTGTGATGTCACTGGATATGTTATATAATGTTTTTAAGATCATGATATTTTTGGGAATGGTAGGGTATTTCTGGTTGGTTTTTTGTGATTTATCTCACCTATAATTATCCATGACTACACTTACCAGTAAATTGGAAATGTTTGAATAGATCATAGAGTGGAAGACATCCTTTGAAGAGATTAAGTGTTGGTTGACCACAACCACTATTTTAATATTTCAATGTCTGTAAAGGGATATGTGGTTTAATATGAGGATTCATGTATGGGTCTTAGGTGTTTGGTGATTTAGGATGACCATGTAGTGGCATTTGGTTCCCACAATCTCTGACAACATTAAAAGAGTTTCCCATCCCATTACATGGAGTTAGAAGTGGTGATACATTCCTTTAGGACCTGGAATCATTATCTTTTGGGGGAGAATTTTTTGTTCCATTCTAATCATAAGATATTATCATATATTTCATCCCATAATGATTGGAATTTGTGGCATCATCATTGGGTTTTGTACCTTCAGGGGTTTGATTTTGATATCATCTACACCCCAAGAAACTTTAATGTGGTTGGAGATGAATTGAGCATAAAAATTATGGTGTATGTGTTGAAGGAACCCAATGATGAGTGGAATTTGATGGGAATTTTTTCTCAGATGCACCTGGAGACAAAGTAACATAGTGGGCGTGTGTTCTTTTCCAATGTTCAGATGACACCTTCCATTATGGAGTTTATTCAGAAATATCAGTCGAATGATGAGTTGTTCTAGCATTATATGATGCTTATAAAATGTGGGGAGGTTTCTTGTGAGTGGTCATTGTATAATGAATGATTTTTGTTCTTCAATAGCCTTATTTTGGTTCATTTGTGGTTATAGAAGTTTTTGATGTAGTAATTCCACTAGTCATAGTTGGTTGTTCATCCTGAACCACCAAGATGTTCTATGATGTGCATTTTTAGTTCTGGTTGTCAGGAATGAGGAAGTACATAGATGTCTGTGCATCACGGTGTCATACATGTACGTACGCTAAATAAAAACTGCAATGGACCTCTAGTTTTCATCATCCACTACACTTTCCTACCTAGAAGTAGGATTAAATCACCATGGAATTCATTGTTATCTTACCTCATAAACCTCAAGGGTGGAATGATATTTTGTTCTTGGTTGATTTTCTGGGAAAATCACCCCATTTCATTCTGATTATGTGTTAATCTAGGGTGGATGTGTTGATTTTACTATATGTCTAGAATACGGTGTGGCTTCATGATGTGTAGTCAATGATTTTTTCAGTTAAGGACCATCATTTTACCACACGGTTTTGGTAAATCCTTCTGAAGATTCTGGGGTTATAGGTTATATTGATCATGACATTCTGCCCTAAAATGTATAATCAGAAAAGGAAGGTGATTTAGATCAAGAAATACATGCTCTGGGAATGTGTTTTGGATTTTTTATTTTATTGGGATATCCATTTGATATTGGTAATTTTTTCATATAGAAGTTACTAATCCTTGATCCGAATAGTCCATTTTGAAGTGTTTCGTGGTCATCCATGTAAGTCACCTTTGTTTTGGGAAGAGGTAGGTGAGACCATGTTGTTGGGACGAGCCTTGTACATGAAACCTGTAATAATGTTAGGTTAATAAGGAAATGTTTCTTGGTGGTTTGGAGTCTCAATAATTCTTATGCTAATTAGAGTCATAAATCTTTCAAATTTTTTTGTGGATGACTGGGTGTTTCTGAATGTGGAACCTCACTTTGGTCATTGTCATATTGGTATATAAGAGAAGATAACAATGAGGTATGTGGGTCCTTTTGAGATTATTAATAGAGTTAGTAAGGTAAAATATTAGTTGGATTTTCCATATAAGTTGACATCAATTCATGATGTGTTCCATGTCTCATAGATGAAAATAAAAAATCTATACCCATCTCAATTTTTGAATAAGAATGAATTTGAGTTAGATCCCAATTTTTCAGTGTTTCAGTGTCCTGTGCAGATTTATGATTCTTAGGAGGAAGTGATCAATGGTAATACCATACAATTGGTGTAAGTGCATTCACAACATGGTAGATATCAGAATGAGATATGGGAGAAGATATCTTGGGTTGAGGAAGAGTATATGTTATTTTCCAATCATTAGAGTGACTTTTCAAATGAGTAAATGATTCATAGTGGAGATTATCTTCACATATGTGATGTTATCTTGAGGTATTACATTACTTATTATTTGACATATATATATTCATTAGTGTAACCAAGATTTTTGTGAAAAAATTGGATTTTTTGCTTGATAACAGGTGGCGCAGAGTTATCCTACAGTTAAGGGAAACCATACACCATCCTCCAGGTAAGTGTGTGGTTGGTTTCCTCCTAGATAGTTGATACTGCTTGGTTTATTCATATATTGGAAAACCATTCACGATATCTATGTAGCATGTTCCCCATGGATAGTGAGGGATGCATGGGTTTTTCATGGTTTATAAAATAGTGTGGGAAAACCATGCGACTTGTTATCCTAGTTATTAAAATGTGGAAAATTACCTTCTTAACATCTACATATTTTACACTAAAACACATATAATATGAACCCTATGGGATTTTAATCCATAATAGATTCCTCTAAACCATCATGGAACAATCGAGCATCAATATTTTGGGTTTTTGGCATGGATTCATTAATGAATCATCATGTAACTATCTTTTCCTTTGGATTATTTCTTCTACTTGGGTTTCTCATCCTCTCCCTTTGGGTTATTCTTTTATAGTATGTTTTTTACCTAGTGAGGGTTATATATTGTATTTTTGGTGGAAATATTGATGGATATGGTTTTATATTTTCTTTATAGGGTCTTGTTATGGTGTGGTTGAGGTTTTTTATTGGTTTCCAAATTTTTTTGTGATTGAGGTTAGTGGCTATATGCTTTTACATTAATATATGTTTTTAATTTGTTTTCTTGGTTGTTTAAAGGAGTTCAATGGATTTGGTGTGTGGTATGATATTTGTTTTCTAAATTTTTTAACATGTATATATAATGAATGTTGGGTTTCTAAAAAAAATTTGTAATGTTTCTTGTGTTCCTTATTATAGTGTTTCTTAAAGTGTTCCATGATTTTTTGAAAGTTGATTAATATGTTTTCAAGGGTATTTCATGGGAAGAACGTGTTGAATGTTTTTTCTCACATAAAATGTATTTTTGAATGTTGGATTCTTATTATTCACCTTAAATGTTGTTTGTGACTTATAAAAGAGATGTGAATCATGTTATAAAGAAGATTTGTTGTGGGTATGATTTTGAAAGGGGATTTTCCCATGTTAATGGTTTGATATCATGTTTTCATATCTTATAGTGATTTCAAATGGTATTTGGAAATAGTGAAAATGGTGCTAAATGAGTATCCAAATGGTTTTAGTGCATGTGAGAAAATAATGTGGTTCAATTTATGAGAAACTGGTGGTTTTCATGTGGGATTTGATCATTAGTTAAATTTGAATTGTGAAAATGGTTATTTAATTTTTGTGTTTATGATGATTGGAATGTGTGTTTGAACATGTAGATTTATTTGACATGTGATATGGAAATTTGAGAACAAAGGGAATCTGGTGTATCTAGGTGGGATAATTAGAATTAGTACATTATTTTAATTAGTATGGGAAAGGATGAAATTATTCTAGCAGGATTGCTGCAACAAAACTAATTAAAAATGTGATATGATCAGATACCCTAAACTATAGGATGTGATCCCTTTTAGTGTCTCGGGCATGGAAAAACTATCATATTTGGATTATTATATGCAGACCAATATACCTTGGGATTTGATCCCCTCTAGCAGATAATGCATGAGAATATTGCTGGTTATTGTTGGTGAATTTTGAACCATGAGGTAGAGGATTAGAGGGTCCCATTTGTGTTAGTAAACATTAGTGATTTCCCATGGTTCCCTCTTGTGACAGGAGAATTTTATGTGATTATTATGTGATGTAGTACTAATCGTCGATATACTATGGGCCTTTTGTATATTGTGGATTATTGCAAGATTATTTTGAGGAATGTTTTCTGTAATTTTTTTAGGAAATGGTTTCCAAGAAATTTTCCATGAAAATGTTTTGCAACGTTTTATGAAAATGTGCATGTTAATTTATCTTATAATTTTATAGAAATAAATCCTTATTTTGGGGTGATATCCAACATGGATTTGGATCACACCCAACACACACCTTTTTTAGTATGTAGAAATTGCAATATGTGACCAAGTAAATAAAGATGTCTCTTGGTGGTGATGGTGGATCCAGTTTCTAGCATTCCACTTATAAGAGGTGTTGGTGGTGGTGGATTGCTGGTGATCACCATCTTTGTGCATGCATGTTTTTTTGGAATGTTTTATTCTCATTTCAATATGGTATTGTTAGTTTTGGTTTAAATTGTAATCTTTTAATATTAAAATGGACGTATCTTTTTTGGTTACGGTTATTGGTTAGGTGATGTTTTATTCTCATGGGTTTTTTATTATTATATACACGGGTGAAATCATTCCAATAGTATATTGTTGACACCCAGGCACATGTTGCTAGCTCGTGGGGATCATGAATGCTCTTTAATCCATGCCACAGTTCTAGTCTTGTGTCAGGTTAGATGGAACATCGACATGGTTCACGATAATATATGTCAATGCTTGAGAAACATAAATTTTTTTGTGTGTTTTTTTAAACATTTATTTATATGTAAATATGATTTTTATCATATTAAGGTATCTATAAACAATAATATTTAGATCTATTTTTGTATAGTAATTAAAATATACAAACAAACATTTTTAGTTTTATATACCTATATAATTGTATGTATGTATGCATGCATGTACTTATATTTATAATTAATTACATAAATTATATTTTCATATAATTTCAATAATATAAATTCACATGATTATATTAATATAGATTTGTATATGTATTTTCATATGTACCTACAAATAATGATATATATTTAACTATGTATAAGTATAACTATATGAATTTATATGCATTGATATATCCATGTGTTAATATTCAAAAATATCATTATGTGTCTGTGTGTTTATAGTTTTTTATATTTGTTCATGATCAATATTTTTTATAGTTATATAAAAATATATGTATTTTTAATGATATTTTAATAAATGTATATACATGCATCTAAATATTAATATATTTACCTACATACCCATAAATATAAATATTCATACATATAAATATATTTGTGTAATTATTTAGAATTATACATTTTATAATATATTTACAAATATAAAAATTTATTAGTGTTTTTTCTATATTCACCATGTAAAACACTGACGTTTTACCTTTTTTTTACATATGCATGTTTATACCAATTTTTATATGTATTTATATTTAATTATGTCTATAAATTAATAAATTTTCACATATGCATATATGTATGTATGAATGTACTAGCAGTTATATATATATATATATGCATATAGGTATAATAATATTTAGATGAATGTATGTAAGTATATTTAAATACATTTATAAATATTAATATTTTTATACCTATAATATTGTGTTTACGTATATATATATATATATTAATATTTACTTATTTATTTCTGTATGTGTGCTTGAATATTAGAGTATTCCTATATTTACAAATATTTATAGGTGTATATACTTATATTTTTATGTATGTATGTCCTTATCCATGTGTGTAATTATATGTTAAAAAATTACATTATTATATTTTTATATAATGGAGATAATATATATTTATGTTTTTGTATTAGTATAAATTTTTGTATGTATGTTTTTCATCCCATATTTAAAAATATGTATTCATGTTTATATGAACGTATATCCTTATATTCATTTCCATGTATAAATGCAACTATTTGTTTATATATATGTATAGATATTTTTTATATGAATATATTTAACACACACATATATATATATATGTAAATAGTCATTATTTGTTATTATATATATATATGTGTTTCTATGATCAATAATATATATATATATATATATTTACATGGTGTGTAAGTAATTATGTACCAATAAATTATATATATATATACATATATATATATGTATGTATATTTATATATTATAATTTTTTTATAAATGTCTATGTGTGCATGATAATTATTTTTTAGATATATTTAATGATATTTTGGTATAAAAAATAATTACTACATTAAATGTATAGAAAAATGTACATTCTAAATTTTATTCATAAAATATATATTATACGTAAAAATATAAATATGTTTATGTGATATATAAATATAAATATATATATATGAATATATATATATATACTTGTAAATAATTATATATTTATGTATATACTTAAATAAATATATTTGAACATATAGTCATTAGTTTTTTTTAAAAAAATAACGATATATAATTTTTTTGTGTTTTTTATTGTATAAAAAAATAACTAGCAAAATGTAAATTTATAGTGAAAACCTATACCGATATATGGAAAAAAATCAAAATAAGGTATCATGTATGGGTCTAGAATTATTCGCATTGATGCAACAACTGCATTGGTTTCGACAGATTGAAATTATGATACAATTTTATTATAGTATAATATATCCAAGATTATTATGGGAAAAATTGAATGGATGATAGATAATATCAATTTGGATTAGCTATGGTCAATGCACTTAATGGAAAATTAGGTATTGCAATATAATTATTTGGAGAGTCAATTCTAGGGTCGGTAGACGAAGTGATTTTGATCCTTCATTTTAAGAATTTTCTACCAAAAATTATGAGTTAATTAGGAGCCTACAATTGTGAATCATGGGTTAAAAAAATTAGATGGTTTATCAATTAGTAGGTTTCCCAAAACATCCCCATTTTATACAGCATGTCACATTCTTCCTCCATCAACCCCAAATCAATTTATCACTTAGAAATTCATTTTGTTCCCATTAAAAATCATTGATCGGATATTTTTTTCTCAAATGGTGTAATAATTTCAATATTTCAGCACAAATGTTATTGGTTCATCGATAAAAATACATCTAGACCAGTATATGATACATTTTTTTTAAAATTTTAAAATTGTCATTTGTTAGTCCAGATTTACAGTGTAAATTTACAATATATCTTTTAAAAAATCATAGTCATTATTGGTTTATAAAAAACAAAATTATTTAAAAATATTACATATATATAATTTTTTTAATATAAATAAGTACACATGACTATATATAAATATATTCAAGTATATAATAACATATATTTATATATATTTATAATTAAATATATAAATATATTACTATCATTATTTACATATATATTTATATAAGAATATGAGACTATATGTATGTACATGCATGCACCAATGAAAATATAAAAGTATTTATAAATACAATTATTTGTTTTAGATAAAAAAATATTTTTATACATGCATGCATATAAAAATCTTACTATCATATATCACATTTACAAATGTATATAAAAAAATAATTATAAACATACATAAATTAATATATCACATAAACATATGTATATATACAATAACATATATTTAATAATACATAGAAAATAAATTATGATTCATATAATTAAGAAATATTTTTTGTGCACTTTATTTTATAAATAAATTTTTATACCAACATATCAATAAATATATCTAACAAACATTGATCATGTACAAATACACATATATTCATCAATTAATATATATATATATATATAATGTATTCTAACATAATTACATACACACGTAAAAAATACATTTTGAACAAAAATACAGACACATATATATAAAAACTCATCGTATGTTTACATATATATATATATATATATATCTGTGTGTGTGTGTGTGTTTATGTATGTTTTAAATATATATCTACATACATACATCAATATATATATATATATATATATATATATATATATTTCCATAGGTATAAGTATACATGAAAAATAATATACTCATATTCATGCATATATATGAAGAAGGATCAGTAGCAGATTAAAAGAATGGTCCTAATAACATATTAAAGAAATGTAAATGTAGAAAAAAACATGGATCATGTTGCACTAAAAGAACATCCATACACAAAAGTGGTAGACAACGCCACCAAAAAAATGGGAGAAGGAAACTCCACATGCATATAGATCTGAAGACATCCAAAAATGCATGTTACATCGACCCAAAATAAATGTCTCATAAACCCATCATAAAAGATGCCACACACAAAAACAGACAAATACCTATGAATAAATACATACCTCAATCACAATGGGAATTCAATTCAATTAATTCTATCAGTGGTAGATATCAATGTTATCCCAATCTATTCTAGCATCCCGAGCATGCGTCATTTCTCCCCCAAGACATTCCTCACACCGAAAGATAGCCTGTAGTGCAACAAGTTCATTCTCAACCTGCATCCAAACTTCTCCAACATCATAGGGCCATCACTACCCGTGATCCAAGGCCATGTACAAAACATGGGAACCATGTCCATATCCTTTCTTCACTCAAGAATGACCCCAACCCATTATGTATGTCATCTTCTACAACAAGACGCCACTCGGATTATGAGAACCATCTTGCCGTAGAATTCCATTATCATCACTGGAGTGAACTCTACCCTAGAAACATTCATTCCAAAGAACCTAATCGCCTACTAGAAACACCATCGCCAGACACTGGGATCTTGAATAACTAGAATCCCAAACAAGATGATGACCATGATCTACACACCCCGCCCACTATCGCCACCATTTTCATGATAGCCTCCATCAAATAGACCCTCCATCACCCATAATCGGCATCAACTGTTGTCCATGATATGGGAACCACCTCACCCAAAAAACATGTCTTCTTTGCATCTGAGATGACCTAATCAGCCTTCCTACACTACCACATAGTTGGCTCATCCATACATATCCTATCCATGAAACAACTCCCATTAGAAAAAAATGGGGCCACCTAGGTCCCTCATCTGAGTTCTATGAATCTTAATCCCTAGCACAGGCTTGCAATATATTTTAATTCCACAATTATCACATGTGGGAGAGGCCTTTGTTAAAACAACATCAGTTGTTGGACAGATACCGGCCAAATTGCCTACTTCAACAATCTTATCTGAAATGGCTATCAGTAACATTACGCTCTTGTGGGAATACAATGGAAAAACATCTCCCTATTCCCATCAACATCCATAGAGGATAGATCATTCTCATGGGTTCCCCATTTATAGAAATCCTCAAATTAATCGCCAAAAAATGATATAGATAAGATCTCCTCTAATGAGAGATTCCATATTCTCTACAGGAATATATACATTAATTCATATATATTAATATGAGCACAAACACATAAATTCAACCATACATTCATATAAATATTAGTATATACATTAATTCATGCATGAATATATATTAATATAATTATTTACATGTATATTAATAATTATTTGCACGATCCCGCCTACTTGCATACAAAAATATAAATATCTATGTGTATAAAATCACAAACATAAAAACATACATATATATAGAAATATGTACCAACATTTATGCATGCATGTGGGTACCATATTTCCATAGACATTTCTACTACGAATCTCTCATTGGATATTTTTCCTACGAATCTCTCATTTACATTAATATATATAAACACTTTCATAAAAGTATATAATTATTTTTTCAGAGGAATTTGATTGTATGTATATGTATCAATATATAATAATATTTATTTTTATTTATGTACACATATTAAAAAATGCTGAAAAATATTTGTAGTTGTATATGCATGTATATATATGTATGATTGAAGACATGCATGTACATATATCTATAAATAATTACATTATTTATATTTTCATATAATTGAAAGAATATATATTTATATACTTATATTAATATAGATTTATATATGTATATACGTGTGCACTTGTAATTTATGAAATGTATTTTACTATCTGTGTATATAGATATATTAATTTGTATGTAAAGATGTATGTATGAGTTTATATATAATTATATTAATATATATGTTTATATGTATCTATGCATGAATGCATGTATGCATGCATGTATGTATATTTTTATGTATGTATGTATGTACATAGGTATGTATGTATATATTCATTGGTTTTTATATATTTGAAATATAAATAATGTTTATAGTTATATAAAATTAAAAATATTAATAATAATATTTTATCACATGAACATACATTCATCTAAATATTATTATATGTACAAAAATACAAATTGATATAAACATGCATGCATAAATTTTCTTAATACAATTACATACAATTACACAAATATATAAATATATAAAAATATACATATTTATAAGTGTATATTAAAGTGTATTTGTACAAACATACGCCAATCTATATTAATATAACTACATAAATGTATATTATTGAAATTATATATGAATATAATTAATGTAATTAATTACATATATAAGTGAATACATGAATGATAACACATACACATGGGTATATACAACAACTAATATTGGATATATTTTAATTCATGTACACATATGCTTCTAAATATTATCACAAATACATACATTCATATACATACAATCATACAAGCATGTAAATATCAGTATATATATATATATATAGACACACACACACAAGCCTGCATCCATGTGTATATATTAAAGTAATTATTTACAAAAATACATATCTATTTGCATAAGAATATATACATTCATACGTACATATATATAAGTTCATACAAATACATACATAAAAACATGTGTACATATAAATATAAGTACCCACATGAATGGAAATATATTAATTCAATTATTTAAAATTTAATATATAAATATAAGAATTAACAAATATCCTATTGGAGATTTCCCAGTGCAGATTGTAACTGGGAATCTCCCATTGGAGATTTACGAGTGCATATGGGCACAATGAATCTCTCATTGGAGACTGCCCAGTGCATATTTTTTGTTTGAATATCCCATGGGATATTTCACATACATAAAAACAAAAATTAATATATATATAAATACCCACATGAATGAATATATATATTAATGTGATTATTCAGTATTTCATATATAAAAAATAGAATGTATGTATATTTTAGAGGATATTTCCTATTGCAAATGGGCAGTGTGAATCTACCATTGGAGATTTCCCAGTGTATATCTCTAGTATCAATATCCCATGAGAGATTTCCCATGGGAGATTTGTAGTATGACACTCCCATCAGATATTTTATTTCTGTGATTTATATATAGTTATATTAATTTATGGATGCATGTATGTATTTGATTTTTTATTTAACAATGTATATGTATAGTTGTAAATAATTGAATAAATAAATTAGGATTCATGTAGATAATTATAATAATATTTTTCTATATACATATTTATATTTATTCAGGTATTCATGTACATTTCACTACTACACATATGGCCTTTTAGAAAATTCTAAATGTTCTTTAATAGCACAAATTTTTTTGTTAATCCTAATGATGAGAAAGGGGGTGTCCCCTTTATCAGTGATAAAAAAGAACTAATGAAGGGGGTCCTTTATATTCACTAAAAAAATTATAAATACCATCTTTTTTAGTGCAAAAAATAGTGTTGATAAATTCTTAGCTTCCTTCCTATGCTATTTGTATAACAATATTCCCAGAAGCAATAACCTGGAATTCCCTTATAATTTCAAACAATTCTATAATTTCTCACTATTATATATATATTTAATTGAAATCATGAATAAAAAAATGTCCAATCTTGGAATATATAAAACTACTATTTACATTTCAATGAATTCTTTATATATAACTAAATTTATAATTTCCCCATAAACAATTCAAAAAATTAATATTTCATCTTTTGACACTGGTAATCTCCTCTAAAATTGTCCCCCCATGGTATCAGTTTATGATGAAATAATATCAACCCATAAAAAATATTCCACCTATATTAGAAAACAAATATTATGTTAGTAATACTATAAATAAATAAATTAAAAATTAATATGAAATAACACATTAATAAAATATCAATATTTAATAAAAATGACACATTTTGAGTTATAACGGTCACATAATGTATTCAATAGATGCGGGGTTGATTTTTACACATTAAAAATTAGTTATGTAACATTTTAATAAAATATCAAATCCATTAAAAATTTTTTTATCAAATTTCAGTATGTCGCTTATTCTTTTACTAAAATTAATGTCAATTTTAAATATGACACATTTGGAGTCATACCGGATAAAAAATTCAATATATTGAGGTGTATTTTATTCATACCTATCACAAATAACATATGGATCATTTTCCTAAAGCATAAAAACAATCTAAATGAATTTTCTCGATTTTCATAATATCATTTTTGTTTTTTATTAAAATATTATTTCAAACTAGGAACACATATTTTGTGATACGTGTTTCATCTTTCATCATTTTTACATGAAACAACATCATACACATAAGAAATTACTTATTAATCTCTATAAAAAATTTTCATGTAAATCATAGTGTGTTTTCGTGGTTTTCAGTGAGTGACACTTTTTGAACTAAAATGTAAATTTTATACTGATAAAAGAAAATGTTGTCAATACTGATTACACCATGGGTAATGTTGACATGAGGTTGACATCTAAATTTTAAAAATGGTTCACAGATCATTTTACTAATGTTTCAAAATAATCTGAATGCATTTGCTCTGTTTTCAGTATGTCACTTGTTGTGTTTAACTAATTTAATGTCAATTATAAATAAAAATTTATAGTTTTATTTATATTTTCCACAACATGAACTGTATTGAAGTTTAGATTACTCATACACATCAAAAATGACTCATGGATCATTTTCATAAAATATCATAAAATACTAATATGTTTTCTTTGATTTTAGTGTGTCACTTGTTTTTTTAATTAAATTAATGTCAATTTTTAATAAAATAGAAACTATGAGTTATACTGAACACACCATGCATTGTATTGAGATGATACTGATTCCTATTTGTCAAAAATATCATATATATCATTTTATTAGATAATAAATACATTCTCAATTTGTATGATCAGTTTTCATTATGATAGATGTGTTTTTTACTATAATTTCGTTTGAAATTAGAACCAAACATTATGTGTCTTACCAATCACATCATGCATTGGTTTGATATGATACAATTTCTTACATGTCAGAAATGAAATATGAATCACTTTCCTAAATTATATATACAATTTGAGTGTGTTTTCATGGTTTTTAGTGCATGACAAATTTTGAACTAAAATGTGAATTTTAAACTGATAAGGGACAATTTTAGTCATACCATTCATACCATGCATAGGATTGAGGTATGGTTAAATTCTACACATGAAAAATATCTAATGCATTATTATTCATAAGTATTAAAACAACATTAATGTGTTTTCTTAGTTTTTAGTAAGTCAATTATGGTTTTTTTCTAAATTTAATGTCAATTTAATATAATTATACACAATTAATGTCATACCAGACACACTATGACTCAAGTTGTGGTTCGGTTGATCTGTACAGATAAAAAATGACTCATGGATCATTTTACTAAAATATAAAATAATCAATATGTGTTTTCTCTATTTTTAGTTTGTAACTTGACCTTTTTATTTAATGTAATGTCAATATAAAATAAAAATAAACAATTTGGGTTACACTGGTCACTTATTTTTTTCTCAATTTTTTGTTGTTCAGTTGCTCTGATTCCAAATAATTTGACATTTATATTTGATAAATAGATATCGTGTCCTATTAGGGTAATATTATTTACATAACATAATTATCCATTCCAGAATAGTTTTATTTTAGTGATTTTGGAAACATGAAAACAAAAATAACTATTCCATAAGAGTCTCCCATTAAGTTATTATATACATGAAACATTTATAGGCATATCATTTAAAAAACCATTATTAATACCCCATGGATATGAAGCATAATAAAGTGATGTCATAGATTCTAAATAAGATTAAAAAAGGGATATATCAATGTTCAGATAAGGACATCCCGATCATAATAAACATACAAGGTGATATTAACATTAGAAATTGATACCTTACATACCATAGATCCTAATCATGGGTCATGGATCAAAGCATGGTACTTCATTAGAACTAAATATTAATGGATAAAAGAATTTTATAAACTAAAAACATACACGTCGAGTCATACCGATCACTCTATGTATTAAATTGAGTTTGTGCTGATTAAGTTGTAGCTGATGACTATACTATTCAAGAACATACTCATGATAGATCTTTTGGGATGTCATACTTTTCATTCAACTAATGGGAGTTCAAATTTTCATTCAACATGTTCTCTCTTTTCTCACGTGTTGATAATAATTTAAACGAATATATTTATTCCTAAAATATCTGTAAAATAATAAATATGTATTATATAAAAAAGATAAAGAAGTTAACATACAAATAGTAGATAAAACGTTGAAAAAATTTATTAATTAAATAATCCATATGAATTCACATTTATACTATCTTGACCCACTCTCTTGTAGTCATTATCTTAGTAATAGCCTCGATGTCTAATCTCTCATGAGAATGAGCATCATTGAAAAACAACAATTTCTCTAACAAATAAACCTAGCTATATAAGAAAATAATTATGATGAAAGTAATACAAAAAATAAGTAAATTAAAAATAAATGTCAAACCAAACACAACTTATATGTAAGTCACATCTTCATTCTAATTGTGTACATTGCTTCATCATTTATTCTTACCATTCGTTTCTGAGAACATCTATATTGGATTGTCAATATATGTATTTTAGATAGCCATAGTAGTGATGAAAAAATATAAATACACAATGGATTATTTACTATTTTAAAAGAAATAACAATTATCCAATAAAATACCCCTTCTATAATGATAGATTTTTCATGGAATATGATCTATCTCATAAATTAACAAACATCATAAGATCAATTTTTTATTCGATTGTTTCAAACATAGAAAAAACTTTGAGAAGAATGGGTAATTTTTTCTGATATGTGTTTGGATAGTGAAATATTATTATATATAGCCTGATACTTGACCATTCATAGTACTTATCTACATTCTCATCCACATCCCCTAGCACCATTTCTTTTTTTCCCTATAATGTTTCACCTCCCATATAATAATAGTATACTCCTTAAAGTTTAATATAACTTATATTACATGATGATTATTTATAAAATGTTGCATTTACTGTATTAAAAATAGACCAATTCAACCATGTGTTTATGGTTTATCAGATATCCATGCATTGAATCCAGGAAATAAATCTTTGGAAAATCCAAATTTACTATAATGAGCATCCAATTCTGCCTAGAAACACAGAAAGGAATATGTAATGAATGAAATAAAAATATATTTTACATGATTAAATTTTATAGTTTTACCCATAAATCATTTTTATTAAATTGATTTTGGCTTCTAAAATTTTTAGCCCGAAACATTTGATCATACATGCCACTATTTCTTTTTTTGTATCATTTTTAACATATTATATATATGATATGTGAGGAATAACGTGTCCAAACATTCATTCATGTGAATATACCTTCAATTGTTTTTTATCTATGCACCTTCCAAAAATACTAAATGTATTTTTTTTTAATTTACACAATATATCAGCTTTTGGAATATCAAATACTGAATGCATACATCATCTATACATTTAAAATTGAGCCACCCAACGAATCATTGTATACTATTTCACTTACACTCTCAACACCGATTAGTTCATGATCTTTCTATTTTTACATATTTTATTCAAAATAAAATATGTGATTTACACCATTTTTCATAATTGTATCCACATGAACCCTCAATGATAGTAAATTTAGATATAAAATGTGAAGGGTAATTGTTTGTTCACTATATCTCATCCATTGTATGGTCATTCATTTAGATGTTTTTGAGGTACTCTTTCCTTTCATCCCCTTATTTTTGTCTTTCTGTAATTCCATTCATAAGCTCAAAATCTTTTTCAATAATTATTAATGTTTCTTCTTGAAAAGTAAATTGGATAAAAGTACATCCTTACCGACATGTATTTTTACAAGATGTGATGTTCATGTTATAAATGTTCCAATTTCCTTTTCAACCATATAAATACATTCCTCATGAGTTGGAACAGATAGATCTACACTGCGATCATGTGATACATTGATCAATACTCACATATATCCAATTGGAAGTGGTTTGGCATATCATGTTGTTTTGAATATTGAAAACTGTAGCCCTTTCTACTAGGTGATTGGTCTGTGTTTCTAGATATCAATCATAGTCATTATGACCCTATAGAATATCATTACATCAATGGTATCAATGTTTGTATTATTCCCATTTTATGCAAAAATCTATTAGAACATTCCTTACATCTTCTAAGACTTCTCTTTTAGGAGAATATATTTCCCCATAGTTGATTCGTGTGGGATAGGATCTCCACATGATGGCTATTTTTGAGTTTCTTCTTTTATATTCCTCTCCACCATTAATGTTTCCATCATATATCTCTACCATTGGAATTATCCTTCAAGGGTAGATATTCATTTCCTAATCTATTTTATTAATTCACTTTGATATTCCACTTTTTTCCCTCAAAATATGATCTTGGTGTCACCCCAAAACACGCACCTTTGACGCAACTAAAAAATTCTAGATGCTTCAAGGACATCGATAGTTTGTGTTCATTCGGAACCGGTTTTTTATTTCAATGACTACATCAGAAATAAAATATAATAAAATAATTCATTGTTTTTATGTAAAATTTATTTAACGAAATATTTTTTTTATGAAATACATAACCTTGTTTCCCAGAATTTTTTTTCATCTATTTTCATCCCATCTTTATTTAAACATACCTCCTTCCATAGAACATGGAAAATAGTTAGAAGAGGCTTTGGATTCCAAGTAATCTATCTTCATGTAAACAAACTTACACAATTATGGTGTTGTTCCATGTCAAGTAAATGTATTACAGTAGATTTGGAATACACACAATTTTTTTCTAGTGAATCGTACCACATTATTACATTATGGTAGTGGTATACTGGTTTTGCTGCTCATTCTATATTTCCAAAACATAGTTGTTGTTTCATAAATAAAATAATATCATTCAATTTAATGAATAAACATATTTTAGAACAACATATTACTAGACACAATATACCTAAAAAGGTACATATGCACGATGGATAGTAAACATATCCCACACTTATTGGTTAGCAGGTGTACATAGATAACTTGTGGATGTGGGTTTCTTTACCCTTCATCATATTTAATTTGATGCCATATTATAATTGGGGCAAATCATATGTGAATACATCTAGCAATAATTAATACATATTTTTCGTGGGATACATCTACTATAAGTGGACTCTATAATGGATGATTAATATTATGTCAATGATTCATTATTTTACTTTTTAGTAAAATAATGAAATGATATCATAATGTAACCGTAATCTATTCCCACATCAGCGTCGTCAGTCTGGGCACAACATGGGGCCACCAATCAACATCAATTAGCATGCATTACTGAGTGACGATTCCAAAATTAATGTTAAACATGGCCTTATGGGTGTTAACACGATGACCCCACACAATCCATCCCCCATTTATTTTGATGCCTTTGAATATCACCTTAATGATTTTTGCTAACACCATCAAACTATTGAGTACTTGTTTTTTCAATGATGTTGGTCCTTTGTCACCAACCATTTCCCTAGAATCAAAATCAGCAATATGTTCCTCTGGATTGGTTGCATCTGAATGTTCTTATGGTCATTGTACCTCTCCAGTGGGAGAAATAGTAGGTTGATAAACCTGTTTTTCCTCATAAATGGGATCACCAACATGTGCATAGGGCCATTCATCTATTCAACAAGCATCAGTAGGTTGAGTGCCCTATTTTTCTTCATAATTGGAAGAAGAATCATGTACAGAAGTCATTATCTTCTGAACATGATTAATATTAAGTTTAGAGTACATAAATGATGAAGAAAATAGATAATAAAATGATGTATATTACAAAAAAATGTAACCTGATTATTGAACACACTTTTCCATTTTTAAGGATAAAGGGAATTTAACACTCTATAAATGATCCAAATCATTTCAGTGTGGTCAGATTTGACATAATAATGGTCATCTATTTTTAGAACAATGTGAAATGATTACGATTCCCCAATGAAAGGGTTATCCCTGGTTAAATTTTCATCTAATCCTTCAATGGTTTTGGTCGTTAATTGAGAAATTGTCCACTTTTGGTTTACAATATCTGCAACATAAAATACATAAAATTCCTGTAATTCTAGTATAAATGCATAATCCATGTACCGTTATTTTCTAAAATAATCTTTCAAGAATCCCAATCATCTATTTTAAAAATTGGTATGTTTATCATCCAATATGAATTGAAAAATAGGTACATGGAAGGTTGTGTAATACAACCCCCATATTTTTTTTTCTACCAATTTATGAAATATTCACATAAATTTGATTTATCTCCTTAGTACAAGAAGCATCCATTAATTTAGCCAAGACTATAACACAACTATTCTGCATGGTTCTATCTTTATCATGCTCATTTTTATAGAACATATAACAATTAATTACATAACCATTGTATGATAATTCATACACACATGGTTTTTTGGTTGTCTATTGAATTAATTTTATAATTGAATCAAGATATTCATATGAATCCTTAAAAATATTTTCCCGATAACATCTTAAAAATTGATGATTATGCACATTTGATATCCATCATTTATCCTTTTATGGATTAAGATGACTAAGAATTTTTTTGTGGGTTTTCACATATGGGAAAACATCCAAAAAATTATTAAAAACATAATGGTGGACCAACTTTCGATATGTAATATTGATTCTGATGACATCCCTTTTAGAAAATATCTCACCCACAAGCCGCCCAACGAATCATTATATCAATGAATGCTGACAGACAGAGCATTTCAAATTCAAATAATACGATGTAAATTTCTCATTCTATTGTAGGAAATTTGACCAGTTCTATAACTTTTCTACATATAAGTTTGAATAAGAAACCGATCATGGTTAATGTATGATGGACATTCTTCGTAAAATTGAATGGAAGCGCTATAGGCATTAGATCTTTCATCGAAACATTGAAGTCGTGAGATTTCAGACCCTTTTACCATAAACTTATAATTAACATTATGATCATGATATTTGATGAATACCCCTATGGAACCATTACATCATTAAAATGGTTTCAAAACTGATATCTCTCCTTCCTTGAATGAGTGTAATCAGTTTGAATATGAAATTCTCATTTTCACCCTTTACTAGCACCAACTTTTCTCCTATTCAAATGTCGACTATGTCCAACCTAGCGTTAATTCCAACATTTTTTTCTAGGTGCATTTAATAATGTGTCTATGAAATTAACATATATATTTTTTCCAACATATATAAAATTAGGAAAATATTTTATGTATAGTCAATTCTACAATGGTAATTAAAACAATAATGATCTCTTTTTCCTACCAGGTTTTATAATTATTTCCATACTGGTTTACCAAAACCAGTGTCTAAATATTTTTCTTACTCAAACTATTAATTAATTGATAGTTTACATGGTGGTATATGATATTCAAAACCTACAAAAAGTGTTATAATCCATGATCTGTACTTATTTCATCGATGGTGAAATCTTTGATGTCTTTGAAACAATGTTCTCGATTAATGTTTCAAACTAATTTATTGTGTACCTTATTTGCAGATGGGAGACCCTTGAGTTCCTTTCATTCTATAGCCTAAAAATTTTAATAATCATGAATGTCATTTATTTTCTTATAAAACATGGCTCACAACATGAAATTGTGATTTTGTTATGTAGAGTACAACGTAACACCTGAATCCCACAATAATTTCAAATTCTTGATCAATATATCCAAATAAAAATAAATATCATTACTCAGTTGTTTTGGTTATGATATAATCATTGATAACATGATGTCTTTCCATTTCATGAATATCTACATTCAAATGATTTAATTTACCTACATAATCGGCCATATACTGTGAGTTTTTTTAAAACCAAATGAAATCACTCAATCTGTAGATAATGCAAGATGACGTTGTCTCAGCTCGTTTCAAAATTTCGCAAACACATGATCAATTATATTCAACATTGAATGGTATGATGGGTGAAAAACATTCCCATATTTATTTCGTGAGTCTACATGCCACATAATGTTTTTTGGATGTCTTCTCACATCTATATTGGATCTTAAACCTTTGAATGATTGTAAATCAGCATACATATTTGGTAGGACCATATTCACATATCTTGTATCGAGTATCACCACACATTGGGAATTATATATGTGGTTTTTGGTACTTGAAAAATAGAATATAGTCATTCATGCAAGTGTGCATTCTTTTGGAGATAATATCCATCAATCGTATCATTTGTTTTGTGTGTTTTGTTCTACAAGAGACCTCATTATCTTATAGGAGCATGTCATTAAAGGGAACATGTAATTCCTTAAAACTAGTATCACTTGATATGTTTCCTTCTATAAAATTATTATTTTTTAATATGTATGATTTTTTTTATTTTTAGTGAATCCATTATACAATTATATCTTTCCACAACTCAATAACTTCTTGAACAATTGTTGTTAATCACGAAGTTCATTGTCAACTATCGTTGTCATTTCCTCAATACAATCTTCATCATCATTCACATCTATAATCACATCATTTATATTGTCTTCTTCATTTTCCTCACTTGTAAAAATATTATATGATCTGTAAAACAAAGTGATATCCCAACCATAAGCTAGATTTTATTTTTCCCCATGATTATTCCAAATTTTATAACATTGATAAATTCTGTGATAAATCAAGTGTTCTTCCAACATCTCTGGACTAACATTTCCAAAATAACAGTTGTGGAAACCTATAAAAAGGATTTGAAAAGGGTCATATTCATGACCTTTTTTATACTTGATATACTCTTTCACACCATCTTCATACACTTTTTCCATGTGATTAGAATCCATCCATTAATTATTGATATCTATCTTATTTTATTGAGTGATATTAATATTTTAAAAAATAAATACACAAAAGGGGAATTCCAAATATGGAAAAATAAAAATTTTATGGATAGTTATTATTTCATCTCATTGTCTAGGACCCATACCAATAGAAGTTAGCAACAAATCCATTTGAAAAATATTTATAAATCTAGAAATGAAATTCCATTCCAAGTTATTAAATAAATTTAAATCTATTTAAAAGATAAAAATTTCATGTTGAACTCATATAATTTTTTTAAAAACATTTCAAAACACATGAAATATTTTAAAAAATAAAAATAGGCATTTTTACAAAGACATAAATCTCAATAGAAGAACATTGAAAATTATACATTAAGAAAAAATAACAATTTTTAAAATATAATGGTATAAATGGTTTATCATGTCTCTAATGAATAAATACTGTGAACCCTATATTATACTCACATAATACTACTGAGTAGTGAATAAGTAATAGATAGTGAGATATGTTTCACTCAACTATGATACATTGGAACATAAATTAACATATGTTCAATGTGGGAAACCATTTCCCACATAATGTTTGAATCATTAACTAACTATGCTTCATCGTTCCCATATAGTTCATTAGAAAAAAAATTCCCCTTCTTGAGGATATGCATTAGATAAATGTTAATGGACTATAGGTACTCAAACCTTCTCCATAATCAATGGTTCATTTCTCTTTGTTATTACATATATTTCAAAACCATTTTAATATATTAAAAAAATATATCTCCCTAAAAATAATAAAAATAAAACCATAGAGAATGTATCAATATTTCCAAATTTAGGAAAGGATTTTAGAAGTTTCACTTATGTCTCCTTAACTATCTAGCCCCATAAGCAACCACATGAACATCATGGATTGGAACTGTTCAAATCATGACTCTTGATACAACACAATATAAGCCATACTCAATACCCAACTCATTTATCATTATGATTGGTGTTTTCATCAATTTCCACTAAGATATTTGAAGTATATCTCAGGAAAATCTAAGCAGAAGATCCATCCCACATTCTTGGATAATGCCTTCTTAATGATTCAAATCAAGAACAATCATGGTCAACCCTCTAGTAATAACTATAAATTTCAAGAAATTTCCATAGTGTTTGAATGATTCATTTTCTAATCTCAAATCTCATTATGGTGGGTCTTCAATACTGGATTGTATCATAGAGTAATCCTATATATGGATTTGGGTTTTTGGGTGATGCATCGATAAGGACACCATAACGAGGGAATCAGTTGGTGAGCCTGATTAATCATCACCATGAACTTGACAAACCAAATATATTGGTTATTGGATGCTTCATCTAGGAGGTGAAACATATGGATTGTCATATCATCAATTATATAAATATAAACATAGAATAAGGAAGACTTATTCCAATGATCAATGCCCAATGTTATGATTCTATTCTAAAGTTGCATTGTTTTCCAATGATTGGATTTGGATTTGAGTGGGTATCTACACCCTAGAGGTGTTTTTGGAATGGACTAGGGTTGGAACTAAAAGGTGAACCAAAAAAATACATATTTTTATTTTTATTTATAAAATTATATGTATAATTAATAAATAAATATTTATTCTTAATAATAAAAATGAATAAATATATATTTATTTATATTTAATTATTTAATAAATATATATTTATATATAATTAGAATGTTATAATAAATATATTTATTATATTTATAATTAAGTCCAATTAATATATTTTTTATATTTTTATAATTATTTAAATATATCTATATTTATTTAGAATTTTATTTGTATATATCTATTATAATTTAATAATTATTTAATAACTAGATAATAAAATATATATATTTAAATAGTGACTAGGGTTTATCCAATGGAATGATGGGTGAGATACCATATTAATCAGCTCTGACTAGGTGGACCATCTCAATTGAGAGCTATTGTGGATGGAGAACCAAATACCATGTTTCTTGTTACAATATTTATACTCACTCATTAATATATCCTACCCAACTTCATTGCATCATCTGGACATGAAGTGCCAACATAGCATGTTTCCCATCATCTTAGTAGCTCCACTAGACATAAACCACAATAGCAGCCATTTGATGGACTTGTGGAGGAGATTCCTCATATGCATGGGTGAAACTAATAGGGTTTCTTGTATATCCAATGAAAAACTTATACCCCATATGAACATTCCATCTACTACAGCTATTACTTATTTTGGAGTTAGTTTCCTAAGGGGTGAGACATGTGACTGCTTGTTCGAATTGAAATTAAATTCAGCCCATGTCACCCTCACTTTAACGGACCTCCTAGTGAGTTAGTGGAAAAAGTATTTTATATAGAACTTCATCACAATTGAGAAGTGTTACCCGAGATTCTTCAACACCGATTTTACCTCCCATTCAACCATATTGGGCATAATTATCCACAAAGTCAAAGACTCCTAGCTACTGTGTGAGGATGGAATCATCATAAACCCATTTGGGGAAAAAAGTCATTGTTTTCCTCTTAAAAAATTCCAAAAAATACATGATATAGGGGGATTTACCTTACAATTGTTTGTGCCAAGATCTTAAAAAATAATGGAGTTGAAGGTGGCCTATGTGGCTAGCTTCCCACATTAATAGCTATTGGGAAAGTCCTTGGGCATTGGTTTACAAATAGTTCTTTTTTATACTCTTCCATATATTCAGTGTCATTATTATGCTACTAGTACTTTTTTATGTTGTCTTGGATTGTGATATAAATTGTTCCTTTTTATGTGAAGATGTCATAAGTCTATATTTAGGATGGTGATTCATTTTCCAAACCCTTCATTATGACCAAACTTCTGGTCCCAACTACTGAAATTTGATAATGCACTATATACGGTAGTGATCTATTTCAATTATCACTACGACAAAATTGCAAAAATTCAACCCTACATTTTATTGGTCCTAAATAACGCTCATAGTGAGTGTTTATATCGATCCTCCTCCATTTTAATTTTTTCTTCTATTTTAATAGATGATCGGAGGATTCTACATCATACAAAACCTTTATGAAATGTTTAAATTATTATAAAAATTATTATAAATGTTTTTTATAATTATAATTTAAATAATATATATATGTAAATAAATAAATATATATCTATTGAGTAAAAAATATAAATATATATGTATATATATAAACATCTAAAAAATAAAATATATATATATATATAATATATTCATTTTGATTTCAGAAGTATTTATATTTATATTTATATTTATGACTGTAAATATTTATGTATATGTATTTATAATTATAATTATCAATATATAAATTTATAATTTTTTTTATATATATAATATATTTATTTATTATAATTTTATAATTAGAAATAAATTATTAATATTAGTTCTTTAACAACACTAAAATGGTGCTGATATAAGCATTTTGAGATTTTATTAATGGAACCATAACAGAACAACTTGCCATTCGACTCTCAGAATTTCACGGAAATCAACATTTGACTCTGCCACTGTATTTTCCTTTGCCTCTACTACCCCTACCTCCACCTCCTCCACCCTCTCCTCTTCAGACACCACTATCTCCACAACACCCACCTTCACCACTGATACCCCCACCTCTACTGCCCCTACATCTACTGTCCCTACCACCACCTCTAACTACACAACCCCTTACTCTGCCTCCACATTCGCCGCCTCTGCTGCCCCATTATCCATAGCCCCTTACTCCACATCCCTTGCTTCCGCATCCACTCCCCCACTTCCCCCATCCCCGATGCTACCAATATCATTTCCCCCCACAAACGTCATTTCTAACCTAGTTTCCCCATCCGTTTCCCCCACCATCCCTTCCACTAGACCATAACATCTAAATAGTATAAATTATTTGTTCATTTAGAAATTATTTTTGTATAGAGATTTATATTATTTCAGATTTTTCACTTTTTGTTAACATTCTTTTCTCATGGATGTGTTTTTTTTCTTCCATGTTTTACTATATTTGTTTATAATGATATTATGAGATAAGTGGTTTTACTTGATTCCAACATGATTTGTTAGACCTTTTGAGAATTGAGGTAGGTTGGGTTGCAAACCAACACACATTATTATGGAATACAATGGAGCATTGTACGATTGGCATTGGGATTTGAGAGTAGAACATCTCAGAGAATGTGGTTGTGGGGGGGGGGGGGGTTATAATTATTTTTACTATACAAGTATCAAATTATAGGGGAGGGTGTGGATCATTAGTTAACATAATAGGTATTTATTGGTTCTACTTTAAAATCACTCGAGCATTAGTATACTTTTATCACATTTACACGTGGGAACATAAGAATTATCCTACTAATTATAAATTTTATGATAACCCCTATTTATATTATAGGTGGTAATAATGTGTTTAGTGACTATAATAGATAGGGATAGTTTGCAGTTGGATTCATTATTTGGAGGTACTAGTTAGATGTTGTTCGGGATTTTTTACATTATAGATTATTTGTATAAAATGACATGCATTATTGAATTATTCTATTAATATCTATCATTTTCGTAAATAAATACCTTAATTATACTAACATATACTATTTTATGAACAAAAAAAATGAAAAAACCATCATTTTCTAATAATCACACATTATATGAATAGTTTATGGATATTCTTAGAGTCCTCCAAAAAATTGGAAATTATAACCATTATTCTTTAATGACACAGTATGTGATGTTCTCTATCTGATTTCATCACATTAGTCCGAGAACATCAATGTATATCCATATGTTTTCATTGATATAAAATAATATGAATGTATTAGATAGGATCTATTTCTTAGTTTTTTCCCTACTTTAAATTTTTTTATTCTAATACATATTAGATAAATTTGAATATGTGGCCATTGTGTTTTATCATTGAATGAAAAAAATTGTATTATTTTGGTGAATAAAACTCTGAATATCATAATAGAGTATCCCATCCCCCTAGAATATGTTAAGAACCACAACTAATTATCTTAAAAAAATAAACTCATTTTCCACATTAATTGCATCCACAAATTTAGTTTCCATATTTGAAAAATTAACTACTAGTAACAGCTAATACACCCAACTAACCATTTTAACTATCTAGGATGACACTAATATAATTGATCTCTTTTAGTTATATGAATATCTAATAATGTTTGTGTCTAGGAACCTATATAGAAAATAATCATCCAAAAAATACATAGATGTATCCTTCAATACCGTTAAGTATTTGATGATTTTTAAAGCCTCTTAGGGTTCCCATCCCAGATTTGACATGAGTGACACAAAAATCCCACTACAAAGGTATTATATGACTTTTTAAAAATCATCATGTACATCATAATTCTAACGGTTGATGATAATAGAATATTTTCCTTATTAGGAATCTCATATTTCATTCTCAATACCTACAATTCCTATAATATATTGTTTCCAACACATGGATATGAGACATGATTATATATAGTCATCCAAAATATTATGATTATTTTTTGGATGTATTCATTCTAAGATATATGTAGTGTTCTTGCCTTCAAATCTCTCACAATTCACATTCCCAAAATAATACGGAAAATTCCATGATAATTCATCTTGAACCATTTAGAAATGTCTTGTTTTTAAATTATAATCGTTATCAACCCTGATACAGAAACTAATAGGTCACCCACTTATAAAAGAAGCATGATGTTACTTCATTCATCCCATACCTTCTATTAATAATAATGATATTCATTTCTTTAAGTGAATCCATCTTCAACCAAGAAACCTCAATCCTTTAGTTATATTATCAAGGATTATAATTCAATCCATACAAGAATTACACAATTATACATATCACATCCCCATTCCGATATTCCTCATATCCTTTCGGTTCATCATATATATCATTTACATGATTTCATATCTTTGGCCTCGCCTTATATTTCACTTTTATATTTTTTTCCCAAGTCATTTAAACTTTAATAGTGCATTATATACTAATTCCAGAATTTAAGTCTATATTATCATATTTTAGTACATAAAATATTATTTTTGTTTGAAAAACAATATTCTAAAATGGAAAAAGAGATTTGATTGAGTGAGTTGATTTTAAAATGAAACTTTCAAGGTTATAGAAAATATTTTAATTGATGTGAAATGTATTAAATATGGTTTCTCTTATCTTTTCATTATTACATGGAATTTTTTGTATTGAAATAACAATGGGATTTTTATAGATTAATTAATTTTTTAATCTATGTTTGAATAATTCATCATAAGAAGTATTTTATTTAATTTGAAACGTTTGATATGTGGTTATTTTTATTATGAACAATTAGAGAACATTTTTGGAAATTTTTGAAATGATATAACATTAAAAATACAGATTTTATTTTTTATAATTTATATTTTTTTTCAAAGTGTGAATGTTTTTGGAAATAGTGTATTGATGAAATTTGATTATTTTAAATAAGGTTTTCTATTTTAAAAAGAAAGTTGTGTAATTGGTGATCTTTTTAATTATATTTCAACTATGATTCTATAAATGGTTTTCAACAGACATATGAGATACTGTTTTTCCATAATCATTTAAGATTATATTTTTATTGAATTAGGAAAACCATTATACTATATAGAGAATAAATCTATATTGATAATAACTCAATGACAAGGTTATGTAACTAACTCTATAAAATCCATAATATATCCATAATGACCTCACTCTTGCATAAGTTGAATAAATTTTTAACACCATTGGAACTATTAAAACTAATATTCATCTAACACCACCTTAATGGTTTAAATTTATAGAGTCAACTATAATTAAGTCTTATTTTAGGTTTGGTGTTAGATTCTAAGGGGATGAGTCTCAAAAAAAATTCAATAATAACTATCATTCAAACATTTTGGGCACATTATTTGAAAGACCCCTTTTATTCTTTTATTTTGTTAGATATTTATATTACCGAATCAAATAGGATGGATATGAATAATGAATGGATGAATTCCAATAATCAAGAAAACTATTATGAAAATGGATTTAAAGTGTCAATCAAGTTTGTAAAAGATCAAGTGTATGACCATTCTCAACTCCTTTGTTTGTGTTTACATAGATGTTATAAAAAAGTCCTTGGGGGTTGGAAGAACACTTGACTAATCATGGAATAGATCGATGTTAAAAATGAGTGAATAAACACGAGGAAATGGAAAATGTAGGTAGTGACTAGGATTACACTTCTTTTTATGGATCATCTTATATGATTAAAAGTGTGTAAAATGGGGAAGATAGAATATAAGATCAGATTAAATATGAGAATGAAAACAAATACCATATTTAGAAAATGAGAATGACAACTGAAGATGGACATTGTGATTACCCAAATTTCATGCGGAAATTAATGAGTTATACAAAGACAACACTATATAGTGGTAGCAATAAATAGATTTCATTGTGAGCCGTTCTAGAACTATTTAATTAGAAATAATGAAATCGATGTAGTAATGAGAGTTTTATGAAATTAGTGGCTCTCTTGAATGACATGAATCCAATAGATAGTGGTCCCCCGATCAAAACATACGATGAAAAAAACTACAATGCTCCATGTTTATGATCTTTGAAAGAATACAGGCTTTCTCAAATGACTATATACCGTTTTACAAGTACCAAAAATCACATAGAAAATCCATAATGTGTGGTGAATATTGATATAATAAATTTGTATCTCATCCAATAACTGCTTTATGGTACATTTCAATCATTCCAATGTTTAGCTTCCTATGTATAAGTGAGGAGACTTCATGACAATTAACGTGGCACATATAAATGATATAAATATGGGAAACTATGTGACCTGGAATACTCTCTTTAGTGGAATGGAATTTATCATGAGTATCTATAATTTAGAAACAATCCCAGAAATCATTTTTTTGAATTACCTATATATTTAGTGAATACTTTTGGATTTCTAAGTAGATTTCATAGTAAATGGATGATTAGGTTGGTAAATTATAACATTCCATAGTTGTAATTATTTTAATGAAAATATATAATTTTATATTTCCTTTTATCATTAACAAAACAATGGAGTAATTATATTTAGGTATATTATAATCCATTGTACGGAGATTTGAAAATATTGTGGGATTCATGTGTTACATTGTATAATGATTATAGAAATGAAGATTTCATGTTGAGATCCATGATTTATGGGAAAATAAAATTATTTACTTATTATTGACATTTGCTAGGATATATCATTAATGTAACTCAAGGGTGTCCCATTTGTGAAAATTTTACATAGTCAATTTGGTTTAAATATTAATTGAAAACCATGTTTCTGGTACATTGATGATTTCTACCCTGATGACATATGTATGGATTTTGGACGACATTGTTCGATGGAATTTCATTATAACATACAAAAATGTATCCACTAAGAGGTGATAAATAATTTTATAAAGTAAGTGGTGTGGACACTTCTTCTAGTAAAATATTTTCGAAATACATTATAAAAATCGGTTTGAGAAATATATTTGTTTTTTTATTACCATATTAATATTGTTCGTATGTCAGACATTTTCTTAATGTTACGTGTGATGAAAAAATGTATCAAATAGTGTTATCAGAATGTTTCTAAATGAAACTGGATAAACAAATGATGGAATTATGGTTAGGTTGGAAATAGTTGACATGAAAATATTAGAAGAGTTGGCGCTAGTGAATTGTGAGAATTGATCTTTTCTTCCTCCAGCTGCTTACACTATTTCCGGGATGGAAAGATATTAGTTTTCATCTTCTTGAATGACATAAAATCTCATGACCCCTAATAATGTTCCTCATAATTTAAAAAAGTACTATTTATTATTTAATTCTATATGTAGAATTTTTATAGACATCAAAAAATAATGAGTCTAGAAACAAAAAATTCCATCATATTTTCTGAAATGGAAATGTTCTTCCTGCCAACATTATTTGATATGAGAGCTCATTTAATGGTTCACTTAGTGAATGGTATTTTACTATGTGTCATATATAAAAAAGATGGATATTCCCCACAGATGCATATATGAAAATGTTGAAAGGTTATTTTAAAATTCGAAGTCGGCCAGAGGGCTGTATTACAGAGTTATATCTTGTTGAGGTAGCCAATGAATTTTGAACCGAATATATATCTGGTGTAGAAAGAACTGGTCTACCAAAATCTCTACACATTGGGCGGCTTGCAGGATAAGGAATTTCTGAAAGAGATGTTGTCAGAAACAATATTACAGATCCAGACCAGGAAAAACATTATGTTTTTTCATAATAGTTTGTAGGTATCACCATATTTTTTAACCCAAAGAAAAAATCTTATGCATTTGAATCCATCAAGGGATGATATATGGACACCAAAGGTTCATAATGAGGATTTTAATGGATGGTTTTGGGACCATATTTTTATGGGGATAGTTGAATATTTTGATTCAATTTGAAAATAAATTTGATAGAAAGATGGAGGACCAATTTGTGTATGAATTATCCTACGATGGTTATGTAATTAATGGTCATATGTTCTATAAAAATGAGCATGATTATGAAAATACCATAAAAAATAAAAAATTACCCTCCTAGATTATGCGATGAATATTTATAGTATGAAGAAAAAATAATGAAATTTATGAAAATATGTAAGACATCAGAATCATAAAAAAAATATGGGAGATGGATTTTACAACATTCCATGTGCCGATTTTTAAATGCAAGTGTGTTGATAACTGGAGTTATGTTAAAGTAGATTAATTGGGATTCATATATGTTAATTTTAGTAAGGTAGTGTACAATGAAAACCCATTTATTATGACATCCAATAGTGTAAAAGCATTTTATTTTATAGATACAGGAAACTATGATTTGATTATTATTCGGTTATCAACCAAATCTACTAAGGGTGAGAAGAAAAATCAACTGAGTATAAATGTTTGTTTGGACGTCTCAATCATTTCACAATGATCCTAATGTATAAAATGTAATGTGTTTTACAAAATACAATAATGAAGTGATATGGATCATTGATAGAGGGGTATAATCCCTTTATCCTTTATAATAGAAAAAGAGAGTTAAAAAATTAGTTTACATAATTTTATAATATAAATCATGTTACCTCATGTTATTATATGGTTTATACTACATTTATATACTCTAAATTAAATGTTATCTCCCATTTAATGATAATGAATTCCACACATTTTAGTGATCCTAATCCAAAGGAACACTAGGTATCTAAACCTACTACGTTTTTGCTTTGCTGAAGAACGACCTTCTACACATGCTGGTGCTCCCATTCCCAAGGAAAAATATGTTTCTCAGCCTGATTCTTCCCCAATTATAGAGGTAAATCGACCATCTATGCATGATGATGTTACCATTATAAAAGAACATATTGATGATGGTGATTCAAGGGAAATTTTAGGAAACAAAGAATAGAAAACGTTGAAAAAGTAGGAGCATCATAGTTTGAAGGTGTTAGAAAATATCATTAAGGTGAATGTCAAATGCATCAAATTCACGGTTGGATGGAATGTGTAGGGACAACATATTAACCACAACAAGTACATGTTCAGTAGTTACATTAGAATAATCACTCGACAACTCATGCTAATTGATGTTGATTCTTGGAACCATATTTTTCCAAGGATTAAGACACTAATGTGGGAGAAAATTAAAGAAAAATTATGATATAATTTCTCTTTATTACTAAAAAATAAAATAACAAAACATTAACTTACTCTCCATAATTTATTGAAGTGTTAATTTATAGAAGTTGAATACAACAAGAAATGTGTATTAATTCTTGTTGGACGTATTCACAGAGGATATCACAAAAGAAAAATAATAAATCATCTTAATATTGGTAAATGGGAAATAAACTTGCACCCACCGCTTATCTCTTCACACTTGATATCCCAAGAAGTAATGGATGCGTTTACTAGTTTTTGTGTGGTTTAGTATTTTCAAGTACGTTGTGGCTAGTAATACGTTGTTTGATGATAAATGTATTCATAAAAATAATTTCAAATTTTTTATTTATGAAAGAAATTGATTACTGGAAATAAGGAATGAGCTACAAAACTAGTGTACCCCTACTGTAAACAAACAATGGTGTACACATCACTGAAGAAAAATGGGTATGTATTTTAATTATTCTATAATACTGTAATGTGACATGAACCAAAACTATTATTATGTTCATCAATTAATATGAATATTGATGAATCTAAAACAAAATCAACTTCCATCCCACACCACGTGCTATAGAATGAGGCACATGTAAATTAAGATGAGATAATAATAGATGATAACAAAAAAATATTGTGGTAATCATGTGTTTGTATTACATAGATAAAATTTGTTTTTCTTTACATCATTATAGTATAGCTATTCTCAGTTATTTTTCTATATTTTCTATCAGAAATATTAAAATGAATAAAATTACCTCTACTAGATGAACAAATACTATTGGTGTCCTTGAAGCTTCCCAAACATTATGGCCGCGTCAGAGGTATGGGTTTAGGGTTGACACCCTTAATGTATTTTGACAAACAAACAATAGGGGGATGAGTTTGAATTAATAATGTATCAGAGGAAGAGAATATCTACACTTGAAGATGAATTCCAATGCTAGAGAGGAATGATTTCAACTTCAATGGGGGAGGAAAAGAGAACATGAACTCAAGAACAACCACCACATGGAGATTCCACCACACCCCAACCAGCTACAAGTTGAGACATTCCCCTTAAAGTGATATCATAGATGAGTTATACAATGTTCTTACAACTATTTCTATTAAATATTATTTTGACAAACAATATTTCCTTTTATTTATAGATATTCTACATGATGATATTGAGTGGGATTAATATCAATCAACACCCACCCATCACCTCATAGGAAGGGCTACATTGTTAAATATCTTGAACAACATGATACCCAGTAGGCCTCATTTAATAGGTATTGTGAGAGTGTCGATTAGCATAGCCCATTAGCCATGCGTTGTGCTACATATTCCAATTCATGAGGACGATTTTCATAGGGTTGAAATTTCTGTTGGAACATTCATTGCATGGCCATTACATCTTGTAAAAAACATGTCGAAAAGGATGTATTTTTTTCCAACTTATATTTCATGAAAAAACAATAACAATTAATCGAAAATGTTCTGAACAAATTAATCTTATTACATATGGAAAAATGTAAGGGTATGAAAATGAAAACCACCTAAAAACCATATAATGGATTGAGGAACCAATCAAAAATATCTAGTATTGCACATTTACCCCACACATTCTATATATAAATTTACTATCATTATCGGTTCATGTGGATATAAATTTTAAAAATGGACATAATCACATATGTGATTCTCAAGAAAATATGAATGAAGAGAATGATAAAGACATCATTGGTGTTAAGAGTGTATAAGAAAACTTCACCTATGATTGGATTGGTAACTCAATCATATGTGTATACAAGAGGTATGATTTCATGATTTAATTTTAAAAAATAATATATATTGTGTTAATTATGACTAAATACATTTCCTATTTTTGGTAGGTTTATATATGAAACCTAATTAAAGTGATTTTCCTATGAAATAAAATTTGGACTCATTAGAACTCACATATCCTATACAGAAAAAATCTAAATTGAACCCCCAAAAAGGATGAAATAGTGGAATGTGTGATCACAACATTTGAAATAAAGTTTTTGGATGAAAAACTATATTTAATACTAATTATGTATTGGTAAACCCCTATAATATAATCATATAAAATATTTTTCTTATTTCTTTTGTTACTTAAATTTTTTTGTGTTTTTAGGATGAATTTTATTGTCATTTCTATAAATTTGGATACTTCAATGATTTATTTCAATGATTCATCGCATGTATATCCATAAAACTATCCACACATGATGGATTTTGTAAATTTTTAAAACACTACATCCAATTATTTAGACCTAAAAAACGTGTAATATATGGAATATTATATTTTAATGTGGATTTTATTATTATAGGGTGGTGCATCAATATCATGAAAAACAATGAATGAGGATAATGTCTGAGCACAAGGACGAAGACATAATCTATGAATAGATATGTATCAAGGTATATAAAATAAAATTTCACTATCCGTACACATATCAAAACAAATTTGTTATTCTACTCAATGTTTCTGCACTGTCTGAAACTGACTAATAGAAAATATTAACATTATTATGTTTTAAATTTATGAGAGAGATCATATTCCATGAATAATCTACAATCCCTAAATAGGTATTTACAATGATAATTACTTTTTCATTACAAATATTTATCAGTAATTTTGTATATATATTTTTCAAGTACTACTATGACTATCGAGAAGACTAATATTCACAAGATGATATAGATGTTCTCTAAAACAAATGGGAAACATACCTGATAGATGAATGTAAATTAATATCCTTAATATTTGACTTCCATAGAAGATCTGTATTATTTCATATTGATTGAAAATTTAATTATTTTTAGTATTAATTACATAAAAATTATTTTCATATACAGGTGGATTCTATTGTTTGGTTTTTGTTGGGTTTTTCAAAACTAATCATGATTGTGAGTGATTGGACATCGAGGCAACAATTGAAATAAAGAAAATAATGAAATGGTTGAAGAATATATAATGGTAAATTTATAATACTTATATAATTAATTGATTTTATCATAATTTTACATACTAAAAACATATAAAAATGAACAAGTGGACGGTATCCATTAATGTGTCTTATTTTATTTAAAATTTATATTAATTTTAGTAACAATAGCACGTAACATAGTAAAAATGAGAAAAATCATTTTGATTGTTTTGATATTATATTAAAATGATCTATGAGTCATTGATTATGTTTAGGAGTCAACCTCACTATGATGTATGATGTGGAAGGTATAACTAAAATTGTATCTTTTGATTATTTTAATTTGGTAAAAATTTATGTAAAAACAAAAAGTATCATACTGAAAACCAATAAAAAACATTCAAATTATTATGATATTTTAGATAATTGATACATGATCTAGTTTTGACATATAAGAGTAAAACTCAACTCAATAAAACACATGGTGTGATCGATATGACTCCGTATGTGTCTTCTTTATTTGAAATAAAATTTAATTTAAATAAAAAGAATAAGTGACATATTGAAAACTAAGAAAATTCATTCAAATTATTTTATGAATTAGGAAAATGATCCATGAGTCATTTTTAAAATGTAATATTCAATCAAACCTAAATATAATGCGTGGTGTGACCGGTATGACCTGTAGTTTCCATTATTAGTTTGAAAATGACATTTTAGTTCAAAATGTTTCACTCTCTGAAACCCAAGAAATTCACTCTGACTTTATTGATAATTTAGGATAGATATTAATAAATCATTAGCAATGTATATGAATCATGCTAAAATAAAAAAAATCATTATGTGAATGGAATGACCCATAATGTGTGTTTCCAGTTAGAAAGAACCGTTTAGTAGAAAAACACAACTAGAATACTGAAAATAGAGAAAATGCATTCAGATTGTGTTTATATATTTTTTTGAAAAAATATTAGTCATTTTTGACTTGGAGGAATTAGCTACGACTCTATATGATGCATTGTGTGACTGGTATAGCTCCAAGTGTTTCTTTTTATTTAATATTGACAATAATATAGGTAAAAAATTGACATAATGAAAAACAAGAAAACACATATATATTGTATTTATATTTTTGGAAAAATAAATTTTAGTAATTTGTGATGTGTATGAATTAACCACACCTCATTACGATGCCCAGTGTGGCTGGTATAAATCAAAGTGTCTAATTTTATTTAAAATTTACATTAATTTAAGTAAAAACAACAAGTGACATACTAAAAACATAAAAAACACATTCAGATTATTTTTATGATTTTTACAATAATACATGAGTAATTTTTGATGTATAGGTTTCAAAAGACCCTCAATGCAATGCATTGTGTTGATAGTATAACTCAAAGTGTCTCTTTTTATTTAAAATTGACATTAATTTAAGAAAAAACAACAAGTGACATAATGAAACAGGATTAAACACATTCGAATAATTTTGATATTTTTGGAAAATGATATGTTTATCATTTTTGATGTGTAAGAATCATCTGATCCTCAATATGAAACATAGTTGAATGGTATAACTCAGCACATCTGTTTTTATATAAAATGTACATTAATTTAAGTAAAAACAACAAGTGACATATTTAAAATTGAGAAAATTAATTTTGATTGTTTTTATACTTGAGGAAAAATATCCATGACTAATTGTGACATTTTATAGTCAACCTAACTACAATACAATACACAGTGTGGCCAGAATACCTCAGAGTGTCCCTTTTTATTTAAAATTGACATTAATTGAAGTAAAAAACAACAAGTGACATATTGAAAACTATGAAAACACATTCATATTATTCTGATATATTAGGAAAAATAATTTATTAGACATTTTTTTTATTTATGAATCATTATATTTATAATAAGATTCAATGTGTGGCTAGTATAACACAAATTGTCACTTTTTTTAAAAACAAAGTGACATTAATTTAAGTAAATACAATAAGTGGCATACTGAAAACTGAGAAAATTAATTTGGATTGTCTTGATACCTTTGGGGAAAAATGTATGTGTAATTTCTTATGCATGAGAGTCATCCATGTATCAATATGATGCATGTTGTAATCAATATGACAAAAAGTGTATGTAACCTAATAAAAATTAACATTTTTGTTCAAAACACATATTTCAATGAAATCCATGAAAAAATGTTTTGATTGCCTTGATAATTTAGGAAAATGATTTATAAGTCATTTTTGATGTGTATGAGCAGTCTCATAGCAAACCGATGCACAATTTGACCGATATGACTCAAAATGCATTTTTCTATATTGAAATGACATTTTAGTAAAACAACAAATGTATCAAACTGAAAACTGGGCAAACACATTCAAATTATTTTGAAACTTTAGGAAAATGATCCATCAGTAATTTCTGATAGGTAGGAATCATCCACAACTCTATCTGATGCATGGTGAGACCAGTATAACTCAAAAAGTGTCATTATTTATAAATAAAATTAATATTAGTAAAAGAAACTGTGACAAAGTCACAAATGAGAAAAAATATTTTTATTACTTTGATATTTTAGTACAATGATCTATAACTCATTTTTGACATTTAACAATCAGCCACACCTAAATAGAATGCATGGTGTGACTTTTATAACTCCAAATGTGTCTTATTTATTATGTTTTGACATTTTATTAATTTTATTGTTTTATATTAATATTTATGTTATTTTGTTATAGTATTATTAAAATATTATTTATTTTATTATATAGTAATAATATTTTTTCCCTATTGAGATGATTTTTTTTGATAACTCATACCAAGGGTGGATATATTTAGAGGGGATCATAATCTTCAAATGATGAAATGTTAATGTTTTAGAATGTTTGTGGTGTAATTATAAATTCAATTTTATAAAAACAATTTTTGAAATGTATTTAGTAGTGTTTTTATGTATATTAAATGGGTGGAAATGTTTGTATTCTTGATGTTAATTAAATATATATTTTATTGTATGAAATTATATAATTGTTTGAAATTATAGGTTGTATATAGTATTGTTTAAAATTGCATGTTTTTACTTCTAGTTGTGCTACTATATTAATAGAACATTTCAGGTACCTTGGCCATTATCAATTCTATTTTTATCACTGATAAAGGGCCCCCTTTATAATCGGTATGATAAAAAATTGTTTTTTTTGTTAAATGTTGATTTGTGCATTATTATAGGGCATATGTGTAGTAGTTAATTTCAAATGATTATAAATTTTCAATCGAGTGTCCATTTAGGATACTTTAGATGTCAAAGAAATGCCTTCAAAAAGATCTAGTCCATTTATATTTAGGATCCCTGAGTCTTTCTTTTTTCAGTTAATGAAGGCCTAGAATGCCATAAATTTGAGTTTTTAGTTGGGATACCCTAATTTTTCTACATTTGATTAAATTTCAACATCATTTTAAATATATTTCTTTTTTTACTGGTGACTATATTTATTCAAGAGGCTACCTCCATATAATTGTTATGGTGTAGAAATATTATGGATTTTCATATTATAGTGTTATCTATAATCAAATAAATAACTACACAAACACACATATTTGTATACATATGAAAATAAAATTTTTATTATATAAATATAAATTTAAACATATTTATATATAAACACTAGATTTATCAGATACATTCCTCCTGATAATTGGTGCTTTTATCAGCACCAAAAAATGTTTATAGAACTAATAAATATAAAAGTTTCCCTTTTCATCCATTTTCTAGTGCAAATAATTGATTCCAACATTTAAGGGGTTCTTACTACATCTGCATAAATTCTATTATAAATAAAAGGACATTTTGTATTAGTTTGTTAGATTGAATCTTGATTACTCTATATGTGTAGTTATATATTAATGAAATATTTGAGTTTTTCCCTTAAACACTTTTCTTTCTCTACATGTTTTTTAACCATTTGATTATAATTTCCATTCATCATCACGAAACCCATGTACAATACCTTATTCCATTAATGGTATACTTTTTCATCGATTGATCCCTTGATTAATATTTGAGAAGTTATTATAGTTGAAAGGGATGTTTGATCTTTTTCACAATACATTATCATCAATAACATATGGCTATATAATGGTTTGTTTATTTTAATAAAATATATTTTCCATGTAGAATATTGAAAATACCTCATTTAGCACTCCTTATATTTATGGAAAATTACTTCTCATGGCTTATGGATGCTGACAAGCATCTCTATACATATAGCCCTCATGTGAAGATTAATGTATGCAATCATTCTTCCAATAAAGACTATGACTAAGCCATATTATTCCTTATCCACTAGCTCTATGATGATTTAAATATTGAGGACTAGATGAAAAAGGATTCTCTAGGGTTTGGAAAAATAAATCAAACATCGATATGATCACCTTCAACTTGTAGTTGTACCAAGAGCATGATACAAGGAGAGCTACATATGATTTCATGATTTTACTTTAATAAGTGAATAAAACTCCTCTATGTTTAAAATAACATCTACGTTAAAATTATGCATGTACAATATCACATATAATGATTTTATATAAAAACATACACTAGTTTCCATGCCTTGAATGATATTCTACTAGAACAATATAGTTATATTAGTATTTATATCTACACATTAGGCATTTAACAACACAATAATATATCTTATTCATCACAATAAAGTTATAACAATCAAAGAACCCATAAAAGTCCTTGTTTTTTATCAGTGATAGAAAATTAATGATAAAGTGACCCTTTATTTGGGAAAAAAGTTATGATCAATGAAAAATTTATCAGTGCTTCTTTAATCATTGATAATGGTTACACTTTATCTGTCCATTTATTTATCACTTGTAATGGGATCATATATCATTTCTAAAAATAACATTGATGAAGAGGGTCCTTTATCAGTTCTAATAATGGATCCATTTATTAATGATTTTTCTAGTTCTGATAAAGGGACCATGTATTAGTGTTATTACTAGTGCTGATAAAGAGACACTCTAGTGCAGTATGCTATTAAAATTTCATCACACTCTAGTATTAATAAGTGGAAGAAAATATTAGTGATAATCGTGAATTTAAAAGAAGTAAAATTTAATACACAAATAAAAGAAAAAAATTCTATATTATAAATATTTCATAATTTGTTTGTACAATTACACGTGTAAGTACAATTTATATTATACATTCCAAAACCTCAGTGTTCCTTTTATTTTTTCCCCCCAATACTCAGTCATGATATAAATTTCAAGTGAAAAAACTCCATCTCAATCAAAATAAAGTGTTTTAGATGAAAATAATTGTTATGTTAGTAATACGTTAAAAAAATAAATTAAATGCAATTATTACATTTTAATGTAAGAAAATATACTTTCAGTTATTATATGAACATTGTGCATTTGATAGAGATGTTGATGATTCATAAATGTACCGTCATTTTTTTGTTCTAAAAAGTTAGTTTTCATTAATATTATCTCATTTATTTTGATAAAAAACACACTATGGATGTGATCCAACTCAAGAGAACATACTTTTTGCGAAAAATACTTCAAATAGAACACAATTTTCTATTCTCCTTCCAATATTACCTCTGTGATAATTATATAAATATTTATATTATAAAAATGGTAATGAAATTAATTACATTATATAAGATATAAAATGAGATATCAATTTGATCTTCATATACATAGTTTTTCTGATGCGATGCATGTTTGAAACTAAAATCACACTTTTATATTGAAAACATTCACTTCACGTCATACTTACCACATAGTGTGTCTTATTGGTGTGTAGTAAATTTCAACATGTCTGAAATGAATAATAGATCATTGAACTAATTTCTGAAAATAATCCATGCTTTTTTTTCAGTTTTTTCTAGTGGTGTGTATTTTAAATTAAAATGACACCTTTATATTGGAAATAAAATTCATAGTCATATTGGTCATATCATGTGTCGAAATAATCTAATGTTGATTATTTAATGCCAAAATTTTATCCTAGACTCTAGTCCAAATGTTTCAAAATAATCTTATATCGTTTTCCTAGTTTTAGAATTTTGATTGTTTTTTAAAGTAAAATGGAACGTTTGAATTGAATACACACACATCGAGTCAATTTGACCACATCGTGTGTTGGATTGATGTAAGGTCATTTTGTACATTTCAAAAATTAACTACAGTTCATTTTTCTATTGTTTTAGAACAATTGAAGATTTTTTGACTAGTTATGGGGATGTGACAACCATTTTATACTAAAATGGGAGTTTTATATTGAAAACACCCACTCTTAGTCATATCGACCACATTGGTTGTCATATTGATATTTAATCGACCCGAACACATAAAAATAATATTTTTATTATTTTCATAAAAAATGAAAACAATTCGAGCTCATTTTCCCAGTTTTGGCTATTTTGTGTGTATTTTAAATTAAAATGGCAGATTTGTATTTTAAATAATTACTTCACATCATACAGGCCACATTTATTATCATAATGACATGTGTTCGATTACTACACATCAAAATTGAATTATAGATCATTTTATTATATTTTTGAAAAAAAATCAAGCTCTTTTTCTTGGTTTTTGCCATGTGATGTGTTTTATATTAAAATGTCAATTTTATATTGAAAAAATATACATTGAGTCATAAAGATCACATATCATGTCAGATTATGGTGTGTTCAATCCCAACATTTAAAAAATAAATTAATTTATCATTTTAAAAATGTTTGATAACAATATAATTTCCTTTTTTTAGTTTTGGGTATGTGATACATGTTTTAAATAAAATGAAACTATTTTATTAAAAACTAGCAATTTGATTCATACCATCCACATTATGTGTCATATTGAAATGTGGTTTATTACATCACATAAAAATTTATTTATACATAATATTCCTAATGTTTGAAAAAATATAACCATGATTTCTTGGTATTTGGGAAGTGACATGTTTTTTAAACTAAAATGAAACATTAATATTGAAAACCTACACTATGATCCATATCGGTGGCATCATGTGATATATTGCTGTGAAATCGATTATTATTTGTTAAAAATTAATTATAGACCATTTTCCCAATGTTATAAAATAGTCTGATATCATTCTATTACATTTTTATCATTTATCGCTGTTTTAAACTTAAATAAATCTTTTCAATTGAAAAAACACCATTAGAGTCATACCAAGCACATCAGGAGTTGAATTTACATGAAATAAATTAATACATACCAAAAATGAATTGTGGATCATTTTAATAATGTTTGAAAATAATTCAAGCTAGTTCAATTGTTTGTCTCTACATAATGCGCGTTTTAAACTAAAATTTCACTTTTGTATTGGAATCATGAACTTCAAGTCACATTAGACGCATCATGTATCAGATTGATGTTCATTAAATGACATCACATAAAAAATGAATTATGTATTCTTTTATTAACTTTTTAAAAAAATATGATAATATTTTCTTGATCTTGGATATTTGATGCACGTTTAAAAAAAATGGGACTTGTATATATAAAACAAGTAATAATAGTCAGAACAACCACATCAGGTATCTGATTGATGTTTGGTTGATTCCTACACAACAAAAATAAATTATATATCATTTTAATAATGTTTTAAATTAAAAAGAGCTTATTTTATTGGTTTTTTATATGTTATGTGTTTTAAACTAAAATGACACTTTTATACTGATAATACATAGTTCATGTTATTCTAATAACATAATGCATCGCATTTGTGTCAGTAATATCCAATATGTGAAAAATGAATTACGGATTTTTTTCCTAATCATTGAAAATAATAAGAGTTCGTTTGCTCGATTTTTTAATCTGACACATGTTTTTAAAAAAATAAAACTTTTATATTGAAAACATGCACTTTGATTTATATCGACCATATTTAGTGTCAAATTAATATGTGGTCAACTATTTCATGTCAAAAATTACATATTGACAATTCTCCCAAGGTATCAAAACAATCATATTTTTTCCCTAGGTTTTGAGCATTTCACTTGTGTTTTCATCTAATGTGAAAATTTTAAAAAATAAGTATTAGATAAAAAGGATAATGATATTAACTAAAAAAGGTTGATAAATTGAATATAAAATTAACTAAATAATTAGTAAGAATTCTGATTTTTATGATTACTATATAAATTTTGGGACCATATATTATATCCATTAATTTATAAACAAAATGATTTCCTATATTATTATTATCCTGGATAAAAAATAAAAAAATAATAAATAATAATTACTAAGAAAATAATTTACATACCATGGGAACCTCTAATTACATATACCATACATTATCACAAACATAATAATTAATTACAAAAATTTTATGTCAGTAAGAATTATGATGACATGTACATTGGACATTAATCTCTAAAAAAATTTACTACATTGGAGTACATAGATTATAGGAATTCTTAGTAGTATTAGGAAAATAGATACAAATAATTTTTTATGATTTTTTAATGAAATTTTAATTACCATAGAAATTTAAATTTTGTAGTATTCTAGATGTTTGTTGGTATATAAAATCTTTCATAAATATTAAAACATAATATCCAAAATTTTCCTTGTTCTCTTTCATTAGAAACTAAAAAAATATTTTAAAATAATGAGTAAATTGTTTTGAAATTTTCCTTTATTGTTAAATATTTCAACATATATTGTAATATTTTTTAATTTTATGAAATACATAGGCTTACTATGTAATGTCATCCACCACATATCATGAGCGTACCTATATTTATATATCTCACTAGTTAAACACAAAATATAACATATAATTTGATTATTATCAATAAAATATTGATTCTAGTTCCTTGGAAATTCACCATACACATCACGTGGGGTCGGTTTGATGGTAATACATTCATTGTATCCAAAAAATAATCATTTGGGGTATCCCAATTGATTGAGATCAACATCTAGTTCATCTATAGAATACCAAAAAGAGTAACAAGAAAATAAAAATATATTTTAAATGATTATATTAATGTATTTTTCCCTTTAATTTTAGGAATCTAAAGGATTATTTCTTCTATTATTTTCATCTCAAATTCCTTAGTTATATCTTCATTTTTCTTAGGAATTGATATCATCTATTAAAAAATTATTCCATAGAAATAATAGAGGGTTTAGTGAATCTAATGTGTGTTTCATAGTGTTTTCACATTATATATTAGTAATGTAAATTTCTGTATAAAATATTAATTTCTATTAAAATTAATGAATATAGAATATAATTTTTGGATAGAAGGATTATGAAAATGTACATCATGTATGTATTCACAAATGAGACTCCAAAATATTACAACATGATAATCTAGTTTATACTCTCAAGATCAACCACGTTTGTAATGAAAAATCCAAATATTTAATATTCATATTGAATATATTATATATCATTATGTTTGAATGTTTTGTATACATGAACATGTACTGTTAATATATGATGCATTGGAACTGGTGGGGAGAAGGTACTCCTAGAAGGTCTTTTTTCTTTGTCAATTCGGTGGAATTTCATTATATAAACATTCATTTACCCATAATTTTATCCATATATAATACCATAACATACTTAATACATATTTTCATCTTCATTTACAAGATTATCAATGGAAAAAAATTGTTAATAAGATAACCCATGTATCATTATATTATTATATATACATTCAATGAATGTTCTAATAGAATCATTGAGAGTTGTAATATCTAGATCGTCTAGTGTAATAGGAAACTCAATAATCTTATATTGAGATACATAAATCCCTACTATCTTATGATATTTGTGGAGTTATTTTTTTGTATCCTATCTCTTGGGGTATTATACACCATACCCCTCACAACATAGTGGCTTGTGGGTGTTGTTAAATACAAATCACATATAACAACACCATAGAGAATTGTAGTATTACAAATTTAACATAAGTTGTTTGATTCACATTTAGGGGAAAGAGAAATAAAAATATTGATTACCTTAGGTATGGTATAAAGATAATGGTAATGAATATCCTGAATGATTTTGTGGGTCATATTTCATTTCATGAGTTGAAATTTTCTATAATTTTAATTCACTTTGATCCATTCGCATATATAGGTCAACCAAACTAAACCTGAGAATCATATCATGGAATGAAATTTTCATGCATGAAATCCGTTCATCATATGATACGTATCACATTAATAATTTGTATTCATGAAAAATTTTCATGGAGACACACCAAAACCTACACCGCTAATTCAACTATATTGTTTACGCCACTTCAGAAACACTAAATGTAGTTTTACTTCAGGCATGGTCACTACCGATTCGTGTGTATAAACTGTATAAAAACATATGAACATAACTAGATTACCCTCCTTATTTACTCAGACCTCCTATCATAGCACATGATGTGGGTTGGAAGTGGATTCAAATTTTGACTCATCAATCTTCCTATAAACAAAGGGACATATATTCCTTCATATAAATTAAATGATTATTATATATTTAAAATAAATTACATTTTCATCTATAATGAAGTGTAACCAATATTTCTTTGTGATAGGGGTACATTGGTTTTGATGCACATTGTTTATTTTCAACACACCTCTACTATTTCATAAATTAAAAATTTTGATCAAAATTGGAAAAAATTAATAATGTAAAATAATATATAATATAAAAAATTAAAATAGAATTTATATCTCAAGTCGATGATAGATGAAATAATTCTATTTTTCCTACATTATAATGTGATCATATATATCTTTTGGGTGGATATTTACATTCCCCTCAACATCCCTGATATGAATCATGGTAATAAGTTTTTGTAAACCTCTATAGGCATTTCTTGAAACTAATAATAACTATTTCATTTGGAAATCAACTAAAATTAATGATTTATTCGTGGTGTAATTAAAATCGTAACAATGATTAATTTTATAATTTATCAGTATAATATAGAAAGTATATCGTAACATTACAATAAAATTATTCCCATGGGTTTCCTTCATTATAGGATAGAGATGGAATGAATAATATAAATGAATTTGAAAATTAATTCTAATTGTGATCCCGACATTATAAACGAATACTTACTTGTCGGTATTCAATAGCTTATTCATGTTGATTCTAGCCAACCTCAAATTTAATATCATGCTTCTTACGTTGATAATTTTAGTCAACATAGTGACGGTACATCATTCTTTTTTTCATCAACATGTTTTTGATTCCATAATAATTCCATAGTTATAGAATCAACCTCTTTTTCATCCCTAAGGTTTTTAACACCTTCATATGATGAATTCATTGTTTTCATGAGTATTCAATCATTTAATTTAGGTAATGTTAATATAGTAGAGAACACATAATATTTTTTGGAAAATTATAGTATATTTTAAAAATATTTTATCCTTCACATAGATATCTCTGTATTCTCATTAAATGACGAAGGGATTTGGATCCTCTACCGATAATGAAAACCCTCTCTTTGTGGTCCCACTAATGTACAACACATTTTCTCTATTACGATCACAATGAGATGATTATGATATTCCAATGAAGGGGTCATCCTCAACTGAATTTTTATCAGAACAAATGGTTCCTTTAATCATTAATCGAATAATTAATAAATTATTTTTAGTTTGAGATGATAAATAAAATACATGCACTACCTATGAATCAATTATGAATAGATTTTTATTATACCCTTCCACACTGAAATTCACCATCACGAATGCCATTTCATCAACTCTAACTACACTCTTTTCTCAAAAAATTATCAATTGAAAATTATAAAATAAAATGTGGTATAATATTACTATTATATATATTTTATTATATTTAGATATGACATATTTTCATAAATTGGATTTCTATCCATTTAACTAGAAATGGGCATTTGTTCTTCCAAAATAATAACACCTCTAATTATCATCAAACTACATTAATCATATTATTTTGTATAGAATGTATAATAATTAATAATAAAACTAGTTTATGATATAAAATTTTCATTTCTTCCCATGGCTAGATATCGTTGAAATTTATAAATTGAATTTATATTTTTAGATAACTCCATAAAAATATGATCTCAAAACAATCCTATAAACTATTGTTTATGTGTATTTGATTTAAATTATACCTTCATGGATTCAATCCTATAAGAATTTAATTTTGGTATTCAATGTATGGATAAACATGTTCATTGTATGTAAAATGTAAAGGTGATATTTCTCCCTCTCTGTAATGGTATCTATAATAAAATCTCTTCCATAAATCCTTTCACCCATAATGCATACATTATAATGAGACATTTATATATTGATTCTATCAACATATGATATTTAATTAATATAGAATTCAACATCTTCATCAACATTATATCATTCCACAATTAATCCTTAGGGAAAAATTTGAATCTTGATTCAAACTTTCTAAATCATCAAATTCCATTATCTCGGGTACATCAATATATAATCGGAAAGACCACAAAGCTACACCTCTCTTACCAAGTGAACAATCATGTGGAAAATTATATGAATGAATGATGGTGGGATGAACATATATAAATCATATAATATGAAATTTACCCCCTTATTAATGATTGAAAACATCAATGTGTCTATTAATTTACTGTATATGGATTTGAAAGATACAAAGAGTCTGGTAAATGTATGTTAGTCATTTTTTGGCATAATACATCATATAGAATTGATAATCAAATATTGCATCAAAACATGATAGTTGTGGGATTTTTAGTCAGTATAACATCAAATTAGTAATTTATGAGACAATATAGGCATTTGATGAATACCCCTCTAGAATATGTACACCTATAATGAAAATGAAAAATTACAATTTTTCTAAACTGCATAGAGTGTAAGGTACAAGAGGAAGAAAATTATTCCTTTTACCCTTCACTAATTACAACTCTTCCCTTATACCAATTTCAATAATGTCCAACCTATCAATGATTTCATATATAGTTTTGATTAGAATATTTAATAATGTTCCAATAGAACTATCAAATAGTTATTTTTCTACACACATGAATTCAAGAAAATGCCTGATGTACAATCAATTATGGAACATTAATTGAAAAATAAATTATCTCTTTTTTCAACCTAATTACATATAGTTCTTAATAAATAGTTTTTTATAAATAGTTTCATCATCTTTTACATTATCGAGCATTTGAACACCGATTAGTGGAGATGGTATTGTACCTTGTTCGGTATTCCCACTTATTACTGGCATCCAACATCAGAATTTTTTTATCAAGGTAAAAATTAATGATGTTCAAAAATCACAGTACTGGAGGATTTTTTCTACCGAACTGAGTGTGAGTATTCTTCAAAAAACGAGACACCCCAACATGCCACTAAATATATAGATAGAAATATTTCTTTAAAAAGAAAATTCATCAATCATCCAGTACAATATGTCCATCAATGTGAATTTTTTACTTCTACGAGAATCATACATTATAAATTTTTCATGCTGCATAATTTTTAGATATTTGATAAATGGAATTAAATAGAAATCAATATCATTAAAATGTTGTTTTGGTCCAGATATTAGAAGATAAAACATAATTTATTTTTCACTCTTATATAACCATGGTGGAAAATTAAAATATACCAATATATCTAGAAATGATCTATGATTACTATGTTATTCACCAAAATTTTTTATTTAATATATATAATCAATGATTATAATTTCATGAATTATTTCAAAATTCATTATACTAGTAATCAATTTGTTTCTACAATGGAGAGTATGGTGGATGAAATTGTTTCCAATATTAATTCTTTTATCTAAATTACATATTAATTGTATAATAGTTTCCTAACATCTATAAAATCTTCTAAACCATGGAATGATAGGAATATACAATAAATATTTTTAAATAAATAATTCATCCTTCTTTTTTATATTCATGACACACATAGGGACTTTTATGATTGATTTCTAATTCTTTTAAAACAATACCCTATCCTTTTTATAAGCATGTATTTTTTAAATATCATTACTATTGAACGTAGAATTCATTTTGCATCATATGATTGAATAACATGTTCATTTTCATATGCTAGCATATCATTCAACAGAACAAGTAGTTATGTAATGTTGGTTTCATTTCCATTGCTACTAACTATCAAATTATATACCTCAATATAGTTCACAATATTGTTTAATTAGTACAACCAGTATAAAATTCTCTCTTAGCTAAACTATTTAACTTCTTATTATACTGTGTGAAATCATGGAGGACATCTTCATCTTCCATTATCATTTATTCCATATGATCTCCATCATCATTTATACTGGTATTCATATCAAATGTTTCATAAATCGCAATATCATACAAACCAGTGTAAACATTTAGCTTCTTCCAATGTATTGAATAATATTTATATTTTTGATCTATTTTATGAAATATCAAATGTTCTTCCAACTCTTACGGACTAATGTTTTCTTTAATAACAACATAGTAAACATGGAAAATGATTTGGGAAGCATTATAGGCGTGATCTATTTCAATGGTGATGAAATATTCAACTCCATCATCATATTATTTTGTCATATGATTATCATGAATCTTCATTAAAGTAATACTCATCCTACTATGATCATAAAATATTTATTTTTAAAAAAATATCTAAATACACATAAGATATTAATAATAAAAGGAGAATGTTATAGAAAATTATAAAAAGTTGTACGCAACATTTGAATATTTTAAAAAATCATACCATGATTTGAATTAAAAGGGTAATTTAGTTTATTATATGAATTAATCCACTAGTGGTAGGTGTTATGCTCTAAATTCATCCAAAATGGACATCGGTACCAAGTATGGGATGGAAAATACTCAACGTATTTAAAGAAACATAGGGTTATTTCCATAAGATATGGGAGATGGGTCTTAGGTAACAAAATAAAATAATAACAATTCCCGAGATGATGATAATTATTATGACAATTGTATTGTAAAATCTAATTATCCTTGAGTTGAGGAGTTAGTGAATCATTGAACAACATGTCATAGTTAGTTGTCTAAATCAAAAAAATGTAGAAGTAGTTGTATGATCCCTACAAAGGGTGTCATGTTTGGTTTGACCTTGAGAATGCTCTACTATATTGTCTTACATGCACAAATACCGAGACAATAGTTGGAGTTTCATCATTCAAATAAATCCTTTATTTACTCCCTGAAATTTAAAATTCCATTGTCATAAGGATGAAATTTCATATTGTCTTAGAATCCATTGAGTCTAATATTGTCAGAGTCAGGTCATGATATATATTAAATGGGTTGGATGGAATTTGTAACATTCCTTTAAGTGGGTTTTTTATCAATAAATATTATTTAGAAGGTGAGATTTTATATATCTAAGTGGACTTTTCTTGTTAATAAGATTATATAATTTAAATAGACAATGGTTATGTATGAATGTTATTTTTTTAACTAAAATTATTTGATGGTGGAATTGATAAATAAATAGGGATACTATTAGGTGAACCAATATTTCACTACCGTTCCAATATAACATAATGTTTTACTATAATTATTTAATTTTTGTATACATAGACATACATGATAACATTACTCATATTTCACCTTGATATAATTCAATAAAAAATTAAAAAATATTATATTCTTAGGATCTATACTAGTTTTTATCTTTTTGAGAGGTGACCTTATTCAGAAACCATATAAAATATTTTAGTGTCTAGAAATCATTTTTGATTTATGAGGCTGATGGAAATATGTCACAATAACCTTTCTAGAAAGTCATACATCTCAATAGTAATAAATTTAAATATGTTATTATTATTCTTAATTTAAAATAAAAAATAAAAAAAATGAAATGGATTATAATTTTTTTGGAGTTTGACAAATATGCTACTTTTATCGGGAAGGTGATAATTATTCCCAAAAAAATTGTGTGGTTCTATTTATATAATGGTGATGAACTCGTTTTGAGATATTTAATTAAATATATTAAAGAAATTTATGTTTTATATATACATGATCACTTAAGAAATGAAATAAATTTTAGTTTTCCAAATTTCACACCCTATAGTTGGACTTCTCTTAACTACAAGAAGAGTAACGAATGATAAATTTAAAAATTAAATACTTTTTTCTAGATTTTACACCCTTATGTGAACCTAAGATCATGTAATGACTAATTAATTTGAGAATGTATAGAATATGAGAAATGATGGATAAAATAATGACTATAAAATATATACATAGATGAATAATGGGAAAAAGTAAGAAGTAATGGTCACAATAATATTAAAAAGATAATAGTGTAAATAATAACATATCTTATAATTTGACAGGGTTGTTTAAACTAAGAGAAGGACGAGGGGGAGCAGTGGAAGAGTTGAACTTTTGCAACTACTTGAATGGTGCAAGAGAAATTGGTTCAGTTAGGGTTTTATTTAAGTTATTGGGAAACATTTTATCAGTGCTTCTAATTTTTTTTGATAAATAGAGGTCATATAAGCACTAAAATTAAAAAGAACTCATAAAACAACTCTTTATCAGCACTTATATAAAAGTGTTGATAAAGAGTAGGATTAATCAGTACTATCTAAATGATGATAAATGGTTCAAAACATATGTGCATGTCCAACATCATATTTTGAGATGCGCCCCATGATTCAATATATTATTACCCCTGACATCATAATGACAATGATACTAGACTCATGTTAGAGGACGCCAACCGCAGGTAGTGTTGTCCTATGCTGATCAAGCTGTCCACCTTTTACCGTGTGGGATTCATCACCACACACCAGTGTGATGTGCTAGTTTTCTAGCTAATATCTCATTACAATGATTTGGACTCTCCCTATAGGTTGGTCGGACTAGAAGACCTTATTTAGGTTTTCTATGTGGCAGTTTTCCAATTGGGTAGAGGGCATTCCCACTGGCATAAATTTCTACATAAAAAATTAAATTCTTAAAAAAATTCCAATAATATACATAATTTAATATTACATATATAAAAAATAGGCAATTTATTAATATATATATATATATATATTCATTTTTTTAAATAAATTTTTCATAAATAAATTTTTTAAATATAAATTTAAATAATTATAAATATAGTTAATAATTGTAAATAAGAAATTTACAATAGAATTATAAATAAATATAAATATACATAATTATAAATAATAACTAGTTATATAATTACAATTATATTAAAAGAGTGATGGATGTATATTTATTATTAATATTACAACCATATTAAAAAAAATAACTGTTAACAAACAATTATGCATAAATAAATATTAGAAAATGGATAAAATTATAAAAATATTGAATAATATAAAATTGAAAATGAATAATTTAAAAACATATTAAATATATTGAAGACTAATTGTGTATAAAAATATTAAAAATCAATAAATTAGAAAAATAATAAATGAATTAATATTTAAAATCTAGAAATTATAAAAATGTAAGAAGACACTTAAAATTATAAATTAATAAATTGAATTTAATGAATGCATGTTACAAATGATTAAAATTTAATTATTTTTGTATTATTCGATAATTAATATACTAATTAAATAATTTATCTACAATTTACTATATAAATATGTATATTAATTTTATTCTTTTATTAATAATATTATTCATTTTTATTAATTATAAAAATTATAAAAATTATTTAATTATCTATATATATATTTAAATAAAATATTGATCAATATATATATTTATATATTACATTTAATAAATAATATTTTAAATAATTATGGGGTTGGCGCGATCCAACCCACAAACACGGATGCATATATGTTTAAGTAAAAATGATGTTATGTTAATTAATTTAATAACAACTATATTTAAAACATTATATGTTAAAAAAATATTATAAATTTTATTAATAAAATATTTCTTAAAAAAATGAATAAATTTAATAAATATATATATATATTCGCAACAATTAATAGTAAATAAATTATTTAATTAGTATATTAATTATTTAATAAATGTATTCATTTTTATTAATTATAAATAGTTTACTAATTATATAATTATATATATATTTAATATAATATTAATTAATATATATATATAATTTAATTAATAATAATTCAAAATGTACATTAATTATCTAATTATTTATACATACATGTAACAAAATTTAATATAAAATATATAGTTCTAATTAGCGTTGTCCAGGTATTATTATAGTACTATGCAGGTGGTGATGCAGATGATTACACAAGTAGGTAGTGACACTTTAATGATGGAGATAGGCAGGCAGTAACACAGGCATGACATATGCTTGATGACATAGAAAGGATGAGGCAGGTATGATGCTGCAATAGGATTTCAGACCATGTTATGGGTTTCATGCCCACTGGGCCTATGAGCCATGTACTAAATAATTAATGCTTGTTGGGTTGGCTATCCCCTTGGGAGGATATGGCCGGCCTTTCCGGCCTGTGTGGGTTGTGTGTGTGTTTTAATGTAATTGTATCCCCAAAAAATATTATATATATAATTAAATAATTAATATACTATCTATTGTGGGACCTTCAATTGAAAAAACGGTCCAATTTTGTAATGGATTAGGTTTTTCATGAATTTATTTTTAATACATTATTTGGGATAATTCGGAAATCGGGAGCTGAGATGGTGCATGATTCTATGGCCCGATGTTCCAAGTAAAAATCATTAAATAATGTTCTGTTTTTTATTAAAAATGATTGGTGAGTAACATTGAAGATTATTATCTTTCAAATGGTGCTCAGATCAACAATATGAGGGCATTGTTGCCTTCAGAACAATGACTCTACCCTAAGAGGGGCCTAACCTCGATCGGAGATGGTCAATGCTGAAAGTTAGTTTCTGAAAGTAATCTTCATAAAAATATTTAATAAAAAAAATTTTATTGATGAAAAAATATTTTTTAATACATATTTTGTCATAACTTCTCAGGTTATTGACATAACGTTGTGAATCCTTTGAGATAATGAGAAAGATCCTCTCCGACGAATGCCAATAGATTGGATGATCAAGGTCAGAATGCAGATTAAAGAGAAGTGGATCAAACTAATTAAGGATCGAGGATCGAATAATGACAATCAAACAATCACTCTACATCAATAATCAAACCATATCCATATATGGAGGGTGTTTTAAATTATATATTTTAGTAGTTCATTGATTTGAGCGACAAATGAAGATCAACCAACAAATAGGTTAACCTGCGGATTGATATCATATACATGATGGTTCTGATTGTGCGAATTTGGGGATTTATAGGTTGAGATTATTATGGTTTTGTTATCTTGATACCTCAAACAGAATAAATCAAGGATGAAACAGAAATTGATCGTGGTTATTTCCTTGGTTTGGATAATGGTTCATTTCATCCCCACTTTCATCATGTTCTTCACTAGACTATGAAGAAATGATTGTTGTGCAATTTCTTTTTCTCACAAAAATCTGATAACATGGATCTTTAATGGAGGTGGTACGAATGAAGTGCGACAACGATAGTGGATGATGGATTTAAGTGGTGTTGGAAATATGTCCACCCAAACATCTTTTCACCAGGAAGGAACTTGGAATGCATTCAGGCCCATGGAGGTGAATATGACAATAATAGCATCACATAACTTTTTCCAGACTGGAAATTAGACCACCAGAGAGAATCGAGTGGCCCGTAGAAGAGGCCACTGGTGCACCAGTACGCTGGGGATCAGTCACCCGGGGTGACGGTCGTGGAAACCCATAGTGGGAACTGAAGGATGGAGAGACACTGTAGCATTGCAAGATCAGATTTATGTGGTTGGGCAGAGTTTGACATTTCTGGTTTGTGTGAGTGGACAAGATGGACAAGAGGTTCACCACCTAGCGATTTGTGACATGGAAAATAGACAAGCCGGGTGTTGGGGGAGGATGGCCCGCCAAGCAAAACTGCCCAGCCTTGCCGGAGTAGACTTGGCCCAGTAGATCGGGTCAACCTGAAGGGTCGGGTCGGGCAGAGTCTGTCCGTCCAGGTCCGACCGAACCCGGACCCCACTTACCCCTATCACTAAAACATCAATAATATTCATACAGAGTTTCCATTTGATGAGGAGTATTCGGCATTATAACCCCTATGATGAGACAATATTTTTTAGATACCGTAAGTGATTTTTAATGATGTTGGTAGGAGATGTCATGGTTTTTGGGGTAGGTCCTCCTGGTACATGAATGCTTGAGTGAGAATAAACATGTTTCGTAATGGTTTGGCTGCACACGTCCAGGAAGTGGGTTCATTTCCTATATGTAGTTCCCTTGGCGTGTTATTATCCTAAAGTACTAGGTTCTGGGTTCTAGAAGATGTTTATCGTTGAAGAGTAGGTATTTCCCTATACGATTATAGAATGGGTCATCCATATCTAGCATACAGATAGTCGGTACTCCACTACTGAGTATGGTGTAGGTCCCCTATTATAAATTTTTTTACCCCTCTATTGGTCTAGGGTGAGTCTCCTCCACACATGAACTAACAGAGTTGGTACTACCCTATCGTATCGGGGTGCAGGTCCTCTAGTCACTAAGTATTACTCCAATGTGGGATCAGGTTTTGGGACCTTCAAAATACATACTCCCCTATAGGATCATGTTTCCGGTCCTAACATATACATTTTCACTCTCCTATTCCATGTACAAGTGGGTAGTAGGTCCTCCTTTGGGACTAGATAACCAACAACATTTTGACACAGTTGTGAGAAGTTGACCAATCCACTTCATAAAAATGATACTTAGATAAAATCTCGTTATCCCTTAATAGATAGAGGTGCGGTCCACTCCTTATAGAAGAGGTAGAGATTTTACAAGATGGTTAGGATGATGGATCCCTCATATGTGTAATGTGGCGAGGGTGGGGGCTCTCGACATAGGTTTCCATATTATTTCATTGTGTGAAAGAGAATGATGACCGATCCTCTGGTGTTGAGAACTAGATTAAGACCGATTAGGATGCTCCCAATGGAGTACTTTTTCTCAAACATACCATTTGGATTTATATAGTTGTTCTTGATTGAGTGTACCTATCTAATGGGAACCATCTTGGATGGCTGAGAACATAGAGTGTGTTCTCCTAGTTTTATGTGTTACCTTTCGAACATACAATGATAATCCTATTACTGGCTATAAGGTATGGGCCTTGTGTTTCTTAGTGTATTATATGAGTATATATTGATGTAATTTGTTTATCTATGTGAATATAAATATCTTTAGTTGACTGCACATTTAATAATGGTTTTCCTCTTATTTTTTTCCTTTTTGGTTTTTGGGGTGTCCTACAGAGTATTGTTTTACTCACCCTTACTCTGGATTTTCTAGCATATATTGTGTCTTGTGTAGACGACTGACATTTTGATGGAGGCCTAGGTGGTCCATGACCTGGTGGTTCATATTGAGGTCCATAAAGATCAAGGTGTGTTTTGATGGACTTTCAGACAACAATCCCATTACATCTACTCTTTACATGATTGAATTGTACAATATTTCTCTTTTCATTTTTGGTTTTGTATTCTGTCCTAGTTCACTTTGTTGAACTTTACTCCCCTGTTGTACTTTTAGTGTGTTCTTTGTGGTTTTCAAGCATGGTTTAGTTAGTGTTTTACCTTTTAGATTTTTTGTGTGTTCATATAGGTAAATAGGCAATGCCTCCAATATTTTGTGATATTTATATTCGATGCTAGTTACCAGTCCATGGCCAATTGGAGGACGGATTGGGGGGATCAGGGATTGGAACCCTCTAGTACAACCTGTAACATACTTCCATGGCAATGAAGGGACCTCATGCAAGCCATATCCTAGTTGGGAAATAAGGTCAACCTCTACTGGATATGCAAGTGATAGGTGATGAGGATGGCACTTAGGAAGGCAAGCATGGCGGAGGAATGGGGGATAACATGTGTAGGCACCACAAATGAGACCCAAGTGGTGTGAAAGTGTAACAGGTTCAAAATGTTGTAGATGAATAAAATGAACATTGTACATGGGAGTATGTATAAAGCGTATCCCAGCAATGTAATTTCTAATGAGGGATGCACATCATCCCGGATAATAATTTTTCAGCGCTTATTTTACCTCGGATAAAGGGAAGTCTTTATGAGCAGTTTTTTAACCACTCATAAATATTTCCATTTTCCAGTGCTTAAAGAATTGTAGGTAAATGATTCTTATTATCAGTTCTTTTATTTAGCCATGTTAAAGACCACACTTTACTATCTCTAAATAAATGTTTTTATATGGATTAACCATTATAGTTGATTTAATTTATTGTTGACAAATGGTACTAATTCTTATAATGTTTATTTTAGTAGTGATTAGAAAATGGTACTTTAGAGTCCTCTAAAGGCCCACAACAACCAAACAATGAGTGCACAATGGCTATCACAATTGGGCCATCACTATTTACTATTGAAAAATCCATTAGAAAGTTTCTACACAACCAATGGTGGATGTCTATTATGACCCCCCATTTAGCAATTTCTATAGGGTTATGAGGGAACATCCTCTATAGACCATTATTTGGTAGTCGTTAGAGGATGTCACCACAAGGGCAATCATGACTGCTCTTGTAATAATCCCCTTGACCTATTCAATAGTTATATGGTAGACACTATATGTGGGTAATATTTATAAAAGACAACCAAGACACTAAAAAGATAGTATTTTCAATAAACAAATAACAAAAAACCATAATTTATAAACATAGTATATGTATTCTTCAAATATTATTTCAAAACATCACAACTAAACTCATCCATTTGTTTTCAATGCTTTGTACCCCCCGTCTCAAATAATTGATAATCAAATAAATTAAAAATTAATGTAAGTACAAGAAAATGATAAATAAAAATTAATTATTATAAAACACTATTATTAATTTTTGAATCGATTAAGAAAGAATAAATTTCATGAAAATTGTTAGTACAAAATAAAAAATTCAAACAAAAATATCAAAGAACCATTGGATAGAATCACAATATACCCTACATGATGAATGATGATGAGTATCATTATTCCCATATATTTTTATAATATGAGAAATAACAAGATGAAAATAGAGAAACTAAATAGTGAATCTTCATAACAATCATCACTGAAATTATAAACTCCCTCAACATGGACCAAAATAGTGTTTATAAAAAATTGGAAGTCAAATTCAAAAATAAGCATAGTCAAGCCATGATCAAGGGATCCTTATAATCCATAATGATAGATTGGAACAAAACAATAGAGGGTGTATAATTAATAAAGAATTATTTATGAAATAATACTACAATTAATCCATGATCATTCCATGAAATCAATCTAATGTCCATACTCTTATTTATAGAACTGAAGAAACCCCATTAATTTTTATAAAATATTTTGAGGGGGTTTCAAAATAGTCTCACAATGAACAGCAGTCATCAAGGACCAAAAATTAGTTCTATAATACCTAGAAGATGCACATTCCACTACAGAAGACACAATGATGTGGGTTGACCGCTCCATATAATTAAAAGAGAAATAATTACCTCAGAACCAAATTATCCATTCCAACACAAAAAGATGGATTTTATATATCGAGGGAATACAAAACTACCTGACCAAATTGATTGCAAAATCACTGGAACAGTTAAACATATTTAATAGAATAGGTACATGACGAGGGTAAGCGTCAAGAGTGATTTGGTAACCATATTTAATAGAGTTGTTACATGAGGCTTCCGAAAAATAGTATAAATGATCTTCCCCAACACCATAGATAATAGGTATTCGAGGAATAATATTGTAAATACAATAATTAAAAGAAGGCCAAAACTTATAAAAACACCAATCATCATTTCTATCATTATATAATTACCTAACTATGGAATTTTCAAACTAGGAACACTAGGTAAAGTCACACACAAATTGTTATTATCAAAAATCCATAAATCATTACAAATGATAACCTATGACTGATTTCCTAACCTAAAAACATACCCATATTGATATGTTGATGGGAACCCAAAAAAATTACCAAAGAGTCTTTAGTTCTATTTTTTCAAAATATTAATTATTTTCAATCATTTGGTTTATCTAAAATTACATATTTTATTTTTCCAAGAACAACACATGTCTGATTGACGAATATTCAACTTATACACATAAAATATAATACCAATAAACCATTATTATTTTTACACATCAATATAATGTCAATTTCTATGATTTTTACCATCAAACAAACACTTATGTGTTTTAGAACTATAAAAATTCATTTTAGGCCATTAATGGAAAATGACAACTCTAATTGAGGTATAGTTTGTTTATATTTTTAGAAAATAATTATATATTTGGTTCCCATTGATTTCGTGGAAATTAGAGGTTTCTTTCATGGGTTTGACCTACAGACACACATATTTATACAGTATAAAATCATTAAAGAAAACTTATATGGTAAGTTTGATCACACAACATGATAGATTGAAGTTCCATCCACTTGAGTAAAGAAAAAAGAATTCAAAAAATGCATTCCTGTTATTCACATAAATCATATGTCAAATTGATTTTTTTTTTATTTTACAAAAACATTTTACTGTAACGAAAAACTAAAAATGCATTGTAGCCATCATAGGGAAAAAAACTCTTATTTATGTGCATCCAGTTCATATATTTTTAAAATAAGGATACAACTTTTTGTCTTAGATTTCATGGAAATAAGAGATCATTTTTTTTGTTTTTCCCTATTACACGTGCTGTTGAAGAATGTAAAAATCATTATAAATGGGTGTTAATTATGTGTGGGCACAACACATGTATAATTGGAATACTGTCTACTAACACATGTCATGAATAACTCAATATTAGTTTTCCAATGATTTCATATCAATATGAGGCCGTTTCCTGGGGTTTTTAATGTTACATGCACACATTAATGCCTTAAAACTCTAAAAATGTGTTTTCAATCATCCCCAAAATATTAAAACATATATTGACATGATGTATTTTACTAAATATAAAAAATAATTATTTATATATATTACATTGATTTCATATAAATCATATGTCATTTTCTTACGTTTGACCCCTTTCCACTTGTTTTTAATGTCTTTAAACCCTTTAAAAACTCCTTATTAGGATTGTATTCTCATGCCACATGTCAGATTGAAATATTTTTTACTCATAAACATAAAAAATAACTCAAATTATAATATCCTATGATTTCAAAACAATATGAGGACTTATTTTATGTTTGTAGATATTACATGCATGTTTTAGTTTTTTAAATCAATATAATACCTTTTAAGGAATTTTGGAAAAATGATAAATCATTTGACGTAAATTTGGTTCCTATATTTATAAAATAATTCCATAGTTGTTTCACTCTAATTTCACAGAAATCAAAGCCCATTTTCAGGGTTTTTACACCGTAAAAATTGTTTCCAAATACATTATGTTAGCGCAACTAGGTTAAATACACTATGTAGGGGGGTGAATCACGATATGAAAGATTAAATCAAATTCTACATTGGATATTGTTTCATCATAAAAAACACTCTTCTTTATCCCAAATGTTTAAGAGAATAATACAATAATTAAAACATTTACAAGACATGTTTTTTTACTTGGTTCACCCTCACTGGGATTTTTCCAATGACCATAAAATGGAAATTTACCTATATACCAAATTTACTAATGTGCATTACAATTAAAATTTTCAGAGAAAACTCACTATCCCTCCCAGTTTAGTACAATTCCCAATTATAAAGATCACTACTCTCTGAACTGATGTGTACGCTCTTATCCTTAAAAAGCATCTTTTGTTGTTCTAAAAGACCTGAGAATAATTTCCAACATGAGTGTCTCATGATGATCTATTTCCACCTGATTGATGAACTACACTTTTCTATGTTACAAATACCTCATACAGACACATTTTTTGAACTGTTCTAATTACTCCAAGAATTTCATCAAACAATTAATGAACTAACATAACATGCATAGCACAAGCTCTTAAAAATATAATTTATAAGACAATTCATTCATAAAATTATTTATTCACCTAATCCATTCAACCCATAGGGAGAATATTTTTTGATCAACTTAATCATGGCATTCTATAATGCCCAAAAAATTCCTACCACAAACGGATCAATTTTTAGGGACATCCTACTTCACGAACCTCCACCATTACATAATTTATTATTCTTGAAATTCATAAATCCCATAACGAACCACCTTCATATTTAACTAAATTATTTATTAGGAAAGATTCTCTAGTGGAATTATATCTCCTAATTATGTGATTAGGGGTCATTTATATTATAAAATATATCTGAAATAAACAATAATCATTATTATTAAAGACTCCATTGAAGATTTTACATCTCTACATATAGTACTATATATGAGGTTATCATAGTGTGGATGTCTTGATACAGAAAATAAATTCCATTTACAGCACCCATGTAATCATCATCATCACCCACAAATGAAAACCCTTTTTGGTTGGCATAGCGCATAATTCAACATGAAAATCATTATATGGGGCTCTATTAAATAAACCTCGTTGACAATAAATGATGAAACACCTAATCAATTTAGAAATCCCCCTATGTGGTTCCTATAACACAACAATTATGTGGCCCACCCTTTTTTCTATAAGTGAATCCTTTTATTACCAAAAAATGAATCCTAATTTTGATTCCTACAAATTTGAAAATAATCGAAAAACTATGAAAACTTAAAATTAAATTTCATTGAAAATAGACATGCTAGAATATTTTCTACCATATTAGATAAAAAACACAATGAATTCAAAAACATTGAAATGAAACCATGCCAATATTTTCCAACAATCTCCCATTGGGTTTTGTTTACCACTACATACCTTTTGATACTACTACAATGATTCTACTTCTGATGTGTTAAAAAATCATTTATCTATTCAATCATACATCAAAACTCTATTCTTGGGATTCTATATAGTTGTAAACAACTTACTCAACACATAAAATAATCCAACATGAGCTGTGATACGTATGCAAAATAAGAGTAGAATGTGAAGTCCATCAATGAAAAACATTTTTCAAAAAATAGTCAACTAATTTCATTCCAAACCCCATTTTTGTGAAATATAAACTTCAATCAATCATCTTTAGTATCATAATATTTAAAATTCCCCTTATATAGTTCATACACAATCATATTGTACCGTAGAATTAATGACGATATTTCTCCCCATTTTTCCATGAACCTAATTTTCACTCCTTAGTTGATGAAACATTATAAATAATACATTCGGGAAAATACGAAAAAACACACCATACATCAAGGAGATGGGGCCCCACCATAATGTTTTCAAGTGTGAGTAGTCAATTGAACTTAAATATCCATTCTATTCCACTAAAATGCATCTTTGGGTAAGGCTTTGATCAGAATGCCTGCAACTTGTAGTTATGTATGAACATACTAAATCTCACAAGGCCATTCCACCACATACTCCATGATAAAATGAGATTTTATTTCAATGCACTTTGTCTTTGACTGATAGATTATTTTTTTCTATGATTTACAAAAATTGATTAATAACAATGGATTTTGAAAGTGGATTTCACATCAACTCCCATATCATCAAGATGCTTCTTGATCCCCAATTAAGACGTTCATCGTTGTGTGGCCACATTATATTTATCTTATGCTATGCTCAATGAAATGAAATCTTGTTTATAGTTTTTTCAGGAAAAAACTCAATCCTCCAAGATATAATTCACCACCTAACATTGATTTTATATCATTTGATGAACCATTTCAATATTTATATATACAACACAATAACTATTGCAATGATTTATCATTGTATATAAAACTAATATCAACCATACCATTGATATAATGTTGTTTTATATTCACTATAATTATTTGTCATTCATTAGGTAGCCCTGCATGGCATGTGAACCAAACAATATCACATCATGTCACTGTTAAGTATAGTAGACTACCAATTAGCTTCCTATATTCTATGACATTAACCACATTTCATTTATCAACTCATGATAGTTCATCAACATAGATACTAGAGTCATCATCTCCTTGGAATTATCCATTAAAAATATTCATAGAACCTCTTTATCATATTTTGACTAATAAATAAATTTTATATTTCTTCCATTTGTCACATATAACGCATTGAAAATGTAAATCAAAATTATTATCATTTTAAACTCTTATATCATGAATATAGAAATTTATATTCACTAAAAATAATATAATCCACAGAATAGTATTTGTCCACAATGCACACCGACACCATCATTAGTTGATTACTATCATTATTGACATATAAATTGTAATAGAAGTCCGACATGTTGAAAACTATGCATATTAAAAAATTGATGAAGTCTTGAGTACCACTCTCATAGTGCATGATTTGACCCATATAGCATAATACTCAGAACAAATTTTTTTTTCTCATATTCATGTCTTCGAAAACCACCAGGTTGCTCAATATATACGATTTATTCTCCATACCCTTTCAAAAATGATGTCTTGATATCCATCTAGAAAACATTTGGTTTCCATTGAAATGAAGTGACCAAGAATAAGGGAATAGTCTAGAGCCTTACAAAATGTTCAGATGCATCATCAATGTAAATTCGCTTGATCAAAGATTATCCATTTCACACTAGTCATTATATGTTCTGAATTAATAGTCCAACGTCATTCAGTTTGTTTTGAATGACCCATTTGGTTTAGATGAAATTTTAATCTTATAGTCTCAAAACAATATCCAATGTTTTATTTATCTCAATTTGGTCATGTTAATTATTCTTAGTCTAAACCTAGGGATCATCACTTGGTGCTTCATCAAAAAATATAGGCTATACCTAATATATGATGGATTCCTTCAATAAATTATACATTATAAATGATTAAATTAGTGCTTCCTAATCACCAATAATGTTTTGTCTGTCATTTTCTTCTTGATTATTCGTCATCAATGCATAAAATGATCGGAAATACTCATACTTGTCCTTAATATCTTCTTATAAATTTATGTTTTGCACTTATACACCCTAAGTCTCATTCCTCGTCACTATTATCCTGGAACTGTTCAATATATTGTGGAATATTTTGTTCATTTTCTAATATAGTGACATCATTTCTTTCATATAATTTTCCAATACCCTTGATGGAACATGTATCATGTTTTATATTTCATGAATAGACAAGTAATATCCCCTCATTATCTTAAGATTCAAATTTACATTGTTTCTCTTTATTGATAATATAAAATTTACATATAATGATTAGAAGGTATTTCAATTCTGGATTCTATTCATACCACATCTTGTATGGAGTGTTATCTAATTTTAGAATCAACAAATACATTTTGTATATGTAGACTAATGTCAATTATACTTACATTCCGAATTTATCTAGTTGGTCTTTTTCAATTATAATTATCCTATCCATGTTTTTTATGATCTGATTTCATCTATCAACCACTACCTTTTTTTGGGGAGTTCTCACTACTAAAACCGGATTCCTTATCCAATGTTTCAAGAGGCAAACTTCTACATGGCTATTTGTATCATTCATACCATTATCTATGTCTTTCAGATTCCCTCTAATATTTTTTATGTAACTGAACACATTAAAATTGTTGTCAATGAAAACTAACCATGCCATCCTTTTGAAATCAATGAAAAAAAATAATACCTCAATCCATTACTGTATCTATGTCGTATAGGTCCACACACATCTGCATATACAAATTCCAAAACATTGGATGGCCTTTTTAATTTTCATTGAACATATTTATGAAAATATTTCCTTGTTGAAAAGAATATCATGTGTGATTATGATCTAATTATAGATTAGGTAGATATCTAGCTTCATTCCATTTAACAAAATATTCTAGGGATTTTTGGAATATATGATGAAGATATTTATGCCGCAACCTATTATCAACTTTTTAGGATTTAAGGAATATATCTTCTTCTCCACTTATAATAAAGATATCCCCTTACTACACCTTCCCTATAAAACTAATGTAACATAGTTTCCCTTATATATACACAAAATCATGGTAATCCTTATAAAATAACCTGAGTTTCCCAACTGACGAACACTAAACATGTTGTGATAGAGACCTTTGAAAAGATAGAAATAATAATGTATCATATAATTTACCCCAAATTTTAAATTTTAATCCAATTATCATCAATCCATTATCATATAAAAATTTTACAACACCTTTATATTCATATTTTATTTCTGTAAAAAGATCATTCTTTCCCATCATATTGGATGTCTATCCACAATCAAGGATCCGTACACCATCTTGATAAGATTCATTAAGGGTAGTTTCTACAACAACTTCTTGGTCAAAACTGTTACTTTTTATCCACATCACACCTATTGAAAATATATATTCTATATTTTCATCATAGCTTGATTTATAAAATTCATTTTTCTAATATAAAAATAGATTTTTCATTTTCAAGTATTTTGATGGGTCATTGGGATTTTTTATGACCATTTTTGTTATACTTCTCCACATTCCTAGGTACTGTTGATGAGAAATATCTAGTTATATGTCCAAATCCACCACACCAGAAACAATTAGCATTAAAACTATTATTAGTATATTGAAAATTATATGGAAACCTTTTTTTTATTACCGTCATTGCCTTTGTGCTATGGAACACAAATTTTTAAAAGGTCCCATATTTCAATAAAAATAACACATGATACGAGGTGTATTCCTATACAATATTATTCAACTAGTTCTTCCTTGTGTTCTTTGAGTTCGATGATTTTGATTTGTAACCAAATCAGTTTTCATCCATGGAGTGGGCACATGATGTTTGACATAGATCACCACAACTTTCATCTATTGATCAATCCCCCTACCAAACTTATCATTAGGATTTGAATATTGGTTCTATATTTATCGTCCTCTATGATCCACTTATATTTTTTTCATTCTCCCAATTAATCTATTTTAATATTGTATTATTGGGAATCAATAGTCTCTCATGAACTTCTAATTTTATTCATAGGTAAAAAAATCATCTTCATGTTCTTCGATACATTTGATTTGATCTTTTTCTACAATATTCAAGCCATTGATCACTCTATTATGTTTTTAAAAATTTATCTTTAAATCAATAACCTTTTTAGAGTTCCCTTTCATTGAAGACATAATCATTTCAATTTGTTCCATTATATTATACTTATCATCTTCCTGCTACTTCACATAGAGTTTTTAATCCCAAAACAATCTTTTGGATTTCATTGTTTTGTCTAGAAAAACATCGACCTCTTTATTAGTGTCTTCAAATTCATCATGATGATCAATTATTCCATTGAATTTTTATTCAAAATTTTCAATTTCTTCACTTTACTATGAGATATCCTCAACTCTAAACATTGAATTTTCCATATAATCCTTACAACTATCCATATATTATACCACATATTCCCTTCTACAATTATTTTCTTTTGAAATAATATTCGACTTTTTGATGAAATTTCTCTTCAATTTTTTCTTTCATTTTAGCTAGTTTGATAACTTATTCATGGGAATATTTGACTTTATAGTCATCGTTTTCATGGATATTTTTTGGGAATCTAATACAATATTTTCATCCATTCCACATGAAATACATGTTAGTGGGGGTTTCCTTTTCAACTTTAATTTTCCTCTTTATTGGTTTGAGTAAATGAATGACAAGACCTCATCCATATCTGCTTCTTCCTATCTATATTCAATAATAAGATTATTCATCTTATTTAAATCCACCTCTTTATATTTCCATTTTTACATTGACTCAATATATTCATTTCTCCTCTCATAAGAGACATGATTACTATTCAAGCTATCCAATGTTATCACCTATAGAAATTTATCTTCTAGTGTAGATACTTCTATATTGAACTGAGAGGCAACCCTTCTCAAGAAAAACTTAATAATATTTAAATATTCAATAATTTCTATGAGACCACATATGATTTCCACAATCCATTCACCTGATAAATGAATGCATCAATAACCTCATTGGTGTAGATTCTCTTGATATCATTATTGTTCCAAAAAACTATTAAATTTTAGTCTATGAACATTAAATAACCATCATATATATTTAATATATTTTCTCATTTTAAATGCATTGATATACATGAAATCACTTTTGAGTATATTCCTTTGGAAAATTCTACTCATAATGCATTTATTCCACTAGTATTAAAATTCAATTTCCATCAGTTTTCTTTTGATAAAGAACCACTATTCACATAGAGAAAAATTCCATGATTTTCTATAATAAATACATCTATAAATAAAGATTGGAAGTAGTGCTATATAATATTCTTCCATAATTGAAAATTGATTCCATAAAATATCAGAATCCATTTAGGATTTACTACCTCCATTGAAAACCTTGAGATAGAAACATTGATATTAACAATTACCTATGATACCAATTATTATCCCAACTATGTTAAATATCCTTAGAGGTGGGAGTGGTTAAATCAGTGTATATAAAATAAAAACAACTTATCCTTTGGGCAATGTTTCACCATTATAAAAAACTCTCTTCTTTCCTGGTACTATCACAAAATAATACGATAATTAAAACATACATAAGCACAGAAATTTTACTTGGTTCACCCTCACATGTATATATTGAAGGAACATTCAATGGAAATGTTCCTATGTACAAATGCACCAATGTTAACTATAGTTAAAATTTTTATGATGGACTCAATATTCCCCTAATTCACTTCCATTTTCGATTTGAAGGATCACTACCCTCTCAATTTTTATGTGCACAATAATCTTTTACAATATTCTTTCAATTTTCTGATACACATTAGAATAGATTCATACTTGAGTGTATCATTATGATCTGTTCTCCCCTGGTAGATGAACTACACTTACACGTCTGCTGAATACCTCATAGAGGCACCTTTCATGAACTATCCGGTTCTTCCACTAATTTTTTCAAACCCTTCATGAACTGACATTCACTATATATCACAACTATTTTACATGAGTGTTTCTTCCGGAAGCATTAAGATAATAGGACAACCAGAGTTCCACCCTCAGGGGCCATGAATTATTTCAGTAGCATCATACATTAGTTCTGAAGATAAATTTTTTGAATTCTATAATATTCTTCTTGCTTATCATGTTGGATTGTATCCTAGGATGATTTTATATTTATATTAATAAACGTGTTTTTGGGCTGTGTTCATTTAGAACCAAAATAGAACAAATCATTTTAAATACCATGTCCATATTTGTGGACTTAATTTACTTTATTTGAATCTATTTCATGATTGGAATATGGTTTTTATTTAATTTATTAATTTCAATATCATCTTGAATCACACAATTTTATATTTTTAATTAAAATCATCATAACCATAAATATAATTCACATTTAATAACCTAATTGAATAACCATTCATTGATCTAGGTTGTTTTTTTGGGGTGAACCCATAACGTTGTCCCTAGAAACTTATTTATGGGGTCTAAATGTAATATTTATCCAACCATATTCTAGAATGAGGACCCATGATCCATTGGTGATGTGAAAAAAAAGGTCGATCCCACCAAAAAATGGGTGGCATGACATACAAGTTCCTAGAGGATGTGTAAGGTGTGTGCGAAGAGGAGAAGGGGACGCACTGTAGGAGAGGTAGCATGATGTGGAAATATGGCATGTAGAATTCCTCATACTCACATATAACTATGGAAAGGAAGTGATTTGTTAATAATGAATAGGGCCACCGCATAGATAATAAATGTGGGAATTGATCCTATGTTGGAAAAGTAGATCCATCTTAAATGATATGTAAATAACAGTGTTCATTTTATCATTTGATTCCTAGACATTTGATCGAAGCAACAAGTGTCTCCTTTAACCACCATTTAATATGAGTTATTATTTGAAAATGATAATTTGTTTTTGTGAACATAATAAGATTTACGAGTAATAATCCTATGTTTAGTATACTATATATTATGTGATTTCCTATACATTTTTGGTGAGATACAATGTATCTTTTAACATCACCTACAGTTGAACGGATTAACATATTTTGTAAAATTAAAATGTTTTAATCGCATTCTTTATTTCATATAAATATAAGATTATCTCTCTAAATCTTATGTTCAAGAATTTTTGGATAAGTCTTTCATCATGATAATAAGCTAATATTTTTCTCGGTTTGAGTCCCACAAAGAACATGGTGGATTTCAAAAGGATAAATATTTAAAATAGAAGTATATCATGTATGACAATTCAATAAACTAAGCATAAATTTAATAACATGAACCTCTCCATTCCATCCATTTGTAAATATATGGTGCTTGGTGTGTTCTAAGAGGTCAAGGAAACATATTTTGAACAATTTTCCAAATTTCCAGCTTTTTGAATAGTGTTTCCAGTTTTGTGAATAGCCATTCTAACTTCCCAAATTTTTACCCCTCTAACACTTTTGTTGACCTAAAATACATTAAATTTCCTATTTTAATGATTTTATTTATGATTTAATCCCCGTAACACCTATATTATTTTTCCTAAGGTAGATGATACCTTTAATTAGTCAAAAAACATGGTTGAATGTGATTTGATTTTAATGGAAAATCGAGTCTATCTTAAATCACTAATCCGTTAAATCTTATAAAGGGATGCGCTGTCTTATTCCCTAGTTCTGTATTCATGTTCCCTCGTGTGATATTATATATCCTTTCCTTCATCCCATAAGAGTTATGTGATCTAACCTTAATCCTTTGGTCATTTCCCATTGATGTTTCTTCCTACTGCATGAAAATCGAATTTTTGGTGCAAGCAAAAAGTATCAATTTGTCATCAATAGAAGGTATAATATATCTCCATTATTATGGTTCAATCAATACTTATTCATATGTTTCTTTTTTTCAAGTTATTTAATGTGATCTCCATGATTCTAATGGAATTTTCTTGGGTGTCGGTTTTTGTAGTCGTGACCCGACATCCTTGGGGGGATACAGTTGTCGCGAGGGGGGGGGGGAGATCATAATACATTATGTGGATCATTCACATATAATTAACGTCAATAATTTTTTGAGGTAGGGGATATTTGGCATTTCTATTCTTGTACACACAACTATTCATTTGGCATGTTTTATCCCACTAGATCATAATGGAATAGACGTACTAAATATTTGAACTGAAGATATAAATTATCATAGATCATATGTTATTGCCACTTGTTTTTTAGATAGTGTGATATCATTGCATGCATTGTTTAGAATGTCATTGTCGATGGAAATTTGTAATGAATGTGAAATAGGTTTAACTGTAAAAAAATTACAATGATAAAGAGTCTTGTAAATGAATATGGTTGTTGTTGTTGTTATTTTACTATAATAAAAGAGACTTTGTAATCTTTTTTAATTATTTTATATACAATAATATTTTTGATTTCTTGTATTTGGAAGCTAAAAATAATATATTAATTAAATATAGATGAATTAATGAACCATATATTTCTTAAAAAGATAATTCTTGGTATGGTTCTGAGTTACCATCTTGCATTTAAGGTTGGCTGCCTTATGCTTTAGAGCCATGAGTGCTCATATTGTTTAAAGGATTGATGCCTTGTTTATGGGCCAAGATCAAAGTTGATATGATGCATATATCCTAGTTCTTGTGTTGTCATGTGACCTTGGATGGATGTAGTGATATGTAGTGGTAGGGAGACCCATTTTTCGTGGATTAAGATTATTCCAAGGGTGGTGAGATGCATTGGTTTATGCATGTGGGTGTCAGGGAGGAAACTAGAGGTGATGAAATGGGTTTGATGCGAATGATTGGATGTTTTATAATTATTTTTGGTTGTTTATCTGATTTAATTCCCCACTACTCAAGGAAGCTATTCCTGCATACCCTCCTTCTAAAAAGGGAGAAAATTCATTGGGTGTTTAATATGCATTATTTTTTAGATTTTCGATGGAGGATGGGTCTATGGTCTTATTATAGGTGGAAAAGACTTGATGCGTAGTTCATCTACTCACCAGGTTGTGCTCCCTTGTATTTAGTATCATAGAATGTTTTTCTATAATGGAATCAAATATTGGAATGCAATATATCTATTAATAAATTTTTGAATAAATGATGTTAACAAACATGGTTAGAGATTTATGGGATGCAATGCTAAGGTAATATTTATGGGATGATGTGGATGTGGTTTGTTTATTCCTAGTGGGAAAGGAACTATGGTGTGATGCTAATGAAATATAATGTGGAATTGATAATGGTTATTTAATGGTTAAATAGTTATTTAACATAAAGTGAAACTGATAATAATGTAATGATTAAATGTAATTAAGTTCCTTAAATAGTTGTGTGCTTATTGGATACCTAGTCCTACCTATGGCAGTCAGGAGATCGAGAGATGTTAGCTGTGGTTGAGTCTAAGACAAAGTTTTCCCATAGTGTGGTTGTGAGGCATATTTTATTCTATGAATTTTTTTCCTATACATTACTCCACCCTATTAGTTAGGGAAACTAACACCCTTAGTATTTTCATAACTGGTGGGGTGTTATCCCCAATATTCTGGTTGGAGAATGGATGGAAGAATTCCCCATTTGGCCTTGATCTCTTCTCTGGGTAGTTACTTGTGTTTAGAGCCACAACAGTAAGTTTTCACTATATATGTGTGTATAGGGATGTAATTGATTTTGGTTATTCACACAAATATATTATGTATACTGTTTCATATAGACTAATATAGGTTTAACGTGTATCGGCTATGATGGAATGTGGATCATTACTTAGGGTATGGTCTATAATGGCATGAGGTATAATTCTCAATGTATGATACAAATTATATGTGCAGTGATGGATTAGGGAAAATACCTAGTTGTAATGGTTATTTGAATGTGGTGGTTGGGTTGCATGATGTGAAAGTTGTGGTTCTTCAGCCATGTGTTTGCAGGAATTTTTAATTAGTGTTTCTTAGAATGCAAGACATTGTGGAAAAGTGGCCAAGATGTTCGGATGTATAAGAGGAGTACCCTTGATATTATTAATTTTATTATACGCTATTTTATATAATTCATGGTGAGTTTATCCATGGTGATGATGGGAACATAGTATGCATGTTTAGGTGATGATTTAGTCTCACATGTTGTTCAATTTTCATTACCATGCTTTTTTTACGTATGAACCAGAGGCTCCAGGGAGGATCCTACTATGTATACTATTATACTCACCAAACGTATATAAAAATTATTTTTCATGTCACATGGTGTATGTTGGAGATGATGCTGGATAATACTAGATTGGGATTGTAGGATCTTTTCACTCTTTGTGGTTTCTGATGATTTTAGTTTCCATTGGTACTTTTAGTTTTCCATTTCAGTTGTAGTTGTTCTTGCATGACATTACAAATGTGTACATGGTTTTATATGATATAATAGTATAAGTTTCAGTTGGTGGGGGTATGAATTTTCTCTCTCCTCCACACATGTTCCCTTAGAGGGTAATTCCTCCCATTTGTGTGTTTAGATTACCCTCAACAGTATTTTCCAACAAAGGGTCCTACTAGAGGTGGTAATCGAGAGTCACTATCTCACTTATCACATTAACAACCCATGAGGTGTTGACCATGAGGCATGGGGGTAGTGAAAACATGGAATTATATGTCTGTTTGAGGGATATGATGGTTTTTGGTGTTAGGAACCGATGAAATTTCATGGGTTTGTAGGTAAAAATTGTCAGTCAAGTTTACCATGTGACGTAAACACTGGATACCAGCTGAGACATAAGAATATAGGGCCCCTGTGATCTGATTCATGAACCATTATGTTTATAATGGACATTAAAAAAATAAGATTCTAGTTTTAGGGTATAGACCTAGGAAATTATCATGAATCAATCTTCATTATGCCTATGATTTATTGGGTAGGGCTTGGGATAGGTTAACATAAAATGAATAAAAGAAAAAAATTAATTAATTGATGTAGAGCATTCCATGTTCTAGGTTTAAGAGCCCTAATTGTTTTATATTTTTTAGGTACGGATCCAGGTCGACATCCTCTTCAGGTTAGGACAGAATATTTCTAATATTATAATCCATCATATTTCCTCATTATAGAGGTTGATGACGATGAAACATGGTGGATTACACTTCCCATGATTCATCTCTTGATTCAATATAAGTATGAGATATTTGTTTTAGATACTATCATGGAAGACTATTTAGAGGAGGTAGAGATAGCCTTTAGTTCGATCTATTCATGGAAGGTGCACTTGGTGTATTTGGTTGTGACAATGCAACATGGTGAAGTGAGGTAGTTGTGTTTCATGTTAATAGAGGATCATGAGGAGTTGGTGATCTCATGGGAGGTGTACTAATACATTTTCCGAGTTGAATATATATCTTCGACAGTGAAGGAATCTAGACGCTAGGAGGTCATTAACCTTCAAAAGGGGATATCTAGTGTGAAAACATGGCATGTAGTACCACACATGGATTGGATGATCTAGTTATGTGAATTACCTCGTGTATTGGTGAACGAGTAGAGGCACATAGGTATAATCCATGTACCAGTACATGACTAGTGCACATGGGCAGACACCAGATGGGATATGATGACATCTTAACCTTTCTACATGTCGTGTACAACATTTCTATATGACATGTTCAGAAGAAATGGTTTTTTGAACACATGTAGTACCCAAGATCAATGGATATGACATGCGACCCTATTACATTCCATGTATCCATTGATTCATTGATTGATTATCTTGACCATTGTATATTGGAAATGTTTTATTATGGTTTGTTCCCATGAATATTTCGCTGATGGTTTGTTCGTTTCATTTCCAACTCACAAAAGTATGATCCATTTAGAAAAAATTCCTAGTTAATTTTTTTGGAATACCCCACGTGTCCTAGAGAATATCCTTTATTCACCATAGTTACCTAGTGAGTGTCTTCAGTATTAACATGACCAACTTAAATCCACATCGATCCTCTATTTAGCATGTTAATACAGATGGAGTGGTTAGTTTCACCCAAGATCGTGGAGGTGATTATCATATGATGTATCATATCTCTCTTAATATGTATCAAAGTATTACTATTTATCTCATGATGCTTCCCATTATATTGTACTTCTGGTATGGACATCATCAATGCTATCAAACCCATGTGTGTGTTTTATTGAATGAGTGAATTTTTGAATCCTAGAGATAAATTTCTTATGGCGGTATGTGGTAATTGTGATATCTCTAGACTATGTGTCTTGGTTGACGTTATCTGGATATTCAGGTTATATGCTATAGACATATACTTGTGCATAAATTACTACACCATGCCATTTTGTATTTATTTTTGGTTTTTATGCATCCTATTGAGTATTGTAACACTCACCTTACAAGGCCTTTTCCAGCACATGTCGTGTCTTGTGTAGAGAAGCAACCTTTTGACAGAGTCCTAGGAGGACTAGGAAATGGACCCGGACCAGAAGGAACATTCTGAGTTCAGACATGTTGAGGAGTTCCTGCGACTTCAGAGATCAATCCATGTACGCTTTCTTCAGAGGTTGGATATTGTGATTTATTGATAGTTTTTGGTGGGATGTTATTCTAGTTCAGTTTACTTTACATGTTTTTCATCTGATGTACTATTCTATTTGGGATAGTGGTATGCATGCATTTTTTTCATAGTGGAATTACAATTTCATCATTTATGGGCATGGAGATGTGTGTGTTCTATCAGTACAAATACAATTCCACCAATGATAGTGATATTCCTACTCAGTTCTCATCACCAGCCCTTGTCCTATTGGAGGTGGGAATGGAGATTTGTGGAACCATACCCACTAGAATAGGTTGTGACTGAGTGTTATCAGCGAAATATGTTAAAAATTAGGTATTGAGGTATATAGTATTGGAATGTGGAAACAGTGTTAAGTGTTTTGAGTTCATCATTCAGGCAAGGGACCCTAGTTTGGTTGTGGGTGGCCAGCAAATCCATACATCAGGACTCTAATAAGCTGTTTTTCTACACAGTACAAGCTAGGATATTGCAGCTCGACCATGAGGATGACCCCATAAGTGAAGAGACATCATTACAGGGACGAGTTACACAGATGTCCCTCCATGTGGTGTACCAACCATACAACCAGCTATGGATGAACACATGATACCCACAGTACTATAAGATAAGGAGTTCAAGATAAGCACGATGAATGAGTTTATGAGATAGTGACCCCACAGGTTATGAGGTGAGACCAACCATTAGGCGGCTGAGTAATGGATTGATAATGTTACTCTAGTTTCTCATCATGTATGGAAACTATTCGTTCAGATGGTTGTACTAGCATTGATACTTTTGTAGGTCTCAGCAAGGATATGGTGGATTTTTTCTATTCAGAATAATGATGAAATGACTCTTTCATGGAAAAAGATTGACCACCTCTTCATAGAGGGGTTCTCCCATGTTCTGTTGAAATATGTGCATATACTGGAGCTTCATCGGCTCCACTAGGTTAGGATGACGGTGATTTATTATTCAACAAGTTTCACCAAACATTCCATGTAACTGATTTATATGTTCATGGATCATTAATTTTTGGATAATTCTATCACCCATGTCTTGTGTAGAGATATATGAGCAATCATTATCCCTTTGAGAATCCCAACATATGCTTGGGTGCAATAGTGATCATTAGTGGATGGATGATTCTTAGCTGAGTAGACATGGATAACGATAGTTAGATGTGGATAGGAAGGTGCAGAGACCTCGGTAGTGGGTAGCCAATGTCAGTCTAGGGGATCCAGATGTGGGATACATTTTTGGAGGAGGTCCCATGATAGATGATATACAGATTAGGGCTCTCGGGATAGCTCCATCAAGCCTTGGAAGAGGTGATGAAACTCATTTGAAATTTAAGGACATTTATCTCATGTTTTTCCAATCTTTCGTGCGAGTGATATGGAGACAGTGGTTGGATCACTGAGGTAGAAGTACTGGTTGGAGAAAAAAGATCCATAGGGTGACGAACATGGCATAGGAGATGATAGATCAAAAGGAGGTGGACGACACTTTGACATGATTCCACCACCACCACATGTGGTCCGTGTCATGCTTAGGGATCTGGAGGAAAGGGGTAGGGACAGACACATGCAGTTGAGGAATATAAACCAAGGAATATGAGAATAATTACATGTGAAATTAGTCTCTTTTATACTCTAGATTCTGTACTAAAAGGAATAGGTGCTTTCCATTATATTCTTTCCAAATATCTCGTACATGACCAGGAGATTCGAGTGGAACTGTTGGATTTCACCTTATTCATAGAGACACCGACTCTAGAAGAATCGATGATCGCACATATTTTCGGAGAGATTGAACTGACCCTTGGGGGTTCGAGAGTTGGTTGAAACCTCTAGGTGGCAGTGCTATGGCCTTACAAGGTCATTCATGGCATTAATTGGTTATCTTTTTTCTGTACCCAAATAGTCTGTTTTTGGAGATGGCTATTTTTTTCCACCTAAATGGAATGAGTTATCCTTTTTTTAGAGAAAATGAAACCCATGAAGAATAGTATGGACTCATACATAGGAGGGTGTAGCTGATTACTCATCAGTTTGATATCCCAGCCCTCAATGAAACAGATGTTATGAGTTTTCAGTTCAAAGAAGTAGTGGAGAGGTATCAAGTTGTATTCCCTAATGATGATCCATTAATACCTCCTCGTCATGAGATATACTTCTGCATCGATCTACACCCTGAGACAACACCGATATCCACACCAACATATCGGATGTCTCCCGTAGTGCTTATCAAGCTGAGGGTATAGTAGGTGGATTTGTAGAGGAAGTTATTCTTGATACCTAGTGTTTCACACTGGGTGGCCCTAGTGTTTAATGTTGGGTGGTAAAAGTGTTTTCCCTGGGTGGCCCCAATTTTGATTTCCAAAAAGACATAATGGGGATTTAGGTAGTGTGAAGTCAACCTTTTCATGAACCAGGTGATCATGAAGAAAAATTATCTACTACTGAAGATCGAAGATCTCTTTTATTATTTGACAGTGGCATAATGGTTCTCATAGGTTGACCTAAGATAATTCATTAACCAACTATGAGTAAAGGACATGAAATACTTAATAGAGCATTCATATACTTCTATTGTGATTATTTGATCATAAAGTAGCCCTTGGACGCGACTAATTCCATAGCAGTGTTCATGGGATTCATGGACATGTTATTATAGCCTTACTTAGACCAGTTCATGGTGTTCTTCATTGATGATATCCTTCTGTACCCAGTGTCTAAGGTGGAGTACACGGTGAACATAAGGATGGGTATAGACATACTCCATGGTCACAGATTTATGGGAATCTCTAGAAGTCCTATTTCTAGATTCAGATGGTCCACATTCTGGGGCATGATTTCTCAGCGAATGGAATGGCAGTGGACCCAGAAATGGTGGAGGTACTGTCAGCATGGGAGCCACTATGGAGCGTGACTAAGGGGAGGATAATCTATTTGATGGAAGGATATTACCGGAGATTTGAACCTAATTTCTCTATGATATCAGAAACTATGAACTAATTGACTCAAAAGTGGATGCATTTCGTGTGGAAAAATAGTGTCTAGAGGATTTTTAGATGTTGAGGAAGTGTTTGTTGACCGCTCCAATCTTGGGATTTTTAGAAGAGGGTGTTGAGTATAGAGTCTTTTTTTATACATCAAGAACTAGTCTGGGATGTGTCCTGATTCAATGGCAAGTGGTGATTTTCTATGGTTCGTTCTATTTAAGACCACATTATCATAACTACATGAATCAGGATCTTGAGTTGGTTGGGATAGTCCTGACATTGATGATGTGGCGACACTACTCAGTTCATGAGCATTTTACCATCTACAATGATCAGATGATTCTGAATAATATATTCTATCAAATGGATATGAATATGAGAGATATGTAGTGTCTAGAGTTCCTATAGTATCATGATATTGTGATTATCTATACTCTATCCAATAGAAACATAGTGGAAGATGCCCTCAGAAGAATACCAAGTTCACAGTTGCTGAATGAGGCATCCGATAAGTTGTCCATGTTGAAGTTATCCATCATGGATGGAGAAGTGGGAGAATTCCTCTAGTTGATAGTTATTACCCAGACAGTATTATGTTGAGTATGTTAGGCACAACTGGAGGATACCAACTGTGATAATCTACATGATAAAATATCTACAAGACATGCTACTAATGGATATTAAAAACGCGGGGATCACATTGTTCATTTTGGTGGATAGAAAGGGGAACCAGTGGAATTGAAGAAAGAGGATTTGAGGAGTTTCATATGTAACATATTGTGGTACATATTGGTTTTTCTTACATGTACCAGGACATTAGAGGTTGGTTATAGTGTCTAGTATTATATAAGGGGGTTGTAGACTTTGTATCTCGGGGCCTTACTTGTTAGATAGTAATGGATAAGCACTAGTTTCTAGTGGGTCTCGATCAACCACTTGAGGTGACAGAGTGGAAGCGTGATGGAATATCAATTTAATTCATGGTGGGTTTACCATTTCCATTTAGGGGACAAGTTAAAATATGGGTGATCATTGACAAACTCACCAAATCAGTACACTTCCAAGTTTTCTGAGAGTAGAGATCAATAAAGAGATATGGACACTCATACATGCATGAGATAGTTCTAATTCATTAAGATACATCAAATATTGTCATAGATATAGATGATTATTTTAAATCCCATCTGTGGATTACATTTTTGGAGGAATTTGGTACTCAGTTATGCTTGAGCACCAAGTTTCACCCCAAGACAGATGACCAGATAGAGGAGACCATTCAGATTCTGGAGAAGATGTTACGAGCTTTCATGATGGACAACAGCCATATATATAAAGATCAGTTTTCACTAGTAGATATTGTGTACAACAAAATCCACCATTATACCATTGGTATGACACCATTGAAGGACTTTTACGGGTGACCCTATAAGTCACCACCTTACTAGACTAACCTAGGAGATTCATCACTCATGGTTCAAGAGATGGTGTGACATACTACCAATAAGGTGTAGATCATATAGAAGTGGATGAGGACTAGAGAATTCCACGAGAAGTAATATATTGATAGGAGACAAAGTCACTTGGAGTTCATGGATGGAGACCATGTGTTCCATTGAGTCTCACCTAGGAGAGGATTTTAGAGATTTGGATGGGGTAACAAGTTATATCTGAGGTTCATTATCATATTTCCAATATTGAATTTAGTTGAAGAGGTTTCATACATCGTAGTTGTACCCCTAAAGATTCACCATGTACACGTTGTATTCCACGTGTCATAGATGAGAAGGTATGTGCATTTACCATTGCACATCATCGACTCAGACAAGCTAAAAACTTAGGATGGATAGACTCTTTTTGAGTTCCCAGTGGAGATCAAAGATTGGTAGGAGAGGATCATTCATGGAAGAGTTATTCTCTTGGTGCATGGCCATTAGTAGCAAAGGAATATCGAAGTGATAAAATCAGAGCGGGAGGTTTTGATTCATGAATAATACCAAAATCTCATTATGTTTCCATCATTGTGGATTTTCATGGAAGTAAATACCTTTGGAGGGGAGAATGTAGAGTCCCATATTTTCTGTCAATTATTTTTTATTATTATGTCGAATTATATCAAGACCAGGACCTAAGACAGGGTGTGAATTTGAATATCAGTGTTCCCATAATAAATATTAATAATATTATAAATATATTTAATTATTCCCGATAAGTTTTCTTGAATAAGTGTAATAACTTCTAAACTATTACCCAAATCAGAAATGTGAGGGAACAATTTCATTTAGAGTAGAAATCTTGCCCTATGCACATCCATTAATCGGTTATCATAGGTCAATAATGAAAATTAGTTTTGTCTGTTTTAATGAAATAAATAATGTGATGAATATATTTTATTCTTAACGTTTCATTAATGTAGAAATTTTTCCTTTTTTAAATAATCCTTTAAGAAAGGATCTATGTTCTATTTAAAAACATTAGAATTCATTGGAATCTCTAATGTGGATCCTAGAGATTTCTCTTGACATTAGACAATGACTAGAAATGGGATTAGAGATTGACAGACATCGTTCATGACGGATCTCGTGAATGGTAGCGATGCGAAATTGAAAATTCCCCACTGAGAGATCACAACATTTGGTAGGTTGTGTTATTCAGTTTTCTTTCCCCTTTTTGTATTCAATGAGTAACGTGAACCATCCAATGAGAGGTTGATCTGTATTTTGATAATTCTTGTAGGATGGGATTATTTTTTATTATTTTCATTGAGTATTGATAATTCAGAATTATAATTGATTTATTCACCATTCGTATAGGAATAGATTATGTCTTGAATAAGAAAATGATGAGGTTCATTCCCTGTGTTGTTCACTGTGATTTTTCTCCCATGAAATTTTCTTCACTTATTCATTTATCATTAGTTATGAATGGTCGATCGTTTCACCTTCTATTCTTGGAACAATGATCTGATATTGAATATCTGACCTCAGAAAGACCTATAGGTAGTGTTAATGTAATGGAGAGAGATAAATTGATGTGTTTAAGGAATTCATATTCTTTTCATGATTTATGAATGGATAATCGAAATAAAATTTTGGATCAGATTGAAGGTCTAAGGCTCACCAATTAATTGATATGAAAATGTGGAAACCCTATATTTTATGGTTTCGAGGTGAAATGGTCAATGGAATGAGATAGATATCATCAACCAAGCCGCATGGGATAAAAAATGATGGTTTTTTAAATTTTCGAAAAATATGGAGTATAATCCTTCTTACATGGTGTGTGTCCTCCTCAGATTTTAGACCGTGGTTATAGGAGATAGTCATGCATCACCTGGCATGTGACCCCTTTCACATGGCATGTCATTCCATCCTTGAGACTCGATGTTTATCATAGAAGATACACAGACACAGGAGAGAGTACACGGGTAACCAAGACAAAGTTTACTCCCCCACGTGGCTTGGATGAACTAGTTACATGGATTTACTCATGTACCGGTACATGGGAAATGACCCATGAGTTGAAGCCATGAACTGGAACATGACCAATGTTCAATGGTGAACCCCATATGGTAGAATAGGTCATGGGAACCCTTCTACATGTCATGTACATCATTTATACATTACATGTTCTGATGAAACTGGTTTTTGAACACTAGATTTACTTGGGTTCAATGGACGAGATGTGTAACTCAACAACATTACTTGTAACCCTTCACACATGGATTGAGTATCTTGTGCATATTATCTGGGACATGTTTTATTATGGGTTTTTCCATTTATTCTTTCCCAAAAGGATTGTTGGTATCATTTCCATCTCATAAGAGTATGATCCTTTCAGAAATACATCATGAATAATGTTTTTGGAATCCCTTGAGATGTATAGAATGGATCCTCTATTCTTCTTCATGCCCTATTTAGAGCATTCGATATTGATGTGACCAAATTCACCAAGAATCTATCTTTTACCTAGAGGGTTAATCTAGATGGTGTTGTAAGTATCACCCCATAGAACTAGCTATGATCCTCATTTGATGTATTGTATCTCTCTCTATCATGATGGCACCCAAAAAATAGTACTTATCATATATATTTCATCAATGCAATCAAACCAAGGAGTGTGTTCTCCTATATGTGTTCTTTTTGAAATCCTCGAGACAAATCCCTAGTGGTGGTATACGGTAGTTGTGACTTGCCTCAAGACGACATGTCTTGGTTGAGTATATCTGGATATTATTGTCATATGCTATAGAAAAATAATTTTGTAGTGATTTATATACCTTTCATTTGTGTATTACTTTGTTGTTTCATGGTGTCCTATTGAGTATTGTTATACTAACCCCAACACATGCGTTTCCCACATGTGTCATTTATTGTGCAGACGAGAGACCATTTGATGGAGTCCTAGGTGGACCAGGACTAGGAACAAGACCAAATAGTACTTTGTGAGTTTTGATTAGTCGAGGTGTTCATGTATTTTTATACAATATTCCAATTAACGTTTTTATAGGTTGGTATTATTCGTTTATAGACACATTTTGGGGGGATTTTATTCTCCCTGGTTTACATTACATTAATTATGTCGTACAATGTTGTCTAGGATACGGGTATGGAAGCATTTTTTCTTAGTAGCTTCTACATTTCCACATTTTTGGGATTGGAGTTGTGTGTGTTCATATCGTTATATATGTAATACCTCCCATGTTAATGATATGCCTATTTGTTGCTAGTGTCATGACCTAAACCTTGTTAGAGATCAAGCTGAAACTACCCCATGGCACCACCATTGGAAATGGGTTGGTGAGTAGTGTCAATGGCACAAAAAACTAGGGGTGGCCTTTTACTAATAACTTATACAGAAGCAGACAACCAAATCAACAAAAAAAGTGGAAAGGAAAAAAAACATGATACACCACTACTAAATATAAACCAAAATCATTTATAGACTAATAAAAAGTACATGTACATAAATGTAAAGCTGAAAGGGAGGGTGAATAAATACACACTCATATAGAAAAAAGCCCCAAAACCTAGAAACATGTGAAATGGTAATGCATCTGGTAGATACCCAATCCATGAACCCATTCTATGACCACTTTACAAAATCCAATCTATCATATCCTGAACATTGTATGATGTCACAATCAACCTGTCTATCATCTATTAGGGAACACCATGTGCGGGAAAAGCCCAAGAAGGGGTTAATATAAAAATTCCATGTATTATTCCTCGAAGGCTCGATGGAGCAGTAAGAGAGGTACTGGAGATGGTAGCAGTAAGAGATATAATATAATTAGACCATTAGAGAGAACAAGGTATAATAAATAGAAATTCAGATCAAGCCACTAAAACAGTAAAGTAATATCATTCATACAAAAAGATCTAGAAATGGGGAGAAGATAAATGTATCATTGATAATTCTCTACCTATATCTAGAGAGTACACTCTTCTAACCATGAGAATATATACATGAAAATAACATTGCATACACTAAAAATATTTTCATTTCATGTATGGAGAGTTTACCAATCCCAAGGATTTGGCCCTACAAATAGGATATATATATATTCTCCGTAAAAAAACCTAAGTGAGAGAGTAAGTGGATCTCCATCTATATAGCTCATCCCTAGAATAGTGAGTCTCCAATAGTTCTACATGTAACCATAAATTCATAGTATCCCATATGTCTTCCCTAAATTTCATGTCCAAGGGGCTCAATCACCGCAACTTGACACTTTCCACTTTTGGAGGGTCTGTCTCGCCCGCACGGTCTTTCGTCGCAACACCAGGAAATATTTTTTTGTGAAAATTTCACCTCATTATTGAGAGTCCAATGTCATGTAAAATCACATCGCATCACTATGCCTCCTGGTCGAGATATTTTATCATAATGTAGTGGACACACATTCCCTGATGCGTCTGGGGGATTCCCCTATCGTGTAATTCGTATAGGTTACCCACACCATGATTCATCAGAGGTATTACACTCAAGTAGATGTTTTAGAGGCTACCCACATGCTGATGCATTAGGGGGTTCCACTCAAGTAGAATTCATAGAGGCTACGCACATCAAGATGTGTCTGATATATTCCCCCATAGATCATCTCTGAACTATTACCATCCCTACTAGTTGGTACCACTCTAAATTACACCTAGGAACAGTGGTTGTCCCGGATGGATGGTACATCTCAGAAAAGCATTGAGGAACAATGGACATCCCTTCTAGATGAAACCTCTTGAAAAAGAAGCAGTACTGATGTAACACCACAAGTTTTTGAAAATAAATATAGAATGCAATTTTATAATCTATCCATTAAACAAAACTTTTCCACTTCTATGTTTTGAATATCGAAAAATGGTCATCTAGAGTTGTGTTCAGTAAGTCATTTGGAGTCTGATAGAACAAACATGATTTTTTGTAATAGTAACATACCCTTATGAATAGTAATATGAATAGTAATGTGACCCTTGAATATAAAATAATTATTTTATTTTATTTTCTGAAGGTAATAAGATAATGGGATCACAATTACTTTTTCAATGTCACATAAACATAATTATACCTATAAGATTGTTATTTTTTGAATAAACTATGAATTTATTTTAAAATTAAACTTATAATATTTAGAAAATTATTTTATAAAAATGGAGTTCACTTTTTAATTCTACACGTCAAAAAATGGTAGGGGTAAATTTTTGAGATTATTCTGAAAATCTAGAATTTTTGGTGAATAGTGAAATACGATAAAATACTGTATATACAAATTATCAGTTAAATACACTATTTATGACATCATAAGTAATGTAAGGAAACTTTATTCGAACTCACATGATCTTATTACTATTATGGGTAACATGGATCAAAACTATTGGTTTCCTTGATGGAAATAATAAAATAATGAAATAAAATATTCAAAATTTACCCCTCTCCTCCACTATAAAAACCCCTCACCACTCCCTCTTCTCTTCACTCCTATAAGCCTTGAATATCCTCAAATTTCTTCCCAAATACCATTACCTAGTCACTCCCCACATCCATGAATCTCTTAGTCTTTCCAAAAGTCCAAAAACTCTTCTCGTATGGAGTTTATCAAGGATGTTATTTCAAGAGGTAAAACATCCTTCTTTTTCATTTGGTTTTATTTCAATTTATCTTCTTTTGTTATCCTATCCTCACCTCCTCTGTCCAAATGATCATGATAAATCTAGTATCATCTATATACTGGAATTATATCTTGTTAATAGAAGAACCATCATCGTTATTCTCACTCACTCACTTTAATTTTTATAAACGAAATCAACATCCCTGAGGTTCCAATTTATAGCCTTCGTGGACAATGAAGTTTCATTATTAAATTTCTTCTTCATTACTGGTCATGAAACCATTTTTATTGTTGAAAATGAATTTAAAATATTTATTATAACCTAATTAATGTTCAAGAAGATGAATATGTACATATAATTATGTTATTTGACAAAACTAGATAATAATAATCCAAATACCGCCAAAAAATTGAAGTGGATGTCATCTAATGATTCATCCTCATTCCATGTAACCAAATTATAGAAATGACAATTATCAATTCTGTATGTTCATAAATAATATGTAATTTCAATCCTGTAAATTTATAATGATTCCACATGATCACTATTACATAAAAAAATTGAACCGATTATGAAAATAATGAAAACCAACACCCTAGAACAACGAAATTCAATATAATAACATAGAAATAAGGGTATAAATGAACTAAATATAATTATGATAAACTAAATACATGTCTAATAGGTTATGAAATAAGTTATTAATAAGTATAATTTCATATTCTAGGAGGGTAAGTTCAAGAGCAGTACACGTTTGGAGTTAAGGTATGGGTTTTTTTCCACCCAAACTTCGATTTTCGTTCGGGTTACTTTCATTGTCTAATTACCTAAATAAAATTCTTATGTATTGTTATTTACTCATCATATATTCTATGTGAGTATAATTTATATGTTTACAAACCAGAAACCATCTTTATTTAATGGATAGTTACACAATTTTAAAAAGTATTTTCTAAATTGTTTTCAAAATACAAGCTCGGTTCAAGGGAGTTTCCCAAATTCTTACCTATTTTCAAGGGCACTGTATAATCTGTTTTTGGAAACCATTTGTTTTATAAAAATACAAATTTTATAATGAAAATACAATCTTATGTCACTTCTGGTTTTATGCAATGATTTTTCCAAAATAACCCTTCTTTTGAAAATAAAAAAGTATTTATCTAAAGATTGTTTAATGATTCTATAAGAGTTTTTTAATATATTTCAACACTCTTGTTGTTTTGATTGTATTTTTGGGTTAAATCCTTTATTAATTCATGTAAAATATTTAATTTAGTTGTTTATGAAAACTCTATTGTGGATGTTCTATCCTAAAACCATTCACCATATTACTCGGAATGGTTTGTGTTTTATGTTTCATGATTGGGGAAAGTTAGTTACATTTCTTATGACAGTTTCAATATGAATGTATATGTTGTTTATGGTGATCCCCACTCATATGAAAAATGAATTGGACTTATTATGTGATTGGTGGGTCCTGATATAGACCCTCGATGCATCGATAGGTCTCATGTGACAAATAGACATGGAATAGGCTGAGGCCCCTCCCAATGTGATATATAGATTTATGTCGAGGCCATAATCATTCTAAATGTTGGTTGAGGCCCTGAAAAATTGTTTCAGAATTTCCAACATTATGAATACCATCATTATGAGTAAACTATTGGTATTTCATGTGGTTATTTGTTTAGAATAATACCCATTATTATGTTTTATTATGGCATTATTTACATATCTCATTTTCCTGCCATAATGTGTTCAAATTTATTATTAAAGGCGTGTGTATTGAATTGTTCACCATGTCTAATGTTATATTATATTTTTTTATGCTTAATATTACTAAGAATTTGAGATCACCATTTCTTATGTTTCATTTTCTGAGGACATGAAGAAGTAATTTATGAATGACATGCAAGAATAATCTAGGAGACATGATGTTTCTAGTGAAATTTATTAGTGTTTTATTTCCCTTCATGTTGTAATGTTAAACATGATTATGTATCCTGTTTCCAATAACACTAACCTACTCGGTCCTTCAAGATTCTTATTCCTTGTTTGTATTCCAATTTAATCAAATAAGGCACTGTTTCCGGGCAATTGGGGTCGGGTCCTTACAGTTCGTATCAGAGGAATGTTTAGTAGAATACATGGAAACCAGATTTAGAAAATGTAGATTAGGGGATAGTCCTTATGATATTCATTTAGGATAAACATACAAGAAAGTCCTAATATTTTGGTAAGGAATAGATTGTGTGGATTATTCAACAATACATCCCCATTTGGAAACGAGCAGGTAGAGGTTTCTTTGGCACAGATATACATAGGAGTGAATGATCTGACAAGTAGTTTTGGGCTTGACCCGAGGTATCCTGGTATATGAAAACGGGACTTGCTGCACTCTTGGTTATGACACTCCTGGGGTAAATTCTTAGGATAATTCACATTTTCATTACAAGCAATTATGATGGATTTAAATGTAGATTTTTCCTTAAAGATACCATGTTCATGATTAAGAGATTAGTTATGCTTATAATTTCAATTTATGATTAATAATTTTCTACATTGTGATTATCAATTATGATTCATACTCTAATATACTGTATTCCACTATTTAGAAATGGCGTCAAGTAGAAGGAATGGATACCGCGCAAATGTATGTTTTCCCTATAGGGATTTCCCTCTGATGAAAGATAATTATGTTGGCTCTGGTGCTGAGAAACTCAATACTATACAGGGAAAACTTACTCATGTTATAAATAATAACATTACTCAAATGGTGCATCCAGATCCACCACATGGAGGAGCTATGTTAAATCACTTTATCTGACAACAACGCCAATCATTCAACTGGACCACTGACCCTATTATATCAGAGCAGTGGATATGTTCCCTTGATAAGATATTTCTGTCCAAGAGAAGTAATTAAAGAGAAATGGTCATCATGGAAGTCTATCATCTATTAGGAGATGCAGGTCAGTGGTGGTTATTAATCCAAAACACAAAAGAGGAGGAATAAATAGAGGAGATGGAATGCAGGGACTTTAAGAAAATATTCCTAAATAAATACATTCCTCATTACCAAAGAGCGGATATGGAGATGAAATTCTTGAATCTGAGGAAAAATGAAAATGATAATGTTTCCAAGTATTAAGCCATCATTACAAGGCTTGAAAGACATGTAGTAGAGTACATACGAAATCCAAGGAGCAAAATCGATCGATTATTTGATGGTCTAAATCCATTCCTCAGGCAGACACTGGTCTCCCAAAATTTTTCATCATATGAGGACATAGATTCTTGTGCCATCAAGACCTAAAAAGAATTCTATATGTCTTATGAATTTAAGGGAAAGAATGAAAAGAAGAGAGCTGCTGAAAAACCTGGGAATGGAAATAAGGAAACATGGAAGAAGGCAAGAGTTGAATTTTCACCATGACACAATTGTGGTAGGAAATACCCTAGTACGTGAGTAAAAGGAAAAGGAGTATGCTACAAATATGGTTAGAAAGGACATATTTCTGGTGGTTACAAATGAACGAAGTAAGACAATGATGTTCGATGCTATAATTTTCAAGAGATGGGGAACTATGCAAATGATTTTCCAAAAAAGTAAAACAATTATTCAACATAAGATGCCAAGGGAGTAAGGAAAAGCATATGTGATCACTACTGTAGAGGATGAGGTTCCACATAACGTTCTGGCATGTACTTTGATGATTCCATCAAACATAGCCAATGCTTTATTTGATTCTGGATCATTGCATTACTTCATATCGTCCTGGTTTTCTAGGAAAATTTGATATTTCCAATTTGATTTAACAAGGGAGTTGATAGTCAATACTCTTAAGGGAAGTATCATTGCAACAAAGTTTTGTGAATCAGTTCCCATTAAGGCATATAGATGCTCTTTATATGCTGAACTCATTTTCATACCCATGATTGAATTTCATATAATCCTTGGTATGGATTGGAATTCAGACCATGATGTAAAAAGTTATTGGATGAAGAATGAGATTATAATTTTCTATGATTATAAGGAATACCTTATCTTTAGAGATGAAATGTCACCACATGATTCTTTTCTAGTTCCACCCCCAGTAGCTCAACTAAGTTAATTATTGGGGATGAGGAGAATGAAATATCTACAGGTGAGGAAATGAATTTTAAAATAAAATATGTACCTGTTTTTTATGAATATATTGATGTCTTTCCAAAGGATTTACCTGGACATCCTCCAGAGCGGGAAATTGAGTTTTATATTGAGTTGATTCCTGGTTCAAGGCCCATATCAAATACCCCCTATAAAATGTCCATTGTGGTTTTAGTGGAGCATATGAAACAACTAGAGGAATTGAGTGATATAGGATTTATTCCCCCTAGTGTTTCCCCATGGGGAGACCCTGTTCTTTTAATTAAAAAAAATATGGGTCTATGAGGTTGTGCATTGATTATTGGGAAATAAATGCTATTACAATAAAGAATAATCATCCTCTACCACTAATTTGTGATTTATTCAATCAAGTTCATAGTGCCTAATAATTTTCGAAGATTGATCTTCGATCTGGATATCATCAGTTTCTTGTAATAAAGGAAGACATTCAAAAAACCGCATTTCAATGCAGGTTCAGGCATTATAAGTTTACAGTAATGCATTTTGGACTAACCAATGATCCATCTATTTTTCATGGATCTGGTGGAAATAGTCTTCATGGAATATCTTGATGACTTTTTAGTGGTGTTTATCAATTATATTATTGTTTACTCTAAGATCTATGAAGATCATGAAAATCACCTTTGCACAATTCTAAAGACTCTGAGAAGAAACGAATTATATCGGATGTTCAGGAGGTTTGAATTATGGGTCCAATCAGTTTCCTTTCTAGGACACATTGTTTCTAAGGATGGAATATCTGTAGATCCTGTGAAAACAAAGGCTGTGCATGAATGGCCTACTCCAATGAACGTATCTTATGTACGTAGTTTTATTGGTTTAGCAGGTTATTATCGGCATTTCGTTCAGAACATCTCCCATTTTTTCAACCAAATGACCAAGATCACACAAAAAGGGATTATGTTCGTATGGAAAATGGAGTGTGAAGAATGTTTTGAAGGATTGAAGAGGAGGTTAGTGAATTCTCTAATCCTAACCCTACCATTAGGAAATGATGGGTTTGTTATCTCTACTGACACATCAAAGAAAGGACATGGTTTTGTCCTTATGTAGAATGATCGAGTGATTGACTATGTGTCTAGGAAGAAAAAATTCATGAAAAAAACTATCTAACTCATGATCTTGAGTTATCAGCTGTAATCTTTTCTCTGAATATTAGGAAAAATTACCTCTATGGCGAAAAATGTGAGATATATACTGATCAAAAGAGTATGAAATATATATATATTCTCACAGAAATTACTCAACATGAGACAAAGAATATGGATAATGCTACTCAAAGACAACGATTTCATGATACACTACAACCCCGGGAAGGTAAATAAGGTGGAATATGCTTTGAGTAGAAAGAACCACGGAATTATTAAAAAGATGAGATTTGAAAGGGATCCTTTGTTCATGGATCTAGTAAAGATGTATATGGGAATTATCAAGGAAGGTATCACGTCACTAATTTTTCAAATGGTTTCCAAACCTTCTATAATAGAGATGATAAAAATTTCATTGGATGATGATGAGGAGTTAAAAATGAAAATTAATTCTATAAATGATGGGAAGTTGAATGGCTTTGCACATTAAGGTGGCATTTTGAATTTCAGGAATAGGATTTGTGTTCCCGCTATTCCTGATCTAAATAGAGAACTGTTGGATGATGCTCATAGCTCTAATTTCTCTATACATCCCAGTAGTAGAAAAATGTATCACGATCTCCGAGAAAACTTTTGGTCGGAAAATATGACAATGGAAATTTCCGAATATACATCAAATTTCCTGGTAGGTCAACAAGTGAAGGCTGAGTGGAAAAAGTATAAGGGGATGATGCAACCACTACCCATACCATCTTGGAAGTGGGAGAACATTACCCTGTAATTTTTCACCAGACCCCCAAGGACATCTAAATGAAATAATTCTATATGGGTCATTGTAGATCATCCTAGAAAGACATCTCACATCATCACAATTCGAGAGGACTTATCATTAGATCAGCTTGAATGGATTTACATCAATGAAGTGGTAAGGCTGCATGGAGTACCACTATCTATTGTATCCGGCCGTGATCCTAGATTCACCTCGAAGTTCTAGAAAAGTATCCAACATGATTTAAGCATTGAACTGAACATCAGTACAGACTACCATCTTCAAATTGATGGCCAATCTGAGTGGACTATTCAAACACTCGAAGACATGTTGAGAGCATGTTCTATGGAATTCAAAGGGGGATGGGACCAACATCTTACACTGGTTGAATTCTCCTATAACAATAGTTTCCACTCGAGTATCCCAATGGAACCATATGAAGCCCTTTATGGGAAAAGGTGTAGAACACCAGTGTGTTGGGATGAAGTCGGTGGCCGAAAGCTACTAAGACCTGAATTGGTTGAATAAATAAAGGAGAATGTGAAAACCATTAAGCAACATATTAAGGAAGACCAAAGAGGATAGAAGAGTTATGCAGATAACCGTCGACGAGACCTTGAATTTGAAGTTCGAGACCTAGTAATTCTACGCATATCTCAATGGAAGAAGGTCATGAGGTTTGGAAAAAAGGAAAGCTAATTCCCAGGTATATAGTACCCTTCGAGAACCATGATCAATTCAGAGTTGTGGCCTATCGACTGGCACTTCCACCTACCATGTCAAAAGTACATGATGTATTTCATGTATCTCTTTTAAGGAAGTACATACCGGACCCTTCACATATACTCTCTTCAGAGGTGGTACAGTTAGAGAATGATAATTCATATGAGAAGTAGACAGTGAATATCTTGGATCGTAGAGACAAGGTTCTATGCAAAAAAACTACTCATCTGGAAAAGGTACTATTGTGAAACCATTATTACGAAGTGGCAACATGGCAACTGGAGGAAGCAATGAAGGAAAAGTACCCCCATATGTTTTTTTCCTAGATTGTAAAATTAAATTTTGAGGATGACGTTTTTGTATGTACAGGAGAATGTAACACCCCATGGTTTTGAAAATAAATATAGAATGAAAATTTTTAATCTATCCATTAAACACAAATTTTCCTCTTCTATGTTTTGAATATCGAAAAATGGTCATATAGAGTTGTGTTCAATAAGTCATTTGGAGTCAGATAGAACAAACATGATTTTTGGTGAATAGTAAATATCATTATGAATAGTAATATGAATAGTAATATGACCCTTGAATAGTAAATAATTATATTATTTTATTTTCTTAAGGTAATAAGATAACGGGATCGTAATTAATTTTTCAATGTCACATAAAACTAATTATATCTCTAATATTGTTATTTTTCGAATGAGCTATGACTTTATTTAAAAATAAAATTAATAATATTTAGAAAATTATTTTTGAAAAATGGAGTTCACTTTTTAAATCCACACATAAAAAAATGGTAGGGGTGAATTTTTGGGTTTTTTCTGAAATTCTAGATTTTTTGGTGAATAGTTAAATACGATAAAATACAGTATATAGAAATTATCATTTAAATAAACTAATTATGACATCATAAGTAATATAAGGCCACTTAATTCGAACTCACATGATCTTATTACTATTAGGGGTGACATGAAACAATACTATTGGCTGTCTTGAGGGAAATAATAAAATAATGAAATAAAATATTCAAAATTTACCCCTCATCCACTATAAAAACCCCTCACCACTCCCTCTTTTCTTCACTCTTCTAAGCATTTAAGCTCCTCAAAGTTCGTCCTAAATACCCTTCCCTAGTCACTCCCCATGATCGGGAATCTCTTAATCTTCCCAAAAGACCAAAACCCCTTCCCTTAAAATGTTTCTCAAAGATGTTATTTCAAGAGGTAAAACACCCTTTTTTTCATTTGGTTATATTTCAAATATCTTCTTTGTTATCCTCTCCTCACCTCCTATGTCCAAATGATCATGATAACTCCAGTATCATCAATATAATAGAAGTATATCATATGAATGGATGAAAAATACTCGTTATTCTCACTCCCTCCCTTTTATATTTATAAATGAAAGCAACGTCCATGAGGTTCCAATTTATAGCCTTCATGGACGACGACGTTTCATTATTCAATTTCTTCTTCATTACTAGTCATGAAACCATATTTATGGTTGAACCTGAATATAATATATGTATTATAACCTAATTAATATTCATCAACCATTATATGTACATATAATTATTTTATATGACATAACGAGTTCATAGTAATCAAAATACCACCAAATAGTAGATGTGGTTATCATCTAATGATTCATCCCAATTCCATGTAACCAATTGATACATTTGACCATTATCAATTCATTATGTTCATAAATAATATTTAATTTCAATCCTGTATATTTATAAAAATTTCACATGAACTCCATTACTTAAAAACAAGTTAATCGATTATGAAATTATAGAAAATAAACACCCCAGAACAATGAAATTCAATATAATAACATAGAAATAATTGTATAAATGAACTAAAAAGAATTATGATAAACTAAATAAATTTCTAATAGGTTCTTATATAAGTTATTAATAAGTATAATTTCATATTCCAAAATCCTATGTTCAATATCAAAACACGTTTGGAGTTAAGGTATGAGTTTTTCCACCCGAATATCCATTTTCATTCGGGTTACATTCGTTGATTGATTAACTCAATGAAATTATTATTTATTGTTATGTAATACCCATATATTATGTTTGAGTATCACATATATGTTTAAAAACCAGATCCATTTCTTATTTTATGGATAGTTACATGTTTTAAAATGGAACATTCAAAATTGTTTCGAAAATACAGTCCTGATTCAAGAGAGTTTCTCAAATTCGTACCTATTTTCAAGGGAAATATAAAATCTGATTTTGGAATCAATTATCTTGGTAAAATACCTCATTTTATTATGAAAATACTATCTTACATCACTTCTAGTTTTATACAAATATTTTTCCAATAGAACTCTTCTTTTGAAAATAGAAGAGTATTTATCTCAAGATTTCTTAATGATTTTATAAGATTTTACTCGACTAATTGATCAATCATGTTGTTTCCATTGGATTATTGGGTTTAATACTTTATGAATTCATATACCATATTTTATTTAGTGGTTTATGACTAACTCTATTGTGGATGAAATATCTTAAAACCATTCATCATATTACTTGAAATGGTTAGTGTTTTATGTTTCATGATTGGGGAAAGTTAGTTAAATTTGATATGATAGTTTCAATATGAATTTATATCTTTCTTATGTTGATTACCACCCATACGAGGAATGAATTGGACTTATTATGTGATGGGTGGGGCCTTATATAGTCCCTCGATGCATCGGTTGGTCTAATGAGACAAATGGACGACTAATTGGTCGAGGCCTCTCCCAAAGTGATATATGGATTTTGGTCGAGGCCCTAATCATTAGATGTCTTGGACGAGGCCTTGAAAAAATGATTCAGAATGATTGGCATAATGAATTACATCATTATGAATTTATCTATTGATAATTAATGTGGTTATTTATTTAGTATAATATCCATGATTATGTTTTTTTGTTTCATTATTTACTCAGCTCATTTTCCTGCCATAATGTGTTCAAATTTATTATTAAAGGAATGTGTTTTAAAATGTTCACCAGGTCTAATGTAATATTATCTTACACTATATGATTAATAATACATAGTGTTTGAGATCTCCTTTTCTTATGTTTCATTTTCTTAGGACATAAAGAAGTAATTTATGAATGACTTGCAAGCATAATCTAAGAGGCATGATGTTTCTAGCGGAATTTATTAGTGTTGTATTCCCCTTTATGATGTAATGTTAAACTTGTTTATGTATCTTGTTTCCAATAATACTAAACTACTCGGTCCTTCGGGATGCCTATTCTTGGTTTTTATTCCAATGTAATCAAATAAGGCACCGGCTCCAGGAAACTGGGGTCGGTTCCTTACAACTACAATCATTGGGTATCTCCGCAGATAGGCTTCACAATAAAAACATCTCACATCATAAATCTTAATACATAATAGAGGCAAACATCACATTCTATGCGAAAAAACACTCAGGATAGGTGATTATCATGCAAAAATCTGAGTCCACAAGAATGATATGTGAGAGAAAAAATATTCATAAAGTAGTACACCAAAATTATGGGTCCCACACATCGTGTGGCCCTACATCATTGCCTTTCCATGTAACTAATAATTATCACTTACTATAATGTGAAAAAGTACCCCTAGTTGTTCCAACATACTCATAGAGTTAATGAAACTACTAATATAAAAGGTCGAAGAGAAAATGAAACTCTTCATTGATACAGAGTGCCAAAAGCACAATTATGATGGAACACCTCCTCAACTAGATCCTGAACATTTGACCTCATTTTTTCAAACATCATCTCCTCTCTCACAAGAGTCAAAGTTGACCTAGGCCTTGGTGTCTCTTCAAACTCATCCAAATGATCCTCCAAAAATATTCCATCTATTTTTAAACACATAATGAGATCTTGAATAATGATTCAAACATCCAAATGGATCACAACCTTGTGATACTTGCAGAAAAACACACAAGAAGGACAATTCATTCTCCCTAAATGGAAATTCGATGGAAAAGATACATGTGAGCACATTGAACTCGATTGAAATCCCATAAGGCCCATTCCTTGGTCCCAAAACAAATTATACATATCGCACCATTGCAATCCTCTGCTAAAAAAACACAAAATGTACTACCCATTTGTCCAAAATGGATAACTAGTGAAAAAGTTTCATTTCACCGCAATGCATGATAGCCGGACCCCATGATCCCCACACACTGGCATTAGTTTAAATACCAAAATGTCATCTTTAAAATTCCACACAAGGAATAGTTTATTTTCACTATTGGTGGAGCATCCAAAGGACCTCCCATTAAATGGGTAGGTATGAAAGAATTTATATGAATAATGATAAATATTTTATTATTATTTATCATTAGGGATTCATTAAACTGAAAATAAAATCCAAGGAATAAATTTTTTAAAATCAATATTAGAATATCTGTATCAACACTAGGGTTATATCGCCTAAGACAGTGCATCAATCGGACTTCAGATGCAAGTGGTACATCAGAATGATGGAACCGAGAAAAACAATAATTAAAATTATTATTAATGAAGGGATCATTTTTTACCACACACCTTCAAGAATAAATATTAAAATTTCCAAAACCACACATATTTATCCTATATGACTGATGGATTGTGTTTCCCATTGAAGGTATTAAAATCAGAGGCATGTATATAATGATATATTAATTTAATGTGACCAGGGTCAAAACCGGCCAGAACGGCCCAGTCTGGCCAGTCTGCCCCGCCTGGGCTGACCCTACCCTCCTATCGTGGCCTGCCCACTGTAGTGGCCTTACTTGTCATGTGGCCTACATCCCAAGCCTCTTATTCATATGAACACACCCCCATTGAGCCCTGCGACCCAATGAACTCTACCTTCCTCACGCTTCCATCAAGGTTCCACCTGCCGCAACTAGCTTGGGCCCCCTTCAGCCAGCGCCAGTGTTCCTACTCCGATATCCCCTTCCAAGGGCCACCACAACCTCACCAGGGGAATGTAAATTATTTCATACCCAATTGTGGAATCCTCAGAATGGTATCTCCACATCAATATCCTCTAATCAATTATATGTTGATGTTTTGATTCATAGAATGAAATTTTGATGAATTCCCCAATGAAGGATGAATAACACAGATGACATGAAAGGATTGTGAGCATGGATTGATGGTTGTGTCCATGAGGCCATTAATGATGATTATTAAAATATTTTAAAAAACATGAAACAAAATATATATAATTTAAAACTTGAATTGGAACATAGAAGTATAATAAATCCTACATTTATCCATCCATTTATCGATGACGATTCGATCGTTTCTCTCCAACTTCGATCCACCAATGATTTTTCGGAGATTGTTCCTCAATCTGACAAAGAATGGTAAGGAAAAAAAATTAGAGGAGAGATAGTGGGTCATTCTAAAGAGATATTGTGATTAGTTTTTTAACCCTATCATAAGCTCTTAACTCTAATTATTATCACCTTGCTCAACTCAGAATTCCAAAATTCCAGTACACCCTCATGTTATATCGGGCCTAAGAAGAACATACCATTACAAAATCAATGGTAGGTTCAATTATCTAATCCAATTTACCATTAAAATGTTATTGGGTTTGGCATATGAGAAAAAATAATTAATTTTAATTATTATAATTACCATTTTTCACCTACTTGGTGCTTTTTACAGAAGTCTCGTGCCGACAAGAGTTGTACGCCACCTAGGGTAAACAGAATATTTTAGACATAATCGTGGCCTCATATTTCTGATCATAGCTACTGATTAAAAGATATCCCATATTAGGCAAGTACATAGTACAAAAAAATTAATATTTATTTCTAATTTATTCAGGTCGCTCCGAGCCTTGGAATTGCATGCCATCACAACAACCAACTCTCTAATTTTTCCATGAGATATTTCAATGTCTTATAAGGAAAAACCAGGTCTCTGTAGATAATAACCATCGCTTTTCATGTTTTATTCAGTCTTGGGGAGTCAAGTCATGTGCCCCACTATGACGAGTCGTTCCATTTTATCTTAGTCAGTTGCTGTTACATTTGTTTCACCCCACACCAAGCATATTTTACGAATGTTACATCTTCAAAAAATATTTATATTTTTAGTTTAGTAACAATGAAAGTCCGATTGATGATTCATATACTAGTACATCCCATAAATAATTCCAATTCAATTGAAAACAATATTTCTCATCAATATGAATTCTTTTATGATTTTGAAAATTATACGAATGATTTATTGTTTTAAAACACTAAAAATATATTTTTAGACATCTCCAAAAAACGTCATGTCAGATTTATTCTACGTCAATTAATAAAATTCAAAAGTCATTATATGGCTATTCTCTACTCTTTTCACATCAATTGGAGGCCATTTTCTTAATTTTGTTCCCCCACCACAAGTTTTTAAACCCTTCAAATCATTAAAAATATGTTATTTAGTCAGTCCCATTACAACACATGATCGTTTAACATGTCGTGTATTCATATGCCAAAAAAATAATTCAAATAATGTTTTCCTTTTATTCATCATCAATTAGAGGTCATTTTATATTTTCTGAACTGTTACAGGCAAGTTTTAGTGATTTGAAACACTACAACTGTTGTTTTTGGTCACTCTAATAAATCATTAACTAAAATTAATGTAAAATTAGTTCCTACATTTCATAAACAAGTAAATTGGTTTCTTCATAAAATTTGATGTTAATTATTGGTCATTTTCATTCATTGTATCTCCTCACAAAAATTCTTAAAGACTGTTAAATCTTTTAATAAATATTATTCTGTTAGTTCTTGAAAAAATTCCATCAGATTGATTCACCATATACCCATACATACCATAAAAATTTAAAATAATTTTTTGTCACGATTCACATCAATGATAGGGAATTTTTTTGTTTGACCATCACCCACATTTTTATTCTTCTAAAAATGTGAAAATATTTTTTCTATCATCCTAACAAAAATGAACTCTGAATGACACATGATTAGTTCTTATATTTAAAATGGAGAATCAAATATTGTTACACTATGATTTCATTTTAATAAATGGGTTTTTTATTACTTATAACCCCTCATCTCATGTTTTTAAAGAGTATTAAATCATTAAAATACATATTTTCTTAGTTTTTCGAGATCATGTCACGACCCGTCCTTGGGGCCCATTCCGTGACTACCCCAAGCCCACCTTCCATAGGCCAGTGGCTGGCGACTAGCACCAAAGGCGTAAATCCCGATAACTGGGAAGGCATTGCCTTTATAAAAGAAAACAAGCACCACAGAGTAATAAAGCGGAAAAAAGTAAACACTAAGTACAAGAGAAGTGCTGAAAAGTAAATGGGCCAGAATACAAACCCAAAAAGAAGTAAAACTACAACTGAACAAGTACAATAGAAAAGATAATAGATGGAAGGATGGAAGCGGCTCCTGGGCCATCCTCCTCAGATCCTACCTGAAGGGTAGGTACAGATGGCGCAGCTCCTGGTCGTCAACCACAGACCTACCTGAAGGGTAGGTACAGATAGCCTCCTCCATGCTCTCGTCCGTCAACCTCATCCGTGTGTCGTCTCGTCATGTATTCCACCTCCGGGTACTAACTCGTCGTGTAGTCCACCTCCGGGAACTGACTCGTCATGTAGTCCACCTCCGGGTACCGTCCAGTCCTCGAACACTTGGCCTCCGTCAGCACTGCCTGTCGTCTGCAACCAACACAACGAGATGCGGGCATAGCTCGTGCAGGGGTGAGTATAACGATACTCAGTAGGGACCCCGAGACCTTCAAAGACTCACTAAACCAACAAGGATAACCACAAAGAAGATCTCAACAGATAACCTCTACTTATGTATATTCCCATACATATGCCTAAGTTATCAAGTACCCCATCTCAAACATGAGGAAACACAAGGATAACGAAATCAACGGATAACCACTACCCAGGTATATGCCCATACATATACCTAAGTTATCATGTGACCCATCTCAATCATGAGGAAAACACAAAGGTCAAAAGTCTCAGCTCAAACCAGGATTTTCATTATCGAAACCGTAACTGCTGAAAAGCTCCGTCTCTGGAGTGTACAGTGGTCCGGTCACGACTTTGAGGTACTGCTCACTAACCTAAGACTGCTAAGGTACTCCTCCTGTCGAGTACCATGGGTTAGCCACCCAAACACATTAGTGCTTCCCGCTGGGGTATGTCACCCAAACAGAGTAGTGCACACCCCCAAGTAGCCTGCTGAGGTACACTCCAGATGAGTACCGCGGGTCTGCACTGTCACACAGGTAGTGCTCTGTCCGCCATGGGTCTGCACCTTAGAAAGTAGTGCTCTGTCCACTGGGCTAGTTGACTCACTCCAAGTCGAGTCGGTCAAGCAGTCGTTAGGTCTCAGTCGGCTAGACGGTCTCCGTACTCCGCACGCTCGTCTCTGGGAGGGTCCGCTCCACGACCTACAGGTCGATACTCCATGTATCTCAAGGTCCCACGAAGAAGTATCTCAAAGGACCGCCTCATCATAGGGGTCTCAACGCAATAGACGGCGCGTCAATCGGACGCCCGGTCTGTGAGCTTCTAGCCTTTTCATCCCAGGGGCCCGGTTAGTTTCGTGAGCGAACCAATCTCGACCGTATCTCAATTGTACCCCGAACTCTCATAGGGTGTACTCATAGGGAATGTTTCTCAACGTGATCACCAACGCCGCTGACGGTTCGTCAAACGGACGTCCAGTCTGAAAGATATCAGCTTTTCCGTTCCAAGGTCCCAGTTGGATTTCGGGTGCGATCCAACCTGGCCACTATCCAACTGTATTCAAAACTCGGGCGAAGTATGCAAAAAGTTCCGTCTCATCAAGAGGATTCAACGAAACAGATGGCGCGACTATCGGACGCCCGGTTTGTGAGTTATTGGCCTTTTCGTTCCAGGGGCCCGGTTGGTTTCGTGAGTGAACCATCCCGACCACACTTAGACGACAACCAAACCTCGAGCGTAGTAAGCCAAATGATCCGTCTCACTTAGAGGAATCCATAAAAATTGACGGCACATCAATCGGACGTCCGGAACTCAAGTTACGAGTGTTTCCGCTCCGAGGGCCCGGTTGGTTTCGTATCCGAACCAACCCGGCCGAACCCAAAGTAATCCGAAACCTTCAGTGCGATATACCGAAATGACCGTCTCGATCCAAGGATCGCGTTGCCGCTGAAGGAGAGTAGTTTGGAGACCCATATCTCAAGTTACAGGATTTTGACCGAAAGTGGTCCGAAAACAGGGGTCTGGGCCTAGGCCGGCCGGCCGCGGCTCGGCCAGCGTGGCCGAGCCGAAACGCGGAGAGGGGTGTCCCCCGTCCGCCGTTAATTCAGGCCGGCAGCGACCCGCCGACCGCCTCCCTTCTGGCAGCGCGCCGCCGCCGCCTTCCAGGACCACCGGATGCGCTCCGGTGGTCCGTTTCTCCTGTCGTCTTCGCCTATGGTCCTCCCGGGACCCGACCTTCACTGTGGAGGCCTCAAAATTACCTTGCGGCCTCGTTTTTAATCGCCCGTCAATCCGCACGTCAAAAACGAAATGCTCCATCTTCGTGGTTCTCCGGCGCGGCGCATTGGCGCCGCGCCCCTTCGTCGCGGCCCGACTCCGTCCGCGGATGTCTTCGGTTTTCTTCGACGCGGCGCGACGACGTCGCGTCCTTGAATTCCTTTCCACGGAGATGCGCATATATACTGCATGAAACCGCGTGGTGCGACGGCACCACACTTCCTCGTACTAACCACAAAGAGAAAAAGGAGGAGGGTCGGCCGTGTTCGTGCGGTCCGGCCCCCCTCACGTTATTCGTTATCATTTGGTTTCAAAACACAAAGTTCAAATTCGATAACAAATGGTTTTTTAACCACAAAGATCATCAAGTCGGAAAATCTCGAACAAATATAAATAATTGAATACAAACACCTACCTTGGGTATAGGCCGAACGGAAGGAGGATTCATCGTTCGAGGTTCGTCACGGTATGGCGTCGCGAGGATGACGACGTCGAAGGGGGACGTCGGCGTTCGTCTGACTAGAGGGAAAGCGAAGCCGTCGTCGCTTGATACCCGATTCCGCTTCCGAGTTTGTTCGTCGATCCATTGACGATGAAGGGGAAGAAGAAGATCCGTTGAAGAGTCTCGCCGTGGAAGGGGAGAAATTCCATGGAAGGAAAACGAGCGTTCTTCGTCAGAGGTGGCGCGTTCTTCGTTCGTGAAGATAAGCTTCTTCCCAAGTGTTGGGCGTCGCGGTATTTTACCAGCGCTCTGTCACTTGGTGAAGCCATCCCCAAACCCTCTCCCAAGATCCCTATATATAGGAGAGAGGGAGAGGTATGTAACCACTGTGGTTACATGACTTTTTTTTAAAAAAAAGGGGGTCGGGTGAAATAAATTGCTTTGACGCAATTTATGAGGTCCGTTGGCACCACTTAAGAGGGGAGGGTGCCAAGGAGTTTCTCCCCATTTAATGGGGAGTTGAAGAATTAAGAGGCTCTCCCTCATTAATGAGGGAGAGTTGAGAGGTTTTCTCTCCTCCCATTAATAGGGGGGTTAAGCCCCGTGTGGTCCCTACCATAATAAACCACCCACAGGAGGTTTAGTTCGGGTGGGCCCCACCACCATAACCTCTCAAGGGAGGTTAACATGTGGTGGCCTCACCTCCAACCTCCATGTGGAGGTTTCAACCACCACACTCCCAATGGCGGCTGAAATAAAATAAAGTGCATGACATGTTATTTTATTATTACTCTTATTTAAAGAAATCCCAAAAAACTAAATTCCGCTCTCAATTAAACGCAGCTGCGGCAAAAGTCTCTTTAAGCAAATATCAGCGTTGCGAGTTCATCGGTGCCCTTAGAATTCGATTCCGAGCACTGGTTCAAAAGTTAGAAAAACCCGCTCGTTCTTTCACTGAAGGTACCCGAGCCAAACTTCAGAAATTGATTCCGGGCACACCGGGCCTCAGAATCAGGCGCCGTCAGAAACTGCTTTCTTGAAAAATTCCAAAGAAAATTCAGGAAAAAAAAATTCCCTTGAAATTTTCGGGTCTTTACATTACTCCCACCTCAGGGGTTTACATCCTCGTAAAGCTTTAACATAAACTAGGGATACAAAAACGGTACTGAGCACGCATCTGAGCATTCCGCTCCCATGTGCTCACCCTGAGGATCCTGTACTGCCCGTGAAAGCGCACTCGAGGAATAGGCCCTCCTCGAAGGATCCGCTCCTACTGATCCTCGATCCCCACTGGAACCTCCGTGAGAGACACTCCATCGCCATCGTCCAGCTCCTCATGGTCGATGATATGCGAAGGGTCGAGCACGTATCTCCTCAGTAGAGATATGTGGAAGTCGTCGTGCACCTAGTGCAACTGAGGTGGATAGTTCAAGTGGTAAACCACCCTGCCTACCCAGCTGAGGACCTAGAAAGGTCCGTTGAACCTCGGATATAACTTGCCTCCTTGGCCACATCTCCGTAAACCTCATCTAGGTGAGACCCGTATAAGGACGTGGTCATCATCCTCGAACTCCAGAGGTCTCCATTTTATGTTAGAACTGAAAATCAAAAGACTGCTGGCATGAGGGTATGGTTGACTGACTCATGTGTGATCGGTCTCACCTTCCTGTGAAAGAGTTTATCCCGTGCTTCCTGGGGTTTCCTTTTTGCCGAACAAGGAAAACCCATCCCGACGTTTGCCTAAAACCATCAATTTGAGTATGAACAGTTATTTCCCATTCCATACTCAAACTAACGTCGTAAGGCCTCGACGCTGCCACCAAGATATTCCAACCGAAACTCTCGCCTCGAGGGTCTGACCACACCGTCAGCGTTAGTGTGATTATCGAGTCTCCTCCCAAGGTATCTCCAGACGTGAGGGTCAAGTCCACGGCTTACCAGAAACTCTAGGTCTGGGACAAAATTTGTGTAAGCGATGAATGATTCATATCGACATCTGTTACTACATCATCTAGTAGTAGACACAGACTGTCCCTTGAATCCTTTTTAGAGCCATTGGGTCACACTCCTTGACCGCATGCAGCCGCACTCTTCCTCCGACCTCCAGCTCCCTGATCCTGGCAGGGACAACTAAGGCGGGTGGTTGTAGCATGTTAAGATGTACACCACCTCATACTGCTCTCCTAGCTCTGCCTCCATGTCTGTTGCTTCGCAGACTCATCTATCCTTAAAGATTCCACTTCTTGAAACATATAACACGCCCGAGTCTCTAAGACTGCCACCAGTTTCCTTTTTCTTACTGCACTATGCAGTCTTCATCTGCTCTTGGATGACCTGGACCTTCTTTAGTCTCACAAGAGCTGCTATGATTTCTTCTTTTCCGATAAAAGAAATCTGGTCTCATCCCCTGGATAAACCACATTCGTTGCCTAATAAAAACAATCCCAACATTAATGATGCATTCATTCCATGGATGACGTCGTAAGGCCTCGACGTAACTACCAAGAGATCCAACTGTCACTCTCACCTCCAAGGGTCGAGTCACACTGTCGGCATCAGTGTGATTTCACTGGGTCTCCTACAGTAGAAATCTCGAAAGTGAGGGTCAAGTCAACAGTTTTAACTGGGACCACTCAGTATCAACCAAACAAAAGGACAGGAAAGCAAAAAAAGATATGTGTCTTTTTATTATTGCAGCTCATAATAAAAAGACACAAATACACAACAACATGGAACAAGATGTACAAAGCACGTATCCACTAGTTTCTCTCCTGTCCACATGCTCCCGGAGCTCTACTGCCTTGTCCACTGCTCGGCTGTTGCTCAGGCACTCGTCGCTGTTTCTGCCTCGGTGGCTCCTCCAACGCCTGTGGATCAACTGTATGAGGAGTCGGACAGTCACGTGCCAGGTGACCCTTTCTGCCACAGGAGTAACACAACCTGTTTCTGGCACGCCTGGCTCTGACCCCACCATGGGTGCCCCGCACCACCGGTCCTAAAACCCGAGATCGGCCAACTGCTGGTCTGGTCCTCCTGTACCTCTTCATCATCTGTCTACTGCCCACAGATGACTTGTCTACTGATCGAAAATCATGCGGCAAAGGTAGAAGTTCCTATACACGCTCGGGGTGTAGAGCTACTAGCACAAACTCCACCCTGAAGAAGGTATCGAAGTCTTCCCATGTGAAGGCCATCCTGTCGCAAAACTGGAAAAAGTGGCTCCACCACCTGCCTGCTGCTGCCTGAAGAAGACTGGCAACAAAGATCACCATGAGGTCTGCCGTCGTCCCCACTAGCCTGATGACTCTCACCATAGCCTCCAGCCAATCCTCAGCCGCCTGCAGGTCCGTCTCGCCCCGGAACCTGGGTGGCCTCTGGCGCTGTAACTCGTGCAGCGCACTCAAGTGGCGTGCATCGCCTACTGCTAGGACTGGTGGCATCAATGGCCCAACGTATGGTAGTACCGCTGGTGCCTCCGCTGGTGCCTCAACTACAAGAGGGCCCTGTACCGATACCCCGTCACTCGGCAAGCTGTCAGTACGCACATCCCTCTGGACTCTAGCTGGTCGTCCGAGAAAAGGAATCCTGAAAGAAACAATGTGACACAGTCCAACGATTATACCTGGTGAAATGACCTGGTTCGAGATGTTTTAAATAAAACTTCTGTAAAACACACATGCAATCAGTGTTTTCATGCACAAAGTCGGAATTCAGTTGTCAGGGTCCTGGTGTATGGATATGTCGGCCGCCCGCACCAACACTGGACTCCCTAAACTGAAGACCACACTCAGTACCCTTAACACTATTGATTCATAGAATGAAAAAGTCAGTGTTATAAGTTCTGCGGTAGAACCGACTCCTCTGATACCAAGTTGTCACGAACCGTCCTCGGGGCCCGTTCCGTGACTACCCCAAGCCCAGCTTCCATAGGCCAGGGGCTAGAGACTAGCACCAAAGGTGTAAATCCCGATAACTGGGAAGCCATTGCCTTTATAAAAGAAAACAAGCACCACAGAGTAAGCATGTGGAAAAAAGTAAACCCTAATTACAAGAGAAGTGCTGAAAAGTAAATGGGCCAGAATTCAAACCCAAATGGAAGTACAACTACAACTGAACAAGTACAACAGAAAAGATAACAGCTGGAAGGATGGAAGCGGCTCCTGGGCCATCCTCCTCGGATCCTACCTGAAGGGTAGGTACAGATGGCGCAGCTCCTGGTCGTCCACAATGGATCCTACCTGAAGGGTAGGTACAGATAGCCTCCTCCACGCTCTCATCCTTCAACATCATCCGTGTGTCGTCTCATCGTGTAGTCCACCTCCGGGTACTGACTCGTCGTGTAGTCCACCTCTGGGTACCATCCAGTCCTTGAACACTCGGCCTCCGTCAGCACTACCTGTCGTCTGCAACCAACACATCAAGGTGCGGGTATAGCCCGTGCATGGGTGAGTATAACGATACTCAGTAGGGACCCCAAGACCCTCAAGGTCTCACTAAACCAACAAGGATAACCACAAAGAAGATCTCAACAGATAACCTCTACTTAGGTGTATGCCCATACATATGCCTAAGTTATCAAGTAACCCATCTCAAACATGAGGAAACACAAGGATCACAAAATCAACAGATAAACACTACCCAGGTATATGCCCATACATATAACTATGTTAACAAGTGACCCATCTCAATCATGAGGAAAACACAAGGTCAAAAGTCTCAGCTCAAACCAGGATTTTCATTATCGAAACCATAACTGCTGAAGAGCTCCGTCTCTGGAGTGTACAGTGGTCCTGTCACGACTCCGAGGTACGGCTCACTAACCTAAGACTGCTGAGGTACTCCTCCTGTTGAGTACCGTGGGTCAGCCACCCAAACACAGTAGTGCTTCCCGCCGGGGTATGTCACCCAAACACAGTAGTGCACACCCCCAAGTAGCCTGCTGAGGTACTCTCCGGACGAGTACCGCGGGTCTGCACTGTCACACAGGTAGTGCTCCATCCTCTATGGGTCTGCACCTCAGAAAGTAGTGCTCTGTCCACTGGGCTAGTCGACTCACTCCAAGTCGAGTCGGTCAAGCAGTCGTCAGGTCTTAGTCGGCTACACGGTCTCCGTACTCCGCACGCTCGTCTCTAGGAGGGTCCGTTCCACGAGCTACAGGTCGATACTCTATGTATCTCAAGGTCCCATGAAGAAGTATCTCAAAGGACCGCCTCGTCATATGGGTCTCAACGCAACAGACGGCGCATCAATCAGACGCCCGGTCTGTGAGCTTCTAGCATTTTCATCCCAGGGGCCCGGTTGGTTTCGTGAGCGAACCAATCCTGACCGTATCTCAACTGTACCCCGAACTCTCATAGGGTGTACTCATAGAGATTGTTTCTCAACGTGATCACCAACTCCGCTGACGGTTCGTCAAACGGACGTCCAGTCTGAAAGATATCATCTTTTCCGTTCCAAGGTCCCGGTTGGATTTCGGGTGCGATCCAACCCGGCCATTATCCAACTGTTTCCAAAACTCGGGCAAAGTATGCCAAAAGTTCCTTCTCATCAAGAGCAATTCAACGAAACAGACGGCGCGACTATCGGACGCCCGGTCTGTGAGTTATTGGCTTTTTCGTTCCAGGGGCCCGGTTGGTTTCGTGAGTGAACCATCCCGACCGCACTCCGATGGAATCCAAAACTCGAGCGTAGTAATCCAAAAGATTCGTCTAACTATGAGGAATCCATGAAAATCGACGGCACATCAATCGGACGTCCGAAACTCAAGTTACGAGCGTTTCCGCTCCGAGGTCCCGGTGGGTTTCGTATCCGAACCAACCCGGACGAACCCAAAGTAATCCGAAACCTTGAGTGCAATATACCGAAACGACCGTCTCGATCCAAGGATCGCGTTTCCACTGACGGTGAGTCGTTTGGAGGCACGTACCTCAAGTTACAGGCTTTTGACAGAAAGTGGTCCGAAAACGGGGGTCTGGGCCAGGGCCGACCCGGGCCGACCCCCCTGGGTCGGCCGACCCGGGCCGACCCCCCTGGGTCGGCCGAACCGGGTCGACCCGACCCGGGTCCGACCCGTCTGGTCCTGGCCCGGCTCGGTCCGGCTCGGTCCGATCCGACCGGCCGGCAGCGGCTCGGCCAGCGTGGCCGAGCCGAAACGCGGAGCGGGGTGTCCTCCGCCCGCCGCTAATTGAGGCCGACGACGAACCGCTGACCGCCTCCCTTCCGGCGGCGCGCCACCGCACCGTCGGGGCGCGCTGCCGCCGCCTTCCGTGGACCACCAGACGCACTCCGGTGGTCCGTTTCTCCTACCGTCTTCGCCTATGGTCCTCCCGGGACCCGACCTTCACTGCGGAGGCCTCAAAATTTCCTTGCGGCCTCGTTTGTTGTCGCCCATCAATCCGCACGTCAAAAACAAAACGCGTCGTCTTCGTGGTTCTCCGGCGCGGCGCATTGGCGCGGCGCATTGGCGCCACGCCCCTTCGCCACGGCCCGACTCCGTCCGCGGATGTCTTCGGTTTTCTTCGACGCGGTGCGATGACGTCGCGTCCTTGAATTTTTTTCCACGGTTCCGCGCATGTCTACCGCATGAAACCGCATGGTGCGACGGCACCACGCTTCCTCGTACTAACCACAAAGAAAAAAAGGAGGAGGTTCGGCCGTGTTCGTGCGGTCCGGCCCCCCTCACATTATTCGTTATCATTTGGTTTCAAACCATAAAGATCAAATTCGATAACAAATTATTTTTTAATGATGAAGATCATCAAGTAAGAAAATCTCGAACAAATATAAATAATTGAATACAAACCCCTACCTTGGGTATAAGCCGATCGGAAGGAGGCGTCATCGTTCGAGGTTCGTCACGGTATGGCATCGCGAGGATGACGATGTCGAAGGGGGACGTCGGCGTTCTTCCGACTCGAGAGAAGGCGAAGCCGTCGTCACTAGCTACCTGATTCCGCTTCCGAGCTTGTTCGTTGATTCGTTGACGATGAACGGGAAGAAGAAGATCCGTTGAAGAGTCTCGTCGCGGAAGGGGAGAAATTCCGTGGAAGGAAAATGAGCGTTCTTCGTCATAGGTGGCGCGTTCTTCGTTCGCGAAGATAAGCTTCTTCCCAAGTGTTGAGCGTCGCGGTATTTTACCAGCGCTCCGTCGCTTGGTGAAGCCGTCCCCAAACCGTCTTCCAAGATCCCTATATATAGGAGAGGGGGAGAGGTATGTAACCATTGTGGTTACATAACTTTTTTTTTATAAAAAAGGGGTTCGAGTGAAATAAATTGCTTTGACGCAATTTATGAGGTCCGTTGGCACCACTTAAGAGGGGAGGGTGCCAAGGAGTTTCTCCCCATTTAATGGGGAGTTGAGAAATTAAGAGGCTCTCCCTCATTAATGAGGGAGAGTTGAGAGGTTTCCTCTCCTCCCATTAATAGGGGGGTTAAGCCCCGTGTGGTCCCTACCATAATAAACCACCCACGGGAGGTTTAGTTCGGGTGGGCCCCACCACCATAACCTCTCAAGGGAGGTTAAGGTGTGGTGGCCCCACCTCCAACCTCCATGAGGAGGTTTCAACCACCACACTCCCAATGACGGCTGAAATAAAATAAAGTGCATGACACGTTATTTTATTATTACTCTTATTTAAAGAAAACCCAAAAAACTAACTTCCGCTCTCGATTAAACGCAACTGCGGCAAAAGTATCTTTAAGAAAATACCGGCGTTGCGAGTTCATCGGTGCCCTCGGAATTCAATTCCGAGCACCGGTTAAAAAGTTAGAAAAACCCGCTCGTTCTTTCACTGAACGTACCCAAGCCAAAATTCATAAATTGATTCTGGGCACACCGGGCCTCGGAATTAGGCACCGCCAGAAACTGCTTTCTTGAAAAATTTCAAAGAAAATTTAGGAAAAAAAGTTTCCCTTGATATTTCTGGGTCTTTACAGATCATCACACTTCTTATTAATCCATCTTATACATATAAACATAATAAATAATTAAAATACTTTTGTCATATGATTTTACATCAAGAATTTTTCATTTTATATGTTTTTTAACATTCTATGCATGTTTTTTTGATTTAAAACATTAAATATGTGTTTTCGGGCATCTCGGGTAAGCTAAAACTCTTATTGATGGAACGTCTATTAGTAAAATCCAAAGAAAAATTGATATGATTATTTGATTCAGTCATCATGGAAACAGTATGTCTTTATACTTATTTATACCCCCTTTCCACACATATTTACGACCATTAAATCATTAACATATGTATTTTTGATTGGTATAAGTGAACCACATTTCACATTGATGCACCATATTTTCATACAAGTAAAAAATAATTTAGTGAATGTTATTATAATATTTAACATCAATCGAGGGTATTTTTTTAACAGAAATAGTACTAATAGAATAATTATTTTCTTATTTATTAGAATTCAAGAATTAAACAGTTAAATTCATTGTGTTATGTAATTCATAAAATAAATAATTATATTTAACTAATTTCAAATATTATTATATTTAAAATATTAATTGTAAAATGATCAAAATTTCATTTGAAAAAACTAATTTCATTTTTGAATTCATCAAATTGAAGTTATATTAGTATAAATTTTTGTTAATTTTATGAAAAAGGTGTTTTTTTGGGGATTAGAGAAAAAATATATTTTTTAAAAAATATATTATATTTGTGAAACCATCGAGAAATTATTATTATATAAAATTTATCAAACATCTAGAATGACTATATTATTATATTATATGTCAAATATTTGTAAAGATAAATTATGAACATGTATATTATAATTTATTGCATGATAAGTGTAAAATCATTATCAGTGCCGATGCAATGACATCAAAACAATTGAAAAGTTAAATCTTGATCCTTATATAAATTAATTTAGTGATAAAACGCCTAAACCTGAATTTTTTAATAATTATTAGATATAATTTATTTTTCTACCTGACATTTTCGAGTTTTAGAGTTATTTAAAATGAATCTTATCCAAATTCTTGTGCATTAAAAGCGCAAGACAAGAAAAGTAAATTAACAAATAAAAGAAGTTCAATTGACAATGAGATGTGAAAATATACATAATTAATGAAACTATAATATTATCATGATCCATGTTAATTTAGTTTTTAATATTAACATATTTTAAATTTTTACATATGAAATATTTATCCTTTATTCTTATGCAACACTGATGTAGTGCTTGTGCAAGTAGAAGAAAAATAAATAAAATTACATTAATTTAAATTATAAGAACCGTTAAATGATGAAAATAATTTCCTAAATATTATTTATATGTGTTATCGATAATATTAGTTTCATCAAATATGGGACCTTTTGGGGCCAATTGGATCTCATAATTCCCCTTATATTATTTCAGTTAAAATAAATTCAGTTGTTTGCAATTTGGTTTATAACTAGTATAATATTTAAATATATGGTTTTATAAAATATTTTTTCTTCCATAAATAGTATTTCAAAATATATAAAATTTATCTTAGTTATTATAATTTGTTTTTAATTTTTATGCGACAAATAATTACCGTAATGTCTTCCACAATAATGATTCAATGTTAATTAATTTAATTGAAAATTAAAATAAATGATATTAAAAATATTAAAATATATTTAATATGAGATAATTAATATATTCAAGAATTATCTGAATAAATTGACATGGCTAGGATATAATAAAATATCTAGTTTGAATTTTAATATTTGGTTTGATGTTTTTAAAGTAAATGTAACATATAGTGTTACATTTTTGAAAATCTATATTTCATGAATATTATATATTAATAAATTATATCAAAAAAATGAATGATGTGAAATGGAATAAATTTTTGTCAAAAAAGTAATCCATTGATGTTTTTGACTTTTTGGAATTCTTTAACCCTATAATAGCTTATTTATATTTTAATATTTTAAGTAATTCTTAAATATACAATCTACTGAATTATAAAAGGTGTCTCCTTCCATGAAATAATTTAAGCATAATTAACCTTATTTCTTGAAAATAATATAAAATATTTTCTTATAATCATCCACATTGACATTATAGTGTTTCTGGTCTCACAAGAAGAAAAATAACACGTGCCTTAAAGAGGATCTCAAGGAGAAAATATACAAGTGGAAAATTCCACCTTCAATTATAAATTATTTATCACTTATACCATATCCATACACCATTAAAAGGTTCCATGATATTTTTAGTATCATATATATAATGGAATATAATATATTAATATGATTCCCCAATATACTAAAATAAGAATCTTCTATTCGATAGCCTATATGACAGACAACAACCATCGCCTAAGGTAATATACTATCAGGATACATTATAATATTTTTACTATTTATAATAGATTCTATATATTTCAATTCATGGAACACAATGTTTTCATGCATTACATGAAAGTCTAACCTTATTCCCTAGCTTTTGATACATGAATGTGAGACTTTCCATGGTAACGTACATTATACGCAATATCGAGTTTTACTAAAAAATAATATATTAATAAAATAGTATTGTTTAATATTATATGATTTAACCTAGATATTATGTTATATGATATGAATATTTTAAATTATGTTATAAATATTTATGGATTAGAGAAACATAACATGTATTCAGGGGTTACAAAATAATGGGGAATGAAAATATGAAACGATTGGATATAAAAAGTAATATTATTATTTTTATGCTTCCAAAGGAGTTGTTTCTTAATAAAAATAATTAATTTAAATTATTAAATTATTTTAATGAAATATATATTTTATATATTCATTAAAACATTTTTTATATTCATCCATTATGTTTGAAATGCATAACATAAACAAACTATATTTTACACATAGAACATATATTTTTATAGAGGGAATTATTACATCCTTTTAAACGAGAATCCATTTTAAATTTTAATTTTGAAATATTAATTTATTTAATATTTCAAAATAATATTATTATTTTAAATTAAAACATAAAAATAATTCAGGGTAATTTTTTTTATTTGGAAAGATATGATTATTAGTCAATAAATAAAAATTTTGATTTTCAGACCAAAACTGAATTTTCGTCTAGTTTATGAATAAGGTAAAATTATATAATTAACTAGTTTCAAATTTTCAACAGATTAATTATTTATCAATTAGTTCCATTTATGTCATTAGAATCAATTTATCATTGAAATTGATTATAAAATTTTAACAAACATTAGGATATTTTTATTATAAATACATGTATTCTCATCCCATAAGCGGGATTAATTTCAATTTAATTTCATCTACTTTTATGATTTGTATTAGAAAAAAAAGAAATTCCATAATTAGAATTAGAATTTTTTATAATTTATTATAATGCTTTATTTTTTGACACAAATTATTATTGAATGTGAAGAATATAAATTATAAATATTAAGGTAAAATCATGTTTAATAGTGGACTACACCTTTAAATTAAGTTCCCAATTGATATATATAATTGTGAAAAACCCATTGCATGGACGTAATTCATCCATGATCCTTAAATTCAAACGTAGTTTGGTTTGGTATGACTTTTTTTAGGTATGGATATCTGCACTCCTAACATGTTTCCAGATATTCTATGTGAGTACTTTTCCTTCCCAATAAAAGGCCACAACCTATCCCACTTCTTCACGCATCACAAAATTCATAGGATTAGCCAATACCTATGAAATTAGAATCCCAAAAATACTAAAATCATATTTAAAGTCTCATGTTTGTTAGAAAATATCTCATGGAATACTTTTTGTACAAACCAAAAGTAGATACCAGATTTAGTGGTAACGTCTCCACTCAAGATTTTTAGTTTCATTTTTTTCCTACTTCGTATACTCTTATTATTATTTTATTACATAAAAAATTGTAACATAATTATACTAGGATATTTTTATATAATTGATTTTACATAAACATACACAAACCTCCATCTAATGGGTAATGAACTTATTGTTTCTCTGTATAGTGAACTACTTCATCACGAAACGATGATTGTTCAATTATCCTTACCCCCTCTTATGGTTACCATTATGATGTAAAATATAATTATACATATAATATAATATTTTTATTGTTTATATATACTTATTAATCCTTTTATTACACATTCATTTAAAAAATTTTATCTTACGTTAATGTGATAACATCGTTTGAGGAAGTGTGGACTATCGCCCCTCAATGCGATGTGATTCTCCCACACAATAAATGGAATGTATAATTTAATGGATATAATTAAACATAAAAGAAATAAAAAAATTTATAAGATATTAATTACATAATTATCATTCAGTAAATATAATATATTTATATCATCTCTTTTATTATACATCACACACTTTAAAATATATAACGTCATTCGTGGACGAGTGGACTACTGCCTCCTCGACATTATATTAATCCTCTTACATGAAAAAATTATATATTTAAGTATATATAATTAAATAATATGGTATTTATTATATAGTGATCATTCTAAAATTATTTCAGTTACATACATTCTTTCTAAAATGATCCTTTAAAAATGGGAATGTTACTCATTTGTATATACAGCCTACGTTCCATGATTACAACAATGAATATATTTTCATAACCATATTTACTGATTGATTTTAAATGTATAATATATTTATAAAAATATTAATTATTCCATTATTATTATTCTATAAATGTTTCTGTAATGACCCATTAGGCAATAGTTGACCAACAATAATTGTTCCACCACGTATACCTAATTTGGTCAAAAAACCCAACATAAAATTTATTTTTTATATATTTTTACATAAAAAGTTAATAAGTGTAAAAAAAGTATTTATAAACATGAAGAATGTTATTATAAAAGTATAAGATTATAATAATTTTATTATATAAGAAGTTATTGTACTTTCACCTGAAAGGAAATTCATGTAAAGGATTATCATCTCACTTTATAAATCCGTGAGATTAATGTCATGTTTACAACATACATGTTTTGTGTTATGTATCTTCTATGAATTTAGTTATATTGTATCATTAATACATTTATAATCTTGGTATCATATACATCCACTAATTATTATTCCTTTAGGAGGTTATGATTTAAAATGTTTCAATGTGGTGTGGGATACTTTGTAATGTTTAATGATTAGTTTTACTCAACATTAACATTAATGATCATTCAATGGTATTTCTATATGAGGAAATTATATAATTATTGTTGAAGATTTTTTTAATTATTTTATGGTTATTCATGACCATTCCGATGTACAAGTTCCACTTTCCATCTCTTTGGCAGTCAAAATGTTTGAGAAAATGTTTTTAGGAAAAGACGACTTAATTTCACTTTTTTGTTAGAGAACTTGTTTTCATCTAAAAACTTTTTTTTATTAAAATGTTCCCAAATATGTTTTTTAATGAGCTGGTAATGACATTTTTACCCTTTTATCTATTACTATTTTTTTAAATGTAATCTTCTAATCACATTATTAATGAACAATTTTATACCCTTTTATTGTAAAAAATGAATATCCGTTTATCATTGTATGACATGTAATAATTTATCCACCATGAATTTTTTGAAGCATCATTCTCATGTTTAAAAGGATTATTTTTATAATTTTTTCAAAATTTATTTTCAATGAAAATTATTTTAAAAATTTTTTTCAAATGAAATTCATATTTCCCTCAATAATATTTCTAAAATATATTCTTTTAATTCATCAACAACAAAAAAGCTGTACTTTAATCCACATTCGATTTATTGTATTAATATAATCATTATTATTCCTTTGGGTAGTTTATCATTGAGTTGGACAAGGATATTATTCAAATTCACTTCAAAGATTCATTCTTGAAGCCCCCCCTGAAATTTTCAACTTCAACTGATCATTGAGCATTGAATTTATTCTAAATATATGTATAATTTTTCATGTATATTTTTATTGCCTAAACCTTATACCATTTATATATCGTTCTTTATTTGATAGTTATTTGATTAATTATGGAATTATTTAGAAATTCATATCTTCTATTTAATATTGATAAATTATGTAAAACATATTGTTCTTGAATATGTGATATGCTTTTGAGTGGTATGAAATGGGTGGGATTTAGATATGAATCCCCTTGATGCATCAATATTCTTATGGTATGAATTAGTTGGTGACTAACCCATTGTGTTTATTTATAATTAGAATATAATTCTACGATATGATTTGGGGACAGGTTAATGAAATACTATTGATGTATCGGTAGTCTCATGAGAAGAAATAGTTGGATAACCACCTAAAATTTCCTTTTACTCGATAGCTAAATTATATTGTGAATGGTCTTGACGGTAGTGGTTCCATTTACCTAGGAAACAAGGTATCTAATAATTCAGCATTTGTTCATATTACATCAAATTATTTTTCATCCATTACATTTTTTGATGATATATCTATGGATACATTTTAGTTTAAGTTCATTGATTAAATAGCAGGTGTTTTTGTTTCTTACCTTTCTATATTTATTTTTCTTTATCTTGTTATTTAAATGGAATGAGTTTTCAATTTTTACCTATCCATTTTTTATGAACTTCCTTTTTAGTTTTTTTATTTCATTTTATGTGTTTCCATTTATTTGGAATTCCTAAATTATTACACTCATTGATTCATTATTTATTTTTTCTATAAATTTCACTTACTTAGCATTTGATATTATAATTATATTTCTTCTTTCCCTAGGATTCAAAGAAGAATACAATGAAAGATATTCATGGATTTACTATAATGATTATATTTATTATCGATTTTTTTATTTGTTTATATGGTAAAATATAATGTTTTAATTAGTGTATTAGTTTTTAATAAAAGTCTAATTTACATATCTAGTTTACCAAGACTACTTATGTGATCGGTCTTTCATGGTGTGATTCCTTGTAATCATGTCAATGTAATTGATTTCAGAAATTTGATTTCTTCTATCTAGGGTTATTTCACCATATTTTGTGTCAAAGGAAGTTCAATTGAATCCTTAGGAATTAGATTTAGGAAAATATATATTATATTACATCACCCTATGGTAGAATTTGAGGATAAGTATAGAAGAAAACAATAGAATTTTGGTAAATTGAAGATTATGTGGGTTTTCCTAGAAATACAACCCTGTCTGGATACTAAATGTGGATGTGATTCTAGAAAAGATAGACATAGGAGTAAAAACCTTGAAAATGTGTTTTGGGCCTGACTCGATGAAACATGGTACACAACAATGGTCCTTACTGTGCACCTATTTGAAACACATATGGAATTTTTTTTGGATGATCCTCATTTTCAATACAATTCATTATTATTAATTTAAATGTATTTATACAATGAATTATAAAGGTTAATCCAATGGAATTTTAGATTGAAGATATGTTTTCATGATTTAGATATCCAATTAATGATATTATATATAAACACTAGACTATGGAATGGTCTATGTGGAAATAAATTGGTTGAAATATTTGTGCATTAATGATGTTTTGAAAACATTAATTAAAAGGATATTTAGTGTCTAACATTATTTTAAGGTTGTCTATAATGATTATTTTTGGGAAGAATATTAGTTTTTTTAGAGATGGAAAACTTGTAATATTGGTGATAAATTATCAAATCTTTCTTGGACACATGTCTTGAACCCATGACCGAAGCACGATAAGGGTTTATTTCCGACCACTAACCAATGCAATTTATTGGTTAATTTTAAATTGTTTTTAGTTAAAGAATTTGAATATTAAACATTAACGATGAACTAGGGAGATCACTTTTTAAGATGATATATTAATACATTAACCATATTTGTTTGTATGATGGTTATAAATAAATAGTTTTACTTATCACTCTTTTAAAAACCTTATAATCCATTATAAGTATCTTTTAGTACATTGGGCATAAAAAATAAAATCAAAATGCAATGTAGGTAATTAATTTATGGTAGTAACAGAATGAATTTTAATTTGATCAAAGAGCACAAAAAATTCAGGATTGTTCATATAAAACTGAAACCGAGCATGAAAGTTTGTATCCTTAAATTCGTTGTATGGATTACTCAACATTAAGAAAATGACATGGAAAGAAAATGTTATCCTAATACCTCAATTATTATTAAACCAATGGTCTTATAAATCACTATATATTTTTGGATTTAAGGCCCTCAAATTTCCATGGATCATTCACTAGTTTTTTATTGATGAACTAATTGACTCCCTATAAATATTTACGCTTTTCTTCCAAGTACATATCTCTACATTCTAATAATGTTCTCTTATATAGAGATCTATTGAAATGGTAGACCTTTTTACCTTTTTCCTTTCCATTCTCTCTTTTAAACTATTCTACCGATTTAGGATTTTAGACATAGGAAGTATCGAAAAATTTATAACCATGATAAAGGTTAAATTTCGAGGAAAGAATATAAATAAAGTGGGGAGAATGCGATGCCCCAAAAAAAATCATGTAAGAAAATTTTATTTTATAATGTGTATGACACGCAACACCCAGCGTGTATGGTAATATTATATCGAGATACTTTATAATATATTTTTTATTTATAATAGATTATATATATTTCAATTCAAGAGACACTGATTTATCGTGTGTGACATTTATGATCATCCTTCATTGATATCTTAAGTTACACAAAATAGATACATTCCTTGACAACATGTTTTATATGCAAGACTGAGTTTTAATGAACAATTTTATACTTTTAAAATAATATTATATAACATAAAATGATGTATATTAGAAATTATGACAGAAATTATGAATAGTATTAACCAACTTATAAATTTATTTATATAAATATAAAATTAATTCATGGGTTAACAATTAATTTAGAACGAAAATATGAACCAAATAGATATAAAATAATCATTTTAAATTTTATGCTTCCAATGGAGTTTTGTATTAATAAAAATAAATGATTATAACATGTTACTAATTTTACTGAAATATATATTTTATATATTTAATAAAATAATTTGAGTTTAATCCATTTTTATATTTATATGATAACAAGAAACTATATTTTACAAATAAAAATGTATGTTTTTTTAAGGTAATTTTTAATGATTTTTAATGGAGAACCCATTTGAAATATTAATTAAGACTCATTAACTGATTTAATATTTATATTTAAACATCATCATTTATATAAAATAATAAATATTATGTTAGGTTAAATTCTTGATATTTTTTGGTAACATTATTTTTAATGAATAGTTAAAAATAACAAGTTTAAGTTCAAAACTGCATTTTCATCTAATTTATTTATAATGTTATGTTATACAATTTATTGGTTTTAAAGTTTATTTAAATAATTTTTTTATCAGTTAATAATGTTTATGTCTTTGGAGTAAATTTGACTTTGAAATTTATTATTAAATCTTAAAAATATTTTGGATATTTTTACTCTTAAACCCATCATTTCATCCCGTCTACGAGATTAATTTTATTTTAATTTCCACCCTTTATGTGATTTATATTTGAAAAAATGGATTTCATAATTATAATTTGAATAATTTATAATGTAAAATAATACCAACATTGTTTTTACCAAAACAAAAATATGAAAATGATTAAAATTAATTAAAATATTGAGGTTCAATCAAGCTCTATATTGGACTATACATTTAAATTAAGGGAAAAATTGAAATATCCACTTTATTAAAACCCATTTTATGGAAATAAGTAGAAAATTAAACTTCCATTCATTAGTGTAGTTGGTTTGGTAAGTATTTTTTAGGTAATAACATGTTCATGCCTTACTTGTTTCAAAAAATTCTGTGTTATTCCTTTTCCTTCCCTATAAACGGTCACCACCACTCCCGCTTATTAACACCTATAAAAAACATAAGATTGGACAAAATATTACCTTATAGATTCTCAAAAATCCTTCCCATGACCATTAGAATCACATTGGACATAAATCAACCCAAAAAATCATGTTGGTACAAAAAAAATTTGTTACCTGATTAAGAGGTAAGGTCCCGACTAATGCTTTTTAGTTTCATTTCAAATATCTATGTCCTATACTATTCCTATTATAGGATTACAAAAAACACAGTTTCCTAAATATAATATTAATCTATTATGTAATGTTTTATACCTAAACATACACACTCCACCTTCTAATGGGTAAAAAACATTGTATTTCTATAGATGGTGAACTATTGTCTCATGAAATGATGATTCTTCAATTCTCTTTACCAACTCTTAGGATTTCCATTTTGATGTATACACTGTTTATATATATATATATTACATTATTTTTATTATTCCTTTATATTTTATTAATCTTTTTATTACAACTACCTTTAATAATTACAATTTTATTTTAATGTGATAACATCACTCGAGGAAGTGTGGACAATCACCCCTCAAAATGATGTGAAACACTCACATGATACATGGAATATGAAAATGAATTGTTATAATTAAACATAATTGACATAAAAAAATCAATAATAGATTCATCAAATTATATTATGTCCATAATGATAATATATATATAAATATATATCATTCCCTTTATTTCTTTTCTCACACTTTAAAAGTGATGACGTCATTCGTGGTAGTGTGATCCACCGCCTCCTCAAAATGTTGTGACTCATTTTATATCATATAATTATTTATAAATGTATATATGATTATATAATATTTTATATATAATATAATTATCATTCTGGAAGGATGTTGGTAACATACATTCTTTCCACAACGATTATTTAGAAATGTAAATTTCCCTCATGTGTACGTACGACCTACCATTTCAATGATTGTAAATTGATTAATATATCATAAAAATATTTTGGTATTTATTTTAAAATAATATTTTATTTAAATAAATATTAATTATTCCATGATTATTATTTTTTATATTTTTATGTAATGGCGCATTTGACAATAGTTGATGATAAATAGTTGTTTTGAAACATAAAACTAATTTAGTAAAAACACCGAACGTAAACATAATAGTTTGATTAGTGGTACAGAACAATGTAATTAGTGAAATAAAAGTAATTCTAAATGTGATAATTGTTATTAAGAACAAATAAAATTAACATATGTTTATTATATAATAAGTTAAGGGACGTTCACTTGAAAGGAAATGAAAGATAAGAATTTTCTTCTAACTTTTTCATCTGTGAGATAAACGTCAGGTTCACCCCTTACATTTTTTGTGGTGTATCTTATACCACATTTATTATATTATATCGATTATAATTTTATATTCAGAGTATCTAAAAATTACGTTTAATAATATTCCTTAATGAGGTTATAATTTTAAATATTTCGAAAATGGTTTGGGTCATTTTGGAATGCTTAAAAATTATTTTCCACAAAAATAACATTAATGACATTTCAAAGGTATTTCTATTTTAGGAAATTATGTAACCATATTTCAATAAATTTCCTCTTATTCACAGGTTAGTCATGATAAATATGAAGAATTAGTAACATTTCATCACTCCATTATAATAAAATTGTTTTATAAAATATTTTTAAGAATACAGTACACAATTTATCTATTTAGTCAGAGAACCTTTTTTCTTCAAAAAACCATGTATTATTAAAATGTTTTAAAAGATTAATATTTTTGACTTGGTATAGAAATTTTTACCTTTTTCATGTACTAATTTTTTCAATGGAATATTCTTTTCAATTTACAAACAAGGAATTTATTACCCATTTACCATACTAAAGGAATAATGTTTTTACCTCATATGACATGTAAATATTTATACACTGTAACTTCTTTGCAACCTCCATCTATATTTTGAAAGGATTATTTTTAAAATTCTTTTAAATGTAATTTTCAATGAAAACTAATGGTAGAATATTCTTCAAAAGTAATTAATATTCTCCTCAATAATATTTTTAATGGATATTTTTTTTAATTCATCAGTTACAATAACCCTCTATTTTACTTCACTTGGCATTTGTTGTTTTAATATAATCCTTATTATTCATCTCGATATTTTATGATTTATTTGTCGAAGGAAAGTATTAAAATTAACTATCCTGATTTATTCATCAATTCCCCATGAAAAGTTCAACTTCATATGATCACTGAGAAATGAATTTATTTTAATTATCTATATCACTTATCATAGATATTACTTTTTTCGAAACCATATAAAATTTTACATATGGTTGCTAAATTTATATTTATTTGATTAATTGAAGAATTAATAATAAATCAATATATTATATTTAATATAGATAATTTTTTATGAAATGTTGTTCATGGTTATGTCATATTATTTTTATTGGTTCAACATAGGTGGGGCCAGATTATATATAGCCCTTCAATGCATGAGTAGTCTCATGGGATTAATCAGTTGGAAAAAAACATTTTGTGTTTGGTTACAATTAGAATAGGATTGTATGAAATGTGTTGGGGAATCATTAATGGAATCCCCATGATGTATTAGTAGTCTCATTAGAAAAAATATATTGCTAGTATCCTTAGATGGGTTTTACCCAATAGCTAAACAGTCATGTGAAAGGTCTTGACTGTATTGGTTCCTCGTAACTACTAAACATGGAATCCAATAATAAATATTTAATATCATATTAGTTTTAATTATTATTCATACATTAGATTCTTCGACATATCTATTGATACATTTTATTTTTTGTAGATCGATTGAATAGAATGTGTTTTAGTTTCTTACCTTGCAATTTTTATTTTTCCTTATCTAATTAATTGAATGGAATTTTTTTTCCAGTTATTACCTTCCCATATTTTTAATGCACTCCCTTCATTTATTTTTTATTATATGGGATGTTTTTTGAGTTATTTACCTTAAAATAATTATTAATCTCATTGATTCATTATTTCTTCAACTATATTTTTCCCTTACTCATCATTTGAGCTCGACATTATTATGATAATTTTTCCAAGAATCCAAGAAGTGTACGATGAGAGATATTTATTGATTTAGTAGATGGATTACAATTATTCTCTAAGTTTATTACTGGTTTGGATGAAAAGAATTATATTTTAATTTCTTTATTCATTTGTAATAAATTTTTCATTCATGTATCTAGTTTACCAATACTAAAAAATTGATTGGTCTTTTGGGCCATGATTCCTTATAGTCAGGAAAATGTTTTTTATAGAGAACACCAGTTCTGGGCCATCTCAGGTCGTGTCTTTATATTTAATGGTATATAAATTATGAAATCTATAGTTTCATCATTATATTATAAAAAATAAAATAGTAATCCATGGCATGTCTATTAACCACCTTCACGCATGATGAGTTTTCGTTTCCATTTACACCATTCCGAAAATGTTGGAATTCAGTTATAATTTTTTAAAATGGAGAAATATATATATATATATATATATGGTTTCACATTTATGAATTAATATGTTTCCATAATATTAAAAAATTGAAAATGGATCATGAATGTTTGAAAAACTGCCAAAATAAACCGACCTTTTATCATTAATGTTTTATCAAATGAATCAAACTCATGTTAAAAAAATGATATTTGAAAAGATTTAAAATTATAGTGGTGTATTAATAACATTTATATTCCCATATAGAGTATTATTTCATTTTGGAATGAATATCCATAATGAACCGACTATGAAACCATGAAAAGAACACACGTGAAACAATAAAAATAACAAAATATTATTAATAAATAAGTAAAAATATGTTGTAAAAAGATCATATATGGTATTATTATTTTTAAAGGTTGGGACCTAAGCCTCATTTTATTATTAAAGCAAAGCAATGACCTCTTTAACTAGGTAGAGGGAGACCCATTACATATCCCGAAGGCCTAGTGGGCATTTAGCCCACTACATGACCCGTAGGCCAATTTTTTGGCCCAAAGCCCATTCTGTGAATAGTACTGCTACAGTACCCACGTTGCTACAATAATAAACAGTACCCGCCACTGCTACAGTGCTCTACCACCGCTACAGTGACCTACCTCCGCTATAGTGCCCGCCACTGCTATAGTCCGCTACAGTACTACTTCAGTAACCTGCGCCCAATGGGTTTTGAACCCCCATTTTTCATGTAGATTTAAGGGGTGCTTACCACTAACCCAAACCCCAACAACATATATGGTATTATAAATATAAAAATTGTTCTATAATAAATTAATAACATACATTAATCCATTATACATGATTTTTGAAATTTTTTTAAGGAACTCTAACTTGATATAAGATATTTTATTTTAAATACTATTTAATGTCTCTTTTTAAAACGTTTTTTGAAGAATAATTATTTAGATATATGAATGGATCTTTTTTACCATTTTGATAAAAAATTAATGTTTTCCATCCTATTTTAAAATATTACCTGGATATTTGCAATGAAATTTTTTTCCATTGTATGTGCATAGTATTCTTTTAAAATATGCAAGTTTCCTAAAGGAATGTTTTTATGATATAGGTATATATGTTTGTTATTAGGTTATGGTTCTTGGGAATTGATATGATGAAGGTTGGTTCCATTATAAACCAAATAATTATTGGTTATTGATATCCATCCAATGAATTGTGTATATTTTATTTTGGATGTAATGTTTATTCCATGTGTAACTACAATACTTACATTACAAGGTGACCATGAGGGTTATTTTTTATGGTAAAGTAGAGGGTTATAAATCATATTATGGCCATGAGGTTAACAATCATAAGTAAACATGGAAAAAATCATACCCTAATTTAGCTAAATGGATTTTTTATGTTTGATATGTTTTTTGGAAACCTCATGTTTTCATAAAGAATGTATATGTTACTTTTATAGGAGAGAAGTATATGTTTATGATAATGACATTATGTATTTATAAGTATTCATGGACTAATAATCGTTTCATTCATTTTATGTCCCTTACTGAAATTTATTGTGCTCATCCAATGTTTTAATTTTTTTCATAGGGTATAAGGATGGGTAAGAGAATGAAATATCCAAGATTAATGTTGTGATGACTTTTCATGAAAAGGAATAATATTTTATTCTAAAAATTTTTTTTTTGAAAAAAATATACAACGGGTGTACGTATTAACTATTAATTTATATATTCACAATGTAATAATTTAAAAAAAATTCCAAAGCTCTAAACCTGAAATGATCCTTAAATTCATTTGAATCAATTAATTACATAAAAAGTCAACATTTTATGATGTTTATGTTCGGTCCCTAATGGTGGGAACTGGAACCGACCAATTTTTCAATGAAATGGATTAATTGACTCAAGATATAAATAGTGGGGTCATCCTTGCATGATAACATCCAGATCTATCATAAAGGAACATGAAAATATTGTATCATTTTATGTTGAAGAAACCTCCTACATTTAGTAGATCATTAGACCCTCTAGTTTCTAAAGGGAAGATTAAATCAAATGAAAATAATTATGATGTGGTTGGGGTTCATATAATCAATATGTTATTGTTTCTATTTTAAATTTTAAACCTGACGTCGACCAGTGGTGGTTAATGAACAAGAATATCTAAGAATGAGGTGTGATTTATTCTTTCAAATTAGATGTATTTATGAATATTTTCGGTGGAAAATATTTTCCTAGAATAGATCAACTTATGATAGAAAAGAAATACCTTTAATTAAAACAAAATGTGGATGATTTAATGTCCTTTTATAAAGAAAATTCACTTTATTGGAAAGGTATTCTCTAAATCTTATTCAGTATCATGACGGAAAAATCAAACATTTTTACATAAGATTGAAACCATGATATCGAAGCGAATCAGATTCGTGTGAATTCAAAAGTCATGAGAAAACTATTTGATTTTATAAGAGGATATAAATTGATTAATTTGACCATCATGTGTACTTTTACAATAAAAATATGAAAAGGTTTATATGTAATGAAATTGGATAGAATTAATCAATAAAACATGATGATTTTAAAATCTAGTTTCTTGTTTATTTAAAGTATGGTAAAAAGAACCTTGGAAAAACATTAAAAAAATCTGTGATGTTCTTCTGATGTTGTATTTTTATAGATATATATATATATTGTAATGTAAAATATATTTCTGTTGGTTTGTTTAATTCTAATTAGAAAAAAATAATGTGTTTCTTATGTGGTGAGATGAACCATTACTGACATACAATCCTATTGGAGGATCCGAATGATGGGATTCATATAGACTATATCATGAAAGGTGTAGTGTAATCATTTGAAACTGCATTAGTAGATGATGGTGAATCCAAGGTAGTGGAACCTAGTACATTTTGTTTCTTATATTTATCTAATGTCATTTTTGATATGGGATCTGTACATTATTTTATTTATGATAAATTTTATGGTAAATTGGAAATTTTACCTCTTGAAATTAAACAACATATTATGGTAAAAATACTGTGAAAATATTATGGAAAAAAGTAATTATAATAATTTTCTTATTGTTTTATGTGGAAGTAAATTACCTACAAACCATATTTTTTTACCCTATTATAGATTGATGTTATAATGGGTATGGATTGAGATTATATTTACCATGATATGATTGATTGCAGATTTAAGAATTCGTTTTTAGAAATTGTATGTTTATATATAATAATAAATCCATACCACTGATGACAAATCAGGTTGATAAGAAACAATTAAATGGTGTAAAAAAAATTTATCATGAAAATACTATTAAAAGAAACGCATTTAATCAAAATAATTATTTACCATTGGCTAAAAATATTTTGATTTTTTCATTAATGAGTTTTCTTCTGTAATACCAGATCGAGTTGTTGAATTTACTATCGACATAATTCTGGATGCTAAGTAAATTTAAATAGACCCCTTATTGAATGAATCATGTTGAATTAACTATGAACTCAATGAAATATTTATCATGAAAATCCTTAAATAATTATCATTAATCCCAATATTTCACCATTGGGAGATTTTATTTTATTTTTTAAAAATATATATGGTTCATTGAGGCTTTATATTGATTATAGAGATTTGAATAACCTTACTATTAAGAATAATTACACATTTCGTTATATCAATGAATTGTTTGATATACTAAATGAAGCTCATTATTTTTCCATGATTTAAAAGACATGCAAGTACAATTATGTGAAGGTGATTTAGAATGAAAATTTTAAAACATCACTCTATATTTGATATGGGAGTTAGGTGTTTTTTTCTTATGACCTTTGGATTGAAAAATTCCCTTGATATATTTATAGATCTTATGAATATAATTTTCATCATATATTTGTATATATTTGTGGATGTTTTTATTGATGACATTTTTCATTATAAAAAAAATAGGACCATGAACAACTTTTAAGGATATTCATACCAACTCTCAATTAAAGTAAGATATATGAAAAATTTAGTAATTGTTATTTTTGTATACAACCAATTTCTTTCCTTTGGAAAATATTCAATAAATACTACATTGTAGTTCATCCCACAATAAAAATAGTTCTTAATGAATGTAAAAGTACTAAAATTGTTATTTATATTATATTTTTTCTTAGATTATTAGGATATTATCAGTGGTCTATTGAAAACATTGAATGTGTATCTGGAACACTAACAATGTTAACTCAAAAGGAGTTGAATTTATCTTCGAAAAATATTATGATGATTGTTTTTAGGAATTATAACGAAGTGTGGTGAATGATATTATTTTTTCCTTTCCCTAAATAAATGGTGATTGTTTCATCTACACGAACACATCATTGAAGGGAAATGGTTTAGTTATGAGGAAAATGACTTGTTAATTACTTATTCTTCAATTAAACTGAAACCACATGACTTAAATTATCCTACACATGAATTGAAATCATCCTATGCTGTTTTTTTCATTAAAAATATTTAGATATCATTTATATGGAGCCACATGTGAAATATATTCTAATCATTGATGTTTAATGTGTATATAAAATTAGAACAAGTTGATCATGAGGCATATAAGATGGATAGAACTGATATAACTTTATTATTTTAGAATCAATTACCATCCAAGAGAAGTGAACAATGTGGTGTATGCCTGGATTCAAAAACATCATGAATTATTAACCATGTTACTTATAGAACATAACCATTATTAATGATTTGATAAATTTTGTAATGGATGTTTTTATTGTAGTGAATTTATCTATTTTTCATTTGGTGTTAGTTTAGATGGATATGTTAGACTAAATTATGCATTCATATAAGGAAAGATGGGAGTTTTAGAAAATTGTATAATTGGTTATGAATGGTATGTTTCCTATATAAAATGTCAATAAGGAATACATATTGAGATTTAGAAAATGATAATGTGTTTATTTTTATTCTAATATAAAGAAATAATTTTTTCGTTATGCCCATTGTTATCAATTATTAGTTTATTCTGGAAACACTAAGACATAAATATACCTTCGGGAGTATTACAGGTGTGATGGAATAAAATTATATATTTCTAATTGTTCCATGAAATGAATGACATGTCTACAGATTAACGAATATTTAAAACATTCAACTAGGATGCTTTATGCATTTTCAGTTACAGAGTTGAAATGGAGAAATAAATCCATGGAATTTTTTGTGGGACTATTAATTAATTCTCAAGGTAATAATATGATTTGGGTTATTATTGCTTGACTGAATGAGTCTATACAATTAATTATTATTAGAAATATTCTATCTATAGATCAACATTCTCTACTTTTCCTAAAAGTGATTTTTAGGATACATGGTGTTACTCTCCCCATTTTATCTAACTGTGATCCCATGTAAACTTATAAGATTTTGAATGGCCTTCAAAATTCATTGGGAACCCAATTAAATGGCATTAAAAACAATAATCCCCTATCTATTGGACAGTAGAAAGGAACAATTATAATATTTGAAGACATGATATGTTCTTATTCAATGGATTAATATAGATTTTAGGATTGAAATCATTCTTTAGTATATTTTACGTAAAATAAGAGTTTTCAATATTCATTAGAGAAAACACATTTTGATGAGTTATATAGAATGTTAGGTCAAATACTAGAGTTTTGTGGTGAATTTGGATAAATTATGTTATGGGACCATAATTAGTAGGGTAAATAGATGGAAAAGTTATGATGATATAGAAATATATAAGGACAAATCAGAGTAGGAAGAAATTTTAAACAGATAACAGGAGGAAAAAATTTATTTTGAGGTATGTGATCGTGTTTTTCGTAAAATATCTCCATGAGAAAGTGTTATAGATTTTTAGAAGAATTGAAATATATTTATATAGATCGTTGGAACTTATGAGAACCTATATAATGTTATACAAGATGACTATCAAGTTGCCTTGCAACCGATTTTATCCCATTACACAATGTTTTTCATGTTTTGATGTTTATAAAGTATTTTACTGATTCATCTCATGTTATTATCCCTAAGGAAGTTATGTTCTAATAAACAAAATCATATAAAGAAAATCTTATACAGATTCATGATTATAAATGTAATTTATTTTAGAACAAGTTAATTCATCCAGTTATGGTTTTCTGGAGAAACCACATGGATGAAGACTGAACATGTGAATCGAAATATTCTATCAGGGAACGGAATCCCCATTTTATTAATAAGTTAATAAATATTGAGGAAACAATTTATAGGGGGGATAATGTGAAAACCCATGCACATATTTAATTTATTTTTATGATAGTAATTTATATTTACTATTTATATAATAAATAATTAACAATAATGAATATCCAATGGTGATGGAGTACTTATTCAAGAAGATGAAATAATTATTTTAATTAAAATTATATAAACCCTCAAATGAGCCAAAAATTTGAATAAATATTTCTAGATGAGTAATATTTTTTCATAATCATATTTAGATGGAATTTGAGACCTATTTGATCCACATAGATCACATTAATCCCCTTGTTATATTTTATTTAAAGTACTTTGAAGCCATTAACACTTTGGTTTTTAATTAGTAATAATTATTAATACATGTTATTATAGATGTGGTTTTTCAAAATAAATATTATTTAAAAATATAGAATATTTAACCATATCAATATAATTTATTTTTAATTTTTAGGAAAAAATTAATAACATAATGGTTTCCACAATAAGGATTAAATAATTATTAATTTAAAGGAAAATATGATTATTGATATATTAAATATTAATATATATATAATCTAATATAATTATTCTGATCCACAAATAATATACATATATATGATATTTCTATGACATAATACAATATTCTGTTCAAATTTTAATCTTTTTTGATGTTTTTAATGTCATATTAATGAATTGTGTTAATTTTGATAAAAACTATATTTTATGAATATAATATTTGTAAAATTATATAATTAAACATAAAAATATTAAATTAATCCAAATGGGGTATTGTTTTTATCGAAAATATAATCCCCAAAAAAATTTATGCCATTATAAATATTTAACCATATAATAGCCTTTTTATATTTCAAATTTAAAATAATTTCTAAATTTACCATCACCTAAATTATAAAAGTGGACTCCTTCCATCTGATAATTTCATTACATTATCCTTATTTATTAAAAATTAACTTCCAAATTATCTTACAATCATCCCTATCCACATTCTATTTTTTTTCTCACAAAAGGCAAAATTCAAGTTCCATAAAGATGGTGTAAACGATAAAATATTCTAGTGGTAAATTCATCACTCTATTTTAAATTATTTCCAACTTCTTATTTAACCTCACCCATATCAATGTTTTATGATAACTCCAATATCACATATATAATATAATTTTTTTTGTTATTGGCATATCCCTCATAAATCTAATATATTTCCCTTTTATTCGTAAAAGAGAAATATTCATCCATGGTACGTTGTTTTATCACCTCCTTGTACAATTAAATTTTGATTCCATTTAACACATTCTTGGAATGTTAAATTTAACAAATAATTGTTTAAAATGGAATAAATTTAAATATTAAGCGATTCCCTGAAAAACTAATGTAAAAACATAGTATTTGATAGCGTGTATGGCAGGAAAAACCCAACTCCTAAGGTAATACAATATATTGATAATTTATAATATATTTACTATTTTAATATTATATATATATATATATTCTAATACATGTAACACTATGCTTTCATGAATTTAATTTGAGAGAGGCCATCCATTATAGCTTTAGAAACTCGTAAGAGAATACTTCCTCTAGAGAAAGTGTTATACGCAAGACTGAGTTTCAAAAAATAACAATGAATTATACAGTTATTATTATTTAATATATTATGATATAACCCAACTGTGATGTTATAAATTGTAAAAATTATCAACTGAAATCATATTATATTTTTTTATAAAAATATAAAATGAGTTCATTGGATACAAACTAATGATAAATGAAAATAAGAACCAATTGAATATAAAAAAATATTATTTATATGATTATAATAGAGTTTTGTCTTAATAAGAATAGTTAATTACAATTATATAATAATTTTAATTAAATATATATGTTTTATATTCAATAAGATATTTTTTATATTCATTTATGAGTTATAGTTGGCATAAGATAAAAATAAACCATATTTTACAAATAAAAACCTACATTTTTATAAATTCAATTTTCCAACTTTTTTTTGGAAAAACAATTATAAATCATAATTTTGACACATTAAATTATTTAAAATTTCAAAATAATCTATGTAATTTAAATAGAAACATAATAATTATTCTAGGGTTAATATTTGTTATTTTTTGGGAACATATCCTATTTTAATGAATAGTTTAGAAGACATAATATTTGTTCAAAAATAATTTTTCATCTAATAAATTTATAGGGATAAATTATACTTTTAATTATTTTAATAGTATTGTCAAATTATATTTTAAAATTAATAATATGTATTTATTTTTAACCAATTTATCATTGAATTTGATAAAAATACAAAGTAAACATTAAAACATTTTTACTTTAAAATCCTAAATTGTCATCATGATTTTGTTATTAATTTTAATTTATATAATTAAAAATATATGATTGATAATAGAAAAACATTATTCCATATTTTAGATGAAAATAATATACATTTTAAAAGTCCATATTTTTTTTCCCAAAAATTTTAATAAAAGTGAATAAAATTAATTCCAATTATTAATGAAAAAATAAGCTTAATAATGGACAAAACAATTATCTTAAGGTCCAAATTGACCTATAGAATTTTACAACAAACATTGGATGAAAATTATTTTTCAATTAAACTTCCATTCAGGAACTTTTTTTGTTTGTTTTTTTAGGAAAAAAACCTGCACACCTAACTTGTTTTAAAAAATACAAACTAAGTCTTATTCCTTCCCTATAATAAGCCACGAACTCTCAAATATAATCAAACCTCTCAAAAATATTAGGCTTTTACAATATCTTCCATTATATATTCACAAAAATACTACTCACAATTAATAATCCTCTATTATTTTTCAGAAAACCTCTTAGCGAAGCATTTTGGTACAAACCAAAACTAGTTACCCGATTAAGAGGTAACATATTCACTCAAGGCTCTTAATTTAATTTAACTTTTACAATTCATATAATATTATTATAATATGGTTATATAATAATAAATTAATGATAAATATAATATAATGTTTTTATTTTAATGGATATACATACACTTACACACACTTCCATCTATTGGGTAACGAACATTCTGTTTCTGTGTAAGGAAACCAACTGCCTCATGAAAAAAATGATTTTGCAATTATCCTTTACAAACTCTCATGGTAGTCATTATAATGGAAACTATTTTTATATTTTTTAAAAATTATATATATAATATATTTATACTTTTATAATTTTTAAATATGACCCACCTTTATGCCTTTCATCTTGTGTAAATACAATACTTTCGTTAGAGGATGTGTGGAATACCGCCCCTCAAAGATATTAGACTCATTCATTGCATACATAGAACATATTAAAGATTAATTTATTAAAAATATGTAACATATATAACATATATATTATACTTTAATTATATTATACATATTTATCATTTAGTTTTAATTCTTGTAATAAAAAAAATGAAGGTAATGTTCATGTGTACGTATGACCCACCATCTCCATGAACAGTTTACATCATTTATAATCAAAAAATATTATAGAAAATATAAAATTAATATATAATAGATAGATGTTATATAAAATTAATAATTTACATTATGGAGATGATGAAACCAACATATATTTAACAATAAAAACAAACAACAACCTAAAACAGACTCGATAGTCTTGGCAATTAATACTTGAAATAGTTAAAATAATGAATGGTTATTAACAAATGGGTAACAAGATATTATAATAAGATCATATATGATATAATAAAAATAAATTTTTCAATTTTATATGTTATTAACATGTTTTTAATCACATATATAGGAGGTTAAAGGATGTTTATCCAAATGGAAACACAAGGTAAGTAATTATCATATCACTTTCCAAATATGTTAGATTAATGTCATATTAACTACATATATCTTATCTATGATATTACTACTGGAAATTTTGATATATTATATCATGATTAATTTTTATTTCATTATATTAAATATTTCAATTTATGATACTCATTCATGTAAACCCTGACTCAAAATTGACTCATGCAGTTTGGGATTCTCATATCACTTTTCACATCTGTGAGATTAATGTCATGTTCAAAACTTACATCTTTTATGTGGTGTATCTAATACCCATTTTTCAATATAATATCATTGGTCAATTTATCTTCATGGTTTATTAAAAATTAATTTATATTATTTCTTCATGAGGTCCTGATTTAAAATGTTATGATCTTATATGGGACACTTTGGGATGTTTAAATATTGTTTTCCAAAAGTCTAATCCCAATAATCTTTCAATGGAATTTACATTCAAGAAAACTAGATAACCAATTTTTAATAAAACCATTAATTATACTCTAGTATTTCATTAACAATTTCATGTATTAGTTCCATTTTTTCACTATTTTGTACTCAATATATATAATTTTGATTAAAAACCTTACATTGTTTCACTCTTTAATCGAATAATGATTTTTATTTCCAAAGCAATGTTTTATTAAAAAAAATTAGAAAATGTTTTTAAAAATGGGTTAGTAATTCAATTTTTACTCTCTATTTATTTTACCAATGTATTCCAAGGAATATTATTATCACATTCTGATCAAAGAATGATTTTATAATTTTATCGTGAATAAAGAATGTTCATTTTACCTTGTTTGGCTTGTACCAATTTATCCTACGTCATTTATTTGAAGCATATTTTTTTTTGTTTAAAATAATTATTTTTAAATAAAATGTTTTAAAATGATATTTTCCAAGAAATACAATTTCAAAAGGTTTTTCAAAATTAAAGGATAGTTTTAATAATAATAATTTCAAAATGTAATCATTCATTTCATCAATGAAAAAACATATATTTTACTCATATTGGGATTTGTTGTACTGATACAATCATTATTATTACAATTGAAGGTTTTTTTGTTGATTTTCACAAGGATAGTATTCAAATTCACTTCCTTGATTTATTTATTAGACCACTTCAAATATTAATTCTCTTATTATCATTAAACATTGATGTTCCCCAAAATTATCCATTTCATTTATAATGGAAATTACTAATTCCTAAACCATATACCATTTTTCTTAGAATGTCTACTTTCATAGTTATGTGATTATATTGGGAAATATTGAATATTCTATATTCTTTACACCATATTGATGATTTATAAGGCACATTGTGAAATCAATTATTCGATAGATTAGGGTTGTTTTGCACTGGTATGACACAGGTGGCTCCAAGTTATAGATATCCTCTCATTGAGTTGGTAGTCTCATGAGAAAAAATAGTTTTTTATCCTCTTTATATGGGGTTTTAAAATATATTTTGTAAAATGTATTCTGAAAATTCGTAACGGTAAAGGTATCCTATACCTGGGAAACATGGTGTCCAATAGTTTTTCACTTCCCACATTCATAGTTAGTTAAAATTAATCTATATGATTTTTTAATAACATATATAAGGATTATTTTTCATTTTTAGGTTTCATTTATTTTTCATCCATTAGATTTTTCATTGACATATCAACAGATACATTTTATTTCCAATTAGTTAGATCTTATGTTTTTCAATTTCTAACATTTCCATATTTTGATTTCCCTGTATTGTAAATTGATTGTATTTTTATTAGTTATTACCTTGCTATATTGATTACATAATTCAATTCAGTTTATTGATTATATGGAATGTGTGTTTAGTTATATACCTTCCCATATTGACTATTCTCATTGATTCATTATTGGTTCCACAATATTTTTCCCTTACTAAGAATTTGAGATCAAACTTATTATGATTCTATCCCAAAGAATCTATAATTCTTTTTGTGGAAGATATTCTGGGATTTACTGAATATAATAAATTTACCCCCAAAGTGATTTATTTAGAAATATGTTATTTAAAAACATGTGCTACAACTAGTGTATTTATCTTTAATTCAATGCTAATTTATGTATTTGGTCTATAAATACAACTAAAATTATTGGTCCTCAAAGGTTTTATTCCTTATATTCAGGCCAATTTCATTGATATTTGAAAAAAGATATGGGATATATGGTGTCGGGTTGCTATAGTTTGTATCGAAGTAAGTTTATTAGCTACCTAGGTAGTTGGATTTAGGAAAACATAGGATATAGACCATAATATTAAGATAGAATATGATGATAATTATAGATGGGAATCATTGAATTTTGGAAATGTATAGATTTTTTGGCCTTCTTATAAATACATCTCAATCATGATACAACATTTGGATTTAGTCATGGATTAGATGTACCTTGGAGTAACAACTACAATAATGTGTTTCATTCCTAAAATGGGGTAACCAAGAACACTACAAATATCCTTACTATGCAACAATATTGACACTATAGGTAGATATTATTAGGATAATAAACTTTTTATTTACAATAAATTATGAATAATTTGAATAGTTAATGAGAATAGATAATCAAGTTTAAACCAAATGATATTTTAATTGAAGATAAAGAGTCTTCATTTAGAAATATAGAAGGTGATATTATAGGTAAACCATAGACTATGTAAATACAAATCTTAATGTAATATTTTTTGGATTCAATAATTAATTGTAGAAGTATTTCACTAGTGGAATTTTTTATATAAGAGTCATAAAGCTTCTAAGGACTATGATTGATTTTAAATGAATATATATTAGAGGAAAATATTTATTTGAGGAGTAATTCTTCTACATTTATAAAGAACTTATTTCTATGTTATAGATAACAATAACAATTCATATAGACATTAATTAAATTTTACTAATAGTCAAAGAATATTAAGAGCCATTATAAAAATGTTTGTATTTAAAACCATAGTTAAGAGTCTATTTAAGGAAAAATATTTCATGAATATGTATTAGATTTATTTTTCAAGTTATACTAATATGGATTTTTAAGAGGACAATCTATTAGACAAGTGACTATAAATCAAATATTGTAAGGGCGCAGGTCCTAATCCCAGGATCAAAGGATGATAATGGTTTTCACCGACCACAAAATTACCCAATGTCCTTGTTGAATTTTTATTGATTTAGATATAAAATTTGATGAATAAATGTTATATATGAATATGTAGTATAAACATTGAGTATTATAGATAAACATATTAACCATATTGTTTTATCTCGATATTTATGGAAAAATACTTTTACTTTTTACTCATTTATATGCCTTACGATGAATTAAAAGTTTCTTTTAGTTCTTCATATATAAAAAATTCATTATTGGTAATTATTTTCTCATTGAAAAAGAATGAATTCTATTTTGATCAAATAGAAAAAATAGTTATGGTTGTTCATATAAAATTGAATACTACAAAGGAATAATGTTTCCTTTTATTTATTTTCATTAAAATAATTACCTCACATTAGAAAATTACATTGAAATGAAATGTTTTCATAATACCTTAATTCTTATTGAAACAACGGTCTATAAATGATCACATATTTATAGATTTAATTCCCTCATATATATTTAAATGATTCACATTTTTGTGATTGAATACCTGGTTTACTCTTTTCCACTATGTAAATTTCTCTACCTTCCACTAATTTTCTCATACATGGAAACCTTTTCACATTGTAGTCTATGTGACTATTATACTTCCCTTTCTCTATTTTATAGAGGATTACATATTAACCCTTATCATGAAGATTAAATTCAAACATAGTATTTATCAAAAAAATTATCACCATCATCATGTTTAAATTGCAAGGATGCAATTTAAATAACATGGGGAGAATGTGATGGCGAAAAAAACAAAAGTATGAACCCTTTATTTGAGAACGTGTATGACATGCAACACCTAGTGTGTAAGGTAATATTATATCTAAATAATTTATAATATTTTTACTATCAAACATATTTTCTCTATATTTTAATTCCTGAATCCCCGAGTGTCCATGCATTAAACGTGAGAGATACCTTCCTTGATAGCTTCAGTTATGCATAAGAGAAACCTTCCTCGATTGATTGTGTTATACACTAGAAATTGTTTCACTAAATAACAATTTATGATTAAATTATTATTTTTTAATATCATATGATATAACATAGACGTTATGTTATTGGTTATGAATATTATTAACTAATCATTTAAAATATATGGTTTATATACATAAAAATGAATTAATGTGTAACAAATTAATGATAAATGAAAATATTAACCAATTGGATACCATATGAAATATTTATATTTATATACTTCCAAAGGTGTTTTTTCATAAAAAATAAGTAATTACAAAAAAATAATGATTTTAAGGAAATATATATGTTATATATTGAATAAAATCTATTTTATTTCCATTCATTATGTTTTACATCCATAATATAAGAACAAACCATATTTTACAAATAAAAACCTATATTTTTTGTCGACTCAATTTTACAGTCTTTTTGTTGGAGAACCCATTTAAAATATGAATTTTTAAACATTAATTTATTTAAAATGTAAAAATAAACATCATACTTTTAATAAAAATATAAAAAAATGTTTGGGTGAGTTTTTGATATTTTTTAAAACGTATCATTTTTAATGAATAGTTCGAAATAATGTATTTAAGTTCAAAAGAATACTTTCAACTAATATATTTATAGGGATAAATGACAGTTTTAATAAGATTAAAATTATAAATAGATAATATTTTTATAAATTAGTAAATTCTATTTCATTATAATCAATTTCATAGTGAATTTGATTGTAAATAACATAGAAAAATTTAGAACATTTTTACTCTAAATCCCTGTATTGTAATCATTATTACAAGATTAATATTAATTTATTTTTTTTCACATCAATTATTAGAATATGGAAAAATGGATTCCATATTTGGAATCATAATAATTTATAATTTCTAATACGACCAACTTTGTTTTATGAGAAAAATATTACTGAGAGTGATTAAAATTAATTACAATTATTAATGTTAAATTAAGCTTAATAATGGAAAATTCATTTAATTATGGGACTAAGTGACATAAAATCATTCCCAAAGCCAATTTTATGCTCATAATTTTGACATTAAACTTCTATTCAAGAGTTTATTTTGAATTTTTTCTTTTTTATGTAATACCATTTTGACAACTAACTTTTTTCCAAAAACTCCATGTTAGTCCTTTTCCTTCCCTAAAAAAATCCACCACATATCCCAATTATTAACACATCTCACAACTTATTTGTAATACTCTTATATGACAAAATTCCATCCAAAAAATACTCTACTAGTAATTTAATTCACCCTGTTGTCAGAAATCTACCCAAAGAAGTGTTTTGGTACAAACAAAAAGTAGATACCCGATTAGGAGGCATAGTCTTCACTCAAGAATTTTAGATTCATTTCCTTTCTCCAGTTCCTATAATCCTATTATGATATGATTACATAAAAAATAGTATACTAAATGTAGAATTCTGTTTTTATGGATTGTGTTCTACATACACATACACACACCTCCATCTATTGGGTAACATACATATTGTTTCTATGTAAATGAACTACTACCCCTTGAAATAATAATTGTTTAATTCTCCTTTACTGTCTCTCCTGATGGCCATTATTTTGGGAAAAATTTGTTATTATTTATATTATATATATATAAAATCTTTATACTTATGTAATTTCTATCTATAACATACCTTTTTCCTTCAATCTTGTGTAAATACGATGATATCATTTGAGGAAATGTGTACTACCACCCTCCCCATGAGATATGACTTATTAATTCCATACATGGATCATATTGAGGATTGTATTAATAAAAATATGTAACATATATAACATAGATATCATACAGAAATTATATTATACGAATTTATCATTTAGTTTTAATTATTTTAATAAAACAAATTATTGAATGTAGCGTTCATCAATACGTACAACCCACCATCTCCAGGAACGATGCACTTAATTTCTAATCTATGATTATTATTGACAAAAAATAAATATATAATGGATATATATGATATAAAAATAATTTTTTAAAATCAAGAGATGATTAAACCATGATATATTTAATAAGAACAACAAATAACAAGTTAAAACATACTCAACAATCTTGGAAGTTAACACAATAAAATGTTAAAATAGTTAATGGTTATAAACAAATGGTTAATAATATATTATAATAGGATCATATAGGATATAATAATTATTAATATGGGACTATTATAATTTATTAACATGTTTAAAACCCATTATATTGAATGTTAAAGGATTTTCACCTGAAAGTAAACACAGGGTAAGAGATTTTCATCTGCCTTTATAAATCTATGAGATTAATGTCATATTCACTAATTACTTATTTTGTGTGCTATAACTATTATTAATTGTGATATAGTACATCATTATTTACTTTTATTTAATTATATTAAAAATTTTAATTTATTTTACTCTTTTATGGAACCCTTGAATCAAAATCAACACAAGTAGTAAGGGAATATCTTCTCAATTTTTACATCTGTGAGATTAATGTATTTTTCACCACTAACATCTTTTTTTGGTGTATCTATTGCCCCATTTTTTGTATTATATAATAAATAATTTTATATTTATTTTATCTTAAGAACTAATTAAATATTATTCATTAATGAGTTTATGATTTGAAATTTTTTGTACTGTTATGGGACATGTTGAAATGTTTAATGATTTTTTTCCTCAAGACAAATTATAATGATCATTCAAGGGACCTTCCATTCACAGAAATTACATAACCATTTTAAAATGAACCCATTAATTATTCAATGGTTATTTTTGAACATTTTCATGTATTAGTACCAATTTTCAACTTCTTATTACTCAATATGTTTTAAAAAGGTTTTTTAGAAAACATAAATATTTTTTTCTCTTTAGATAGTGAACCTATTTTCATCCAAAATATTTGTATTATTAAAATGTTTTAAAAAAAGTTTCCAAAATTATTTGATAATTTTTTTTACAATTTTTGAATTTATCAAATGATTTCAAAGGAATACACTTGTCTCTTTTCAATCAAGGCAATGTTTTATCCTTTACGTGCATAAAAGGAATGTTCATTTTACCTTGTACGATATGTACTAATTTATAAACCATTAATTTTTTGAATCATCATTCTCATTTATAAAAGGTTTATTTATATTTAAAATATTTTCAAAAGTAATTTTTGATGAAAAATAATTTTTATATGTATTTCAAATCAAAAGGTTATTTTAATCAAGAATATTTTTAAAAGTTAATAATCTAGTTTATGAATGACCACAACCCTCTATTTTACTCAAATTGGGATTTATTTTATTGATACCATTATTATTATTTCATTGGATGATTTATAATTAAATATTAAAGGATATTATTCATATTCACTTTATTTTTTTATTTGTTTTTCCTCTTGAAATATCCAATCTATTATGATAATTAAACATTGAATTTATCTTAAATTATCCAATTCATTTATCAGGGTCATTAATATTTAATAAAATGTATTCAATTTTATATATAATGTCTAAATTGATATTTATTTGATTATTTTCGAAGATATTGATAATTCAGTATGCATGACAACATATTTATATTTGAAAATGAACTTTATTAATTTAATTATTTGATAGAATAGATATGTGTTGGACTAGAAGAAAATGAGTGTGGACTGATTATAGATTACCCCATGATGCATCGATTGTTTCATGGAAAAAATAGTTAGCTAGCCTCTATATATAGGGTTTAAACATATATTTTATAAACAATCTTGTAAGAGGTCTTGATGGTAAAGGTACTATGTACCTAGGAAACTTTTCATCCACAGGTTATTCATTTCCCTCACTTATATTCAGTTTTTTTAATCCATGAGATTTTGCAACAACATTTATACAGATGAATTTTCATTTTCAAGTTTCATTTATTATTCATCCCTGAATTTTTGAGTTAATATATATATGGATACAATTTATTTTTAGTTACATAGATGGAATGTGTTTCAATTTATTACTTTTCCATATTTTATTTTCCTTATCTAGTTATTTTAATGGAATGTTTTTCTAGTTATTAACATTACATATTTTATACATACTAACATTGAATTTATTGATTACATGGTTTGTTTGTTTAGTTACATACTATTACATATTGATTATTCTCATTGATTCACTAATCCTTAAACTATAGTTTTCCCTTACTGGGAATTTGAGGTCACCCTAATTATGTTTTTCCCCAAAAAATCCATGATGATTAATACGAAATATATGAATGTATTTAATAGATGGAATAAATTAATCCTCACAGTCATTAATTTAAAAATTTGTTTTTTTAAATATTATTTTGTAATTAGTTTATTTATTTTTAATACAATACTGATTTATTTATCTGGTTTACAAAGACTATTAAACTGGTCGTTCTATTGGGACTTGATTCCTTGTAATCAAGAAAATTTAATTGATAGCATACACAATCATAAGGCTATCTAGGGTCTGGATGCTACATATTACATATGGTATCATAATTTGGAATTAATATAGAAACATAATATTAAAAAAAGGAACTTGATCACAAAGGTTGGGAAACCCTCCAAAATAAACTATTATTTTACCATCAACATTTTATACAATGAATCACTCTCAAGGTATAACAAAACAAAATGATATTTGTTACCAATTAGACATCAATAGGTGCACCAATACCATTTCATTACAAATCAATAGCAATATTTCCATTTGAAAAGAAAATTCATATTGAACAAACCACGAATCCATTGATGTATTGCACTTGAATCAATGGAAATAAGAAATTATTATTAATAAAATTGTTGAAAGATGTTATAAACACATTATATAAGGTATTATAAATTTTAATATTGTTCTATTATAATTTAATTATAATATCTAAACTATTATATAAGTGGTTTGAACATGTTTTAAGGATGTAAAACATGTTGTAAGGGAATTTATTTTAATTTCTCCTCAATTTATCTTTTTAAAAAATTCAAAAAAGAACGATATTTTTACTTATATTTCATTATAAAATTTTCTTGATTTCGTGAAACAGGATTTTTTGATTCCTCATTTACAATATTAAATAGATATTTCAAAAGAATTTTTTTCCTTTGTATGTGTATAGTATTCTTTTTAAATAAGCAATTTTGCTATAGGAATATTTTAATGATGCAAGTATAAAAGTTTTATGATTATTTTATTATTTTTCATATTTTTTTATCATGATGGGTGATTCTGTTATAAAACAAAGATGGGTGGGTCAATGATATCTCTCCAATGGATTGGATATGTTGGATATGGAACGTAATGTTTATTTCAAGTGTAGCAAGGATAGTTACATCATAAGGTATCTTTAAGGGTTACATTATAAGGTACCCATGTGGGTTACAAATCATATGGTTGCTACGATGGTTACAATCATAAGTAATTGTGGCAATAAATGATTCCTAAAGTTACCTAAATGGGTTTTTAAGATTTATATGTTTTAAGAAAACCTCATAGTTTCACAATGTAAGTATATATTACTTTTGTTGGGGTGTATTATATCACTGTGAAAATTAATTCATGTGTTTATAAGTATTCAAGGATTAATGTTTCATTCCTTAATTTTATATCCCTCACATTTATTTTAATGATCATACCATGATTTAAATTTCATCATAGGGTTTATAGATGGGTAAGAGAAAATAAAAAGCCAATCTGAATGTCGTGAATATTTTTAATGAAAAGATATCATGTTGTATTTTAATGATATTATTTGGAAGAAAATGGATATTTGGTGTAAGAATCCCCATGTAATGTATAAGTTCAATGTGTGAGTTTGTCCTAATTTTCAAAAAAACTAATCCTAAAAAGATCTTCAAATGTAAGATAATAATTTCTCAACATAAAATCCATGATTATATAATGTTTAAGGCTGAGTCCTTATAAATTTTCTAGTGTTTTAATGGTTTCATGCATATTTTAGTGTTTGAAAAGATAAAAAATACATTTCCAATCATCCCATGCAAACAAAAACTCTAATTGACTCACAATCAATTCCTACACATAAAACATAATTGTAATTTTGTTTAACTATAACTTAATGTTAAGTGGATATTTTTTTATTGTATTTGACCAAACCCCACATATTTTAGTACACTATAATTTATTTGAAATATTCCTATTCAGTATGCCTAAGAACACCCCATATCGAATTGATGTGAAGTCTACTTGTACACATTAAAAATAATAAAAATATAGTTACCCTATTATTTCACATAAATTAATGATAATTATATATATATCACCATTACCATCATGTATTTTTATTGGATTTTACCAACCCCCAAAATTTTTATACAATATATTTTATATAAAATATTCCTATTTTGTAAGTCTAAGCACACCACATGAAAAATCGAAGTGACGTCTACTTGTACGCATAAAAAATAATAAAAATATAGTTACCCTATTATTTCACATCAATACAAGTTAATTATATATATATATTGCCATTACTTTCATGTTTTCCTATTTAAAAACAATATAAATGAAATAGGATGTGAGGAGAGGGTTGGATAGTGGTTGTGATGAACTTAAGATGTTTTTGTATGGGGAGAATTGTGGAAGGGATTGTCCCTTTTCTAAGTGACAGATGATACCATTTTTGTAAATATAAAAATGTATACAATAATGGGAGTCCATTAAGGAATGTGGATCCAAAATATATAAATAAATGATTGGAGAATAGATATGGCCAAGACATACCTCAAACACTCAATAATATTTTTGACATGTTTATCACTAAATATCTTACATTTCTAATTTTTACCATTTTGGTTTTCAACATATAAACTGTTTTTACCTAGGTAATTTAATTTTTATGCCCAAAATAAATTCATTATTTAAATTCATCTTTCTAATTTTAAATTTAGATTTAATTTCATTTGATTAAATTTATAAATGCTACATAATGTAATATTAAAATAAAATTGTATAAATTTTTAATAAAATGTTCTTGAAAATAATACTTACGTTCTAAAAAAATATGATTTTATAAATTTAATAATAAAATTTTATTAATTATAATGTCACATAAAAAATTTATATTTCTTCTTCAGAAAAATTTACTGAAATTTAAATTCAAAATTATATACTAATAATTTCATAAAAGTCATTTTATTTTTAAAAAAAGATATTTTTCATCATTTATATAAAAATAATTTTTATAAATAATATGTAAAATAAATCTTAAAAAAATATTATATTGATGAGTTTGAAAAAATTTTACACTTTATCAAATAAAAATTATAAATTCTATATATTTAACATTAAAATAAAAAGGTGAGGTATAATAAAAAATCAATTTATTTGAAAAATATGTTTTTTTTAATATTAAACATTCTAATTCATATTTCCTATTAATTAATAATTATATTAGTATTATCCAATTATTCTCATTATATATATTTTATAACAATTACTCACTAGATTCTTGTATCAGAATTTCATATATCATAGAATATAAATATTTTAAAAAATACATTGTTGACAAAATAAATTATCAAATTATTTATTTTAGATATATAATTGATTTAAATTTATATTAAAATAAGCCTATATTTTATTTCTATTAATGTTTAATAAGTGGTTACTTCTATTCATTACTGGTAATTCCACAACTATGTTTTAATGGTGTAATCATTTCTCATTTAGTTTAGTTCACTGTTTCATGTAGTGTATGCTTTCAAACACATTTAATTATATAGAGGTTTTCATATATTAAAAATTGTAGGTGTAAAATCATATAAGGATGAACTAATTTATTTTATTTAAAAAATTTATATTCATTCACATAAAATAAATATTCAATGGAAAAATCTTGTATCTTTTTTTAGTACCTAAATTATGGTAAGATCATTCAAAGTGGAATGGGTGAAGTAATGATCACATTAATTTATGAATAATTCTTATAAAACAATCTTGAAATCATTTTAGAGTTTCTAATCTACTCAATGTTATCTCAAAACCAGACCACATATGTATTAACTATTAAAAGATTGATCAACACACAATATTTACATTTTTTTATCAGTATAATTTAATATTTTCCATGTTGTATATATCCCTAAACTGGATTCACTAATAAACACTTCCTAATTATTACAAGAGAATATAGAGAAACTAGTTCAAAAAAAATTAATCATTCTTCTAATTGACCCTAGTTCTACCCATTGGGAATAAATATTCTTCCTCAATTGGTTATAAACCCCAAACATTTCTATTTTATCCTATTCCTTCTTGACTAGTTATTCCCATAACCATGGTCCTCTTTATAAATTATTTACTCCCCCATATATAAGCTCTAAATTATTCATATTTGATAAGGCGTATAAAAATATTCTTTTTTAGATACTAATCCTCTATAATCATGTTGGATTAAATTTTATTATATAAAAATTCTTTAATATAATTAATAGATCTCTAAAAAATCATGTGGGATCAAAAAAATCATAATTATATTTATGGATGTATAAAAACTAAAATATCAACCTTTTTAAACCATTTCTATAATTATTAGTAAAAAAAATTCATCCATAAATACTATATTAGGTATTCTTTATCTAATACCATCGGGTCATTTTACCCATATTTGGTACCCCTTATGTCTATTGTATCTCCACCCAATACAAATTAGGCTATTGATCCTTTATCCAAATATCCATTTTGTTTATTCAACTCCGTCATGTTATCATTATTCATTTGGTACTCCATGAGTCTGATACATATCAATTTAGAGACATTACTTGAAATTATTATATTATTTAAATTATTATAATCTTGTTTGGTAACTCATGATGTGCTCTCTCAAAAATAGGAAAACGTTTACTCTACAAAACAAGTGACAATAAAATGTCACAATGACTCTACTTTCCTTTATATTCTCATTCATAATCTACAAAACTAAGAAGAAGTGGAGGCTCTAAATTTAAATTTCAATCTCAACTAAAATATTATTTTACCTACCTCAAATCCTACAAACAAGTAGGATTTAACACTATTGATAAGAAGATCCTCAAATATTATAATAAAAAATCTCTTCAATGTTCATCAAATATTAGATACTTTTACAGGAATTGAATGTTCACATTCACATCACCAAAATCAGTGATTTTATAATATAGTTGAAAATACATTAGGCCATCATCTGATATAAAAACTTCTCTATATGATATTTTCGGTCCAATAGACCAAAATTTCACTATTTGTTATATACCACATTTCGTTCTCTAGTGACTTTGAAAATCATTGTAGGATTCTCCCTTTGGTGATTTTCATAAGAACTCCTCCAAAAGATAAATATAAATCAGATGACGATTCTCCCAAATCCCCCTATAATATAGACTTTTCCTAATGAAATCATGTTTAATTGTTAAAAACACTGGTTCTACTTCATTTCATGACATTACATTTCTCTCTATCCTACTATGTTTAGTTTTCTTCCATCCGATAAACTAAAAAAGTATATCTGACGGATTCTGTATGATCCAGGAGCTCGTGAAGGTATTCTCCAATTGAAATTACGAATTAAATATTTTTTTTAATAATTATTTTAACAGGTTTATGAGAAACCTCAGGGGTGTCCCGATGGTTTAAAAGAAGGAAGAGAGGAAAAATTGGCCAATATGTGCAAGGAACACAATTAAGAAAATCGTGTGAAATTCCCAGGGAACCATGCAGCCATGGATAGAGGCTTTGCACATGGATTTTAAAACTATGATTAGCTTCCTATGTAACATTTTTACCCAAATTCAGTTTATTGTGTCATCACCATGGTTTATGAATTGTTTTTCAAACCGTGCGATTAAACTATGCGGCCCAAAAAACATGGGAAAATATACAAAAATTCCATTATTTGAATATAAACCCTCACTCAATTTTTACTTCTCATCACCCTTTAAATCTTAGTTATAATTACGATCTCCCAAGAGCTTCCATTGGGGGTTCTTTTTCATCTTTAACTCATTGGAATATTAAAAAATTTTGGATCAAAGAATCGGGTAAGGATAATCACCATATACTCTTTTTGTATTTTTGTTTTCATCCCAAATTTCTCTCCATATGATTCCCGAAAACCATTCATTTATGGTGAGATCTTGATTGAGGCATTAATTGGGGGGTGAATCATAACCTAAGGCTAGTATTTGTAGGGCTTCCACCAAAAAAATTGTTGTTGGGGTGTACATGTAATATCACATTTTTTGTAGATTTGTGCAAGTTTGTCATTGTTCTTTGTAACATATTGTTTTGATCTTGATATAATTGATAATTTTTCAAATAAGGGGAATATAAATGATTAATTGAAACCCTCATGGTCCCCATTGGTTTCATCAAGTATGATTTCATTCACTTAATGCCACACATGGGGTGCACCGTTTTTTTGTCAGGCCATGAAGTTAGATAATAATGTTCTAGGTCATTGTGTGATAATGTAGATTCCTTGTTGAGTATGTTGATATGTTTAATGATATTGAAAATTTAATATTGGTTACATTTTTGATTTGTTAATATATTAATAGGCTTTATTTATATATGAAATGGTTTTATAGAAGATAATTACCAAATACGCATAGTGATCTTGGCTTGAGAATGAGAATAAGGAAAATGGGATAAGTAATGTAAATGGAAAATGCTTTAATAGGTAATGAAGGAATATTATTTCCCATGTATGTTATTATTTATAATAATTGTTATATGTATCAGTTGTTCTTTATTGTGATATGGTTGTGTTTGGTTAAAAAATGAATAAGTATGTTCACAGTTCTTGGTGGTGGGAAAATGGACTAAGGCTCATCCCATGGGTCAGGTCAGACGGATGCTCTATCCCAACCTAGGTATGGATCGGATGGGTAGTCATACTAATCCTCTATTATTCAAATTGTTTAATTCGATGGTATAACTCATATTTTGTATCCATTGAAAGTATGTTTATTACCTTGTTGTTCTCATCCCCATTGAGATATGGACATGACTTATTCCCTTATGAATCATAATAAATACCATGAATCCTATATAAAATATTTTATTATATAACCTATGAATTTATTATTGTTTATGAAGTAGTAATTAGGATGGTTCACATAACTAATTTAGCACCATGGAAAATAATATCTAGACAAGGATTGATTAATACTGGCCCCAAAATTGTCTAATTTACATGTCATTCATTTGTAAATTCATGTATTATCTTCTAAACATGATATTTTGTAAAAACCATTGGTGGTGGCCTACATTATTTTACTCACACCCTACTTGGGTCCCTATTAGGTACCTAAGCAGATTTCACGGTAGCACGTGAAAAAAGTCGATGGTGTCAAGAATGATAAGTGAGTCAGATTTGGGGGATATGCGAGGAGGAGGTTCTAGACATGGAGTTGGGACCATTTTGGGGATTCAATAATTTTTCTATATTTTGGGTTTTTTCAAATGGATCCATTGCATGGAATGACATATTTACTATTGTATGTGGGTTTTACCTAGTTTGGGAGATGGTTTTAATCATGTTTATGGATTAGATTATGTTTTTTACACTATTTTATATGTTTCATACTATGTATTACTCTAAAAATTGTGATATAGTCTCCCTGTGCGACATTTAGAAACTCACATGTAGTTAGAAACCTGACGAATATTAGGAGGTGTGTTTTCAGTCATGTGAAGAATAGTCATAGAGCACTAGTTAGTGGAACCCAACATTGGGGTGTTACAAAATGGTATCATATCCACTAATTTCTATGAATTACTAATTGTTAATGGTATATTGGAGGTTAGGAAGGTGTCAGGACATGGTAATCAGCTCATTCCGGTGAGTATTTGACCCTTTTAAGAGGGAATATCTACGTCAACCTGAGTGGGAATTATTATTCATTTTTTTGTTCTCATATTTGATGAAATTTCACTATCGGGTGATGTGCTTGTTTTGTGATATGATAGTCTAATGATATTTTGCTCATGATCAGAATGGAATGTGGTCATGAATTCACCATCATTCTAGGTACCTATGTATATAATTTACATGAATCATAGTGGTCACACACACATGATGATTGTGTGGCACATAGAGAGTAGGATGCATTTTATTTTTTGAAAATGATGAACATTTTTTCAAATGAGATAATTCAAATGGGTAAATAATAATTTTTGAATTATACTCTATAACGGGTGGTAAGAGAATTAAAATATTATTGAAGTTAGTTGTAAAATTATAATAGTTTGAAAAGATATAGAATTCATGACTTGTAACCATGTGAGTTAGTTTCTCTTGCTAAAAATAATCTATGTTAGGGATGGTCAAGGGTATAGTTTTGGGTATGATAAGATCCATTTGGGTGGTGTATGTGAATTTTTTTATGGCTACTGATTGGAATTCCATTATATTTTGGAATGTTTTATGACATGTGTTATAATGTTCATGTTGGGAATTATAGGGAAATGCCACCATGAGGACATGTGCTAGTTGGGAGATATGAATATGTTGTCGAGAATTCTCCCCAGGTTGTTTAGAATGTTGATCCAATGGTTCAAGATAACATCACTCATTTTATATAGATGCTTGAATGATACTCACAACGGGTGGCATCTAGTATGTTCGAGTTGATCTGACCCTCTAACTATTAGCAGAGAGGGTGGTCCAATGGCCGTAGAGTTCGTGATAGAGTCTATCTAGAAAGTTATTTATTATCTAGATAATCCTTCCTTTAAGTGAGTTATGTTATAGGCATACATGATGAGGGGTCATGAAAAGTGTTGGTGGGATATTTTAGGACAAACTGAATAGGTAGAGGGAATATTGTGGAAAAGTATTCAAAAATGGTTTTTGGAATATTACTATATAGAAACCATAAGGAAATATAATGATGTGTAGTTCATGTGGCTAAATCAGGGGCCAATGTTAGAGTTGGAGTATGCATACTGTTTTATAGACTAGAAACATTATGTTATCACTTTAGTGGTAGATGAGGCAACTATGGCATTATGCATTCAGGATGGTCTTTGGAATCATATTAAGCACATGATAAATATATTTTTGTTTAAGAGGTACATAGAGGTTATGGATAAGAATCTTATCATTGAGGGAAACCTCAAAGAGTTATCTAGAAGTATACATGTTGTTCTAGTGGGGTTATCTAGTGTCACACATTCTGATAGTAGGAAGCATCATATGGGAAATTTTCCCTAGGGTAGTAGTGGGATGTATAGCAATAAAAAGGAATCATAACCTCATAGTAGGGAGGGAGATTGCAGTTATGTATGTGGTTAGTTGGGAAGTGTGATAATTAAATGTTCCTAACCACCAGTTGAGTGAAGATCATGCAACATATTGTGATACATGTAGAGGTTTGGAATGAACACGCGACAGTTGGAGAATGATGGAGGACATAGACCAGTGCATAGTACAGGAAGGGTTTCTGTTATCCCTTATAAGGAGGGCAATAAAAGATCCATGGACCAAACCAATATGGATGGTGGATGTTGTACCGTGACACAAGATCGTCTACCCATGTAGGGAAGTACAGTGATGTGTTATCAGTCCAGAACATGGGTCAGAGTAACATGCCAACATCACGTAGTTATGTATATACATAGCGGTAGCGAGGCAGGGCCTTCTACTAATTGAAAAATGATTTTTATAGCTTCCACAATCACTAATTATCTATTTTATAGAAGTTCCACACTCTCTATTATCCCTGCTGAGTTCTTAGTTGTGTTGGGCCTAGCTGTGAAGTGGCCATATGGGGGTATGTCTCTTTACACTCAATTGGGGGTGAGAGATGAGGATATCTAGTAGGGTAACATTTTTCATCAGAGGATGTTGGATATAAATTCCATTCAAATCTTTTTTGTCCTTGAGATGTCCAGTTTTGACATGATTTGAAGTATGTATTTGTTGGTGTTGTATCAGAACTATAATGACTATTACCAATGTTGGGTAATGTTCACATCTCTTGATGTAGATACTTATGTTTTTGTGGTTATTGGGATGTTCATGCTAGTCTCACATGGAAAATTTCCAAATAATTAGTAGAAATCACAGAACAATTGGCATGCCTTATTCTTGATGATATGTGGTTGGAAATACATTTATTATCTCCCATGGTGGATCAGTTTGAATATTTTTTTACATACAATTTCTCAAGAATTCCACATGACATGGATATTTAGTTTATGGTCAAGTTGATACAAGGAGAAGAACCTGTTTCAATTCCACCATATCGAATGTCACTAACAGAACTCCAGGAACTGAAGGTTCATCATGAATTGTTTGAGAAAATGGGATTTATCCATTCTTCTACATCACCACGGGAATCAAAATTACAATATTATAATAATTTTGAATGTTTTTTGAGGTTATGTGTCAATTACAGGAAGAAACATCGGATGATTGTTACGAACTGATTGCTACATACTAGAATGAATTACTTATTTTACCAACTGACGGTTTCTTGTTTTTCTCCAATATGGATTTGAGATCGGGATACCACCTGTTGAGGGTGAGACTTTCTATCATTCAACAAACATCATTCCAGAGCAGTTAAGAGTTGTACTACATTATGGATATGATTATTGGGTTGACCAATGAAGTAGTTGTGTTTATGGAATTAATGAATATGATATTTCATTCATGTCTGGACCAATTTTTAGTTGTCTTCTTTGATGACATCTGGGTTTACACATGAACTGTTGATGATCTTTCCAAACCTATTGACATCATACCGATACACTAAGAGAGAATAAGATTTATTCCATGATATAAAAATGTTATTTCTGGATTGATAATGTGAAATTCATGGGACACATCATTTCTACGTCCAGTGTGTTGGTGGATCCTATGAATGTGAGCGATGTAGTCTATTGGGAGTGACCTAAGAGTGTTTCTGATGTTCATTGTTTACTAGGACTGTTCAATTACCATCGACTGTCAATTAACAATTTTCTCATTTTTTAGTTCCACTCTATTCCTTTGGAAAGAAGGGTGTTATATATGATTTGTTAGAGACATACAAAACTGATTTTGAAGAGTTTATGATGAGGTTGACTACCTCACCAATTGCAATTTTTCTTGAACATGGTAGGAGGTATACATTGTTCGGTGATGTGCACGGGGTCCAACTATGAGATCTTCTGAAGTAAGATGATTTGTTTCAATTTTCTATGTCATGGAAGATGAGGACCCATGAATGAAATAAACCTAGCCATGATCATGTGTTGGATTTTTTCATTTAGTCTATAAAGTGATGGAGGCAGTTCTTGTTGGGATAATGTCTCATGGTTTTTATCGATCATAAAATTCTTATGTATATATTCCATTAGAGGGATTTAAATTTTTGAAAGTGAATATGGGTCTATGAACTGATATTCATTGATATTGAGTCGGTTTACAAACTAGGGAATGTGAATAGAGTTGCAGATGATTTGATCTAGAAGACTCATAACCAAGTGGTTCAGGATTCAAACTCCAAGTTGAGAATGATGACCTTGTTTAATGATATTCACTTTAAGGTATAACATGGAAATTGGAAAATTACCATTTAGTTGATAGTAGTTGAATATTTGCTTTTGACAAGGTCCAAGGAGAGTCAACACGTGGATCCATAGTGTTTGGATATGAGGTAATTTCTTAATGTTGGGGAGTCACATTCTAGTTGATTGTTTGTACGGATGCTATTTTTAATTTTCAAGGCATTGTTGTGGTGCATAAAGGTTTGTGGGAAGAGTTTATGTTTGAGTTTTATGCATCTAATTGGGAAATACATCATGATTTGATTGAGATTTATTTTGATATTCCTCAGTATTATTGGTTGTTGAGAATTAATAAAGAGGATTTGGGTTTTTTAGAATGATGCCTTTCCTGTCAATAGGTGAAGGCAGAGCATCAACACCTAGGTGGGTTGTTACAATTATTTCACATTCTATAGTGGAATTGTAATGACGTAACGATGGGGTAGGTCTTCCAAGGTTGCCTCATAAGAAGGATGCAATATGGTTAGTTATGGATAAGCTGACTAAATTATCGCATTTCTTGCTTATATAGGATAGTTACACTGTCGAAGAGTTGGGAGAGATTTATGTTTGAGACATAGTGTGGTAGCATTATGTGATAATAAAAATAGTTTTTAACCATGATCCACATATCACATCTTACTTCTGTAAGGGGTTACAAAAGGAAATTTGTACTTATGTGTTTTTGAGTAGGACCTATTACCCATAGATGGAAGGGAAGTCTGAGCATATAATCCATGTATCAGAGGAAATATTGGGGACATGTGTTTTATATTTCAATGGATCCTAAGGAATGTAAAATTCACTTGATGTTTTCTTTTATAAAAATAGTTTTCCTAATATGATTCAAATGGAGTCCTTTGAGGAACTCTATAGGAGATATTTTAGATCTACATTATGTTTCTTAAAAGATGGGGAGCCTTAGTTATTAGGACTGAATCATATGCAGGATACTTTAGAGAACGTTCAATTGAGTTAGAAGAATATGTCAAAAGTTCAGAGTAGGAAGGAGTAATATTTATATCTTCATCATATACCACATGAATTTTTTGTGGGATATAGTGTGTTTCTTCGGGTTTCTCCACTGTTGGGTCACTGTAAAATTGGTTGAAGGGAAAGATGACACCCGGGTATGTGGGGTGATTTGAGATTTCAGAGATGATCAGACCAGCGGATTTTTTATTAGATCTTCAAAAAAGGAATAGTGGGATGCATGATGTTTTTCAAGACATGAAAATCAGAAAATATCACCATGATCCATACCTTATTTTGGATGTTTAAAATTTTAATCTTGATGTTGAAGCTTTCTTTGAGGAGCATCCATTTTTTATTAGGGACTATAGTTAGAATGTTTTGTTTGGAATTATTATTCTCGTCGTCTGAATTTTAAGGAAAACAAGGAAGGTACATGTAGAATCATTGGATTGGGAATCAGATATTAACTACACAAAGACCAATCTATTGTCTATAAAAACTAAATGATGCTCAGTAATAGTGGCTCATGGAAGAGACGTTGAATGTTGTAGAAATTGTTAAATATCAGACATCATGGAGGTCTTCCCCTATTAAATATTTTTTTATGAATATCATTTTTAATGACGTTTTTTCTCGTGGTCTGAGGGACCTCAGGTGCATTATGGTGGTTCAAAATATCGAAGAGAAGAAAACAGGGCCAATCAATACGAGGCACATGATTAGATCATGGTTAAAAACCGTGTGGAATTCCCATGAAATGGGGTATCCTTGGATATAGGATTTGTGCATGGTTTGTGAAACCCCGCAAAGCTTCCTAGGTATCCATGAAAATAAAATTAATTGGATAGTGGTTGGCGCATGAGTTGTCAAACCATGTGGGTAAAACTCATGACCTAGTAATGTGGGAATAATGTAGAAAAATTTTGTTACTGGAATTTAAAACCTCACTCAATTTTAAACCCTACCTTCCTTTGTTGAATCCCAATGATGAAATATACCTCTAAAGATCATCCAAGGGTGATTATCCTTCGTCACTAGTTTTTTTGGAGTGTCGTCAATTGTGGATTGATGCTCTGGGTAAGGCTAATCCCCCCTATTGCTTATCTTTTTGGTTTATGGGTAGCACCCCTCTTTATCTCCCTCAAAAGATCATAAAACATACTTTTTTGGTGACATATTGGATTAAGATTCACATGGCGGTCGAATAGGGACATAATTATATGATTTTGAGGGCATCCACCAATGTATTTTAGGTGGGGGTATACAAGATATATCCCATTGTTTCATTGATTATATTTTCATGTTTATCTTTGTTCATTTTTACATCTTATTTTTATCTAGATCTATTTGGTAAATTTTGGAATAAGGGGTTTCTGAATGATTAATAGAAACCCTCAGGGTCCCCAGCATATTCATATAGGAAGATTTTACGCTTTCAAGGCCACCCATAGCATGCACCAATATTTTCTAGGGCTATTAGTCAGCGAAGTAAGTGATAAGATGTTGTTTGATAATGTAGATTCCTTGTTGAGTATGTGAATTGTTTTAATGATATTGAAAATGGAATAATTGTCACAGGTCTATGTTGGTAATGGATTAGGAGGATTAATTAATATGTGAAATTGGTTGATATAATTGAATTACCAAATACACTTAGAGATATGGACAAGATAATGTGAATCAGGAAAAATGGGATTTGTAATGTAAATGGAAAATGTGTTAATAGGTTACGACAAAATATTAATTCCCATGTTGAATATTATGGTCTATGAATGTTATTTGAATTTGTTGTTCTAGGTTCTGATATGGTTGTGTGTGGTGAATGGATGAATATACATGTGCACAAGGCTTGGGGGTAGGATAAAGCACTAAGGCTCCTCCCACGGGTTGGTTGGGACTGTTGCTCTAAATCCATATAGGGATGCATAGGTTAGAGAGATGGACTGAATCTCTATTCCCCCAATGATTGCATTTAGTTGAATAAAATGGACTAAAGATACATTGAATGTGGGTTCATTACCTTATTATGATCATCCCAACTAATATTTGGAATCGACTTATTTCCTTATGTTGCATGATAAATTGTTTGAACACCATGTTAATCATGAAAATAATTAAAACAATGTATTATGTTTTTATTATAAACTATTAATAAAGAAGATTCACATAAATAGATTGGATACTTTGTTAATAATAGATATGTAAGGATTTTTAACTAGTGTCCCCTGAATTGTCTTATTAAATTGACATTCATTTTTACATGAATGAATTATATTCGAGGCTATATATTTTGTATAGTTCATTCATGGTGGCCTACTAAGTTTTAATCACACCCTGATCCTGACAATGTTAGGTACCCAAGAAGTTTTCATTGTTGTAGGTCACGAAATGGAAAGGGCCTCATGATTTAGAAGTGAGTCAGATTTCGGGGATATGCATGGAGGTGGTTACAGACATTGATTTAGGACCGTATTTGGCGATTCTGTTGTTTTACATTATTTGAGGTTTTGTTCACATGGAATAATAGATTGACATGGCATATTTACTATTGGTTGTGTGGTTTTCCCTGTTTGGGATATGGTTTTATGCATTTCAATTTATTGGATTACAATATTTCAACTATTTTATATTTTTTCCACTATAGCTTACAATGAAAAATATGTTATAGTCTCCCCATGTGACTTTTAGACCCTCACCACTAGTTGTAAATATCTGGAATATGAGGAGGCATGCTTGTGGTCATCTGATGACCCATATTGGATCACTAGTTACCGAATCTCTGGTTGGGGTTGTTAAAGATTCATAAATATTCACTATATCTAGTACACATTCTTAGAAATTCTTTTTTCTAATCATCTCTATCCACTAATTGTAGTATGATATACTTCAAAATTATTCATTTGTGGATCTTTAGAGATTTACTATGTCTAGTAAAACATCAATTGTTTTTCTATCATGTACAACATCATGTAGTAGAAATCTTGTGACTTCATAAAACAAAATTTATAAAATATATCTCAATTTTATAACTCCAGTCTGGATAAGTCATTATTTATCAAATTCATCTTCTGAACACACCAAATATGAATTGTGAATATATTAAAAATATTTAGATCTGTTATGATTAATAAAGAATCATATAACTCATAATGATTCTATTAACAAACTAATATCTCTTCCCTCAAATTTCTCCAATATTATTCTACTAAAAAACATACTGTAATATGATCATAAAATGAAACAAAAATACACTGGATGAATAATATCCCCCTTTCAGTTTGTTTTCAATATCCCTACACATATGCTAGGTATATATGTGTTCTCAATTATTTCTACCCAATATGTGTGTGAATCATCATTATCCCCCCGTATTAGAAATAATATGAAAAGGGAAGCATATGGGTTATCTCAACTCATCTTATTTTGTCTCAATAAAATGAGTAATTTACTTAAGATATGAATAAATTCACATGATTTTATTAAAATAAAACGTTTAATTAGAAAAATCATTGTCTACGTGGGAGAACCCAATATTGAAAAAGTTTGTTTAATTAAGGTGATAAATTTTTTCAATGAAAATTATTTTATGAAATAACTTCCAAAATATTGTTCCGAAAAAATACAACCAACATAATAAACTAATAAAAACATTTCAATTTAATAACACACAACTTACCCAAAATATATTGTTTTTAACAAGAAACACTCCTATTTGATGATATGTTTAGATACAGCCATGGAATGTGTGATGGTCAAACCTCAGCTTGAAATTTTCTCCCCCTAAAGGGTAAAAACATCTTTTTTCACTTTGATAATAATATTACATGATGTAAATTTCTTCACTACATAATACCATGAAAATAATTAGACATACACTCTTTTATTTTCATATAATTCAATACATGTTATCTCCAATAAACACGAATATTTGAAATAAGGTGGAGTTTTAATGTTTATTAAATGTAACATTTAGAATGATAGACTTCTCTCAGTCAAAACACCTTTTTTTCTTTGACTTATAAATGGATTTGGTTTATCCCTTTTGAGTATCTATAATATATTTTTTAATTGATATATTATCATCATTTGATTCCTAAAATAAATCTATCATTTTCTACATAGTATTAAAAATAACACCATTCTATAGAGTTTTTAATATCATTTTCTTGATTTCCTCTTATAATGGTAAGATTGTCATATATTACATATCTCCATGATGAGAATGCTTAAATATAATAAAATTCATATTAATTATTAATCATGCATCTCTTAAAATATTATCCTCAACATTATTCTCACTTTTGAAAAATTTACATTAATTTGTTTTTCCAGAAATCATTTTTTATTCCTCTATCTTTCATGATTTTTTTAATTTATCCAGAAAAATTAATATTTACTATTTCTTTTGTTTCATAACATTAATGTGGTTCTAAAATGACACACTTTAAATGTGAGATTTTTTTAACCATAATAACTTCTCTCTATCTCTCTCTCATATTTTTTTAAGAAATGTATGTTCATATCTTCATATCATAACTCCCCATGGATTCATACATCTTTTGAAGTCGAGTCAATGGTACCAAAATGAATAGTATTTTTTCCAGAATTTTCCACAACAAGAATTATGATCTATAAATCTCGATCATTCAGAATAATAATTTATTTAAATAATGTTATTTTATTGTTGTCTCTTTAAAATTTATTTGAGACTTATTTATGGGGAAATCATTGTGAAGTATTCTGGTCTCTCTTTATAAAAGAGTATTCTTCACAGATATTTTAATAGGAGAGGTAAATAATAAACATGAAAATTTTCATATTTATTAATATTTGAGAATTAAATATTAATTTACTTTAAAGGGCATGCTATTTTTTATGTCTTACCCGATACACAACAATAGGTTGCTTTGAAATCTTACGTTTCTCACTAATAATATAATAATATTATATTAAATGGTAGTTAATGCCTAGCAGTTTTATTGGTGGTAATGAATAGATCTAACTAAATTATTATTATAAATTTTTGTTAAATATTTTTATTTTTATCCAATAAAAGATAGAAGTTTAAAATAATAATGGAATTCGATTTTAAGCATAAATACTCTAATATTCATTAAAGAGCCAAGTTATCACCTTTTGAGATAGAACCCTCTTTAAATCTATTTTTTTCCTTTTATATGTTATTTTTCACAAAATAAAATTCTTCATTAAATTCGGGACATCAAAATTATCTTTGGGTAAATTTTTGGTATTTTTCTGATAAGATTCATTTTTTAACGAATACTGAAAAATACTATATTTTAATTCAAAATATACCATTTAATATAGTTTATTTATATGATTATATTATCTATTTAAATGGTTGAAAGTGTAATTAGATTATATTTTTACCATTTTATCCAATTTTCGTCATTGGAAGCAATTTAAATTTGAAATTGGACAAAAACCATTATCAATCTTTTGATAGTTAATATTTCATAAAAACAAGCCTTTTATTTTGACAGCGAGAATTAATTTAAAATTAATTTCTCCCACTTATATGTTTATAATTTGGTAAAATAGACATCATTTTTGGATTCGGAATATCAAATGTAGCTTAGGCTGAATTTTTGGTATTTTTCTAAAAAATAAAATTTTTATGAATAGTGAAACCACTATGTAGAAGTTAAAGAACTAAATTTTTCATTTAAATAAAATTTTACAACATTTGTGTATTCAATTTCAAAAATTAGACATACATGGTTTTTATTAGTAAGTAAAATGTACTTCAATGATTTAAAAATAATTTTTGGCGAATAGTAACTTTTGACTTGTATTTATCGTAGTTAATGGTAAATAGGGTAATTCAACGAAAAAGAATATTATAATTGTTAAAATTACATTAACACTTGTCCTAGAATTATTATATGAGTAATTACTTAACAATGGCATCCTTGGGTTGATTTTGGGACCCCATGGAGAAACTTGGGAGAGATAATAAAACTTTAAATTAATTAATTTAATGTAAAGACAAAAATGACATAAACAAAAATCGTCTAGAAAATGAATTTTAGAATATGGTTATATAACATATATTTAATAATATAAATATTTATTGTAAATATAAAAATATTTCCTACGTCATGGTATTTTGTTTATAATTTTTAGACATTAAAAAAATTAAATTATTAATGAAACAATAAAGACACAGTGTTTACCTCATTAATAAATGATTTAAATAAATAAGATTATAATGATTAACATATTCTCCAAAACAAGTAGAATAATTATTGGATGATTTTATTTCGTATATGAGTCATCTTAACTAAGATTTTAATGATTTTTTTACCTTTTGAAACCGAATATATGTTTATAATATAATAATGTTTTCACACTTCCCTAAAGAGCCCCTCCTCTCCCTTATAAAAGGAGACCACTTCTAACCAATTCCACAAACATCTAAAGCCTTTTGTCACGTCCAACCTCTACCTAATTAAGTTCCCTAAATCTATATCCTCCTTTTGAAAGCCTTACCTTAGGCATAAGTCACTTCAAGAAGTCCTTTGATTCAAACCAAAGGGAGTTACCCAAATTAAAGGTAATTGTTTCTCTTAAATTGTTTTGTTTTATTTCACTTATCCTACCCCTAAACTATAATTATTACATTATTTTGTAACAATTCCAGTATACTAAATATATTTGGATTTTTAATGATCATTATTATAACTACACTTACTCACACATCCATCTAATTGGTAATGATCAAATTGTTTCTGGGGATGTCGAACTAATGCCTCACGAAACGATGATTCTTCAATTAACTCCTACCGCCTCTCATGGTGTACATTAAGATCGAACTGTATTCCTACATGATATATATTATGTTTATTATTTTTTATGACTCTGTATTTTCCTTTTTATAGCATACATTTATGGTTTCCATTATGGGTAAACTTGATAATTTCATTTGAGAAGTGCGGACTACCGCCCCCCTGAAAGTGACATGAATCATTCATACCATAGATGGTATGTATAAAGGGTGTATTTAATGATAATTTATATGATAATATACTTGAATTATAATATAACTAGCTATAATTATGTTTTAACTCCATTAAAATAAGAAATATAAATGGAAGTAGCGTTTATGCGTATGTATGACTTACCGTCTCAATGAATGGTGCATTTCATTTCTTACATCTAAATATCATGTAATATTATAAATACATGTACATATAGGATATATATGACATATATGATATCTAAATCCAGAATATAATTCTGGATATAATTCACTTTGACCACATTAACAACATATAATTATAAGAAGTCCATTTTTGACTCAGGTACCCAATATCGACACAATGGTCGTTATTAAATTAAATGATTACATAATGTATATAATATGGTAATAAGTTATATAAAAGTAATAATAAACATTAAAAAATATTCTTAAGAAATTAGAAATTAAAATTAGTTTATTTTTCAGGATTTTAAAGAATGAACGGGTCATGTCAGACACACGGTAAGGAATTTCATATCTCACTTTTTATTCCATGATATTTCAATTGTTCACGACTTATTTATTGCATGTGGTGTATTGTGTACTTAATTTTGATATATATTCTCATTATTCTCATTATATTCATGGAATTATGTTATTCATTTGGTGGTTATTATCTTTGGGTCATACTACTCGATTGATTACAACGTGGTAAGTGGTTTTCATCTCATTTTTTATCCCACACAGATTCATGATATATTTTCCACTACTTTCTTTTGTATGGTGTATGTACTGCCAATGATTGTATTATTTGTGTAATATACTTTAATATTTGGTTATTTACATATTTATTTTATAATCCTTCATTCATGTTGTGTATGTTATGTATGTCACCAAATCGGTAAGTGAACCTTTCACCCTCCTCTTTTTTAAAAGGCTTATTTTTGTTATGTCTTTTAATTCAAAAATTATTATAATGGTATATGTTATTATATATCCTTATAGATGAAAATATTATATCCAAGTGATGAGATACCATTTTCTCTCTCATCAACTCAGGTTATTAATTTTAATTTGATGACGTTAGGCTGTCAAATTTTTGCAAGCGAACTTCGTAACCCAATTTCAATTCATTGGGTTAATCTTGTACTTCTTGAATATGTCATCCAATGAGTATGTGTGAATGACCTCATATTTTTTTACAATGAATAACCAATCTTATTTAATTTTTTTATATATTTCACACATAATTATGTATTTGATTTATCCTTAATCTAAGGATACCGTCTTTATAAGGGATTTCATCCCAATTTACATTCTATTGAGACTTAATGGGTGTTATGCAGCAATTCACTATAATATGGAGTATATAGTATCAATATTATTGTTATATCATGAATACATTTATTCTCATTATATTATAAATTCTGATTCACTGATATTCATCAATTATTTGTATTCAAGCGTTTCTCATTTAGTTAAAAACTCATTAACTAAAATATCATTTTAACTATTTTAAAGATTTATTCTTCTAAATCATTCTCATTAATGTCCATGTTTTAAAAATTGATTTGAGGATTTATTTATATGGGCATTATTGTTTTAAAATTCTAATTCCTTTAACATCTTCATTGTGGTATGGGACACATTGATCAAAAATCTATTTATTAAATGTTTTTGAAAATGGGTTGATAAAGTAATGATTTTTTCAATATCTTGAAATGATATATTGTGATTGCAAATGAAATGTTAATTGTGAAATGTTTATATTTGAAATATTTTATGTTCTATGATTTTATAATGGTACATGGACATTTGATGGGTGGTTACATGATACACCAAATGGCGTGTGCTGCCGTGAAAACCAAGACAGGTGGTTACGTTAAAACCTCCAATACATTTGGTATGGAAGTCGTCTGTATGGATATTACATCTAGGGATATTTGTGGAAGTTGACCACTTGGATATTCCATTAATGTATGTTTATGTCCCCTGTTACCTTTATATGTTATTTGTCCTTTATATGTGTTTTATGGTGAACTTTTAGTTACAAAATGGTATTCAGTCATCTTTTATTCAGTGAAGAGTATTTACTACATCATAAAGGAGAAAATTATTAAATATGATTAAGTATTCATCATTTATTTGTTGTTTTGAAAAGGTAATTGTTTTCCTTTTTCATGTATCCCTTACTAAACTTTTTATTCTCATCCCAAGTTTTTGAAATCTTTTCCACTAGACTTAAAGGTGAATAGGGTCAAGGATGTGATCAAGGTAAATTCGTTCGGTCTAAACATGGAACTAGACATGACTCTATTTGTTTTAGTGTTTTTATTATTTGAAAAAAATGGTTTCTGGGTAGAAGTGTCTACATTTTAATTATTGAGATGTAATTTAATAATTATTTACTAATTCTCTAAAACACCAAACATGAAAATATCCACAATTTTAATTATTCATTTAATTCAATATTATTTTATATTTTAAGGACATGTCCTTTTAATTTGTAACAATGGTTGGTTTAGAAAACAGTAGGGATTAAGAGATTTTGTTAGACAGATGGTTAGTCCCTATGTCTATTATTTTAGTTAAATCCTTATCTTATAAATTTTTCAGATCATGGAAATCCATTACAAATGAAAGGACTAAGATCTCAAATGTCATTCCATTCTCATCCTGATGACTTGATTGCAATAATTATTGCAATGTCATGTTCGGATAATTGTGAAACTTTTTCAAGAATAAACCTCTCTTGAATGAAGTTGTTTGAAATATCAAACACCTCCAATATACCTTGTTATAATCATTGATTATAACTTGTATTTAAACAAATCCTATTGTCACAATATTCTCATATTTTAAATAAATGTAAATATAATCACAGAATTTTCAAATATTTTACCTTGTCACATGATTTTGAAGAATATTATGATTTTGAAAAAGGTGATGAAAAAGGAAACCCTTGTGCAACCTATTTATATTTTCCTTTAAAATATAGTCTCTCAAAAACCACCTATGGTATTTTAAAAGGACCATTAATTGAAAGTTTCAACTCAAATTCAGTCTGACTGTTTTATAGAAATCATGTTTTATCAGATGTTTCAAAATTATATGTCATACATGATTATTTTCCAAAACTTATTTTCTGTGAACACCTATATGACCCATGTTGTACAAGGGGTATTTCTATTGAGGAATAAAATGATGTTGAAGGATATCTAAATCATTTTTTCAAAACATAGACCTTCTACCTATGTGAACAATATGAAGATGAAACCAAATGGACACCATGATCAAGGTATGTTTTTCTTTCTTTAGGGAGTATTTCTTTTATAATATGGAGGTAAAAATTACAATATATAAAATTAAGAGGTCTTAATTTATTACAATGAAAATAAAAGTTATAATATAACCTTTCAGGTTAAAACATGTTAGGGTTATTTGTGAGTTTTACAAAAAGAACAACCTATAAGATGGGTCACAACCCATCGCGTCCGGTAAGGACGTAGGAATTGAACCCACAACCGATGGGCGACAAGGGCGCATCACCTACCACTATCTACCTAGAATTCCCAAGAATGTATGACTTATTTTTTAAGTAAAATAATTTTATGGATAAATAATAAGTTGATTTTGGGGAATTATGTTTTTTTTCAAATGGATATCCTTAATATAGAAAAATGATATGGTGATTAAGTGATAAATGTTATTTTGGAAGACGTTCTCTCTTTTGAGGAACACTATATTTTTAAGGTAAATAGAATACTATGTGATCCCATTTGTGCAGTAATGCTTGAAATTATATTTGGGGAGATTCTATGTTTTTATTATAGACATAATTTGATTTTGGTTATTTATGGAAATGATTATCCTATCAAATAAAATATGTGATTATGTTAATTACTTATTAGTATGATAATTTAAGATTAACTGGTGTTATTTAGAGATAAATTTGAAGATTTATTTTGAAATACTGTAATTACATCCTTATGATATTTGGGTTTCAATCTTAGATTGGATTACTTTTGAAGAATTTTATGGACATTTCTTTATTTAATGGTATTTTTTAAACATTGGGTTGAGATTGACCAATTTTGGAGATTAAGAGTATTTTTTCTTTTTTGTTATTGATTGAACTTTTTGGGTATTTTTTGATCTCTCACTAACCATTTTGGTGTTAGTTGATGTATAAAGACAAGGTAAAAATATAGTTCTTGTTTTTTGGATTATGTGATTCTCTAGAAGATGATTCTTGTTATTTTGATATGAAAATGACTTCTTGAATTCTCATTGTTTGGGGAAAAGATAAGTTTTTGGTAGAAACTTATTAAAGGATGAAACTCTACTTGAAGGTAAGTATATTTATTTATGTTCTTATTCTATGCAGTAAATGAATTCCTCAAAATTATCAAAAGTAATGTAAAATAAAACCATTTTTTATTTACATTTCCTACTGGGTAATCAAATATTGTTTAACCTATCATATATTTGTGATTTTCTAGTGGTTAACTTTCTCCAAATCATGTTTTCAATCACTCTCCATCAGAACATGACCATTTTTTTCTCCTCCATATCCATGATTTAATGGAATCCTAGTATGGGTTATCTCTGGTGACCTTTTAACTTCTCTTTCCTTCATTTATAGTTAGAGTTTTATTGACTATTTTTCTATGTGGGACTTTTAATGAGGTTTCCATGACCAGTTTTAGAATTTTGAGGACGTAATTCCCAAATGAGGGGAAGGATGTAACATCCAAGGTAAATAAAGAACATGAATTTTTTTCATATTTATTAATATTTTTAAATTAAATATTAATTTTAATTTAATGGGGATGCTATGATCGATGGCTTACCCAATACGCAACAACGATTTTCTTTGAAATATTATGTTGCATACTAATAATATAATAATATAATTTTATATTGTAGTTTATGCCTATCAGTTTTATTGGTGGGAATGAATATAACTAACTACAATATTATTATACATGTTTGTTAAATGTTTTTACACTTATCCAATAAAATTTAAAATCTTAAAATAAAAAAGTTATAGGATTTTAAGCATAAATACTAAAATAATAGTTAAATGGCTGATTTACCGCCTTTTGAGGGAGAAACCTCTTTAAATCCAGTTTTGGTCAATTTATATGTAAAATTTTACAAAATAAAATTCTTATTTATAATTAGGACATCAATATTTACTTTGAGTAAATATTTGGTATTTTTCTGATAAGATTCATTTTTAATGAATTGTGAAAAATACTATATTTTAAATAAAATATTCCTTTTAATCTAATTAAATTATATGGTTATATTATATTTCTAAATGGTTTTAAAGTGTAATTATATTACATTTTTACAATTTATTCCAATTTTGGTCATTGGATTCAATTTATCTTTGAAATTGGACAAAAATAACTATCAATCTTTTGATAGTTAATATTTTTTAAAAACACGCCTTGTGTTTTGACAGCAAGAATTAATTTTAAATTAATTTCTCCACTTATATGTTTTTAATTTGGTAAAATAGATATAATTTTTGATTTCGGAATATCAAATATAACAGAGGCTTAATTTTGGTTATTCTTCTGAAAACATCAAATTTTGATGAATAGTTTAACCACTATATAGAAGTTAAAAAACAGACATTTTCATTTAAATGAAATTTTATAACCTTTGTGAATTGAATTTCAAAAATATGACATACATGTTTGTTATTAGTAAGTAAAATGTGGTTCAATGAGATGAAAATACTTTTTGGTGGATAGTAACTTTTGACTTTTATTTACCGCTGTTAAAGGTAAATAGGGTAATTCGTGGTAAAAAGAATATTATAATTATTAAAAATTACCATAACACTTGTCTTAGACTTATTAGATGATTCATGGCCGACCAGGGGAATCCTTGGGTCGATTTTGGGACCCCATGGTGACATTTAGGGGTGATAATAACACTTTAGATTAATTAATTTAACGTAAATACAAAAATTACATAACCAAATATCATTTAGTGAATTAATTTTCATATAAGGATATATGCGTTAACTTTTAGAAAATAAATATTCCTTGGAAATATAAAAATATTTCCTACGTCATGATATTTTTTTATAATTTTTTGGCATCAAATACATTAAATTATTATTGACACAATAATGATGTTGTGTTTACCTCATTAATTAATGATTTAAATAAAGAAGATTATAATGATTAAAATATTATAATAAACATGACTAATTCTGATTGTATGATTTTATTTTGTATATGAGTCAATTATCTTTTACTTTAATGATTTTTGGACGTTTTGAAACAGATGATATATCTATAATAAAATAATATTTTCACACATTCCTAAAGAGCCCCTCCTCTCCCTTATAAAAGGAGACCACTTCTAACCAATTTCACACACATCTCAAGACTTTTTCCTCATCAAAATTCTGCCCAATTAATCTCCCTACATCCCTCTCTTCCTCCTAGAAGCCTTAACTTAGGAATAAGGAACTTAAAGAAGTCCATTGGTTCAAACCAAAGGGGGTTACCAAAATTAATGATAATAGTTTTTCTTAAATTATATTATTTTATTTTACTTATCCAACCACTAAACTATTTTTATTTTTTTATTTTGTAAAAAAATCAGTATACTAAATATAATAGGATTTTTTTATGATATGGATTATAACTACACTTACACACAGCTCTATCTAATTGGTAAGGAACATATTGTTTCTGTGAATGGCATACTAACACCTCACGAAACGATGATTGGTAAATTATCTCATACTACCTCTCTTGGTGGCGATTAATACGGGAATGTATTTATATATGATATATATTATGTTTATTATTTATTTATGCTTCTGTATTTTCATTTTTATAGCATAACATTATGGTTTCCATTATGGGTAAACGTGATAATTTTTTTTGAGGAAGTGCAGACTTCCACCACCTCAAAGTGATATGACTCGTTCATAAAATATGTGGTACATATAAAGGATGTATTTAATGATATTATATATGATAATATAATGTGATTAAAATATAACTATTTATCCATATTTTTTAATTCCATTAATATAAAAAATAGAAATGGAATTAGCATTCATGCGTACATACGACATACTGTCTCCATGAATGGTGCATTTCATTTCTTAAATATAAAGGTTATGTACTATTCTAAATACATTTATATTCTGGATATATATAAAATATATGATATTATAAATAATTAATATCATTCTGGATATAATTCACCTTGACCACATTAACAACATGTAATTATAAGAAGTCCGTTTTTGGCTCAAGTAGCAAATATCGACAAAATGTTTGTTATTATCTTAAATGATTACTTAATTTTTATAACATGGTAATATGTAATATAAAAAGATTAACAAATTTGAAAAAAAAATCTTGAGAAACTATAAATTAGATTTAGTTTATTATTCAGGAAGTTAATGAATGAACAGGTCAAGTTGGGCATGACATATGAAATTTCTTATCTCACTTTTAATTCTGTGAGATTTCCATTATTCGCCAATTATTTATTGTATGTGGTGTATTGTGTACCAACTTTTGATATATATTATTATGATTCTCATTATATTCATTGAATTGTGTGATTTTTTTGGTGGTTATTAACTTTGTTTCATACGATTCAATTGATTACAATGTTGTAAGAGGTTTTAATCTCATTTTTTATCCCTCTGAGATTCATGCAATATTTTCCACAACATCCTTTTATGTGGTGTATTTATTGCCCATGATTGAATTATTTGTGTAATATAATTTATGTTAGGGGTATTTACATATTTATTGTATGATCCTTCTTTAATGTGGTGTATGTTTCATAAATTACCAAATTGGTAAGGAAACCATTCACCATCCTCTTTTTTAAAAGGCTTATTTTTGTTATGTCTTTTAATTCACATCCTCATATGTTGGGATATATTCTTATATATCCTTATTGATGTAAATTTTATATCCAAGTGATTTGATACCCTTTTCTCTCTAATAAATATAGTATCGAAATTTTAATGTGATGCCATTAGGCTGTCGAATTTTTGCATGGGAACTTCATAACCCAATTTCGATTCATTGGGTAAATCTTGTACTTCTTGAATATGTCATCCTATAAATATGTTTGAATGAAATATGATTTATTACACTGAATATTCAATAATATTTAATGTATTTATATTTTTCACACATAATTATGTAATTGATTTGTCCTTAATCTAAGGATACTATCTTTATAAGGGATTTCGTCTCAAATACATTCAATTGAGAGTTAATTGTTGTAATGCACCAATTCACTCTTATATTGTGTATATAGTGTCCTTTGGCATGTCATATCATGAATACCATTATTCTAATGATATTAAAAGTTTATGATTCAATGTTATTTCTCAATTATTTGTATTCAAGCATTTATCATTTTATTAAAAAATCCTTAACTAAAATATCATTTTACCCGTTTTAAAGATTTATTCTTCTCAATCATTCTCATTAATGTCTATTTTTTTAAATGGTTTTAAGCATTCATTTATATGGAAATTATTGTTTTGAAATTATAATTCCTTTAAAAGCTTCAAAGTGTTATGGGACACGTTGATTCGAAAATTTATTTATTAAATGGTTTGGAAAATGATTTGATAAAGCATTGATTTTGTCAATTTATTGAAATGATATATTGTGATTGAAAATGAAATGTTAATAGTGAAATGTTTATATTTTGAATATTTTATGCAATGTGGTTTTATAATGGTACTTGGGTATTTGATGGATGGTTACGTGATAAACAAAATGACGGCTGCTTCCGTGAAAACCAGGACGGGTGGTCACATTATAACCACCAATGCATTGGGTATGGAAGTCGGCCATATGGCTATTCCATTTAGTGATATTTGTGGAAGTCGAATGTATGATTATTCCATTTAAATATGTTTATGTCCAAAGTAACCATTATATGTTATGCGTTCTTCATATGGGTTTTATGGTGATATTTTGATTACAAAAGGGTATGCAATGATCTTTTATTCAGTGAAGAGTATTTACTACTTCATAATGGTGAAAAGTATTACTTATGATTATTTATTCAGGGTTTACTTGTTGATTTTAAAAACTAAATGTTTTCCTTCTTTGTGTATCCTTTACTGATCATTTTATGTCTGTCCCATGTTTTTGAAATGTTTTCCTCATGACTTAAAGGTGAATAGTGTCTAGGATGTGATCAAGGAAAATACATATTGTCGAAAACATGGAACTAGACATGAATATATTTATTTTTAGTGTTTTTATTTTATGAAAAATATGGTTTCTGAGTATAAGTGTCTACATTATAATCATTGAGATGCAATTTAATAGTTTTTTAATAATTCTTTAAAACTCTAATCCGGAAAAGATCCTTAATGTGAATTATTTATTTAATACAAGATTATTTAATGTTTTATGGCTGGGTCCTTATAGATATTCATAGTCAAAAATAATAAAATCTTAATTTTTCATTCTATATTATTATTAATTTCCATTATATATTGTGATTTAATGGGAATTGAATTAATGTACCTATATATACACTTCTTTTCACCATCTTGAGAAGGTTACCCATTACCCTAATCTTATTTAATGAATTCTTCTATAATATTATTTAAATAAATTTTCATTATAAGAAAAATTTATTGTGTCTCATATAACTCATCCTTATTCTAATAAAATATTCCTTAATATCATGTACCATATTCTAAAATTCAACAAACTTCAATATGTTTTTCATACCTTCCTAAAAAAATTATTTCATCCATATTAAGATTCTCCAATCCATATTGTGTATCTTCATGGTCCTTAAACATTTTTTCATCATATTCTAGTTTTATATCATGTACTCTTATTTTATTAATGTCTTTCATTTTATTTTTCAAACACTCATCATTATCAAATTTTATCTCGATACCATAATTCTTCATATTTTTTATCTCCATCTTGGTTTTTTAAATTGAAAGTATATCAATTTAAAAAAAAAATTAGACTCAATTATAGTTATTTGTTATTTTTATAATAATAATGAATTTTTTATGAATCACATTCTATTTTAACATCTTATATGAAATATATTTCATCATTATATTCATTACATGATAATAAATTAACCTTTACTCATTTACTCAGAAAAATAATTCTTCCTACTAGAAAATATTTTCTAATATTTTCTTATAACTTTATTTTTGAGACATATTATCATTCTATTCTAACAATTAATCCTAAATATTCAAGTTCGAATAGTTACCTGGAAAATGGAGATTTTTATTGTAATTACATCACTTATGATATTTATTTATCTCTTACATTCCAATTTCTCAATCAATATCTCCCTGCGATAATTTAATTTTTTTAAAACCCCCTTCATCCTCCACATCATCTAAATAAAGTTGACTATTATTATATTTATTAATAACTATAATTAATTTTATACATGTTTACAAATGATATTTTTTTATAAGAATTATTTTTAAAGACGATTTATTCTCTTATTTATAATTCAACATGATGATTAATAAATTCATCAAATGATAGAACCACTCGAACCTATAGATATGAAACATGGGGTCCATCTTTTCTTGAAGGATTATCATTTGTTTCTTGATAATAGTAGAATATTATATAATCTCACCATAATATTTTTTATATTTTTGAAAGTGAAATTTACCCCTGTAAATTAATCATCAATGTTTTTATCATCAAACGTCTTGATATCTTCAAATATTCTCCTCTATATATTCAACTTAGACACTTTGATATTCAAATTTCAATCACAAATAAATCTAAAATTTTCCAAATTATCTTTAGTGGTTTAAAAACTGATAATATTTATATAATCCATATCAAATAGAGACTTCAAAATTTAAGTTTTAATTATTCTGTCAGCATAAAAAATTTCTCCCATCGAAAATAGTCATACAAAAATAACTAATAAGATGTAATCCAAATATATTATCATTTCTAACTTCCAATACATGATATAGAAGGTAATTTTCCATCATATTTCGTCAACTATGACTATTCCTTTATAAATAATTTTAATAAAATTATTTTTAAATGAATTTATATTCCCCATCTTCCGTAGATGGTTGGATCATTAAGGGGAAACCCTGAATTTGATAATAATCATATTTCCCAGACTAGTGTAGGACAATTGGATAGGGGAGGGGTGAATTAATGGTCACAGTATTCTATGAATTATTCTCATAACTTAACAAAACAAACTTATTAGAGTTATCAATCCAAATTATTATATCTCATAAACTCAACATGAATGTAGTAAATATATGGCGACACTGATCAGAACCTGAAATTTACATTGTTCAATATTAATATGTAATAAGTAGTAATTAGTTCTACCCCCCTGAAATAACTACTCATATTGAACCATGTTCTACCATTAATAATCATCTCTTTTTCCATAGTAGGTTATACACCCCAATTGATCTTTTGTTCACCACTTCCTTCTCAAACAGTAATACAGCCCAACCAATGGACTCTCCATTTACTCTTTATATCAACCAAATATAATCTCATTATTCATTATTGTAGTTCTAGTATAGAAATATATTTTTATTTATATGGTATTCCTCTATTAAAAATATCTATCAACTATTCCTATGTACAAATGCATAAATTTTTTGAATAGATCTATAAAAATATGGTAGTCTTTAAATAACCTACTGATATTGATGTACCCATATATACCTAAATAGAAGCCATTTAGAAATATTTAATGTATTATTCCTTAGTAAAAGCTAATCTAGTAATATTATATTTGGTATGTATTGTCCGGTATCATCATCTCATTTCACCTATATCTAAAACACCTTCTGTTTAATATAATTCTATCATTATCACATCAGTCTAGTGATCCATTATCAAATTACACTCATTATGATATACCTTATACATATTATTTTTGTTCGTATATTAGTCCTTCTATTAGGAAATAATTTTTTACGTTGGATTTCATCTTGACCCCTTACATCTAATTCTCCTCTACGTTAATAAAGTATACTCTTAGTCGGTAACATACCGTATGATCTCTCAAAAGAAATATAAATTTCAATCTATATCATTAGTAGTTATAAATAATATAACTAAATATATTTAAATTTATACATTCTTACTTATTAAACGAAACTATGAATACGTTTGGTATCTAATTTTTAATTTTTGTTCAAACAATATTTTAGTTGACCACCTTCAAATCCCATCTAGAAGTGTAATACAACCTTCTTCTTAAGAAAAACCATATAAAGCAGCATCAATGATCACTTAAATCATCCAATTATATATAATATATTTATATATTTATAATTTATAAATCAACATTTTAACAATGGGTGACCATAAAATGTTATTTTAAAGATCCTCAAGCATTCATCAAGTGTAAAAAATTCTATTTATAATCTTTTATTTCTGATTGATCAACATTTTAATGGCTAGTATATGATAAATTTTTCAATCTAGTGACCTAGAAGAACTTTTTTTGATTATACATTTATATTTTTGAGAACTCAAAAATCTAGTAACTTTCCATATGATGATAATTTATTTGGATCCCCTCAATCTCATATTCGTTCTCTAATTATCTTATATCTAGAGATTACAAATATGAGGGATGTGATATCTGATGACATAATATTTCAATGTATAGTTATATACACATGATTCTTCCATATTATAAACATAAAACATTTCATTTGGTGGATTCAAGAATTATCACTTCATTTTACACACATCCTCTGACATTCTTTCATCCAATCATCACTCTTAGATAATCTCTGTATTGTGTTAATTTCAATTTTCTATCTAGTGATCTTCACATATTTTCTCCATCTGTTACTAATTCATATTTTTTTTATATTTGGTAAAACATAATACAAAAATTACTCTATTATTTAATATATTGAACATTTTAATATCATTATCCATCTTTTAATATCCTTCTAGATAACTCATGTTTGTAAAAAATCAACATTCTAATAATATCAACTAGAATCAATAATAATTTTTTGATTCTTGGTAATTAAAGAATAGAGAAACCATCCTATAAATCATTAAATCTTATCCAAACTAAGCATCAAATAGTCCCTATATATTTTCCCAGATACATCTCTTACAAATACATATTGACATATTGAAAACAAATACAATAAACTGACTTTGGAACATCATTTTTTTATAGACCAATCTGATTGGGGATACAGAAATACTATTTCGTAATTAGAAATTGTAATATTATTTCTTTATCAAAGTATATCTTTCAAAAATTAAATAAATTCAGTTTAAATTATATGAAATAAACAATTTATTGTTTTCATGGTAACTATTCTCTTAACTAATTATAGAACCATCAATTTATTGCAACCAGAGAATAGTGGTTTCTCAATATCTCTATACAATTTATAACCAATTATTATTTTTAATGTATTAAATACCTACAATATAAATTAATTCTTTATGATGATCCTCTATATTATGATTAATATCTTCATTTGCATTAGATCCTAACAAATTTTTTTTCACTATGGAATATCCAGTATGTATAATTATGATTAAAACCATATAAAATAATATGTTATTTTCCTTCATGAGTCTTTCACTTTATCTTATTTAAATGTTTAACCAATGGATAGAAAATGATATGTGATTTCAATATTTTGTTGGTCAAACCTCAATAAATAGTCAAATACTTTCTCACATTCATAACTGTTTCATTATAAATTTATCTATTTACATTTTATAAATTACATATAATAACAATAAAATTTATAAATATAATAAAACATATAAACACATAAAAATATATAAATATAAAACAGATAGTCTTATATACATATAAATCCAATTAAATATAAATGAATTAATTGTCAACTAAAATAAATTCGAAACGTGAAAATAATTTGTAACAAACAACTATTACAATGAATAAAAAAAACTTATCATATACCATTTATTTCCCCATTTTCAAGATATTCCCTACATTAAATATTATGTTATCTTGTATCCATATTATTTATAAGGTTATATATATATATTAATTTTTTTGAATTTATTTAAATGGTATGTTAATCTCATACATTTCATCATTGTAATAATACTAAATAAATATAAATATAACTTCAATGATATATATATTGAGGGGTATTTTATTCAAAAAGCTATAAAATTTTTCTTTTTTAAATTAATGCATGATAAATTACTAATATATACAAACAATGTTATTAGACAATACATTTATTTATATAATGTGGAACATAAATTTTATAGTTCTCTTGAGAAATCCATTTCTATGACTTCCTTTATTTATGATTAATTGATTACAATTAAAGAAAAATGTAATTAGTTTATTTTTTTAAGATTGGTTATTTATAATATTATTGTCGATTAAGGTTTAGATGTAAATAATGACATTAAAATCATGTCATATATATATAATGATTCATTCAAAACATAATTAAATGATAGTGTTAGAATAAAACAAATCTTACCCAAATTAGTTTTCAATAGTTATGATTAAAACATGGGTGAGATTGATATATAGTAAACATGGTCTAATGAAAATCTAATATATTTATTCTCAATTTCATTTACAACTTCATCATATGATTATTTTATTTATATTTTTTGGAATGAAAATGCTAAAAATTCCATCACGATGCTTTGATAGTGAGTTGGGAACACTGTAAATATTGTCCCTTCATCAGGTTTTCTATATGTGGTTTTCTTGAAACGGTTTTTTATGAGGTATCACAACATCATATTAAAATATAATTTATTTAAAAGTTTTTACAACAGGTTTTTTAATTGAATATTATATGAGATTCCCTAAAATTAAGATATCTATGGGTGGGTGGGTTATTGTAAATTATCATTTATTGAGTATGTTTTAAATAATAATAAATTTATAAATACACCACATTTCTCAAACCATTCATAATGGCCAAAAATTTCGTTTCACTGACATTTTTTTATTTCAACTGTTTTATAAGATATTGAAGTTATTAATTCCAATTTTTGGATTAAATCTTGTATATTATATTTACAATAACATGAACCATTAACATTCTAGAATGATATGATATAAAAAGGGGTTTCACATTAATATATTTTGAGGATATTTTATTTTTATAATTTTATATAATTATAGAAAAAGAAAATATATATCAATAAAATATAATACAGGGTACTCAATTCAATTTTTTCCTACAAAAAAACAGATTCATAAATTTAAAATCATGTTTCATTTCAAAAACATTTCCTTCATTTATGAAAAATACTGATACTTTTTTAATTTATTTTGTTAGATATTAATCATAAAAAATTAATAGAAAAAACCTTTCAATATTTCAATTGAGAAAAACAAATATTCTTTTTGGATTTAAAATTATTGTAAATCTAATTTTCTAATAAAAATATTAAATCGATGAAAATGATTGCCTTCATCCATTGATAATCACTGAGTTCAAAATAATCCTTTAATATTCATATAAACTTATCAACCATTTGTCTTATAAATTAATTCATAAGAAATAATACTGGATAAATAATAAATTAATATGATTTCATTGAAAAAAATTAAAAAAATACCTTGAATAAATCTTTTCACCCACACAATTTTATGAACATTCCATTAATGATATGCAATTGATATTATTATTTGAAATACTAGAATTTTTTTATAAAAATGATCAATAAAATAAAAATTAAATACATCCATAAATAATGTAAATGATAAATTGAATAATAATAACTTATCATAATGAACTATTAGACTAATTCAAACATCATAGTCTAATGATCAATACCTCATAACATGAAATCATATATAAATAAGGGGGAATATAAAAAATACCCATGATTTTTTATATCATGTGCTATAATGATGCATGAAGGTGATATAACTATCAAAACACATAATGTACTATGTCCATTTCGTAAATTGTTTGAAATTAAAGAATAACATGATAGTATATACACTCCATAATCATTCTTTTTGAAAAACTAGCATGCATAATATAAAATTTTCCACAGTGAATAGATTGAATGACATGATCAAAAGTTATTCAATTGGAAAAGGTAGCTAATATCATTTGAGTATATCCCTAATTAATTATAACACTCTTTAATTTATGTACATATAGATTAAAAATATCTTTTACAATGGCAATAAAACATAACTTTGAAAATAGAAAGAACGAACCATTTATATCAAAAAATAAAATTAAACAAAAAAATTCTCAAAAAATTTGAATATTATTTTCATTAAAAAAGATGAAAAATATTATATTAATATTAAAAAGTAATAACATTTATTATGTAGGGATAACGTGGTCATGCAATAAATGTAAAAAAATTATTACTTTTTGTAAATTTCTAAAAAGTTAAAATAACCCATATAGTAAATGGTCAAGAAATTAATATATTAAAACATTTTTAAATAAATTAAATTTTAATTTAAAATGAAATTTAGTTATATTTTTAATAATAAATTGTAAATTTTTTGAAAAATTCAAAATGAAAATTATCATTTAGTAGATTTTGATTATAATACACTAAAACTTGTTATAAATAAAAATCCATTACCACTTTGGTGACATTTCAATGAAAATATCATTGAGTCATGGATCTTAAAAAATATATTAAACTCATTAATTTCTTTAAATGAGTCAAAATATATATCCATATGTAATTTTATACACCAAAAAATGAAAACATGTGGTGAAAATGGAATAAGTCTTGAGGAAAAGAAATTGAGATGAAAATTCCCAAACATGGAGTATAGACATGTTTCATACAATATTTAGCTCCTGAATAACAAAATTACTATTATATAAATATTATTAATATTTTAAATTTTAATTAAAATATCATTATTACTTTTATTTAATATTTTACTATGAATTATCTAGGTACTAAATAAGTTATTTTTACGTTGGATGCTTAGAGGTTGTTTAGTTCATATTCGCAAAACAAATTTGGTAGGATAAAAATTTTCAAATGGTTCACTATTCCATCATCTAGAAATAATAATAATAAAATAATTATCATTTTAATACATTAAATAATATTTTGGAACCATCAATTAATTTATGACATGAAAAATGATTCGCCTTGCTTTGTTGACGTGGTAGTCCACATGTGTGAGTGAACAATGTTATCGTTTTCCAAAAGGTGAATGTTTAAGATGATATGTAATGTATTATATTTATAGAGTAATAATTATGAATTTGCAATAATATATATTCATTAAATTTATAATAAAAATCATCTTTTTTTGGTTGTAATTAAAGACGAGACCCATCAGTTCATGGTTGTGGTATACAAAATATACACGTGAGTGCTATTTTTATTTCCCATTATATAGAAATGGAAATAACACAGAGATGTTTCATAAAAACAAAAAAAATTATATGGAATATAAATATTTTTTCATATTACCATGGTTGTATAATATTTGATGGATTTGGGAGAATAAATAAATAATAAAACATGTGCCTACGAGTTGTCACTCTTATTTTCAAAACCTCCATTGGATTAAACATTAAGATTACAGATATGTATTTTAGGGAGACAAAAATATCTTCTAAATAGAGAAGAAGTATTTTAATGGATTTCGGTAGATATTTTTCAATTTAAATATATCAATATATTTTCATAAAAAAAGATAGAATAGTCCATTTTATAATTGAGGTTGGTGGAAATAATGTAATCACATGAAATAAAAAAATATAACGTGTTTCTAGCTCATATTAAATTCATGAAAAGTTCCATTTAAAAAATATTCAGAGTAAAAGGTCAAAATATAATATTTAAATAAAATTTAGACATGTTTATGTTGTATTTTGAACATTATCTTTTAGTTTAACCCCATATTCACCCTTTAAACATTAACATTGCATTCAATTTTTTCAATCATTAAGAGATGTGAATGCAATTTTAGTAATTTAAAATGGAAAATAAATGGAAAATTAATTAAATCATGGATTATTTAAAATATAATGTAGAAATTATATTATTTTTATGATTTTATAATTATTTAAAATTAATTTTTAAACATTAAATATCATTTAAATTCAATTTTACGATTATTAAAATATCTTCATGTTATTTTCAAAAATATAAAAATATAATATGAATATAATCACATTCACTATAACTAATACTATGTAATTTTCCTTGAAATACATATAACACCATCATTCTCCCAAAACAAAATAGTTTTAATGCTTTTAAAATAAGTTATTTGATTTCTTTATTACTCTCTCATGTGTGGCATAAATGGTACATAAGTATTGAATGTAATTATACGATATCAAAATCTAAGAAATAAATTATGATCCTTAATATAGATTATTAATCATCAATATTTTCATAAATTTTATTTACAATATGTATATATATATATTATTGATATTGTGATTATAGAATAACTAGGAGATAATGAAATATTGTAATGATCATTTACTTAAAATACCATAATTAATATAATCAAAGGAATGTAAAACATATATTTCATATTTTTTTATTTATGATTACTTTGGAAGAAATTAACATATACATTGAAATATAGTGATGTTTTGGATTTATTTTTAGACCTTATCCTATAGTTTATACCCTGTTTTCCTAACATTACCCTTTACTATGGTAATAAAATTTTATCATGGTAATTAATCATTATAAGTTAAAACATAAATGGAAATTATTACATAATTTAATTATGACAATTTAAAATATGAAATCCAATTCATAAGATTTATCTTTTATAAGTGTAAAAAATTAATTTTAATTGGAATGTTTGAGACACAACCGAAATAGTTTTTAAAATAGTACTAATTTTAAGCTGAAAATTAATTTATTGTAAATTAATCTAAATTTTTTATTCTAATAAAATTTAATGTATTATATTTATTAATATTAATATCATGTGACATTTAAAGAAATCTATTTTCAAATTTATCATAGAAATTATTTTTATTATAATTAATAAATTGATTGTTTATAAAGAATAAAAAAAATCATTTTTCATAAAAATTCCATTTTTATATAAACCAAATAATTTATATTATTTTTTGGAAGTTATAATTTAAAAAATTATTTTGATTTCATAAAATATTATTTCTAAAACATGAAATAATTAATCATATACAACAATAAAAAATATTCTTAATGAATAATAATTGTTTACGAATAAAATGAAATTATAGTAATTAATTATCTAGAAACTACCATTAGATAAATGTTTATTTATTTAATTAACCATAAGATATGTAAATTTCATTAAAATAATTCATCTATAGTGATCAAATTAATTAATTTAAAAAAACACATCGCATACCTTATTGATCCTTTTGAAAAATATATCAATGAATATTAGTTGATTTTATTCTTAATTTTTTTATTATTAACTATGAATTAGTTATTAAATTTTGAAGCCGTAAAAATATTCTAAATATATTTCATAATGATTTTACTCTTGTTCAAGTCTCCCAATCCATTTTCTAGATTAAAATGATCACATTAAAATAATATTATTATAATAGTATGTAAGAGATTTGTTTAAGCTCAGTATTGCATGTGGTACGAACTATGAAGCATAGAATTATTTATAAACCTAAATCCAATTTTGTAACATTATCCCTCTAAAATAAATTAAATCCCTATAAATATAATTTGATTCATTCTAATAAAATTATCATATCGATGTGATAAATTCATTTATATATCATCATGAACTTTTATTTCTAGGTCAAGGAAAGGAAACTATAAATTAATTTACCTCTATAAGATCATACATTATTATTAGTTTCTAAATTAATACCTTTATATTTGAATGTTACTTTTATAATAGTACTAATTATATATGAGATATTATTTTACCATCAAAATAGAGATTTTAGGGTAATCAAAATAAAATATTTATTTCATGTTTAGAAGTTGGATCTTATCCTTAATTTTTTATTCAATAATTTTCTACTTATAACTCATCTCTTAATCCAATCATTTAAAATTATAGATTAATTATTCATTACTATAGTATGAAAATCAAATTCTAATGGATGATACGATCCAATAAAATATAAAAAAATAATTATCTTATTTTTATCCATTCATAAAATCGATGAAATTTTCAATGAAAGCAAAGATAATATATAATGTCACAAAAATAATACCCAAATTGAATATTAAACCATTGTATAAAAAAACCATAAAACACTTAAAAATATGTTAGGACAAAATTGGAACCGAAATATTATGAGGATTTCATTTCATATTCTTCTATGATCACTATAAAATTTATATATAAATGACAACATTCACTCAAAAGGTCACAAATTGAAATTATATTTTCCCTAATCATATATTTCAAGATTAATATAATATTTTCCCCAAATAACATTATTCATCATAAATACAAAATAAAATATTAGATGATTCCTAAATTTAACATAAAATTTATTTCCCAAATAAAATCCCATCATTTCTGATAATATTCTTTTTACATTAATCATATAATATTGGTTGTATATATAAATTATTTAAAAACACTTTTAATCAAATAATCAAAAAATCAATTTTCGATCCCATAATAATCTATATGATAAAATATAAATTCCCAAAAATATAATATTTGTGTTATCCCAATTAACCATAATTAACTTAACATAAAAGATCATATTGACCATAAATGTTATCATTAATTTAAACATTTTTCTATAAAATGTATAATCATTATTCTTGAAATAATATTTTCACTAAATGTTTTAATATTTTCATTAAAAAAATTATAATCATTATTCTTGGTTTTAAGATATTGTTTGTGTTTAAATGTTTTAATATTTTCAAATTAATGAAATTGTGTTTTTGATTTAATAATATAATTATAAAACATCATTATTTATGTAATTATATTAATCCATTTAATGATTTTATATATCAGTTTTGGTTAATTTTAATTAGGGGTTCAATAATGGGTTAATATTTAATTATTGTATTTTAAAATATATAACATTGGTATTAACCATTATTAATTTATGTGTTTCAAATTAAAATTTCATGTTCTAAGGTAGATAGATATACTTGGTTTCTGTAGTAGTGGAATCCAGATGTGGAGAGGGGAAGAAAAATAAAACCCTAAAATGTGGGTTCATTCAGTAGGGGATACCAGATGTGATGCAGATAGTAGTACCTAGTTTGTGACTCTAGCACTATGCAGAAAACATAGACAATAAATGGTGAATGTTCAGACTAAAAGATATTAGTTCCATTATTAGGATATATCCATATATATTCACTATCTTCTCAGAGGAAAATCATATAGTAGAAGATGCCTATGTGTGGACATTAGATTTTCTTAGAGTGCGATTTGTTCTTGGTAATTGAATAATGATCTGATGCCAATTTTTTGTGTGGAAGAAACACCCTCTCAATAAATAAACACAAAAACAGGAGAAATAAAGCACGGCCATCACTATAGAAATTTTACTCAGATCGGTAGAATGACCTATGTCGATGGGTTGGGAAGCCTATTTACATATTCATATAGGAATAAAGATATATCAAAAATTCCCCTTACTTATAATTTCCCACAGAAGGGAACATAAATTTATATATATAGTGGATTAAAATTTGAATGTCCACTTAAATATTTCTCCAATACTACACCAAATACTACTAAAATTCTTCTTCCATGAAAACAAACATCAGTTGCAGTCAAAAGGTTGTGCCGATCCAATTTGAATGTCATCCGCGAGATACTGAACATCTATGGCAGTGACCCGCCATCTACTAAAATCCAGTGGATGTTGATAATTTTCATCAATATTAAAAAACATGTGATTAAATTGAAATTTAATTCACCTATGGGAACCATCAGGATTCAAGACCTATAATTGAAAACCTCGAAAATGTTTTTTCATTGGAACTTCATAGGCTTCGAGTAGTGTTACCAAATAATACAATACATTGAATTCAACTAATATAATTCCATTATGGAAATAATCATTAATGATATAAAGGTATCATACCATTTGTTTAAGTTGGAATCATCAACAACTATCTTGGGATCCAGATGACTTCATTTTACTATTCAAATATACAAAACAATACATAATATTTTGGGATTTACATTAGAATGGATTGTTTCAAGATGTAAAAAAAATACAACCAGTGGAGTTATCCAAGATGGCATTTTTAATACATTCATAGTAATTTGAAATCTCAAATGGGAATTTTCATTAAATTCATTTTCATTTCATTCCTCTTTCTCACATTCCTCATAAGATACAATTATAAAGAATCCTTATTTTACAAACCTTCATAATGTTCAAACCATTGGCTTCTCAAATAATTGGAATAATGGAATTGGAGAGATATGGTAGGGATAAATCTTAATGATTATTAATTCAAAATTGACATTCTTCATCACTAACCATTATCGGTTCTAAAAAACCACCGAAAAGGGGGTCCTTTTATTAGTGCAATCAAAATGTGATGAAAAATTGATCATTTATCCTCTCTAATAAAACACCCCGTTTAGTAGTGATTTTTAGCTCTTATAAAATGGATAAGTTTATCATTTCATCCTAAATATTATTATAATTGCTACATTAATTAGCACTAATAAAAGTCTCCATTTATTAGTGTTGTGTTTTTGCTGATAAAGACCCCCATTTACCAGCATAGGTAAAAATCGACACTGTCAGTGATTTATTAGTTCTGATTGAAGGGGAAATACTTAAAAAAATTATCAATTAGAAAAATTTATATTTTAATATATAAATATAATTACCAAGGTATGGATATAATATAATTTCATAAATTAGATTTTATTAATACTAAATATGTTTTATACAAAATATGTAATACGTTCAGTAAAACATGATTTCAAAAATAATCTAAAATGAAAAATAACTAATAACTTACGAATTAGTATTGATTAAAAAACATTTAATAACAATTTGATGATATAAAAATATAATAAATTAATTAATCACTGAACATATACTAAAAAACTAGCTAGAACATCAAACAACCATGAATTTTCATCTGGATGACTACTTGGGCTCTTTAAAATGTATAAATGAAACCTGTGAAGTGATCTATGCCATGGTAACTGTTGAAATACTAGTCCCAATTTTTTTATAATCCAAAAAATATCATAAGGTCTCCAAAATATATTTTTTATTTGGGATATCCTAATTTTTATACATTCTATGAGGTTTATAACCACTTAAGAGGGTATTTTTATCTTTTTATAGTGGGTACTAAATTTTTTCCCATAGGTTAAATTCATATGGATGTTATGTAGTTGAAAATATAATATTATTTATATATTAGAGTTATTTTTAATAAAATATATATGAGTATATAGTTTTCCTCAGGTGTCACCATGAACCCGATGTATTAGATGTTTTTTTTGTTTCATTTAAAATTATTTTAATCATGTTATTTTTTATAAATTTGTAACATATATATTCACTTTATTTATCTAAATGGTTATATTTTGGAATACTCTTTGTGGTGGAATATGTTGTTTTACTATAACCCTACATAGGAAACCATGGAACTTTGGTACCAGAGTAGATGCTACTTGATTGTTGTCTTGGTCACGGGCATCTCAAATAGAGCTTGGGATTCTAGGACCGGGCCAAGACGCCGGAAAATTTTATGAGTTTATCCTAGAATTAATTTTTCATATTTTGGGTCCTTTTTTCTGATTTCATGTCATTTATATTATACCCATCATATATTATCTCATGAGTGATTTTGATTATTTTTTGGAACTTTCTTGGATGTAGTTTCATTGTCTTATCATTCTAGATGTATATGATTTCATTTTATTTAAAATTTTTATTGACACTAATATAATGGAATAGTCTCCCTACTCTATAACCTTTCCCCCACACTGCTTGTTAGTTGCCTTATTCATATAAGGTGGCATACCTAAGGTATAATGGTGTTCTGAATGTCTGTGAATTGATTAGTTGTTCACGGTGACGATGAATTACATCTTCCATGGTAAAAAATTACCTCAAAATTATATCATAGATAACATATGTGGGGGTATCATAAATTGGAAATAATTTATCCAATGTCTGAACAAATTTTTTATTAAACATAATTTACAATATTATTGCAATATAATGACCGTATCACAATCCTGACTCACATTTTTGTTCTAGAGGTGAAAGGATTAGTTGAAAAGACTTATTTTCACAGTTTAATGATGAAAGTACTTCTTTACATGGATTATATTTATCTTTTTATTTTCTTCTATGTGCTAGAACATTTTGTGGGTGATGATCCTCGTATGGATGTATCATAGGGTCATAATCCAATTATTGATGTTCTACGTGATGATGGGAAATATAGTGAGGATTTCACACATGATCAACAAAATTATTCTCTACTTCCCTTCATAGATGAGCCGCATCCACATGATATCACTATAATGGTCTATGATGTATCTTCTAGTGATTTTAATACATAATAACTTACATAACTCGGATTATTCTACAGTGATATAGGGAGATAGGTGTATATATGAGTTTACATTTTTTTCCAGGTCATTAGAGGACCAATAGAAAAAACCATCTTCTCCTCATGTGGGAGACAATTCTAGCCAACTATTATTTTACATCCATCTATGATGGTTAATGGATATGAGACATGGGATTCCACCCTAGTGGTGCCATTTTTAGTGTGTTATTATCATAATTTGGTTATTATTTTAATCTATATTTTTTCGGTATTCTCTATTGATTTTTTTGAAATAGTGGTCATTGGAATATTGCATAGGGTTAGGGGAAACCATACACAAACCTCAGAACATTTTGTGTCCTGAGACAATAACACTTGATAACCCACACTATTAGGAACACGGTTTGTGAAATCATTCAACCTATATTAATTTCCCATGATCCACCCTCATGGTTGGAATATTCTATGGAAAACCGTGTTTTCAATCTTGGTGGACTGCCTAGTTTTTATAAAAAAATAATTATTTATCTACCCCTCCTTGATTTAACCCCTTTCACTTGACATTTTCAACCATTACTATCCCCTCCAACCCTAGACACACCACCCCCTTCTTTGATACCCTAATGGCGTCAATTTAATTTGATGTTGACATAGGTTCTTCAATAAAACTCCTAGTTGGTGTCCCATCTCCCTACTTCATGGTCTCTACATCCTTGTTTGTTAATTTTCATAAAATTCCTTGGTTGTGATGACCTAGGATTAGCCAAATAAAATAGTTATGGAATGTGGTTTGATGATTATGGTTTGGTCCTACTTCTATAGAGCCCCCAATATTATTGGAAAACCCTTCTCAAATGGTTTTTGGTAGTTTCAAGAAATGGTGTAGGTGGATTCATGTTGACCTATTTTTTGATAGCTTATATGTGCTTTATTTTAAATTCAATTATTATTTAAATAGGGTTTTGTGTTTAGTGGGGTGATTTTTAAGGGGATGTATTGTGTGTTTATAGTCTTTAAAATGGATTTACACTATGTAAATGGATAGAAATGATGTTTTTAGTCATGTGGTGGTCTCGAATATGTATAAGTTGATTTTTATGACTTCATAAAAATGATGTTTCTTGGTGAAGTAGAGGTGACGTGGTGGGAGATAAATCAAGGATGATTTTTACTATTTAATGGAATATTTAAAATAATTTACATGATGTTAATGCCATGCTTAGGGAATTTTTTACACCATATATTGATGTAGGGAAACCGGAAACCCGAATATGATCTTTTCATTTTAAATTAATTAATTGATTTATATAGATCTGAATGTAGAAATAAGAAGTCATAGTATCTTTCTTTGATTATTATTTTGTTTATCATCTCAAGGAATCTTATTCTTTTATCATTGTTTCACTTTTAGGTTGTAATTGTAAAATACCTCTAGCAAGGATCCATATGTGCTCATATAATCTCCAAATGACACAAATTGAATTTCTAGTGCAATCATGGTGAATATATCTTCATTCATTGTTCATCTTCATCACTCTTCTTTTGGTATTGAATGATTCACTCAATATTATTTTTTACTTGATACGAAGAGAGAAAGAGGAGTTTACAGAGGAATCTATTGACACGTTCATTCCCAAATCTCGATTAAACCTACACAATAGAGATAATATTCTATTTATAGAGCATTGATTTAGGTCAAAATATTATATAATGTCATGCAAGGATATAAATAATATTATAAGATTTAACACACCACATTACACATAATAATAATAATAATATTATTTTATTTCTCATGATGACTTATGAAATGATAATTATTATTTTTCCAACATTTAAAATAAAATTTAGTTTCGGATGTGATCTGGGTACACTTGATCTCCTCATCATTTATTAAATACATGAATAAATATTTTATTCACAATCCAGAAAATAAAAATTCATTAAAGAATTCAATAAATAATTAAAATATCTTATTCAAAATCTAATGAATAGTTATTAATTTTATATTGTCATAATAAAATGAATTGTTTATTAATAAACAAATAATTATTTATTACCTATTCAATGTTACAGATCAATAAAACATGAATAAAATAAATTCTTATTCTTGAGTATAAAATATATTTTTGTAATTGAATTCAAATATAATTTAATCGAAACTAATGGAAACACATTGTGGGTGAGCCCCTAGGATTATTTCTCATTAACATTAAGCGATCATACCTATATTCGATTTTTTTTCTATCAATAGGTTATGGAAACCAAAATATATAAAACAATATAACAACATGAAAAACCCAATACCATCACCCATTATTTAATACAAACTATTTGTCATGATATCTCATCATGTATGCTTCACATCCATGCCATCATCCTATGTGCTTGATTAGTCATTCATTGAATATATGAAATAAAGTAATCATTACACCATGCACATAGAATTTAATCAGACAGTTTCATATCATTTAGTGGTTAGAGATATCAACAAGTATATAGATTAGATGGATAATCCCTTCATTGAATTATTATTAATAAAACACCACTCGTGATGCACACAACGTGTCCAACTTCACCAAAAACTGTTATCATCGTGGATTATAAAAAAAGTCTAGGATAATGTTTCATAAGAAATGTTAATAATAATATTAAATTAGAAGTATCGTTATATATATCCGTAGTTGGGAATATTTGATGACACATAAATATACTAAATTTCTAGAAGCGGGGCTATTCTCATAATCTCTTAACATGGAGATTATTAAGTGTGACCTTCATGAGAAGAATCCACATCATCTTATGTGTTCTCAAACCAAATATTATAAATACTATATACCCTATAATATTACATTATCCAACCATAGAACAATATTTAAGAATATCTTCATAGTACTTCATGGTTATCATTAAATAGGATAACTACTATGACTTTATCAATGTGACTAATACTCAAGAATATTATGACCACAATGTTATGCAGACAAACAATCGATATATAATATTGGAATTAAATTAATATTAACTTCTTTGAATAATAATGTAATATAATGTATAATTCACTTTGTTTTACGGTACCAACCCCCCTAAAAAAGGTGGAAACACTTGGGAATCATTGGTATAAAGGTGGGAAGGCTAGTACTAGTGTACTAGATGAGGTAGTAAGTCTTCAATATTCCTTCTATTGTAATATTATGCTACAATTCTAACTAAATTAATTGGAATGTGATGTGTTGTGATACTTATAGATCGATCATGGGAATGGAAATTTGAATCCTTGTTTTGATCAATGAGAGTAAGAGTATCATAGATCCCCACATACCCTATCAACATTGATATTTCCCATTGATATTATGTTTTTTAACATTCTACCTATTATTCCTTTTTATTAACTTTTATTGTAATGTTAAAATAATTATATAGACATAAATTATTACAATTATTCTGAAATTGTCATATTTATTTTTATTATAATGGTTATGCATCGAAATCATGGTGTGATTGTAACAGCCCATGATTTCTATAAAATATATTTTTAGATTTCTTAATGCCCTTTTATGTATGCTAAACCATGATAATCATGAATAATATGAAACATAAGCATATATTGTATTATATGGAGCACTATTATTTTCTTTTGTTGTACACAATTTCAAGTTCTTTTGATTGAATTTATTATATGAAATTTTATGATTAAGCATGTTAATAAAATAATAATATCAATTTTGATGAATTTTTTCAATGAAATTATCATATAATATATCTAATATATATGTTAAATTTCATATTATATGTTATTTATACGAGATTTAATAAATATTCATTTTCTCAGATAAAACAAGTATTCATTTAAAAAAATACAGTACTCATGCATATTGATGGATCACCCATTTTAAATCAAGTTTCTATTGGATTAAATATACTATTAATTGTTAATATTCATATTTAATTTTTCATTCAATGATTTTTTGTTATTTTTCTTATAACTTTCATGTTTTGATGAAGAGTTAATATATGCTATAATTTAATAGAAAAAAATATTTCATTGAAATAATTTATATGATTAATTTATATTATTGATTGGTTTTATAGTATAAATAGAAAATATTTTAATCATTTAGTATAATTTAGGTCATTTTAATTATTTTTTCATTGAATTTAAATGTGAAAACAATTCATCCTTTTTAAATGATTGAAATTTTAAAACAGGTTTTCTCACATTGACAAAGATAATTAATTTAAATTAATTACCGTAACATATTGGTTTTTAATTTAGAAATATGTATTCCATATTAGGAATAATAAGATCAATTTTTTCTATATTTTTTCATTTTATTATTAGAAATTATGAATAGTGACTTTGGTAATTATTTTTATTTACTATAGTTAAAGTGAAAATAAATAAATTAGGGTAAAATTAATATTATAATAAAAAAAATACCCAAAAATGATCCTAATATTATTTTCATGTCATGGCTGACAAAAAATCTATAGGCCAAATGTTTTTCCTTTGGGATCCTCCTGAGTGTGATAATGATATTTTATAACATTTAATTTAATGTAATTGAAAAAATGTCTAAATCATGGCTCTTCATACTAATACAGATATATTTTGGGTTATATTAGTGGTATCCTCAATTATAAATTGTCATAAAAAAATATAAATATATTACCTACATTATATTTATTTATTTATAATTTTTAGAGATTAAATAATTAAATTTTATTATGAAAAATTGACGATGGAATAAGAAATTAATTAAAGACGGAATCGAATAAATGACAACAAAAATATTAAAACAAATATTATATAAATATTTTCATGACATAAACAAATTTTAAGAATTACTATGACATGTCTAGATTGAGTTAATGTATTTTTTTGATGGAATAAAATTTTTATGAATTTTTTTAAAATGTAATGTATGAATAGTGTCAAAATTGAAATAATACATAACTTAAAATATAAAATAGTTTATAAATTATATAAAATTTCTAAAAAATACTATATTTTACCAAAATGTTATTATATGGCTAATATGTAAAAAATTAAACTTTTTTTCTTGTTTGAAATATTATGGTAATTACATTAACACCCAAAATGGAAATAACATGATATCATGTTATGATTAAAATGGGAAAATTAAGGGTTAATCCAAAAATATATGGATTAAAAATATTCAAAACTTATATTATTTTAATTTTATTATGGGGATACGACCAAACATCATATTATATTTTAAATTAATGAGTTTGGGACTATTTGAAATCGAATTTCAATTTATAATAAATTAATAATTTAAGACTTTCCTAAAGTTCCCCTCATCTCAATTATAATAGAGAACCTCATTCCACACCTATTTACGTCACATTGAGCCTTCATACTCAGAAATTCCCTATCCATAAACTTTTTTTAAAGTTCCCTATAAACATAATAGAGTTTTTTGTATTTTTCAAAGACCAAATACTGTTCTCTAATAGGAAATTTAGATGGAGCACGTCAATGAAGAGGTAATCTCCTCTACTTATTATTTCATATATCATTCATATACAAATTCCGATTCATGAGTTTTTTCATTATAATGTAAAAACTAAAATAGAATTTACATACTTTTATGTCATTAAATTTATGAAACAACTATATTCCACATTATATCTATCATATTAAATATGAAATCAACACGTGTGCATATGTACAACATACTGTTCCCACACTATTGTGTAATATGATTTTCACCACCACCTTACATGGATGGGTATAATATTGGAAGTAATATATGTATATTATTATTATAAAATTATATGTATTCTGAAATATAATACACCATGAACATCAATATCATTCAACAATTATGGTAATGATATATTTTCTCACAAAGAGATTTCATTAGTTCTACATGATATTCAATAATGATTGATTATATAAATGAATTGATTGAATAAAAATGATATATATTTCACAAATATGATTCTATAAATGATATAACTATATCCTACGAAGGTGAACTGGATCTTATTTGACCAAACATGTGTTAGAAAGTAATGTCGTTATTTCCTATATATTGAGTAACAATGAAATGTTACTAACAAAAGAATGTGAATATGACCATATATGATATCAGAAAAAATACTATGATGTTGTAATAACACAATAGTATTATTTAAATAATTATACATGAGGTTTGAATACATACAAATCATATCAGTCCTAAGGTAATGAATTATTCCGTCCTACATTTATTTTTATGGCAATTATACAAAAACCATTTATTTTCTGTGGTGTTTATGCTTCCCATGAATTTATTTATGATTATTATTATAACGGTTATTTTATTTACATATGAATATAATTTTATTTATTTTCTGTGTCATACAATTCAAATGATTGCAAATTTTTTAGAGATAAATTCTCAATCTCGTTTTTATACAAGATTATTTATTCTTAATTTTATACATAGGTATATTTATCATCGACATCTATGTTTCATAAATATGTATTTAAAAATATTATTTATATTGATATAAAAAAAATGTAATGTCAAATTCACCCATGCGCGAATTTTTACAAATTGGTATGGAAGGAATATTATTTTTTTGTACGATGTAATTTTTTGACATATCTAGAAAAAGAATGAGGAGAATGCTTTCTTTAAATTATACGACATGAATAGATTTTTAATATTACATAGTAACTTATTTCAATTATGTAAACATTAAAATATTTCACATTTATTTTCAAATATATACTATTCATTTAATTTATCATCTGATCTTGTAAAAAAAATATTTTTGAAAAGATATTTTATTTTCAACATGAATTAGTTTCCATTGTTTTTTCAAAATTATTTCCTATCTATGTAGAAATTATTTGAAAATGGATATGTTTTTACTCCTATTATAACTATTAATGTATTGTTTTTATGATTTAATTGTATTTATGAAATCTGTTTTTTATATTGATTATGATGGAATGTTGTTTAAGAAACCCATTTTATATAATGTGTTATGCTATGATAAATTTTTTTTATGTTTTTATGGAATATGTAAGAATGGTTTAATTATGTGATGTGTGGGACCTATATCTCTGTTAAATTAATTGGGTATATATTCATATATAATGTGATAGACATGAATGTAACAGAAAATAAATATGGTTCCGTAGTGCTCGTATGTAACAGTAAGTACACTTGATTCAGTAAGGGACATTATACGCTGCAATGGAATTGGCAATGAGACTTGGATAATATGGAAATGATATTATATACATATGTGTTTTCCACAATTCCATTTTTTATAAAAATTTTATTTTATTCAGGTTCATATTCCTTTATGATAGATTCCACACGAACTGTAAATATTTATTTCAGGACTCACGATTTTGGTATTGAAAATTTATGTTCTTGTTTTTTCATTAAAATGATTTTTTTTGTCTGAAATTCACCATGTTTAACATTAATTATAATTTTTGTCAACATTTTATTTTGGAACCATAATATAAAGAATGGTTTTACGTAGGAAAAATAAATAGGAATATATTTATGAGAGATGTTGAATATCATTCCCCATGTTAGAAGAGTGTGCTCCACATTTCCAAAGACACTAAAATAATAAGGTCTTTTGGAATCTATTTGTGTATTATATTATGTATTACGCAAAATAAATTTAACAACCCAATACATCACACTTTCGTCGTTTGATTGCTCCTACTAGTAATGTGTTCTCTCATCCTACATATATGAAATTTGTGAGTTTATAAAATGTTTTTCCTGACACATGTAAAATAAAATCTTTCTATATTGGTGGAATGTACTCATATTAGTGGTCCTTTTTGAAATGTGTAGATTTTGACATTCAATGTGAGTATTAAAAGTGTTTTGGGAAGATTTTTGGATCATTTATTGGTCCATTTTATATTTTTTTTGGGTACTCATCTATGGATATATACATTAAACTTATCTACAGTTCATTGTTTTTCTTTTTAGTTGATGATTATTATAATGAATTATGACGATGTATAATATTTTGATTGGAAAATCATTCCTACAAAAGTTCCTCGATAAATTATATATCAAATATTTAAATCATTTTTATATCTTTTCCAATGATTTAATCAGTATAAATTTATCAATTTGATATTATTTCCATAAATGTTTTTATATATGGTTTGTATTGTGCTCAAATGTGAAAATTTCTTAATTCTACAATATAGAATGATTTGCATCACTTCTGTATTTTGAGCGAAAATTTTCAAATATTGAACAAATTTTAGTGATACTAAATTTTTATATTTTTCCATCATTGGTGTTATTCAAAATATTCTTATAGACCTGGATCAAATTTCAACATCCAAATTCATGAAATAATCTATTAATTTGAAAATGAGTTTTGAATGAATGTGTGGACCCCACCTTTTTTATGTATAATTACTCAGTCTAAATACCTCAAAGTTATGTGATTATAACTATAATTGAAAAATAATTCATATTAGTGGCATAAAATTTAATATCATCGAGTTATCCCTTCATTAATGTGGCCATTGGATATTCAAAATTAGAGGATGATTTAGAAAACATTTGGCTAGAGAAAATTTTCCAAATTAATGTGTCTTATCATTTATTAAACATGGAGGATGAAGATAAACTTTTGGTTTCAAATGAGATTGATATCATGGAACATCTTTCCAGAATATCACCATATCATATTAGACCATTAAAGGAGTCTACAAAGTACAATACATTGGAGAAATGATCATGGGGCCAAAAATATAACTCTATATGCCTATAAAAATGCATCACCACTCACTCTCAAAATGTTTGAAACTACATGGGGCCATTTTATATTTTCATATAGTTCCTCATAAATGTAATAATATGATGAATTTTTAATATATTTTACTCTTCTTATTCTGCTCAATATATTATTTTCATCTATTGTGTTTCCTCCATGTTCTTCTCCACTAGGTTATATTATACACGTGATAATGGGATACTTACTCAACAAATTTCTTGGTGGATCAAGCCACTTTTTAACCTGATTCATTTAACACTCATGTTTGTTTTTTCATATTTTATTACTGTTAGGTCGATGGTGATCTTAATGGTTAAAGACCCTTTGTGTCTCTACTTCCATCATGTGGATTAACTTTCTCTTCTGTGATATTTTCCCTAAATAAATGAGGTGGATGTGGGGTCTTTTGTTAAATTTTAAATGCACTGTATATTCAATATAATAAGTAGATTAGTATATTCATTAATACAATAGAGTGTGTTCATTGTGTTAATTTATAACTAATATAGATACTATGAAAGTTCACTCTGGGTTTCTCCATAGAGGATATCCATTTTGATTTTCAAAAACATTTCTTCATATATTACATTTACATTTTATATGTATATATAAATATTTATTTATTATTTCAACAAAAAATAATTATGTTATTTTTTTTATATTAGTTAAAATATAAATTTTGATAATATATTTTTTTGTTGTAGGTGTTGGCTCCATGAGACCGACTTGAGGTGTGCACTATATTTCATGCTTAGATAAAAACATATTGACTTGGGACTAACAAAAAATACTTGAGCATCAACTTGGAGATTTTTTCAGTGAGGAAAAAAACATTCACACTCCTTTTTTCCAAAAAAAATCATCAATAATTTCAGAAAAATTATTAAAATATACTTTGTTCTGATTTTTTTTAAAATTAGGGTATCCTTAATTAATGATAAAATATCCAATAGGTTAATTATAAAATACACAACTCTCCCTTTTCTATGGAGGATGATGTTTGTATAATTATTTTATAGGTGAGGGTTTTTTTCAAAATCATATAATGTCGAGTGTGTTTTTAAGGATTTCAATGCTGGCTCGAGGGAGGACATGAACAAATATTTTTTAGGGGATGGCCTAGGAGCTGACTGAGTCCTCCCATGAATTTTCAAAATTTTACCAACTTTATATGGTCCATGATGATGACCCCTTATTCATCCCAAAAAATTTGAATGAAATATATGATGTTTAGGCCTAAATCGAGGACCATCAACAAGACCACATTCTAAAAGATAAATTCAATGAATACCATAATGAGCTAGAGTGGGTCCATGATGAGAAAGACATCCATAATGAGATACATGTGGGTGGTAAAAAAGATCTGCAAAAATTATAGAATGATTATGAGGTATAATATTATCCCCTGGGACACAAAAATAGTATAATAGCTAGAACCATTTTATGTCACTCTATCCAAGGAATAGGAAAATTTGTAGAAAGGATGGAAGATCCTGACTACCTAATTCTAGCCACTGAGACCCACATTCAATAGATATATATGATTGATGAATTCATTGACCCAGAACCAACTCATAGAGATGAAAGTTTCATATACTCAATATTTTCTGATTTCATTCAATCTGATTTGAGAATCACTCATGTTTACTTTGAATTTTTAGATTCTGTAATTCCTTGTGTTTCAATAGAGTATTATGAAGAAACTAGACCTTTAACTGTTGATGAACACATAAACCTCCATAATTTTCATTAAAATTTATTTGCGGAATCATGATAAGAAATAAAAGTAATTTATTCTAAGGAAATCAAGGCAAAGGAAACTCATTTTCAAAGGGAGAATAATTTTGATAATTCAAATTGAAATTTTTTCATGTAAAAAGACCCTCCCACTTTTTCGTATATTTTTCAAGTCATGTGGCCCATATTGATCTTGAAGTATATATGGAAGAGGATTTTTTGAAAATTATAAACCAAGATAGAGTATGATTCATATGACATCCTACCCATACAATATATGAAATATTTAATTATAAAGGAGGAGGATCAGGTGTACTCTATCCATGGATCATTCCTCACCAAGAAGAAAGAGATGTAATCTAGTAAATTACACATGTAGTGGTTAAAGTCTAAGAAAAATCATTCACCAACTGACTATGGTTTATATCAAGTACATCATTAATAAGGTAGTAAAAATTAATTTCCCACATGGGGGATTATACCAATAAATATCCATTTTCATTGTTTCTAGGAATTTAGATTTCAATTTCATTATTATGATTAGTCTATCATGAAGCCCACACCCTCTAATATTTTTTATCTTTAATTTCATGATCCTTTGGTATAATATTGTAATTTTTTTATAGGATCATGAGGAAATAAGGAATTCCCAAACCATCTAAAAAAGTGTAATATGGTTCATTGGAATGTTATTGAACTTTTTATGTTTATCGTTTAGTCTCCATACTTTTTTTTAAATCCAAAATAGTTTTTGAGCATTAAATTGAAATTACATGCCACACAGAAATTATGCTTTCCTTGAAAAATATTGTAGATAAGAGTTAATTAGAAATCAATTTATTCCATGATTTATATTTCAACATTAAATAGATTGAATGAATAAAATAGATATGTTAATGATTAAAAAAAATGGATAAAAAAGTATGTGTTATTTTTGGAAATTAATTAATTCAATAAAATGATATTTCCCAAATATTCATCATCCTTTGAATTTCTATAAATCATGTAAATTGATTTATTATTTTCAATCATACCTTCATTGATTACCCCCAATAATATGCCATATTATTGAGAATATTTCAAGACCAAAACTTCCTATTTCATCATGTGAATATATCTTGAGTGGCCCTGAAAAAAGTCACATAGAAAAACATGTATTTCAAATTTTCATATCTAAGACTATGAAGAAACTCATTTATAATTATTAAGGTAAATTTTCATAATCCTATTATTTGTAAAATAACACCTTTATATCAATCAATATTTAACCTATATATTCCATGAATAAACATTATAGGAAGGATCCATGATGAATTCCATTTTTATACATTCCTACTTTACACTTAGTATTTTCGTGGTATTCTAAAATTGAACTATGGGGGTGAAGGAATTCATTGTTGATGGGATTATATGAATTCTATTGAAAAGGTTTGGAGGTTATTATTAAGTGAATAAATTATGGGTTTTAATTGACTCATATTAAAGACCCAATCTTAGATTCCCAGTGTTAGTGAATTATTTTATGACATTAGAAATATTTAATGAAATCCATTCTAGATATACCGAACAGTTTAGTTGTCTTGGAAAATAGATTCCACACATAAACCTTACATAAAAATAAAAAACATGAAATAAAACATAGATAATAATTTGATATTTTCATTTTTGTCAAAGCTTAACCCTTCATATCTATCATAATACACATCATAGAATAATGGGAATAGAAAAAATAAGAAATGGGTTATCTCAGATGCTTAATTGTTGTAAATAATACAATGAAATCTAACACAAATAAGAATAAAAATATAAGGTCAAGTATACAATCAAAACAGAAAAATTTTATAAATAATAATGATTATAATAGTGAAAGAATCTATCATATAATTCCATATAAACATTCACATGGATATTATACTAGTATAATAGTCACATGTAAGGACAATTACTAATCTCATAATTAGGGAAAAATAATTATGGACATTATAAACTTATAATAAAGGCTTCTTCCAAGACACCATATGTATTGAAGTAAAAACCCAAACTAGTTTGTCTTATGAGACCTACCGATTCATCGTGGGGATATAGTAGTCCCCACTCATCACATACTATTTCCAATGCATTCACATATGATAAGGGTGAAACATAGTCAATATATCCATACATATTAAAACTAAAATATGAATGTTTAATACATTAACCATAAACTATGAATGGTATCAAAATTCCACATCCATAGTCAAAAATATCATAAACTGTTCAATACAATATGATAGATTGTATCATAATAAGTCAAATTAAATTAAGCATAATATACAACAATGGATGATTAAATGGATAAAAATAGTCTAATAAAATCATTAAAAACTAATTAAGATAAATACACATTTTATATTGAAATAATTTTAGAAGGGTTGTTAAATTTTAATAGAAGTAATTTTCAGTGAAAATTATCTTGTAATGTTATATTGTATTTTTTGTTCATGATGTATATTTTCAAAAAATAACATTCCATCAGAATTTTCTCAAAAAGGTCATAGAGTACCTCATATGAAAAATGAAAAAATACTCTATTCATAACATTTTATAAAAATTAAAACTATTGTAACAATGAAATCAATCAATTGTAGAAGAATCATAAAAATATTTTAAAATTGATATTTATTAAACATGGAAAATTATCATAAATATGATCTAGTAAATACATATTTATAAACAACCCCATATAATAATGAGATAGTGTTATTAACCATTAAAATAGGTCCAATTCCCACTGTACTTGTCCTAAACGCATATATAGTGGTTTGGATCAAATTATTAACTAGTAATAGAAACATTGTAAATTTTTTTATATCATATATGATTAATTTAATTGCTATATTTCAATTTTATTAACAATTCCAGGTTAAAGATACATTTTAGGTAATAACCACTTTGTTTATAATATGTGTTTTGAGTTGTTATTTATTATCCTATAAAATAGATCATGATTTACTCACTTGAATAATGTAAAAAAGATTTATATATCATATATATACATTATATAAATATATAAAAAAGATATGAAATGTAAGACATCATTAATGGAGATGGTTGGTCGTATATAAGAAAGAACATTGTATCTATATTCTAATCATATTGAAGAGAAGAAGGGAAATGACATATATATGTGTGGGTATATATATATATTATTATAGTATAAATTTCATGTCATATATTGATATTTATTCATTATATAAATTTTTTTAATCATTAATGAATGGTTATCATGGAGAATGAATCGCATCACATCATATAGATAGTAGGTGGTATGTACGCCCGAGCAGCTGTATCATTTCATTAATGGTAAATTGGTAAGGAATTGGATGGTATATTTATTATAAAGAGTAAATATCATCTAATATTTATTATTTATATCTATTATAGTCATCATTATAGCCACACAAATATATCATTGTTGAAAACCGAATTACCACACAACGTGGGGATGGTAAACCGCACATACACACGCATAGTGATACTCTTTCTAAGATTGATAAATGGAAGAATTTGGTTGTCCCATAATCATATAAACATATCAAAAAATATATTATATTGTAATTAATATTTTAGTATTTAAACAGAATGGAAATAGGATTTATAAAAATAAATTAACATAAATGAATGGTTAAAACAATTACCGCTAATTCGGTGGTCTTCATTTGGAAATCCTCTTAGTGACCCTAGGGTGGTTATTTTTTGAATACAAGGACTTCCAGAATATAATTAAGAATATTTTTATGTCAAATTGGAATATTTTGGAAATGAAATAATGCTAAATGTGTTTTGAGTATGTGAGGTAGAAGGTACCCTTTTATAATTGAGGTGATGGGAACTTTAGGAACACAAATAATATAAAATTTATTTAAATTAAAATTTCATTCAAAATAGATCATAAGGAATTTATTTTGAACATAAGAGGAATATGGGTTGAAAAACTCCTACCTTATGATTTTATACATGATTACATCACAATATTAACCTCATTTTTTACATTAACCATTATATATGCCCTTTAACTCTTATCATGAAAATTGGATTTTTTTCACTTTATGGTTAATGTAGTTACTATGAAGTGCCTATCGAACAGAAAATTGTTCATTGATGAAATATTTGACCTTATTATAGATAATTGGCCTAATTATATATTTTTATGTATTTTAGATCAATTAATTAATTTTTTTTTAATTTTTAGAATCATTTATGTAAACTTTGATAATATTAATTATTTGTTTTTTATAATATCCTAACAACATGATATCATCAAACAATGAATTATAATAAATACCTATGTTTACTATAATATTCATATATGATATTAAATCTCTCAAATTTTTTTTATTTTTTTATTTTTAATATCATTTTTTGGATTCATCCATTATTTAAATAATTGTAACATCATCATTATATAACCATTGAAGTTAATTATTATATAATTAAAATTTGTAAAATGAATTCTCGTGATGTAGATATAAATATTAGATTTCAAATGGATATTTATAGTCTAATTTATATTTTATATAACAATATAATAAATATTTTATAGTTATTAATAATTTGGGTAGGACATTTAAAACTTATATTTAAATAAAATATAATAAATATGATACTCTCACCCGAGTGTATTAAATGGTTATAATTTCTGTTGATGGTTTATTATTTATGAAAAAAACGTAAAATATTAAATTAGGATAAATGTTAGTGTAATTTTATAGTTATATAATATTATTTGTACCTTTAATTATCAAATTTACCAGTAACCATGCTAAATAAAAATTTATAATTGTTACTATTCATAATATAAAAAAATTAATTTGATACTATTTGAATCCATAAATCAAAATGAATAAAACAATGTATATACATTTTTATAAATTCAATTCAAATAAGTGGATAATGAAAATATCCTAGACGTGGTGAGAATGTGAGTTTCAAAAAGAAATGCCCAAAAGTTTAACCACTTTTTCTTAACTAATTATAATTAGAAATTGATTTCAAAGATCTAAATTGGATAAAATGATAAAAACATTATAAAAATATTTTTAAAAAATTGTCAAAAATATAATTTGTCACTATAATTTTTTTTGAGGAAATGTTTTGTATTCAATTAAAATTTAGTATTTTCATTATTCATCAAAACACTAAACGTATTAGAAAAACACCAAATACTCAAAAATGTAATTTTATTATCCGGTATTAAAATTAGATGTTTATTAATTAAAAAAATGTATAGAAGTGTCAGAAATTGGATTTAAAATTGGTTCTCCATTAATAGATGATAAAAATGACTTTACAAAAATATAGTCTTTTATTACGCAAAACTGGATACATTATTATCTTATTCAGTAGAAATAATTTGGGTAAATGTTAAAAAAGTCATTAAATATATAATATATAAATTTAAGAATTTGGTTAATACTATTAATTCCATCTAATGTAATAATGAGCTTATAACAGTCATACTAAAATAAGATATTTTATTGTATATCATTGTTCGTTTCAACATGGTGTTGTATGAAACATAAGATATAGAAGGTATTAAATTAAAAAGGTAAATTCCTTAAAATATTGGGTTGTTTCCTTCTACCCTCTAATAAATTTATTCCTCATAATTTATACTCAGGATTAAAAATTAGGCGTTCGACTTTTGAAAATAACTTTGATGAAATCCCACATCGGAACATGGATTAATGATACCTCCACTTTAATATAAAGCAAATGAAGTATGAAGGTCACTAGAGATAACACATACTGGGGTTCCATGTAGTAAATCATATACATGGAAGACAAATTTAACCATCATGTTCTGATGAAGTGTGATAGAAAACATGGTCAGGAGAAAGTTTACAATCACAAAGCTATAAGTATGTGATGATCTATAGGAACATTTTATTCATTGTAAAAGAAGCTACATGGATAATTATTATTCATGATATTTCCCCAATAGTGAAATAATTCAATTACTTAATTGACTAACAACATAAGGAAACATGCTTAATTGAAAATTAGAGTTTCATCCTTTGATAAATTTCTACCACAAAATCACCTTTTTCAACAATCGATTAGTATTTAAGAATAGATTTTCATTCCTTAGTCAATTTAATAAATCATAAGATCCACACGTCATTTCCTTCAACAATTAAATTTTATCTAAACCAAAATGAGTAACCCACGTTATCTGATTTGATAAATCATACTTTAGCCCCAAGAAATAATATAATATGTTATCTTATTCCATTATAACATTATGACTCATCAAAAATACATTTTTCCAATTTCATAGTCAAAAAATTTATATCTAGGGTTACTAAATTTTCAAATTCAACATAAAATTAGATTTTACCCATTAAACATAATGCATATATTCTTATTAGATACCAAATATATGGATTCCTTTATCACCTTAAAACATTAATATCTATATATAAATGATTCCAAATATGTAAATATGATGTATTGTAGTAAAATCATTATATATAACATGATTCTTATAACCAGAACAAAATTACATTATTCATGAATCCTAAAAAAATTCTTTATACAACATTGACTATAGTAACATCATAAGATTGAACATGATAGCTTTTTAAGTTATATTTCCTTGATGATTGGAACATTAATATTCATAGTGACCAATATCTTTATAGTTGAAGCATTTTACAATAACATCTTCTTTACTTCCCTTTCAATCATGAGCCTGGTGACCATTCTCTCTATAGATCTAAAAAAATTTCATTCCCTTCAGGAATGTGTCTGGGAATTTCTTCCCACAAATATTACATGTTGGAAAATCATTCCTTTCCCTTTTCCCTTTATCTGACTCTTGCTCCATCATTCTATTCATATATATGGTTCCATTAATGTTATAAGACATATACAATTATTTCTATATCTTGATAGAACATGAGACTGTTTCATCACATGATAATAAATTTTGGGTGATCAATGCATTTATGAGTAATGTCATTATCCCATCAATGAAATGATCAATCTTACCTCAGGTGTTATGTATTTAGTCCATATAATATGTTTATTTTCCTATAAATTTGGGTTCATAGTTAGTATAATTCCCATCTAACTTTTAGTTCAACCACACAAATTTCCTCTCCATATTCTATTATTATTCACAAAGGAAATATTTTTTAAATAAAATTTCCATAATATCCTTCCATTCCATTCATGAAATTTATTCCAATCCCTTTGTTTTTAGAATCAATGAGAACCATTGAAAGACATCTCTAGAACTATGATAAACTACCAAGATAACATTCTGTCTTTTCATACATCCTAAATAGAGAAAGGAATTTCCTGATGAACTTATCCAATTCTCATCTTCAAATGGATTTTTAGACCAATTGAATGTTGAGGGTTTTTATCCTATGATGTTCTATAACATTATTTCTCAACATTGTGGATCAGGTTTCTCCATACGGGTAAGGATATTGTTCATAACATTAGTAATATGTCCAAGTATTGTTATATGTTGTTCAATATAACTTGCAGTTCTATCTACAACATCATTATATTTCAGCAGAAAAAAATACCTACAAAGATTAAATTCATTCATATTTATTCCATTCCTTCTACTAGGTACCATTTTTAAATAATTAAACACACTAGACTGGATTATATAATTATGAAACAAAAATATTTAATCACAAAACTAGGGAATCACATAACTTAAATTGATAATTTAGGTATAAATAATCTATAAATCCTTAAGTGTTTTCATTAGAAAAATATATAATTTTAAATCCATTATAATAGTTTGAAAATAAAATGTGAACTATACGAAGCATATCCCTCATGTGTGTTCAACCAGGTGTGCAGTAAGGATCGTTGTCATGTACAAGGATACAACATGTCAGGACCAACTCGCATTGTGAAAGTTGATACACCTAGGTACATCGCTTCCATAACCATGTTCAATTCTATTATCTGGATAGATGTGTATTATAGGAAGAACCACATAATCTATATCTTCCCAAATTTTTAGAATGTTCTTCTGTTATTATCCTCTAAGTCTATCTTATTGATATGTTCCCTTTTATATTTTTTCTAAATTTCGTTTCCATGACTGCTATTAAATTTTATTTTACAGCTAATATAATTCCATGACTCTATAAGTCTAGATCAAAGGAATTATATTATTACATTGGAATGATTACATGAAATGATATCCTGAAATACTTATCACTTTAGTTGTCTAAGAAAATAGATTGCATACATTAATATTAAATTAAAATTTAAAACTTACAATAAAATATAGATAATCCTTTATGAAAACATTTATTCTCCTAGATTATCCCTTCATACTATTTATAATAAACATATTGGAATCCTTTGAAAATAAAACTTATTAAATGGTTCAGATCCGATGCTTATTAAGGGTAAATAATACAATGGAAACTATCATAAATAAGAATAAACATTATAAGAAAAGAATATTACTGAAACAAAATGCTGTTAAACATAATATTGAGAAAAATATGGCATGAATAAATCATATTATTCCATATAAACATTCACATTGGTATTATACTAGTCTAATGGTCATATTTAATATAAATAATTAATATTATAACTAGGGAACACATCATGTTGAACATCATAAACATTCCTTAATGGATTTGGCCAAGAATCCATACATAAAAGTGTGAAAATAAAAAATGGTTTGTCTAATTTGACCTACCGATGCATCGAGTGTCTATAGCAGGCCCCACAGATTAGTTACTAAGTTCAACACATTCCTCATATGAGAAGGGTCAATCATAACAAATATAAACATTCACATTGAATCTAGAATTTGAATTGTTATTACATTAACAATAAACCATGAATTGTATAAAATTTTACATCGATAGTCTAAAATATCATATATCATTGAATAAAACATGATATTTTGTATCATATGAAATATAATTTAATTATGCATGAAATATAACAATGGATGTTGATAATGATGAAAATAGTCTAATAAAATCATTAAAAAAACCATGACAGAAAACCCCATTTTATATTAGAATAATTATAAAAGGGGTTAACAATTTTAAATGAAACAACTTTTAGTGAAAAAAACTCATAATCTTGTAATGGTGTTTTTAATCATTCTATAGAAGTTAAAAAAATAAAATTCCTACTGTATTTTCACGAAAATGCTATAATTTACCTAATTTGGAAAACAAAACAATCATTCCTTACAATACTTTGTATAAAAAGTAAAAATTGGGTAAAATTACTTTATATAATTGTATAATAATAGTAATAAAATATCAAAATATATTTCTATGAAATGTTTACATGGATGATAAATATATCCCCGGAAATACATTATTTTATACAATCCTGTATAAGAATGAGATTGCTAAATTAACCATTACCGAATGAACAATTCCCTATGTATGTATTAGAGAATTATATATAGTTGTTTAAAAATTATTATACCCTTTAAATAGAATAATAATAATATTTATTATATCATATATGATTAATTTATGAATTTATATTACTAGTTTATTAACAACTCCATGTTAAATTAATTTTACGGGTACTAAATGCTTTGTTTATCATATGTGTTTTGACATGTTATTCTTGATCTTATATCATTGATCATGATTTACTTATGTATAAAATGTAAACTTGATTTATATATCATATATATTGAGTATATAAATATATATATATATATATATATATATAAGATATGAAGGGTAATACACCTTTCATGAAGTCTGTAGGCTGTATGTACCCATGAATGTTGTTTTAATTTTCTTATCGTATTGAATTGAAGTTTGTAAATGACATATATATATATATATTGATCTAGTAAAATTATTAGTTAGTATATTTATATTTATTAATTATATAAATTTTTATAATCATTTCTGAACGATTAATGTGGAGAATGAATCTCATTGCGTCATCGATACTGTAGGTTGTATGTATGCATGAGCGATAGTATCCTTTCATTAATAGAAATGTGGAAAAGAAATTTGATGGAATATTATTTATAAGGAATCCATTTTTTTACTATTTATTATTAATATCCTTATATTAATCATTACACGAATCAAAATAATGTGGTGATGAATAAAACAACATCATATTTTGGAGACGATAAGTCGTACAGACTCACGCATGGTGATATTGTTTTTCAAAGGACTTATAAAAAGAGGAATATTTTTTCATTATCAGAATAAAATATCATAATGCATATGATAATAGATTTATTACTTAATTATGTAAACAACATATGATGAGAAAGTAGAAGAAGAAATGAACATAAATAAATTTGTAAAAAAAATTCCACTTATTCGGTGGTCCTCATTTGGATCTCATTATAGGGACACTTGGGTTTGACATTTTAGAATATGATGGCTTTGAGAACATAAATATGATTATTAGTAGGAGAAATTCTTAGGGTTGGTCAATCTATAATGTGCAATGTGATGTGGTTAGGTGAGGGAGGAGATACCATTTTATAATTGGGGTGAGGGACACATTGGTGAACTCTAAAAATATTTAATTATTATAAATTGGTTTTTGATTTAAAATAGATCAAAAGGGAATTATTTTTAATATAATATGATTATGGATTTAAAAGAAATTGACATTTTTATGTCACAATATTAATCATATTTTTTGATTTATCCCTTTGATAAACCCTTTAACTCTTACTGTGAAAACTTGGAATTTTACTATTAAGGGATAATATATTTACAAAAAAATGAAACAAGATCCCCAAATGAATCATTTATGACATATTTAACAATAATAAATTTATTTTACCCAGTTTAAGTATTTATTTATTTCATATCAATTAATAATATTTTATTTATTTTAAAGTATCATTTATGTCAATTTTGATACTATTCATTATTTGTTTTTTTAAATATCCCAACAACATGATAACATCAAATTAAAATATATAATAAATACCTAAAATATCTATTTTATCTTGAAAGTTTGTATTTTAAAATTACAATCTCCAATTTCATTTATTATAATATTTTTAATATCAATTACTTGATTCATCCATTATTTAAATAATTACTACATAATAAATATGTATCCATTTAAATTAAATATATTATAAATTAAAATTATAAAGATATTATCATTATGTAGATATACATTATATATTTCAAATGAATATTTATAGTTTAATTTATCTTTTTATAACCAAATATTATAAATGGTATATTTATTAAAAATATTAGTATGACAATTTTAACTTATCATTAAATATTATATAATAAATGTAATACTCTAACCAAAGTGGCATAAAGTGGTTATAATTTTATCCTGATGATCATTTTGGTTGATACCCACATACAAAATTAAATTAGGTCAAATTGTAGTGTAATTGTGTAATATTGTAATATTATTTTTACTATTAATTACCTGATTTACACTTTTCCATGGTAAATAAAATGTTTTTAATGATTCTATTCATAACAGACAACAAATTAGTTGATCCTATTAGAGCCTTAATATCATACTATTTAAAACAGTGTATATCCATGTTTCTAAATTCAATTCATAGAAGTCAACAAATTAAATTTAATGAAAATTCTATAAATGTGTTGAAAAAGCGGGGTTTAAAGAAATGTTCACAAGTTCAATAATTTTTTATATATAATATTAAACTGAAGTTTATTTAAATGACCTAGATTGTATTTAATGAGAAAAAAATCATTTAGTTATATTCTAAAATCCATAAAAATTATTTAACACTATAAGTTTTTTTGATGAAAAATGTTTTTTTTGAACATAAATTTAGAACTTTTCACTATTACTCAGAAACATTAAACTGATTCGAAAATTCAAAAATATTTAACCAAAGTAATTTTTTATATGATAAATTAAATTATGAATTTTATTTAGTCAAATAATATTTATGAATGTGTTGAAAATACAAATTAAAATAGATTCTTCATGAAAAGGTTATAAAACTCCCATTAGAAAAATATTTTCTTGTAACTCATAAAATTGGGTTCATTATTATCTTATATAAATAAAATAATTTGTCCGAATGAAATGAAAATTAATTAAATATATAATTTAAAATTTTATTATTTTATTAATACTATTCTTTCTCTTTGATGTAACAGCAAGGTTATAATAGTCATGTAACAAATGTTATTTATTTTTATATTATAGTTCGTTTAAAGATTTTTCTATGTGAAACGTATGATATAAAAGATATTAAATTCAAAAATAGACATAAGATAAAATATTAGGATGTTACATTAATTATAATTCAATTTTCATGATTTAATTAAAAAAAATCATTGTAAAAAGAACCAAAAATGATAAAAACATGTTGGTATTTGGGAAATCAAAAAATACCTATTACTAGACCTATGATTTTTATCATATGTGGATAGGTGGTGGATGTGAGTTTTATTCTAAGAATAACTTTAGAAAACAAATTATTCAACAAAATGGTTATTTTAAATATTTATTATTGTATAAAATTAAAAAAAATATTCTTGAGGGTGAAAATATCATTAATTATTCTTTATTTGATCATAACCATTACATTGAGTTTTGTGGAAGTGGAAATGGATACATTTAATTAGACAATGTCCTTACACAAAAAAATTTGATATCATGAACATTAATTTAGATATTATCCTCCTTTATGGGCTTTATTTATTAATTCCTACCAACTACATTCCTCAGAGTCCATAGAACCATTAATTGAAGTTATAAGGCCCCATCCTTAAACCATTCATAATCTTGAGTTATCACAAGATTACACATTGAGGATCTTTTCGGGTTTAGAGTTTTAGAGAATTAGATCTTAAAACATGCATTACAACCCACATTTAAACAATGTGGTTACAATAAAAGATAGTATTCTTTTTCCCATCAACGGAAACATATTGAAAATAAAACATGGATTCTTTCTTGACACTTCCTTGACACTATCATCTTATCATGTACCTTTCCCGTGACCTGTGAAAAATATTTCAAAAAAACTTGGGATGAGCATAAAAAGCTCAGTAAGGGATATAAAAATATGGAAAGGAAACATGGGTACATATATATAAGAATGAAATCATACTTTACCCATAAAACATATGCACTTTAACATACCTCATCAAATCATGAATAAATCATAGAAATCATAAGACAAAAAGGTAACTTGAGGCATTCATAACATTCTTACGTAGGGAGTAACCCTCTTGGTTACGTATGGCATACCCATCATAGTATATTCCTTAAATCTCTTCGGAGAAACCTTAATGTTTCACTCCTTTGCATTACCCAATGCATTGGAGAGCTATATCGGGCTCACCCGCCCTTAGTTTATCACGAAACCACCCGTCTTCATTATAATGCCCAAGAACCTCAACATAATCGTATCACATAAAACATGCATAAAGGAAACATAACATTTCCACCTTTCAATCACAAGATATCAATACAACACATTGATATAAAAACATTATGAAAAACATTTTCAATACCAAAATAAAAGAAAATTAAAACATGGTATTTATTTTTCTTTTAAAAAGAAGGTATGGCTTGTAGAGGAAGCCGAAACTCAAATAACGGTCACGGCGGCGGAGAAGTCGTTTTCGCCGCATACGTATGACAAAAACATTCCCTTTTGTCGTTTAGTAATATGCTTCATATAAAAATGATTCCTTTTGGATAAACTTAAATGTCAAAGGGGTTTATACACCGTATAAAAGAAGGTTGTGTATAAAACAAAATATGCCTCAATGAGAGGAGATTGAGACGAAGTCCCATACCTCGTATCCGACATGACCCGACCGTTCTTTAATCTCATGAATAATAAACTTGAGTTAATATCTACTTTCTTAAGAACCTTTCACAAGTTCATTATTCCTTTTATACCATGTTATGAACATCATGTAATCATTTAAGTTAATAATGTTTATTTTGTCAGTATTTGGTTCTTAAGTCAAAAATAGACTTCTTACACTTACATGTTGTTAATTTGGTCAAAGGTTCGTTATATATAGAATGATATTAATGATTAGGATAACATATATATCATATATATTCATCATATACATGTATTTATAATATTACATCACATTTAGAGGTAAGAAATGAAATGCACCGTTCATGGAGACGGTAAGCCGTACGTACGCATGAACGCTACTTCCATTTCTATTTCGTATTTTCTGGAATGGAATCATAATGATATAAGAGTATATTATAATTCCAGTATAATAACATATATAATATCATTAACTTTATCCTTTACACATCCCACATATGGTATTAACGAATCAAATCACTTTCAGGGGGCGGTAGTCCGCACTTCCTAAAATGAAGATATCATGTTTAACCATAATGGAAACAATAAGGGTATTCCATAAATGAAAAATACAGAAGCTTAAGGAAAGAATAAAAATATTATATGTCATATATAAAAATATTGACATCATAATGTCCACCTTTGAAGGAGTTAAATGAGTATTGAACAATCAACGTTTCGGGAGGCAGAATTTCGCCATCCACGGAAACCGTATGTTCTTTAAAAATTTGATGTAGTTGTGTGAGAGTGTAGCTCAAATAAATCTTTTAACAATATCCTAGTATATTGAATATACTGTTGTTGTTACAAAAGAAGTAAATAAAAAGATTTTAGGGGGTTGGAGAAGAAAAATAAAACAAATGAACATGAGAGAATGAATTACCTTTAAATGTGTAACGCCTTTTGATTTGAGCCTAAAGGCTTCCTTTGAAAGGATTATGCCCAAAGGGAATCCTCTAGGATGAGTATAGGGATGTGTAGAGAGTAAATGGGCAGGGGATGGCCGAGCCAAAGGCTTGAGGAGTGTGTGAAATGAGGTAGAGGTGGGGGCCTTTTATAAGAGGAGAGGAGGGGTACTCTTGGAAAGTAAAGATAAGTTACTTTATTTTAAAAAGCTTTTAGGATTCAAAAGGTCCCACATTGATATAATTCGAGGATATGGTGATAAGGGTAAGAAATACACTCATCCAATAGATTTTGGACATGTTTAGGTCTTAGATATTACATTATCTTTCCATTTTATTTAAATCGTTAAATAATGAGGTCATTGTTGCATCATCATGATGTCATAAATAATTTAATTTATTTAATGTCTAAAAATTATAAAAAAAATACTATGATGTAGGAAATCTTTTTATCTTTCCAATGACTATTTATAATAAAAAATATGATCTTTATAACCCCATATAAAAATTGTTTTTGTAAAACATATTATGTTTGTGTCATTTTTACTTTTACATTAAATAAAAAGTTATTTATGTCATTTCCCAAAAAAAAGTGGCTCCATGGGGTCCCCAAGTTGACCCATGTATTTTCTTGGTCGGCCATGACACAGCCAATGAGGGTAGGACATGTGTCAAGCTCATCTCATTTTATTAAAGCATTATTTTTACCTTAAACTACACTAATTACCACTAATCGCGATTAAAAACATAATAAGTTACTATTCACCAAAAAAAATTATTTTAATCTCATTAAACCACATTTTACTTCTTAATGACAACCATGTATGTTGGATTTTTGAAATTCAAAACACAATGATGGCAAAATTTCATTTAAACGGGAAATCAGTTTTTATAAGAACCACTTAGTGGTTTCACTATTCATCAAAAATTGATGTTTTTCAGAAAATTACCAAAAAATCACCCTAAGCTATATTTGATATTCCGAATTCAAAAATGAAGTCTATTTTACAAAATTCAATACATATAAGTCACATTAATTAATTTAATAATTAATTCCCGATGTCATGACAAAAAGCGTGTTTTTATGAAACACTAAGTATCAAAAGATTGACACTAGTTTAAGTCCAATTTCAAAGCGAAATTGATTCCAACGACCACTATTGGATTTTATGGTAAAAATATTTTCTAATTTCACTTTAAAACCAATTCAAAATATAATCTAATCATATAAATAAATTATATTAAAAAGAGGTTTTGAATTAAAATAAAACATTTTTCACTATTCATTTAAAAAATGAACTTTATCAAAAAAATACCAAAAATTCACACAAAGTAAACTTTGATATCCCGATCATAAAGAATACGTTTATTTTGACAAACTTGGCTTATAAAATTTTCAAAAGATATATTTAAAAATGGTTTTCCATTAAAAGGCAGTAAAACAATCTTTTAAAAATATTAGTGTATTCCATGCTTAAAATTGGATTTATTTTCATTTTAAGCCTCTAAAACACTATCTAATTCATTAATAGGCATAGATAAACATATCTATTATTCATTACTTACTTGGGATGTTACATCCTTCCCCCATTTAGAATGTTACGTCCCTGTAATTTATTTACTTATCAAATAAATGGGGGTACTTATCCCTCATTGCATTTTCAGATTCACATGTTGCCTCTTCAATCATGTGTTTTTTCCACAAAACCTTTACCTGGTGAATCACCTTATTCCGCAACACTTGCTCCCTGTGGTCAAGAATCTGGACAGGTTGTTCCCCATAAGATAGGTTCTCTTCCAGCTGAACTACCTCTAGACTCAAAACATGAGATGGATCTGGCATATACTTTCTCAACATCGAAACGTCAAAAACATTGTGTACCTGAGATAAACTCGGAGGTAAAGCCACCCAGTATGCAACTGATCCAACTCTCTCCAGAATTTCATATGGTCCAATAAACCTTGGACTCAGCTTTCCTTTCTTACCAAATCTCATCACACTTTTCCAAGGAGAAACCTTTAGAAAAACATGATCACCTACCTCGAAAGATAGATCCTTCCTCCGGTTATCCGCATAACTCTTCTGCCTGCTCTGAGCTGTTCTCATGTGATTCTGAATCAGCTGAACTTTTTCTGCCATCTCTTCTACCAATTCTGGTCCCATCAACTTCCTTTCACCCACTTCATCCCAGAGAGCTGGAGTTCGACACCGCTTCCCATATAACGCCTCAAATGGTGCCGTCTGTATACTAGAATGAAAACCGTTATTATATGAAAATTCGACCAAGGAAACATGTTGGTCCCAACTTCCCTGATAATCCATAGAGCAAGAACGTAGCATATCCTCCAAGGTCTGAATTGTTCGTTCTGACTGCCCAGCTGATTGAGGATGAAAAGTTGTACTAAAATTTAATTCAGTAACCAAAGACTTCTGAAGGCCTTTCCAAAAGTTAGAAGTGAACCTGGGATCACGGTCAGATACAATGGAGAGAGGAACTCCATGTAACCTGACTACCTCTTTAAGATAAAAACGGGAAAGTTGATCCAGGGAAAAAGTATCTCGTATAGAAAGGAAATGAGCAGATTTGGTCAAGCAATCAACAATAACCCAGATTGCATTATTACCTCGAGATGTCTTTGGTAATCCCACAACAAAGTCCGTGGATATATTCTCCCATTTCCACTCTGGCACTGGTAGAGGCTGAAGCATCCCTTTCGGTAACTGTTCCTCTGCTTTAACCTGTTGACAAGTGAAACACTTCACAGTAAAATCAGCAATATCTATTTTCATTCCATCCCACCAGTAATACTCCCGCATATCTCTGTACATCTTAGTACTTCCAGGATGAACTGAAAACGGAGAACTATGAGCTTCACATAACAACTCTCTCTTCAACTGTGAATCACAAGGCACACACAATCTCTTCCCAAATCTCAAAACACAATCATTATCAAAGTTGAATTCATGAAACTTACCTTTCTGAACCAGCTCTACCTTTTTCTACAACTCACTGTCTTGCTTATGTGCTTGCTTGATTCTGTCTGAGAGAAATGATTTCACTGATAACTGAAACAAAATAGACGAACTTCCTGCAACAACAACTTCTATTCCAATGTTCATCAAATCCATAACCAAAGGATCACGTTCTAAATGCAACATTTCTAATGAAGAATTAATTTTTCGACTCAAAGCATCAGCCACTTTATTTGAATTTCCCGGATGGTAGTGAATCGTACAATCATAATCCTTGATTAATTCTAGCCATCTCCTTTGTCTCATGTTCAATTCTTTCTGAGTGAATATATACTTTAAACTTTTGTGATCGGTATATATTTCACACTTTACTCCATACAAATGATGCCTCCAAATTTTCAAAGCAAAAAAAAACAGCTAATTCCAAATCATATGTAGGGTAATTTACCTCATTAGTTTTCAACTATCGTGAAGCAGAAGCAATTACCTGATCATTCTGCATTAGGACGCAACCAAGTCCTTTCAATGAATCATCACTGTATATAACAAACTCAACATTCCTGGAAGGTAGTGCCAAAACTAGAGCATTCACCAATCTTCTTTTCAATTCCTGAAAACAATCATCACATTCTTTTGTCCAGATAAACTTAACACCCTTACGAGTTAGCTTAGTCATTGGACTAGATAAACGTGAAAAATTTCTAACAAACCTTCGGTAATAGCCTGCAAAACCAAGGAAGCTACGAATCTCGGTTACATTTGTGGGTCTTGGCCATTCTTCCACAACTTTTGTTTTTGCAGGATCAATAGTTATACCATCTTTATAAACAATGTGACCAAGGAAAGAAATTTGTTGCAACCAAAACTCACACTTGCTGAATTTTCCATACAGTTTATTTTCTTTTAAGGTTTGCATGATAACACTTAAATGTCGTTCATGCTCCTCTTTACTTTTAGAAAACACCAAAATATCATCAATAAAAACCACCACAAACTTATCCAAGAACTCTTGGAAGATTATATTCATTAAGACCATGAATACAGAAGGTGCATTGGTTATCCCAAAAAGCATAACTACAAATTCATAATGGACATATGTAGTACGAAAAGCAGTCTTCAGAATGTCTCCTTCTTTTACTTTCAACTAATGGTACCCCGACCTCAAGTCAATCTTCGAAAAATACTGAGCTCCCTGGAGCTGATCAAACAAATCATCGATATGAGGCAAAGGATATTTGTTCTTAACAGTAATATTATTCAAAGCTCTATAATCTATGCAAAGTCTCATTGAACCGTCTTTCTTTCTAACAAATAAAACAGGAGGACCCCATGGTGATGTGCTAGGTCGGATGAAACCATTCTCTAATAAATCTTGCAATTGCTCCTTCAACTCTAAAAGTTCAATTTGAGCCATTCGTTAAGGGGGTTTTGAAATTGGCTTAGCATCAGGAACTAAGTCAAAATTAAATTCAACTTCCCGATCTGGTATTATTCCAGGCAACTCATTAGGAAAAACATCAGGATACTCATTTACCACTGTCACATCATTAATCTGAACAGTTCCCTTGTTTTCAACAATGTGTGCATGGTAACATTCATTTCCATCTTTTACATGTTTCTCGGCCTCTTGATACATTATCAACAGTAAGGGTTCATTCTTGTACACAAACTGAAAGTCTTTCTGAAAAGAAACTTCTTTAGCTCTACAATCAATCTTAGCATGGTAAATTGAGAGCCAATCCATACCCAGGATAACATCAAACTCTACTAGCGGTAAAACAATAAGGTTTGAAAGTAGATTCTTTCCACAGATAAGGATAGGAAGATTCTTATAAATCCTTTTTTCCTCAACATTTCCCCCAGGTGTTTTTACCACAAGTTAAGGAGTCATTTCTTGAGATGGTATTCCCATTTTACTAGAAAAGTTTTCAGATATGAATGAATGTGTAGACCCCGAATCAAATAACACACTGGCATAATCTGAAAAAACAAACAATGTACCTGATACAACTTCATTTGATGGCCCGACATCTGCTGAAGTAGTTGCAAAGGATTTCACTACCCCTTTCTGCTTGTAGTCTAACTACTTCCCATCAATCAAGCTCTTTGTTGGACACTCATTTGCATAGTGACCCATCTCATTGCACTTAAAACAATTCACTAACTGTAAATCAAATTTGGTCTTACCATCACCCTGATCTTTTCTAGTGCAATAACGAGCCTTAAGTCCCATCTTACCACATCGGTAGCACTTTCCAAAATTCAGAAGACATTCCCCAGCATGCCTTTTACCACAATTATCACAAACTGGAATCTTAGTTTTCTTACCATCAGACTTTTTTGAAGAATTCTTTCCTTTCTCCTGCCACCTCGGTCTCTTCTTTTGCTGGTTGTTGTAGAACACTTGATCATCGGAAAACTCCATTTATACCCTCTCAGCACATCGAACAAACTTTTCATAACTTTTGAACTCACGAGAAGCTAAATCCCATCGATATTTTGGCTTTAATCCTGAATAAAAACAATTGATTTTACTATCAAGGTCTCGGATAAAATTTGGAGCATACCTTGCCAATCGAATGAACCTTTCTTCATAGGCAGCCACTGAGTCTTCCTCTTGCCTCCATTCCAGGAATTGTTTTTTCATCCTAAGTCGAACAGCCTTAGGAAAATACTTCTCAAGAAAAATACCTTTGAATTCATCCCAGTCGAGAGCATCAATCTCATCAGCGTCCCTGATGTTTTTAACCATCGACCACCACTGATCTACTTCACCCTCCAAACGGTAAATAGCAAGACTAACCTTTTGATTTTCTGAACACCCCATGACATCGAAAATCTTCTCTAGTACTTTAATCCACCCTTCAGCTAACACAGGGTCAGATGATCCTCTAAATGATGGGGGATGTTGCCTCCTGAAATGTTCCACCGCTGATATGTTCCTTTGCGGTTGATCTGGATGATCTCGTGAATGGATACCACCACCATTTATCGCTTGAGTCAACTGTGCCATTACTGCAACAAACTATTCAGTTCCAATTCCGACCATCTCAGGATGCTGGTTCAGAAGGTTATTTCCTTCCGAATTCCTTCCTAGCACTGCTTTCCTATTTCCTCTGCGGAAAACCATTCTGAACAAACATGTCTTAGATAAAGAAACATGGTAATCTTTAAATGCTATATTATTTCAATTTGACCATAAAAAAACTTTTGGATAATAATTTCATAGAATTCTAACTCCTAAAGTTATCTAAAACGACTTTGATACCAACTATAAGGCCCCAGCCTTAAACCTTTCATAATATTGAGTTATCACAATATTAGAGGTTGAGGATCTTTTCGGGTTTAGAGTTTTAGAGAATTATATCTTAAAACATGCATTACAACCCACATTTAAACATAGTGGTTACAATAAAAGATAGTATTCTTTTTCCCATCAACGGAAACATATTGAAAATAAAACATGGATTCTTTCTTGACAATTCCTTGATACTATCATCTTATCATGTACCTTTCCCGTGACCTGTGAAAAACATTTCAAAAAAACTTGGGATGATCATAAAAAGCTCAGTAAGGGATATAAAAATATGGAAAGGAAACATGGGTACATATATACATAAGAATGAAATCATACTTTACCCATAAAACATATTCACTTTAACATACCTCATCAAATCCTGAATAAATCATAGAAATCCTAAGACATAAAGGTAACTTGAGGCATTCATAACATTCTTACGTAGGGAGTAACCCTCTTGGTTACGTTTGGAATACCCATCACAGTATATTCCCTAAATCTCTTCAGAGAAACCTTAACGTTTCACTCCTTCGCGTTACCCAATGCATTGGAGAGCTATATCGGGCTCACCCGCCCTTAGTTTATCACGGAACCACCCGTCTTCATAATAATGCCCAAGAACCTCAACATAATCGTATCACATAAAACATGCATAAGGGAAACATAACATTTCCACCTTTCAATCACAAGATATCAATACAACAAATTGATATAAAAACATTATGAAAACCATTTTCAATACCAAAATAAAAGAAAATTAAAACATGCTATTTATTTTTCTTTTAAAAAGAAGGTATGGCTTGTAGAGGAAGCCGAAACTCAAATAACGGTCACGGCGGCGGAGAAGTCGTTGTCGCCGCATACGTACGAAAAAAACATTCCCTTTTGTCGTTTAGTAAAACGCTTCGTATAAAAAAGATTCCTTTTGGATAAACATAAAAGTCAAAGGGGTTTATACACAATATAAAAAAATGTTGTGTATAAAACAAAATATTCCTCAATGAAAGGAGATTAAGACGAAGTCCCATACCTCGTATCCGACTTGACCCGACCGTTCTTTAATCTCCGGAATAATAAACTCGAGTTAATCTCTACTTGATTAAGAACATTTTTCAAGTTCATTATTCCTTTTATACCATGTTATGAACATCATGTAATCATTTAAGTTAATAATGTTCATTTTGTCGGTATTTGGTTCTTAAGTCAGGAATAGACTTCTTACACTTACATGTTGTTAATTTGTTCAAAGGTTCGTTATATCCAGAATGATATTAATGATTTGGATAACATATATATCATATATATTCATCATATAAATGTATTTATAATATTACATCACATTTAGAGGTAAGAAATGAAATGCACCGTTCATGGAGACGGTAAGACGTACGTACACATGAACACTACTTCCATTTCTATTTCGTATTTTCTGGAATGTAATCATAATGATATAAGAGTATATTATAATTCCAGTATAATAACATATATAATATCATTAACTTTATCCTTTACACATCCCACATATGGTATTAACGAATCAAATCACTTTCAGGGGGCGGTCGTCCGCACTTCCTAAAATGAAGATATCATGTTTACCCAAAATGGAAACAATAATGGTATGCCATAAATGAAAAATATAGAAGCTTAAGGAAATAATAAACATATTATATATCATATATAAAAATATTGACATCATAATGGCCACCTTTGAAGGTGTTAAATGAGTATTGAACAATCATCGTTTAGGGAGGTAGAATTTTGCCATCCACGGAAACCGTATGTTCTTTAACCATTTGATGTAGTTGTGTGAGAGTGTAGCTCGAATAAATCTTATAACAACATCCTAGTATATTGATGATACTGGGGTTGTTACAAAAGAAGTAAATAAAAAGAGTTTAGGAGGTTGGAGAAGCAAAATAATACAAATGAACATTAGAGAATGAATTACCTTTAAAAGTGTAACTCCTTTTGATTTGAGCCTAAAGGATTCCTTTGAAAGGATTCTGCCCAAAGGGAATCCTCTAGTATGAGGAGAGAGATGTGGAGAGAGTAAATGGTCAGGTGATGGCCGAGCCAAAGGCTTGAGGAGTGTGTGAAATGAGGTAGAGGTGGGGGCCTTTTATAAGAGGAGAGGAGGGGCACTCTTGGAAAGTAAAGATAAGTTACTTTATTTTAAAAAGCGTTTCGGATTCAAAAGGTCCCACGTTGATATAATTAGAGGATAAGGTAAAACAGGTTCTAAATCCACTCATCCAATAGGTTTTGGACATGTGTAGGTCTTAGATATTACATTATCTTTCAATTTTATTTAAATCGTTAAATAATGAGGTCATCGCTGCATCATCATGATGTCATAAATAATTTAATTTATTTAATGTCTAAAAATTATAAAAAAATTACTTTGATGTAGGAAATCGTTTTAGCTTTCCAATGACTATTTCTAATTTAAAATCTGATCTTTATAACCCCATGTAAAAATTGTTTTTGTAAAACATATTATATTTGTGTCATTTTTACTTTTACATTAAATAAAAACTTATTTATGTCATTTCCCAACCAAAGTGGCTCCATGGGGTCCCCAAGTTGACCCATGGATTTTCTTGGTCGTCCATGACACAACCAATGAGGGTAGGACATGTGTAAAGATCATCTCATTTTATTAAAGCATTATTTTTACCTTAAACTACATTAATTACCACTAATCGCGATTAAAAACTTAATATGTTACTATTCACCAAAAAATTATTTTAATCTCATTGAACCACATTTTACTTTTTAATGAAAACCATGTATGTCGGATTTTTTAAATTCAAAACACAATGATGGAAAAATTTCATTTAAACAGAAAATCAGTTTTTATAAGTACCACTTAGTGGTTTCACTATTCATCAAAAATTGATGTTTTTCAGAAAATTACCAAAAATTCACCCTAAGCTATATTTGATATTCCGAATTCAAAAATGAAGTCTATTGTACAAAATTCAAAACATATAAGTCACATTAATTAATTTAATAAATAATTCCCGCTGCATTGACAAAAAGCGTGTTTTTAAGAAACAATAAGTATCAAAAGATTGACACTAGTTTAAGTCCAATTTCAAAGTGAAATTGATTCCAACGACCACTATTGGATTTTATGGTAAATTGTTTTTCTAATTTCACTTTAAAACCAATTCAAAAGATAATTCAATCATATAAATAAATTAGATTAAAAAGAGGTTTTGAATTAAAATACAACATTTTTCACTATTCATTAAAAAATGAACTTTATCGAAAAAATACCAAAAATTCACCCAAAGTAAATTTTGATTTCCCGATCATAAAGAATACGTTTATTTTGACAAACGTGGCTTATAAAATTTTCAAAAGATAGATTTAAAAATGGTTTTCCATTAAAAGGCATTAAAACAATCTTTTAAAAATATTAGTGTATTCCATGCTTAAAATTGGATTTATTTTCATTTTAAGCCTCTAAAACACTATCTAATTCATTAATAGGCATAGACAAAAATATCTATTATTCATTACTTACTTGGGATGTTACAGAATTCCTCATGATATCTTGTGTTTTTATCATTTAAATGGGGAAAATATAGTTTATATAAAATACTATGGATAATGGGGAATGTATTAATGATGTTATAAACAAAATTATTGATTATATATCAAGTGTCATGGGTGAAATGTTTCAATATATAGGTAGGTCATGATTTGGCATTTTAATAATAATGAATTAAGGTGTTTTAATGTATGAAAGAATAAGTTTCATCATTCTAAAAAGGGAAAATGTAAAATACTTGGATCGGTTGTTTTGTTGAAAAATGTGAAATTTAATTGATATTATATGTTGAATTTTTTAACATTGATACTAATATAATTTAATTACATTGAAATTGTAATATTGGAAACTTTAATTCTCATTGAAATTTAATGTGGAGATTTTATGATTTAAAAAATCATGGTTTAAGTGTGGTGGAATTGATATAGCTAATACTTTAGTAAATTTTTATATGATCTTAAATGATTTAATTTCTTTAAATCTATCAATTTTATATTATTAACACAAATTTCTGATTTATGGGTTGTTTTGGGCTAAATGTAAAAATTGCATAAATACGGAATTTTGAAAATTTTTAATCGATTTTGTAATTTGAGCATAAATATTAAAATACTTATCCAAATTAAGTGATTTATTTATAGGATTCCATGATTTGTGGTATTAAACAAATTAGTATAAACATGGTATTATATGAACATCCAAATTCTAAAAAGAATCAATCAATTTGATAATTTGTTCTAGTTGAATGAGTGGAGCCCACATCCATAAATGTAGAATAACTCGATAAAAATTGCTCAATTATATATAATTATAGATATAATTGAAATATAATTTAATGTCACATCCTACTATTGAATTTCATGGATATATTTAATCATCAATGTTTCTATAGGATTCTCAATATTGGAAGAAGGTTATGGAAACATTATTCGAGAATATATTTTTTGAATTTATTGGTCATGTATTTTACTACACAAGAAGGATGATGTTGAATTTTTGGGGTCAAATGATCAAGATTTTATGGAATCAATTTTCATAATACCACTATTACATATTCATCCATTATTATTTTCAACCATGCACAATCATTTGGATTAATTATTTTTAGGATAACATTTCACTCATTTTATTATAAAAATGTATCACCTCTACTTATAAAAATTAATGAAACTATTTGTTTCCATTTTATTTTTTTTCTATTTCCCACTAAATTTAATTGTATTATAAATTTTTAATATATATTTCTCTTCTTCTTCATATCATTCTCTTTTTAATTCTTTTGTGTTTCGACTATATGGTTCTGAACTGTAATCTATTACACTTGTGATCATGAGTAACTATCTCATGGATGTTAAAATGGGATAAATAAGGTGTTAAACCAAAGTCATTGTAAAATCATGTTTATTTTTTTAATATTTTTAATAATAGGTCAAATTGGGACTTATTGGTTAAGGATCATTTGTGTCTCACTTTCCACAATAGGATAAACATTTCTTATATTATATTTTCCCAAAACTGTGGAGGTGGATGTATGGTCTTTCACTGATCATTGAGTGAACTATATATTCAAAACAATAAGAAGATGAGTATATTCATGCATACAATGTAGAACATTGATTATGTAAATTTGAAATTAATAATGAGATGATGAATGTTCACTCTTGGTGTTCTCTTAGGATGATATCCTTTCTATTTAACATCATTTTGTCAACATACATTTTATTTTCATTTCATAGAATCATATATATATACATATATATATATATGACATAATCCTACCCCCCTCTATTATATTGTTTAGTTTTATAAAATTTAAAATATAAATAGTTTCATTATAAATTTAGTTTCACTGGATATTCCATGATGACATAGTCCCTTTTCGTGAACTATATTTTATGTTTTGGTAAATAAAATATTGACTATGGATTAAAAAAAATACTCATGAATAAATACCCATGCATTAATTTATAACCCATGAAGAATTATAACCCCCCATTATCAATTTATCTATCCAAGTTAGGTGTCTTTTAGACAATAATCTTGTGAGTATTCATGTAAAAATAATATTAGATAAGGTTTTACATTTCCTTGGGTCTTGTAATTTGGGAAATTTATGGATAGATAGGGGTTAGAGTAGTCAGGTCTTTAGTTTTTGGTTTTGAGTGGGGTGTCTATCAAAATCACCCATAATAGTCGTTGGGTCCCTGTAACATCCCAGGTAATTAAAGAATAAAGAATTTTCATATTTATTAATATTTACGAATTAAATATAAATTTTAATTAAATGGGGTTTCTACGTTCGATAGCATACTCGATACGCAACGATGAGTTTCTTTGAAAACTTACGTTGCACATAAGTAATAAAAGAATATTATTTTAAATGTTAGTTAACAAGTAGCCGTTGTACTGGCGGGAATGGATAGAAATAACTAAAATATGATTATATATGTTTTTAAATGTTTTTACATTTACCCAATTAATGATAAAGGCTTAAAATACGGAAAGAGTTCAATTTTAGGCCTTTATACCCTAATTTTCACTAAGGGTTCACTTATCACCTTTTGACGGCGAACCGTCATTAAATATAGTTTTGATCAATCTTATAAATTCTATTGGACCAAAAATAAATCTTCTTTAGAATCGGGACATCAAAATTTACCTTGTGTAAATTTTTGGTAACTTTCCGATAAAGTTCATTTTTTTAATGAATAGTGTAAAATGTTGTATTTTAATTCAAAACCTATATTTAATCTAATTTATTTATATGATTATATTATCTTTTGAATTTGTTTTAAAGTTAAATTAGAAAATATTTTTACCATTAAATCCAATAGTGGTCTTTGGAATTAATTTCACTTTGAAATCGGACTTAAACTAGTGTCAATCTTTTGATACTTATTGTTTTATAAAAACACGCTATTTTCTCTAACAGCGGGAATTAATTATTAAATTAATTAATGTGACTTATATATTTTGAATTTTTTAAAATAGACTTCATTTTTGAATTCGTAATATCAAATATAGCTTAGGGTGAATTTTTGTTAATTTTCTGAAAAACTTCAATTTTTGATGAATAGTGAAACCACTAAGTGGTACTTATAAAAACTGATTTTTCCGTTTAAATGAAATTTTTCCATCTTTCTGTTCTGATTTTCAAAAATCCGGCATACATGGTTGTAATTAAGAAGTAAAATGTGGTTCAATGAGAATAAAATAATTTTTTGGTGAATAGTAACTTATTAAGTTTTTAATCACGATTAGTGGTAATTAGTGTAGTTTAAGGTAAAAATAATATTTTAATAATATGAGATGACCTAGAAACATGTCCTACCCTCATTGGATGTGTCATGTCCGACCAAGAGAAGCCATGGGTAAACTTGGGGACCCCATGGAGCCACTTTGGTTGGAAAATGACATAAATACCATTTATTTAATGTTAATGTAAAAAATGGCACAAACATGATATGTTTTACTAAAAAAAATTTTAAATGGGGTTATACAAGTCAGATTTTTGATTATAAATAGTCATTGGAAAGATAAAAATATTTCCTACATCATAGTAGATTTTTTATAATTTTTAGACCTTAAATAAATTAAATTATTTATGACATAATAATGTTGCAGCGTTGACATCATTATTTGATGATTTAAATAAAATGGAATGATAATGTAAAATCTATGAACTACACATGTCCAAAACTTATTGGATGGGTGTATTTCGAACCCTTATCACCTTATACACGAATTATATCAATTTGGGACATTTTAAAATTGATACACATTTTCAAATAAAGTAATATTTCTTTACTTTCCAAAAGTGCCTCTCCTCTCCTCTTATAAAAGGCCCCCACCTCTACCTCATTTCACACACTCCTCAAGACTTTGGATTGGCCATAACCTGCCCATTTACTCTCTCCACATCCCTCTCCTCATCCTAGAGGATTCTCTTTGGGCAGAATCCTTTCAAAGGAAGCCTTTATACTCAAATCAAAAGGAGTTACACATTTAAAGGTAATTCATTCTCTCTTGTTGATTTGTTTTATTCTGCTTCCCAAACCCCCTAAAATCTTTTTATTTACTTCTTTTGTAACAAAACCAGTATCATAAATATACTAGGATGTGGTTATAAGATTTATTCGAGCTACACCCTCACACAACTACATCAAATGGTAAAAGAACATACGGTTTCCGTGGATGGCGAAATTCTACCTCCCGAAACGATGATTGTTCAATACTCATTTAACATCTTCAAAGGTGGCCATTATGATGACACTATTTTTATATATGATATGTAATATTTTTATTTTTTCCTTAAGCTTATGTATTTTTCATTTATGGCATACCATTATTGTTTCCATTATGGGTAAACATGATATCTTCATTTTAGGAAGTGCGGACTACCGCCCCCTGAAAGTGATTTGATTCGTTAATACCATATGTGGGATGTGTAAAGGATAAAGTTAATGATATTATATATGTTATTATACTGGAATTATAATATACTCATATATGATTATTATTCCATTCTATAAAATACGAAATAGAAATGAAAGTAGCGTTCATGCGTACGTACGGCTTACCGTCTCCATGAACGGTGCATTCCATTTCTTACCTCTAAATGATTATGTAATATTTATAAATACATGTATATGATGGATATATATGATATATATGATATCCAAATCAGGAATGTCATTGTGGATATAAAGAACCTTTGAGCACACGAACAACATGTAATTGTAAGAAGTCCACTTTCAACTTAAGAACCAAATATTGACAAAACAATCATTATTAACTTAAATGGTTACATAATGTTTATAACATGGCAATAAGTGATATAAAAGGAATAATGAACTTTAAAAAGGTTCTTAATCAAGTATAAATTAACTCAAGTTTATTATTCAGGACGTTAAAGAACGACCGAGTCAAGTCGGACCTGAGGTAAGGGACTTCGTCTCAATCTCATTTCATTGAGGCATATTTCGTTTTATACACAACTTTCTTTTATACGGTGTATAAAACCCTTTGACTTTTACTTTTATACAAAAGGAATATTTTTCTACGAAGTGTTTTACTAAACGACAAGAAGGAATTTTTTTTAACGTACGCGGTGACAATGACCTTTTCTGCCGCCGCGAGTATTATTTGGTCTTTGGCTTACTCAACAAGCCGTAATGTTTTTAAAATAAAATAAATACCATATACTCTTTTATGTATTTGGGTATTGAAAATGGTTTTGATAAAGGATTCTATTATGATATATTGTGATTGAAATTTGGAAATGTTATCATTCCTTTATATTAGTTTTATGTTTTATGATTTTATATTGGTACTTGGACATTTGACAGGTGGTTACGTGATAAACCATATGATGGGTGGTACCGTGAATACTAGGACGGGTGGTTACGTTATAACCTCCAATGCATTGGGTATGGAAGTCGGATGTATGGCTATTCCATTAAGTATGTATGGAAATTGGCCGTATGGCTATTCCATTTAAGTGATATGTGTGGAAGTCGACCATATGGTTATTCCATTTAAGTATGTTTATGTCCCAAGTTACCTTTATATTTGTTATGTGTTCTTTGTATGGGGTTTATGGTAATCCCTTGGTTACAAAAAGTTAAGTAATGATACTTTATTCAGTGAAGAGTTTTTACTACTTCATGAAGGTGAAGGTATTACTTTGATAGAGTATACATGGTTTAATTGATGTTTGAAAAACTAACAGTTTTCATTCTTTGTGTATCCCTTACTGAGCTTTTTATGCTCACCCCAAGTTTTTTTGAAATGTTTTTCACAGGACTTAATGTGGAATAAGGTCAAGGATGGGATCAAGGGAATGTCATGATATATAAAACATGTAACTAGACATGTTTCTTATAAGAGTTTTTTTTATTATGGAAACTTAGTAGAAGTGACTACTTTGTAATCTTTTGAGATGTAATAGTTATGTTCTAATTCTCTAAAACTCTAAACCTGAAAAGATCCTCAACGTGAATTATTCTTTTAATTAAATATTAAGTAAGGTTTAAGGTCGTGGCCTTATAGTTGGTATCAGAGGTCAGTTTAGATAACTTTAGGAGTTAGAAAAGTGTTTAACTATAATATGATTGAAATGATATAGCATTTACGGATGACCATGTTGCTTCGCCTAAGATATTTCTGTGTTCAGAATGGTTTTCCACAGAGGAAACAAAGAAACTATGTTGGGACGACATCGGGAGGAAGACAACCTTCCAAATCAGCAACCTGAGATGGTCGGAATCGGAACTGAACAGTTTGTTGCAGTGATGGCACAGTTGACTCAGGCTATAAATGGTGGTGGTATCCATGCACGAGATCATCCAGATCAACCGCAGAGGAACATGTCAGTGGTGGAACATTTCATGAGGCAACATCCCCCATCATTCATAGGATCAGCTGACCCTGTGCAAGCTGAAGGGTGGATTAAAGCATTGGACAAGATTTTTGATGTCATGGGGTGTTCAGAACATCAAAAGGTTAGACTTTCTATTTACCGTCTTGAAGGTGAAGCTGATCAGTGGTGGTCGATGGTGAAAAATATCAGGGATAGTGACGAAATTGAGGATCTTCACTGGGACGAATTCAAAGGTATGTTTCTTGTGAAATATTTTCCTAAGGTGGTTCGTCTTAGGATAGAAAAACAGTTCCTAGAATTGAGTCAGGAGGATGATTCAGTGGCTTCTTATGAAGCAAAGTTCACTCGATTGGCAAGGTATGCTCCAAACTTCATACGAGATCTTGATAGTAAAATAAACTATTTTTACACAGGGTTAAAGCCAAAGTATCGAAGGGCTTTAGTTTCTCGTGAGATCAAAAGTTATGAAAAACTTGTTCGACGTGCGGAGAAGGTGGAAATGGATTTTTCCGATGATCAAGTGTTATATAACAACCAACAGAAGAAGAGACAGAGGTGGCAGGAGAAAGGTAAGAATTCTTCAAAAAATCTTGATGGTAAGAAAACTAAGTTTCTAGTTTATGATAAATGTGGAAAAAGGCATGCTGGGGAATGTCTTCTAAATTCTGGAAAGTGCTACCGATGTGGTAAGATGGGACATAAGGCTCGTGATTGCACTGAAAAGGATCAAGGTGAAGGTAACACCAAATTTGATTTACAGTTAGTGAAATGTTATAAGTGCAATGAGATGGGATAACTGTTGATCCTGTAAAAACAAAAGTTTTGGAAGAATGGCCAAGACACACAAATGTAACCTAGATTCATAGCTTCCTTGGTTTGGCCGGCTATTACTGAAGGTTTGTTAGAAATTTTTCACGGTTATCTAGTCCAATGTCTAAGCTAACTCGGAAGGGTGATAAGTTTATCTGGACAAAAAAATGTGATGATTGTTTTCAGGAGTTGAAGAGAAGATTGGTCAATGCTCCAGTTTTGGAACTTCCTTCCAGGAATGGTGAGTTTGTTATATACAGTGATTCTTCGTTGAAGGGACTTGGTTGTGTCCTTATGAAGAATGATCAGGTAATTGCTTATGCTTCACGACAGTTGAAAACTCATGAGGTAAATTACCCTACACATGATTTGAAATTAGCTGCTATTGTCTTTGCTTTAAAAATTTGGAGGCATCATTTGTATGGAGTAAAGTGTGAAATATATACTGATCACAATAGTTTAAAGTATATATTCACTCAGAAACAATTGAACATGAGACAGAGGAGATGGCTGGAATTAATCAAGGATTATGATTTCACAATTCATTACCATCCGGGAAAAACAAATAAAGTGGCTGATTTTTTGAGTCCAAAAAGTAATGCTTCATTAGTAATGTTGCGTTTGGAATGTGATTCTTTGGTTAAAGATTTGATGAACATTGGCATAGAATTTATTGGTACAGGATGTTCTTCTTTTTTGTTTCAGGTATCAGTGAAATCTTCTCTATCAGACAGAATCAAGCAAGCATAGAAGCGAGACAGTGAGTTGACGAAAAAGGTAGAGATGGTTCAGAAAGGTAAGTTGCCTGAATTCAACATTGATAATGATAGTATTTTGAGGTTTGGGAAGAGGTTATGTGTGACTTGTGATTCATAGATGAAGAATGATTTGTTATGTGAGGTTCATAGTTCCCCGTTTTCAGTTCATCCTGGCAGTACTAAGATGTACAGAGATCTGCGGGAGAATTACTGGTGGGATGGAATGAAAAGAGATATTTCTGATTTTACTGTGAAGTGTCTGACTTGTAAGTAGGTTAAAGTAGAGCGGCAGTTACCGAAAGGTATTCTTTAGCCTTTACCAGTGCCAGAGTGGAAATGGGAAAACATATCCATGGACTTTGTTGTGGGATTACCGAGGACATCTCGAGGTAATAATGCAATCTGGGTTATTGTTGATCGCTTGACTAAATCTGCTCATTTACTTGCAATACGAGATACTTTTTCCCTAGATCAACTTCCCTGTTTGTATCTTAAAGAGATAGTCAGGTTACATGGAGTTCCCCTCTCCATTGTATCTGATCGTGATCCCAGGTTCACATATAACTTTTGGAAAGGCAATCAGAAGTCGTTGGGTACTGAATTAAATTTTAGTACAGCTTTTCATCCTTAATCAGATGGGCAGTCAGAACTAACAATTCAGACCTTGGAGGATATGCTACGAGCTTGTTCGATGGATTATCATGAAAGTTGGGACCAACATCTTTCTTTGGTTGAGTTTTCTTATAATAACAGCTTTAATTCTAGTATACAGATGGCACCATTTGAGTCATTATATGGGAAGCAGTGTCGAACTCCAGCATTTTGGGATGATGTGGGTGAAAGGAAGCTGATGGGACCAGAATTGGTAGAAGAGATGGCAGAAAAAGTTCAGTTGATTCAGAAGCACATGAGAACAGCTCAGAGCAGGCAAAAGAGTTATGCGGATAACCGGAGGAAGGATCTATCTTTCGAGGTAGGTGATCATGTTTTTCTCAAGGTTTCTCCTTGGAAAAGTGTGATGAGATTTGGTAAGAAAGGAAGGCTGAGTCCAAGGTTTATTGGACCATATGAAATTATGGAGAAAGTTGGATCAGTTGCTTACCGAGTGTCTTTACCTCCAAGTTTATCTCAGCTACACAATGTTTTTCATGTTTCAATGTTGAGGAAGTATATGCCAGATCCATCTCATGTTTTGAGTCTAGAGGTAATTCAGCTAGAGGAGAACCTATCTTATGAAGAACAAACAGTCCAGATTCTTGACCACAGGGAGCAGGTGTTACGGAATAAGGTGATTCATCAGGTAAAGGTTTTGTGGAAAAACCATGTGATTGAAGAGGCAACGTGGGAATCTGAAAATTCTATGACGGATAAATACCCCCACTTATTTTGATAAGTGAATAAAATTGCGAGGACGCAATTCCCAAAAGGGGGGAAGGATGTAACATCCCAGGTAATTAAAGAATAAAGAATTTTCATATTTATTAATATTTACGAATTAAATATTAATTTTAATTAAAAGGTGTTTCTACGTTCGATAGCGTACTCGATACGCAACGATGAGTTTCTTTGAAAACATACGTTGCACACAAGTAATAAAATAATATTATTTCAAATGTTAGTTAAAAAGTAGTTGTTGTACTTGCGGGAATGGATATAAATAACTAAAATATGATTATATATGTTTTTAAATGTTTTTACATTTACCCAATAAAAGATAATGGCTTAAAATACGGAAAGAGTTCAACTTTTGGCATTTATACCCTAATTTTCACTAAGGGTTCACTTATCACCTTTTGACGGCGAACCGTCATTAAATATAGTTTTGATCAATCTTATAAATTCTATTGGACCAAAAATAACTCTTCTTTAGAATCATGACATCAAAATTTACCTTGTGTAAATTTTTGGTACCTTTCCGATAAAGTTCATTTTTTTAATGAATAGTGTAAAATGTTGTATTTTAATTCAAAACCTCTTTTTAATATAATTTATTTATATGACTAGATTATCTTTTGAATTGGTTTTAAAGTGAAATTAGAAAATATTTTTACCATTAAATTCAATATTGGTCTTTGGAATTAATTTCACTTTGAAATCGGACTTAAAATAGTGTCAATCTTTTGATACTTATTGTTTTATAAAAACACGCTATTTGCTCTGACAACGGGAATTAATTATTAAATTAATTAATGTGACTTCTATATTTTGAATTTTGTAAAATAGACTTCATTTTTGAATTCGTAATATCAAATATAGCATAGGGTGAATTTTTGGTAATTTTTTGAAAAACTTCAATTTTTGATGAATAGTGAAACCACTAAGTGGTAATTATAAAAACTGATTTTTCCGTTTAAATGAAATTTTTCCATTTATGTGTTTTGATTTTCAAAAATCTGACATACATGGTTGTCATTAAGAATTAAAATGTGGTTCAATGAGATTAAAATAATTTTTTGGTGAATAGTAACTTATTAAGTTTTTAATCGCGATTAGTGGTAATTAGTGTAGTTTAAGGTAAAAATAATATTTTAATAATATGAGATGACCTAGACACATGTCCTACCCTAATTGGATGTGTCATGGCCGACCAAGACAAGCCATGGGTCAACTTGGGGACCCCATGGAGCCACTTTGGTTGGAAAATGACATAACTACCTATTATTGAATGTTAATGTAAAAAATGGCACAAACATGATATGTTTTACTAAAACAATTTTTAAATGGGGTTATACCTGTCAGATATTTGATTATAAATAGTCATTGGAAAGAGAAAAAGATTTCCTACATCATAGTGTTTTTTTTATAATTTTTAGACATTAAATAAATTAAATTATTTATGACATAATAATGATGCAGTGATGACATCATTATTAGAAGATTTAAATAAAATGGAAAGATAATGTAAAATATATGAACTAAACATGTCCAAAACTTATTGGATTGGTGGATTTCGACCCTTATCACCTTATCCACGAATTATATCAATGTGGGACCTTTTAAAACCGAAAAACATTTTCAGATAAAGTAATATTTCTTTACTTTCCAAAAGTGCCCCTCCTCTCCTCTTATAAAAGGCCCCCAACTCTACCTCATTTCACACACTCCTCAAGCCTTTGTCTCGGCATTAACCTGCCCATTTACTCTCTACACATCCCTCTACTAATCCTAGAGGATTCCCTTCGGTCATAATCCTTTCAAAGGAATCCATTAGGCTCAAATCAAAAGGAGTTACACTTTTAAAGGTAATTCATTCTCTCTTGTTCATTTGTTTTATTTTGCTTCCCCAACCCCCTAAACTCTTTTTATTTACTTCTTTTGTAACAACACCAGTATCTTAAATATACTAGGATGTTGTTATAAGATTTATTCGAGCTACACTCTCAGAAAACTACATCAAATGGTTAAAGAACACACGGTTTTCGTGGATGGGGAAATTCTGCCTCCCGAAACGATGATTGTTCAATACTCATTTAACACCTTCCAAGGTGGCCATTATGATGTCACTATTTTTATATATGATATGTAATATGTTTATTATTTCCTTAAGCTTCTGTATTTTTCATTTATGTCATATCATTATTGTTTCCATTATGGGTAAACACGATATCTTCATTTTAGGAAGTGCGGACTACCGCCCCATGAAAGTGATTTGATTCGTTAATACCATATGTGGGATGTGTAAAGGATAAATTTAATGATATTATATATGTTATTATACTGTAATTATAATATACTCTGATATAATTATGATTCCATTCTATAAAATACGAAATAGAAATGAAAGTAGCGTTCATGCGTACGTACGGCTTACCGTCTCCATGAACGATGCATTTTATTTCTTACCTCTAAATGATTATGTAATATTATAAATACATGTATATTCTGTATATATATGATATATATGATATCCAAATCAGGAATTTCATTCTGGATATAATGAACCTTTGACCACATGAACAACATGTAATTGTAAGAAGTCCACTTTCGACTTAAGAACCAAATATTGACAAAACGAACATTATTAACTTAAATGGTTACATAATGTTTATAACATATAAATAAGTGATATAAAGGGAATAATGAACTTTAAAAAGGTTCTTAATCAAGTATAAATTAACTCAAGTTTATTATTTAGGACGTTAAAGAACGATCGAGTCAAGTCGGATCCGAGGTAAGGGACTTCGTCTCAATCTCCTTTCATTGAGGCAAATTTCGTTTTATACACAACTTTCTTTTATATGGTGTTTAAAACCCTTTTAATTTTACTTTTATACAAAAGGAATCTTTTTCTACGAAGCGTTTTACTAAATGACAAGAAGGAATGTTTTTTTTAACGTACGCGGTGACAATGACCTTTTTCGTCGCTGCGAGTATTATTTGGTCTTTGGCTTCCTCAACAAGCCATAATGTTTTTAATATAAAATAAATACCATATACTCTTTTATGTATTTTGGTATTGAAAATGGTTTTGATAAAGGATTCTATTATGATATATTGTGATTGAAATGTGGAAATGTTATCATTCCTTTATATTGGTTTTATGTTTTATGATTTTATATTGGTACTTGGACATTTGATGGGTGGTTACGTGATAAACCATATGACGGGTGGTGCCGTGAATACCAGGACGGGTGGTTACGTTATAACCTCCAATGCATTGGGTATGGAAGTCAGCCGTATGGCTATTCCATTAAGTATGTATGGAAATTGGCCATATGGCTATTCCATTTAAGTGATATGTGTGGAAGTCGACCGTATGGTTATTCCACTTAAGTATGTTTATGTCCCAAGTTACCTTTATATATGTTATGTGTTCTTTATATGGGTTTTATGGTAATCCCTTGGTTACAAAAAGGTAATTAATGATACTTTATTCAGTGAAGAGTTTTTACAACTTCATGAAGGTGAAGGTATTACTTTGATAGAGTATACATGGTTTACTTGATGTTTGAAAAACTAACAGTTTTCATTCTTTGTGTATCCCTTAGTAAGATTTTTATGCCCACCCCAAGTTTTTTTGAAATGTTTTTCACAGGACTTAATGTGGAATAAGGTCAAGGATGGTATCAAGGGAATGTCATGCTATATAAAACATGGAACTAGACATGTTTCTTTTAAGAGTTTTTTTATTATGGAAACTTAGTAGAAGTGACTACTTTGTAATCTTTTGAGATGTAATAGTTATGTTCTAATTCTCTAAAACTTTAAACCTGAAAAGATCCTCAACGTGAATTATTCATTTAATTCAATATTATGTAAGGTTTAAGGTCGGGGCCTTATAGTCCCCATCAGATTCAGGGAATTTTTTTACACCACCATTTGGTGTAATCCTTAGGATAAAAACATGGAATGGGAACTAATGTAGGGTTGAGTAGTTTGTGTTATGAAAAAATTATGGTCTTTAATTTTTTATTATTATGATGTTCATCTATTTCTTAGTGGTCTAATTTATTTTGGATTATCCGCTTTGTTTTTTTGATTTCTATAAAATAATTCTTATATAGAGAGCGCATCTAATGCTACTGAAGGAGGGTGGAAAAAATTATCCACATGCTTACAAAACAATTGATTAGAGACTCATAGAGGTAGTGGTTGGTGTTGTTTGAGAGATATATTAGAGGGTCAGACCAGACATTGCTCATGGTAGGGAAGTTGAATCAGGTATTGAGAAGGATTGAACTATGTATTTTATAAATTATAATACCCATTACATCAAGGAAATCAGTAAACTCATTGAAGATGAGAATTGAGTGGATAAATTTGGGTGGATTTTGGGTTCCATTGAACTACTGATGTCATAAAAATAATGTGTGATGTGTTCATGTAGGAGGGCCCCAGTCACAAGTTTTGGGAGACCATGGATTAATTTGGGAAATATGAAAAAATGGTATAGAATGGTTTTAAGTGATATTTTCCTATGGGGATATGAGTATCACTATGTGTGGGAGGGGGTAAATCAATGATATATATTTCATTTATGTTTCCTTATGTTTGAAACAACCATCACCTCTTGTTTAGTATTTCATTTCCTACTAATAATTTACTAAACAAACATCCATAGTAACACTATAATTTACATGGTTTACTACTCAATAATAGTAGCTACACCTTTCTTATAGATTGGAAATAATCAAATACCACACAATCGACTAGAAAACAATCCTTCTTTGTGGAATACAACAAAAAAGATATTACCTTAAATTTTTTTGCACAATGATCGATAAAAAAGTTAATGTGTTTCAATTGAAAAAAAATGATTTCATTCAAATTGTGTAGAAAATATATTATGATTCTTCTTGACCAAAATTAACAAAAATAAAATTCAAAATAAAATTCTTCACTTCCTTACACAGTAGTAAGAAAGAACTTTCAGGAACACCGTAAGGATTATTAGTCTGATTACCCAATATTCTTATTTAGTCAAATTACTAAATATAGATTTAATACTCTATCATAATACTATTAAAAAAATTCTAAACTGATTCTTTATCATTCCATCAATTTCATTATGGTTACTGGATTAGATTATGGAAAATATGAATATGATATTATCTATTCTCCTTTTCTTTTTATGCATGCAATCCTATCATTTTTATGTAATATTAATAAAATTCATCTATCTAAAATAAATTACTACTCTAACATCTATCATTAATCGTACATCTATATTTGAATATACAAAGTACCTACAATATTTATAGAAAACCCAGAAGTTGTTTAGTAGGGACTCTAAATAATTTACCTTTCAGCCAAATTTCAAAAAACATAATGAATCTTAGAATTTAATAATAGTCTTTGAAATTTTCATTATTTCTAAACTCTTCATAAATCTTCTCGAATCTTTTCACTACTTCAGATCAATTTATATTTTTTCAAAAATACTCATTTCTAATTTAGACTATCATTGCAATCTACCTCATTACGTGGAACAAAAATTTAATATAATTGATTCTTCATTATGTTTCTTTGCACAAATTTATAATAAAGGCAAACATATTTTTCCAACATCATGTACCCCATGGAAAGAGTTTTTTATCTCCTTTAAGCTCTTCAAGAATGCTTCCAGACACCATTAAAAAATAATTATGAAACTTTCCAAACAATATTCTTCTTCTTCTTTTCTCTATATCGATAATCAATATTCCGATAAAGTTATTTGGTGTCATCCTACTTCGGGTGAATCAGTATCTACTTCACTCGGAAAAATGGTTTTATCTCAAGTCTGATCATCTTTATTTCAAAAACAAATATATGAGAAATTCTTTCTCCTCAAAAAATTAAAAAATAACTAATAAATACATTATTTTGATGAATATGGTTCACTAAATTGATTATTGATCTTTGAATTTATTTCACTTCTTTACATTTTTCATGGTCCTAAAAATTCACAATAAAAAATATTCATCATATGATTTTCTTTTTCAACAATTAATGCATTTAATAATCGATGTTAGGATTATTCAGATGATCAGTGGAATAATATGTCTAATGGGCTAGTGTTAGCACCAACTTCATTCCTCTTTTGATTATGATACCAATACACTATAAACAACCATTATATTTATTCTATAACTATTTAAATATTTTGGCATATTGGTATAACTGGAAACCATAATCTTTATATCAACATGTTTCCAAAAATCCATCCAAGCCATCAAAAAGATTTGTGTTTGTAATACTTACATAGAATATCTATTTCATGATATATTTGACTCAATAAAATTCTTTCATTCACAAGAATAAACTTGTAATCAAGGATTACTTGATTAATTTTATTTCGTTGAAGATCAGCATAGTATCATCTCACTTATAATTGAATTTAATGTAACTTCCTATTCTTGTATCATTTTTTTTATTTCCTACCAACCCCAAATATTATTGACAACACCTATTTCCCCACTTCCATTATAATTATTGTATGATATGTTTTACAGATTACTTAAGATTTATGAAAACCCTATAATCAACAAAGCATCATCAGATTAGAATTTAATCTATACAAACTCAGATCCTCATTACAATGAAATCATCTTTTATCGGACCCAATGTGGATCTGATGATCCTTTTCTCCCTAAATCATTCTTCTAAAACTAGAAAAATTTAATTAGAATTTTTGAGATTGAAATCCCGAATACCATGGTGATTCTGATTATCAAAACCTTCAATGTGAATTGGTTACTTTTATTATTTGAAAATCCCTTGATGAAACTATTATTATTTCACTCCAAAAGACAACACATTTAATAATAATTTTTATCATCTTCTAAAAACAACATTAAGAAAATATAGTCCCAATAATCTCCCCAATTATATTTTGTTTTTCAACAAAGATTCATAAATCACTAAATCTTTTAACATTATGAAATGGAATACATACCAAATATTTTAAGCCTATGATATCTAACTAATTGTATGATTCAATAATCATTGATAGAAAAACCATGATGTCGAGAAGAAGTGTCCCATGAAACTTCATCATCTTTTTTTTCACAACGTGATTCATTTCATCAAATTTTCCAATGAAAAAAATTTGTTCTATAACGACTCCCTCTAATAGATAGAAAATTTTACACACATACATTACAGATTCACAACATTCCCACAATTCTCATTTTAATAATAATTTCTTAAGTATAGATTTATGAGTCAATTATCTCAACTTATAAAACTATCCATATAAAATCTAAGAGATGGGATAGGCATACATACATCAAGCTTGATGTAAAGGAGGTTGGATTCCCTTGATTGACCTCAGTTTCAGAAAATGTTTCTTCATTATGGGTTTTATAAAAATGCGTGCAACTAGTTTTGATAAAAGAATATACTCCACCATCATATCATTATTGTCCACATGATCTTTGATGAAGTGGTACCATATATCTATATGATTTGAAAAATAAAATTTTATCAGGTTTCTTGTAAGGTCTATTTCGCTATAATTATCCCACCCCAAGAGAAAGTATATCATTACATCAACAAGTAAGTATTCTAAAATACATTTTTTCTACATTAGTTTAGTAGTAGTTTGAGTGGTACAAACTTACTCAGATTTATCTATACTAAGATTAAATGAGCTTTTTTTTCGTTTTATTTCATCTAACACAATGTTGTGCTAGAAAAAAAACTCAATAATATTTGGATATTCAATCATTATAATTTTCTACCCAATCAGTATATGAATAATAATACATGTTCATACATTATGGGCTTTCATACCTGATTCATAAGTATTATTTTCCATTTTTGTATATTATAATTCATATTGTAACTAATAAATTTGAAAAATTTTGACAACTCTAAAATCATTCACATAAGCTAACAATATAAAAAAGGTTAGTTCCCAAGGAATTGAAATACAATAAACATCTAATCATCTTTTGAAACTTTTTTGAGACATATCGCATACCTTATATACATTATTCATATTTTTTACTATAGAAATCATTGTGGAAATTTATTTCTAAATTTCCATTCTCATCTTCTTATGATGTTCATTAGTAATCATTTCTTGAAAAAAACTTATTTCTTCATTTCTGAGATTTTTACGCCTTGAAATTATTTCATTTCATCTATCATAGACATTAGAAATAAAATATTCATTTATGTTGAAAATATTTCAAATTTTCATTCATCATTTCTAATAAGGATAGTGTCCTCAACATGAACAATTACAATGAGCTAAAACTCTTGAATTTATTTGATGAAAATATTTCAATCGACTCTTAATTTATTAAAATCCATGTTCCTCAAGTAAGTAACCAATTTGGAATACCATTACCTGAGAGTGTTTTTTATCCATTAAAAATATTTTTTTCCTGTTATACACATATCATGCATCTTTTCAATAAATAAATCCTCATTCTTGATCAATATAAACTACCACATCATGATCTCAATTCAGAAATGTAGACTATAAATCCATCTCAAAAATTTTGTATCTTTGTAGTGTAGTAATATAAAGAAATATTATAATTGTTTACAACTATAAAAATAGAGAATAATTATCCACAAATACAATGCCTTTAGTATATGAATAACCTATGCACACTAATATTTCTTTTTTTTCTTATCACAGACCCATATTAGCTAATCTTGTTTTGAAAAAAACACTTTGAAATAATAGAATTTGTTTTATCTATCATGGATAAAAGTTTCTAAGTATCATTATTCTTCATCCGATATAACTCTTTATTCATGGCCTGAACCCATTCCAGATGCTCAAAAGATTCATCCAAATTTTTTACTCTACTTTTAAGAGAGTAATGTATCATAAAAAATATTTTTTGTTCATCGTGTTTGAACCATTTGATGTCGATCACCAATAATTTTTTGAGATTGTACATGCTTCCTCCACCTATGATGAGATTTTCTATTTTCTCTTTCATTATTGGAAACAATTTATTTAGATTCTGATTCTTATGTAGGATTAAAAAAATTTGTATCCTTAACAGAATTGTTAAAAAAGTTACTTATCATTACCGACTTCCTTATCATCATTCATATTTTTATCAACTTACTAAGAATTTTAATTAAATTTCATATCTTAAAAATATACTATAATTGATGTTCCTCTATTAAAACACATATACCATCTTCTTTCTAGAGCATACCTAAGAAAAATTCCATCTTCACCACAATACTCAAACCATCCCAAGTTTCTATCTTTAATATATATGATGATTGGACTCCCAAAAACTCTAATTGTTTCAATATTAGAGTTAAAAATACAATTCATATGCAGTCAAATATGAAATTTCTAAATGGAAACATTAGTTTTTAATATAAACAATTGTTTTCATGGATTGAATCCAAAAATAATTAGAGAGACCATGTTCATGTAACATTGTTCATCCCATTTACACAATGCTTCAATTATTTCTTTCAAAAACACTCTTTTATTGTTGTGTATATTGGGTACTAAAATGGTTTTTAATTCGATTCATTTCAATATAATTTTAAAATAATTCTGATTTTTATTCCCCACCATTAGATGTTCTAAACTTCTTCACTGAATACTCACATACCTTTTCAAGATTCCTCCTGAAAATATTATACTTTTTCATAGTATCTGAAATATTATTCACATAAAAAACACAAGTAATGTGATTAAATTAATTGAGGAATATAATTAGGTACTTATCTCAATTTTTTGATTATTTTGTCACCAGAACACAAATACTAGAATAGATAAGTTCGAGGGGTCTTTTTGAATAAATAAAAACATTATTATTAATTTCTTTATGCTTCTTTTCTAAAGAATACTAGAAACAACAATATCTTCTTTATGAAATATCGGAAATATCTTACACACTCTATAAAATTGATAATTTTTTTATGTTATTAAAAACATATATCGTAAAACTTTATTCCAAAGATGATTCTATTCCTCCATTTTTCTATAACATTAGTTTTAAACCTCACCAACATGAAATAAGATTCATTTTTCTTGTTGTCTTGCTGTAACTATCATTCCATACTCCTCAATTTTTACAAAAAACCCATATATTCTGAAGATAAATTTTTTTACTTCATCAAAAAGCTGTGAAACACATTGAAGGTTTTGTTTTAGACCCTCAAAAAACCACGAATTCCTAGTTTCCAAATTTTCTTTCAGAATAATGGATGATTCATCCACATTAATTTTGAGAGATTCATAATTTCAAAATGACACAAATCCTTTTTTGAAAAATTTCACATTCATAGAAAATTTTATGTCTACTGTCATATGAGAAGAACACCAACAATCAGGAATCTAGGGTCGTTATCCTATAGTATATTTTATGACAGTTTCAAAAAAAGACATTTTTTTCTCATTTATCTCTCTTCAGATATGGGTTCTATGAATTTTTACCAAAATATTTTTGTTATTTTATGGAAACAAGACATCCTTTTTCAAGCATCCATTGTTTTAATACCATTCATATATAGTTTCCCTAGGATGTATTATATTTTAAACATTTACACAAAACTTCTCTAACATATTCCGAACAACCTTCTCAGACTTATTTTGAACATCTTTCTTAGAATTCTTCCTTTGAGGTGATTTACTCAACCTTAAAAATCACCTTCTATATCTTGTGGAAAAATAAAAATGTATTCTGTTAAACCAAAACATATTTTTTTGTTCTAATTCACCATAATACCTTCACAATCCATAGAAAAAATATTTTACTCTATAGAATCAGTAAGGACTGAAGATTTTAATATGATTTTTATAATCCATTTTATCATTATTATATGGACATTGTTGACCAAAAAACCACCATAAATCTCCAAAAAACTTTTTTTATACTCAATATTGTTTTAATATTTTTTCATAACAATAAGTAATAGAAAATTTTTTCGACAGAATTTTTTTTGAATCTTACATATTATTTACATTGTTACTTTGGGCCACATACATAAATTACCAAGAATTCTTCTTCCTATGAAAAATTTCAACTTTTTTAAACCATTGAATTTAATTTTCGATCCTTATCATATTTACCCTTTTATAGATCTTTCACTAACTTCAGACATAAAATTATAGAAACTTTTAACCCTTTGTTAAGATTTTTAATTTTTTATTGGACAATTTCAATGGAATATTATTTTTCGTTTAATTTCACTTCCATATGTTCATTAATATTATTTTCATTACCAATGGATTTATTTAAATAACAAATGTCATTCAGAAAAATTAAATTCACGTTATATAAACATTCTTGACTTGTTGATGAAGAGTCTTCAGTTTTCAACATCCTGACTTATTTCGAATGACTCTAAATCTTTATCATACATGCTTTCAATTATTCTTTATAATGAAATTATATATGAGTTTCATCTTAATTAGAACTGTTGTTTCTGAATTAATTATTGATAATTATCTTAATAAAATTATTCTCATTGGAATGTTTTGTAGTATTTTCATATTTATCTTCAATTTCTTAATAATCATCATATTTTGAAAAAAACAGTCTTCTTTTGTATTTGGAGAAAATTTTATCATTCCCAATGGAATATGATTTAGATTTATCACTTGGTTTCTTATACAACCATCTTGGACTTATTTATTCTTCATCAATATCCTCTCATTTCATTCTTCATGGAAAATTCACTTTAATGTTCCCAATGGATAAATATTCAATGAATTTAAATGGAATTATTCCTTATACGTTCTTTTACGGATTATAGCATTTTTTGGAAATAATGTTAAAATTTCCCCATGATTTAAACATAACTATTTTTAGAGTCAGAGTATGTAACATCATCATCCTCAAGAACCATTGAATGGTATTTCATGATCAGAGTTTATTTTTCCATTCATATATTTCTACCCTCAAATATCATAAGTGATGAGAGTATGATAAAAATTAGAAAAATTAAATATTGCATGATCTATATCTTTCAATGAAGAAACTATTACATGAAATATATAAAGAAGAATTCTCATGATAAACCAAATAATATTTATGTTGTCTACATTCACACCAAGACAAGTGATACTAAAAACTATGTCATTTACCCTTTTAAAGAAGTCACAAAATGGTAGTACTAATAATATCACATTTATAACAAACCATCGCATCCATCATACAATTACATGTCTTATGTTCTAACATTAATGACCTAAGACTGAAAATCATTATCTTTCAAAAAATCCTTCTTTCACAAACATCATCTTATAATAATGATTTCCTTTATGAAGTTTATTTCATTGATGAATATATTATAATCATTTATCTTATAATGGAATCTATTGTAAATTCCCCTTCCTCCAACATCTTCATTCATTCCTATAACCCAAAATATGATTGGCTTCACATGTTCTCCCATTTTCCTTTATAAGGATTTCATTAGATGTTTTATAGATTACATATGATTTATGAAAACTCTGTGATCAGAAATGAACTCTATGATTTTAATTGGGCCCATTCAGTCTCTGATCCTCATTATGACAAGGTATTCTTTTATCAAAACCATGGTGGATCCGATGAAAAATTTCTCCTTGGATCCATCTTCTCAATCCAATAGTACATTATAAATCGTTTTTATTTATATTTATTGAATATTATGGTGCGTCTAATGGTCACAACATAAAAATAGATTTCATTTCATTTCTTCTTTGACATTTATTTGATAATTTTTTTTCTTAGGCATAAAAAAGAATAATGTTTAATTTTTTTTATGATTCCAATAACAACATACATCCAACATGGTCCCAATATTTAGGCCAAAAACATTGAGAAATTTTATCCTAATTCTTTGAATCTCACGAATACTAAATAGATTCTCACCCTTTAGCAGGTAGATCATAATGTGATGGAATATTCCAACAATATTGTTTTTCATAGTAATTTTTCTAAAAAAGTTGATCACTAATGATAGGATGAAATCCAGAAAATTTTAAAAGAGGATGTGGATAGATAAATTATCTCAAGTATTCTTAATAAAAATGAAGACCTATATTTAGGTGATTTACTGGGCTTTAATGTGTGAAATAAACTAGGTAGTTATATTGGGTCTTACTAGGTTTATTCCACCACATGTCCAATGTACTTTTAGCTCATCGAAAAATAATAGGATGTGGAAGGCATAAGGGAAAAGGATTTTAGTGGCTCTAAATATCCACCTCAAACACCTTCATCAATAGTTGTAGGTTCATGAACAGTTATATGACATCACTATTGAAGGCTTGAGCACATGTGATATACATGATCTATCCATCCTAGGGAATTCAACCATTTTGTATTTTTGATCTATCTATAATGGTTTGGAATATAATTTACTCCTACTTAGAGTTGTGCAAGGTCTGCTGCTCCTAGAGGAACTGCAACTCAATCTGATGTTTGAAAGAAAATGGAGTTCTACTTCGATCTAAATGGTCGGATGGGAAAATATTCTTTTGCGAAGATTTTTATTAAATATGAGCATTGTATTAGCAATAAAACAGAGGATCATGAAAATATAAAGTAGTTTCATGATATGGATATGGTTTCACTAGAATCTTATTTGGGCCCAGTGACAGTCTTAAGTACTTATTTTTTCATTCATCTATAGTAATTTTTTTTGATATATATTCTTCAAGATATTTCAAATATATTAACCTTATAGATTTACTCAAACTCTCTACTGTGGATTGGGAATATGCAACGGAGTTTGTTACACCACTTATAAATAAAATGTATCACGATTTTCAAGGCACACGCAGTTTTGTCTCATTGTCAAATGGTATGATAAAATGGGGTTTTCCTATCCAAGAGATGAATCATTTTCACATGATCTAAAAGTTGGATTGGATGGTGTTCATTAAGGATAACATTGACAGATACTTTCAATGGATGAATGTTTCAACCCTCTATGGGAGCACTCAAGTTTTTATAGGGAGAATGGGAATAATGGTTTGGATGAACTAGTCCTCCATATATGGTGTTTGGTAGAATTTCTTTTAGGTACCCACCTATAGTAATAAAGTAATTTAGTAGTTAAAGATATTGGGTTTCTTCCAAAGGTTGATGAGTGACTTGGTTTTATTTTAGATTATTTCTTGAGAATACTACCAGAAAGGGACGTAGAGTCAACCATTTCTTTGGATACAAGGACATAATTAATGCCCCTATCTTAATATTGTATGGTCCTGGATGAGTTGAAGAATTTAAATATTTAACTAGATTATTTGTTTTCTTAAGGATTCACTCGTCCGAGTGTCTCTGGATGGGAAACTCATGTTTATTTGTACTATTGAGCAGAAGGATCCATTTGAATATGTATTAAGTTTTAGAAGTTGAATCAATTCAAGATTCGGAATTAATACACATGTTCCTGTAATATTGATATGTTTGACCAGATCATTAGGAAAATATAATTTTTATAGATTAAACACCATTCTGGTTATCACCATGATAGGGTGAGAGAAGCTGATTTTCTGGAGACCACATTTTGAAGATGCTGCAATGATTTTGAATACATTCAAATTATGTTTGGATTATCAAATGATTTTATGGTTTTCATGGATATTATAATCCGGGTGTTATGTGGATACCTCAACTCATTTTTTTATTGTGTTTGTGGATGATATTACGGCTTACTATAAATTGGAAGAGTATCATGGATTACATTTGAGGATCATTATGGAAATATTTTTGGATTATAATTTGTTTGCTAAATTTTTGGAATTAAATTTTTGAATTTAGGTGGTCAGTTATCTAGTTTATGTGATATCAAAACGTTGGGTTTCTCATAATCTATTAAATGTAAGAGAAGTGATTCCATGGGAATACCTAAAAAATATTTTTGAAATCAAATAATTGTGAGGCCTAGAAGGGAACTACATGCAGTTTTCTAAATAATTATCATGACTTGACTCAATTATGATGGACCTAACCCAAAATGTTGTATGATTTTCTAGGATATCAAATTGTTAACCATCATTCGATGTTCTCAAGAAGATGTTGACATCTATAATTGTCTTGATCTTACATGATGTAAGTCATGGTCACAAGGTCTAATATGATGTATCAGTTATGGGTTTAGCTTCAATGCTTATTCATGGTGACCATGTGGTGGATTATGGATAACCCCAAAATTGGCCTCATGAGGGAAATTTCCCAACCTATGACCTCAAGCTTGTGGTTGTGAAGAAATACATAAATATTTTTCACCACTATATTCGCAGGGAATGGATTAGAGTTTTCTCAAGATCATAAAATTCAGCGATTTATATTTTTAAAAAAATATTATAAACTGTTATTAAGATGGTAGATAAAAAATCTTCAAGGATTCAACTTCAACATCATATAGAATCCATGTAAATGGAATTCAGTATTTTATTCCATAGGGTAAATTTTATTTTCTCATGATCTAAAGGAGTCTAGTGTTGAGTGAAACCTTATAAGCCATTTTCCTTGATTAACAGAAAATCCAAGGAAGGGGGAGGGGTATTTTTCTATCATGAAGTTAATTGCCTCTATTCTAGATCTATTATTTAATGATCAAAAAATAATTATTTTTCTCATTGTTACATTCTTTTTATATATGGTGAAGAGGTGTATAGTGAATGGACATTGGAACCCAAGTGAGTTCTTCTCTTCAATTTCTATTTTGTGGTATGGTTATCTATGAGGGTGGTAGAAATGCAAGATTATGGCTTTTCATAGTTGTATCTCCTTTCTAGTGCCACCATGATGTATTAAGATACTCAAAATTGATTCTAGTGGTCGTGCATGACCCATGACATCACTGACATTGTTTCAGGATGTTATACCTATCATCAGATCAAATTTAACAACAAAGGCCCATTAGAACCTATTCAGCCTCTCCCCATTCCAACGTGAACGTGGATGAGGTACTCGTTGATTTTATCATCAGGTTACACTTTACTCCAAGGAGAATGAGTTATATTTTATGTTTATGGAACATATTACCAAATACACTAACTTTTTGCAAATCTCGGACAACAGAAAAGTGGATGAGATAGGAAAGGATTATGTTCCGGAGATTATGAGGTTTCATGGTGTGTCATCTTCTATTAAATATTTTCGGGAACCCCGATTCACAAATGGTTATTGGGATGTATACCAAATGTAAACAGGGTCATAGGTCACTCATAGTACTACATATCATCCTTATAAGGATGGCCAGATAGAGTTGAAATCTCAGATTTTGGAAAATATTCTCATTCCCATTGAGTTATATTTTAATGGTTCATGGAATACCCATATGGGATTTGTGGAATTTCCATTCAATAAATGTTACTAGTACCTTATCAGGATGGATCCATATGATTCTCTATATGGTCGGATAATCTAGTCCCCTATATGATGGATAGAAGCTGGTGAGACGCCATTAGTGGAACCATGAATCATTCAAGAAATGACAAGCATGGTTTGGATGACCAGAAAGTGTTTGATGACATCCCAGAGCTATTTAGAATTGTATTCTAATAATTGATGCTAGACTTTAAAATTATCAATGGGTTAAAAGGTGTTTTTAAAGGTGACACCTTTTTGGGGCCATTATATTTCAGCAAAGCAAGGGAATTATACATCTGTATCGTTCATTTTGTTTTATATTTTGTTATGGATGGTTGTTATAATACATTATGATGAGTTTGAATAATCTGATGAGAAAATAATCTTCAAATGACTTCATTGATGCCTATAAACTAGTTTCTAGCCTATGGGGTTTGGGTACAACCATCTGGACATTCCATGAGTCGGTTTTGGATTTGGATGGAATTGAAGCCTATGTCTGTTTGTGACATTGGATCCACCGCTTGTAACAAATGACAATGTGTTGAAAAATAAAACATATGCTACAAAATATGTGTATATTCCTTAGTGTAAAAATTGATAGAAATGACCATAACACACTAAATATACATGACATCGTGGAATGGATGTGCATCCAAGACAACGATCCAAAAAAATTGATATACATTTATCATTCTTAAATTCATAACTTATATTGATGATTAATGTTTTTATAAATTTTAGTAGCATGTTATTCAAGACTACATTTTATATTTATTTTACATAATTAATTTTTTAGAGTGTATTTATTATTATGGAGAAATTAATATTTACATCAATTTCATCAAAAAACATATAATTAATATTTATATTAATTATATTATTATTCACAGAATATATAAAATATATTAATTATTAATTCAAGTATTAGTTATTATATTATTACATATATAAAAATTAATTATATTATAGACAAAATTAATTATCATTAACATGATATGATATGAAATTAAATATTTTCATAATAATATAATTACCAATAAATTTTTTCAAACTATATTATAGGTTACCTCGACCCCAATGAAACATAAACCATTATAAGAAGTCAACATGGGGGATTGAACATGCGACCACTGCTCCCAAACTCTTCAACCCTATTCATCCCACCACCTGGGATGACAAATTTTTTAATTATATTTTTAATATAATTTTTAATTATTTATATAATAATATATATTATTAATCATATTTCTAATAAATTAATTATTTATTAATAGTTCAATTAATTATTATTATTTTCTTAATTTGATAACATATTATTATTAACTATATTATTCATTACTAATTCATTAATTACAAATAATTGATAGTAATTAATTATATATTATTAATTATTATCTTATAAATTTATATATTTTAATTAATTATATTACAAATTATTATTGAAATATTAATTATTAATTTTTAATATATTATATAATATATTAATTATTAAATATTAATAAAATAATAATTATAAAACTAATAACTAATATATTTAATTTATATAATATATATTTAATATTATACGATATAATTAATAAGTATTATATACTATATTATTAAACACATTATTAATTAATACTTATAGTTATTATACTAATAATGAATAATTATCTAAAATATATTAATAAATTATTTATGTATTATTTATTATAAAATAAATTAATCAAATAGTTTAATTATTATATTTTTTATTAAATATATTTATATAATAATTTAGATGAAAAAATGTCACTAAAATAATTTTAAAAATAATTCATGTGCAACCGAGAACGTATAAGCATGAATGAGGGTCACCCTTCACTAGGCCCATTTTTTTAAATAATGAAAACTCAGTACCAACAATGAGTTTGAAACATCACTGGATGTGTTATTTAAAAATCAAACAAACATATCCTAACGGTGTAAATACGACTTGAAAATTCATTACTCAGGTCAGGATACCCGGAATTCTAGGGCTGGTGGCCTAGCGTAAAAGCATGAAAGAACACATAAAATTATTGGAAAACATGTTGTACGATTGATTCAAACCCTCTATAATTTAATTCTAAGGTTGAATCTGGACCCATATGTTTAGCAATTGACTCTAATATATTTATATGATGTCAATAATTATATATCTATTTTATAAAAAATTATATAATGATAATTAGAAAAAATATAATAATAATATTATTATTTACATTGATATTAATGGACCTATCACTGGGGCCTGTGGCTGAGTCTAGTAAACCCAGCCCTGTCTGATTAGTTGGGTCAGCCTAAGGTCCAGCCCAGCCTGAGCTGTGATACTATTCAGTTTTTCCCTAATAGTGTCTTCTATCACCATGATTTAATGGTCAACCTGAGCCCGATCAGTTTTTATACCTCTTCCCAATGTCTTACAAGGGAAGAGGGATTCATTTCTTTTACAATATATTGTTCAAATGATTTAAAATTATTATTATTATTATTATTATAATTATTATAATTTTTAAAAATCCAATAAATATTTAGTATCAACAATTTCATTTTTACTCATGAATCTTCTCTTAATGGGATTTTCCATTTAATTTTTAACACTGTATTTCAATTCAAAATATTTATTTTTATTTAAAAATAATTGTACACTAAAATATTTATTGCATGGTTTACATGTTATCCACCTCAAGTGTTCTCTTACAAATAAAAGTGGGATTATAATCCTCTCAGTATAGTAATGTATTTTCATTTCGAATTTATTTGAAATATTTTAGAAATTAAATTAATTTTTACGTATTAATATATATAATTTAAAATTGATAAATATATGTTCAATGTTTTTAATATGATTTTTTAAATATATAATTAATTTCATTAATTAAAAATAAATGTACACATATTCATACATTCATACATATATATAAGAATATACAACATTAAATATTTATATGTATATTTTAATATATGTATACTCATAAATCTAAATATTATTAAATTTACATACAATCAATTTAACAAAATCATTGATACATAATAATTATATGTATATACAAACATATATAAGACATTAGAAATACATATATCATAGAAGAGAATTGTCATGTGAACCTCTCATTGTACATTATCCCAACAAAACACCCATTATATATTTTCAATACAAATGTAATATATTTTTTAGAGGAAATAAAAAATTATATCGATTGGGAAAATCATACAACCAGGGAAATAAGACAATCATGAATGATTGAAAACCAAATTCTCCCACCCACAGAAACATTTCATGATTCTAAAAAGTGGGAAACACAATTTCCTTCCCGCACTATGAAATAAAATGTGTAGGCTGATAAATGACCATGAAGGGATTTAATTCTTCTTAACAATGTGACGAAGGGATGAAGTCCATCTTCCATGAAGTATAATGAATGTATCATGATATGACCATCTGATTCTAAAATAATTGAACTTCTTCCCCTATTCATAAAAAATACTTTTCCAATAATAATATATTGGGATTCAACCACTCGAGGGCACCACATAAAAACAAAATTTCATTGTAAAGAATAATAAATTGAACCAAAATAATCTTGGATGACCTACCCACACAAAAATTCCAGAATCACAAAAATGGGCATAAACAATGATATTCATTAAATATATTGAGGGGGTGGACCTAAATGGATCCATGATAGGAAGATCTTTTTGAAATGCCACTAATTTAGAAGGATTCAGACTATCCCAAAATTATTTTGTATATTTGACACATGAGGTGTTGGATTTTATTCCGTCATTGAAGATGAGTTCCTTTCTACGAATACAAATTTTCTATGTAATGAAAAATAGATTTCTAATCATCCCCAAAGAAAGTGCTAAAAACCCATTGTCAAGAGATGATAGGAGCCTGAGAAATGGATCTAGAGAAGATAAAAAACTAACATTAAAAGCCTTCAAGACTTGCCTAGGAAAATATAATGAAATATTCCCATAAGTGTAGTACTCCAAATCCACTCGAAAAAATAATAAATGATGGTTCAACAATGGAGTGATGAAAAAAATAGGAACTCATTATTCGGAAGAATGCATATGGAAAACTACCAAAAATACTAGTGGAAAATTTAAGGGATCAAGAGCATCCATAGGTTTTATATTATTGAGAGGTTCTATGTTGTGAGATATTGTAGGCTAGTTTAAAATTGGCCTTAACATAGTAAAAACCGAAAGGATCATTAATTCATTAAAGATAACCTAGAAGACGATCTTCAACACATGGGATGCTAATAATACCACTCATATCCCTATCGCTGTACATGGAATTCATATTATATGTAAAAAATACACTACCATTATCCTATATAAATCACGAACCATGTTATTATCCATCCCTACAACAACATGATAGGTCACCAAAGACCCTCCAATGTCTGTTAGCCATGCAACTTTCCAAATATTAATTCAACCCCAATAAGAATTTATCTAATATAGTCACTTATATAGATTATGAAAAGAATCCAATATGAATCTCTCCTATAAATATATATAATTATATTAATATTAAATCATACATAGTACACTGACAATATAAATATCATAGTGGGGATTTTTCATGTGAATCTCCCATGCAATATTGAACTTGCTAATAATGGAAATGTGAAACTCTCATTGGAGAATTTCCCTATGAATCTCTCATATAGATGCATATAATTATATATATATACTAAAATACATACAAAATTAGAAATAGAATTATCATAGTAGTGATTTCTCTTATGAACCTCCCATTGGAGACTATCCATATGTATCTCTTATGGCAAATATGCCCTATAAATCTCCAATTGGAGATTTTCCCTATTAATATCCCATATGACATTAATATATATATATATGAATTCATGAATCATTATATGAAAATTACAGATACCAACAAAAACATAACGATGTACTATATATATTTGGGTAAAATGTGTAGTTCCAACATATATTAATTTTTTCCGATATTAACTTAATGTAACAAAAATTTTTTCACAAACAAAAATATTTATTAATAATAGTTGTTCAATACTACCAAATATTTTACATGAAGTCAAATATATTATTTTATTATCTCAATTCCAAAAAAAATTCACTTGTAAATGAGTCTATTATTGGGAAATGTTATTACTAATAAAAATTTTGACATTATAAAAATATGTTTCAATAAAATATTAATTTTTTCATCATTATCCAATTTAAAAAACTAATTTTTTATATTATTATCAAGATAAATTTTTAAAATAAATAAATTATATAAATGGGTTGAGAGATTCATCAAAGGGATTCTGAGGTTTCAGGGATTTATAAGGTATTCCTAGGCACATTGGTAATTCACCAGTGTCTCTACATCCATAGTATAATGTACCCAAACATCCTTTTTTCATAATTTCCTAGTTTATTATCCTGAGAAGTGTCTTAAAGGGGAAATATCTGATAAACCATTGAAAAAGCATATCCCTGATGGGAAATGAGGGGGGTAAAGGTTGTGGATAAAAAGGATGATTATGTGTTTATTATGTGTTGAATGTCACTCAACATGGTCAAAAACATTTGTGGTCAGTCAGCCCATTAACATGGGATTCCTATAGGACATGTTTTCGAATCTAGAAGAGAGTGAATTTATTAAGGATGTTGGAGTGGGATATATGATCATTTAATTATTTATCATAAATAATAAAAATAATGTTCTCCTGAGAATTACATGGCCCTTTGACAACCAACTCATTCTAATGAAGGATATAATAGTAGGAGAGGATATCCATCAGAACATTATATCCAAAACCCCATTTTATATTTGATATAAATGAATTCTATTTGGTGGTAGAACATAGTTAGTTATGTAGAAAATTCATGATAAGATAATAGAATTTTTTAATTGGGACTCATCAAAACATATTCATTGGGGACTGACATTGTAGATTATGATATTGGTTGATGTTTAGAAACTACATGAGATGGGATTATTTCAGATGATAGAGGAATTAAAAGTTGTTATATCATTCAAAATTGAAAAGTTACCAACCATTTGATTTTATTTTGGTGTCTTAGAAACACATTAAAAGATTGTGTATCAAAGGTGTATGAAGAAAGAAAAATGAGTTTGTAGTATGGTCCCTTTCAATGAGAAAATTGATCATATTTATCCTTCATATCAGAACTAAAAATACAATGGGATCAGAAATTACATACAAAATATATTTTAAGTAATTTTTCCATAATAAAATTATTATCATCCTGATGGGGACTCTATATTTGTCTTCAAATAAACATGATGACATAAACATAGATAAAGGGATGTACCAAACCAACTTAGTTGGTTCTGGCATCCTTGTTATTTGTCATGATGAATTGGGAAATATCCTATGGAGAGGGTCATTCCCCATGAATTATTAACGTATCTATGGAGGGAATAATGAAACCATCATCTAACCCAATGAAATTCTACTCAGATCTACTAGATATTAATTCTCAGTCGATACATGACGGATTATTGTATCTCATCATATAGGTAGTTAGTCTTATTGAGTACTCTATAGAAGTTCATAAAAATAGTGGTTGTGTAGGAGGAAAGTGGGAGAGGATAATTTTAATGGAATGAATGCTGGAGAAAAAGTGTACATGGTCCTATCCATAGAGGTACACTACATGTGTTCCCAATCCTTCACCTGGTCTTGTCCATTGAGGTACATGGATATCCAAAAATCTAGAATTATATGATGTTTGAGAGATATACATGGTGTAATAATGCCACTCAGGGTCTCTCTCATGTTCTCTATCCATTCTTGTGTATCTAAGATCTTTCCATGTACATTAACCCGTGTTCATATACTTCAGTACATGACATGCATCTTAAATAGTGTGGTCGACTGTGTGTGATAGTGAAGACTCTATAATCAAGCACATGGCATATAACTGGATGCATTCTCGACCAAATTGATCATCTCCACAAGGAAGGTGGTACATGGCATGTCATAGGGATACACAACATTCAAGACCTATTAAATCTCCAATTTCCAGCATCCTCATCTAAGGATCCACACATTGTGTGTTCATAATGGTACATGGAGTGTATTTTGTTTTTTCACAGTATTCTAGATCACTTTGCACACACTTAATCTGACTATACACCTTCAATTATATATTAAATTATTCATAAAAATAGAGTATTTGGATGTGGATCATATTTGTGGCCATTATTCACTGGAAATTGGATTCCATCGATCCTCTGAGATACATCTTGTAACACCCCGAGATTTTATGAAAAATATTCTTTTTAATTTCATTAATGTATTTTGTTTTACACTACACCAAAAGTATCTTGCACAACATGCATCCCTGACTTGCCTTGCATTACACGCAATCACGACCTTCCTCGATAGCGTGTGTAGTACACAATAACGAGTTTCACTAAACGAGATATTATTATAATGAACTTTCCGTTATGAATAGTAATACCCACTTTTTGAAATTTTATAAATTTTATATTTCAAAATGGACTTCATTTTTGGATTTAGAATATCAAAATTATCTTTGGGTGAAATTTTGGTACTTTACGGATAACTTACATATTCTGGTGAATAGTGAAACTTACTAAATTTTTATTCAAAAAAAACTTTTTTTAATTGAAATAATTAATAGTGCTAAATTATTAATTTTAGTTGTTTTAAATTATAATTAGAATATATTTTTACAATTTAATACAATGTTGGTCATTGTATGTAATTTCACATTTAAACTATACAAAAACACGTGTCAATCTTTTGATAGTTATTATCTCTTAAAAGCACGCTATTTGTTTTGACGACAGGAATTAATTTTTAAATTAGTTCATGTAACTGATATGTTTTGAATTTGGTAAAATAAATATCATTTTTGAATTCATAATATCAAATATAGCTTAGGCCTAATTTTTGGTATTTTTCTGGAAACATTCATTTTTTGATGAATAGTGAAACCACTAAGTGGTAGTCAAAAAAACTGAATTTTTTCATAATGCATAATTTTACCTCTTCTGTGAGTGGAATTTCAAAAATCAGAGAGACACGGTTGATGTTATTAAGTAAAATGAAGTTCAATGAGATGAAAATAATTTTTGGTGAATAGTAACTTTTTACTTTTATTTACCACGATTAAAAGTAAATAGGGTAGTTAAAGGTAAAAATGATATTATTATTACCCTATCACATGTCCTAATTCTATTAGATAAGTGTAATTAGACCAAAATCGAACTTAGGAATAAAATATGACCATTTATGCCCACTTGGATTTGATTAGGACATTTATTATCAATTTATTTAAAGAAGGGTTAAAATAGTTAAAAACAATGTTTAATAACTAACACATTTTTAATATAGGGTTACAAAAAAGATAAATTCAACTATAAATATTCATTAGAAAGCTAAAAAGTGTTCCTACATAATGGTATTTTATATTTAATTTTTAGACCTAAAATAGTTTAATTTATTTATGATACAATGATGATGTAGTAATTATCTTATTAATCAAATATTGACATAATTGATGTTATAAATACCCAAATAAATGTAATTTGAGACTTTTTATGAATAACAATACTTTTATATGTTAATATGACATGTTATTATTGATTTAATTAAATTTTTTCAAACTAATAATTCTGTTATGATTTTCACAAAAATCAATTACCAAATAGTGTCAAAATTGACATAAAATTGTTTTTTTAAAAATTCTATATTATTAATTGTTATTTTATTCCTAAAAATCTATGTTTCGTCCAAATGACTTATATAAGGTTATATATATTAATAATATACATCTTGGGGTTCTTTTGTCTTGATATAGTAGGTTTATTAACCATATAGTTTAAGAAAACAAGAAGACACGGTAAAAGTTAAATTATCTAACTTAAAGTTAAATCTAAATGATAAGGTTAAAATTAATACCTAAACTTGTCTAAATTATATTGGATGATATTATTTCGACCCATACCCACATTAGCTTCGAAATATATCAATTTGGAGCTATTAAAAACCGAATATGACTTTATAATATGATAATATTTTTAGTTATTCAAAATGTGCCCCTCTCCTCCCTTATAAAAGGGAACCTCCTCCCTCTCTTCCTCACACCACTTTGAGCCTTCAAGCTCGGCCATCCCCTACCAAATTCTCTTCTCAACTTTTATAGAAACATCCTAGAGGTTCTGGTCTTCTTCAAAGACAATTTTTAGTTCCCTAAGTGGAGGTCTGAAAGAGGTGCTTCAAAGAAGCGGTAATGTCTGTTACCGATTATTTCAACATTATTTCTTCTTCCAATTATTCATCTTAGGTTGTTTCATTATGAAGTAATAACATCAGTATCACTCATATACTGATATTTTATTATAAGTATGAAACAACCCAATTTCACCATCTATCCATCCTATTGAAAATGAAATCCCCACGCGTGCGTACGTACAGAATACCGTCTCCACGCCGTGGTGTGATCTATTTTACCCCACCACCTTACATGGATGGGTATAATGGTGTAAATAAGAACTATATATTATTATTGTAAAGAGATATTGATTCTGTATTAGTATACATAAATTCCAATAAAATTATATGATCATGGCAACGATATCATCGCTCGTGCGTACGTATGGAATATCATCTCCACGACGCGATGAGATTCATTCTCAATGATTTACCATTCAAGAATGATTATAAACTATATATAATAAGTAATAATGAAATATATGACATAATAATGATACTGGATTTACGTATATATATATGTATGTCATCCAATTAATTCCATTCAATTCAATGAGGAAACAAAAACAACATTCATGCGTACGTACGACCTACCGTCCCCATGAACAGTGTATTTCGTTCCATTTATTGATATATTATATATATGTAGATTATGAATATATAATATATATAAATCACGTTTTATATTCTATAATTAAGTAATCATGATCTAAGTAATCATATGATTAATTACAAGTCAAAACATGGATGACAAATGAAACGATTTTACCCAAAACACTCTTTAACATGGAATTTACAAAAGAACAGGTAATATAAAGTCATAAGTGAACCATATATGATATCATAATAATGAATATGATTCTGTAATAAGTCAATTAAATTATTGAAATCATTATATAGGAGGTTTGGAAACGTACGAAGCATATTAGACCTAAGGTAAGGGATAATTCTGCAAGTCTCATTTTTATCCGAGATTTCTTATTCGTAAGTATTTACTGGGGTTATTGCTATCATCCATGTCCATGTTTTATAAAAATGTATTCATGTATGTTTAAAGTACTTTTTACCCATTTTGACTTTTACCCAATGGTATGGAGGGAATCTTTCTTTTATGTACCGTACAAGGTACTTTTTGGCTTTTCCGACAAAAGTACGAGAAGAATGTTTTTTTAACGTATACAGAATGAAAGTATTTCTGCGGTTTTATAAAGACTTATTTTCATGATGATTCCTCCAAAATAATTCATAAATATTTTTAACAAAATCCTTTTCTTTTAAAATTTCATGACATTTTTTGGAAAGAAAATTATTTGGAAGGGAAAAGGATATTTTCCTCGAGAATTCATTTCAAGTGTTTTATCAAAACTATTTTCATCAAAGATGACATTATTTCACATTTGTATGTTTCAACTATCTTGTATCTATGATTTACATGGTTTTAATTTTCTTATTATGAAATGATATCCATTTTTTATATGGATTATGTGATGATGGGATGATGTTTATGATACCCATTTTATTCTTCGGGTTATGATGAATGATTTATGTTTATGTTGTTGCACAAGTATGAATTATTTCATTATGAGATGGTGGGGACCTATATCTCCCTCCAATGTATTGGGTAAAGATTTATATCTCATGAGATAGACATGGCTAGAATGGTAAGTTAATCCGGTTCAGTGTTACAGGACTGAAACAATGAGTGAAGTCGATTCAGAAAGGGACTTTGTCCACTAAGATGGTCTTGGCAGCAATGCCTTGGCTACTATGGAAATAATGAAATGTGATGAATGGTTGCCACAATTACATGTTTTATTCCCATTTTAACATGGTTGATGTTCTATTATAATATATTCCTTACATACTTCCACGATTTATGTTCATGCTCCAGATTTCGATGTTTAAATTTCATTTTTTTCATCCAAATGTTTATGGATTGTTTTACGTTATCTATTTTTGCCCTTAATGAGAATTTGAGATCAACCTTTTTATTTTTTATTTTCCCCGGGAAGTAAAGAAAGGTTTTAGGTAAGGAAACAAAAAGGGGAAGATCGTTATGGGAGTTGTTGAAGATCATTCACCACGATTAGAAGATTTTATTCCGAGTTTCCGAAGACACTAAACTATTACGGTCATTGTGTGTCTATTTTTGTTATGTATTAAGTATTCCATAAAATTAATGTATTGTCCATGTTCGTCAAGCTTCGGGTCTCTACAGTTGGTATCAGAGGAAAGGATTAGTTAACCATTGGAATCTAGGATGCGAGAACTTTAGTGAGATCCCGAGTGATACTTCTAAGGTATGTCTAGGGATGTCCCTAAGGTTAAGTATAAGTATAGTTTATAGTCCTAGAATTTCGGTAACGATCCTAGAATTAAACCTAAGATGTTAGATATTGAGGGTAATCCCCCATTATTATGTTGTTTTCCCTAGATTTATTTTGGCCTCTCACACTATTCTTTTTGGGTTTTTAGATGATGGGTGGAACCCGAAGGAACCGTGTTGATCAATGCAATGGACAATGCAATTATTGTCCTCATGAACAAACAAATGTTATGACAGATGGAGTGTAAAATCTTATTGCTATACTTACACAAGATATGAATCATTCTGGACATCCAAATGAGCAGAAAAGGGAACAATATTCTATTGAGTCCTTCATGAGGCAACGTCCACCTTCTTTCAGTGGGTCTTCTGATCCACATGTTGCTGAACAATGGATCGGTACCACTGAAAAGATATTTTCAGTTATTCAATGTTCTGAACATGATAACGTCATCTTAGCAGTATATCGTTTGGAAGGTGAAGCTGATAAATGGTGGAATCTTATCAAGAATACGAGACCAAGAGATGAAATTGAGACCATGGAATGGGACGAGTTCAAGAACTTATTTTTCAATAAGTACTTCCCTCGTATTCTTTGAACAAAGATGGAGAAGGAGTTTCTTGAACTAAAGAAAAAGGATGATGAATCTGTTGGTGTATACGAATCTAATTTTACAAGGCATGCAAGGTATGCATATGGATTTATCATCCAACCTGAAAGTAAATTTGATCGATTCTTCAGTGTCTTAAAACCAAATCTTCGAAGGGCGTTAGCTATAAGAGACTTTAGTAGCTATGAAGAAATTGTGTGTTGTGCTATCAAGGTAGAAATGGAAGTTGGTGTTACATATGTATCTCTTGGTTTTGATAAGAAACGAAAGATGGAGTTCAAGGAGAAATCTCATAATAATGGTGAAAAGAAGTTGAATGTTTTCTTATGCTCAAAGTGTGGAAAGAAGCATGGTGGAGATTGTTTTAAAGGGACTAGAAAATGTTTTAAGTGTGGAAAAGAAGGTCATCGAGTAGCTGAGTGTCGAAGTAATGAAAAAAGGGTTTCTAATGATGTGAATAAAGAAGAGACTGCAGATAACATACCACTAAAACTTCAATTCTTCTAGTGCAATGAAATGGGGCCCTATGCTAATAAATTCACTAATCCAAGGGTTAGTGATGATCGTCATGAGAAACCACTTAAGGCAAAGGAAAAAAGGGAATTCACATGTGATCACCACTGGAAATGTTTAATATGACAATGATGTGGTGGAATGATTAAGTGTTTATGTAATGGGATTCCAAAATAATGTTGTATATAGTATCGTGGAATATTGGAATATTTATGTATTGGTCTATTGTGGTTTTCAATAATTTTATGGTACCGGTAACCATGGAAAGTGATTGAGATATTTATGGAAAAAATATGATATGCAAGAAATAAAGAGAAAATGAAATGTTTGATAGTATTCATGAGCTCATGACTGATATAATGGAATAGTTATATCATGGTTTGAGTATATAGAATTTTGGTGTTTTGGTATGTGGAAAGAGTTAACTTTTGATAGCACTCAGGTTTTCACTAAGATTCAATGGGTATTCATTTTCAAGAGAATACATGACTAAGGCCTTCGATTGTTTGGAATGTGACCAACAAGACATATCCCATGATATATGGGGATCAATGATGGTATTAACATGTTTGTTATACAAACTCTTTGGTAATCGTTTTCACTGTAATATAAGATTGGACAATAGTATTTTAGATAAGCCTAAAGATTGGAATGGACTATTTTGTACATAAGTTAGTATTGTTTAAGGATATAAATTTTTTTGATATTATTGATGGGATGTTATAGTAATGTAGTTTTAGAAAAAGGACAACCTGCAGGACGGGTGACAGCCCATCGCGTCGGACAAGGCTGTGGGAATCGAACCCACAATCGAAGTGCGACTGGCCTTTATTGCCTTCCACTGGCCTACAGGAAGTCCCTATTTAGTAGAAACTAGTTTTATTATATTAATCATTATCATATATGAAGTATAAGTCCATTTTATGAAACATATATGATTAATGACACTATAGATGGACTTATGTATTTTTTGATAACTTTTCTAACCTTTTGTTTGAAAGAGATGGAATGACCCATCATTCTATCACATGATCTGCTAACACTTCATGAATGACAAATTAAACTTCATTTATTTAAGTGATGAAGTGGAAATTTTCCAAAGAACAACCAACGGTGAGACTGTACCAAAATCACGAATGTATTTCTTCTATTTCCAATTTCATTAACTTTAGGGAAATGCTCTTGAAAACCAAAAATGTTGTCCCAGTGCTCTTATATCCGATGAATCAGATCGTACCATAGATCATCATAAATCTATGGCTTTGTGATTTTTGGCTTTTTCATAGCCATGTTATCTACCACTCTCTATCAGAACATGATGGTTAGATTTTTCTCCCATATCCATATTTTCACCTATGTTCTCCTACGTGGAAACCCAATGCTGAGTTAATTTGGGTAACCGTTACATTTCATACTTTAGTTTTTAAAGCCATGTTTTGGTATTCCTTTTTACGATGTGGGTTTCTATTAAAGAAACATTTGAGTAGTAAAACAATTCATAACCCCGATGAATTTTGAGGGCGAAATTCATTTTAAGGGGGGAAGAATGTAACACCCCGAGATTTTATGAAAAATATTCTGTTTAATTTCATTAATGTCTTGTGTTGTATGCTACACCAAAAGGAGCTTGCACAACATGCATCCCTGACTTTACTTGCATTACAGGAAATCACGACCTTCCTCGATAGCGTGTGTAGTACGCAATACCGAGTTTCACTAAACGAGATATTATTATAATAAACTAGCTGTTATGAATAGTAATACCCACTTTTTGAAATTTTATAAATTTTATCTTTCAAAATGGACTTCATTTTTGGATTCAGAATATCGAAATTAGCTTTGGGTGAAATTTTGGTACTTTACGGATAACTTTCATATTCTGATGAATAGTGAAAATTACTAAATTTTAATTTAAAAACAGCTTTTTTTAATCGAAATAATTAATAGTGATAAATTATTAATTTGAGTGGTTTTAAGGTATATTTAGAATATATTTTCACAATTTAATACAATGTTGGTCATTGGATGTAATTTTCTATTTATACCAGACATAAACAAGTGTCAATCTTATGATAGTTATTATCTCTTAAAAGTGCGCTATTTGTTTTGACGACGGGAATTAATATTTAAATTAGTTAATGTGACTTATATGTTTTTAATTTGGTAAAATAAACATCATTTTTGAATTCATAATATAAAATATATCTGAGGCCTAATTTTTGGTATTTTTCTGGAAACTTTCATTTTTTGATGAATAGTGAAACCACTAAGTGGTAGTCAAAAAAACTTAATTTTTTCATAAAACATAATTTTAACGCTACTGTGAGTGGAATTTCAAAAATCCGAGAGACACGGTTGATGTCAGTAAGTAAAATGTGGTTCAATGAGATGAAAATAATTTTTGGTGAATAGTAACTTTTTACTTTTATTTACCACGGTTAAAAGTAAATAGGGTAGTTAAGGGTAAAAATGATATTATTATTACCCTAAAACATGTCCCAATTCAATTTGATAAGTGTAATTCGACCAAAAATATCCTTAGGAGTAAACTATGACCATTTATGCCCACTTGGATTTGATTAGTAAATTTATTATCAATTTATTTAAAGAAGGGTTAAAATAGTTAAAAACAAAGTTTAATAACTAAAGCATTTTTAATATAGGGTTCCACAAAGGATAAATTCAACTATAAATATTCATTAGAAAGATAAAACTATTTCCTACATAATTGTATTTTATTTGTAATTTTTAGACTTAGAATAATTTAATTTATTTATGATACAATGATGATGCAGTAATTATCTTATTAATGAAATATTAACATAATTGATGTTATAAATACCCAAATAAATGTAATTTGAGACTTTTTATGAATTACAATAATTTTATATGTTAATATGACATGTTAGAATTGATTTAATTAAATGTTTTCTAATTAATCATTCTTTTATGATTTTCACAAAAATCAATTACCAAATAGGGTCAAAATTGACATAAATAGTTTTTAAAAAAAATACTATATTATTAATTGTTATTTTATTCCTAAAAATCCATGGATCGGCCAAATTTCTTATATAAGGTTATATATATTAATAATAAACAACTTGGGGTTATTTTGGCTTGATATAGTAAGTTTATTAACCTTATAGTGTAAGAAAACAGGAAGACACGGTAAAAGTTAAATTATCTAACATAATGTTAAATCTAGATGATAAGGTTATAATTGATACCTAAACTTGTCTAAATTCTACTGGATGAGAGGATTTATACCCATACCAACCATATCTTCTAAATATATCAATTTGGAGCTATTAAAAACCGAATTTTACTTTATAATAAAATAATAATTTTGGTTATTCCAAAGGTGCCCCTCTCCTCCCTTATAAAAGGGAACCTCCTCCCTCTCTTCCTCACACCACTTTGAGCATTCAAGCTCGGCCAACCCCTGCCAAATTATCTTCTCTACTTCCATTGAAACATCCTAGAGGTTCGGGTCTTCTTCAAAGACCAATTTTAGTTCCCTAAGAGGAAGTCTCAAAGAGGTGCTTCAAAGAAGAGGTAATGTTCGTTACCGATTATTTCAACTTTATTTCTTCTTCCACTCCTTCTTCTTAGGTTGTTTCATTATGAAGTAATAACATCAGTATCACTCATATAATTATATGTTATTATAAGTATGAAACAACCCTATTTCACCATCTATCCATCCTATGGAAAACGAAATCTCCACGCGTGCGTACGTACGAAATACCGTCTCCACGGCGTGGTGTAATCTATTTTCCGCCACCACATTACTTGGATAAGTATAATGGGGTAAATAAAAACTATATATGATTATTTTAAAGTGATATTGATTCTGTAATAGTCTACATAAATTCCAATAAAATTCCACGATCATGGGAACGAAATAATCACTCATGCGTACGTACGGAATACCGTCTCCACGACGCGATGATATTCATTCTCAATGATTAACCATTCATGAATGATAATAAAGTATATATAATAAGTAATAATGAAATATATGACATATTAATTATACTAGATTTATTTATATGTATATGTATGTCATCCAATTAATTCCATCCAATTCAATGAGTAAACAAAAACAACGTTAATGCGTACTTACGCCCTACCGTCTCTATGAATGGTGTATTTCTTTCAATTTATCGATATATCATATATCTGTAGATTATGAATATATATTATATATAAATCAGGTTTTATATTCCATAATTAAGTAATCATGATATAAGTAATCATATGATTAATTACAAGTCAAAACACAGACGACAAATGAAACGATTTTCTCCAAAACACTCTTTAACATGGAATTTACAAAAGAACGGGTAATATAAAGTCATAATTGAACCATATATGATATAATAATAATTAATATGATTCTGTAATTAGTCAATGATATTATTTAAATCATTATACAGGAGGTTTGGATACGTACGAAGCATATCTGACCTAGGGTAAGGGATAATTTTGCAAATCTCATTTTTATCCGAGATTGCTTATTCGTAAGTATTTACTGGGGTTATTTCTATCATCCATGTACATGTTTTATAAAAATGTATTCATGTAGGTTTAATGTCCTTTTTACCCATTTTGAATTTTACCCAATGGTATGGAAGGAATCTTTCATTTATTTACACTACAAGGTACTTTTTGACTTTACCGACAAAAGTACGAGAAGAATGTTTTTTTAACGTATACATCATGAAAGGATTTTTGTGTTTTTATAAATACTTATTTTCATGAAGCTTCCTTCAAAATATTTCATGACTATTTTCAACAAAATATTTTTCTTTTAAAATTTAATGACATTTTGTGGAAAGAAAATGATTTTTAATAAAAAAGGATATTTTCCTCAAAAATTCAACTCAACTGTTTCATCAAAACCATTTTCATCTAAGATGACATTATTTCACATGTGTATATTTCAAGTATCATGTCTCTATGATTTACATGGATTCACTTTTCTTATTATGAAATGATATCCATTTGTTTTATATGGATTATGTTATGATGGGATGATGTTTATGATACCCATTTTATTCTTTGGGTTATGATGAATGATTTATGTTTATTTTGTGGCCCAAGTAAAAATAATTTCATTATGATATGGGTGGGACCTATATCTCCTTACAATGCATTGGGTAAAGATTTATATCTCATGAGATAGACATGGCTGGAACGGTAAGTTAATCTGGTTCAGTGTTACAGGACTGAAACGAGAAGTGAACTCGATTCAGAAAGGGACTTTGTCTACTAAGATGGTCTTGGAAGCAATGCCTTGGCTACTATGGAAATCAGGACATGTGCTGAATGATTGCCACAATTACATTTTTTATTCCCATTTTATCATTGTTTATGTTCTATTATGATATATGCCTTACGTACTTCCACGATTTATGTTCTTGCTCAAGAATTTGATGTTTAAATTTCAGTTTTTGCTTCCAAATGTTTATGGATTGTTTTATGTTATCTATGATTTCCCTTACTGAGCATTTGAGATCACCCTTCATATGTTTTATTTGCCCCATGAAGTAAAGAAAGGTTTTAAGTAAGGAAACAAAAAGGCGATGATCGTTATGGGAGTTGTTTAAGATCTTTCACCACGATTAGAAGATTATATTCCGTGATTCCAAAGACACTAAACTATTAGGGTCCTTGTGTGTCTATTTTTGTTATATATTAAGTATTCTACAAAGGTAATGTATTTTCCATGTACGTCAAGCTTCAGGTCTCTACACATCTCATGTTCGGTGCACCAACGAAAATTCATCCATTGATGTTCTAGGCTTCGATCATTGAAACAATCACCTGAAACCTATATACATCACTGATCTAACCTTGTTCTATTGATTTTTTCCTCATTTTTGAATCCATCATTATTATGGGGGTTCGATTGGGCTTGGAAAATCCCGACAATGTCAAACTAGGATGGTGGGGTCCTACTAGTGACAATTGGAATGAAAATTGGAAGAAATGAACCAGTTTTTTAAGCGATCGTTTCCATGTGTTGATCACCGATGATAAAAAATGGGGATATATAGGAAATGAAAATAAATATTATCGAATTTATTTTTCACTTGGGCACATTGTCAGGAAAAAATTGGAATAGATTAATGCAACTGATTGATTTTCTCAATAAAAATTATCATAAAGGGGAATAAAAAAAATTAAGAGTCCCGCATGTAGATTGGTTTTTTCATTTTTGAAATATGAAATTAAAAATTATATAAGTTATTGCATTAATTGAGCTCTGATCCTCATCGATGTAGTGCTTCATAATTTTTTGATGTGATTCTCTAATAGAAAGAGGGGACGATGCTCTAAAATCATCCTACAGTCTATGCATCTATCCCTAGAGGAATCACCAGGTAATTATTCATATTTAATTTCTTTTAGGATAAACAAATAAATTAAAAAATTTAGTTTGTTTATTTATCCACAGAACGTACCACCATTGGGAGAGATATCTAAACACTCCTCATTTCCCTATTTTATTTCAATCATATAGTATACAATTATATCTTGAATCAACAATGATATCATATTTTTCTCCATGATACTGTTTATGAATTAAAAAATTTATTTAAGAAACTACATTCATGAAACAAAAAATAATTTTAATATTCTTATAAAATTAATTTTGGGAACACCGACCATGGAATCGTATTTAATATCCGAATCTAGAATTTGAAATATATATATAAATATTTCAAAGTCATTCAAGGAAAATACTAGGTTTCTGCATTATTCCATCCTTCAATATTTTCGTCGCTGAAAATCAAAAAAAAAATAGCATATTGTTATTTTACATGGATCTCTCACTCATAGGGGAACTCCTGTAAGTTCTTATGCTACCAAAAAACATTAACCAAGGAGATGGTCCATCTAAGTTGGGTCCTTTCATATCGTTCCTTGATCACCACCAATTTCTCGACAAATGTGGCTATGTCCATGATGTCTAACTCTCCCCAGTCGATGAGGTGCATGGGGTCATTCACGTATCTCCTCACCAAAAACACATCAATGGCATCATGCACCCACTTTAACTGTGGGGGTAGGGAGATGTGGTAATTATACATTCTAAACCTCTACATGATTATGAATGGTTTCATGATCCATAGGGATAACATGATTCCTTATACGAATCTTTTTAATCCTTATCATGGACATACACCAACGAAAATTTAGTCTCAATGTTGAACTCCAACACCATTAATTTTTCATTGGTTTATGATTTCATCCTAATCTTGGTCATCCTCATATGCTTATTGATGACTTGTACCTTATAATTCATCAATTATACCATCTATGGGCCCATAAGAGTTGTCACACTGATATCTATCCAGTATAATGGTGGGATGTAGGGTCTCCCATATAAGTCCTAAAATGGTTCAATTTCAATGGTATAGTGGTAATTGTTGTTTTCTAAAATCCCTTCATAGGGGAATTGATCATAAAAGCTTTGGTTAATGTTTAACATGAAATCCCCCAGCATTCCCTCCAACAACTATTTAGTGCACTTGGTTTTCTCATTGGTATAAGTGTTAAAGGCAATAATTTTCAACATTTGGGTCCTAAATTGCACTTGATAAGAATCTCCAAAATCAAGATGTAAACATCACATCATGACTAGAGACACTCATTGAGGGAAACCCACGAATGAAAAATATCTCATGTATGTACAACAACCCAAAACTCTCTATCAAACTCTTCTCCGTGATATTAGAGAAGTGTAAATACTTCATGAGTTGGTAAAATATCACCCGGATGGTGTCCTATCTCTTCACTTTTCATGGAAAACCCTTAAAAATATACATGGATATGTCGTCTCACTTTATCTCTGAGATCTCAAGGGTCTGCAACAAACTTATTGGAACATGGTTCTAAGCCTTCATCTCCTGGCATGTGTTGAATCGAGCTCGATGCACAGCTATGACCCATATCCTTCTAGAACCCCAATATTTTCATAGATTATCTCTATATATATTACACACAACCAGATGAGCATATATAGGGATATGTGTGGAACTATCACCTAATTACTAGAACCAACATCTATCCCCAGAAAAAGATGGAATTATTCCATCCTTAATAATATCCATATGTTAAAATCCACAATGAAATCTAGTCCCATAGGTCCTCACTGTCGATATCTCTCAGCTACTACCCTCTCACATGATCAATAAGTAGGGGGGTCAACACCATAATCTAATGAATAGTTATTCAATCATTCTCTACCAGAGTCAGCTGCTATGAATCTAGAAACTATGAAGCCTCATGCACCATGCAATCACATGACTTCCTGTTATATACATATTCTACTATGGTGTTCTTACCTATAGTATATACTATTTTAACATCGTATTCCCTTAGTAACCCCAACCATCATTGATGTCATGTGTTCAAGTCTCTATGAGTGAATACATACATGAGATTCTGATAATCTGAGTAAACCCCACAACATTTCCCTAGGTGGTAGTTCCTCTACATCCTAGTGGTGAGGAATACATCTACTAGAACTAAGCCATGGGTCACTTAGTTTTTCTCATGCAGTCACAATTTCATTGACCCATATACAATAAATTCATATTTATACATCAACACATAGATGATTCCATCTAATAAGAATTATGATTACACTATAAATTCTAGGCCCACTTATTGTAGTCTCAAAATATGTGAACTTTTTGGACTAATAATCAACTACATGAAGGAAATCTATTACTACTCAGACTTGGTAAATGATCATCATTTCCCTATATGGTATGCCAATGGAGCATCAATTCTGGAAAATTCTGCCACAAACCTCTGGTTGTACCCTACCAAGACAAGAATGTATCACACCATTGATATTGTCTTAGGTGTCTCCCAAAAAATCACTATATTACACTCCTCTAGGTATATTTTTGAACCACGATGAAACATTACATGACCTATAATGTGATCCTTATTAATCAAGAACTATCACATTGAGAGATTCCTATAATTTAGGTACCCTCACAGTAAATCAAGAACCATCCTTATGTGATTTACAACCTCCATTGATTCTATGTAGATGAGTTTGTCATATATGAATAGAACAAGAAATTGGTCCATGTATGGATGAAATATATTTTTCATCAATACTGTAACCACGATGGGGGGAAAATAACAACAAATGGAATCACTATGAAATTATTGTATCTGTAGTGAAATCAGAATGCCAGATTTGGAATATCATCCCCACGAACCCTCTACTGGTGGTAGCCTAACCAAATATCAATTTCATGAACCATCTTACACTATACCTCTTTTCAAAGAGTTTGTTAGTCCTTGGAAACAGGTTCTTGGTCTTTATAATGCTATGGTTTAGGTGACAATAATCAATTTTTTTAAAAGGTTGGGGTCGAAGCCTCATTTTTATTAATAAAGAAAAGAAAAGTCCTCTTTTTAACTTGGTAGAGGGTGACCCATTATGTAGCCTAAAGGCCCAGTGGGCTTGTAGACCATTACATAGCCTGTAGGCCCAAATATTTTGGCCCAGATACCATTCTATGAATAGTAACCCGGCTGCTACAGTACCTGCACAGTACCGCTTTCGCTGTAGTGCCCTATCGTCGCTACAGTACCCGCCGACAAATAGTACCACTGCAATAATACCTCTATAGTAATGCTACAGTAACCTACACCCAATGGGATTTGAACCCCCACTTTTCATGTACTATTACGGGGTACATACCACTAAACCAAACACCAACTACAAGTGAAAATAATCAATGAAAATCCATAACCGCTTGTCTTCCTTTATCATGAAAAAAGTAGAAATGCATAATGTGAACATTGGGCACCATGAAACCATTTTATTGATGTTATTCTAACTGCATATAAATATCCTAGAGCCTAGTGGGGCCCATCTGATATTCCTTGAAATATATCATAGTAGTCTCGTGATGAAATTCAATACAAAAAATCTATCTCCCACCTAAGAGGTATTCCCAAAACATATTTGGGGAAGATGTACATATAATCCTCAATAACTAAAGGAATCCACATTCCAGAAGATCCTACAACACCATAGATAATACTCTCCAACTAATGGGTGATGGGAAGAAACCTCCTAATCACAGAACAATGTTGTCCTACATGAGATAAATCTCTTTAGAAAAAGTTGAATCTCTTCCCATCAATGAAAATGAATCTGACTTGACGAGGGTAACATATAATATAGGCTTGGAAAATGGAATACAAATCTGTTCCAGATAATATAACATAGGGTTTCATCATGAATTCCAAAATATCCCACATGTAAAAATTTCAACCAAGAGATAGCACAATACTTTGGTATATAAATGACACAGAAGAAGCATTCTCTATAGAAACCTCATGATGAATTTTTTGGGCTCTCACATTAAATTACAGATCCATTTCTTAGATTTGAGGTATATAAATGATGGAATGAGTGGAACTAGGTTTTAGTAATAGTAACTCACGTGTATGATAAACACATATCATAACCTTAATAGTCACATATATTGTTGGGTCATAAGCCTCCAAGTATTATAGGTAGACACAACAACAATTATCAGCTACCTGAGCCTAACATGGGCAACCTAGTGGTGGTGGTGGAAGGATATCATAGCTTCAGTAACCTCCTTGAACTCCTTATACTCCTCTTCATATTCTTCCTCCCTGAGTTCCACCCGGACCTCACCAATGAGGGCCTTGATCACGACACCACCTCTCCCATGTTGTACTATCTAATGCATCCCCACTCCACAAATTTTATTGTTGGGTAATTCATCGTCTATGTGACCTCACACATCACAATAATTTCAATGAAACTTTTAGGTTTCCCGGGTGATCTATGTGGTACTCATACCTAATGACAAGGCATCAGAGTATAATCACAAAAGGATACCCATCTTCAAGTTCCAACTGACTGACACATTCTATCTGCTGCTAATGACATAACAATATGATGGACACTGAAAGATCCAAATATATATGAACGAAAAATCTTAATCACTAGTGTCCACTCTAGCACCCTTGCATAGTTGGAGATGCACAAGTGCACCACGCTAGCATGAATCATACTATAGAGCCCCATATCAAGCATCTATTCATGGATGTAGAAATCATATATCAGGTCAAGGAAGTATTGTGTATGGTATATGACCCTTTTTTTGTACTTTTAAATAGTTATACAAACCTACAATATACCCATATGCTTCTGAATCCAAACCAATAACTCATAGGAGGGGTAGTACTACTCACAAAATAGCTTTTAGAAGTTAGTCCATTAGAGTGTCAACTCATTATTCATCTGTATAGCAAGTCTCCACCGTATCATAACTTCCCTATAGAAAATGATAACTCTATGTAAAACCAACGAATCCTCCTGTGATCAAATAATCCCAAAAACACGATCCACCGACTCAAGGAAATCATATGTTTCCTGAGAATCTATCTCACCATGGAACCTCAGTGGTTTTTTGAGCATGAAATCACATTGAATGATAATACAATGTGAATCCTCAGCCAAATATAATTGTAAAATACACTTCTTAATAGGTGTAGTTTCATCTACCATCCAACACGGAGAAAGAATCCCCCATGATGTATCTAATTTTGATCACTCATCACTCATCTGATCATCATCATGATCCGGAACTAGTATCCTGGATAACTGTCATTGTGGTGGCCCCCTAACATTTTTCAATATAGACCATGTCACAAAATCTATAAATAATGGGCAGATAACTCAAGATTTTAATTAAAATACTAAATCATATATGATGCATTTACCATTAATCCATCCAACCAATGTCTCGGAATTGTGAGTTGAAAAGAATGTACTCAAGGTCCAGGTGAATATTTACATCGGCTGGCCATATCATCATTAAATTCCCTAGCTAGAGTGTTGTACTCAATACACTTTCATATTGTTACCAAAATCCCATCCAAATCCTTGTAATGGGACCGCTACAAATAATATTACAAGGATGGATCTTATCTGAAACCAATATTTCACAACCCGACCCAAGATAACACCCAAGCCAAAGCGACTCTAAGCCCACCTCTAAAGGCCAGTGGGTGGTGACAATAATTTAAGGAAAAAATACTAAATGGGATTCCATTTACTCTTAAATTTCACACACACATATTACTATCCTAATAAAAAATTAATATAGGAATAAAAGTAAAAGATTCAAAACACTATGGAATCAACCATTCATGTAGAACCTCAAGACATTATAAGAGTATGGTTGTGTAAACTAAAACATGATGAAACCCAAAAAACACCCAACATGAAATATGTACCAACCTGACAAGACTAGAAATGTAAATCACTATGAGATCCAAGATACTCATATCAAAGATGTTACCACTGTACAAGGTCTAACATAACAGGTATCCCAATATTGTATGATGTCACCACCGACATGACAATAATCATCATAAGACATGACACTTGTAGAAGGATCCAATATAGTGGTGAGTATATACATACCTAGTAGGATTCCCAGAATGAAGGAGGAGGGATAGTTTGAGATATAACCAGAATATAATGATTTTAGATAGTACACAGGATGCAAGATATATTTAAAGAGAATAGATCAACCCAAAAAAATAGATAATTGTCCTCATCCAAAATCAAAGTGATTAAAATGGTGTGTAGATAAACTAAAATTAATTTATTTTACACATATATTAGGCGAGTAGACTCATACAACCACAATAAGATTAACACAAAATCATGCGGCAGAACATGCATATCATCACTACCCATGGAAGGTGAGTAACCAAATCACACACAAAAGAGAGAAATGTGATCTCCATTTTATAGATCAGCCCTGGAAATAGTGTCACAAACTATACCAAAATCCCATCAACAATGTCCATCATCTAAATTGTATACTCTAATGTAACTCAAACCATATATTATTACCTGGAATGGGGGGATATACACTGCATTACCATGCCACTCAGGGTTTTTCCCTTGTGCTCTAGTCATGTAGTTGTATCCATGCTATGACCATGTACTTTATCATGTTTCAGTTTACATTACTACATGAAATTCCTGTAGAGACCCGAATCTTGACGTACATGGACATTACATTACTTTTTTGAAATACTTAGTACATTACAAAAACACACACACAAGGACCGTAATAGTTTAGTGTCTTTGGAAACACAGAATATAATCTTCTAATCGTGGTGAATGATCTTCAACATATCCAATAATGATCTTCCCTTTATTTCTTACCTAAAACCTTTCTTTATATCCTGGGGAAAAAACATAAAAGGGTGAGATCAAATTCTCAGTAAGGGTAAACAAAATAAATATCAATCACATCATATTCATAAGAACATAACAATTTCGAAATAATACCCTGTAAAAGAGATCATAATTTCATAACATGGGACAAATCATGGTAGCGAAATGTAATCAAAATAATCATAAATTAAAACATTGAACTTTTTGACATACACACATAATCATAGAGAATCATTTCTTATTAGTCAAGACTCATTGCCAAGACTATCTTAGTGGACAAAGTCCATTTCTGAACCGAGTTCATTCCTCGTTTCAGTCCTGTTTCACTGAACCGGTTTAACCTGTTGTTCCAGCCATGTCTATCTCATGAGATATAAAATCTTTACCCAATGCATTGGAGGGAGATATAGGTCCCTCCCATCTCATAATGATACCATTCATATGTGTGCCACAAAATCATAAATCATACATCATTGCATAACCCATGTAATGAAAATGGGATTCTTAGACAACATGACATCATAAAACAATTCATATAAGATAACAGAATTCGTAAAAATAATTCCATAATCAAATCAATGTAATAATAGGGATAGAAACATAACCCTTTATTATCTTATATGGATAATATTTTTGATAAAACACTTGAACTCCATTCTTGAGGAAAATATCCTTTCTAATTCAAAAACATTTTCCTTTCTTTACATGTCATACAATTTTAAACAAAAAGAAGTTGATTAAAAATAAACTTGAAAACTTGTAAAGTAAGCTTCTTGTAAATAGTGTTTTAAAAATCCATTCAGGCCGTATAAGTTAAAAAAACATTCTTCTCGTACATTGTCGGAAGAGTCAAAAAGTACCTCGTAAGAAAAATAACAAAATATTCCTTTTATATATTTTACTAAAAACTCCCCAAAGGGTAAAATTGGATTTAAACAATTGTAGGTGGATGGAAACAATATTACATATTGTGGAAACATGGATGTGGATGATAAAATACACCCCAGTAAATACCAAAGTATAAACACTCTCAGATAAAATGAGATTGTGATATTTTCCCTTAACTTAGGTCTGATTTACTTTGTAAGTATCCAAAACTCCTGTATAATGATTTAAATAATGTCATTTAATTATTCCATAATCATACTCATTGTTATGATATCATATATGGTCATATTTTTAGCTTATTATTAGTAATATTTCATTTTTACTTGTTATTTGGGGTTTTATTACTTTTTGTTCTTATGCGTGTTTTGTTGAATAAATTCTTATTCTTATTTTTAGGTTATAGATACAACATTTCCAAAATGGTATTTGTAGAGACCCATAAAATTCAAGGAAATTTTTTTCTTAATTTTCTTTGAGATTTTACAAGAACGTAGTTTCTGACAGCACTTTATTCCAAGGCCCGGTGTGCCCAGAATTACTATCCGAAGTTTAGCTCAGGTACGTTCAGTGAACGAACGAGCAGAAATTTATAAATTATGAACCGATGCTTGGAATTGAATTCTGATGGCACCGATGGAACTACAACACCGGTAATTTCTTAGAAACACCCTTTCCGAAGTTGTGTTTTCACGAGAGAGGTTGATAAAAATTTTGGAAGTTAAAGTAAAAATTTAACTACAATTTTTATTTTCTCTAAGTGGATTTAAGCTTTTGGTGGAAGTTGGGTAACTACCCAACATCCCATGGAAGGTTATGAGGGTGGTGGGCCCCACACGAACAGCACCCCTTCACATTCCTTAACTCCCTCAACTCACAGTTAAAATTGATAACTTATGTTTAAATAACTTATGATATTAATGACGTGAGTTTAATGTGAGTGTTTGAATTTCAAATTTTTGTCATGTTAATAAAATATGTGTGGGCTTATTTTATTAAGGGTTGGAATCTTGTTGTGGAGTCTTTGGAAGAAAAGGCTAAGGAACTTGAGGAACTTCTTCGTCTTCGACGAAGAACGCGAAGAACACATCGATCTCCGATAAAGAACGTCGAGTCCTCGGAAACCGACTACGCGACGCCGTATACCGCGATGCCGACGACGTCTTCTTCCACGACGTCTCTTACCAAGACAGATATTCCGTGACATATCCTTGTTCGACGAACCTCCGTTCAAGCTACGCTATAGGTAGGGGGTTTATTTATTTTTGTTCGTGATTACTACCTTGAAGTTCTTCGTGAAATATGACCAATTTCTATCGATTAACGAGAGGGGGCTGGACCGCACAAACATGGCTGACCCTCCTCCCTTATCTATGTTGTTGTTTCTATTGTGGATTTAAATGAGAATGACGGGGTGCCGTCGCACCGCATGGGGTCTTGCGGCAAAGAAAGCGCGGCGCTATCGAGTCGTGCCGTGAAATCGAACAAGGACGCGACGCCGTCGCGCCGCGTCAGAAAACCCGAAGACCCCATGGCCAGAGCGGGCCCGCGGCGGAGGGGCATCGCACTGTTGCGCCGCGCCAGACGAACCAAGGTCGTGGCCGGTTCCTGGACGTGGTGGAGCAGGGTGACCGGCGGCCAGTTCCGGGCCGCCGGCGTCGGAGCTGGGGGGACCGGTCGTCGCCTGTCCGTGGCAGCAAAAGCTGGCCGGCCAGAGCAGGCCGGACGGACAAAGGAAGGCCGGGGGTTACAAACCCCCGTCGGCCAGCTCAAGCGGCCCCCCATAATGGGGGCTGCGGTTACAAAACTAGGGGGCATGTGCCCGCCCTAAAAACGGCTCGGCCGTATGGCCGAGCGCCTGGACAGCGCACCCAGCGCACCGCACCCAGGCCGGGCCGCGCCAGCCGGGCCGGTCCGCCCCCAAGTGGGTAGGACAAGGACCCGGTTCAGGTCGGCCTGGTTCGGGCCGACCCTGGGTGTATCGAGCCGGGTCGGACTAGGCCCGAACCCCTTAATACTGAATCTCTTCAGGTCGTACGCCCTTAACATGTGCTACGGGCCTCCAATCGATGCACCGTCAGTTGCGATGTGATCCTCATCTCAAGACGGTCTGTTTGGTATATCACACTCAAGGTTTTGGAATTCATTGGGTTCATCCGAGTTGGTTCGTACACGAAACCAACCAGGCCCTCGGAGCAGAAACGCTCATAACTTGATCTCCAGAAGTCCGATTTATGAGTCGTCGACTTTATTGGATTCCTCTTAGTGAGACAGATCGTTTGTCATACTCCGCATGAGGTTTGGATGCAGGTGGAGTACAGTCGGGTTGGTTTTTCCTTAAAAACCAACCGGGCCCCTAGAACGGAAGAGCCAATAACTATCTGACCGGGCGTCCGATTGACGCGCCGTCTGCGACGTTGAGTTCAGGTTGACGATACGGAACTTTTGGATACACCAACTCCAGAATTGGTGTCAGTTTATGTACCAGCCACTCGGCTTGTGGAGCGAACCCTCCCGAACGAGCTTGCTGTGTGCGGGAACCCTAGTGCAGGATGCGACTGTGATGAGGATGACAATACAGAGATCCTTAGTGGATTCGACGGTGATGACTATCGCACTCAGCGATCCTACGTGGATCAGTGATACCGATCATGTGTGGGTTCGATCATGTGTGGGTCAGCGCTCAGCGGTTCTGTGTGAGCCAGCGCCTACAGATCCTGTGTGGGTCCGATCCTATGTGGGTCATTGCGGGGGTTAGTACCTATCGATCCTTTGTGGGTCCGACGGCTTAGATGAATCAGTGGGAATATCTGATCATCTCTATCGTCAAACGAATAAGTACACATGTGTGAGCTAAATCCTGTTTTGATTTCCTATTTCGATTGTGTTGTGCTATCATGTGTGGATTTACGTTTTCCTTCTCTGTGTGGACTGGATTGTACTTGGGCTCTGATGTTGGAGCTGAACTGCAATTCATGAATTAGGTATGTGTATGGGAATATACCTAAGCAGTGACGGATGTTACTTCTTGATTGTATCTTTCATTTGTGGTTTATCCTTTGTGGATTTTGGGAGACCTACGGGGGTCTCGGGGTCCCTACTAAGTAGCTTATATTCACCCCTGTACGGGCTATGCCCGCACTACATTGTGTTGGTTGCAGACGATGGACAACACTGATCGTGGTTGAGGCTTGCGAAGCAGGACGATACCTGGAGGTGGAACACTGGGCGGGACGTACTCGGAGTGGTCGGCTGGACCCGAGGAGCAGTGGAGGCAATCTGTACCCACCCTTCAGGTGGGACTTCCAGTGGATGTCTTGATGCTGTGGATCTACTTTTCAGTTGCTATTTTCCCTTTCCAGTTGTACTTTACATTCAGTTTGAGTTCGTATACTGGCCCACATACTTTTCTGAAACTACTGTTGTGCCTAGTTTTTAATTAGTGTTTACTTCTGCTTTCTTCCTCTGTGGTGTTTGTTTACTTTTCAAAGGCAATGCCTTCCCTTTTTACAGATATTTACGCCTTGGTGCTAGTTGCCAGCCCCTGGCCTATGGATGGCGGGCTTGGGGTAGTCATGACACAGGCCCCGAGGATGGGTTGTGACAAATTGGTATCAGAGGAGTTCGGTTCTACCACAAAACTTGGGACTCTGATCTTTTTTCTATGTGAAGCAATAGTGTTAAGCGTATTGGGTGTGGTTTTCTGTCTAGGGAGTCCAGTGTTGGTGCGGCGGCCAGCGTATCCGTACACCAGGACCTTGACTTCTGATTTCCGACATAATTCATGAAAACATTGATTGCATGTGTGATTAAAGTTTTCTTTTTGATTACTTTGTGTCAGCTCACCAGGTATACCATTCTGGCCGTGGGGCACTTGTTTCCTTTTCAGGATGGCCCCACGATGGCAGCCAGCTAGGGTTATGAGAGTTGATCATGACGACAGCCCACCGAGCGACGAGGCCTCAGTACATGGCCATTTTACAGTTGAGGTACCAGTGGTACCTATACCTGCTGAGCCACCGATGCTTCCAGCCCTAGCCGCTGACGATGCACGTCGCCTTAGTGCACTGCACAAGTTTTAGCGCCATTGACCTCCTAGGTTCCGTGGGGAGATGGACCCCCAAGCAACCGCGGACTGGTTGGAGGTAGTGGTACGAGTTTTCAGGTTAGTGAGGACACCAACAGACCTCATGGTGATACTCGCAGCGAGCCTACTGCACGTGACAACAAGCCGATGGTCGATCTTGAGGCTCCAGGTGCACGATGAGGAATCTCTCCACTAGAAGGAATTTGAGATCCTCTTCCGCTCGGAGTTCGTTCCAGCCACCCTCCGTGCGGTGTGCATCCAGGAGCTTCTTCAGCTGCGGTATGTCAGCTTGACGGTCGCCCAGTACTCAGCGAGATTTACCGATCTCTCGCGCAACTCGACAGACATGGTACATGACCCGTTCTTCCTAGCCCAGACCTTTGAGTAGGGATTGAGGCATGAGATCCGGGCATCGCTAATCTACCTCAGCATTCCAACCCAGGCAGGAGTACTGGAGCAAGCCCTTTTGATCGAGAGATTCCTTGCTGAGCCTTCTTCAGCAGTGATACCTACCGTAGGGCGACAAGTAGCAGAGTCTTCTACAACAAGCAGTCGACGGATGACTCATGGGTCTAGGCAGAATAGACCCTCATCCAGATGACCTCAGGACACTAGCTCAGCAGTCCGGGGAACACAGCACAGAGCTAGTCTTTTGAGAGCAGGAAATGCTACTCATGTGGCGGACAGGGCCACATGGCTCGTGACTGCCCAACCCGCCGTGCCGAGGAGCAGCAGACGGTTGAGGGACCACCCAGGCAGAGGCAGAGGGTCGACCGTGGCAGTCCGCAGGGAGCAGGCAGACAAGGTAGAGGAGCTTGCCGAGCAGCAGGTGGTGGGCGATGCTTTGAGACTCTACCACCATCACCACCAGGAGGTCCACTCCGGCCATAGGGAGCTGGCGGGCAGAGACAGGCACAGCTCCAGAAAGCGGAGGCCTATGACCACGGTGCACCTGAGATGATTCGAGGTACTATCTGTGTCTATTCCACCCTAGATGCAGTTCTTATAGACATAAGAGCGAGTCATTCTTTTATAGTCACTGCCCTTTTTGGAGCTTGGAGATTCCGAAAGAGTCGTTGGCTCGATCCTTACAGCTAGATACTCCTACGGGAGAAGACTCGACGATTACGCACTAGTTCCGGTAGTTTGAGCTTACTCTAGGAGGCGATAGCTTCAGCTGGGATCTTCTTGTAGCGGCATCAAGGCCTTACGACGTCATCTTGGGCATGGATTGGTTATCAATAGTCCATGCTCATATTGACTGTATTAGGCGGAAGGTTCAATGTGTACGCACCGATGGGAGCAGGTTCACCTTCACCAGCGAGAAGGGATCCTTTGCAGCACAGGATGGACTCTCACAGAGGGGAGGACAGCCCCTCACTCATCAGTTGGCTAGCCTCATCCTAGGAGAATTTGACTTGCGAAGTCCTATTTTTCCTGTAGTGGTGGATCAGTATGTGGACGTTTTTCCCGATGATGTCCCAGGGCTACCTCCTTGCAGAGAGGTAGACTTTTATATTGACCTGTACCCCGGGACAACCCCGATATCGACTCCAGCGTATCGGATGGCCCCCTCTGAGCTTCGAGAGCTACGGGTAAAGTTGGAGGACTTGCAGGGCAAGGGTTTCATCTGACCCAGTGTTTCACCCTGGGCTTCCCTGATTTTGTTTGCCAAGAAGGCAGACGGGAGCTTGCGACTTTGTGTCGACTATCATCGCCTGAACCAGGTGACAGTGAGGAACAAGTATCTGCTACCGAGGATTGATGACCTCTTCGATCAGCTCATGGGAGCATGGTGGTTCTCGAAGATAGACCTCAAGTCAAGCTATCATCAGCTCAGAGTTCGAGATGAGGATGTCTAGAAGATGGCCTTCAGGTGTCGGTATTGCCATTACAAGTTCCTCATTATGCCATTCGGCTTATCCAATGCTCCAGCAGTGTTAATGGCCCTCATGAACAGGATCTTTCAGCAATACCTCGATCGATTTGTCGTGGTCTTCGTCGACGACATTTTGATTTACTCGACGACTGAGGAGGAGCACGCCTAGCACTTGCGGGTTGTACTAGACACAATCAAAGAGCACCAGATTTATGGTAAGCTCTTGAAGTTTCAGTTCTGGATACGCAAGGTCCACTTTTTGGGGCACGTCATCTCTGAAGTGGTAGTTGTAGTGGATCCTGCGAAGATTGAGGCAGTGTTGGCTTGGGAGCCACCTAGGAGTGTGACTAAGGTGCGAAACTTCTTGGGTCTAGCTGGATACTATCAAAGATTTGTGCCAGACTTCTCCAGAGTTGCGACACCACTCTCAGCTCTTACGAAGAAGGGGAAACCCTTGTGTGTGGTCATACAGATGTCAGCAGAGCTTCCAGGAGCTGAGACAGAGATTGACCATCGCACCTATCTTGAGGTTTCCAGAGGAGGGAGTAGGGTACAGAGTCTGCTGTGATGCATTAGGGACCAGACTCGGATGTGTCCTGATGCAGGAGTGAGCAGTGATCGCCTATGGATCACGTTAGTTGAGGACGCATGAGAAGAACTACGCTACCCATGACCTGGAGTTAGCAGTAGTGGTCTTCGCTCTGAAGACATGGCGACACTACCTGATGGGAGAGCGCTTTACAGTCTTTTCTGACTATCAGAGTCTCATGTACATCTTCTCTCTTGAAGGACTTGAACCTGAGACAGCGGTGATGGCTCGAGTTCCTCCAGGACTATGACTTTGAGATAGTCTATACTCCTGGGAAGGGGAATGTGGTAGTCGATGCTCTCAGCAGGAGGACTGGCATTCAGCTACTTGAGGAGGCGACAGAGAAGCTAGCTTCTTTGTAGATATCCTTTGTGGATAGAGATGGAGTAGCCTTCCTTTAGTCTCTCACAGTCACCCCTCCACTACTGTAGCGGGTCAGAGGGGCACAGCGTGGGGACGCTGACTGTGAGACACGGCGTGCATAGATATCCTCAGGACAAGCACCTGATGGAATCTCCTTTGGAGCAGAGCACGATGTCCTTTTTAGAGGGCGTACCTTGGTACCAGTTTCTTTACGGGAGGAGGTACTGAGAGAGTTTCACACTTCTCCTTTGGCGGTACATGCTGGAGTGGCGAAGATGTACCAGGATATCAGACGACAGCACTAGTGTCCGGTCATGGAGAAGGTTGTGGCAGAGTTCGTTTCTCAATGCCTCACCTGCCAGCAGGTAAAGGTAGAGCACCAGGTACCAGCAGGCTTGGTACAGCCCTTTGGAGGTCCCAGAGTGGACGTGGGACGAGATTTCTATGGACTTCGTGACTGGACTTCCACGCACTTCCAGAGGTCACGACTCCATTTGGGTGATTGTCGACCGACTCACCAAGTCGGCTCACTTCTTACCCATCAGAGAGCAGGGCTCAGTGGAGATCTTGGGGCGTCTCTATGTTCAGGAGATTGTACAGCTTCACGGTGTTCCATCATCTATCATCTCTGATCGAGATGCTCGCTTTACTTACAGGCTTTGGAAGGGGTTGCAGGAGGCATTCGGGACGCAGCTACATTTGAGCACCGCCTTTCACCCTCAGACAGATGGTCAAACAGAGAGGATCATTCAGACTCTCGAGGTCATACTCTGCACATGTGTTCTCGACTTTGGTCGCAGCTGGGAGGACCACCTACCCTTGGTGGAGTTTGCGTACAACAACAGCTACCACTCCACCATCGGGATGGAACCATACGAGGCGTTGTACGACCGACTTTGCAGATCTCCATTGTGCTGTACAGACCCTGGGGAGTCAGCACTTGTGGGACCGGATATGGTCCAGGCCATGACAGAGAAGGTCCAGGTCATCTAGGATCAGATGAGGACAGCTCAGAGCCGGCAGAAGTCCTATGCTGACAGGAGGCGAAGACCACTAGAGTTTGAGGATGGCGACCACGTCTTCTTGCATGTCTCACCTCGACGTGGATTACAGAGATTTGGCCGAAGTGGAAAGTTGTCTCCACGCTTCATCGGACCGTTCCAGGTCCTCAGTAGGATTGGCAAGGTAGCTTATCACCTGGCTCTACCACCTCAGTTGCACCGGGTGCATGATGTCTTCCATGTACCACAGCTGATGAGATACGTGCATGACCCGACGTACATGATTGACCATGGGGAGCTGGACATTGATGATGGGGAGACTTTTATGGAGGTCTCGGTGGAGATCTAGGATCGACAAAAGAGGGTCCTACGTGGACGGTCGATTCCTCTAGTGCACATCAGATTGCAGCACGGGAACCTCCAAGAGAGCACTTGGGAGCAGGAGGCTTAGATGCGTGCTCAGTACCCACTTTTGATTCCCTAGCTTATGATGTATCTTTACGGGGACGTATATTCATGAGGTGGGAGTAATGTAAAGACCCGTAAAATTAAAGGAATTTTTTTTCTTAGTTTTCTTTGGGATTTTACAATAACGCAATTTCTAACGGCACTTGATTCCAAGGCCCGGTGTGCCCGGAATTACTATCTGAAGTATACTTTGGGTACGTTCAGTGAACGAACAAGAGGGAATTTCTAACTTATGAACCAGTGCTCGGAATCGAATTTCGAGGGCCCCGATGGAACCACAACGCTGGTAATTGCTTAGAAACACCCTTTCCGAAGTTTCGTTTTCACGAGAGAGATTGATAAAAATTGTGGAAGTTAAAATAAAAATTTAACTAAAATTTTTATTTCTCTAAGTGGATTTAAGCTTTAGGTGGAAGTTGGGTAACTACCCAACATCCCATGGAAGGTTATGAGGGTGGTGGGGCCCACACGAACCCCACCCCTTCACATTCCTTAACTCCCTCAACTCACAATTAAAATTGATAACTTAAGTTTAAATAACTTATGATATTAATGAAGTGAGTTTAACGTGAGTGTTTGAATTTCAAATTTTTGTCAAGTTAATAAAATAAGTGTGGAAATATTTTATTAAGGTTTGGAATCTTCTTGTGGAGTCTTTGGTAGAAAAGGTTAAGGAACTTGAGGAACTTCTTCATCTTTGATGAAGAACGCGAAGAACACATCGATCTCCGACGAAGAACGTCGAGTCCTCAGAAACCGACTACGCGACGTCGTATACCGCGGCGCCGACAACATCTTCTTCCACGACGTCTCTTACCATGACAGATATTCCGCGATGAATCCTCGTTCGACGAACCTCCGTTCAAGCTATGCTCGAGGCAGGGGGTTTAATTATTTTGTGTGATAACTACCTTGACGTTCTTCGTGAAATATTACAAATTAGTATCAATTAATGAGAGGGGGCTAGACCGCACAAACACGGCCGACCCTCCTCCCTTATCTATGTTGTTGTTTCTATTGTGGATTGAAATGGGAATGGCGTGGTGCCGTCACACCGCGCCGTGAAATCGAACAAGGAGGTGACGCCGTCGCGTCGAGTCAAAAGAACCTGATGACACCGCGGACGGAGTGGGGCCGCGACGGAGGGGCGCGGCGCAGTCGCGCCTCGCTGGACGAATGAAGGACACAGCCGGTTCCGGGCTGCGGCAGAGCAGGGAGACCGACAGCCGATTCCAGGCCGCCGGCGTCGGAGCTAGGGGGACCGGCCGTCGCCGGTCCATGGCGGTAGAAGCTGGCTGGCCCGACCAGGCCGGCCGGACAAGGGAAGGTTGGGGGTTATGAACCCTCGGCGGCTAGCTCAAGCGGCCCCCCATAATGGGGGCCGTTGTTACAAAACCAGGGGCAGGCGCCCCCCCCCCCCCCTTCAAACGGCTCGGCCGTTTGGCTGAGCGCCTGGCCAGCGCGTGCCACGCGCTTCGCCCAGGCTGGGCCGGACCACTTCCAAGCGGGCCAGACCCAGACCCGGTTCGGGTCGACCCGGTTCGGGCCGACCCTGTGGGTATCGAGCCAGGTCGGACCCGGCCCGAACCCCTTAATACTGAATCTCTTCCGGTCGGATGCCAATAACTTGTGCTACGGGCCTCCGATCAACACACAGTCAGTTTCAATGCGATCCTTGGATCGAGACGGTTGTTTTGGTATATCACACTCAAGGTTTTGGAATACTTTGTGTTCGGTCGAGTTGGTTCGTACACGAAACCAACCGGGCCCTCGGAGTGAAAACACTCATAACTTGAGCTCCGGACGTCCGATTGACGTGTCATCGACTTTGTTGGATTCCACTTTGTGAGACGGATCTTTTGGATTACTCAGCCCATGGTTTGGATGCAAGTGGAGTATGGTCGGGTTGGTTTTGCCTTAAAAACCAACCGGGTCCCTGGAACGGAAAAGCCAATAACTCTCAGACCGGGCGTCCGATTGACGCGCCGTCTGCGACATTGAGTTCCTGTGGACGATACAGAACTTTTGGATACATAAAATCCGGACTTTGTGTCAGTTGATGTACTAGCCTCTCAGATTGTAGAGGGAACCCTCTTGAACGAGCTTGCTGTGTGCGGGAACCCTAGTGCTAGCTGCGACTGTGACGATGACGACAGTACAGAGATCCTCAGTGGATTCGACGGCGACGACTATAGCACGCAGCGATTCTGCGTGGATCAGTGCTACCGATCCTGTGTCGGTCCGATCCTATGGGGTTCAGTGCGCATTGATTCTGTGTGAGCCAGCGCCTACAGATCATGTGTGGGTCCCATCCTATGTGGGTCATTTCGGTGGTTAGTTACCTATCGATCCATTGTGGGTCAGATCCTATGTGGGTCATTGCGGGGGTCAATACCTATCAATCCTTTTTGGGTCCGACGACTTAGATGAATCAGTGGAAATATCTGATCATCATTATCATCATATGAAGAAATATACCTTTGTGAGCTAAATCCTGTTTTGGTTTCCTATGTGGATTGTGTTGTGCTATCCTGTGTGGATTTATGTTTTGCTTCCCTGTGTGGACTGGATTGTACTTGGGCTCAGATGTTGGAGCCGAACTGGAATTCATGACTTAGGTATATATATGGGCATATACCTAAGTAGTGTCGGATGTTACTTCGTGATTGTATCTTTCCTTTGTGGTTTATCCTATGTGGATTCTGGGAGACCTACGGGGGTCTCAGGGTCCTTACTGAGTAGCTTATACTCACCCCTGCACTGGCTATGCCCACACTACGTTGTGTTGGTTGCAGACGACGGACATCACTGATCGTGGTTGAGGCTTGCAGAGCAGGACGGTACCTGGAGGTGGACCACTGGGCATGACGTACTCAGAGCAGTTGGCTGGACCCGAGGAGCAGTGGAGGCTATCTGTACCCACCCTTCAAGTGGGACTTCGAGTGGACAGCTCGATGCTGCGGCTCTACTTTTTAGTTGTTGTTTTCCCTTTCCAGTTGTACTTTACTTTCAATTTGGGTTTGTATACTGGCCCACTTACTTTTCCGCACCTACTATTGTACCCAGTTTTTACTTAGTGTTTACTTCTTCTTGCTTGCTCTGTGGTGTTTCTTTACTTTACAAAGGCAATGTCTTCCCTTTTTTCTGGGATTTACGCCTTGGTTCTAGTCGCCAGCCCCTGGCCTATGGAAGGCGGGTTTGGGGTAGTCACGACACGGGCCCCGAGGATGGTTCGTGATAGCATTAGTGTAATATATATCATATTTAATCACTCAATTAATTTATGTAATCATTATGCAATAAAAATCATGTAGAACGAGTCGCATCACATCGTGGAGACGGTATTCCGTACGTACGCTCGAGCGATGATATCGTTCCCATGATCGTGGAATTGTATTGAAGTTTATGTATACTATTTCAGAATCAATATCACTTTACAATAATCATATATATTCATTCTTTACACCATTATACACATCCAAGTAAGGTGGTGGCGGAAAATAGATTACATCACGACGTAGAGACGGTATTCCGTATGCACACACGCGCGGTGATTTCATTTTCCGTAGGATGGATTGATGGTGAAATAGGGTTTTTTCATACTTATAATAACATATCAGTATATGAGTGATATTGATGTTATTAATTCATAATTAACCAACTAAAGAAGAAGAAGATGTGGAAGAATAAATAAAGTTGAAAAAATCGGTAACAGACATTACCTCTTCTTTGAAGCGCTTCTTTGAGACCTCCTTTTAGGACACTAAAATTGGTCTTTGAAGAAGACCAAGACCTCTAGGATGTTTCATGGGAAGTGGAGAGGATAAATTGGAAGGGTTTGGACGAGCTTTAAGGCTCAACGTGGTGTGAGGAAGAGAGGGAGGAGGTGCCCTTTTATAAGGGAGGAGAGGGGCTCCATTGGATAAACTAAAAATATTATTTTATTATAAAGAAAAATTCGTTTTTAAATAGCTTCAAATTGATTTATTTCGAAGCTACGGTGGGGATGGGTCGAAAGCCTCTCATCCAATAGAATTTAAACAAGTTTAGGTTCCTATTATATCTTTATCATTTATATTTAACTTTAAGTTAGATAATTTTACTTTTACCGTGTCTTCTTGTGTTCTTACACTATAAGGTTAATAAACATACTATAAGAAGCCAAACGAACCCCAAGTTGTTTATTATTAATATATATAACCTTATATATGTCATTTGGCCGAACATTATATTTTTATGAATAAAATAACAATTATTAATATAGTATTTGTTTTAAAAACTATTTTATGTCAATTTTGACACTATTTAGTAATTGATTATTGTGAAATTCATAACAGAATTATTAGTTCTGAAAAAGTTAAATAAATGAATAATAACATGTCATATTAACCTAGAAAATTAGTGTAATTCATAAAAAGTCTCAAATAACATTTATTTGGGTATTTATAACATCAGTTATGTCAATATTTCATTAATTAGATAATTTCTACATAATCTTTGTGTTATAAATAAATTAAATTTTTTAATGTCTAAAAATTGAAAACAAAATACCATTATGTAGGAAATATTTTTACATTTCTAATGAAAATTTATAGTCTAATTTATCTTATGTATAACCCTACATTAAAAATGATTTACTTATTAATCTTTGATTTTAACTATTTTAACTCTTATTTAAATAAATTAATAATAAATGTCCTAATCTATCCAAGTGGGCCTAAATGGTCATATTTTATTCCTAAGGTCGTTTTTGGTCTAATTACACTTATCCAATAGAATTAGGACATGTGTTAGGGTAATAATATTATCAATTTTACACTTAATTACCCTATTTACATTTAACCGTGGTAAAAAAAAGTAAAAAGTAACTATTCACAAAAAATTATTTTCTTCTCATTGAACTACATTTTACTCACTAACATCAACCATGTCCCTTGGATTTTTTAAATTCCATTCATAAAAGTGGTAAAATTATGTTTTATGTAAATTTGCAAAATCTTCTAGGAGGTGGGTAAAAGACGGTGAAAAGTTCAATACAATTTTTATATATCTAAAATTATAATAAAATTACTCCAATGAATTAGATTGAACTTATATTGGTATTATGTATCAATTTTGACCTAAAATAATTTTAAATAAAATAAAAAATTATTTAAAAAAAAAATCGGTTTTTAAATAGTAACCCACTGTTTTCACTATTCATCAAAAATTGAAAGTTTTCAGAAAAATACCAAAATTTCACCTTAGGATAATTTTGATATTCCGAATCAAAAAATGAAATCCATTTTCAAAAATAAAATTTATAAAATTTCAAAAAGTGGGTAATACTATTCATAATGGCTAGTATTAATAATATTTTAATAGCATATCGTTGTTTAGCGAAACTTGGTATTGCGTACAACACATGCTATCGTGGAAGGTCGCGCTTGCGTGTAATGCAAGCCAAGTCAGGGATGCGTGCTATGCAAGCTCCTTTTGGTTTAGCGTACAAAAGAAGACATTAAGGAAATTAAAAAGAATATTTTTCGTAAAATCTTGGGGTGTTACATTCTACCCCCCTTAAAATGAATTTCGCCCTCGAAATTCGTCGGGGTTATAAATGGGTTACTACTAGAATGTTTCTTTAATAGAAACCCACATCGTAAAAAGGAATACCAAAACTTGGCTTTAAAAACTAAAGTATGAAACTTAACGGTTACCCAAAATAACTAATCAATGGGTTTCCACACAGGAGAACATAGGTGAAAATATGGATATGGAAGAGAAATCTAACCGTTATGTCCTGATGGAAAGTGGTAGAGAACATGGATATGAAAAGTTCAACAATTACAAAGCCATATATTTGTGATGATCTAGGGTACCATCTGATTCATCAGACATAAGGGCCTAGGACAACATTTTTGGTTTTCAAGATCCTTTCCCTAAAGTTGAAGAATTTGAATTAGAATAAATACTTACTTTATTTTGGTACAATCTCACTGTTGTTCGTGCTTTGAACAATTTCCACTTCATATCTTAAAGAAATGAAGCTGAATTTGTTATTCATGAAGTGTTAATAGATCATGTGATAGAATGATGGGTCATTCCATCTGTTTCAAACAAAAGGTTAGCAAAAGTTATCAAATATACAAAAGTCCATCTATGGTGAGGTTAATCGTATATGATTCCAAGAATGAACCTATACTTCATATATCATACCGTGTAATAAAATAAAACTAGTTTCTACTAACCAGGGACTTCCTGTAGGCCATTGGTAGGCGATAAAGGCCAGTCGCACTTCGGTTATGGGTTCGATTCCCACAACCTTGTCCGACGAGATGGGCTGTCGCTCGTCCTGTAGGTTGTCCTTTTTCTAAAGCTATATTACTATAACATCCCATCAATAATATCGAAAAAACTTTTATCCTTCAACAATACTAACTTATTTCCAAGATAATCCATTCCAATCTTTAGGCTTATCTAAAATACTTCGGTCCAAGCTCATAGTATAAAGAAAATGATTACTTGAAATGTCACATAACAATCATGTGACTGCTATCATTTGTCCCCCATATATCATAAGATATATCTTTTTGGTCAAATTACAAACATGTGAATACCTTAATCATGTATTCTCTTGAATAATGTATACCCATTGAACCTTAATGAAAACATGAATGCAGTTAAAAGTTAACACTTTCTACAAACCAAAACCCTCAAAATTCATTATACTCAAACCATGATATCACTTAGTCCTTATATCAATCATGAGCTCATGAAGACAATCAAACATCTCATTATCTTCTTATCCCTTCATTATGCGCATATCATCTGCTTACCAAAAATATCTCAATAAGTTCCCATGGTTACCAATACCATAAAATTATTGAAAACCACAATAGACCAATAAATAAATATTACAATATTCCACGATACTATATACAACATTATTTTGGAATCCCATTACATAAACACTTAATCATTCCACCACATTGTTTTCATATTCAACATCGCCAATAGTGATCGCATGTGACTTCCCTTTGTCCTTTGCCTTAAGTGGTTTCTCATGTCGATCATCATTATCCCTTGGATTAGGGCATTGATAGGCATAATGCCCCATTTCATTGCACTTGAAGCATTGAAGTATTGTTGGTGCATTCTCTGCGGTCTTTTCTTTATTCACACCATTAGCAACCCTTTTTCCATTACTTCTACCCTCAGCTGCTCGATGACCTTATTTTCTACAATTAAAACATTTTCTAGTCCCTTTAAGACAATCTCCACCATGATTCTTTCCACACTTTGAGAATAACGAAACATTCATCTTCTTTTCACCATTATTCAAAGATTTCGCATTGAACTCCATCTTTCATTTCTTGTCAAAAACATGATATGGATATGTAACACTAACTTCCATTTCTACCTTAATAGCATAGCGCACAATTTCTTCATAGCTACTGAAGTCTCTTATGGCTAATGACTTTCGAAGATTCGGTTTTAAGCCACTGATGAATCGATCAACTTTACTTTCAGGTTGGATGATAAAGCCAGATGCATACCTTGCAAGCCTTGTAAAATTCGCTTCGGATATACCAACAGATTCATCATCCTTTTTCTTTAGTTCGAGAAACTCCTTCTCCATCATTGTTCGAAGAATACGAGGTACGTACTTACTGAAAAATAAGTTCTTGAGCTCGTCCCATTCCATGGACTCAATTTCATCTCTTGGCCTCGTATTCTTGATAAGATTCCACCGTTGAGCAACATCACCTTCCAAACGATATACTGCTTTGATGACTTTATCATGTTCAGAACATTGAAGAACTGAAAATATCTTTTCAGTGGTACTGATCCATTGTTCAGCAACAAGTGGATCGGAAGACCCACTGAACGAAGGTGGGAATTGCCTCATGAAGGAATCAATAGAATATTGTTCCCTTCTCTACTCATTTGGAAGTCCAAAATGATTCATATCTTGTGTAAGTATAACAATAAGATTTTGCACTCCATCTCCCATAATGTTCATTTGTTCAAGAGGAAAATAATTGCATCGTCCATTACATTGATCAATACGGTTTTTTCGGGTTCCACCCATCGTCTAAAACCCAAAAAGAATAGTGTGAGAGGAAAAAATCACGCTAGGGAAAACAACATAATAAAGGGGGAGTACCATAAATATCTAACATCTTAGGATTATTTCTAAGATGGTTAGCGCAATTCTAGGACTATAACGTATACTTAACCTTGGGGACATCCCTAGACATACCTTATAAATATCTCTAGGGATCTCACTAAAGTTCTCGCATCCTAGATTCCAACGGTTGACTAAGATTTTCCTCTAATACCAACTGTAGAGACCCGAAGCTTGATGTACATGGACATTACATTACTTTTTCGGAATACATAGTACATTACAAAAACAAATACACAAGGACCATAATAGTTTAGTGTCTTTGGTAACTCGGAATATAATCTTCTAATCGTGGTGAAAGATATTCAACATCCCCCATAAAGATCTTCCCTTTTTTTTCTTACCTAAAACTTTTCTTTATATCCTGGGGAAAAGAAAACATAAAAGGGTGAGCTCAAATGCTCAGTAAGTGTAAATAGAAGATATATCAATCACATCATATTCATAAGAACATAACAATTTGGAAATCTTACCCTGCAAAAGAGATCATAATTTCATAACATGGGATAAATCATGGTAGTGAAATGTAATCACAATAATCATAACTTAAAACATTAATCTTTGTGGAATACCCATATAATCATAGAGAATCATTTCTTATTAGTCAAAACTCGTTGCCAAAACTATCTTAGTGGACAAATTCCATTTCTGAACCGATTTCATTCCTCGTTTCAGTCCTATTTCACTGAACTGGTTTAACCTTCCGTTCCAGCCATGTCTATCTCATGAGATATAAAATCATTACCCAATGTATTGGAGGGAGATATAGGTCCCACCCATCTCATAAGGATACAATTCATATGTGTTCCACAAAATCATATATCATATATCATTGCATAAACCATGTAATAAAAATGGGATTCTTAGAAAACAAGACATCATAAAACAATTCATACAAGATAAAGGAATTCATAAAAATAATTCCATAATCAAATCAATGTAATAATATGGATAGAAACTGAAATGGACCGAAATTTTGAATAAATCTTCTTTCCTAATTTTGTGTCTTATTCTATTTTTTTTATATACTCAACAAAACTCTTTCATTTGAAAACATGAGTATAATTAAAATGAGACCGTTGGGTTTTGACTGTTATGTGACCATTGGTCAATATGACCGCTGGAAACTAAACGCTTAGATTATTGTCTCTAAATACAAGTAATGTTGGTTAATTATTATATAAAGAAGATTCAATGGCCTCACCCAGTAGTCTTGGACCAATTGAAGCCCATATAATAGAACTTGGGAAGGAGGTAGCACCACTAGGCTTTTCTCTAGACCAAACCCAAGCTGAAATTCATCGTGTGAAGCTAGAACGGAATCGCCTTTGTGAGAAGTTCAAACTGATATAAATTACTTCTCGTGCGATGTTGGTCGAGCCTCCCTCGAATTCTCTCACCTTAGCACACCTTACACTTAGGTCCTATGCTGGTGTGATAAGGGGCTATGTAAGGAGACCATAAATGCCTTGTGTAATCCTTTGTTTTAAATAAAAATATCGATTTCTTCTTATGAAGAAGTTTATGAATTTTCAAATGACCGGATAAATATAGTATGCATATTTTTGATGAATTTTAGAAAAAGGATATTTTAAAAATGTTTATTTAAACCTTAAATAATTAAAAATGTGTAATGATATTCAAAAAATGGTCTTCTATAATTATGTCCAGTACGAAATTTAGAGTCTAACAAGATCAACATGATTTTTGATGAATAGTAAATTATGAATAGTGACTTTATGCTTATGATTATTAATGTGACCAAATGGATTAGTAATCTCACTTAAAGAAAGTATTAATATAATCTAGGCACCTTGATTAAGTAATGTGATTCAATAAAATTGTTAAATAATGGTTTCATATATTATTATTCAAGTATTAGTTTTTTTCAGGTGAATAGTGTTTTTTAATTAAAAAATTTAATTAAAAATATTTAGAAAAATATTTTTTATAAAATGGATTTCATTTTTGAACTCAGAGCATCAATATTATGTTAAGGTAATTTTTGGGGATTTTTCTGAAAAAAATGAATTTTCAGTGAATAGTGTATTTATTTAAAAATTAAATTAAAAATATATAGAAAATTATTTTTATAAAATGGAGTTCATTTTTGTAATCAGATCATCGATATTTGGTTAAGGTAAAATTTTGGGATTTTTCTGAGAAAGTTGAATTTTCAGTGAATAGTAAAAATACAGTTTTAGGGTTTCGGTATGTTTAATGACATCATAACTGTGTCATGATGATTTCATGAGATATTTTAAGGGTTGGCCGGCCAAGGGTGATGAATTATTGTTTTGGGGACCCCATGTGGCCTAACTCCATGGTAAATGCCAAGGGAGAGCACATGGTATTGAGAAAAGCATTTGTGAGGTGTCCCTCGGCCATTAATGCCTTGTCCCCTCACTTTCCCTATAAATACCAAGCCATCCTCTCATCCATTCGACTCCCCACTCCCCCCCCCAACTAAGTTAGGGTCTCATTACCTCCCAAGGAGTCCTCACAAGGTGCCCCCAAGCCCTCAAGGTCCCAACCATTGAGTTTTAAGCGTTACGTTTTAAGGTAAGGGATCTGATCTCTCTCTTTCTTTTCAAGAAATCTCATTTATGTAATTTCTTTTACGATCCATGTTATTATGTTAAAGGGTGTTATTATATACTCCTCTTACTTCACATTTCATGTTCACATAATTAGAGATCCCCTCTTACTATCATTATTTCTTTTTATGAAGTTTTAAGTGGCGTCGTTAGGCTGCAGAAATTTTTGTAACAGATTCTTTCTCCGTTCTCATTTTTCAAGATTTATTTTCCTGTAAATTATTTCATGTTCCTTTTTATTATGTTGGGGTATGATCTCTAAATTCATCATACTGATATTTTATTATCATATGATGAGATACCCCATTTTATCTCTTCAATTCAGTATTTTGATGTTTTAAGTGGCGTTGTTAGGCTGCCGAATTTTTAAGTGGTTCTTCACCCTTCTCGTTTTGAAGTTCTACTTTTATGTCAATTATTTCAAGTTCCTTTTTGTTATGTTGGGGTATGATCTCTAAATTTATCATACTGATATTTTATGATAATTTTATTATAGAACCCATTTGATCTCTTCAATTCAGTATTTTGATGTTTTAAGTGGCGCCGTTAGGCTGCCGAATTTTTATGTGGTTCTTCACCCTTCTCGTTTTGAAGTTCTACTTTCATGTCAATTCGTTCAAGTTCCTTTTTGTTATGTTGGGGAATGGTCTCTATATCTATAATACTGATATTTTATGACCATATGATGAGATACCCCATTTGATCTCTACAATTCCGTAGTTTGAAGTTTTAAGTGGCGCCGTTAGGCTACCGAAATTTTAAGTGGTTCTTCACCCTTCTCGTATTGAAGTTCTACTTTCATGTAAATTATTTCAAGTTACTTTTTGTTATGTTGGGGTATTATCTCTATATATATCATACTGATCTTTTATGACCATATGATTAGATACCCCATTTGATCTCTTCAATTCAGTATTTTGATGTTTAAGTGGCGTCGTTAGGCTGCTGAATGTTTAAGTGGTCCTTGCACCTTTCTCCCTTTTCAATGTTATAATTCCATGTCTAGTCTTTCATGTTCCTTTTTATTATGTTGGGTTATTATCTCTATATCTATCATACTGATCTTTTTCATATGATTAGAGACCCTATTTGATCTCATCAATTCATTTTTGGTTGAAGTTTATGTAACACTGTTAGGCTGCCGAATTTTCATAAGAGAAATCTTATTTTTGTATTCCTTTCATATTATTCTTTTCATATGGTTTATTTTAAAATTTCATTACCATGTTCTTAAATCCATTATATTCCGTCCCTCTACTGTTTTATGGGTCATTTATGAATGTTTGACCCAAGTCCCCTCTCTTTTCAATGTTTTCTAAAAACCTTGTAACATAGCCATTATGCTGTAGAATTTTCGTCTCAAAATGTCTCTCTCTTTTCCTAAAGATATTTTATTTTATTAAGTGAATACTCAAATATCTTATTTCTATAGGGGTATTAACATATGTATCAAAATTTTTTATTTTAAATTCTAGTATTTACATACGTGAAACCCACTTTCCCTTTCCGTGGGTTTAAAGTGACATAAAGATCATGTCTTTAAAGCAGCATTTAAAATGATATGATTATGAAATGAAACCCATTTATTTTATTCTATATGGGTTTTTTATGAAATGATTGATGATTATATGTGTGTCTCACATGATAATAAATACATTTCAAGGGTGCACCCAAATAGCGCTCCAATGCATTGGGTAAAGACTTAATCTCTAGAGATGACTTTTTAGACTGATACCTTGGTGAATAACCTTGGTAATTTTTAATGACACCTTGGGGATGGACCTTGGTGAAACGAAATGATTGTCAATATTAAATGTTGAAGCCACATCTTCCAGTTATAAAAATTTTATTTTTATTATGATATGCCTCATGATTTCATTCTCATGCCTTAAAGTTCTTTTCATGACCTTATTGAAGTATCTCAAGTTCACATGTAAAAGGTTTCCCTTGTTTCCCTTACTGGGCTTTTTGCTCACCCTTTCTTTTGATGTATGTACCTAGGTTATGTGATGCAGTAATGAACATAGGATGAACATGAGGAGAATCCTTTCAAGTGTTTTAGAAAATTTTTTATGTTTTCATGTTTAAAGTTCCTTGTTTCCAAGACACTTAACCTTAAAGATCCTCGATTATGTAGAATGTAATGAAAGTTTATGTGATAAAAAGGTGGGATGCTATAGTTGGTATGAAAGGATGGTTTAGTTATTTTTGGAAATTAGGATATGAAAACTTTAGGAAGAATCCTATAGAAAAGATAAAAAATAGGAAATCTTCCTGGTATTTTGGTGAGTATTGAGTAAGGGGTTGCCAAGAAAATACGTCCCTGTCTGGATACGAGCAGGTAGAGGTGGCTCTAGCACATATGTACATAGGGGTAAAACCCGAAAACACCACTTTGAGATAGACTCGAACGGGAACTGGTACAGGACAATGGACCTTACTGAACTCTTGGTTACGACACTCCCGGGGGATATGCTTTGGTAAATTCATAAGCTTAGTATGAACCATTGTTAAAGGAACAAAGATTAAATAAAATAAAGATTCACATAAGAATATATGATCATGGATAACATAGATGGGAACCTATGGGATCACAAGTTAGGGTATAATTTTCTTCTATAAGTTATCCTTATATGATTTTGGTTCCTTTTCATGATTATTGGCTAAGTATTTAAGCCCCTAATTATGGTTTCTTTTCTTAGTTAATGGCGGGAAATGGAAGAACATGTCGAAACAACCAATGTGATAGGAAATGAGATGATTGTCGTATTAATATGATAGAGATGATTAGGGGATTAAAAGATGATTATTATTTTGGAAGACGTTCACTATTTTGGGGACCCTATATGATCGAGGTAAATAGATTACTACAATATTTTCATTGAGGAGTAAGGTTGACTTATATTTTGAAGAATTGATGAATTTAAGGTGGACTTATAGTAATCTAGGTTACTTATGGGAATGATTAACCTATCTTGGCTAAAATATGTTTAGGGTAGCTACTTTTGTTATAAGATGTTAGGAGTGGTTGATGTTGTTTGGAGATGAACAATGAAGTTTATTTTGGAAGACTATGTTATCAAATCCTTCTTGTATTTGGGTTTCAATATTAGCTTGGTTTATTTTGAGGAATCTTAATGACCATTATTTATCGAATGGTCAATGATGAACTATGGGTAGTAACATGTAACTTTGAAGATTTAAAAGTAGTTTCCATTCCTATTGGATTCTTTCTTTTTGAATAGGTCTTTTACCTTACCCTTTCTGTTTTTGAGATAATGTTTAAAGATAGAAGAAATATATAGTTAATCTTTTGTGGATTATGAATATGATTCTTGTGTTTGTATGAGACCAAGTAGTTTTGAATGCTCATAGTTTGGAGAAAAGATTAGTTTTGGGTAGAAGCTTATTAAAGGATGAAACTCTACATGAAGGTAGGTATATTTTCTTATGTTTTTGTTTTATGTAGTAAATGAATTCCTCAAAATTATGAGAAGGAATGTAAAACAAAAACATTGTTGGTTTACGTTTCCTACTAAGTAATCAAAGACCATTTACACACATTATAATTTGGGATTTTCTTATGGTTAACTTTCTCCTAATCATGCTCTCTATCACTCTCCCTCAGAACATGACCCTTTGCTTTTCATCCATGTCCATGTTTTCCTACATGGAATCGTAGTGTGAGTTAACTCGGGTGACCTTTGTACATCCCTTTATTTATTATAAAGTAATAGTTTTGCTAACTCCATTTCTGATGTGGTACTTTCAATTAAATTTCAAAACCCAATTTTAAAAATTGCGAGGATGCAATTTCTTAAGGGGGAAAGATTATAACGACCCGAAATTTTGAATAAATATCGTTTCCTAATTTTGTGTGTTATTCTATTCTTTTTATATACTCAACAAAACTCTTTCATTTGATAACATGAGTATAATTAAAATGAGACTATTGGGTTTTGGCTGTTATATGACCATTGGTCAATATGATCGCTGGAAACTAAACGCTTCGATTATTGTCTCTAAATACAAGTAATCTTGGTTAATTATTATAGAAAGAAGATTCGATGGCCTCACCCAGTAGTCTTGGACCGATTGAAGCCCATCTAACAGAACATGGGAAGGAGGCAGCACCACTGGGCTTTGCTCTGGACCAAACCCAAGCTGAACTTCATCGTGTGAAGCTAGAACAAAATCACCTTTGCGAGATGTTCAAACGGATAGAAATTACTACTCGTGCGATGTTGGCCGAGCCTCCCTCGAATTCTCTCACCTTAGCACACCTTACACTTAGTTCCTATGCTGGTGTGATAACGGGCTATGTAAGGAGACTGTAACTGCCTTGTGTAATCCATTGTTTTAAATAAATATTTTGATTTCTTCTTATAACGAAGTTTATGAATTTTCAAATGACCAGATAAATATAGTATGCATATTTTTGATGAATTTTAGAAAAAAGGATATTTTAATTTTTTTTTGTAAACCTTAAATAATTAAAAATGTGTAATGATATTCAAAAAATGGCCTTCAATAATTATGTCCAGTACGAAATTTAGAGTGTAACAAGATCAACATGATTTTTGATGAATAGTAAATTATGAATAGTGATTTTATGCATAGGATTAGTAATGTGACCAAATGGATTAGTAATCCCACTTAAAGAAAGTATTAATATAATCTTGGCACCTTGATTAAGTAATGTGATTCAATAAAATGGTCAAATAACGGTTTCATATATTATTATTCAAGTATTAGTTTTTTTCGAGTGAATAGTGTTTTTAAATTAAAAATTTATTTAAAAATATTTAGAAAAATATTTTTATAAAATGGATTTCATTTTTGAACTCAGAGGATCGATATTATGTTAAGGTAATTTTTGGGGATTTTTCTGAAAAAAATGAATTTTTGGTGAATAGTGTATTTATTTAAAAATTAAATTAAAAATATTTAGAAAATTGTTTTTATAAAATGGAGTTCATTTTTTTAATCAGAGCATCGATATTTGGTTAAGGTGAAATTTTGGGATTTTTCTGAGAAAGTTGAATTTTCAGTAAATAGTAAAAAAACAGTTTTAGGGGTTCGATATGTTTAATGACATCATAACTGTGTCATGATGTTTTCATGAGATATTTTAAGGGTTGGCTGGACAAGGGTGATGAATTATTGTTTTGGGGGCCCCATGTGGCATAACTCTATGGTAAATGCCAAGGGAGAGCACATGGTTTTGAGAAAAGCATTTGTGAGGTGTCCCTTGGCCATTAATGCCTTGTCCCCTCACTTTCCCTATAAATACCAAGCCATCCTCTCATCCATTCGACTCCCCACTCTTCCCCAACGCATTTATGGTTTCATTACCTCCCAAGGAGACCTCCCAAGGTTCCCCCAATCCCTCAAGGTCCCAACCTTTGAGTTTTAAGAGTTATGTTTTAAGGTAAGGGATCCAATCTCTCTCTTTCTTTTCAAGAAATCTCTTTTATGTAATTTCTTTTATGCTCCATGTTCTTATGTTAAAGGGTGTTCTTGTATACTCCTCTTTCTGCCCTTTTCATGTTCACATAATGAGAGATCCCCTCTTACTCTCATTATTTCGTTTTATGAAGTTTTAAGTGGCGCCGTTAGGCTAATGAAATTTTTGTAACGGATTCTTTCTCCCTTCTCATTTTTCAAGATCTATTTTCATGTAAAGTATTTCAAGTTCCTTTTTATTATTTTGGGGTATCATCTCTAAATTTTTAATACTGATCTTTTATGATCATATGATGAGAGAACCCATTTGATCTCTTCAATTCAGTATTTTAATGTTTTAAGTGGCGCCGTTAGGCTGCCGAATTTTTAAATGGTTTTTCACCCTTCTCATTTCAAAGTTCTACTTTCATGTCAATTATTTCAAGTTCCTTTTTGTTATGTTGGGGTATGATCTCTAAATTTATCATACTGATATTTTATGGTCATATGATGAGAGACCCCATTTGATCTCTTCAATTCAGTATTTTGATGTTTTAAGTGGCGTCGTTAGGCTGCCGAATTTTTAAGTGGTTCTTCACCCTTCTCGTTTTGAAGTTCTACTTTCATGTCAATTATTTCAAGTTCCTTTTTGTTATTTTGGGGTATGATATCTATATCTATCATACTTATCTTTTATGACCATATGATGAGATACCCCATTTGATCTCTTCAATTCAGTATTTTGATGTTTTAAGTGGCGCGGTTAGGCTACCGAATTTTTAAGTGGTTCTTCACCCTTCTCGTTTTGAAGTTCTACTTTCATGTCAATTATTTCAAGTTCCTTTTTTTTATGTTGGGGTATGATCTATAAATCTATCATACTGATATTATATGACCATATTATGAGAGACCCCATTTGATCTCTTCAATTCAGTATTTTGAAGTTTAAGTGGCGTCGTTAGGCTGCTGAATTTTTAAATGGTCCTTGCACCTTTCTCCTTTTTCAAAGTTCTAATTCCATGTCAAGTCTTGCAAGTTCCATTTTATTATGATTGTGTATTATCTCTATATCTATCATACTGATCTTTTTCATATGATGAGAGACCCTATTTGATCTCATCAATTCATTTTTGGTCGAAGTTTATGTAACGCTGTTAGGCTGCCGAATTTTCATAAGAGAAATCTTATTTTTTTCTTCCTTTCATGTTCTTCATTTCATATGGTATATTTTCAAATTTCATTACCATGTTCTTAAATCCATTATATTTTGTCCCTCTACTGTTTTATGGGTCATTTATGAATGTTTGACCCAATTCCCCTCTCTTTTCAATGTTTTCTAAAAACCTTGTAACATAGCCGTTATGCTGCAGAATTTTCGACTCAAAATGTGTCTCTCTTTTTCTAAAGATATTTTATTTTAATAAGTGAATACTCAAAGCTCTTTTTCTATAGGGGTATTCACATATGTATGAAAATGTTCTATTTTAAATTCTGGGATTTACATACGTGAAATTCGCTTTCCCTTTCCGTGGGTTTAAAGTGACATAAAGATCATGTCTTTAACGCAGTTTTTAAAACGTTATGATTATGAAATGAAACCCATTTATTTTATGCTATATGGGTTGTTTATGAAATTATTGACGATGATATGTGTGTATAACATGATAATAAAGACATTTCAAGGGTGCGCCAAGATAGCTCTCCAATGCATTGGGTAAAGACTTAATCTCTAGAGATGACTTTTTAGACTGATACCTTGGTGAATAACCTTGGTAATTTTTAATGACAGCTTGGGGAAGGGCCTTGGTGAAACGAAATGATTTTCAATATTAAATGTTGCAGCCACATCTTCAAGTTATGAAAATTTTATTTTTATTATGATATGCCTCATGATTTCATTCTCATGCCTTAAAATTTTTTTCATGACCTTATTGAAGTATCTCAAGTTCACATGTAATGTGTTTTCCTTGTTTCCCTTACTGGTCTTTTTGCTCACCCTTTCTTTTGATGTATGTCCCCATGTTATGTGATGAAGTAATGAATCTAGGATGAACATGAGGAGAAGCCTTTCAAGTGTTTTAGAAGAATGTTTTATGTTTTCATGTTTAATGTTTTTGGTTTCCAAGACACTAAACTTTAAAGATCCTTGGTTTTGTAAAATGTAACGAAAGTTTATGTGATAAAAAGTTGGGATGCTATAGTTGGTATCAAAGGGTGGTTTAGTTATTTATGGAAATTAGGATATGAAAAATTTAGGAAGAAGCCTATAGAAAAGTTAAAATATAGGAAATCATCCTGGAATTTTGGTGAGTATTGAGTAAGGTGTTGCCAAGAAAATGCGTCCCTGTCTGGATACGAGCAGGTAAAGGTGGCTCTGTCACAGATGTACATAGGGGTAAAACCCGAAAACACCGCTTTGAGCTAGACTCGAACGGGAACTGGTACACGACAACGGGCCTTGCTGCACTCTTGGTTACGACACTCCTGGGGGATATGCTTTGGTAAATTCATAAGCTTAGTATAAAACATTGTTAAAGGAACAAAGATAAAATAAAATAAAGATTCATATAAGAATATATGATCATGGATAACCTAGATGGGAACCTAGGGGATCACAAGTTAGGGTATAATTTTCTTCTACAAGTTATCCTTATATGCTTTCGGTTCCTTTTCATGATTTTTGGTTAAGTATTTAAGCCCCTAATTATGGATTCTTTTCTTAGTTAATGGCGGGAAATGGAAGAACATGTCGAAACAACCAATGTGATAAGAAATGAGACGATTGTTGTATTAATATGACAGAGATGATTAGGGGATTAAAAGATGATTATTATTTTGGAAGACGTTCACTATTTTGGGGACCCTATGTGATCGAGAAAAATAGATTACTATAGTATTTTCATTGAGGAGTAAGGTTGACTTCTATTTTGAAGAATTGATGAATTTAAGGTGGACTTATAGTAATTTAGGTTACTTATGGGAATGATTAACCTATCTTGGCTAAAATATGTCTAGGGTAGCTACTTTTGTTATAAGATGTTAGGAGTGGTTGATGTTGTTTGGACATGAACAATGAAGTTTATTTTAGAAGACTATGTTATCAAATCCTTCTTGTATTTGGGTTTCAATATCAGCTTGGTTTATTTTGAGGAATCTTAATGACTGTTATTTATGGAATGGTCAATGATGAACTATGGGTAGTACCATGGAACTTTGAAGATTTAAAAGTAGTTTCCATTCCTAAGGGATTCTTTCTTTTTGAAGAGGTGTTTTACCTTACCCTTTATATTTTTTGGGATAATGTTTAATGATAGAAGAAATAGATAGTTAATCTTTTGTGGATTATGAAGATGATTTTTGTTTTTGGATGAGACCAAGTAGTTTTGAATGCTCATAATTTGGAGAAAAGATTAGTTTCGGGTAGAAAATTATTAAAGGATGAAACTCTACATGAAGGTAGGTATATTCTCTTATGTTTTTGTTCTATGTAGTAAATGACTTCCTCAAAATTATGAAAAAGGAAGGTATAACAAAAAATTTGTTGGTTTACCTTTCCTACTAAGTAATCAAAGACCATTTACACACATTACTCGTTTGGGATTTTCTTATGGTTAACATTCTCCTAATCATTCTCTCTATCACTCTCCCTTAGAACTGGACCATTTTCTTTTCTTCCATGTCCATGTTTTCCTACATGGAATCCTAGTGTGAGTTAACTCGGGTGACCTTTGTACTTACCTTTCTTTCATTTAAAGTAATAGTTTTACTAACTCCTTTTCTGATGTGGGACATTCAATTAAATTTCAGAACCCAATTTTAAAAATTGCGAGGACGCAATTTCGTAAGGGGGGAAGATTGTAACGACCCAAAATTTTGAATAAATGTTGTTTCCTAATTTTTTGTGTTATTTTATTTTTTATATACTCAATAAAACTCTTTCATTTGATAACATGAGTATAATTAAAATGAGACCGTTGGGTTTTGACTGTTATATGACCATTGGTCAATATGACCGCTGGAAACTAAACGCTTCGATTATTGTCTCTAAATACAAGTAATCTTGGTTAATTATTATAGAAAGAAGATTTGATGGCCTCACCTAGTAGTCTTGGACCGATCGAAGCCCATCTAACAGAACTTGGGAAGGTGGTAGCACCATTGGGCTTTGCTCTGAACCAAACCCAAGCTGAACTTCATCATGTGAAGCTTGAACGGAATCTCCTTTGTGAGAAGTTCAAACTGATAGAAATTACTACTCGTGCGATGTTGGCCAAGCCTCCCTCGAATTATCTCACCTTAGCACACCTTACACTTAGGTCCTATGCTGGTGTGATAAGGAGCTATGTAAGGAGACTGCAACTGCCTTGTGTAATCCTTTGTTTTAAATAAAAATTTTGATTTCTTCTTATGAAGAAGTTTATGAATTTTCAAATGACCAGATAAATATTGTACGCATATTTTTGATGAATTTTAGAAAAAGGATATTTTAAAAATGTTTATGTAAACCTTAAATAATTAAAAATGTGTAATGATATTCAAAAAATGGTCTTCTATAATTATGTCCAGTACGAAATTTAGAGTCTAACAAGAACAACATGATTGTTTATGAATAATAAATTATGAATAGTGATTTTAGGCTTAAGATTAGTAATGTGACCAAATGGAATAGTAATCTCACTTAAAGAAAGTATTAATATAATCTAGGCACCATGATTAAGTAATGTGATTCAATAAAATGGTAAAATAACGGTTCCATATATTATTATTCAAGTATTAGTTTTTTTGGGTGAATAGTGTTTTTTTAGTTAAAAATATTTATAAAAATATTTTTATAAAATGGACTTCATTTTTGAACTCAGAGCATCGATATTATGTTAAGGTAATTTTTGGGGATGTTTCTGAAAAAAATGAATTTTATGTGAATAGTGTATTTATTTAAAAAATAAATTAAAAATATTTAAAAAATTATTTTTAAAAAATGGAGTTCATTTTTGTAATCAGAGCATCGATATTTGGTTAAGGTGAAATTTTGGGATTTTTCTGAGAAAGTTGAATTTTCAGTGAATAGTGAAAATACAGTTTTAGGGTTTCGGTATGTTTAATGACATCATAACTGTGTCATGATGATGTCATGAGATATTTTAAGGCTTGTCCGGCCAAGGGTGATGAATTATTGTTTTGGGGGCCCCATGTGGCCTAACTCCATGGTAAATGCCAAGGGAGAGCACATGGTTTTGAGAAAAGCATTTGTGAGGTGTCCCTTAGCCATTAATGCCTTGTCCCCTCACTTTCCATATAAATACCAAGCCATCCTCTCATCCATTCGACTCCCCACTCTCCCCCAACAAAGTTCTGGTCTCATTAACTCCCAAGGAGTCCTCCCAAGGTTCCACCAAGCCCTAAAGTTCCCAACCTTTTAGTTTTAAGAGTTATGTTTTAAGGTAAGGGATCTGATCTCTCTCTTTCTTTTCAAGAAATATCTTTTATGTAATTTCTTTTATGCTCCATGTTCTTATGTTAACGGGTGTTCTTTTATACTCCTCTTTCTTCCCTTTTCATGTTCACATAATGAGAGATACCCTCTTACTCTCATTATTTCGTTTTATGATGTTTTAAGTGGCGTCGTTAGGCTGGCGAAATTTTTGTAACAGATTCTTTCTCCTTTCTCATTTTTCAAGATCTATTTTCATGTAAAGTATTTCAAGTTCCTTTTTATTATGTTGGGGGTATGATCTCTAAATTTATCATACTGATCTTTTATGATCATATAATGAGAGACCCCATTTTATCTCTTCAATTTAGTATTTTGAAGTTTTAAGTGGCGCTGTTAGGCTGCCGAATTTTTAAGTGGTTCTTCACCCTTCTCATTTTGAAGTTCTACTTTCATGTCAATTATTTCAAGTTCCTTTTTGTTATGTTGGGGTATGATCTCTAAATTTTTCATACTGATCTTTTATGATCATATGATGAGAGACCCCATTTTATCTGATCAATTCAGAATTTTTATTTTTTAAGTGGCGCCGTTAGGCTGCCGAATTTTTAAGTGGTTCTTCACCCTTCTCATTTTGAAGTTCTACTTTCATGTCAATTCTTTCAAGTTCATTTTTGTTATGTTCGGGTATGATCTATATATATATCATACTGATCTTTTATGACCATATTATGAGATACCCCATTTGATCTATTCAATTCAGTATTTTGAAGTTTTAAGTGGCGCCGTTAGGCTGCCAAATTTTTAAGTGGTTCTTCACCCTTCTCGTTTTGAAGTTCTACTTTCATGTCAATGTTTTCAAGTTCCTTTTTGTTATTTTGGGGTATGATACCTATATCTATAATACTGATCTTTTATTACCATATGATGAGAGACCCCATTTGATCTCTTCAACTCAGTATTTTGAAGTTTAAGTGGCGTCGTTAGGCTGCTGAATTTCTAAGTGGTTCTTGCACCTTTCTCATTTTTAAAAGTTCTAATTCCATGTCAAGTCTTGAAAGTTACTTTTTATTATGTTGGGGTATTATCTATATATCTATCATAATGGTCTTTTTCATATGATTAGAGACCCTATTTGATCTCATCAATTCCTTTTTGGTTGAAGTTTATGTAACACTGTTAGGCTGCCGAATTTTCATAAGAGAAATCCTATTTTTGTCTTCCTTTCATATTCTTCATTTCATATGGTATATTTTCAAATTTCATTACCATGTTCTTAAATCCATTATATTCTGTCCCTCTACTGTTTTATGGGTCATTTATGAATGTTTTACCCAAGTCCCCTCTCTTTTCAATGTTTTCTAAAAACCTTGTAACATAGCAGTTATGCTGCAGAATTTTCGTCTCAAAATGTATCTCTCTTTTTCTAAAGATATTTTATTTTATTAAGTGAATAATAAAAGCTCTTATTTATATAGGGGTATTCACATATGTTTCAAAATGTTCTATTTTAAATTTTGGGATTTACATACGTGAAACCCGCTTTCCATTTCTGTGGGTTTAAAGTGACATAAAGATCATGTCTTTAAAGCAGTTTTTAAAACGTTATAATTATGAAATGAAACCCATTTATTTTATGCTATATGGGTTGTTTATGAAATTATTTATGATGATATGTGTGGCTCACATGATAATAAAGACATTTCAAGGGTGCTCCCAGATAGCGCTCTAATGCATTGGGTAAAGACTTTATCTCTAGATATGACTTTTTAGACGGATACCTTTGTGAATAACCTTGGTAATTTTTAATGACACCTTGGGGATGGACCTTGGTGAAACGAAATGATTGACAATATTAAATGTTTCAGCCACATATTCAAGTTATGAAAATTTTATTTTTATTATGATATGCCTCATGATTTCATTCTCATGCCTTAAAGTTCTTTTCATGACCTTGTTGAAGTAACTCAAGTTCACATGTAAAATGTTTCCCTTGTTTCCCTTACTGGGATTTTTGCTCACCCTTTCTTTTGATTTATGTCCCCAGGTTATGTGATGCAGTAACGAACCTAGGATGAACATGAGGGGAAGCCTTTCAAGTGTTTTAGAAGAATGTTTTATATTTTCATGTTTAAAGTTCCTGGTTTCCAAGACACTAAACCTTAATGATCCTCGGTTTTGTAAAATGTAATGAATGTTTATGTGATAAAAAGGCGGGATTCTATAGAAACATATCCCTTTATTATCTTAGATGGAAAATAAATTTGATAAAACACTTCAACTCCATTCTTGAGGAAAATATTCTTTCTACTTCAAAAACATTTTCCTTTCTTATCATTTCATACAATTTTAATCTAATAAAAGTTGATTAAAAATAAAATTGAAATGTTTAAAGTAAGCTTCATGGAAATAATGTTTTAAAAATCCATTCATTCTGTATACGTTAAAAAACATTCTTCCCGTACATTTGTCAGAAAAATCAAAAAGTAACTCTTATGAAAAACGACAAAAGATTCCTTTTATATCATTTACTAAAAACTCACCGAAGGGTAAAATTGGATTTAAAAAATTGTAGGTTGATGGAAACAATATTACATATTGAGGAAACATGGATGTGGATGATAAAATACACCCCAGTAAATACCAATGTATAAACAATCTCGAATAAAATGAGATTGTGATATTTTCCTTTACCTTAGGTCCGATTTTCATCGTAAGTGTCCGAAACTCCTGTATAATGATTTAAATAATGTCATTGAATAATTCCAGAATCATACTCATTATTATGATATCATAGATGGTCATATTTTTAGCTTATTATTCGTAATATTTCATTGCTACTTGTTATTCGGGTGTTTATTACTTTTTGTTCTTATGCATGTTTTGTCGAATAAATTATTATTATTCTTTTTAGGTTATAGATACCTCATTTCTAGAATGGTATTAATGTAATATATATGATATTTATTCACTCAATTCATTTATTTAATAATTATGCAATGAAAATCATTTAGAACGAGTTGCATCACATCGTGGAGACGGTATTCCGTACGTACGCACGAGTTATGATATCGTTCCCATGATCATGAAATTGTATTGGAGTGTATGTATACTATTTAAGAATCAATATCACTTTACAAGAATAATATATATTTATTCTTTACACCATTATACCCATCCAAGTAAGGTGGTGTTGGAAAATAGATTACACCACGGCGTGGAGACGGTATTCCGTATGTACGCACGCGCGGTGATTTCGTTTTCCGTAGGATGGATAGATGGTGAAATAGGTTTGTTTCATACATATAATAACATATAAGTATATTATTGATACTGATGTTATTAATTAATAATTTAACAAATAATGAAGAAGAAGTGGAAGAAGAAATAATGTTGAAAGAATCGGTAATAGACATTACCTCTTCTTTGAAGCGCTTCTTTGAGACCTCCATTTAGGGCACTAAAATTGGTCTTTGAAGAATACCAGGATCTCTTGGATGTTTCTAGGGAAGTGGAGAGGAGAAATTTTCAGGGGTTGGATGATCTTGAAGGCTCAAACATGTGTGAGAAAGAGAGGGAGGAGGTGCCCTTTTATAAGGGAGTAGAGGGGCTCCTTTGGAAAAACTAAAAATATTATTTTATTATAAAACCAAATTCGGTTTTAAATACCTCCAAACTGATTAATTTAGAAGCTAAGGAGGGGATGGGTCGATATAATCTAATCCAATAGAATTTATACAAGTTTAGGTTCCTATTTTAACCTTATCATTTATATTTAACTTTAAGTTAGCTAATTTTACTTTTACCGTGTCTTTTTGGGTTCTTACAATATAATGTTAATTAACATACTATAAGAAGCCAAACGAACCCCAAGTTGTTTATTATTAAAATATATAACCTTATCTATGTCATTTTGCAGAACCGTATATTTTTAGGAATAAAATAACAATTAATAATATAATATTTTTTAAAAAAACTATTTTATGTCAATTTTGACACTATTTAGTAATTGATTATTGTGAAAATCATAACAGAATGATTAGTTCAAACTAAGTTAATTAAATGAATAATAACATGTCATATTAAACTATAAAATTAGTTTAATTAATAAAAAGTCTCAATTTACATTTATTTGGGTATTTATAACATCAATTATGTCAATATTTCATTAATAAGATAATTACTGCATAATCTTTGTGTCATAAATAAATTAACTTTGTTAATGTCTAAAAACTAAAAATAAAATAACATTATGTAGAAAATATTTTTATATTTCTAATGGATATTTATAGTCGAATTTATCTTATGTATAACCCTATGTTATAAATGATTTACTTATTAAACATTGATTTTAACTATTTTAACCCTTCTTTAAATAAATTAATAATAAATGTTCTAATCTAATCCAAGTGGGTATAAATGGTCATATTTTATTTCTAAGGTTGTTTTTGGTCGAATTACACTTATCCAATAGAATTAGGACATGTGTTAGGGTTATAATAATATCATTTTTATCCTTAATCACCTTATTTACTTTTAATCGTGGTAAAAAAAGTAAAAAGTTACTATTACCAAAAACTATTTTCATCTCATTGATCCACATATTACTTTTTGACATCAACCGTGTCTCTCGGATTTTTGAAATTACATTCACAAAAGTGGTAAAATTATGTTTTATGTAAATTTTAAAATACTTCTAGGAGGTGGGTAAAAGACGGTGAAAAGTTCAATAAATTTTTTATATATCTAAAAATATTATAAAATTACTCCAATGAATTACATTAAACTTATATAGGTATTATGTATCAATTTTGACCTAAAATAAATTTAAATAAAATAAATAATTATTTAAATAAAAAGTCCGTTTTTAAATACTAACCTAGTGTTTTCACTATTCATCAAAAATTGAAAGTTTTCAGAAAAATACCAAAACTTCACCCTAGGCTAATTTTGATATTCCGAATCCAAAAATGAAGTCCATTTTCAAAAATAAAATTTATAAAATTTCAAATAGTGGGTATTACTATTCATAACGGCTAGTTTTAATAATATTTTAATAGCATATCATTGTTTAGAGAAACTCGGTATTGCATACAACACACGATAAAGTGGAAGGTCGCGCTTGCGTGTAATGCAAGACAAGTCAGGGATGTGTGTTGTGCAAGCTCCTTTTGGTGTAGCGTACAATACAAGACATTAATGAAATTAAAAAGGATATTTTTCGTAAAATCACGGGGTGTTACAATGCCTCTTCCCACAAGGTTATGCCCTTGTGTTCTGGCGGTGGTTGTGTACTCAGTCATGTGATATATACATTACTGGGTTCCCCACCTAATTCCCTATCAAGATAATGAATCTGGTACAATTCATGTATGAGTGATACAGACCATTCCATCCTTATTAAAATCTAAATCCCTTATCTTCCAAAACCAAGGGCATACATTCCATGTGTTCATTATGGAATATGGCGTGTAGTCAGGTTTCTAACATTTTTTTATATTTTCCCTCATTCATTGAATTTGGAAACTCCACTTCAATTTGGAATTTGATTCAACGTGAAAATAATGGTCATGTCTAGGGAACATAGTTCTTGGTTATCGTTATCTAGAAATAGGATTCCATCGATCCTTGGAGATAAATTGCATGTTGTGCGCACCCACGAACATTCCTCTGTAAATGATCCCTCCTATAATCATTGAAAAAATAATACATAACCTGTAAACATCACCAATATAATAACGTTAAATAAATCCATTCATTATTCATTAACCAGTCATGATTCATGGGGTACAATCAGGCTCAATTCTGCATGAAAATTTCAAACTAGGACAATGGAGTCATACCGATGACGAACTCGAAACAAAGGGGTTGAAATGAATAAACAGATGATTAAATGATAAATTCCATTATTTTTTGTCAGACTATAGTCAATCAGGATATTTCAAGTTTTAAAACAATTATTATTCAATTTAATCAGTAAATGGGAACACGCCCAGGCCAGAGTTAGCATAGATCAATAGAAGTGATTTGTCTATTAAATCAATTAAATAAAAAATGTAATTTAATTTTGATGATTCCTACCTAGATATTGTATCATTCAAAATATAATAATTCAATAAAAAATGGGATAATGATGTCATTTAATTATCTTCGCCCTGATCTGCTCTGATCTAGTGTTTTTTCATCATCCAAGGTTATTTTACAATGGAAGAGGGGAAGATGATCTAGAATCCTCCCTATGATTATGATGATAACCTTATAGTATTATCAATGGTAGTTTTCCTATATAATTTCTTTATGGTGAAAAAACTTATATAATTAATTAATCCACTCAGCATAATTACAATGGGTGAGATATCTGAACACCGTGTAATGACCTATTTTAGGTCACACCTAATATATACAATGAATTATAAACCAAAATATGGACACTAATTTTCGAATTGAAATTATTTTTATGTGTTATAAAATTTTATTTAAAAAAAATGCATGCAAATTATAAAATATATTTAATAATTTTATAAAATTATTACTGGAGACACCTAGCCTCAGAATCTCACACCAACTCAACTCCTAACTCTAGAAACATTTATTTAAATACATAAAAGTCATAAAAACATAAAACTAAGGGTCTATGAGACCATTCTATGATGATCATCTAATCAAATACTAAGTCCAAAAAACCATGAAATGAATTAATCTTATGATTCGAGAGCTTCTAGGCGAATTATAAGGTGTGAAAACATGTGATATGATCTTTTTTGAAGGAGGGGTATCCTGAAATCCAATGAAATATTCATCTTGTAGTTTCCATGTCAAAATGGGGTAATCACAAATTTCATCTAGATAATATTCAGTGTGATTCTATTGAATGAAATATAAATTATTTATATTATATGAACCATTATGATTATGATCTATCCACTATCTTGGGACTAGAAGCATGCCGAGATGTGGCAATTAGAATTAAAGTATGATTTTGGTCTATATGTACAGAATAATTCCACAAAAGGGGTAAACTCATATTCATTCTATTTCAATCATAAGGACTTAACAAATTAATATATGAACACTTTATATTTTCTCACTAATTTTTAATGTATACCGATATTGGATTAGGGAGGAATCCAAGATCTTATCATGTTTTTCTAGCAAGATTTTTTTATTATTTTGTGGCGGGGTCCTTCATTTCTATTGATATTTATAATTTTTTCGAACCACTAGTTTTGGAAATGATGAGTCCCCAACTCACATGTGATTTTACTAATGATGAGATATTGGTTGCACTATAAAAATTACAATAAACCAATGTTCCAATACTATATGGTTTTGGTTCTTTTTTTCATTAAAAAATACTTATCTATTATCATCCCAGAAATTTAAATTCTAATGAAATCCCAATGGATGTGAAAATACGATCATTTTTCCAATAATGAGTCTATTATAACACTCATTTAGATGATTAAATACCCTCTTTGGTCTAAATATTTGTCCTATTAGTTTTTGAAATGTTACCTACAAAATGTTTTTGAAAATGTTTTTTAACCATTTATGTCCATATATATCATCCACTATTTAAGGAACCCAAACTAATTTTATCTCAAGGTGACTCATCTCATAAAATTTCACTATTTCCTATAATGTTTTTTACTCCAAGAATGGTTGATAATTCTCAAAAATAGGTATCATATATTGAATTTTGGATATGAATAAGGCATATGATATATTTTAATGGAATTTTATCAAATTTTTTTTTGAGTAAAATTGGATTTAGTAATAAATTTTTTAAATTCATCATTTAATGCATTTCCACTGTCTCATAGATGTATAAAATAATTGGTGGTCACTCTTAATGCTTTTACCCTACTAGGGTTCTTTAGTGGAGTGGTTTTATCTACACATTACTATTTATTTTGGTGGCTATTGTTTTCTACATGTTAATTTCAATGGAATCATGGGTGAATTTGGTGCTTGGTGTGAAGGTTGTTTTGGTAGAGAACACATATTTCCCACCTATTTTTTTATGATGAGAGTTTTCTTTTATGAGAGCTACCTTTGTGTAATTCAATACTATCTACCAAATTATCCATATGATTGTGATGAAATCTGGTTTATTAGTTAATATTTACATGTATGAGATATCCTTTAGTTATTGAGTTCCTACAGGTAGGAATGGTGATCTCTACATAGATTTTATATTTTTGGTGGTTGAAAATAACATAAAATATATCAGGATTACATCTATTAATGGGTGTTCCAAAAATATTATTTTTGTATCTTGGATTGGGTTGAAAAAATAAATCAAGGGTGTTCTGGTAAAAGGGTTTCTAAAATGGTCAATGGAAACCTAATCATGTCTAGGGTTTGGCCTATTCCAACCTATGATTTTTCCCTTTTCAGATTACCTATTTCTTTATTGACCAATTGAATGATATATTGGAAAATTTCTAGTGGTTTTGTAATAATGGAAGGATATAACCTTATTGATGGCGTGGAACATGATTTCCTCCATATGTCTAGTGCTGTTTTGGGGTTTCAATTTCAATTCATTTTTAATGATTCAATGATTTCTATGCCTGGATGGATGCTTCTGGGTCACCCTGATTATCTTTTTTCAGGGGTCATTTATGAAAAATAATAATTGAATTGCAAATTTTTTATTTCGATGTGTGGCCCATTACTATCTTATATTAGAGATGTTTTTGGAGTTCTTATGATGATCTCAATATAGGATTATATTTCACAGTAGTCGATGATGCTAGTTTCAATATATGGAAATACCCATGGCTGATGGATATAAGTGGCCCCTTGGTAACTTCACAGATTGTTGAGGGTATGGAAAATGAGAAGGTGAAATCGTTGTTTAACGTGGTTAGAAGTGGATAGTGTATTGATAATATTAATTTATCTTTTAATGAATGATATATAAATATTATTTTGAGTATTCAATGTACAATAAATTTTGGATATCACCTTTCACAAACCTAAATATATTCCCTACTACCCTAATATCCAATTTGGTACTGATACACCCAGATGGGAAATCCTTTTCTCCATAGGATAGAGACAAGTACCTTCCATCTTACATGATAATAGAGGGAACAAATTGTCCAAAAATTGCAGAGGAGCAAAGTTATATTTTAGGATTCTCAACACTATAAAAAGATAAATTACTATAAAAAATGGGTAATAAAAATCCTAATGTAGTACTTCATAAAATTGCTCAACGTATATTAAAAAAAAATCCAATAAAATAGGTGGAAAATATATCCACTAGTCACCTCCATCACCCCAAGCAATAAAATCTTGAACATGAATCTCCTCCAAGTGGTACTATCCCTTTTTTGGTACCTAGAATAATAAAATCGATAATCACATGAAAGAAGAGATATGTTGTAAGATATAAATAATAGAAATGTTTCACCACATATCCATAATCAATTCAAAAAAATTACCATTAATTCTATAAATTTAAATAAAATAGTTCATGACATTATAATTTCATAATTTCAAAAATAACTTACATAGTTTTGAAAATGAGTGTATTTTTTAAAAAACAACTCTGAAACATTATAAAATGAAAATTTTATATAAAATAGTGTATATAAATATGTTTTCATGAATATAATAGTGAGAAAAATTTATTCGATGTATAATAAAATAAAAAAACATAGCAATGCAATAACCATGTACAGAAGCCCTACGGTAAGTCAGTTTATCAGGTAATTGTATCCTCAAAATTATTATAGTAATCATAGATGCAGTTGTGTGTTACACAATAATACATACAAAATGTAGAACCCATCAGGGGATGTCTACATGCAAATAGGGGAACCCTATATGGGAAATCAGGAAAAAGTTGATTTTGAAATTGTTATCATTATCAATCATTTTCTATGGAGGAATGTTCCTATCTTTACTATCTTTGTTAACACAATATACATTGCATTACATGTTCATAAACAATAAATCAATCAATAAAAATATCAATTAATCATTTCAATTAATTTAAAATATAATTTCACAATTTTAATTTCCTTCACAGCTTTATCATTTAAAAAACAAATCATTGATTTTAATAGTTTCATTCCATTTAAAAATGACATTAAATATAATAAATTTTGGCAAAAACAACATTAAATTATATCTACTGAAATTATTTCTGAAATCAGGAATTCATTTTCAAATTATTTGTCCTGCAATTTATATTAGAATAAAATTTGGGTTTTATCAATATCCATATTCCTTACAAATCATTAATTATTTCATAACAATTACAGGTTTTCAAATTAATTAATAACAAAATTTATTTTAATCTATAAATTCAAGGATTAAATTGTTTGGAAAGGAATTAAAGAACCACCAACCATTAATCGATGATCATGAATTGACACTCATGTTTGTGATCCACCAATGAAGTACGAAGACTTTAGAGATCTAGATATCAAACCTAGAATCCAGATCCCAACAAATATTGATTAGATCCTTCAAAAACATCATGACAAAATACTCTCTATTGAAGTGATAAAGTGGTGTTTAATGTGATTGTAGGAAAGGATATCCAATTATCATAGGTAGATAATATCTTCCATCTTATCTTTGATTCATCAAATCATGGTGTCAAAGGATCCAAAATTGCTTCTAGTATCCTTCTAACCCATATAAATAGAGTTATTCCAGATTAGGGGTGATATAAAACATTATAATGGGTTATAGAATTTAAAAATTAATTTTTTGATTCAATAATATCTATGCACATAGTTTCTTAGACCTTACAAAATGGTTATAAAAACTATGTGCCCTGATAGTACACCTTGTTTTTCAGTGCATAGTTTCTTCTAGGAGGTGGCATGATATTTCAAACTCGGGACCAGCTATGAAAACCCTCACTATCTAGGAATGCATGGTATGAACTGCTGGAGTGCATGGTTTTGGAGACTTATGCTCCATCCATGAAAGTCCTAATAAATCCTCTAATCGTTTTCCATATATCACTTGAAAAAACCTGACATGAACCTTAGAAAAGGAATGAGAAAAAAAATGTTCGAGGAATGCCTAAACAATGTATTGGGAAATTTCATGCTCCCCATCAAAAAATCATTAGGTCCCTAGAAAACCTATCATGAAATTTCAATATGATAAAGATAGGGATACTCCATTCTCATATGTTCCTTTATCTCTCGTGTTTCAGGAAAATCAAAACGATAATTCCAAATCACATAGAAAAATGGAATCATCCTCCCATGAAGTAGCTTTGTCTCAGAATGAACTATCCACGTTGGATGCAAAGTCATGGATAAATCAGGATCGACATCAAATCCACTCATCTAAAGACATGAGATGGGTCAAAAAGATACTCATGAAGGTGTGATACAATGAACACACTATGCATCAACATCAACTAATTGGAAGTTTGAAAAGATAATCCCATTTTACCACATTCTCAACAACCTCAAAAGGTCAAACAAAATAATTAGCCATCTTTCCTTCCCCAGAAAATCATCCATGAACTATATTGGTGATTCTCTAAAAAACATGGTCACAAACTGAAATCTCTAATTGTCTATAATGATGCTAAGTATAATATTTATACTATCTTTAATACCATCAACATTATATGATGAATATAATAAATTTTTTCTGTCATCTCTTGGACCATAATTGATCCATCCAATGATATTTAACCAATTTACAACCAACACTGAATAGATTTACAATGCCTTAAAAACCAAGAGTCAAAGGATCCATTCTTATCATGGACTAACAACTTCTATTATAAGAGAACTAAACTAGTCCAAAATAGTCATTCTAGGATCTTCCAAAATTGATGACGTAACAACAAATCATATCCTTAATAATATGTATATACCTCTCTACCTATCCATATGCATGTGGATGGAATTATATATTTAAAGGAACATAAAATTCAAGAACCTTTTAAATACCTTTCTAAAAATGGTTGGTAAGATGATGATCTCCATTAGAAACTATAGTAGATAGAACTCCACAAAATCGGACAGCCTCGTTCAAATAGAGATTTCCTGTTTTCTCAACGTTGGTTGTATCACCAATGGGTATAATTTAATATTATTTTCTCATCCAATCAATATACCCAATATTGAATTTCTCTTTCTAGGGGTATGAAGAAACCCCACTAAACATTCCATTGTAATAACATGTCACATCCAAGTCATCACTAGAGGGGGTTGTAGAAAACCTCAAGGTATCTAGTTCCCAACCATAACCTATGGGAATGAATAAAAATGTGAATAAAAATCAGTAATGTCTCATATCATACATATCCCCCAAAACCATCACTTCATGTTATAAAAATTATTTTTGGTTCCTAGGTCCATATCCTCATGGGAGTTATAAAAATTCCGCTAAATTAATTTTATAACTAAAAAAGGTACTGAGTACAAGTTATAAAAATATATGATACCCAAATAAGATTCCATCTTTCATGAAAATTTCACTTTTAATTTTCATAAATTAAACTATTAATGATTTGCATCATGTTTGTGATCTCTCAAGATTTATATAACTATTCATAGATGATAGACAAAATCCCCCTCAGACATAGAGTAACCCATTATATCATCTACAAAGTCCACAATGAACGAATCATGATATTCATGGAATATAATGTTCATAAAATACAGGATGACTTTAATAGGATTGATTATACCAAATGGAATAACAAATAGCCAAAATGTTTATAACTACTCTGAAAGGATTCTTTTGAAATTCAGATTCTTCTGTTCTTAGCTGGTGATAAACAGATCGAAGATTAATCTTGGAGAACCACTTCACCCTTTTTAACTGGCCAAATATAAAATCAATACATGGAAATAGATAAATTTATATAAAATAAAATGGTTGAGTTTTTGGTATTAAAAACAGAGATGAATAATTACATCATCTTTCATGGGAAATAGAACATGTTACTCCCATGTAAATAACCATAGGTGCATAAATACTTTATCTAATAAATTACCCAACTAAGTCTTCAACTCATTCTCTTCAGCAGGTTACATATGATAATAAGGTATTGAAATTGGTTTATAACCATGAACAAAATCCACATAAGATTATACCTCTCTATATAGAGGAAGACCAAAGAAATCATAAGGAATCACATATTGAAAATGGAAAATAAGTGAAGGTATATCATCACCCAAATATTAACACTCCAGAAAAAAATAAAATAATTAAATTACTTTCCCCAAATATAGATCATTAGGTATGTCTCTACTCTACAACAGGTCCCATTCTCCCTGAAAGATGTGTCACACCCCATCAGGTGCATCAAAAGAGACCCATCAAAGATATCAATCAATTTAGGCCTTATTATCAATGATTCAATCAATATTTCAAATGAAATTAAGAGGTTTAAGGTAATAAACTAGAAAAACATGGACAATATCAATATCTGATAAAGAGAAGATACAAGTCGGACAATGTTGACCGTTCTCTCTCTTGGTTATTTGTGGTGTAGTTATATCTATCACATAAGATAAAAGAACCATAGGAAGATTTATCAACTTTAAAATACGAGTATATATAAATGAATAAGATACACCAGTATAAAAAAATAGTTACTAAATATGAAGAAATAGAGATGGTACCACTTACTGTCGCAAGACCAGTATCCACTTCCCCTAGAAAATCAACCACTGTTTGTACAAGAATTGTTCTAGATGTATGTGGATAGAACCCTGGTGTTTGTGAATCATATGATTTCCCCACATTAATTATTTTTCCTAATGAACCACTTCCACTATGAATAGATTTAAATAAATGGAATAATTTTGATTGGTGTTTTACGAGACAACATTAACTGTAGATCATTGGCTCTACATTACAACCACATATCAAATACCCAACCATTCCACACTGGAATAATGTAAAAGGGCCTCTTTCAGGAACTTCAAGTGTTTTAAAAGAAACCTACTATCAAGAAACACAATGATAATCATCAATCATTATTTTCCATATAATTGAACTCATTGAACCAGAACTATGAGAAATATGACCTATCAAAAACCATAACTAATCAAAAATGTAATGTTCTACCATCAAATCCCAATCCACCACATCAATATATAAAGTAATCATCAATAATAAAACTTAATAATGAATATCGGTTTGATGAACCATATCTATCCCTCGAGTATTCATCATCTAATTCAATAAACTCTCATGTGAAAACTTCTTAAGCTCGTAAAATTAGTTTGTGTACTCCATCATTTTCTAGTCCACTTTTTTGAGATTGTAAAAATCCGTAGTCTTATCTCACACCATAGACTCTTTATAGCATTTCTCAATGTAAAGAACCCATATTTACTTCCACAATATACCATCATACTTATTTTTTATTACCATAAAATCCCACCATCACTTTCTAGGTCCCTATACAATAATGGTGGAAGATTTATAATTTAATTGAATCAAGAATTTCAAAGAAATCAAATAGAATTTCTATCATTATTATTCATTCCTCAGCCTCTATAAGATCATTTGATCCCTAGAATGAAGGTGTATTCTAGTGAAGTAACACTTCAGAATTATTAGACATTCATCCCATGGAGGTTCTACTATTGATGATTGAGAATGAATGAATGTGAGTTATTTTCCCAAAGCATCGACAACACACACAGTAATCAAAACAAGATTCTAGTCCATGGTAGGATCCTCTTGATATAATTCACTATAATATTCCTTTTTCAGCCAATTCACTCATTTTTTGGAGGCATGTTTATACAATACATCATCAAACATCAATGTAGACATTAAAATATTACTGGTATCATTTACTCAGACAATGGAAATAGGAATATCAATCCCATCAGATAATATTTGATGATTGAAAATTCAACAAACCCAAATAAAAATCAGGGAAAATTATTTTATTAGATCTCATTATTCTTCAATATGTCATTCCCAAACAACATATATATTTTTTTAGTCTCTTTATGATGAGATTCGTCCATGAAAATTCATGAAAATACATCCTATATCTTGAAAAAGACAACCTAAACTTAAAACTGAAATCAAGGAGACATGTTGTACCATGATCTAATAAAACATTATCATGATCTATCATATACACCACAGTACCTTGATATTTAATCATAAACTGACATATTCTAATTTTTTTTATGATCCAAACATATTGGAGACTAGCACTTGGAATCATACATGATAAAATATGGAATTAATTTTCCAAAAAACAAAAAAAGATAAATGTTTCATGTTAGTATTCTCAATACTACCAAAGGATAATGTAATAGAAACCAAATAGGTATAGCCAATCCCAAATTATTAAATCATAAAATTATTCATCACTTATTAAGATAAATCTCAAACATCCCATGTAATAGGTGGAAAACTCCTCCACCAGACACCTTAGTAAGCCAAATCCAAAGGGCTAATAACATCGAACTACTACAAGAAACAAATTCACTTTTCTTAGATCGGGAACAATAAAATATAAAAATTCACAAAGTAACAGGTTGTGTGTGAGCTATAAATTTTATTAGGGTATCACCAAGTGTTCCGTAATAAAATCCATAAAAATTTATGATTAATATTATCAATTAAAATAAAAAAGGATCCTGGAATTTAATTTTCATATTTTCAACAAAACAATATTTCATTTAAAAAATATGGAAAATATTCAAAAAACACTCTCAAACACTATTAAATGAAAATTTTATATACAAAATTTTATATAAATCATTTGGAATTAATGAAATAGTTCATAAATTCAATTTCATGAATAATAAAGTAAAAAAATTCATTGAAAAAAAATAACCATTTAAAAACTTCCCAGGGAAAGACATTTTATTACATAATAGCATCCTCACACATCACATAGTGGTCATGACACTAGTTAGGTGTGCAATAAAAAATACACCCAGAATGGGGAACAAATCAATTATATCATACACCCACATTAGGGGCCTTATTATAGAGAGACATGCCAAATATGTTCTAGTAATTGTTCTCATTATCAAATTTTTTTTATTGAGTCATGGTTCTTGCATGCTTATCCTATTTACCACTAAATACCCAGTCCATGAAATAATTAAACATTTAAAAAAATATTTATCTAATAATTTCAAATAATTAATAATATAATTTCTCAATTTCAATTTCCAATATACATTTCTTTTTTCAAAACAAATGTATTGGTTTTCATCATTTCATTTAATTTTAAAAAATCTATCAATTTCTATCTTTTCTCAATAATAACATCAAATCATTTCTATCTAATATATTTCCAAAATAAAACCATAGTTCTTCATAAATCAATCCAAAAAATTTCAATTCCATTAAATTTGGGGTTTTATTATCAATTTATATATCCCTTCAAAATAAGGAATACAATCATCACAAATCTAAGATTTTAAATCAATTAAAAACTAAATTCAATTTAAACATGAATTTCAAGGTATCAATTGTGGGAAAATTATTATAGAACCAACATCCTTTAATCAAATATCATGAATTGAAACTCATAATAGGATAATCCAATAGGTGATGAATGAATCAGAGATGTGGAAATCAAATCAAGAATCATTATCTCATGAAATAACATTTAGATCCATAAAAAGAAAATGATATTATAATAATGACGGAGGAAAACATTGATTGGGATATATTAAATGAGAGGATATAAACTTATTGGAGAGGGATTTGATCATCCACCATATATTTAATTCATAAAAGGAGGGGGTGAGGGGATCCAAAATCAAATTTAGTGAGCCCACTCAACCTTGTAAATTTAGATAGTTCTGAGCAGGGGTTATAAGATATGTAAAAAAAGGTTTAATAATTAGAAAAATAAAATTTTAGATAAATTAAAAGCCACGTGGATAGTTTTCTAGATAGGGGCTCACAGTTGGACAAATCATTCACCCAAAAAATTCGCCCCTACTATTTGGTGACTGATTTCTCCTATGTGGGTGCAAGGTTTTTGAAAACATTCCCAAACCATGAAAATCCTCAATATTCATTGTCGAATAGTTTTCATGGTGGGAAATTTATTTGGGAAAACAATTATCCAACCATGGACATCACAAATATCCTTAAAATGTTAACCAAATTTGACCTAAAATAACCTGAGAAAAGCCCAAACTAAATAATGATCAAAATAATGTTCCCGGAGTACCCGAAAAACAAGTAACATGATGTTAAATAATCATATCTTCAAGAATAATACTGCCTCAGATGCTTACTCAGTAAAATATGGTTACTTTTTGGTGCTTAAAATGTTGGATTTGAATTCATTGGTAACATTGAAATCCCTATATAATTTCCCAATCCCTTAAAATACATGATACATCTAGTGTAAATAATTTCAAGTATCCTCCCTACTAAAGAGATCCTTGTGGTTTCTATGATTCTAATGTTCCATTATGACCTATCCTCATTGCTATGTTGGAATGCACTTTTCACATGACTTTTGATTTCACAATTTCCATGGATGTGTGGAATACATTGAATGATTTGGCTTATTATATTATAGAGTTGATTCGAAAATTTTTTGTGATACTAGAGATGTGTAATTTAACCATTCTAATAGATTCTATAAGTATTCTATGAAAAATGGCCTGAATGATATGTATCCATAGAAATTATTCTTCCTTTATTCATGTGTCCAATCCATGCTCCTACTAATTTAATCTTCCCATCTCCGGGGTTACCACCTGAGGTCACGTTGATTCCCCAATCAATGGAATTTAATGATATAATTGTTTAGAAACCGATAATCTAAAAACCAATGGTACTATGATGATTAATGAGGATATATTGGTTAATGGTGGATCCTTTTTGGGTATCAATTTCATCATTTGGAACCCTATCAAAAAATATTCAATTCATTCCAAAAATCCATTTATGATTGGTTGTCTCTACTAGTGGCTGAAGCGTATGTGATTAATTCTTGTGTGGTGTTATCTATTAATAGAGGATGGAATTATATTATCCTAGATTCAAACATACATAAAATTCTCAATGTTATATAGTCCCTAGAGAATGGCCATCAACCATTTAGTCTATTTTTGGAAGGATCAATTCTTTATGTCAACACTTTTCATCCTCCAAATTCAAATTCATCAAAATAAATTAAAATATGTTTAGACACCTTTTGGTGACCCATGGTCTCTCAGTCGAGTAACATGTCCAGTTTCATGATTTCCCCATTTGGTTGAATATCCATGTATTTTCTGATTTCATATTTTCCATCATATGATAATTATCCTTTTAAAAAAAAATTAAATTATCATTATTGAAAGTTTTGTTAAAATATACCATTATATATAGGAAATAAATTTATACATGTAAATTTATTATACATGAAATAAATTTCAACATAAATCCAAAAAATTAATTATATTAAATTAGAATATAGTAATAATACAAAAAAATTATGACATATTATCTTACTAAATATTATATTTACATTAAAATGATTATTTTAAATAATAGAAAAAAATTATAATTGTAATAAAAAATTATACAATTGTTTTTTATATTTAAAATATTATAAATAAATTTTTTGTATTTAATGATATTTTTTATTTTATTAATATGATATTTCAAAGATAAAAATAATTAATTAATTAACATTTGAATTAAATTTAATCTAATGGTATGAGGAATACCCCATTTTTATTATATCAAGAATCATAGAATTTTTTATAATTAAAGGAAAAAATAATATATCATGAAGGCCCCTCCATAAACCTCCTCGCGCCTTAACTTCAAAAAATATGAATCATGCAAATTTCACTTTTAAATAGATATTACATTACATCAATGGGATTATTACATGTTTCAAGTTTCATTATCATCTGTAAGATTAATCATGTATTGAATTACCCGTATTTGAATTTGTTGATGGGTTTTTCCTCCAAATCCTAAATCTAAAATCTCTAAGGTCGATCAATTTTTTCATTCTGTGACTCCAAGAAATGTTTAAACAATGATAACTCCTTCAAAAATGACATCTACGAAGACTCTAGAGAACATCAACAGAAATTTCACTGAATACATTGATGAATCACAGGATTTTGGTTACACCAATGAGTCCATCGAAAATTGTTTCATGTATTCCCCAATCCTCACAAAATGAAAATCTACTATTGGAATTCCCTAAGAATATTGGTGACACTGGTGGTCCTCAGTTTTATTCACTGACAAAGTTTTTTTTGTGTAAAAATTAGTCACCAATGGTAGAATAATATGACCTAGATTATTTATTTATATGTGAATATTCATTTTACATATCACTGAAAAATCTATATTACAATTCAAAATAACATAATGTTTTATTATTATATTTTATTTTTTAATAAATCTGTCTTATTTTCTATTTTCATAACTTGTTTCTATCAATAATATTTCAATTACAAAATCATCTATTTAGAAGCCACTACATCCCATTAGAAAAGAGGACAAAAAAAGTGTATTATGATTTTATTGATGAATGTTCCATTTAAAATTCAACTTGAGGATATAGTAAAACCTTCATAAGAAATTGCATAGGAATTTATAATGTATGTCCAACAAATGTTTCCTCTAGAATATCCATTTTGTATTTATTTTCCATGGAATTGAATATGAAACATTACACGGAGATTCAATAATAACATCCAATGGAGATTCCATTGGATCATTCTTTGGATCATCTAGTTTTATTCAATAAAGAATAAATTATGTTTTGACAGAAAAAAGTAAAATATTTTTTTTAATCCTCAAACACACAATTTTTCTATTGTACTATAAATTTTTAGTATAGTGGTTGGAAATGTTTTATTTTTACCCACTATAAATTACAATGCATCTTCCACTGAAATTTCTAGTGGTTCATCAACTAGAATAGAATCATGTGTTTCCATTTATTGAACCACTAGAGGTTCCACTGAATCTACTACTAGAACATCCATTGGAATTTACATTGGTCCTTCCACTACAAGATTCCATTGGATATTACAGTAGAACATCCAATATAACTTCCACTAAATCATATTGACATGTTCAATAAAAGTATATTTAATATTGAAACATCTAAGGTAATTTTTGGAATTCCAAAAAATATCATTATGACTATATTGTAGTGAAATGATTATATTATTCAGAAAGGTATTTTGCCCTAATATTTTTCCTACTATTTCCTCTTGATCTTCCAGTGGATTATCCACTAGATCTTTTAATTGATTTTTGATTCGAACAACTAGAAGAGATTATAGAGAGGCATCCACTAAAAATTAAACTACATGTTCCAATGGAAAATCTTGTCTTATTTTACCTTACTTTATCACCGAATATCATACTATAATTTGAGTAATCCATAAAAACATGTTTTCTATATTACACATGTTTTTTACAGAATTTAGATGGGGTTTTTTTTCTTTTATTTCCCTATTCAAACATCTAATGGATCTTGGACTCGAAATTTGTTGGAGATGGTGGCCTAGAACCAACTACTTTGTATTTTATTAATAAATAAAATCCTTATTACCTATTGATTGTTCTTCTGAGTAACAATGCAGGTGATAATGTCTTAATGATAGTTGTTTCTTATAGGGTCATAGCGGATCCCTGCTATGATGAGAACCAGAAAGTTACATAATAATATTCTTGAATATATGTTCTATGGATGAATGATATTATTTTAGGGACACATAAAATATAGGTCATTAGGGGTGAGGACTCATAAAAACTTGAGGCACCTTCTCATGGTGTGTGCCCTTGGTCATATCCAAGAGGATATTATGAGAATGATACCCGCTAGTAAGAAAACCACATTTCATAGTGTCATTGGATGTTCCTATCTACGAACGTGTGTCTTGGTCCTTAGACTTTAAAATTATTATTAATGGGTATTACAACTAACGTACTTGGAAGTATTGGAGAAAAACTATGATGACACAATGTTCGCAGCAAGGTAGGACACATTGGGTGCATCACGAGTAATACTAAATTAATAGATAATACGAAAACGTTTTTGTCCCTTCTGTTCCATAATAGAAGTTGATATCTTAGGCCCTTAGATAGAATATATATAGCCTACATAAATCCATGTCCATGGTATGTTATGGGAGAGTTTAATTCCAACAAGTCAAAGAAATAATAATCGAGCACATGGGTTGATGGCACTAGAATGCAACCCTCTCGATTAGTGATATTGAGACAAAGGGATTAAATTTTACAGTAAGCATTTGTAGGAGGTCACATGTCATTACGGTGTTAACTTCTTTCTCTATGGGTGCCTTGGTGTGTTTCTAGATGCTAAACTTGGACTTTACACTGGATCCACCAAATTCCACTGAGAAATATGCTTAGAGGGTCACACACTAAGTGTTTCCATGCATCTCAGTTAAATATTAATTTAACAAGTTAAATAAATATTATTCCCGATTATGGTTTAGTAATAATTTAAGGATTCCTGATACCATCTATTTCTACCCTAGTTATTTGAGAGAATATATTGTGGGCTAAATAATATATTTATTAAAGAAACAAATAGCCATTACTCAATTTCTAATAAATGTGGTGGAGGAAAAGAAAAATGAAAAATAAAAGTACACACCTTGTATATTAAATATATACGCCATGTAGTTTTATGTAAAATGAGTACACACTGTGTATTAATGATTAAACACCGTGTAGTTTTTCCAGTCAGGATTTTGAGGAATAATATTGTTTTTATTAAATGATATAATCAGTGTGGGCGCATGTCAAGGAATTAATGATTCGACATGGGGGTTTCCAATATGATTTAATGAAATAAATTAAAGGCATAACGCATTTATTTATTTTCATAACTCTATAACCCAAAAAAAATTATAAATATCCTCACAACCCCAACACCTTTTAATTACAAGAGAATCATTGTGCACAAAAATTCTGAAGAATTATTTCAAGACCAAAAGAACTCCTTCCTCCATGAAAGCTCTCAAGACCGAGAGATCAAAGCGATCGAAGGCGGACATCATAAGAAAAGGTTCATCCGCGCTAGCACCTGAAAATACCTTCGGCGACGTTCGAAGATATGTCACACACATGTGGATCACCGCTAGAGGAATCCTATACCTGGATTCTATGATGCAACGGTGGATCACCAAATTGTGACTGGACACATCATCAAAGAAATAATTCCACCATGGTGATTCTTGTGAATTAATTAAATTAATTATAACCAACATATGATGATTCTATCTCTGTGGTTCCCAGATTACAACTATTATTTTACATTCATCATTCTATTTCGATGACCCGGTGATTTATATCATGACAGATCAAGGTTTGAATGTTGTTTAACTCTAAAATTAAATTTGCAAAAACCCACCAACGGGCTTCCGCTGTGCCCGGAACCTACAAGTGGTATCAGAGTGGTCATATAGTTGATTATAATTATTTATTTTTTCATTGATTTTTTATGGATTTAATAATTTTTTTGTTTCAATTCATTTTTAATCGTTCTGGAAATATGAATCTTGAGATCTGTTCCTCCTCCATTGTTTCTTGTTCACCTCACATAAACAAATTTTTCTATTAATATTGATTAAAAATAAATAGATGAACTCATCCAGAAGAGCCTAACATTTCTGGACGTACAAAACCATAATACATGGCATGTATTCAGAAGTACACGCTGTGTAGTCTAGATTCATGCATTGGACTGATCCACCAAATCAGGCCGTGTATTGGATCATATATAAGTCAATAATGAAACTGTGTGTTTACTAGGAATAGGTGGCACATGGTTTTCAGATTACATACTGTGTGGTCCAATGACCACGTTGTGTAGTCCCTTCGGGTTAGGGTTGGACTGTGTACCCCGTACACGGCTTGACCAACATGAAATTGAGTAACGCGGAAACTACACGGCGTGTGTCCCACTAAAGATGTCGTTTACTCTAAAAATTTCTGATGTACATTTACATTCCATGTCCCTGGGCATGTACTTCAGATGGACGATGAACAAAAGTACATGCTGTGTAGTCAGAACTACACGCCGTGTACTCGTTCAAATTACACAATAAATGATAATTCACCAGGTTTCCTCCAAGGTACAAGATACATACAAGGATAATTTTAATTGAATTAATTTAGTTAAAATTATGATGGATGATAATTTAAAGGAAATTCAGAAAAAGTGTTTAAGATAAAACGATATATTAATTAATGATAATTAATTAATTTGAGCGTGATTTATCTTAAACAAGAACGATTAAAAAATTGAATGCCAGTTTTATTTATTCGTAAATATCGTTGCATGTATGGATGATAATGAGCTAGACTGAGACGTTTGTATGTGAATGGTTTCTTTTAATTAATTTATTTAAATTACATTTGTTGGCCTGCGAGCCATCTACTCATTAATAGGTAGGGCCTGTGAACCAAAGGATTATTTTATGTAAAAACCCCTTTTTACCCCTCACCTATGTGTGAGATAAATGCATATGTAATGGATAGAGCTCCCAAGATAGTGGAGGTGGCTCATGTCAGAAGCCAAGGTGAAACCAATCCAAGGAGATACAATGTTGGACAAGTGGAAAGCTGTAAACACAAAACCACAAGGATCAAGGTGTTTCTCCCCTAGGTCTTGGGTTATTTTATCATCCGCCATATAAACTAACCAATAGAACAATCTCATGATCATAAAAATTATTTTATTTCTGTCAGTTGCATTGTTTAATTATTGTGGGTGTGTCGTCACAATCAAACAATTAATAAAATAAACAAGCATGCAAGATGGAACTAAAAAAACTGAAATATGCATAAATATTATCTTAGACATGGTGAATCACTTATGTATATACCACTTAATATTAATGATCATGTAATCATCGATAATAAATTTGAAATTTAAGTATAAGGATAAAATTACACACAGTAATATTAAGTCGGTATAGCCTTCCATAATCTTGGTTAGAATCAAACCATTGTTCAACATGCTTTTCCAACCCCAGTTGGTGTGCTTTCAATTATCGGGGAATTCTAATTCAAGGTTTTGGGTTGACTTAACTTGTTTCTCATCAAGGGTTGACTGCCATAGCAGGACATGATGTGGCCAAGAGGCAAATGTTGAGGAAATCCAAAATAAAAGGATTTTAGGATTGGGGAGTCCACTCAGCGGATCAAGGAGCTGCGAGTTAAATGCAGTTGGAAATTGGAATGCCTACATAGAACCCATTCAAGTTGCTTGAACAATCCTAGTTGGGGTAATGCGAAGCATAATATGGATCCTTGCAAATATAATATTCTCGAAACAGAATATTCTGAAGTCAATGGTGTGGGCTATTGGATTTAAATAAAATAGTGGGAGATTAATAAGTATTAATTTATTTATTTGTATCATTTTTGTAAAAATTTACTAAATATTTTCTCATTTTAATTTGTACAAAATGCAAGAAAATGACTTCAAACATATCATTTTGCACCATACTCGAGAAAGAAAACCTTCTCACCATCAACAATTTCCAAGAATGGCAGAGGCATTTACGCGTCATCCTTCACCACAAAATGAAATTGTATGTGGTGGAGGATACTATTCCACATGTTCTTGGGAAAGATACCAGTGATGAGGAAATATAACTCTATGTCAAACTCATGGATGATGCCAAAAATTTCTAGTGCTTCATGCTATCAGCTAATTCTAATGAGCTCCTGAAGCAACATGAAAACATGGATGTGTATAGCATGATGTATCAACATAAGGATCACTACCAAGAGAAGGCAAGAAAAGAGAGATATGAGATCTCCAATTCTTTGTTTACAACAAATCATGGAGAGTCTATACCAGCTAGGCCTCATGTAGTCAATCTTATTAGCTACATTGAATGCCTCGACATCTTTGGGAATAAATTCCTAGATGAGTTTCATATAGATCTCATCCTATCAGTACTACCCAAGACCATATCTAGCTTCATTGTAAATTCTAACATGAGCGGCAATGAGAAGTGTCTATCGGAGCTTCTGACCTTGATTCTCCAGGTAGAAAAGGACATGGGGCATGAAAAACCTACATTCCTTATGGTGAACAAGAAAAGGAAGGAAAAGGAAAAGGGGATAAATACTTATAAATGCCATGAAGCCCCCAAAAACCATCCCTCAAAGAAGGGGATGATCGAGAGGTAGGGCATGTAATGGGAGGCATTGTGTTTTACATGAGGCAAGCATGGCCACTAGAAGAGGAACTGCACCCAGAAGCGTGGGGACGCTAAAGGTGTCTTCATCATCGAGTGTAATCAATCCATTTGAACACATTGGGTATTAGATACAGCTTGTGGTACTTACATATATTTTAAAATTTATGAACCAATTAGATTTAGAATGATTTCCATAGGAGAGGTAGATCTTCGAGCAAACCCATGGCACAAGGCTAGTTGCATTAGCTATTGGCGATTACCACTTCTCATTGCCGACTGGGATGATTTTGGTTTTACATAACTATTATTATGTCCCTAGTGTTACCTAGAACATAATTTTTGTATCTTGTTTGGATATAGATGGATTTATTATCAAATTTGGAAATATGGGTTGAATATTTTATTAGAACAATGTACGTTATGGTATGAAAAATTAAAATAATGGTTTGTATGTATTAAATTATGAAAACCAAGTGTTAGAAATAGATAACAAAACAATATCACATTACTCATACATCACCCAGTTGTGTCATCACCGTCTTAGTCATGTAAATAAGAAGAGCATGATAAAGCTCGGCCAAGATGGATATTTAGACACTACTGAGCTAAAACCACTTGATAGATGTCATGCTTGTTTATAAGGTAAGAATGACCATGTCACCATTCGGTGGATAAGGTGAAAGGTCCACAGTGCTTATAGGATTGGTACACACTGATGTATGTGGACCACTTCCAGTAGTAGCCAGAGGTGGATATTATTACTTCACTACTTTTACTGATGATTTGAGTTGATATGGATTTGTCTACTTAATGAGGTATAATTTGGAAGCCTTAGATAAATTTAAGGAGTTCACGAATGAATTAGAGAATCATCTTGGCAATAAGATAAAGAAACTTCGATCAGATTGAGGTGGAGAATATCTGAACCAAGAGTTCATCGATCTTCTATGGGAGTCTATGATTCTATCTCAGCTCACTCTTCCTTATACACTATAGTGGAACGGTGTTATTCAAATGAGGGAACCCACCTTGTTGGACATGGTGAGTTCGATGATGAGTCATAAAGATCTTGCATTATCCTTTTGGGGATATGCATTATAAACTGCATCATAAAAATTAAATCATGTACCAACTAAGGTGGCAAATGGAATTCCCTCCGAGTTATATAATGGAAAGAAACCCATTTTGTCACATACACATGTATGGGGATGATAGGCGTTTGTTAAGGCCTTCTCAGGAAACAAACTAGAACCCTGCGGAATGAAGTGTATCTTTATAGGATATCATAAGGAAACGAAAGGATATTACCTATATAACCATCAAGACAAGATAGTGATTGTCTCTAGAAAAGTCATATTTCTTGAGAGGAAGCAGATCCTAAAAAAGGATAGTGGGAGAAAGATTGACTTCAACGATGTTAATGATCAATATACACAAAAGCTGGTACATGAAAAAGTTCCATAGGTCCCCATGGAAGAGGTTCTAGAAACAACAGTACTATGTAAGATCTCAAGAGAGGTAAGGGAACCAGAGAGATTTGGTTTCCTAGTTACCGAGGTTAGTGAATCATTATTTTTGGACAATGATGATCTTTTATACTACATAGAATCTGTAGAATGATAAGAAGATGCAAGATGGCTAGAAGATTTCAATTATGAGATGGATTCCATGTATCAGAACCATGTATGGGTTCTGGTCGATGAGCCAGTTGATGTAACGCCTGTTGGATGCAAATGGGTATTCAAGAAAAAAATGGACATGGAAGGTCATGTTAGCACCTACAAAGAAAGGCTAATGGATAAAGGATTCATACAACTTCAATGAATTGACTATGATGAAACCTTTTCCCCTTTATCCATGTTTGAATCCATAATAATCATACTTTCCATAACAGCTTACCATGGCTATGAGATTTGGCTAATGGATGTCAAAACAACATTCGATAATAGGAACCTTCAAGAAGATGTCTATATGACACAACCAGAATGGTTTGTGACACCAGGTGAATCCCAATGAGTTTTCAAGTTACAGAAATCCATTTATGGATTGATGCAAGCATTAAGGTCATGGAACATTCGATTTGATGATGCCATAACTGAATTTGGATTAAATAAGAACGAAATTGGGCCAGGTGTTTATAATAGGTTTAATGGGAATGTCTTCCTCATCCTTATTGTATATTTTGACGATATATTACTTATTGGAAACGTTGTACGAGTCTTATAGTCAGTTAAGGACTTGTTGAACAAGTGTCTCTCCATGAAGGACTTAGGAGAAGAAGCCTACATTCTAGGAATAAAGATCATTCATGATAGATCCAAAAGGCTTCTTGGACTAATTCAGGGTACATACATTGACTAGATACTAAAGGGATTTAGTTTGGAAAAATCAAATAGGGGATTGGTTCCAGCGTTTAATGGCCAACATCATTCTAAGAAAATGTGTCCTCATAAACAACAAGAGAAATATAGAATGAGTGAGATTCCATATGCTTCGGCTAAAGGATCCATCATGTATGCCATGTTATGTATCAAGCTTGATGTTGGCTATGCACTGAGCATGTTAGGCAGATATCAAGGAGATCTAGGAGAACCACATTGGACTACTGTTAAGACTATCCTTTTGTATATATAAAGAACTAAGTATATGTTCTTGGTCTATGGAGGAGATGAGGAGCTTGTCATCATAGGGTATGATGATGATGGTATTCAAACAGATCAGAATGATATGAAGTCACAATCTGGATATGTTTTCTGTCTCAATGGAGGAGCTGTGAGCTTAAAGTGTTCAAAGTAGCCAGTTTTCGCTGAATCTAGAGTAGAATCCGAATATATAGCGGCTTCTGATGCAGCCAAGGAAGCCATATGGATTCAAAACCCTGTCCAGGAGATTGATGTGGTGCCTAGATGTAACGATCATATTACATTGTATTGTGATAATATTGCAGTGGTGGCTCTTGCAAAAGAACCAAGGTCACAACAACAGACAAAGCACATACTCCATAAGTATCACCTCTTGAGGTATTTCTATCAAAGGATTGAGGTTGCAGTGTGAAGAGTGTCCACGGGAGAGAACATGGTAGACTGCATGACTAAAGTCCTATCTCAGGAGAAACATGAATATAATGTGAGAGCTAGTGGGTTAAAAGTTGATAGAAGTTGGCTCTAGTCCAAGTGCGATTATGTTGGAGTTGGTGGCCTAAAACAAACTAATTTGTACTTTATTCATTAATAAAATCCTTATAACATCTTGATTATTCATTTGAATAACGATTCATGTGATAATGTCCTAAGAATAGTTGTTGTATTATTGGGTCATAGCGGATCCTTATTATGATGAGAACCTGAATGTTCCATAACACTATTCATGAATATATGTTATATGGCCAGATGATATTATTTGAGGGACATAAATAATACAGGTCATTAAGGGTGAGGACTCATAAAACATTGAGGCACCGTCTCATGGTGTGCGCCCTTGGTAATACCCAGGAGGATTTTATGAGATCAATACCCACCAGATGGAAATCCAAATTTTATAGTGTCATTTGATGTTTGTATCTGCGGACGTGTGTATTGGTCCTTATACTTTACGATTACTATTAATGGGTATTACAAGTCGCACACTTAGATGTATTGATGAAAACTGTGATGACACAATGTTCGCAGCGAGGTAGGATACGTTGGTTGCATCATGAGTAATAATGCATTAATAGATAATGTGAGAAAGGATTTTTCCCTTCTATTCCATAACGGACGTAGATATCTCAGGTGCTTCGATGGAATTGATATAGCCTACATAAATCCATGATCATTGTAAGTTATGGGTATGTTCAATTTTGGGATGTCAATGAAAGAATAATCGATCACATGGGTTGATGTTTCTAGCATGAAAACCGCTTGATTAGTGATATCGAGACAAAGGGATTACATTACACATTAAGCGTTCGTATGAGGTGACACGTCATTGCGGCGTTAACTTCATTCTCTATGGGTGCCTTGGCATGTTCCCAGATTCTAACCTTGGACTTTAGGCAGGCTCCACCTAATGCCACTGGGAAAGAGGCCTAGAGGGTCACACAATAATTGTGTCCATGTATCTCAGTAAAATATTAATTTAACAAGGTAAATATATATTATTCCCAACTACGGTTTAATAATTATTTAAGGATTCATGATTTAATTTATTTTGACACAAGTTTTTTGAGAGAATATATTTTGGGAGAAATAATATATTTATTATTGAGTAATGCAATTAAATTTATTTTATAAATAAATAGCCATTACTCAAGGTCTAATAAATGTGGTGGAAGAAAAGAAAAAAAAATAAAATTACACGCCGTGTATATTAAATATACACTCCGTGTATTAATGATTAATTGCTGTGTAGTTTTTTACAGTCGAGATTTTGAGGATTAATATTGTTTTTATTAAATGATATAATCAGTGTTGGCGCATGTCATGGAATTAATGATTCGACATGGGGGTTTCCTATAAGAGTTAATGAAATAAATAAAACATGTAATGAGTTTATTTATGGTCATAACCTTATAACCCCAAACCCAATTATAAATATCTCTACAACCCCAACAACTTTTCATTACAAAAGAATCTTTTTGCCCAACAATTTTGAAGAATTGATTCAAGCCCAGAAGAACTCATTCCTCCATGAACGCTCTCAAGATCGAGAGATCAAGGCGATCCAAGATGGACATTGCAAGCGATGGTTATTCCACGTTAGCACCCGGAGATCCCTTTGGTGATGTCTGGAGATACGTGGCATACCTTTGGATCACCACTAGAGGAATCCTACACTTGGATTCTACGACACAACGAGGGATCACCGAATCGTGATCGGAAACATCAATAAAGAAGTAATTCCACCAAGGTAATTCTTGTGAATTAATTAAATTAATTATAACAAACATATGATGATCCTATATCAATGGTTACATGATTCCCTCTTAGGTTTTACTTTCTTCGTTCTATTTCGATGATCCTGTGTTTTATATCGTTAAGGATCTCGATTTGAACATCGTTTAACGCTAAAATTAATGCTGGAAAAACCCACCAACGTGCTTTCACTGCTCCCAGAAACTAAAAATTTTAGTGGAGATTCCAATTGAACATCTAGTGGAGAGTCCAATAAACCTTATCATTGAAATTATAGTGTGGTTTTGATAGGAAACCCCACTATAACATCGAATCCAATTCTAGATCATTATAGTTCAATGCTACCTTATGATGAAACATATTCTATAAATTATGGAATCCCAAAAAACCATGTTTTCTATTATAGTTTTATGTTTTTAAATGATTTAATTTGATACATGATTATGATATTTAAAAACTAAAACCACTAGTTATTATTACACTTGGTCTTCATTTGGATCTTGTAGTCAAACATCAGGTTTATCTTCCAGTGGAGGATCTATTGGAAATTCCCCTTGATCTTCCAGTCATGTTCAAGATGATTACAATGCAAAGATACCTTCTATTGAAACTTATACAGTAATTTCTAGAATCCCAATGAATTTTTATTTCTATTTTTTAGGGAATTATTTACAAGATTCCGATGTTAATTTGGTTATGTTTCTTCTACATCATAGCATACAGTGGAGCATCTAGTGGAAATTCATGTGGAGATTCAATTAAAACTTCTAGTGGAGGTCCTATTGGAACTATTAATGTAACGTATTTTACTATTTTATGTAATTACAGTGAAAAGATACCCTATGTTTAAAAAATATAATATAATTTGGGTAATACTTAAATAAAACACATTTTTTAAATTGTAATGATGTTTATAAAGGATTCAGTAGAGAAATATTGTTCTATTATTTCCCACTAAAACTTCATGTTGTGATTCTAATTGAACATCTATTGTATCTTCTAGTGGAACATCTAGTGTACATAACATTGGATCATCTATTGGTGGATGTTTTTTCATGTGCAAGATTTATTTTTTTATGACATATGATTATTTTTTTTCAAATATCCAAACCCCCTTATGGTTTTTTTGATTAAATATGTCTTTTTAATTTAATTCATTTCTATATTTTAATTATAACTTTAGTTATAGAAATCCGAATTTAAAAATTCCTACATAATATTATTGATATAATGAAAGTATCCATTTTATTAAATTGTAAAAAATTCCAAATCTTCATCTATTTTGATCGTATTTAATCCTAAAAATGATTTTTACTGTTAGACTCAAATAATATTTTCAATATAAAATACATAATAATTTTCCACTACATTTTGATGACATGTCAATCCACTGCGTTTCCATTTCTGTGATTCTTATCATGATAGATTGAGATTATTTTTATATAAATTTCATTATTTTGTGAATAAGATTATATATTAATTTCTAGTTCTCAAAAAAATTCAACTAATTTACTGCTTCGGTTTTAAGAACCTATATAGTCAGTAGTTTTGAAATGTTACTATATTTAATTTATTTCATGGTCTACAGATATATGAATTTAAAAAAACATAATTTTATAGAAAACCATCATTTTTATCATTATTTCAATTGTTTACATTTAAGTCTAAAATGTGAATTTATATGGTCCTTAAATTTTCTGATGTTCTGCAATGTTGTTTCATAGAAAATGTTTTTCTAGAATGTTGTTGCTTCTGTTTTTTAATGATTCTACAAGGAGTACAAGTTGGATTAATTAGAATCTTATTTTATTGTGAATCTAATAAAAGTTTCTACAATAAGCCTATTTTACAATTTGTTGGGTCTTCTATCAAGAGACCTCAAATATTAATTGAAATTTATTAACTATTTTGTCTATATTTTTCTAAAAGTATGGTTCAACAACCCTACATTCAAAACATTGTAATGTATGTATCAGAAAACCAAACCTCAAAATAGTGTAATGAATGATTCAGAAACCCTACATAAAAAATAGAAAAATTATTGTTAGTAATCCCAACATTTAGAATAGTGAAAAGTATGGTTGGACAACCCTACTTTTTTAATGTACCCAACATTCATGTACCCTTATTTTCACCCAACTTTTCTGCGTCTATTTTGTGATTTTATGATGAACATTGATCTACTTCATATATATATTGATTAAATCTAATGATTATTATATAATATATTTTTGATTATTTTGGTGCAATATTTACTTATATAAATTAATAAATTATATCACCTCCTTTTTCCAATAAAATTGTTGGTCACAAGATAATTTAAATTAAAAATTTTGAATTTACTATACAAATGTGCTACTAGTTTTCACAAACTATTATGATGAAGTATGAAGAGGATTGAATGGATTTAAATTGTATTTTTAAAATCATTCAATTCTATTTTTATTTTGGTTATATTATTAAAATACTTATTCAAATAATTTCAAATAATTTTATTTACAATTAATTCAACATGAATAAATGGGCACCAATGTTGTGATTTTTGGGGTGATATTTATGAAAGCACCTGAATAAATTTAATTTAATTATTCAATGGATGATGATTTTTTTCAACTTATGAATATATATTATATATCTATTATATGTTAAAAAATATAACAATAAATAGAAAAATCACTAGCTAACATCCATGACATTATGTGGACCTTTTCAATATATCATACAAGACATTTCTCAAGAACCTATACAAGTGATTTCATTGTTTACATTCTCCTGTCTATATTACGAGTCTATAAAACTATTTACCATCTCTCACCTGTGATTTCTAATTCTCATTTTTTTCTTTTATAGAAAAAATCATTATTTTGTATTCTTTTTTCCTTAGTTTGTGGCTCATTGTTTCTAATTTCATGATTTAATGGTTTTGAATCCCTATATCTAATGTCAGGATTGTATGGGTTGTGACACCCATGGTCAAATGTCAGGTTGTAAGGGCTATGACTTCGCATTCAATAGTCAGTGTCTTTTTTATCCCTCAACTAGAAATGGATTCTATAAATGGGCTATGATTCCCCCTCAAAAATCATTTTTATTGCACAAATATCTCTCGTTGAGTAGATAGCTATACTAGTAGAGTTGTTGAAATTTTTACCAATTATCTATAAAAAATCCCAAAGTTATTTACCTTTTCAACTTCCAATTAACCTTAATAATTAACATTGATAATTAATTTAATTTATCCATTCATATACCCAATAAAATTTAATATTGTTTAATCAACTCCTCTAGGATATCTTCCATATCATCATTAAAACTTAACAATTGGTATTAGAGCCTAATCATTTTTATAATTGATTAGATCGATTATAGTATTTGTTTTGATTCATTTCAGTATTTGAAAAAATTTTCCTTTTGGAATAGTCCAATCCCTCTAAATAGTATAATTTTATATTTATTTCTGAAAACATATTTCTATACCTAAAAAATGAGGACAAGATCTTATAAGATAACATGATTAATCCATAATGATACATTGATTCATTAAAATCCACCATGCTATGATTGAAATAATTATGCTGCTGGATATCCCAAATGGAGGAATAAATTAAATAGGTGAGCATTGAGAACATGTCAATATTGTCGAAATCGTACATAATGCCTAAAGATAGACTAGATAATCTTACTGGAAATGATGCTTTTAGATAGGTTTTAAATTAGAGAGTTGCTAATATCTTATATTGTGCAATTAAAATAAGTTTTTTTCATGTTTCATCTTGTAATACAACTCATGAAATATGGAATATTCTTAATGTCACCCACCATGTCTAAAAAATAATAATATGAACCAAACATGAAATGCTTCATGATGAGTATCAATACATTAAGATTGGTGAATATTAAACAATATATCAAATTTTCCATAGATATAAAATCATTTAGAGTGGAACGAATTCACATGATGAAGATCTAGAAAACCCAGTAGTAGTTGAATAGTTCCTAGGAGAATTGCCAAAAAATGGAATGAATATAAAGTTTCAATTTATGAAAGAAATAATTTCAAAGATTACACTCTTAATGAATTTATTAGGTCGTTAATACAATATGAACTATAACTAAATAAAATAGTAGATGAGGATACCACAAAAAGAGAAGGGGTAGATTTTAAACATGCCAATTCTTTTTTACTAACTCTTCTGATTCTGATATATTGTATAGTGAAAAAGAAGATATTGCTCAAATTGTGAACATAGTTTACAAAATATTGAAAAAGAAAGGATTCGAGAACCAGATTACAAGAAACCATCAAAAAGAAAAATATAAGTGAGATAATAAGTGTGGTAAAAATTTATATTCTTCATATGTATGTTGTTATGAATATATAAATAAAGGATATATAAAATATAATTTTACTAAACTAAAGAATAAAAATAAAATCATGAAAGAAGGATATAAATTCTCTGACCATCAGTTAGTGTTGTACAGAAGATTCTAATTCATGTGAATGGTTTGCAAATGAAATAGAATCTACTGACTTAGGCTTCACAACATCACTGGATATGTTTAGTCATTCAATATTTTATTTTAGATTTTCTAATTCTGACTATGATTTTGATACTATGAATATTTATGAATGACATGAATACATTTAATTATTATGAAAATATATTTTCAAAGATTCTGAATTATATAATATGAATGAAGAATAAAAATCAGGACTTTTTTGGGAAAATAAAATAAATTTTCATCAGACTAAAAATGTAAGAAACACTAATTCAACATCTCATTCAAATATTTATGAAAATTTGAAACATATTATTGATATGAAAGAAAATTTGAAAAAGGAATATGGATGCATAAAAACAATGTTTATCTTATTTTATTAATGGTTTTGAATAATATCATGACATGATATCTTTGAATGTTTAATATAAAAATAAATATGGTTTTATCGATGAAAGGAGATTACCCCAAATGTATAAAATTCATTTTATTAAAAGTAAAAATTCTTCTACATTAATTGTTACTTGTTTTAAATGTGTAATGAAGGGTCAATATGAAAATTATTGTTCTCTTAGATTCCAATTTTTTTTAAGATATAAAAAATATAATACATCTAAATCATAACTATATAAAGTACCATGCAACAAATGATTAAATTTTTTAGGGGTACCTAAATTTTTTAACACTAATCCAATTAGACCCAAAGTATCTTTTATTCCCAAATGGCCAAGTAATTGATTTTTGAATGGTAAATGACATGGATGCATCAATAATGTCATATGGTACATGGAAAGTGGATGATATAGGAATATGAATGGAGACCCATCAAATTTTACATCATAAAACATAATTTATGGAGGCACTTTTACATTTGGATACAATTCCAAAGGCAACGTTAAAGGTTATGGTAAGGATGGAATTTCAAATCCTACCATTATTTGTAAGGTTTTATATGTTGAAGGACATAAACATAATATAATTAGTATATCACAACTATGGGATGATTTAATGGATGATAAATTTCAAAATGATAACTGTTTAGTTTTATGATGATTCTATTTTTTTTAATATTAATCAAAATTATAGTTTTTATATTATATATTTTATGAAATAATTGTTCAACTTGTAATTTTTGTGAATAATTTATAAATTGAAAAAATATTTTTACATATATGTTTAGTTAATTTCAATTTCATAATGTTACATAATCTATCAATACATGATAATGTGTTATATAAACCTTCTTTCAAGAAAGAAAAACTTCATGTTTGTGATCCTTTAATGAAATGTAAGAAACACAAATTTTGTTTTTAACTAATCATTAATACAACAACTAGTAGAAAATTATACATAATAAATATTTATTTATATATCCCCACTAAAATTAATAGTTTTGGTGGAACGAAATATACTTTAGATATTGTTAATGATTATAGTATACTTATATGTGTACACATTCTTCCTTATAAAAATGAAAAATTCACTAAATTCACTTCAATTTGTAAATTAATTCAAAATTAAAATGGTTGTATGATTATTTACATTCATAGTGATAATGGGGGTTATTTTGATAATTTATATTTTTAATTTAATTTAATGGAACATCTATTTTCATAAATTTTTTGCTCGAATAACACCTACAACAAAATGATGTAGTAGATTGAAAAAATAGAACTCTTATTGAAATTGTATGAACTATGTTAAGTGAATATAATTAGATTAGTTTTTTATTTTAGATGTTTCTATTTTTATTGATTTTTATATTAAAAATTGAATGAATATTTTATATTTTTTAAAGAAAAATTCACATGAATTATTAAAAAAAAACAAATCCATAAGATGTTTATTTTAGATTTTTCAGTTGTAATGATTTTATTTTAAATTCAATGGATAATTTAGATAAATTTAATACTAAAATTTTTCATGTATTTCTCTAGGTTATTATTATACTTATAAATCTTATTTAATTTATAATAAAAGAACTATTATTATTTAATAATTTGTTAATTTTATGTTTGATGAAAATAATGTTAAATTAAATTTTAATTCAAATTTTAATGATAATGAGATTATAGATATTAATGTTGGTGAAAAAAAACATCAGGATAAAGATAAATCAATTTAGGGTGATCCTACTCCTTCTCAACCTATTCTAAATTAATATATTATTCACAAATATAATCATGTTGAAAATATAATTGGAAATGTTGATTTTTCTATGAAATCTAGACATTGATTTTTAATTTTTTCCCCTATTCTACATTTGTTTTATATTTTGATCCAATTAATGAAAATGATTCATTATAAGATTCAAAATTGATTGATTCTATTCTAGAATAATTTAATCAATTTGTGAGAAATAATTTTTTTACATGAGTATAATTTCATGAGGTTATGCTAGTGATTGGAAATATGTCAATCTATAGAAAAAAGTTGGATAAATCATGAAAGATTTTCGAATAATATGTTAGATTTTTCTATCAAGTATACTCTCAAGAATATTTAATAGAATTTGAATATTCACATTCACAAGTTTCAATGTTAAAGGGAATTTGAAAATTTTTTTTTCTTTCTTTCATGGTTTTAAATTGTATCAAATTAATGTAATTTTTTTTATACATAATGGTTTTATAAATGAAAAAGTTTTTCTTTCTAAACCCCATAATTTCAAAAGTGACAAAAATTATTGACTGTGATTTTAAATTATCTAACGATTTGTATGGTATTAAATAATCACTTCATGCTTGGTATCAAATACTTTCATTGTTTTTACAAAAATATTCTTTCAATAATGGAATTTTTGATCCTACAATTACTATTAAATGATCATGTGATGATATTTTAATTGTTCACATCAATCTTAATTATATAGTTTTTTGTTTCTCTCAGGATATACTTTTCAATAGCTTTTATACATCGATTTCATCTGAAGTTAACATGAGTTTAATGTGATAATAAAAATTCATTATTAGACTTCAAATTTAATAAAGAAAATATGATATTTATTGTCATCAATCTAAGTATACTACAAATTTAGTTAAAATATTTTGTATTGAATCCTCAAAATATATGAAAACTACTATTGTTAGTAATTATAAATTTGATATTGATGCATTCGTTAAATCTATTTATATTAATGCCTATAAAGGAATGATAGGTGGCTTCTAATATTTAACTTAATCTTGATCGAAGATCATGTTTAGTGTTTTTTAATGTTCAAGATATCAAGAAGATCCTAAATAAAGTCATTTTAAATAAATAAAAAGAATATTTAGAAATATTAAATGAAAAATTAATTTACTTTTATTTTATCCAAAATATAATTTTTTCGATTTAACATATTATTTTGAATTAGTTTTTTGAGGATATAGAATTGATCAAAAAAGTGCATCAAGTATGTGTCATTTTCGAGGAAAATGCTAATTTCCATTTAATCTAAGAATCAACTATATATTTCTTTATCTACCAAATATTCTGATTATATCTCTTCAATAAATATTTTTTTGTCAAATTTTATGGATTAAGAAAACCTTATGTGGTTTTTTTGTTTATATTTATAAACTAAATATTTATTTTCAAAACCCATTTTAAATATTATATTTCTAAAATCCAGTTATAACATTCTAGAACAAAGCATATTAATCTTATATTTGATTTTATTTGATATCATATGAACATGGGTGATATTGAATTACAATTTATGCCTTCTCAAAAGTAGCAATGTTATATTTTTTACAAAGTTATTATACTTTTATTAGTATAAAAATTTTAAATTTGATCTTGGTATGTTGTAATTTTAACAACATTGGTTAAGGGGAGATATTTTTGTTTGTGTCCACATTCTTATAATTTATAAAGGTGAGGGGGAGAAATAATTTTGTTTTAAATTTTTTAATTCTTTTGGTTTCGCTATCAAAAATGGGGGAGATTTTTTTTGCATGTACATGTATTCTTTTATTTCATTTCACATAAATATACATTTTTTCAATATCAAAAGCCCTTTATAATTATTTTTATTACCAGTGTCATTTTAGTTTTCTTCCACTATGTATTTTAATTATATCGTGAGTTATAAAAATATTAATTTAATAATTACTACTTCTTATGAATTATAAAATTTTTACATCTATTTTATTGAATTGTGATGATGATTAATTCATTTTCTAGCATGTTATCATTTAATCTTGAACATGATTCTTATTTTTAGTCTCAAATATTTGTTTCTCTATAAAATAAATTATAATTTTCCTATATATTTAGACAATATCTCAATCCATTGTGTTTGTATTTCTGTAATTATTATAAGGCTGGACAGATAATATATTTATAGAAAATTTCATTAGTTTATATGGAAGTCTGAAAATGATTTTATATTTATGAATGAAAAAATCACTGAAGTTTCTGAAACAGTATTAAAAAACTAAATGGTTTATAGTTTTGAAAAGTTACTTTATTTAATTTACGTCATGTAATACTGAAATTTGATTAAAAGAAATTTGATTTTATATACATAAAATTTGTTAAAATAGATTTCATTATTTTATATTCATGTATAAAAAATATCTTTGATGCTACATAAATTATCCGATGCTCTGAAATGTTGGTTCACATATATAGTTTTTGCAGAATGTGGTTTCTTATGTTTTTGGAAAATTTCATGATAAGTAGAAATAAGATTTATTCTTTTCTTGATTTTTAGGAATTTTAAAATGATGTTTTACAAATAATACTTTCTCAACAATATATTAATCTTCTATTAAGAGGCCTTAAAAATTAATATATGTTGGTTAATGTGTGGTGTCCTATTTTTTTATACTTATCGCTTGACAATAATATAATTGACTAATGTAATGTATGGTTTGAAATCTGTACATTCAAAATAGTGAATAGTATGGTTTTATAACCATACATTTTAAATAGTTCAAATAACTATTTGGTAACCCAACCATAAAAAGAGTACAATGTTTGGTATGGAAAACCTACATTTAGAATAGTGAAATGTGTATTTCGGCTACCCTACTATTGGAATAGTCCAAACTATGGTTTGAAAACCTTACTTTTTTAATGTACCCTACTTTTGTGTACCCTAATATCATGTACCCAACATTTGTATACCCAACATTCAAGTACGCCACTTTGTTATACCATTCTTTCATGTACCCATCTTTCGTATTGCTTAGATACATATACCCTACTTTTGTATACCCTAATTTTGTGTACCATACTTTAGTGTAACCTACATTAGTGTACCCTTTTTTCATGGAACAACTTTTTTTACCCTACATTGATGATTGAATATTGTGATTTTATGATGAAAAATGATATTTTTAATATATATTTAAATATATATTCTTTTTAAATATATTTCTACACGAAAAATTTACATTAATTATGAGGATTATGATCGAAAAGATGTTTGATTATTTGGTTGAAATTTTAATGAAAAAAAATCTGCATTTTTTTTCAATAATGATGGAGGTCATAAGGTAATATAAATTCAAATTATTTAATATACTTTTTTATTGTGATGCTACTTTTCAGAAACTATTTTGACTATGCTTAAAGTGGTATTAATGGATTTAAAACTGAGTTTTAAAAACATTAAACAATATTATTATATTCGAGATAATATTTAATGTGTTATTAAAATAGTTTTAAATAATATGAATTAGTATTTATTCTAAAGCAAAAAAAAAGAAGCCATAGTGTTGCAGTTTTTGTGGAGATATTTATGAATGATATGTATCAATTTATTATGAATATCCAAAGGAAGCGAAGAAACTACCAATACAGAATATATATTCCTTTTATATTTTTCTCTTTTGTGTTAAAAAATATATAACAATAAGCAAAAAAGTCTTTGGCTATCATATTAAACCTATTGTGAACTTTTATAACCCACCATACAAGGAAATTTCGTTGATATAATACTTTTCATTACCTTGAAAACATATTTAGTTATTAATTACTTCTATATAGAATAAAATTTCCTTTTCGAGACATGTTAGTTCAAATCTCATGAACTAGTACTAGTTATCACATTGTTGGTCTTCTCTTGTATATTTTGAAACACTATTTCCTAACTCTCACACATACATTATATTTTTTATTTAATCATTTACTCAAAAAAGTAATATTTTCTCTTCTTGTTATTTGGGTTGTGACTCCAAAAATCTAAATTTAGGATCTAAGTATTTTTACTCCATATATCTAAATACAGAACTATTCAGATTATGACTCTGAGTGAATAATGTGAGTTTTTAGGGGTTGTGACACCTAATAAAAACATTAGTGTAATTGTTATCCCTCCACTAAAAAATTATTAAATAATTGGGTCACGATTCCCAATAAAAATAATTTTTAGTGCACTCGTGTCTCTCACCGATTATAGAAGAATATTATTAGTGTAAGACCATATTGGACCCAAAAACTATAAAATATATCCTTTAGTAATTTACTTTACCAACTAATAATTAATCATTATAATTAAATTTTAAAATTAATTTAATTCATTCATTCATTTACATTAAAATTTTAATCTCGACTATGAACCCCCCTCTAGACCATGAGACATATCCTTATTGGGACATAACAATGGTTTTAATAAAACTCCCACTAGAACTTCCAGTCATGTTATGGATAATTAAATGAAAAGGTACATAAATATTAAACCTATAATATAATTTTAGTAAGCCCCAAGAAAAAAAAGATTTTCATTATAGATTTTATTTTTTTATAAGATTCAATAGGTAATTTGGTTGTTTTATTTCCCCCTAGTTCTACTGGAACATCCAGTGGAGGTTCCACTAGAAATTCCTTTGGAACTATTCGGGGAGCATCCAATCATATTGTACAATAATTTATCACTAAAACCATTACTATAAATTTTCTTATCCCTCAATCACAACATTTTATATATAGTTAAATTTAATTTTTACGTGATTTATCATGGAATTTGATTATGTCCTTTCCCCAATGGTTCCGCTATAAATTCTAGTGGAGCTACCATTGGAACATACTGTAGAAATTCCAATATTATTCAACATTATGTTATGACTAAAACATGTATTTTAATTTTTTGAATCCACAAAAAATATGTTTTATATATTTTATTAAAATATTTTCTATATTCAGATGTGTAATTTTTTGTTCTTTTCTTCAATTTTGTATGTTCTATGATTTTCATGGAAATTTTTTACTTTCAATTTCTAAGTGTACACTTTAGGTCAAGTGTTACATATTTATAAAAAGTTATACATGAAGTCAAAACCCTTTTAAAATATATTCTTACAATGACACTGTATAATTACAATATTTGAAATTTTTTTGAGGATTTTCTGTCAAATATTGTATCTACAATGACATGTATGAAATCTGAAAACATTTTTTATTATGTGATTGATAACTATGAAACATCGTAAAATTATTTCAGATTTTTTGGAATGGAATGATAAATCTATGAAGGTTATATCCATTGAATATTCAGGACCACTAATGTTAAAATATTAATGGAAGACTCCTATTGTGTCAACTAAACCAAGAAACTATTATATATATGAATATTTCCAAAAGGTGTCATATTATTGACATATAAGGAAATTAATTTAGATCTTTTGGAATCTATAATTGGAAATAAATGATAAGATATTTTTGACAAACCAGCACTTATGTTCTTATACTGTGGTGCTACTATGTTTCTCTCAACTATGGTTTTATACTGGAGTTGGTGTTTTATCAATTATATGTATAGTTTGATATAGATAAGTAAAATTAATTGGTCTCATGTAATCAACCATCAATTGATGAAATATATTATATAATTTCACTACAATGATTCATTGATTTTTAGGTATATTGTCTTATTACTTGTAAGGATTAAAATATACTTTCACTTATATATAGTGGGAGTCTTCATTACATAATTATTGTTACAGTATTATAATTTTGAAGAAAATATATTACTAAAATAAAATCCACATGATGAAAATATGCATTTCAAAAAATAAAGGTTGTCACATTCCAAAAATATTGTTATGAAACTAAAGAGTCAATAAGATATACATATTGGTTTAATTATACAAATTTTTTTTTGTAAATTAATAATTTTATAAATCATGCTTATGTAAAAAAGAAATATATTATATATGAATAAACATGAGTAACCTGCTACAATTATTGGGGTGGCAATACTAATTACATCTTTAAATTAATGATTTTCTCAACCAATAATGATTTTAAAAGAAAAATATTATAGATGAAGTTAAATTAATATGGTGTTGTATCTAGTGGGATAATTCTACCAATTTGTGTTAAGTTAATGATATTCTCATCCCATGGTTATGTAATAAAATATTAGTTCTCCAAAATTATAAAAAAAGTGATAGAACTAGTGCAGTATGTCTACAAATTACAGTCGTAAATTAATGATTTTCTCAATCCATGTTTCTGTAAAAAGATAAATAATAAAGATACGAAAACATGAAGAAGGTGGGAAAGAGACAACATCCACTATGGAATATGGTGTTTCAAAGATGTAAAAGGAAGTTGAAAATTAAAAAATAGATAGTATTGAAGAAGAAAATTCAACATTGAAAAGGAAAATAGAAAACAATGATTAAAACACAAGGAAAATAGATGAAAATTTTTAGAAAATGAAGCAGTTGAAATGTGAAAACAAAAAAAGGCAATAAAAATATAATCTTTCATATCTAGATAGTAAATTATACCTACTATAATGGAGCTAAACCATAAATAATGACATTGTAAAATGGGGAATCATGTCGATAAAACACACTTGGATAAACCTATTGAAAAAACCACACATCCCACTGATAATTTCCATGATGAAAATGTTGGAACCACTTTGTGTATAGGTTTGTATTTGTTTTCAATAGTTGTCAATGGAATATCAGAATGAAAGAGATCAAGAATTACTCCAATAAAATGGAGGAATGGAAGCTCACAATGAATGAGATCATGAAGTACTCCGATGAAGTAGGAGAGTTGTGATTCAGACGATTGTTGTGCGGATTATATGTTCAAAGAACATGTGTCAAAGGTGATACATTGTATACAACAATGAAGAATGTGAGGAGTAATCCATCCAAGGATGATTAAAGCAGGATGGTGTTTTTGGATGAAGACCATGCAATTCCTCCTTATTGCATAAGAACCATGGGATTTGATGAAGACCATTCAATTCCTTATTATTGCATGAGAACAATGGGTTTTGATGAAGACCATTCAATTACTCATGATTGCGTGAGAACCATGCTATAGGATTCTTGACGGATTGAATCACAAGTTTTGCATGAAGTAGAGGAAGATGGTTGAAGACGAAGATACTGTGCAAGGGATTGACATTTTGTGACGGCCATGAATATTGGACTTCTGCAATATCCATGAACATCACATTGTCATAGAAGATGATGATGCTAAATCTATGCCTTCAAAGAATACATATCACAATAGTGGCGTTGGTGATAAAAGCAAAAGAGTTGTTGAATGATACAGATCACCAAGAAGAAGTGTTTTTGAGGTGATCGTGCTTGTCGACAAATCAAACAAACGACATACAAATTTGTTGAAAAAGGAGATTCCATGGTGACATGTCGAGTTCAAGAGTTGTGGTCAACGATCTATGTTTGATTCAAGAACATCGACAGAGGAATAGATGATCTGGAGGTGGTACAAAAAGAGCAGATACAAGGTGGCGCCGTTTTTTAGTGTTTTCCAAATTTCAGGGCCACAAAATAAACAAAAGAAGAATGGTGATTTTGGAAAAGGTACTTGCGCGCCATACACTTAGAGGATAGGAAACTTGCGCGCCATATGCTTCTGGGGATCTGAACATAAAAATATGGAAAAGGCATTAGGGTCGTGCAAGTGTTGGATAAGTCGCGCAAGTGTACTTGCGCGACGACACCTACAAGGAGTGGAACTTGCGTGTCTATGTTTTTTCGAGATCAGAAGATCAAAATTTGACAAAGGCAAGAGGGTCGCACAAGTGTTGGTTATGTCGCGCAAGTGGACTTGCGGGCCAAGGAGAAACTTGCGCGCCACCGCGCAGGGGGTCCAGTTTGCCTATAAATACTGGACCACCCCTCCTCATTTCTAACGGAGCTCAAGACATTGAGATTGTTTGAGCTCTCATCGTGCAGGTGGTTTAACCGCGCAAGTGGTAGTTGGGTCGCGCATGTAGAGGTTGCGCGCCGACTGATGGTTGAGCGTCCCTGGTTATTTGGGAAAAGAAGGAAGTGAGTCGCGCAGGTTTGAAGTTCAAGAAGGCTGAGTCGTGCAGGTGCTTTGGAGACACTTGCACGCCAGGTTATACTTGTGCGCCTAAGACTTGCGCGCCAGATGGAGACTTGCACGCCGAGCTTGAAAAGAAGATCCAAATATTGTTGAAGCACATCCTCCTTTCTGGAGATGCACAAAATCTATTGATTGCCTGATACTTTCGGTGAAAAGCGAGATTGAAGAAGAAATCTAAATGATACATGCATGATCTCATGCATACATGGTGAACTAATTCTGACAACGCCGAGTAAGCTGAGCTTCATTAAGTAAGAAATCACATCAGTGATTGTGATTCAGGCAAAAGAAGACAAGGGGATCTAGTGCATTCATTCATTGCACTAAAGAAGAAAGATTGAACTATAAAGAGCATCAACTCTGAACCCTGATGCCAGAAAAGTCTCATGCTGAACAAGAGACAAAGAACATCAATGCACATTAATTGAAGATACCTTCACCTCTATAAACTGAGTGGGACTTCACCAACGGCAGCGAGCCAGGGGGAGTCAACGGGAGTGACCCGAGGGACGCAGGGAGCTATCCCTAAACAATTGTAAAGGCAGTGAGCCTGGGACAGAGTGTCTATACCCGAACATTTGTCTCCACAGCTAGTGAAGCACAGTGGATTTAGGTACGACCGGAAACCTGTCGGCGTATACTCCTTGGACGTAGCCCGTAGTGGTGAACCAAGTAAAAATTGCCGTGTCATCTATATCTGCATGTGAATGTTTAATTGCTGATCATATCCATCATACATATTTTAGTAGTTCCTACCAATGTGGGAAAAAGATCCACAACTTAAAGAAGAAAAAGTTGCCACCCTGATTCACCTCTCCCCTCTCAGGGTGTCCCGGGGTCATACAAGTGGTATCAGAGGGAAATGTTAACGTATGTTGGATATTCTCCAGTAATTCTATTGAGAAGAGGATTTGAGTTTCTTTCCTAGAGTCAACAATGAAGAGCAGTCTTGATAATGACGCAGTAATTTCTGAGCAGAAATCTAAATCCACCAAGACATTGACAAATAGGAAAAAGAAAGAGAAGAAGATGATGAAGAAGTCTCCCACATCCAAAGAAGATGCAGTGTCTTGTTCTCCCTGCCATTCCAATAATGAAGAAACATTAGGCTTGGAAAGTATCATGCAGGTTGCTCAGAACTCATCCAGAGGAAATGATGATACCCCTAATTCAAGCTTTCAGGAAAAACTCAGAACATATCTGCATGATATTCCAGAAGAAAGGGTTGATATTATTTGTAACCTATTCCTATCTATGAAGGTTGAGATCAATCGATTAGAAAGTGAAGCTGACAATATGAAAAAGGGGTTGGAAAGAAAAGTCATGGAATGTGTGAAGCTCACCAAACAGGTTAAAGTCTTTGAAGGAAACGAGGCAGTCAATAAGACTCTAAAAGAAAGGATCTATGCACTTGAAGCTGAGCTGAAGAAGAACAATGAAGTCAAGAATTTTTGTCTGGAAGAAACTTCCATTAAATTCAGGGAACTTGACTCTTTGTTACAAAACAATGTTAAGATGCATGAAGATGAGGTTGAAAGGATGAAGAAGACTTATATAGAGAAGATGATCACGATTGGAGATCAGAAGATCATCCTCAATATTGTGGGACAAAAATTGGAAGCTCAGTTGACCAAGATTGAGAACACACATATTGAGACTTCACAAAAGAATGAAATGAGTGATGCTTGCACTCAATGTTCGTTGGAGGAGTCTAAAGCTGAAATGCCTCCAACATGTGATAAGAAGATTATGACAACTCTTGATTATCCACATCAGGATTCAGTTTCTGCTGGTAATCAATGCTCACTGGGGGATTCTATTGTCAAAAGACCTCCAACATGTGATAAGAAGATCATGACTTCACTCTTTGATCTATCACAAGAAACTGAGAAAGTGAAGGTACCATCCAAACCATCTTGTACTCCTATTTCTAAAAACACTCCTACAATTAGTGCAGGTGGGAAGAAAAGTTCTAAACAAGTATGGATGAGGAAAGGTGAGAAGAAGAAACCTACCACCATGGCTAGGGTGGATGGGAAGAAAAAGGAGGAAGTGGGTTCCCCTAATAGACCACAAAAGATTAAGCAGATGGCCCAAAAACTTAATACAGAAGACAAAAAGAAGAAAAGATTTGTGGGTCAATGTTGGTGCTGCAACAGATTTGGGCACTGTGCACTGGATTGTCTTTATAATCCCTTACATGGAAAAGAACAGAGAATGCCTATATCAAAGAGAAGGAAGCCAGAGAAAAATAAGCAACATCAGCAGGTCCAGATGCATCTGTTTACTGCAAACAGATTTGGAATTCTTGATAACATCTGTGATGTATGCAACGGTAGCGGTCACAATGTAGGCACATGTCCACATCAACATGCTTTCACTGTCGAAAAGAAAAGAAGACCTCTGATGCCGTCAAAGAATGAATCAGCTATCTTGGGGAGAAATCCGAAGAATGTTGTGAACACAAACTTCCCCAAGAAGATCTCAAGTAGGGAAGCTGAGAAGACCCAGGATTTTAGATCCATAAAATTGAAGGGTCATTCATCCAAAATAAACACTAAGTGGGATGAATCTCGGATGAACCCATGTGGAAGACCTAAACCAGCTGCAAAAGTTCCACATTACATATTGGTCATCTGGCCAGAAGATTTGAAAAGAATAAGGAAATTTGAAGATGAGAAGGCCAAGGATGGTGACAAAGGAAAAGGAAAACATTCACATGATGAAGACACAGTGCAGGAGAGATTGCAAACAAAGAGAAACACATGTGTCAAAGAAGTTCTGTGTGAGAGATGCAAGAAATCTGGTCACATTGAAAAAGGTTTCCTAACCTTAATACCAGAGCAAGAAGTAGTCCTTATGAAGAGTAAGAATGTATCATTCATGATGGCTGCTAAGTAGAACAATTCCCCACACAAAGCAGAAGAGAATGTGAACAGAGCCATGCCACACCGACAGATGTCAGAACACATGTTCAAATGTGCTGGCATGAAGACTGGAGTGAACAGAGGAATTTGGTTGAGAAAAGAACCTCAACCAAGATAGTTTTCTTGATTAAGCAATAAGGAACCACCTTATTCCCGTAATCATTTGTGTATTGTATTTGTGCTAATAATGCAGGGAATTGAAGGTGAAGCATGCTCTCAGGGGGAGAACCTGAGAAGTAGTGAATGTTGTCAACTCTTGATAGCCAAGCTGAAGAAGTTTCCATCGTTAGTAGATTCTTCAATTGATATTCAAAGATTATGATGATGAAGGATCACTCTTGATGAAGATGATGAGGATTTTTTCCCTTGAGGGGGAGAAAAATGAAGAAGTGTCCATAATCACTGTTTCAATCAATATCAACTCCAGGTGGACTCAAAAGCAGTTATTCTGTGAATCTCTTGAAGAACACACCAATGGAGAAGGTCTGTCATTTCTCAATCACAATCCATTGGTTACTCAGATCAAATATTATTTTACAAAGGGGGAGTAACTGAATTGATCAGTGACATAAAGAGAATGGAAGTGCCCCAAGGTCACTTATCCTGCCGATTGCACTTGAATGTTTTTGATCTATTTGCTGATGTGAGTGCAGGAGTTTCAGGTTGGTTTTTCTCTATCATAGTTGATCTTCTTCTACCTGGAATTAAAGTGGTAAACCCTTGAAGACAAGATAAATGAGTTATCATCTCATATTGGTATCATGATCTGTGGATAATGGACAGCCTTGTTGACTTAATCAAATCCTCTTGTTTTCTACATCGAGCATTGCTCAAGTAGACTTAGAGTGAAATGATTACTGAAACATTTCTTAAGTATGGATTGATACCCTCCATACCATGTGCTTTGTATTTCTTGTCAATAAGGGGGAGAGAAAGTGAAATGAATGTTTGAAAAGAAAATTTGATTGAATTGAAGATTCTCATTTTGACATTGACAAATTCATTTCAGAAGATGTATAAGGTATTGAAAAAAAAATACAAAGGGGGAGATTGTTGGAACCACTTTGTGTATAGGTTTGTATTTGTTGTCAATAGTTGTCAATGGAATATCAAAATGGAAGAGATCAAGAAGTACTCCAATAAAATGGAGTAATGGAAGCTCACAATGAAGGAGATCATGAAGTACTCCGATGAAGTAGGGGAGTTGTGATTCAGACGATTGTTGTGCTGATTGTATGTTCAAAGAAAATATGTCAAAGGTGATACATTGTTTACAACAATGGAGAATGTGAGGAGTAATCCATCCAAGGATGATTAAAGCAGGATGGTGTTTTTGGATGAAGAACATGCAATTCCTCTTTATTGCATAAGAACCATGGGCTTTGATGAAGACCATGCAATTCCTTTTTATTGCATGAGAACAATGGGTTTTGATGAAGACCATGCAATTACTCATGATTGCGTGAGAACCATGCTAGAGGCTTCTTGATGGATTGAATCACAAGTTTTTCATGAAGTAGAGGAAGATGGTTGAAGACGAAGATACTGTACAAGGGAATGACATTTTGTGACAGCCATGAACATTAGACTTCTGTGATATCCATGCACATCACATTGTCATAGAAGATGATGATACTAAAGCTATGCCTTTAAAGAATACATATCACAATAGTGGCATTTGTGATAAAAGCAGAAGAGTTGCTGAATGATACAGATCACCAAGAAGATGTGTTGTTGAGGTGATCGTGCTTGTCGAGAAATCAAAAAAACGACATACAAATTTGTTGACAAAGGAGATTCCATGGTGACATGTCGAGTTCAAGAGTTGTGGTCAATGATCTATGTTTTATTCAAGAACATCGACAGAGGAATAGATGATCTGGAGGCGGTACAAAAAGAGCAGATACAAGGTGGCGCCGTTTTCTAGTGTTTGCCAAATTTCAGGGCCACAAAATCAACAAAAGAAGAATGGTGAATTTGGAAAAGGTACTTGCGCGCCATACACATGGAGGATAGGAAACTTGCGCGCCATATGCTTCTAGGGATCAGAACATAAAAATATGGAAAAGGCATTAGGGTCGTGCAAGTGTTGGTTAAGTCGCGCAAGTGGACTTGCGCGACGGCACCTACAAGGAGTGGAACTTGCGCGACTATGGTTTTTCGAGATCAGAAGATCAAAATTTGACAAAGGAAAGAGGGTCGCACAAGTGTTGGTTAAGTCGCGCAAGTGTTGGTTAAGTCGCACAAGTGGACTTGTGCGCCATGGAGAAACATGCGTGCCGCCGTGCAGGGGGGTCTAGTTTGCCTATAAATACTGGACCACCCCTCCTCATTTCTAACGGAGCTCAAGACTTTGAGATTGTTCGAGCTCTCGTCGCGCAGGTGGTTGAACCATGCAAGTGGTAGTTGGGTCGCGCAAGTAGAGGTTGCGCGCCGACTGATGGTTGAGCACCCCTGGTGATTTGGGCAAGGAAGGAAGTGAGTCGCGCAGGTTTGATGTTCAAGAAAGCAGAGTCGCGCAGGTGCTTTGGAGACACTTGCGCGCCAGGTTATACTTGCACGCCTAAGACTTGCGCACCAGATGGAGACTTGCACGCCGGGCTTGAAAAGGAGATCCAAATATTGTTGAAGCACGCCCGCCTTTCTGGATCTGCACAAAATCTATTGATTGCCTGATACTTTCGGTGCAAAGCAAGATTGAAGAAGAAATCTAAATGATACATTCATGATCTCATGCATACATGGTGAACTAATTATGACAACGACGAGTAACCTGAGCTTCATTAAGTAATCAATCACATCAGTGATTGAGATTCAGGCAAACGAAGACAAGGGGATCTAGTGCATTCATTAATTGCACTAAAGAAGAAAGATTGAACTATAAAGAGCATCAACTCTGAACCCTGATGCAAGCAAAGTCTCATGCTGAACAAGAGACAAAGAACATCAATGCACATTCATTGAAGAGACCTTCACGTCTGTAAACTGAGTGGGACTTCACCAACGGCAGTGAGCCAGGGGGAGTCAACGGGAGTGACCCGAGGGACGCAGTGAGCTATCCCTGAACAATTGTAAAGGCAGTGAGCCTGGGACAGAGTTTCTGTACCCGAACATTTGTATCCGTAGCTAGTGAAGCATAGTGGATTTAGGTACGATCAGAAACCTGTCGGCGTATACTCCTTGGACGTAGCCCTTAGTGGTGAACCAAGTAAAAATAGTTTTGTCATCTATCTCTTCATGTGAATGTTTAATTTCTGATCATATCCATCATGCAGGTTTAAGTAGTTCCCACCAATGTGGGAAAAAGATCCACAACTTAAAGAAGAAAAAGTTGCCACCCTGATTCACCCCTCCCCTCTCAGGGTGTCCCAGGGTCCTACAGAAAATACAAAAATATAAACTCACCAAACAAAATCATTAGAAATTTGAAATTAAGAACATGAAAATAAAATAAAAGAAATTCGATTTGGAATATATTTATTAAACCAGAACCAGGAGAACAAGAACTACAGTAGAAAAATTAAAAGAAGATAATCTATATGAGAATTAGAAAACCATTTACATAGATTTATTTTTATAGAAACTGGATCATATAAATGATATTACATGATTTTATGTTATACCCAAATGGGTGAGCTAGATTCAGCGACTCCAAAAATCAGACTATGCTCACATGAAGATGATATTGGATTTTGATTCATCTTGGTATTTTCCCTTAATTTAAATTTTTATATTAATGTCCCCTTTACTGAACACCATCGTCATAATTTATTTATTTAACATAAAAATAAGGGTATAATCCATGTACAACTAACAACGTATCAAGGGGGTCTAACGTAATTAATTCCAATGGAATCTCATCAGACTAAATACACACCTTTATGGGTAAGGGAAACCGGGGTAGAGAAACAGGTAAAAAGATGTCATGAGTATCTTTTGGACAAATGGATGTCCAAAATATTATTTAACTCACCTTATGTAAAACATTTACATGATTATTCATGATGATTTATCACATGCTTATGAGATAAGATATTAACCATGGATCATGTTTGATGTGACATAAATATTATTAATGATTTTGGAGTTGGTTTCAACAACCGCAAGCTCAATAATGTTCTCCTTATAAAAGAAAAGACCTTCCAGCATTATCCTTGCAACGTCCCAATGAGATTTACCACCTACAAAGAAATGAGTATAATATATACTAAAAATCCCCAACTATAACCAATAATCCCCCCTACCCACTTTGTGAATGTTATTCAATATCCATATGTGTTTTTTATGACTTTACCATTGATAATTCCAATTGATCCACCAACCCTGTTGGTCCCAAATAGAGGTGTGTATGAGAGATATGGTATTCATTATAAACCTAAAAGATTTGGAGTCAGTCCCATTAGGTTATATTCTAGTGTGAATTATTAGTAAAGATTTAATTTAGGGATCAAGGCCCACCTTCGTGTAGCAAATCTCCTCATACTGTGATTTTTCCTAGAATACCATCTACACCAACATACAACTGCTAGAGTAAATACTGCCACTTATTTTTCTTGGTTGTGGTTCTTTGGCCCTTGAAATAGTAGAAAAAAAAATTTTCAACCTAAAGTCACTTGAGAATGAAAACTAGTGAAATCAGTAAAGGTTTTCCATAATTATATCTCCAATTCCCCTTCAAAAAAAATGTGAATAAATGATTCACCCGAATGTTCTCTACAAGAACAACACCCCAAAAATAAGGCTAATAACAGTTTACTAAAATATTTCATTCGTGGAAAAAGAATTATTAAATATACTCTATATGTAGAAGTATAGTTTTGGAATAATATATTTGAAGCAGAGTAGATCTCCCAAAATTTTCCTCTCAGTAGTGATGGACACATGAAAATGGTAGTCTTTACTAATGAGAATTCCAAATTTAGATCCAACAAACATGGATCAATATAGATTAGAAGAATTTTCAATGAGGTCAAATAACTTTTGATAAACATTTTATATGGCCACATGGGATAAACACAAGTACTCCTTTGCTTGCTTTAAATACATTCCCAGCATGAGACATCCTAGAAAGAATAGTGTGGTTCCAACCCATTTTTTAGGCTAGAAATTTATATCCCCTCTGACAACAATCCACCTATGGTGCCTTTTGAAAACAATGATATTAGGATGGATTGTGATCCATAAGAAGTATGATAACCTATTATGATAACTAATAATCTTTCCATACATATTTTCTATGAGCCACCCCCATAGAGTTCTTCCATCAAAAACTTCTCATTCAAACATTGTATGAATTCTACGCATCTATCTAGAGATAATTATGACATTGATGTTTCCCTCCTTCACTATTATCTCTATCCTTTCCCATGAATTACAATAATGTCTCCAATATGTGTAAGCATCCTAAATGAAAGGCGTCAGAGTTTTATCTATATTAAATACTTTCTTCTTTCAAAACATAGAGATTTGGAAAATTTGCAATGGAATTGTGCTTAGGACACCGTTAAACTGGGTGAATATTTTTTCAAGGGGAAAAAATTGATTATTGTAATTGTTAATTTGATAAATAATTATATCATTCACCTTACTAATGTAGTGGATAAAATTCACGCATTGATAAATTTTTTTCCATGATTGTAGACCCAATATTTTTTCCTTTGTATTCCTAGGTTTCATTCCACAATGACATTACATCAATATGTGAACCTCTTTCATATATACAAGCTACAATTATCTTACTTCTACACATTATCACTCAAGTGACTATATGGCCCCAAAATCCTATTAATACCAATAGGTTAATGCTTACTTCCATTCTAAAAAATGTTCTTTTCATAAACATACATAAGTTGAGTGATTCCATATTGTTTGTACGACACTAATATGGATGTATTTGTGATCCAAAGATCTGGTTGAGTATTTTTTTTACCAAAAATATTAAAAAATAATATTTCTTTTTCCTCACATACTCCCATCCTTTTGAATTATATCTAGTAATAGATTCATATGGGTAAATAATAATGAAATTAAAATATTGAAGAGATATGGATTTTTACAGATAAATCTAAAATTTTTACATGTGATTCCATGGTGACTATATTATTATCTACATTAGTTATGTTTAAAATCTTATAATTAATACATGTTCTATCTAAATTCATATTTAGAAGTCATAATTTCTTCGAAAAAAATTGATATAGATGATGGTAGAGAACCACTTACAATTACACTATAGTTGATTGATAATATTTTTTTCCCAAATAACAATATAAATATACAATGGACATTGAAATTTTTTAATAATAAGATAAATTTTTTCACCCCCTAATTCATGATGAAGAATTTTTTTGTTGGTGGTGGACATGATTCATATCAGAAATATGGATTCGTAATGGTATATTTTCTCTACATTGATCGGAAATACATTTTCAAATAAACTGACATAATTATATTTCTATAAGTTGAACAAATAATTTATCAAAAAGTTCATAAATAAATGGATAATTGATTACATGGAAAGTACTAAATCAATGTTCATAGTCGTAGATAGTTCTTAAGAAGGTGAAGAAAACTTGTACAATGGGAAAATAGTTTTCTATATTATGGGGATGTTGACAATAGATCATTCATATATATGTAAGCTAACCCAAGAAGATTTGGATGAGATTAAAATGTATATAGAACATTGATTATTTTACAAACCATCTAACAACTGGCCAGACTCATCAATTAGAAGAAAGAGATGTCTTTTGTTTTAGTTCCCCCCACATAGGAATAAACAATTAAATATCCTGGTATTATGGGTGTGACATCAAACCAAAATTGAACATGTCATCAAGGTATTTTCCATTCTCAAATATTATGTATAGTATTCCATTTCTTGAACATCAAATGGAAATAAAAAATGATATCATATATGGAAAGTGGTGACAAACAACAAACTAGATGCATTACCATTGATAATAGAACATCTTTTATCATTTTTCTAACATTGTTCAAATGTCATTGAAACATGAACTATAAATGGTGTAAAATACAAATATAGATGTTTTATAAGTTAAATTTTTTTTTTCATTTCTAACAATTCACATATAGTACATCAATATACAAATTTTTGTTTCATATAATGGGGTTCGAACCCATTGCATTTTAATAAAACTATAAATAGTCTCAAATAAAAAATTGACTATTTTAAATATACCAAAATGGTTTTCCAAAATAAACACTTAAATGGATTAGTATAACAATTATCATATACTATATCACCATAGAACATGAATTTTATTAAATTTTTTTTGAAATCTAATAAAATAAAAATGACCATATAAATTCTTCAATGGATTCATATAAACTTTCTCATATAGTACATATGAAAAAGACTATTATCTTCCTAGATTAATGTCTCAATACATTAAAATTAAAAAAAACAATTAATTCATTACTGGATTCATTGAAAGTCAAAAAAATCAAATGCATGGTGCATAGGAATCACAACTCAACACAAAAACAACTTTTATCCAATGTTTTCTTTACTTGGACACTTCAAATTCTATGATAGTATACCTATAAAAATGATTTAAAAAATTGGATTTCATGTATTCCTCCTATGGACGACCAAAACAATTACCTAACTTATTGAAACAAATAATGTTGTTATGTAAATTAAATTTAATGTTTTTTTATGATACAAAAACAAAATCGTATCTTTATTGATCAACAATTCCATATGTAAGAACATTAATATTATATAGCAAATACCCATTATAATAATTATAAATAAAATTATATTCATCAAAAAAGAAAATCATATTGTCATTATAGCACTTAAGATGTTCATATTTTTATTCAATTGTGTTCACATCCGGTCACCATTTTATAAAATGTTTTGAATTCTATCACCCCATTTAGTTTTTTCATTCATTTAAAAGAGAAATTTTTTAAAATTTTCTCAAACCTATCATGACCAAAACCTCAATCCATTGTTTTGTTTGCCATAGTAAAATCATTGTAAAACATACAAAAATTAGATAATGTAATGTCATAACATGCATCTATTGAACATGATAAAGTGATTAAGTTTTTTCCCATTTGTTTTAGTTTTTTATATCATTTTTATATAATATAATTAATATCAACATGTAATTCAAAAACATTTACTCAATTTAACACCATAAAATTTCATATTATGTTATCTCTTCAACCGAATTCAATAACTTGCACTACACACATCACCAAGTTAGAATAGATCACAACATATCAAACAAACCGTTAAAAAACGGTTATGAATAGTATTATCAGCATTTTGATTTTTATATACTCCATAAAATTTTAACATCCATATTATGTGTTTCTTAGACATAATATAAGAACAATTTCATTTTTAAGATAAATATTGTATTTTTTGGAAAATGTTATTTTACTGCCTTTTGATGGAAAACTATTTTTAAATCCAATATTTGACACTTATGTATATTCATTTTGTCAAAATAATCTTCTTCTTTAGAATCTGTACATAAAAATGTAGTTTTGATAAATTTTGGCTGTTTTTCTGATAACTTTCATATTTTATTGAATTGTGAAAAAAAATTATTTCTACATTAAAACACCTTTTTAAAAAAAATAATTTATAGTGTTAAATTATATATTTTAATGGTTTGGAAGTAAAATTATAATATATGTTTATAATTTAATACAATTTAGGTTATTATATGTAATTTTTCCTTTAAATTTGACATTAACACGTTTCAATCTTTTGATTGTTTTTACTTCATAAAAGCCGAATTTTTGGTTTTGACAACGATAATTAATTTTAAATTAATTAATTAATATAATATGTTTTCATTTTGGTAAAATATAATTCATTTTTGAATTTATAACATCATAATTATCTTAGGGTGGATTTATGGTATTTTTTCTGAAAACATTCAATTTCTGATGAGTACTGAAAAACAATGTGTTATTGTTGAAAACCGACATTTTTTAAAAGTATTTATTTTATTTATAATTATTTAATGTCAAAATAGATATATAAAACATATATATGGTCAATTTAATTCAATGGAATAATTTTATAATAATATTAGTTGTATAAAATTTTATGGATCCTTTAACGTCTTTTATCCACCTTCTAAACACATTTTCAAATTTGCATAAAATGTAATTGTACCACTTCTGTAAATTGAATTTCAAAAACATGATAGACAAGGTTGATATCAGTATGTAAAATGTGGTTCAATAAGATGAATATAATTTTTCTATGAATAGTAACTTTTGGCTTTTATTTACCACGGTTAAAAGTAAATACGGCAATTAAAGGTAAAAATGATATTATAATTAACATAAAAATATAAAAATTATATTATATAAGTGTATTCCAACCTAAAGCAACCTTAGGAAATAATATGATCTATTTGGTCCATATGTATTATATTAGGACATTTATTATTATTTTATTTAATGAAGAGTTAAAGGTGTTAAATTCTATGTTTAATAACAAAACAATTTTTAATATAGGGTTATAAATGAGATAAGTTCAACTGTAAAAATTAATTAGAAATATAAAAAGATTTCCCACATCATAGTAGTTTATTTATAATTTTTTGATATTAAATAATTAAAATTATTTATGCCACAATGATGATCCAATGATTACCTTGTTAATGAATGAATAAAATAATTGATATTATAAATATCAAAATAAATGTAAATTGAGACTGTTGATGACATCCACTAATTTTCTAGCTAAATATGACATCATAGTGTTTATTAAATGTATTTTTTATTACTTAATAAACTTGTTATGACCTTCACATAAACCAAATACCAAAAAGTGTCAAAATTGACATAGATGAGTTTAAAAAATAAGTAATATATTATTAAATGATATAATAATACAGAAAATAGAAGGATCAAAAAAATTACATGTATAATAATATATATGACATTAGTGAACCACATGAGGTTATCTCGACTTTTAATAGTATGTTTGTCAACCATTTATAATAATAATACAAGAGGACATGGTTAAAGATAAATTGTTTGACTAAGAGTTAAATCTAAAATATAGGGTCAATATGGTGACCTAATCTTGTCTAAAACCTATTGGATGAGAGGATTTAGACCCATACCCACCTTATCATTGAAATAAATCATTTTTTAGCCATTATAAACAGAAAATTATTTTATAATAAAATAATATTTCAAACATTTCCCAATGTGACCCTCACCTATCTTATAAAAGGTTACTTCCCCTTCTCTTACAATCAATCCTCCAAAGCAATTTTCATCAGCCAAATCCTACCCAAATATCCCCCAACATCCCTCAGTTCATCCTAGAGGCCTTAAGTGGAGAATAAAGCCAACCAATGGACCCCTTTTGTTCTAATAAAAAGAAAACACCCAATGAAAATGTAATTTTTTTATGACCACTTTCAAAGTTATTTTCTTTTTCCACATTATCTTTCCTTTTTATTTCCAAAAAAATAGTAACTTATACATACTGGGATGTTATTATAAATATAATGAAACCATATTAATTAATATATCCATCCTATGAATGATAATGTCACCAACCATTAGTACGTATGACTTACCATCTCCACGTTGTGGTTTAATTTGTTATTCAACACTATATTATTTGGATGGATATATTGATGAGTAATATGTATATAAATAATTAAAATAACGTGATAATTTCTCTTTAAAATTAATATAATATCTAATTACACTCATTTTAATCATTAGGGAAATGATATCACCCCCCGTGTGTACGTACGGCTTACCGTCTCTACGACGTGATGTGATTCATTTCCACGTTCATCATTCAACGATAATTATAAAAATATATATTATTAATAAGTACATAATATATGAAAAATAACTCTAATATATATATATATGTAAATACATACATATATCTTATTCACATACATCAGTTCAATAAGATATGAAAACAGAAACAACTTTTATGCGTACTTACGACATACAATCTCCATAAATTGTGTTTTCTATTTTATAGATCTAACTATTATACATATTTATATTATAAATATTTATGATATATAAATCATGTTATATATTTGGGATGTATTTATTTCATGATCAAAATGATACGATCAAGAAGAACATGTTAAAACATGTATGATAAAGAAAGACATTTTTACCAAAAATGATAATTTAACATGGAAATACGTATTAAATGCATAGTATGAAGTCATAAATGAAAAACTTATGATATAATAAATATGAATATGTTTCTATTATAATTTAATAACCTACTATGGTCATTATCCAAGAGTTTAAATGTTCCCTCAGCCAAATGAATGTGCAATGTAAAGGTTAATTACTTAATCTCATTATTATCTGAGATTTTTTGTGTAATTATTTTATTGGAAATATTTATTATAATTTCCATGTTTCATAAAAGAAATTTAAAAATTATTCCTATACTTTACTCGTTAACTAATCCATAATTTTAAATATTTTAAATATTTATTCTTCTAAATCATTCCCAGTAATGTCCATGTTTTCAAAAGGGTTTTATGGATTTATTTATATGGACAAGATTGATTTAAAATGTTAATTCCTCTAAAAATTATGAGAGTGTTATTGGACACAATAACTAAAAAATTTATTTTAAATGACTTAATTTATAAATGGGTTACATTTAAATGATTTCAAAAAATCTAAATTTCCCTCCAAAAGTTGTACTAATCATTTTCATATATTTCAACATCCATTAGAAGTTATTATTCTGGACCATTGTTGATTTATTATAACAAAATCTTCAATATCGTATTGAATGAGTTATTATGTGTTTCACTATGGATTTTCAATATTTATACCCTTCATGTTTTATGATTAATGTATTGAAATTTCTTATGCTAGGTTTAATAAGAATGTTTTTGTTATGTTTTAACATTTTAATTTGAGGAATGTAGTGGAATTTGTATGTGATGGGTTGGGCCCTCTATAGCCCCTCAAAGAATCGGTAGGTCTAATGAGACAAATCTGTGTCTTATCACAAGGCCTTGAAAAAAAATTATTTTTAGTCATGGAACGAAGCCATGACTATGTGGTAATGATGTCCAGTGTTAGAAATTCAGTCATTATGAAATATATTATTACATTTGATTATCAGACTTGTATAACATCCATGTGCATGTTTATATGGTAATGTTTGATTTATTTATCTATATTATGTTCATGTTTGTGTTTAAAATGATGTTGTTTTTATTACACATGTTTCCTTAAATGTTTATAACTTCTGCTAAATTATTTAATCTTACTAAGAATCTGAGCTCACCACTTTGTTATGTTTTATTTTCCAAGTATTCCCTGTTGTTTATTCTGATTGATATGCATAGTTAATATAGAGTAATAATGGAGTTCTCAAAAAATTATTTATGTTCTATTTTATGTTTATATTTGTAATGTAACGTTAACATATGTGATAAATTTTCCAATACTTTTAAACTAATTTGCCCTTTGGTACATGATTCCATAAAATTATGCCAATTTATAAAAATAATGCACCAGCTCCAGGCTTCTCTAGTTGGGGCATTACAGATGGTATCATAGAATAATTAGTATAAACCATGTAAACTAGATTTAGAAAAACTCATATTAGTGAACTATACCCTAAGATAATCATTGAGAATTAGTATAATAGAGACTCATAGAATTGTGGTATTTTAGAGATAATGTTAGTTTTCTAAACAATAAATCCTTTTCTGGATATGAAAATGTAGTGGTGGATAGGGCACAGATATACCTAGGAGTGAAAAATCTGAGATGGAGTTTCAGCCTTGACCCGGGATATCCTGGTACACGACAACATGCCTTGATGCACTCTTTATGATGACACTCCTAAGGGATATGATTTGATATAATTTACATTTTTAGTACAAACCATTTTGAAGGATTTATTAATAAATATGTCACAAAAGAAACCATTTTTATGATTATTAGAGTATATGTGTGGAAATATTCAATTAATGTTGAGTATTTTTGGGTTTTTGGATTATACATTTTGATATGTTAGAACCTAGTATATTTCGCCATTTAAAAATGGTTCCCTGTAGAAGGAATGTGAACTCCAACAATATGCATGATCAAGTGAGTAAAAAGGATCATATATTTCATGGCCATTATCCAAAATTGTGAAAGGAAAGAGTCTCCTGCATATTCTAATCATATGAAGAAATTGAATCATGTTTTAATATAATATGTAAAAAATTATCTGAGTCCTATGGATTTGATGGGAAGAAGGAGAATAATATAATGGTAGAGATAAATATGAATAAATGGAATGAGGTAAATAAGGATTTTCCCCATATGTACAAACTGTGGAAAGAATCACCTTGGTGAATACAAGAAAGGAATGTGAGTTTCTGATAATTGTAGAAAAAGAGGACACTGATTATGTGATTGTGAAGGTAATACAAATGTTTCAAATATACAATTCATCATCTTCAAGGAGTAGAAAAACTATGAGAACCAATATCATAGTCATCATAATATAACACAAATGATGTTATGGGATAATAATCAACTTATGATACTACCACATATTAAGAGGAAAAAATAGTGTTTTTATGTTCTTATTAAAGAATTGTGTCATTTGAGTAAAATTTATAAGAATTATATAGTATATATTGATTATAATACAATACGTTTTCATTAAAGATTAAATATTTTATTATACTTTTTAAAGTGACATAGTTTCAAGTTAATAATTTTTGATAATATATCATTGGTGTAAATATAACCCTTAATATGTTTGTTAAATAGAGATAATTATTTTGGAAAAATATATAATTCAGTTATATAATGTATATTGAATATTATTGACTACATTGGAACTACATAATAGTTTTTTATTCCAAAATTGTGGGTGTTTACAACATTTTTGGATATAAAGAGTATATCCAGTATTCTATAAGGAATAAAGGAGAATGAACGTATTCAGTAAGATTTTTTTGGTATTTCCTTGTGTTACCATGTTTCAAGAGAATACATGATTAATGTACTCATATGTTATTATGTGGAAAAATGAGATCTTCATTATGTTTACCTTATAAATTATGGACTGTGAGTTTGGAAGGATGTATTTTACATAAGTATAATGATTCGAATGCATTAATGTAACATCCCATGTAAATAAAGAATTATACTTTTTATTATTTATTAAATTTTGATTCAAATATTAATTTTAAAAGGATTTCTATGTTCGATAGGGTACCCGATATGCAACAATGAGTTTTTTGAAATCTTACATTGCACACTAATAATATAATATTTTTATTTTAAATGGTAGTTAACACCAAGCCATTGTATTGGAAGGAATGAAAACAATAACTACAATATGATTATACATGTTTCTTAAATGTATTAATATTTATCCAATAAAATTTAGAGGCTTAAAATGTGAATGAATCTAATTTTAAGCAAAATTCAAATTAGAAGGACGATTTTTCCCCTTTTATTGGAGAACCCTCATTAAATATAGACTTGTTCACATTAATACATTATAATTAACAAAATAAAATCCTTTTTTTAATGGGGAAATAACAATTTAATTTGTGTAAATTTTTGGAATTTTTCAGAAAAAGTTCATTTTTTATAAATAGTGTAAATAATGTATTTTAATTCAAAACAATGTTTTAATAAAATTTATTTATATGATTATATTTAATTTTAAATTGGTTTTAAAGTTTAATTAGAATATATTTTTATCATTTAATCAAATTTTGGTCATGGGAATTAATTTAACGTTGAAATTGGACATAATCAAGTATTAATCTTTTGATAGTTATTGGTTCTTAAAAACATGCTTTTTTTTTGATAACGGGAATTAATTATAAAATTAATTAATGCCACTTATATGTTTTCAAATTTGAAGAAATAGAAATCAATTTTGAATTCAGAATATCATATATAGCTTAGGCTGAAGTTTTGGTATTTTTTTGAAAAATTTCAATTTTTGATGAATAGTGAAACCAAATAGTTGTAGTTAAAAAAACTATCTTTTTCATTTAAATGAAATTTTACCACTTCTATGAATTGAATTTCGAAAATCCAACATACATGGTTGTTATAAAGAATTAATATGTTGTTCAATATGATGAAAATAATTTTTCGTGAATAGTATTTTTTTATTTTTATTTGCCGCGGTTAAAGGTAAATATGGAAATTCAAGGTAAAAAGAGTATTATAATAATTCAAAATTATCTTAACAAATGTAAAAAACTTATTTGTTGAGTCATTAACGACCATGGGCATCTTTGGTCGATTTTGGGACCCCATTGAGCAACTTGGTAGTGATACTGAAAATTTAGATTAATTAACTTAAAGTAAAAGAAAAAAAATGGAAAAATCATATATCTTTTTGTAAATTAATTTTTACAAGGGATTATATAAATTATCATTTTGACTATAAATATTTATTGGAAATATAAACATATTTCCTAAATCCTAGTATTTTTTATATAATTTTTAGAGATGAAATAAATTAAATTATTTATGACACATTAATGATGCACTGTTTACCTCATTAATAAATGCTTTAAATAAATAATATTATAAAGACTAAATTAATATACAAAACCTGTCCAATTTTTATTGGATGACTTTATTTCAAATATTATTCATATTATAGTTGAAATTAATTTGTTTTGGTCCTTTTGAAACTGTAGATAAATTTTTAATAAAATAATGTTTTCACACATTATTAAAGAGACCCTCCTCCCCCTTATAAAAGAAGACCACTTATATCCAAATTCCTCACACCTCTCAAGCCATTTGGATCATCCAAACTCTACCCAATTAATCTCCCTAAATCCCTATAATCCTCTTAGAAGCCTTACCTTAGGATGAAGGCACTTCTAGAAGTCCATTGGTTCAAACCAAATAGTGTTACCCAAATTAAAGGTAATCGTTTCTCTTAATTTGTTTTCATTTATTTTACTTATCCAACACTTAAACTCTTCTTATTCATTTAATTTATAAAAAACCATTATCCTAAATATACTATTATTTTGTTATGAGATGTATTATAACTACACTGACACACACCTCCATCTAATGGATGAAGAACATAATGTTTCTGTGGATGACAAACAAACACCTCATGAAACGATGATTGTTGAAATATCTCCGACCGCCTCTCATGGTGGCCATTATGATGGAACTGTATTTATATATGATATATATAAAGTTTTTTTTCATTATGGTTCTTTATTTTCCATTTAGAGTACACCTTTATGGTTTCCATAGTGGGTAAATACGATAATCTCATTTGAGGAAGTGCGGACTACCGCCCCATCAAAGTGATGTGAGTCGTTAATGAATTATGTGGGATTTATAATGGATAGAGTTTATGATATTATATATTATATTAAACTATAATAATAATATATCTATGTATCTTATGTTTAAATTCCATTAAAATATGAAATTGAAATGAAAGTAGTGTTCATGCATACATAAGGCTTATTGTCTCCATGACCGATGCATTTCATTTCTTACCTCTAAATGTTGTGTACTATTATAAATACTTGTATATAATTGATATATATGATATATATGATATATAAATCATGAAAACCATTCTTTATAAAAAGTAAAATTGAAAACAAGGACAACTTGTAAATATAAGGTGTTCAGTTTTGACTCAAGTACCAAATATCGACAAAATGAACGATATTAACTTAAATGATGACATTATGATTATAACATTGAAATAAGTGATATAAAATGAATAATAAACTTGAAAAGGTTCTTAATAAAGTATAAATTAACTGTATTTTATTATTCTAGAGATTAATGAACGATCGAGTCAAGTCAGACACGAGGTAAGGGATACGGCCTCTCTTTTTCTTTTCAAGTACTCTCTTTTATGTCATTTATTTTATGCTCCATGATCTTATATTGGATTAGGTTCTTTTATATTAAACATAATTCAATTTTGATTTTCATATGATGAGAGAACCTCTTTTTCTTTCATCAATTTTTTAAGAATTTTTAGTTGGCGTCGGTAGGCTGCCGAATTTTTTCAATGGATTTTCTTATCTAACATTTAATTCTGTGAGATTTCCATTGTTAGACATTTATTTATTGAATGTTGTGTATTTTGTACTACCAATTGATATATATTATCATGATTATTATTATATTGATGGAATTATGTGATTCATTAGGTGTTTTTTAACTTTTGTTCATACGACTCACCTAATTACAATGTGGTAAAGGGTTTCATCTCACTTTTTATTCTAGTGAGATTCATTCTATACTTGAAACTATTTTCCTTTTTTGTGGTGTATGTACTGCCCATGATTGTACTCTTTGAGTAATATACATTCATTTATGATTATTGACATCTTCAATGTATGATCCTTCTTTCATGTGTCATATGTTTTGTAAGTTACCAAATCGGTAAGGGAACCTTTTACCCTCCTATATTTAAAATACATATTTTTGTTATGTCTTATAATTTACATTTTATTAGGTTGGGATATGTTCTTATATATACTTATTGATTTAAAATGTATTTCCATGCGATGAGATACCCTTTTTGTCTCATCAACTCAATTTATAAATTTTAATGTGACATCGTTTGGCTATATATTTTTTACAAGGGAACTTCTTAACCCAATTTCGATTCTTTAGGTTCAACTTGTAGTTATGAAATATGTCATCCTATGAATATGTGTGAATGAACTCTGATTGTTTTACACTTAATATCCACCTATATTGGGTGTATTTATATTTTTCACACATAATTATGAGATTGATTTATCCTTAATTTAAGGATACCAACTTTATAAGGGATTTCATCTCAATTTACATTTCCATTGTGACTTCATTGTTGTTATGCACCAATTTCCTCATATATGGTGTATATACTGTCCTTTTATATATTATATCATGAATCCCTTTATTCTCATGATATTATAATGTTATGAGGAAATGTTATTACTCAATTTTTTGTATTCAAGAGTCTCTTATTATGGTAAAAAATCTTTAACTAAAATATCCTTTTAAAATTTTAAAGATTTATTATTATAAATCATAATCTTTAATGTCTATGTTTTAAAAATGGTGTTCAGTAATTATTTATATAGACATTAATGTTTTGAAATTAAAATTCCATTAAAAGCGTCAAATTGGTATGGGGAACTTTGATTCAAAAATATATTTTTAAATGGTTTATAAAAATGGATTGATTATTTCAATATCTTGAAATAACTTCTTGTGATTTGAAATTAAATTTTATTAGTGAAATGTTTATATTTTCAATATTGTAATTTTCTACGATGGTACATGGACATTTGATTGGTGGTTATGTGATAAAACAAATGACGGACGGTTCCGTGAATACCAGGACAGGTGGTTATGTTATAACCTCCAATGCATTGGTTATGGAAGTCGGCCATATGGCTATTCCATTTAGTGATATGTGTGGAAGTAGACCGTATGGTTATTCCATTTAAGTATGATTATGTCCCAATATACCTTTACATGTTATGTGTTCTTTATATGTGTTTTATAGTAATATTTTTGTTACATAAGGGTAAGCTATGATATTTTATTCAGTTTAGAGTATTTACTACTTAATAAAGGTTAAAATTATTTCTCATGATATTCATGGTTTACTTGTTGTTTTGATACACTAGTAGCTTCCTTCTTTGTGCATCACTTACTGAGCTTTTTTATGCTCATACCAATTTTTTTAAATGTTTTTCACAGTACTTAAAGATGAATAGGGTCATGGATGGGATCATGGAAAAGTCATGGTGTCTAAAACTTGGAACTAGAAATGTTTCATTTTAAGAGTTTATTTTATGAAAAAAATAGAGACTAAATAGTAGTGTCTACTTTTAATCTTCAAATTGTTATGTAATAGTTATGGACTAATTCTCTAAAACTCTAAAACTGAAAATATCCACAATTTGAATTATTCAGTTAATTCATGATTATGTATGGGTTATGGCCGGGTCCTTACAATTGATATCAGAGGTCGGTTTAGATAACTTTAGAGGATAGGGTACAATTTACGCATAAGTGAAATTACCATAACGGTTAGGATTTTAGAAAGAGTCCTAGTTATTTTTATAAATTGAATGAGTTATAGATAACATGAATAATTATATCTTTGTGTTTACCCTCCTCATAAGATATTATATGATAATTTTACTGATATACTCACACTGAACATTATGGTTTAAGTAAATGGCTGGATTTACCAGGCACCAATGTAACAGTGGATGTGAAGAAAATTGTGACAGTTTCATGAATGAGAAACTAAATGATATAGGAGCTGTAATGAGAACACTTTTGGTTATTCTCAACCAAATATCTGGAGTCATGATTGACCACCTGAACCGTAGTTATCTTTATAAGGCTTCATATATGCAAGAAAAAAATCCCTACGGAAGTTCATGTAATAATCATAAAGGTATGATTGTTCAAAAACCTCTAGGTCAAGGATGTGGGAAGAAACACCAAGGAAAATGCATCAAAGGGATGATAAGATTATATAGATGTGGAAATGATGTTCATAAAGTAAGAACCTACCATGGAAAATGGAAACATCTAGTTGGCTCTAGGAAAGGCAAAAAAGTCCATTCTGAGGGATCGATTAAATGTTTTAAAGGCAGTGTGCATGGTCATTATACAAAGACATGTCCTACGATGAAGTTTCATAATAGGATCACCAGGATCGTACAAATATTTGTTTACTAGTACATACTGCCATTTTGATTGAGGATGAAGAAACTGACAATGACCAATGAAAGGTATGGATTATTTCTTAAGATATGTTTTGAAATTATTGAATCATAGGGTATGATTCATGATTTTGTTTCTAGGGGGGAAGTATTTCAGAATAATTTGGAAATTAATGGTTATTGGATCATGAAGAATGTTGAATGAGTAAGAAGTCAACATATAAGGGATTGAGGTGTTAAGTTAGAATTTAGGATGGTGAAATGCATAAAAGTATTAAGGCCCTTCTGATGATTTGATTTCATTGGAAGACTTTTTATAGTATTTGTAACCCTGATGATTGATATATGAAAATTTTATTCAAGAAATAATTATCTTTTATATTGTGGATATAGTTATAATGAACCATTTGGGTTTATATGAACCTTGAATTTGAGGAAATTATAGGTTAATACATTTTTGGGATGAAAAATTAAAGTTATTAGAAAAGATTCGTGGTTAAATTATGTTTTGGTTATTTTTTATAAATTTATCTCTTTTTGGGAATGTTATAAAATTATGTAGTTTTTGAAAAGGGACAACACACAAACTATGTGACAACCCGTCGCGTAGGACGAAGCTGTGGGAATCGAAACCACATCCAATGTGCGACTGGTATTTATCGCATACCACTGGACTATGTGAAGTCCCTGGTTAGTATGACAAATTCTTTTTAATTAGATGATCTTATGAATCATGAATAAGTTGTCTTTGTGTTATCTATGGAAATTATTAACCTATCATGGAGGATATGTGATTAGGTTAATTACTTTTCATTATGATACTTTAAGAGTAACAAATGTTATTTATAGATATATATTAAGATTTATCTTTGAAGATGATGTGATTAAATCTTTCAAGGATTTGGGTTTCAATCTAAGTTTGGATTACTATGAATAATTTTAAGGATAAATGTTTATTTAATTTCTTTTTTAAACCGTGGGTTCTTTTTATTTAATTTTGGAGATTAAGAGTAGTATTTATTTTTATGAAGGATTATCCTTTTGGTGATTATCTAATCTTGTATAAACAATTGTGGTTTTAGTTGAAGTCTAAATACAAGGGAAATAGATAGTTCTCCTTTTCTGGATTATGTGATTCTCTAAAAGATGATTCTTGTGATTTTTATGTGACCATGTCTTTTTGAATGCTCATCGTTTAGAGAAATGATTAGTTTTGGTAGAAACATATTAAAAGATGAAACTCTACATGAAGGTAAGTATATTTCTTTATGTTTTTATTCTATGTAGAAGATGAATTCCTAAAATTATGAAAAGAAACGTAAAACAAAAACATTTTTGGTTTATGTATCCTACTGTGTAATGAAAGGCCGTTTACACACATCATATGTTTGTGAATTTCTTGTGGTTAAATTTCTACTACTCATGTTTCCTATCACTCTCCATTAGAACATGACCTGTTGTTTTCTCCTCTATATCCATGTTTTCATGGAATTATTGTATGGGTTAACTCGGGTGACCATTTTATTTCTCTTTCTTTCTTTTAAAGTGATAATTTTGCTGACTATTTTTCTGATATGTGACTTTCAATAAAGTTTCTGAGCCCAAATTTTAAAATTGTGATGATGCAATTCACAAAAGAGGGGAAGGATGTAACATCCCAGGTCAATAAATAATATGAATATTTTATATTTATTAATTTTTGAATTAAATATAAATTTTAAAATGGTTTCTATGTTCGATAGCATACCCGATACGTAACAATGAGTTTCGTTGAAATCATTTGTTGTTCACTAATAATATAATATTGTTATTTTAAATGGTATTTAACTCCTAGACATTGTATTGGAAGGAAATAACAAAACTAACTAAAATATTATTATACATGTTTCTAAAATGTATTTACATTTTTCAAATAAAGTTTGAGGCTTAAAATGTGAATGAATGTAATTTTAAGCATAATTTAAATTAAAAGGCCGATTTATCGCCTTTTAATGGAAATCCCAGATTAAATATAGTTTTTGTCACACAAATACATTCTAATTAACCAAATAAAATCCATCTTTAGAATGGGGACATCAAAATTTAGTTTCTGTAAATTGTTGGAATTTTTTTGAAAAAGTTCTTTTTTTATGAATAGTGGAAATATTGTATTCTAATTCAAAACAATATTTTAATCTAATTTATTTATATTAAAAGATTGTATTTTCAATTGTTTTTAAAGTTTAATTATAATATATTTTTACCATTTAATCTATTTTTGGTCATTGTAAATAATTTCACTTTGAAATTGTACATAAACAAGTACCTATCTTATGATAGTTATTGTTTCTTAAAAACATGTTATTTGTTTTTATAATAGTAATTAATTTTAATATTTATTAATGGAACTTATATGTTTTGAATTTGGTAATATAGAAATCATTTTGAATTTTGAATATCAAATATTGCCTCGGCTTAATTTATGGTATTTTTTTGAAAAACATTAATTTTTGAGGAATAGTGAAACCACTTAGTGTTAGATAAAAAACTGAATTTTTCATTTAAATGAAATTTTACCACTTATGTGAGTTGAATTTCGAAAATCCGAACAACATGGTTGTTATCAAGAAGTAAAATTTGGTTCAATAAGATGAAAATAATTTTTGGGTAATAGTAACTTTTGACTATTATTTACCGCAGTTAAATGTAAATAGGGTAAATCAAGGTAAAAAGAGTATTATAATAATTCAAAATTACTTTAACACATGTCCAAACCTTAATGGATTAGTAATTAACGAAAAGTTTCTTATTTGGGTAGATATTGGGAGCCCATTGAACACCATGGTACTGATAATGACAATTTAGATTAATTAACATAAAGTAAATGAAAAAATGATAAAAGAAAATATCATTTAGTAAATTAATTTTTACATGGGGTTATATAAATTATCATTTCAACTATAAATATTCATTGGAAAGATAATAATATTTCCTAAATCATATTATTTTTATTAATTTTTAGATAATAAATAAAATATATTATTTATGACATAATTATGATGTAGTGTTTACCTTATTAATAAATGATTTAAATAAATAATATTATAAAGACTAAAATAATATCCAAAATCTTTCCAATTCCTATTTGATGATTTTATTTAAAATATTATTCATCATATATTTGAAATTAATGTGTTTTTGACCTTTTGGACCCTAAGATAAGTTTACAATAAAATAATGTTTTCACACTTTATTAAAGAGCCCCTCCTCCCCCTTATAAAAGAAGACCACTTCTAACCAATTCCTCACACTTCTAAAGCCATTTGGATCGTAAAAACACTTCCAATTAATCTCCCTACATCCCCCTCCTCATCATAGAAGCCTTACCATAGTCATAAGGCACTTCTATAAGTCATTTGGTTCAAACCAAAGGGAGTTACCCAAGTTAAAGGTAACAATTTCTCTTAAATTGTTTCCTATTATTTTACTTCTCCAACACTTAAACTCTTTTTATTCCAATATTTTAAAACAAAAAAATTATCCTAAATATACTAGGATATTGTAATGATAATTATTCTAACTACACTTACACCCACCTCCATCTCATAGATGAAGAACATAATGTTTCTCTAGATGGAAAACTAATGCCTCACAGAACGATGATTGTTCAAATATCTTTAATCGCCTCTCATGGTGGCCATTATGATGGAACTATATTTATATATGATATATATTATGGTTATGTTTTCATTATGCTTATGTATTTTCCATTTATATCATTTTTTTATGGTTTCCATAGTGGGTTAATGCGATAATCTCATTTGCTGATGTGCGGACTACCGCCCCCTCAAAGTTATGTGACTCGTTAATGCCTTATGTGGGATTTATAAAGGATATATTTATTGATATTATATATGTTATTATAATGGAATAATAATATACCTATGAATCATTATTTTTTAGTTCCATTAAAATAATAAATAGAAATGAATGTAGCGTTCATGCGTGCGTACGGCTTACCATCTCCATGAACGGTGCATTTTATTTCATACCTCCAAATGTTTTGTACTATATAAATACATGTATATGCAGAATATATATGATATATAAATCATGAAAACCATTCTGGATATAATGGAATGTTGACCACATGGACAACTTGTAAATATAAGGTGTTCATTTTTGACTCAAGTACCAAATATCGACAAAATGAACTATATTAACTTAAATGATGAAATAATCATTATAATATGGTAATAAGTGATATAAAAGGAATAATATACGTGAAAAAGGTTCTTAAACAAGTAGAAATTAACTTTATTTTATTATTCAGAAGATTAAAGAATGATCGAGTCTAGTCGGACACGAGGTAAGGGATCCGACCTCTCTCTTTCTTTTCAAGTAATATATTTTATGTCATTTATTTTATGCTCCATGTTCATATGTTGGAGGATTTTATTATATATTAAACATAATTTAATTTGTATTTTCATATTAGGAGAGACAGCCTCTTACTCTCATCAATTCATTTTATAAATTTTTATGTGGCATCGTTAGACAGCCGAATTTTTGTAAGGGATTTTCTTATCTAACTTTTAATTCTATGAGATTTCTATTGTTAGGAACTTATTCATTGTATGTGGGGTATTGTGTACTGAAAATTGATATATATTATCATTATTATTATTAGATTCATTGTATTATGTGATTCATTTGGTGGTTATTACCTTTTGGTCATACGACTCAGTTGATTACAACATGGTAGAGGGTTTCATCTCACCTTTCATTCCTGTGAGATTCATGATATACTTGACACTGTTTTCCTTTTGTGTGGTGTATTTAGTGCCCATTATTGTACTCATTGAGTAAGATAATTTCATTTAAGAGTATATATATCTTCAATGTATGATCCTTCTTTCATGTGGCATATGTTTTTTATGTTACCAAATCTGTAAGGGAACCTTTCACCCTCCACTTTTTAAAATACTTCATTTTGTTATGTCCTTTAAATTACATATTATTAGCTTGGGATATGTTCTTCTATATCCATATTTATGTAAAATTTATTTCCATGGGATGATATACTCTTTTTGTCTCATCAAATCATTTTTTGAATTTTAATGTGACGTCGTTGGGCGGTCAAATTTTTTACATGGGAACTTCTTAAAAAAATTTCTATTCTTTGGGTTCAACTTGTAGTTATTGAATATGTCATCCTATGAATATGTGTGAATGACCTCTCATTATTTTACACTTAATATCTACTTATATTGGGTGTATTTTTATTTTTCAAACATAATTATGAGATAGATTTATCCTTAATTTAAGGATAACATATTTATAAGGGCTTTCATCTCAATTTACATTTACATTGAGACATCATTGTTGTTATGCACCAATTTACTCTTATTTGGTGTATATACTATCCTTTGAAATATTATATCATGAATCACTTTAATCTCACGATATTATAAAGTTATTATTAAATGTTATTCCTCAATTATTTGTGTTCATGAGTCACCCATTTTGTTAAAAACTCTTTAACAAAATATCATTTTAAATGTTTTAAAGATTTATTATTATAAATAATTATCTTTAATTACCATGTTTTAAAAATGGATTTCAGTATTTCTTTATACGAACATTAAAGTTTTGAAATTATAATTCCATTAAAAGAATCAATTTGGTATGGGGCACTTTGATTCAAAAATCTATTTTTTGTGGTTTATGAAAATTGATTGATTATTTCAATATCTTGAAATTACATCTTGTGATTTGAAATTAAATTTTATTATTGAAATGTTTATATTTTCAATATTTTATGAGCTATGATGGTACTTGGAAATTTTACAGGTGATTATGTGATAAACCAAATGATAGGTGGTGTCGATAATACCAGGACGAGTGGTTATGTCATAACCTCCAATGCACTGGGTATGGAATTCAGCCGTATGGATATTCCATTTAGTGATATGTGTGCAAGTCAACCGTATGGTTATTCCATTTAATTATGTTTATGTCCCAAGTAAACTTTATATGTTATGTGTTCTTTATATGTGTTTTATAGTAATATTTTGGTTACATAAGGGTAAGCTACAATCTTTGATTCAGTTAAGTGTATTTAATACATCATAAAGGTTAAATATATTACTCATGATCTTCATTCTTTACTTGTTGTTTTGAATAACTAACAGTTTCCTTCTTTATGTATCCCTTACTGAGATTTTTATATTCATCCCATGATTTTTTTTAAATTTTTTTCACAGGACTTAAAGATGGATTGAATCATGGATAGGATCATGGAAAAGTCATGATGTCAAAAACATGGAACTAGACATGTTTCTTTTTAGGTGTTTTTATTTTATGAAAAAATAGATACTGAGTGGTAGTTTCTACATATAATCATCATGTTTTTATGAAAAAGTTATGTCCGAATTCTCTAAAACTATAAACCTGAAGAGATCCTCAGCGTGAATTATCCATTTAATTCAAGATTATGTATGGTATAATGTTGGGTCCTTAGAGTTCGTATCATAGGTCGGTTTAGATAACATTAGAGGTTAGGGTACAATTTTAGTATAATTGACATTACCATAATGGTTATGATTTTTGAAAGGGTCATAGTTATTTTTATAAAGTGAATGAGTTTATGATAACTTGAATAAGTATATCTTAGTTTTTACCCTCCTTATAAGATATTATATGATGGTATTATTGATATACTCACACTGACCTTTTTGGTTTTAGTAATTGGATGGATCTATCAGGCACTAAAGTAAAATTGGATGTGAAGAAAAATGTGATGGTTTTCTGAATGAGCAACTGAATGATATGGGAGCTGCATTGAGAACACTTTTGGTTATTCTCAACCAACTATTTGGAGTCATGATTTACCACCTAAACCTTAGTGATCATTATAAGGCATCATATATGCGAGAAACAGATCCCTATGGAAGTTCAGGTGATAATCATAAAGGTATGTATGTTCAAAAACCATTGTGTCAAGGATGTTGAAAGAAACATATAGGAAAATGCTTCAAAGAGACTATAAGATGCTATAGATGTGGAAATGATGGTCATAAAGAAAGAACCTACAATGGTAAAAGGAAGCATCCAGTTGACTCTAGGAATGGAGAAGAAGTTATTTTTGAGGGATCAATTGAATGTTTTAAATGTGGTGTGCATGGTTATTTTACAAATACATGTCCTAGAAAGAATTTTATAGAATGGGATCACCATGACCGTAAAAATATTTTTTTATCAATACCTAATGCCATTCCAATTGAGGATGAAGAAACTGACAATGACCAATGAAATGTATGGATTATTTCTTGACATATGTTTTCACATTATTAAATATTAGGATATGATTCATGATATTGTTTTTAGGGAAGAAGTATTTCAGAATAATTTGGAAATTAATTTTAAATGGATCATGAAGAATATTGAATGAGTAAGAAGTCAACATATAAGATATTCAAGAGTTATGATAGAATTTAGGATGGTGAAATGCTTAAAAGTATTAAGGATCGTCTGATGATGGGATTACATTAGAAGACTTTTTATAGTATGATTAACCCTGATGTTTGATATATGAATTTTTCTTCAAGGAAAAATTATTTTTTCTTTTGTGGATATAGTTATAATGAACCATTTGGGTATATATGACCCTTGAATTTGAGGAAATTATTGGTTAATACATTTTTGGGATGAAAAAATAATGTTATTAGAAAAACTTCACGGTTAAATTATGTTATGGTTATCTTATATAAATTTATCTATTTTTGGAAATGTTACTAAATTATGTAGTTTTTGAAAAGAGAAAACACGAAAACCGTGTGACAACCTGTTGCGTCGGACGAAGTTGTAGGAATCAAACTCACAACCAAAGTGCGATGAGTATTTATCGCCTCTGACTGGACTATGTGAAGTCCCTGGTAAGTATGACTAATTATTTTTAGTTATATGATCTTATGACCCATGAATAATTTGATTTTGAGTTATATATGGAAATGTTTAACCTAACATGGAAGATATGTGATTAGGTTAATTACTTTTGATTATGAGTTTTTAAGAGTAACTGAATTTATTTGTAGATAAATGTTTAGATTTATCTTGGAAGACTATGTGATTAAATCCTTCCAAGATTTTGGTTTCAATATTAGTTTGGATTAATTTGAAGTATTTTAAGGAAAACTTTTTATTTAATAGTATTTCTTAAAACATTGGTTTTTTTTATTTAATTTTGGAGATTAAGAGTGGTATTCATTTTTATAAAGGATTATCCTTTTGAAAATTATCTGATCCTGTACTAAATTTTTTTTGTTTAGATGATGTCTAAATACAAGGGAAACAAATAGTTATCTTTTTTTGGATTATATTATTCCCTAGAATATTGTTCCTATGCTTTTAATGTGACCAAGTCTTTTTAAATTCTCATTATTTAGAGAAAAGATTAGTTTTGGTAGAAACTAATTAAAAGATGAAACTCCACTTGAAGGTATGTATATTTCCTTATGTTTTTGTTCTATGTAGAAGATTAATTCTTCAAAATTATGAAAACTAATGTAAAACAATAACATTTTTGATTTATGTTTCTTACAGGGTAATCAAATACCATTTACACACATAATAAGTTTGTGATTTTCTTGTAGTTAGCTTTTAACTAATAATGTTTCCTATCACTCTCCATCAGAACTGGACCCACTGTTTTCTCCTCCATATACATGTTTTTAAGTAATCTTAGTACGGGATAACTCTGTTGACCATTGTACTTCTCTTTATTTCTTTTAAAGTGATAGTTTTATTGATTATTTTTCCTATATGGGACTTTCAATAACGTTTCTGAGCCCAAATTTTAAAATTGCGAGGACACAATTCCCAAAAGGGGGAAGGATGTGACATATAAGGTAAATAATGAATATGAATTTTTTATATTTATTAATTTTTGAATTAAATATTAATTTTAAAAATGATTCTATGTTCGATATCGTACCCGATGCGCAACAACGAGTTTCTTTGAACTCTTACATTACACACTAATAATATAATATTGTTTTTTAAATGGTATTTAAATCCAAGCCATTGTAATGGAAGGAATGAGAAAAACTAACTACATTATGATTATACATGTTTCTTAATTGTATTTACATTTATCCAATAAATTTTAGAGGCTTAAAATGTGAATGAATATTAATTTAAGCATAATTTACATTAAAATGCCGATTTATCACCTTTTAATGGATAACCCTCATTAAATATAGTTTTTTCACTTAATTAAATTCTAATTGACCAAATAAAATCCTTCATTATAATGGGGACATCAAAATTTACATTATGTAAATTTATGGATTTTTTCCGAAAAAGATCATTTTTATGAATAGTGTAAATATTGTATATTCATTCAAAACAATGTTTTAATATAATTTATTTATATGGGTAGATTTTATTTTAAATTGGATTTAAAGTGTAATTAGAATATATTTTTACCATTTAATTTAATTTTGGTCATTGGAATTAATTTCACTTTGAAATTGGACATAAACAAGTATCAATCTTTTGATAGTTATGGTTTCTTAAAAACATGCTATTTGTTTTGATAATGAGAATTATTTTTCAAATTAATTAATGAAACTTATATTTTTTGAATTTGAAAAAATAGACATCATTTTTGAATTCAGAATATCAAATATAGCTTAGGTTTAACATTTGGTATTTTTTCTAAAGAACATCAATTTTTGATAAATAGTGAAACCACTTAGTGGTAGTTAAAAAACTGAACTTTTCATTTAAATGAAATTTTACCACTTCTATGAATTTAACTTAGAAAATAAAACATACATGTTTGTTATCAAAAGTAATATTTGGTTCAATAAGATTAAAATAATTTTTGGTGAATAGTATCATTTAACATTTATTTACCGCGGTTAAAGGTAAATAGGGTAATTCAAGGTAAAAAAAGTATTATAATAATTCAAAATTACCATAACACTTGTCAAAAAATTATTTTTTGAGTCATTAACGACCATGGGAAACCTTGAGTCGATTTTTAGACCCCATTTAGCCACTTGGTAGTGATAATGACAATTTAGATTAATTAACTTAAAGTAAAGAAAAAAATGACAAAATAAAATATCTTTTAGTAAATTATTTTCTACAAGGAGTTATATAAATTATCCTTTAATCTATAAATATTCAATGTAATTATAGAAATATTTCCTAAATAATAGTGTTTTTATTATATTTTTTAAAGATCAGATAAAATAAATTATTTATGACACAATAATGATGCATTGTTTACCTCATTAAAAAATGATTTAAATACATAAGATTATAAAGACTAAAATAATATCCAAAACCATTCCAATTCTTATTGGATGATATAATTTCGTATATGATTCATCTTATCTTTGACATTAATGTGTTTTGGAGATTTTGAAACCGAAGATAAATTTATAATAAAATAATGTTTTCACACTTTCCTAAAGAGACCCTCATCCCCCTTATAAAAGGAGACCACTTCTAACCAATTCCTCACACCTCTCAATCCATTTGGCTCATCAAAACTCTTCCCAAATAACCTCTATATATTCCTCTCATCCTCCTAGAAGCCTTACCGTAGGAAGAAGGAACTTCTAGAAGTCTTTTGGTTCAAACAAAAGGGAGTTACCCAAAATAAAGGTAACAATTTCTCTTAATTTGTTTTCTTTTATTTTACTTCTCCAACCCTTAAACACTTTTTATTCCTTTCATTTGTAACAATACCAGTATCCTAAATATACTAGGATTTTGTTTTTATAAGGACTGTTTTTATTCCATTCATTTTTAACAATACCAATATCCAAAATATACTAGGATGTTGTTTTGAGAAGAATTTGAAATACACTTACACACACCTTCATCTAATGGATGAAGAATATAATGTTTATGTGGATGGAAAACTAATGCCTCACGAAATGATGATTGTTTAAATATCTCCAAATACCTCTCATGGTGGCCATTATGATGGAACTGTATTTATATATGATATATATTATGTTTTTGTTTTCATTGTGCTTCTCAATTTTCCATTTATAGCATACTTTTATGGTTTCCATAGTGGGTAAATATGATAATCTCATTTGAGGAAGTGTGGACTTCCACACCCTCAAAGTGATTTCACTCATTAATTCCTTATGTGTGATTTATAAAGGATAGATTTAATGATATTATATATGATATTATACTTGAATTATAATATACCTATGTATAATTATGTTTTAATTCCATTAAATTATTAAATAGAAATGAAAGTAGCGTTCATGCGTACGCACGTCTTACCATCTCCATGAACGGGGCATTTCATTTCTTACCTACAATTGTTGTGTACTACTATAATTACATGTATATACTGGATATATATGATATATATCATATCTAAATCATGAACACCATTCTGGATATAATGTACTATTAACCACATGTACAACTTGTAAATATAAGGTGTTCATTTTTGACTAAAGTACCAAATATCGACAAAATGAACAATATTAACTTAAATTATGACATAATGATTATAACAGTGTAATAATTGATATAAAAGGAATAATAAACTTGGAAATGGTTATTAATCAAGTAGAAATTAACTGTAGTTTATTATTCAATATATTAATGAATGATAGAGTCAATTCGGACACGAGGTAAGGGATCCAACCTCTCTCTTTCTTTTCATGTACTCTCTTTTATGTAATTTCATTTATGCTCCATGTTCTTATGTTGGAGGATGTAATTTTATATTCAACATATTTTAATTTTTTTTTCATATGATGATAGACCCTCTCTTACTCTCATCAATTCTTTTTATGAATTGCTATGTGGTGCCGTTACGATGCCAAATTTTTGTAAGGGATATTATTATATATCTTTTAATTATGCGAGATTTCCATTATTATCCACTTATTCATTGAATGTGGTGTATTGTGTACTGAAAATTGATATATATTACCATTATTCTTATTATATTCATGGTATTCTATGATTCATTTGGTGGTTATTAACTTTTGGTCTTACGACTCAGTTTATTACAACGTGGTAAAGGGTTTCATCTCACTTTTTATTCCCGTGAGATTCATGCTATACTTCCACTATTTTCCTTTTGAATGGTGTATGTACTGACCATGATTGTACACATTGAGTAATATAATTTCCTTTAAGAGTATTTACATCTTCAATGTATTATCCTTCCTTCATGTGGCATATGTTTTGTAAGTTACCAAATCAGAAAGGGAACATTTCACCCTCCACATTTTAAAATACTTCTTTTTGTTTTGTATTTGAATTTAAATCTTATTATGTTGTGATATGTTCTTATATATCATTATTGATGTAGAATTTATTTCCAAGTGACGAGATACCCTTTTTGTCTCATCAACTCATTTTCGAAATTTTAAAGTGACGTTGTTAGGCTGTCGGATTTTTACAAGGGAACTTCTTAATCCAATTTCGATTCTTTGGGTTCAACTTGTAGTTATTGAGTATGTCATCCTATGAATCTGTGTGAATGACCTCTGATTGCTTTAAACATAATATACACTTATATTTTGTGTATTTATATTTCTCACACATTATTATGAGATTTATTTATCCTTAATTTAAGGATTCCTTCTTTATAAGGGATTTCATCTCAATTTACATTTCCAATGAGACTTCATTATTGTTATGCACCAATTTACTCTTACATGTTGTATATACTGTGAATTGAAATATTATATCATGAATCCATTTATTCTCATGATATTATAAAGTCATGATTAAATGTTATTCCTCAATTATTTTTATTCAATAGTATCTAATTTTTTTTAAAACATTAACTAAAATACAATTTAATATGTTTTAATGATTTACTATTATAAATCATTATCATTAATGTACATGTTTTAAAAATCGTTTTTAGTATTTATTTATACAGACATTAATGTTTTGAAATTATAATTCCATTAAAATCTTCAAATTGGTATGGGGTACATTGATTCAAAAATCTATTTTTAAATGGTTTATGAAAATGGATTGATTATTTCAATATCTTAAAATTACTTCATGTGATTTGAAATTTAATGTTATTAGTGAAATGATTATATTTTCAATATTTTACGTGCTATGATGGTACTTGGACATTTGACGAGTTTTTATGTGATAAACCAAATGACGGGTGGTGTCGTGAATACCAGGACAGGTGGTTACGTTAAAACCTCCAATGCATTGGGTATGGAAGTCGGCCGTATGGCTATTTCATTTAGTGATATGTGTGGAATTCGACCATATGGTTTTTGAATTTAAGAATGTTTATGTTCCATGTTACCTTTATATGTTATGTGTTCTTTATATGGGTTTTATAGTAATCTTTTGGTTACATAAGGGAAAGCTACAATCTTTTATTCAGTTATGTGTATTTACTACTTCATAAAGTTAAAAAGTATTACTCTTGATATTCATGGTTTACATATTGTTTTGAAAAACTAACAGTTTCCTTTTTTTGTATCCCTTACTGAGCTTTTTATACTCATCCCAAGTTTTTATTGAAATGTTTTTCACATGACATACAGATGAATAGGGTCATGGATGGGATCAAGGAAATGTCATGCTGTCTAAAACATGGAACTAGACATGTTTCTTTTTAAGAGTTTTTATTTTATGAAAAAAGTAGTACTGAGTAGTAGTGTCTAATTGTAATATTTAAGTTGTTATGTAATAGTTATGGCTTAATTCTCTTAATCTCTAAACCTGAAAAGACCCTCAATGTGAATTATCCATTTAATTCATGATTATGTAATGATTAAACTTGGGTCTGTACAATTAACTTGGACATTGGACATGATATATTATTGTTAAAACACATAATAATATTATTAATGGATTGTTATAAAAAGGACAACCTAGTGGTCAGGCGATAACTTGTCGCGTCCAGCAAGTCTGCGAGACATGAACCTACAACTATAGGGAAACAAGGGTGAATCACCTACCACTGGCCTACGTGATATCCTGGTTTTTATAATATAGTTTTTTTTAAATAGTGTGACAAATTAATTATAAATTCACTATTTTGTTAACCTTATAAAATTAGGATAAATATAATAATTTTGAATTCTATTATCTTTTAGAATGAAAGATGAGTTTGTAGTAGAAATTAGTTGATGGATGAAACACTACATCTCAAATATATTTTTTTCTCTTATTCTATGAATAAATTTTTTCTCTAACATTAGGTAATGGATACTAAAACAAAAAAATTTATCCTAATACATTATATTTTGTTGAAGCGATGATATTTTAAATCATCATAGATTGATTGTTTTGAGACCCTCAATTTTACACATTTTTTGATTTATGACCTCATTCAATCAATATAAAAATATATGTTTTCCCTCTAATTATGCATCTCTAATTTTCACCAATTTTTTCAGAATTGAGTTCATAATTTGGTGTGGACTTCTCGATTTCCCATTCCCTCTTATTAAAACAAAATATTATTAACCAAATTTCTGATGTGTGTTTTCCAAAAGGTATTTTTCTATTTTAAAAATTTTATTTTCAAAGATCATTTTCATATAGTGAGGACACAATTTATTGAATGAGGGGATAATGTAAAACCCCATGATTTCATTGTACATTATATCTTCAAATTAATTCAATAAATTATGCTACACACAACACTGAGTTCGAGCACACCACGACCTAACAAACTAACCCTTCAAAAAAAGTTTATGAATAGTAATAAATGAATTTTGAATTTAATATTATCTATATAATTTTTACATTAATATTAAGTGTTTCTTATAATAATATAAGAAAAAATTCTATTTTCTAGATAATGGATGTATTTTTTAGAACATGAAATTTTATCACCTTTTAATGGAGAACAATTTTTAAATACATGTTTTGATACTATTATATATTCAATTTTACATAATAATCATCATCTTTAGATCAGGACACAAAAATATAGTTTTGATTAATTTTTTGTGTTTTTTGGATAACTTTGATATTTTGTTGAAAAGTAAAAAATACAAAAATTTAATTGAAAACATCTTTTTTAATCAAACTAATTAATATTGTTAACTAATACATATGAATGGTTTTGATGTATAATTAGGTCATATTTTTATCGTTTAATAAAATTTTGGTTATTATATGTAATTTCACATTTAAATTTGACATAAACACATGTCAATCTTTTGATAGATTTTTTTTTTACAGAACTAGATTTTTGGTTTTGACAACAAGAAAGAATTTTAATTTAATTAATGAAACTTCTATGTTTTTTAATTTGGTAAAATAGAATTCATTTTTGAAATTGAAATATCAAAATTATCTTAGGTTGAAATTTTGTTATTTTATTGAAAACCTTCAATTTTTGATGAATAATGAAAAACAATGCGTTATTGTTTAAAATCTCCTTTTTATTTAATAATTATTTATTTTATTTATTTTTATTTTATGTAAAATTAGATATATAATACCTATATATGTTCAATTTAATTCATTGGAGACAATTTATCATAAAATTAGATGTATAAAATTTTATTGAACTTTTAACAACATGTACCCACCATATAGGTGCATTTGAAAATTTGCATAAAACATAATTTTACCTCTTATAGGGATTGAATATTAAAATTATATGAGACACAATTCATATCATTACGTAAAATTTGGTTCAATAATATGAAAATAATTTTTTGTGAATAATAAATTTTTACTTTTATTTACCACATTTAAATGTAAATATAGTAATTAAAGATAAATATTATATTATAATTACCCTAACACATGGCCTAATGCTATTTAATTAATGTATTTTGTCCTAAAAAATCCTTAGGAATAAAATATGATTCTTTTTATCCACTTGGATTAGATTAGGACATTTATTATTATTTTATTTAAAGAAGAGTTTAAAGTGTTAAATACAATGTTTAATAACTAAACCATCTTTAACACTGGGTTATATATAAGATAAATTCGACTACAAATATTCATTCTAAAGATAAAATTATTCCCCAAATCCTGGTATTTTCATTTATAATTTTTATACGTTAAATATTTAAATTTATTTTTGACACAATGATATTGTTGTAATTACATTATTAATGGATGATTAAAATAATTGATATTATAAATATCAAAATAAATGTAAACTAATAATTTTGGTGACATACAAGAATTTTCTAGTAGAATATGACATTATAGGGGTGATTTAATGTATATTTTTGAAGAAATATACTTGTTATGACTCTCACAAAAACAAAATAACAAATTGTGTCAAAATTTTCATAAATGAGTTTATAAAACAAATACTATATTATTAAATGATATAATAATCCTAAAAATATAATGTTCATAAAAAGGACATATATAATAATATATATGGCATTATTTTCCCACATGTGATTCTATTGTCTTTTATATTATGTTTATTATCCCTTCATTATAATAATACAAGAAGAAACGGTAAAAGTTAAACTATTTAACTAAGAGTTAAATCTAAAAGATACAGTTAATATGCTGACCTAAACATGTCAAAAACCTATTTTTTGAGAGATTTTAGACACATCCCCACCTTATATTCGAAATATATTAATTTTGAGCCATTATAACCCGAACATGTTTTTATAATAAAATTATATTTCAAAATTTTCCTTAATTGAACCTCAACTCTCTTATAGAAATGTAATTCCCCTTATCTCCAAATAACACCTCAAATGCCATTTTTATCAGTCAACCACGACCCAAATATCCTCCCAACATACCTCAATTCATCCTAGAGACCTTACCATGATCATAAATCCAACAGATGGTTCCCATTTTTGTTCAAATCAAAAGGAAACACCAAAAGAAGAGGTAACTATTTTATCACCACATTCAAAGTTATTTTCTTCTTCCACTTTCTCTTTCTGTTTATTTACATACCAAAATAATAATTCCATTAAATTATACATAATATGATGTTATTATAAATATGGTACAAAAATATTCATTATTCTATTTATCATATAAATGATAAGCTCACCATGTGTCCGTACGTATGGCTTACCTTCTCCACGATGCAATGAGATTAATTGTCACGACCCGCCTTCACCAAAAGGAGGTAAGGGTCAGCAGATTTCCAAGCCCTTCCTTATTTAAGTTGAAGGAGAGATAATGACCCCCGAGACCCACATTCAATAGGTCCCAGAGTGGCGACCAGCACCAAGGGTATAGAAATTCCTCAGAAATGGAAAACATTATCCCTTTTTGTTTTATAAGATTGAGAGCTGAGATGATGAAACTCAACAAAACCAAGGTAAAAGAAAAGTAAAGCCAAAAAAACTAATCTATTCCAACATGCATGTTCCAAAAGTAAAACCACAAGTACAAAAGGTTACTACAAGGTAAGTACAAAAGAGGAAAAGAAAAACAACAACTGCAACTGCTCCAAGGGTCCGAGCTAGTAAGGTCCTGCGTGATCCGTGAAGTCCTCCTGGAAACCTGAAAGTAGTTTTATATACGTAGGGTGAGCATACACGTACACTCAGTAAGGAAAACCAAAGACTCTCATGCACAAGTGGGGGAACGTACAAAAGTCCAGTGAGAAAAAGAGTAAACCAAACACCTAACAAGGCAAACTATCCACCCCAGGCCTCACCAAGGCACACTCCCCAAATAACACAAGTCAAGTAATATATATATATTAAGAGCACATCTATGTTTGGGTACCCGGTGCCACTTTCCCACTGGTTATTGAGACATCCTACGCATATGACCAATCTCGCCATTCTCACCGCAGTCCCACTTCCACACCCGCTCGCACACACATGGGCCACAACCACACGTAGTCCGACTGCCACACCCGCCTGCACACACCTGGGCCACAACCACACGCAGTCCCACTGCCGAATCTCGCCCACACACAACTGGGACACAACTGTCACATGTAACCATGCCTGCAAAAACCTAGGCCAGAACAACCACCACCACGCCCGAAGACATCTGGCCTAAAGGATCCACTGCCATGCCCAAATACACCTGGGCCTCATCCTGAAGACACATGGGAAACCACCTGCCGCACACACCTGGCCAACCACCACACTACACCGCCCGATGGTTCTTGTACTAAAAATGGACCTCAGGCCATCACAGCCTGCCCGAAGATACTTGGGCTATCCGGGAAAGGGAGCAGAAAAGAAGCTAATAACTGGCCACTATGAATAGTGTTGGGAAAAACACCCTCCCCCATGAAATGGGGGTGTTCGGCACTAAGTTCTCAACTTGGGTGGGGCGTGAATAAGAAACACAACGCTACATGTATATATATATAGGTAACAAGCACTCACCCAAGCTAGGATTTTTAACCAGACAGCCTACAGATCACAACATCACTCAAGTCCGAGTCACGACTCACGCTACCAACCCATTAGTCCCCTTTCTTATTTCACATTCAGTAATAATTTTTATGTTTAAGCACTACTGGGAAACTAGTAGGCATAGGCATAAGTCCAGGAATGTAAAACGTCAAACATCAACCAAAACGCCCACACTCGGATCTCAACAACAGAGGATTCCACCACAATTCGTGATATAAACAAGTGTCCACCGGTCTTAAAACTCACAACCACCGAATCCATAGCAACAGGAGATCCCATCCCCCAAATTCACACAACCACCGAGGGAATAAAAGAACAGGGGATCCCATCCCCTCTTACATCTCCAGCAATCGGCCCGGAAGGGAAACAACCAACTACCACCACCAACACAAGTCAAGGATTTTCAGATTTAAACGACTTAACACACTCCATGATTTCAAATTCCGTGTGTTATAACTGGGAGTTATCACCGAAGGGTTGATCCTGGTGCTTTCAATTTATTCAGCCGGATATACGTGATTAACCAATTCACTTTTCACAGCAGGATTTTACAACCACAAACAAGCCATTTAAAACATCAGCAGGGTTCATTACTGCACAAACAACGACCACCAATGGCCTCGATTTTCAGGAGGCATAAGCCAGCACAACTCAACAAGATGGTCAGAGAAGAAACAACATCAAAATATAATACAACATCAACAAACACAACCCCCCTCTCTTTCTTTATAGAATTTGTTCATTATCTTCATTGAGTTCGGTCCAACCAGTTCTATAGAAAAAAAAGCATTCCCACCCCGCATGATACAAAAAAGAGAGAGGTGATGGAGAAATTCCCTACCTGTTGATAGATGACTGACGTTTAGGCCAGGGGCACAGAACTTTACGGATAACGATGCGGTGCGCCCGATTCACCAGAAGCTGTTTGTGAAGAGCCACGATCGAGAAAAGAGAAACCACGGCTAACCCTTAGTTTATAAGAGTTGAGGATGGTTGCGGTGAAAACACGAAACCGCGTAAGGGGCGGGGGTCTTGGGTTGACCACGCGGCTCCACTCATCATTAAAAGGGGGGTCGGGTGGTTTAAGCCGACTCATTAATTGATTAAGTATTTAATTAAAACTCTTATGCATGTTACGAGTCTTTAAAACACGCTCAAACAGGTCAAAATAGGGTTTAAACCCCTATTTTCCCTAAAGGGAGTGCTATTGGAAACAACTTGACAAGGCCAGGTGACGCCGATCGGTCTCATCGATCGGTCGTGCCAATCGGTCTCATAGATCGGTCTTACCGATCTGTCTCACCGAGACGACACTCCTTTAGGACCCGGATTTTGCCAAAGGGAAGGGCTAAGAGAGTCTGGATCATCACATCAGATACCTCTCAAACTATTCTCGTCCCCGAGAATTTAAACAACCCAGAAGGAAAGGGCGGGTCCGAACAACCACCCCTAAAGATACCTCTCAAGTGTGAACTCATAGTTATCTAATAACACCTTCCTGTCACAAACCAAACAACATACCATGCCAAACTGCCCGGGCATGTGGGTTGGGGAGTCTCCTCACCCATGTCAAGATATTATCCGCTTTGGGTGGCACTGACTCGCCCACACGGGTTTAATCACATCCACCTTAATGAATCTTGATTAGGGGTCGGGTCCTCTCCTTCCCCATAGCCAGGGCTTTTCACACACAAGCAGAGGAAGAAAACCAGTACATTTCATAGCCAAAAGACAAAATGTTTTATCACAACAGGTACAACAAGGAAAAAAATATAAAACAACTCTGGGTACTGGGTACGTATCTGTGATCCCCTCTCCCACGTACTCTCCTCAAGCCCACCTTGTCTCCACAACACACAAACGAAGGGGATGGTTCGCCCACGAAGAACCTTTTCTTTGCGATCCTCGATCACCACTGGTCTCTCCAAAAAAGTCACGTCGTCCTCGATGTCCAACTCACCCCAATCAAGGACGTGTGAATCGTCGTGCAGATACCGACAGAGCAGGGACACATGAAAGACATCATTTATCCTTTGTAGCGGCGATGGCAACGCTAGCTGGTAAGACACTTCGCCGACCCGCCGTAACACTTGGAAGGGTCCGATGAATCAATGAGAATGCTTACTCCCTTTTCTGAACCTCCACTGCCCACGCCGAGGGGAGACCTTTAAGAACACATGGTCCCCAACCTCAAACTCCAAGGGCATCCTCCTGGTATCAGCAAACGACTTCTGTCGGTCCTGGGATGCCTTCATCCTTTCCCGTATGAGCTGAACCTTCTCTGTCGTGTTCTGCACCACCTCCGGACCAAGGATGCCTACCTCTCCTACTTCGGTCCCACACATCGGTGAACGGCATGGCCACCCATAAAAAGCGTCAAATGGGGCCATGCCAATAGTAGAGTGGTATCTATTAATGTAGGAAAACTCTACTAGAGGAAATTATTTCACCCATGATCCTCCTGAGTCCAGAACACATGCACGCAGCATATCCTCCATGGTCTGGATGGTGCGCTCTGTTTTGTCCATCTTTCTGGGAATGGAAAGCAGTGCTAAGGCATAACTGGGTGCCAAACGCATGCTACATTCCTCTCCAGACTCACGAGGTAAACCATGCATCCCTATCCGAGACTATAGACCTCGGAAGTCCATGTAACCTCACCACCACATCCACGTACTTTCGTGCCAAAGCGTCCACAATACTCAACTCGATGATCTCCAAAAAGTGAGCTGATTTCATCAACCTGTCCACTACCACCCAGATGGCGTCGTATCCCCCTTGGGCATTGGGTAGTCCCGTGAAGAAATCCATTGATATGTCATCCCACTTCCACTCAGGGACATTTAGGGGCTGTAGTAGGCCGCGTGGAACTCGGTGTTCAGCCTTCACTTGCTGACACACTAAGCACTTTGCCACAAACTCTTCCACTGCTCGCTTAACCCCGGGCCACCAAAACTGCCTCTTCAAACCCTGGTACATCTTGGAAACTCCTAGGTGTACCGCCAGGGGTGTGTTTTGGAACTCACTGAGATCCATTCCACGCATTGCCTCCGGGAGAAACAAACTTTTCTGGAAAAGCATCTGGTTCTGACCATCCTCTGTCCATCCCTCCAGAGCATTGCCCTGGTCAACTTGGTCATGCATCACTTCACACTCTAGGTCTCCCCACTGAGACTCCTCCACTTGTTAAAATAGGGATTACTGCACTATCATCTGCTATAGGAAGACTCTGCCGCTATCCATCTTCGCATCCTGGTGTAAGGCAACCAACTCTTCCATTGCCTTCCAGGCGTCCGCCGACTCTCGGTCCACATCCTTCTGTGTCCTCCTGCTCAAGGCATCGGCCACCACATTTCCCTGGCCCTCAGTATAAGAGATCTCGATGTCGTAATCCTGGAGGAACTCCACCCATCTCTGTTGTCGCAAGTTTAAGTCCCGCTGGGAGAAGATATACCTCAAGATTTTGTGATCCGTGAAGACCACAGCGTGTTCCCCGATGAGGTAGTGCCACCATAACTTTAGTGCAAAAATGACTGCTGCAAGCTCCAGGTCATGAGAGGCATAATTACGATCATGGGAACGTAGCTTCCTGGACCCATAAGAGATCACCCCTTGTCGCTGCATCAACATGCATCCCAGGCCCTATCCCGAAGCATCACAGAATACCTCATAGGACACCCCTTCATCTGGTATTCTCAGCACTGGGGCACTGACCAACTTCTCCTTCAGATACCTGAAGGCTAACTGGCACTACTCACTCCATACGAAAGCCTATTTCTTTTTGGTCAGAGCCGTCAAATGGGATGCTACTCGGGAGAAGTTGGGTACGAATCTCCGATAGTAACCCGCCAGCCCGAGGAAACTTCAGACTTCCACCACATTCTTGGGTGCTTCCCAAGAAACAACCGCCTCAACCTTTGATGGGTCCACCGCTACCCCCTACTCAGACACTACGTGCCTGAGGAAGTTCACTTCCCGTGTCCAGAACGTGCATTTTGACAACTTCCCATAGAGCTGGTGCTGTCAGAGGACCTCCAAAACTGTCCTCAGGTGCTCTGCATGGTCCTCCTCTGATCTTGAGTAGACCAAGATGTCTTCGATGAACACAACCACGAACCGATCGAGGTACTCCCAGAAGATGGAGTTCATAAGACCCATGAACACAGCCGGGGTGTTCATAACACCGAAGGGCATGACTACGAACTCGAAGTGCCCATACCTGCACCTGAACGCTGTCTTTAGGATGTCGCTCTCTTTCACCCTCAGCTGGTGGTACCCAGACCACAGGTCGATCTTCAAGAACCATCCTGCCCCTTTCAGCTGGTCGAAAATATCATATATCCTTGGAAGAGGGTTGCGATTCTTTATCATCACCTGATTCAGCCTCCTGTAGTCTATGAACAACCTAATACCACCATATGCCTTCTTTGCAAACAAGACCGGAGCACCCCACGGTGACGCACTCGGACCAACATAACCCCTCTTCATCAGATCGTAAATCTGTATCCGCAACTCCCGTAGCTCCGAAGGTGCCATCTGGTAAGGAGACATTGAGATTGGACGAGCGAAGGGCTGCAGGTCTATCCTGAACTCGATATCACGTCGAGGGGGTAGAGTCGTCACCTCCTTAGGAAAGATGTCCATAAACTCATGGATGATCTCTGGCACTTCCATCATTTCAGTATCTATTGATTCCACTGTCAGCTCGGTCGACAAATAGAGGAGAGGTTCCTCTCTCCTGTTTCCCTTCAGACTGATCTGCTCGCCGGTGAAGGTAACACACCGGCTTTCCAAGTCTGAGAACACCACCCTTCTTCAAAAACAGTCAATGACGGCGCACACAGAAAATAGCCAGTCGATGCCTAGGATGACATCGTATGTCTGAATCTTTAGTAGAAGAAGATCCCAAACCGACTGATGTGGCCCTATCATCAGTATAGATCCCCGACAAACAAAAAACAAGTTGGTTTGACCTCCGACTGGTGTTCTCAACACCAGGGGAACTGGAAGTCTCTCCGCATCTAAACCCAAGGAACGGGCTAGACTGGGTGCAACAAAGGAGTGCAAAGCTTCGGTATCGAACAAGGCATAAGCAAGAGTGCTAAAGAGAATGATCATACCTTGAACAACCTCTGGCCCTGCAAGAAATACTTCCTCTGTGGCGTGTAACTGTCCACACCCAGCTCCCCTTCCCCTCGGCTATCGGCCACCTCCCCAACCACACCTTGGTCGAGGTCCCGGTGGTGCACCCTGAGGTCGGCCTCCTCCTACGTCTGCCCTCGGAGGAGCGGGAGCTCGCTGTCCCTGCTGCAGCTGCTGGAAAGGTCTGGCTGGAAGCTGCTGCTGGGGCGGGTGCTGGGGCTGACTGCCACTGCTGTACTGCACCCGGTCGGGGCACTTACTCTGGAGATGTCTATGGCTCCCAAAGACGAAGCACCGCGGTCCCGGGCCTGAAGGGAAAGGGTGAGGGCTGGGGGATCGAAACTGAAACGGCTGCGGTCTGCTCCATGTTGGTTGGAACCTAGAGGGTCCTGACGCTGGAGGCCTGGTGCTGGCGGCCTTCCCCTTCGTTGGTCCCAGCTGGATCCCCTCTCATGACACTCCCCCTAGAGCATGCATCCTCTCCACCACTTCAGCCTTCTTCTGGACCTCCAAGTACGTCGGCAGGTTAACGGGGGCAACAACATACTGGAGGGAGGGTCGGAGTGCCTCCTCTAAACGTCTTTCCTGAGACTCCTCGTCGAGAAAGTGGTCTGGAAAAAAACTTAGGAGGTCCTTGAACTTGATCCATATCTCCCTCACGTACATACTCCCCTACTGGAGGGAGAGTAGTTCCTGCCTCTTTTCTACCTTCATCGTTGAGGAGAGGAATTCTGCCCGGTACTCCCTCTCGAAATCCACCCAAGCCACCTCAGACTCTCTCCTCTCCCCCAGGCAAAGCGTCCACCACAGACATGCTTCTCCCCGCATATGGTTGACGGCCAGAGGAACCCAGTACTCGGTCGGGGCCCGAATCAGGCCGAAGGCTATTACTAGATCCTCTATCCAGCCTTCCGTCTGCATATCGGAGGTGTTGCCCTCATACTTCTCGAGGGCCTATCGCTGGAATGCTCGAAGATTCTTCTTCCACTGGTCGTCATCTTCCTCTCGATCAGCTCTCTGCCAATCGGCCAATGTAGTCTTCGGGGCCTCGATCGCCTGTACCACAAATGGTCGCCTTCCAGGTGCCATAGCTGCAATGTAAATAAGGAATCCCTAAGCCCAAGTAGTGTAGAATATCGTTCCTAAAACTTCTTAAAATTTAATTTATTATTAATCCCCAAGACATCCCAGAAACACAAGAACACAAGTCATTATGATGCATGTACCTTTCCTAGGGTCTCTACCCTGCAATCAGTGTGGCCTCACTTGGTCGTTTGGTAGGTCCAGAGTCCTTGCATCGAATCATGGGGGGCCCTAAAATCCCGTGTCCCAGTCGGTCTTGCATGGCCTAATTCACGCACCAAGGTCACCCAACATTGTTGCCTTACCATCCCATGCAATCCTCACTGTGCCTAACTCCAGACTCTATCCTATCTCTCAACCATCAGCTCTGATACCATTCTGTCATGACCCGCCTTCACCAAAAGGAGGGAAGGGTCAGAAAATTGCCAAGCCCTTCCTTCTTTAAGTTGAAGGACAGATAATGACCCCCGAGACCCGCCTTCAATAGGTCTCGGAGTGGTGACTAGCACTAAGGGTATAGAAATTTCTCACAAATGGAAGGCATTACCACTTTTGTTTTATAAGATCGAGAGATGAGATGATGAAACTCAACAAAACCAAGGTAAAAGAAAAGTAATGCCAAAAAAAATAAACCATTCCCACATGCATGTTCCAAAAGTAAATCCACAAGTAAAAAAGGTGACGACAAGGTAAGTACCGAAGAGGAAAAGAAAAACAACAACTGCAACTGCTCCAAGGGTCCGAGCTAATAAGGTCTTGCGTGATCCCCGAAGTCCTCCTGGAAACCTAAATGCAGTTTTATATACGAAGGGTGATCATACAAGTACACTCAATAGAAAAAACCAAAGACTCTAATGCACAAGTGGGGGAACGTTCTAAATTCCCGTGAGAAAAAGAGTAAACCAAACACCTAACAAGGAAAACTATCCACCCCAGGCCTCACCAAGGCACACTCCCAAAATAATGAAAGTCAAGTAATATATATATATATTAAGATCACATTGATGTTTGGGTACCCTGTGCCACTTTCCCACTGGTTATTGAGACATCCAACGCATCGGACCAATCCCGCCATTCTCACCGCAGTCCCAATGCCACACCCACCCGCACACACCGGGGCCACAACAACACGCAGTCCCACTGCCGAATACCGCCCGCACACACCTGGGCCACAACTGTCACATGTAACCATGCCTGCAAACACCTAGGCTAGAACAACCACCACCATGCCCGAAGACACCTAGGCTAAAGGATCCATTGCCATGCCCGAAGACACCTGGGCCTCATCCCGAAGACACTTGGGAAAACACCTGCCGCACACACCTGGCCAACCACCACACTACCCCGCCCAAAGGTTCTTAGGCTAACAATGGACCTCAGGCCATCACAGCCTGCCAGAAGATAATTGTGCTATCTAGGAAAGGGAGCAGAAAAGGAGCTAATAACCAGCCACTATGAATAGTGTTGGGAAAAACACCCTCCCCTATGAAATGGGGGTGTTCGGTACTATGTTCTCAACTTGGGTGGGGAGCGAATAAGAAACACAAAGCTATAAGAATATATATATATAAGTAACAAGCACTCACCCAAGCTAGGTTTTTCTTCATACAACCTACAGATCACAACAACACTCAAGTCCGAGTCACGACTCACTCTAACAACCCATTTGTCCCCTTTCTTATTTCATGGTCTGTAATAATGTTTATGTTTAAGCACTACTGGGAAACTAGTAGGCATAGGCATTAGTCCAGGAAAGTAAAAAATAAAACATCAACCAAAATGCCCACACCCGGTTCTCAACAACAGAGGATTCCACCCCAATTCATGATATAAACAACTGTCCACCCGGTCTTAAAACTCACAACCACTGAATCCATACCAACAGGAGATCCCATCCCCCAAATTCACACAACCACCGAGGGTATAAAAGAACATGGGATCCCATCCCCTCTCACATCTCCAGCAATCAGCCCGAATGGGAAACAACCAACTACCACCACCAACACAAGTCAGGGATTTTCAGATTTAAATGACTTAACACACTCCATGATTTCAAATTTCATGTGTTCTAACAGGGAGTTATCATAGAAGGGTTGATCCTGGTGCTTTCAATTTATTCAGCCTGATATACGTGATTTACCAATTAACTTTTCACAGTAGGAGTCTACAACCACAAACAATCCATTTAAAACATCAGCAGGGTTCATTAGTGAACAAACAACGACCACCAACGGCCTCATTTTTCAGGAGGCATAAGCCAACACAACTCAACAAGATGGTCACAGAAGAAACAACATCAAAATATAAGACATCATCAACAAACACAGCCCCCCTCTATTTCTTTATAGAATTCGTTCATTATATTCATTAAGTTCGGTCCAACCAGTTCTACAGAAACAAAAGCACGCACACCCCGCATGATACACAAAAGAGAGAGGCGAAGGAGAAATTACCTACCTGTTGATAGATGATCGACATTTAGGCCGGGGGCACAGAACTTTACGGATAACTATGTAGTGCGCCCGATGCACCAGAAGCTGTTTGTGAAAAGCCACGATCGTGAAAAGAGAAACCAAAGCTAACCTTTAGTTTATAAGAGCCGAGGACGGTTGCGGTGAAAACACAAAACTGCATAAGGCGCGGGGGTCATGGGTTGACCAAATGGCTCCACTCGTCATTAAGAGGGGGGTCAGGTGGTTTAATCTGACTCATGAATTGATTAATTATTTAATTAAAACTCTTATGCACATTACGGGTCGTTAAAACACGCTCAAACATGTCAAAATTGCGTTTAAAACCCTATTTGCACAAAAGGGAGCGCTACTGGAAACAACATGACATGGACGGGTGACGCCGTTCGGTCTCACCGATCTGTTGCACCGATCGGTCCCCCCAATCGGTCGCGTCGATCAGTGTCACCGATCGGTCACGCCGATCGGTCTCACGGAGACGCCACTCCTTTAGGAACCGGATTTTGGAAGAGGGAAGGACCAAGAGAGTCTGGGTCATCACATTATTTTCCACATTCACCATTCATCGATGATTATAAAAATATATATTATTAATAATTATGTAATATATGAAATACTAATTCTACTGGAGATATATATATATATATCTGTGTGTGTGTGTATGTGTGTGTGTGTAATTACATAAATCTTATTTAATTACTTCCGTTCAAAACGATATGAAAATGGAAACAACATTTACGCGTACATACGACCTACCACCTCCATAAACGGTGTTTTCCATTTCATATATCTATCTATTATAATTATTTTTATTCTGAATATATATGTTATATAAGTCGTGTTTTATGTTCAAGAACAATTCAAACCATGATCTAATTTATACGATAAGGAATAAAAAGTTAAAACACGTACGACAAAGAATGTTATTATTTCATGAAATGTTAACTTAAAATGGAAATCATTATTAAATGTTTAGTATAATGTCATAAATAAATCATGTATGATATAATAAATTTGAAAATTGTTATGGCATAATTTAATATCATACTATGTACATTATACCGGAGTTTAAATGTGCACTCGACCAAAGGAACACGCAATGTAATGGTTAATTCCTCAATCTCATTATTATCTGAGAGTGATTCTATGTATGAATTTTTTGGAAAATATTTATTATCCATGTTCATGTTTCATAGACTAAATTTCTAAATGATTATTTTAGTTTACTATTTAACTAAAAATCATTTTAAATGTTCTAAATATTGATTCTTCTAATTAATTCTCATTAATTTCCATGTTTTAATAAAATTAGTATTTATTTATGTGGGAATGATTTTTTTAAAATGTATATTCCATTAAAAACACTAAAAATTGTATTTCACACATTTATTCAAAAATATTTTTTAAATTAATTCTAATATAAATGTGTGAATTTTAAATGATTTCACAAAAAGGGATATATCTCTAAAATGGTTTTACTAATAATTTTCAACTATGGGAACATCCTTTAGTGGATATTATTCTTGATAAATGTTTTTTTATTATAATAAAATCTTACATATTTTATTGAATTAAATTAAATTTTATTTAATGTGGAGGTGTTATTTTTATACCTTTCATGGTTTATAGTTTATGTATTGACATTTCAAATTTTAGGTTTAATATAAATGTTTATGATTTGTTTGAAAATGGATGTGTTATTTTTATACCTTTTATGGTTTATAGTAGATGTATTGACATTTCGTATTCTAGTTTTAATAGAAATGTTTATGATATGTTTCAATATTTTCATATGGGGAATGCATTGGACTTTGTAAGTGATGGATGGGGCCTGCTATAGACTCTCAGTAAATCGGTAGGTCTAAGGAGAAAAATGTCTTGGTATAAGACATTGAATGAAAATATATTTATAGTCTTGGCACAAGGCCTTGACTCTGTGGTAAGGATATCTGGCATTATGAATTCCGTAATTATTAAACTAATTATTAAATATTATTATTCCACTAGTAGAATATACCTATTCATGATTATATGGTAATGTTAGATTTATTTTCTCCATATTATGTTCAAGTTTTTGTTTAAAAGACTGTTATTTTTATAACACATCATTCCTTAAAAGATTATAGCTTCATTTAAATTATTTAACCTTGCTTCACATCTTAGATCACCCCGTTATTATGATTTATTTTCCATGAATTCAAATAAGTGTATTGTGATTAATATTTAGGGTTAAGCTAGGGAAATAACTTTGTTCTCAAAATATTATTTATATTGTGTTCTATGTTTGAATGTGTTATGTAATGTTCACATATGTAATCTATTTTCCTAGAGTGCTAAACTGATCGGTCATTTTGGACTTGATTCCATGTAATAATTCCAATGTATTAAAATAATTCACCGGCTATTGGATTCTAACGTTTGGGAAATACATTCAAATAATTGAATATTTATATCAGATAAGTTCCACCTCCACAAAATATTTTTTAGGTTTTTATATCACATTATGGTGATCATAAATTTTTTTAAATGAAAATAATTTTATTCAAAAAACTCAGAATATTTACAAGAACATTGAAAAACATACATGGAATTGATCTTCAAAGCCAAGAATTCTTGTAACATACATAAATTTAACTCATCTTTCAATACAAGAAACTATAAAATAAAACAAACACTAATTAATAGATATTTTAATTTAAATAAATCAAATAACATTTGATGAATATCTAGTATAATCCTTGCACATCAATTCATGGTAATGATAAATATTATAATAAAAATTATCCCACATCTCAAACATGGCCTTTGTTTCATGATAGTGATTATTTTCAACCAATCGCTCTAACTACAGAAATAAGTTGATAACGTAACACCCCATTAATTCGTTTTGAAATACTAAATAATTTGTTTATGAAATAAAATTATTTAAAATTATGTTATTTAATAAATTATAATCCTTATAAATAATTATATTTCAAATTTAAAACATTAACATTTAATTTTAATTAGTGTTCTAAAAAATTATTTTAAAGTATTATTTTGACTAAATGAATTTTTTAAAATCAATATATTTATTTGATTATTTTTATTACAAAATTCATTTTATTTAATATAATTTTTAATGAAATATTTTACAAATAATATATATATCGAATATTATAATTATTTTAATAAATACTAAATTATGTTACAAATATATTCACTATTAATATGATACCCCAATATTGTATGTTATATTTCATCATAAATAATTTCAATTATTTAGATATATTATATGAAGTCAACACTATAGATATGTGAAATCACACTATGTTATAGTCATAACCTATTAGTTAAAATAATTTTTTTATCTTCTAGAATTTTAATATTATAAAATTGATATACACAGTAGTGATTATTATGTTATTTATGGTCTCATAGGATCAACATAATTTTTGGTGACCAGTAACGTACCCTTATGAATATTAATTTTACCCTAATGAATAGTAATGTACTCTTATGAATAGTAATATGAACCTTATGAATGAAAACCTAAACTAAGTATGTATAATTAATATTTAGATACCCTATAAATAAGAGTGAATATTTTAGAAATTATTAATTAAGTGTTGGTATTTTTGTGAGTAATATATATTTAATTAAAATTTTAAATTATTAAATTGATTTAAAATAAAATTAATTTTCAAAAGAAGTATTCCTAAATAATTTTTTTTGTTTTATTATTTTATTCTAGTTTTATAAGACCTTATATAATTTTTTAAAGTATTATAAAATCGATTTTATATTTTAAATCTGTATTTTGAGATAAATAAAGATTTTATTTAATATTAAATTTAACAAATTTAAAAAATTATTTTGAGAAAATATAGACCATCTTTTAATTATACCCATCCAAAAATAGTAATGGTGAAATTCTTATATGTTTCTAAAATAACTTAATTTATTGTGAATACTAAAATATGATAATTTACGATAAATTCTAAATAAATTATTTATTGAGTCAAAGGTGATGTATGGTTAATTTAAGCACACTTCAGTTCTATATCACAATTATCTTGTACTATTTTGGGTTCCAATAATGAACGATTTTAGTTGTCCTTATAAAAATAATAAAATAATGAATAATATATTCTAAAATCACCCCTCTCCTTCACGTTAAAAGCCACCCCACACTCCCTTTTCTCCTCACTTCTCTAAGACTTGAGTTTTCTCAATGTTGTACGAAAATACTCTTAGAAATTCACCCCCCACATCTAGGAGAACTTGTTCCCAGTAAATTCCAAAACCCCTTCCTTTAATGATGTTCTCAAGGTGGATATTTCAAGAGCTAAAACCCCCCTTAAATTCTATTTTGATTGCATTTCATGTTAATTTATTTTCTTAACATATCCTCACCTACTATAAAAAATATTCAATAAAACTAAGGAATCTTATATATATTGGAATTATATCATTTAAATTGATGAAACATCATCATTCTCCTTACACACTATCTTTCTTTTAAAAGAAATTGTCACTCGAGAGGTGTCGATATAAAACTATTGTGGATGAAGAACTTCGTTAATCAATTTCATATTCTAGGATAGTCATCAAACATATTTTATGATATTGAAATTTTAAAAATTATTTATTATATCTTATCTAGTGATTATGTAACCATCATATATACATGATATTGAATAATAGAACAAAACTAGCTCGTCATAATCGAAAACCCACATAAAAATCTAAATAATTTTCATTAATTTCAATATCTAATGATTCATCCTCATACAATTTAAAAAACTATATATAATCAATTTAAAATTATTGATCTTATATAATAATATATAAATTATGTTTTTTTGAATTATATCCATTCTACCTGATCTTCCATACTAATATACAAGTATACCAGTCATGAAAACCAAGTAAATGGCCGCTCCTGAGCAATAAAATTTTATCTTATAACTCATCCAAAATAAAATTAATTAACATAATAAAACTATTTTAAATAAAATAAATATTTATAATGTTATTAATTATTTATTTAATGGATTTTATTTTTGTAAGAACTCGGTTTTTTCTGTAAAAGACTTTGGAATATTCTTGATGATGTTGCAGAGCAGCACCTTCAGACGGCGTACGATTACGAGCACCGGAGTGGACGGAATTATATTTTCAATGCGTTCACATTGGAAAAACCAAATAAATGGGATAACATATAAACCGTGCTTCAGATCGGAGATCTGAGTATTCGGATGGGTTTGGAACGGGGTGTTTACCCTAGGAACGACATAAAGCATGTCGGCGCGGGATGTTTGCACCCCTCGCCCGCTTCTGGAACGTTAATCGGATTAAATAAATTAATTTAATTTGTTTTATGTTGAAACGCATGTATCTCTTAAACGGTGGCTCGGATTGGCAAACCGAGGGCACCCTTGAGTTCGGAGCTTGACGTTTACCCTAGGAGAGGTGTACGTTTTGCGGGCGGGGCCCGTCTGAAAAAAATTTCCCCAGTGGAATTTTCATAATTTGGCGGCCTCGAGCGCTATGTTTTATAACATTTGAACGGGGTCTCGGAATAAAATTCTGAGACCGCTGTTGTGCTCAGTAGGTGGTGTTTACCCTAGAGGATGCTTAACCTGGACCCTACTGAGGGTTCGGGTTCGGGCCGACGGGTAGGTGGTTAAGAGTTTTCTATTTAAACGCTTAACTCACCCATCCATCTTCATCTTCCTCACCTAGATTACAGCACGAGGCATCCCTCCCTCTCCACCTCCACTCCAGTGAGGCAACTCCGGCAGGGCAGTGGTGCGGCCAGCGGATCCTCCGTGAGGCTACGGGCAACGCCCAAGAGGTAGGAGGTTTTTGTTGTGTTTTTATTTCCGAACAATTACTTTTGATTAATTTATAACCTGGAATTTACTTTGGCCTTGAAATCCAAGCCCATAATAATGTAGTATAAATTTTGATCTTTCCATCGCACTTTTCGAAAGTGAAATCAGAGTTCGGATTCGACCGCCGTCGTCCGCCGAAGTTTGAGGGTTTTGAAGGTATTTTCCGGCCAGTTTGGGTGTTCCGGCGGTCCGAGGTGCGGCGGCACGGGCATAAGGCAGCGGCAGTTCCCCTGGCGATGGCGGCCTCTCTTCTAGGTGGCGGGCGCTCGGCTTTAGCGGGTGCATCGTCTGTCGGCGGGGTGCGGCTTCTGTCGGCAGGTCGAGGCAGAACTCTCCGGGGCGCGGGGGAGCGCTAGGGCGCAACGACCGCGGGGTCGGAGTTTGCGACCCCCATGCGGGGACAGAGACCCGCCAAGTGTGGGTCACTGCGGTTGACCAATAACGGCCCTTCGTGGACGGTCTGCACATGGGGGACCGCGGCTCCATGGTCGGCCCACGCGCTTAAGCCGCGCGGGCCGGCCTGCTTGAGCCGGTCTGGTCCACCCCCGCTTGCGTCTGACGACGTTAAAATGCCATAACATTCAAACCGTGGGTCAAAATTGCATGCCGTCTACGGCGACACGATCCTTAATTTGAGGCGAACTTTTTGAGATGGTTTGGGGAATTTTTAATTCTTGAAACAAGGGGCCTGAGAGGTGTGAAGCGTCTTTAATTGGTTTGTCATTTTTCCGGGGGTTCTTTTTTTGAGCGGCGCAGACGCGTCCGACATCCGATTTAAGCGCCGTCAGTGGCTCTGGGTCCCTGGCACCGAGTCGGAGCTTTCCAGGCTGGTTTTAGGAGTTGAGTCTGAAGTTGAGGCATGGGCCCCACGACCCATCTTTTGAGCTGCGTGCAGCGTTTCACAACTTTTTCATCTGACATCCGTTCGGGGCGTGCGAGCAGTCGTTTCTGGATTTTTTTCCAAGGGGATTGCAATGGTGAAATCCACCCACTTTAATTAGGCATGATGGTGCGGGGCCCCTTAGGGTCGTTTAGGTGTCGACGGTGATTTTCCATCTTTATCACCGGGCGACCGTTTTGGACAAGTGAATAGTCTATCTTGTGTGCTTTTTCGAGAGGTTCGCAACTGTGCAATCTATCCATTCAGATTTGGGACTAGGATGCGGGTCCCGCATAGTACCACTCGTGCGTGGTAAGCTGGAATGAATCTTTTTCTCCGGGAATCTGGTCGACTCAAGTGAGTAGTGCTTTTGATGGGGTTTTCCAAGAGCATTGTGATGGCACAGTTTGCCCGACATTTTTCGGGGACGTGGTGTGGGTCCCACCCGACCCAGATACAATGAATAATACATTTTTTCACCCGATATACATTTTGGGTGGTTGATTATTCAATCTAGTGTGTTTTTCTAAGGGGATCACAGTGGCATGATCCGTTTGTTCAGTTTTGGGATCTTAGGGTGGGCCCCCACGGGTTTGGTTACGGTGAATAGTACCATTTTCATCGGTTGACCTTTTCGGGCGAGTGAGTAGTCCATATCGCGTGTTTTTTCATGAGGATTACAACAATGCGATCTGTTTGGTTGTGCGGAGCCTAATACACAATATTTTTAAATGTGGAAATGTGATGGTGCCTCGGGGGCAGTTCTTCTACCGTGTTTGTAGCGGACCCTTGGCATGTGATCGCGTGCGCTCCCGTGACGGTGAAGAGATGTGGTTGGCTGTTCCTCAGTCGTTGAGGTGGAAAGTTGGAGATGTTACGTCATGCCTTCATGTTGACGTTGGGTGACGTGTGTACGATGGCCCTTGGGCTGAAAATGTGGTATACTCTGGGAGTATACAAGAATTCTTGGAGGTACATGTGGTTGTTCATAGCTGATAACGCTTGTGTGCTTGGTTGGGGTTGAGATGGGGCCACACGTTGTGTGGCACCCACGTGCTTGTCGGGTTCTGCTTTACGTATCACGATGTAGAGGTTCCATCTGTGCTCGTTTGTTTGACTAGCAGGGTGGAGTTTTTCCCCAGGCTCTGTGCTTGTTTGTTTGACTAGTAGGGTTGAGTGGTCTCTCCTGGTTTCATTCTCGATGGATCGGCTGGTAGCGGTGATAGTGGCACTTAGTGATGGAATAGGCTCTGAACCTCTTTTGGTGAGTTGTTCTGGAGTTGGTTAGTTGCACGATACCCCATCTGCGTTCAGTTGGCCAGTGTTGTACCCTCCAGTGGATATGGCCAGAGCAGTTCTCAGTTTTAACCTCCACTGGGGCGGGGTAGTGGGTTACTCAGCAGCTTCTAGGGTCTACCCTCTAGTAGAGACTGGGCAGTGGGTCACCCGACGCTCTTAGGGTCTACCCTCGAGCAGAGACTGGGCAGTGGGTCACCCGACGCACTTAGGGTCTACCCTCCAGCACAGACTGGGCAGTGGGTCACCCGACGACCTCTTAGGGTCTAGCCTCCAGCAGGGCTGGGTAGTGGGTCGCCCATCATCTATTTCCAGGTCTACCCTCCAACACGGCTGGGCTGTGGGTCACCTATCGTCTTATTCCAGGTCTACCCTCCAGCGGGGCTGGGTAGTGGGTCTCCTGATGATGTATTATGGCCTACCCTCTAATGAGGTTGGGTAGTGGGTTGCCTGATGATTTATTAGGGTTTACCCTCCAGCAGGGCTAGGCAGTGGGTCACCTGATATTTGGTTAAGAATTACCCTACAGTAGGGCTGGGCAGTGGGACACCTGTTGGCATTCCAGGATCAGTCCTTTCTACTAGGCTAGCCTATGGCTTTCCTCCATGATTATTGGAGTGGGACCCTTGGTTGTACGGGTCAGTGATGGAGCATCTTGACTTTGAGGATACCTCTCGACTGCGGGGCAGTGACGAGGCATGGTTTGACTTAACCCGGGCCTCTCAAGTACAAGGGGCACTTTCCCCCACCGAGACGCATTCTTGTGACGCGACCTAAAACCGTGTGGGCGAGTGAGTGACGCCCAAAGAGGATAGTGTCGAGGTGCGGTGGTTTGAGCCCATTGACATGTAGTTCGGGGCATACATGTGGGATGTTAGGCATCGATGGAGTTTACTTCTGGGACTGTTGGCTACTCATTTTTCTTGGTCTGAGCTACGGGATGGAGATCCCCTTACAACTTTGTTTTGGGCTTCTTGTTGAGCATATGGATTTGTATATACCTTGTTTTAGTACCCAATTCTTGGGTTTGGTTACTCTCCTTCTAGGAGAGGCGAAGATGCGAGGGGTATGCCACGTGCTTTCCGTATCTAGTTTCTCGTGGTTTAACGAGTCTACTCTCCTGCTATAAGTAGAAAAGACTCGATGGGAAGATCATCTTCTCACCGTTTCATTATCCATGTGTCTGGACGAGTCTACCTTATTTACTCTTGTTGTGTTGAACTAGACTCTTTACGACAATCTCTGTTATACTCCTTTACTTTTCAGTTTTGCTCTACTGCTCACCCTTTGGTACCACCTTTGTTTCTCTCTCGGGCCTTCAGGGTATCCTATTGAGTGTTTTTATATGCACCCCTGCTTTGGATTTTCCCGCACCTGGTGTGCCCATGCAGACGAAGGATAGGTTGGTCGTGACTTCAGTGGAGCACATGAGCTTGGGATCTTGGACCGTGTGCGGTGGTCGAAGTTGGGTTCCAGGTGGGCGACCATTCTAGCTGTTTTCTTTTGTTCACCTGTTGCCGAGTTGTGGCAATTTTTTTTGGTTGGGCACGTGTTTTGTCCCTTTTTTTTCAGTTTACTTTTAGCTTGTACTTTGTACTGTTTAGAGGTCGATGAAAATTTGTGGTTCTAGATACCAGTTTCTCTATTACTCTGCTTGTCTTTTCTTCTACTCTTCACTTTTTCATTGAGTGTGTTGTGTGTGTGTGTACAGGTGCTTAGGAAAATGCCTCCCCGAGTTTTTGTGCCTTCAGCACTGGTCGCCAGCCCCTAGCCTATGGAGGCGGGCTTGGGGTAGTTGCAGCTCGAGCACGGGTAGGGTCGGGTCGTGACAATATTATTATCCAGGACATTAAGATCACGTTCATAACACATTCACACATAAGGTACAATGATTCTCATCTAAATTTATTTCGTGAGATTTCCATTAATCGCCTATTATTTCTTGTATATTGTGTATATGAACTAAAATTTTATATATGATATAATTTATCTATTTATCTACATGCTATAAAATTATTCATTTTATTTTTATTAATTTTTGTACATATGATTCGATTGATTAGAAATTATTAAGGGGTTTCTCATCTCATATTTATTTTCATGTGATTTCTATTATTTTCCATTATTTCATGTGTATGGTATATGTATATTGAACACTGATGTATCATATCATAAATATATTTATTTTAATAGTATTAAATGAATCATTTTAATAGTATTAATATTGGTTAATATGAATCAGTTGATTACAAAGTGGTAAGGGATTCTACCCGAACCCCTGTTTTTACATCAGGTTACTCTTTAACAACCTTTATTCAAACACAATGATTATTTAGTTTTTTATAATTATTATATATTATTAGTATATGATCCAATATAATATTTCTACATCATATAATCATTTTATTATTGGGATATATATGTTTTAAAACAGTTCATTTCTCAATTATTACAGATAAACAAGCATTATTCATTGGAACTTCTCGAATTCTTACCTATCTTCATGTGCACTACACAATATTTTTTTATCTAGAATTATTTTTGAAAAAAATTATTTTATCATGAAACACAATATTTTTTAAATTTTTTTGAATTCTAATTGTTTTTTCTAATTAAAAACACTTTACTATTTTCCTTAAACATTAATAAAATGATTTATTTCTAATGTTTCTTAAAAACAATTTTTAAATTATTTCACTTTAGTGGGACACCATTTATTTTTCAAATATAATATCAATGTCTATAACATTTAATTTTGGGGATATACATATTTAAAATCACATTTTGTGACAAATAAAAATGATTTTCTAAAAGGTATCATCTTTGTAATGTTAAAATTAGAATTATCAAAAATTACCTTTAGTTTTGTGATATATATGAATTGATCAACACTTATTCAAATTATATGGTGTATGTAAATCCCATTGATATATCATATTAATATTCTCCTTATTCTCATGGTATTTTAGGGGGCTGTTATTTGAGTTTCTGGAAGCATTATGGGGCAGTTTTATATATTTAAAATACTTCCTCTCTAAATTTTCAATGGTATCATTAAAAATTATCTTACTATAAGTCAAAATAACCTTTTAAATCTTTTACTTCATTATGTTTGATCTCTTATTATATCACCTAATATATTTTGTTTAAGGGTTTTGATGAGTATTATGGCACAAATGGGAATCAAGTAGCAGAAGTCAGTCTTGATGAGGAGGGCAGAAGGTGCATGATTTCACATGACCCTTTATAAAGAATTGGTGGCCCAATGTCAAGGGAGAAGACCAAGAAAATGAAGGTGACATTAAATTGGTTAAGCATGTTATTCCAAGAGGATTACCAACACCCATTCTTGTGGGAAATATTCAATCCTGCAATTACTATCAATAAGGCCCAAAATTGATTTTAAAAATTCATCCCATCTTGTGCTAATAAATTCCAATCCCAAACAACCACAGAATCCTCAATATCAAAAGGTGGTTGGATAATTGTCATTAGTTTTTCAAAACATTGTGTTTTTTGTCTCCTAATTTATTGGTCAAGTTCTGATGTTATCAAATTAAACCTTTAGGCTTTTTTATTATAGAAGACTTGGGTTTTGAATAATGTAATGTTCCACCCAATGTGTAATTCTAATTTCAAGTTCGTTTGCTTATAAATAGACACCATCATGTAATCATGAGACATCCTGAATTAAGGTAATGTTATTATAGTTAGATTTTCATGAATCCATTTTTTATGCAATGTTCTTGACTTATAAATGGATTTATTCTCTTTTATGTCATCTTGTGTCTAGAGTTATTTGGGAAAAGTTCCCATTGTGTTCTAAATTGAAAATTCCCCCCTTCCTTTTTAGTTTCAGTATTTTCACATTACCATCACTTGTTTTCTTGCGGAGCTCCAGACACTAAAAATGAGAATATTGTACAAGGATCCTTGGACACTTCCTAGTGGACCTTGCATCACACATCATTTGGTATTAGAGGCCCCTTGCAAGAAATCAGGTCCCTTCTTTCTTATCCATTCATCCATATTTATTTCAATTCATGTCGAGCCAACAACAATTGTGATCCATTTTATTCTTCACCTACTGATAGCATTTCTTGTTTATTTCAGATTTATATCTTGTAATTCTTTTAGATGAAAATATCATGTTTCTTTACCATCTAGAATCATAGAAATCAAATCTATATATCGTGATATACAGTGGGTTCAAATTTTCTAAATAATTATTCAATTTTATAACCACACAACTCACACATTGATTTCATTTGATGATACAAATTACAGCATCTCCTACATTTTAATTTTAGAAATTAATCTTGTTACTACTGCATTTAACAAAAATGATTCCAAAAATAAAAAAAATAAAAAAAGATAAAGGCATAAAAAACTTTCATCATTTTGAATTGTACATCCCATTTTTATTCTTAATCAACCATTTTCTACCCCTTCCCACATTTTTTATCGTGAGTCCATTTTAATTTTATCTTTGAATTCTACTTTGGTATTTTCATATTTCAATAATCATTTCAATTTATTAAAATTTGGAAAGAAGTCTATAAGAATCATGTTGAGTGGTAAAATGAAGGAGTGGTACAATTTGTAAAAAAATACAATTTTAGTTAAATAAGAGAGAACAATTGTTTTTTATTGTAAAAACAAGAGGTACTGTGTGAGGTCTATTTTCCTTCAGTTAAATTTTTTTCATAGGATTATTATATGGCAGAGGCATGTAACACCAATGAAGTATACATTATTTGGTTCATGAGGGCTGTAAATGAACAATTCAAATGGTTGAATGTTTGGATGGATGAATTGAAATACACATCCAATTCTAAAGCACCACCAAGGGTGTATGTCATTAAAGGAGAAGAGAAGTTATATGATTTTAATGTGTCACCAATTCATAGAAACAAACCACCATAGAGGCACCACAATGATCCTGGATGAGTAAAGTTGGGAAATTCTTTATTGATTGGTAAGAATGAACCTAAAAAATATTTGGAATGGTAATGAATTGTCGAAAAAGATTTTAGTTGTCACAGTTATTCAGAGGAAAACAAAGTTATTTTCGACGCTGTAGAGTTCCTAGACTAGGATATTTTTAGGTTAGAAAAACTATAAAATAGTCGATGAATATTTGGAGAAAGACCCATCCACACTTGGGATGAGATGAAAGTAGTAATTCTTATGAGGTACATTTCAAGCCACTATTATCGTGATTTGTTCCTCAAGTGGTAGTGTATTAAACATGGATCCATGAGTTTTGAGGAGTATCACATATAGATTTTGTTCATCATGATTCAGAAGAGTATTGATAAGGATCCAGAGGACACAATGGAAAGTATTGTGAATGGACTCAACAATGATATTCGGAACATAGTGTACATGTACCAATACTTGGGCATGGAGGATCTACATCACATGGATACCATAGAAGAGAGGAAAATAAAGGTAGGGAGGATGTTCCCTACCTCCTATCGTTTGAATTAAAAATATTGTTTCTTGTTCAAGGATTCCAAACAAAAATATAATGTAAGGGAACACAAAACGGGTTCAAAAGAGGTGAAAAAAAATCCAATCATTAAAAATATAATTTTAAAATGGAATGTAATGTTGTTTTAAAATCATGAGATATCAAATTATTAAAATTTCAAGGATTTGGACATATTTCCTCACAATTCCCAAAAAGGAGAAAATGATTATTTTTTATGATTGAGATGTTTTTAGTGTTAGCTCAAGTGATGATGTAATTCCACCACTTGATGATGATTTGTTTTTAGAAGTAGAAATCCCTGTAAATGGAGAAATTATTTTGGAAATTCATGCTTTCAGTTCTTAAACCTAATGAGAACATGATCAAGATAAAAGGGATCTCATTTTAATACTAAATTCCTCTTCAACGATAAGTTATGTATTATTTGTATTCACGTGGTGTTTTGTAAAAAAATGTATAAAGTGTTTTTATGGTTGATAAATTGGGATTATCTATGATTATATATACATAGATTTATATAATTTAATGTTTAAGTAATATGGAAGTTGTCAATGTTTATAAGAAAGAACAACTTCCATTATGTATTGGTAAGTATGAAGATGAGGTGTTATGTGATGTTGTTCCCATGCCTTCTTGACACATTTTTTTTGGAATTAATTTGAAATTTGATAGGAGGGTCACACATGATTGATACACCAATTTCTATTATTTTGAGTATAATAGGAGGACGTTTATTCAAACACCATTAAGAATTTTCAGAGTTTGTGAAGGCCATGTGTGGATTGAGAGATACTGTGACAAGATATAGAAATAAAAAAGATAAATATTTGAGAGAATGAGAAGAGAGAAAAAAAGTGTGAAAAGGGGTGTTTAGTGAAATCAAAAATATTAGGGAAATAAAAGTGTTGAAAACAAGAGTGAAATAAGAGTGAAAACAAGAGTGTTGATGGATAACTGAAATTATTTTCTAGAAAACGTGCGATATAGAGATATTTATATGGGATTTAACTATTTTTCTTCTGTATTAGGTTGAATGTTTTACCACCAAATCTCTTAAACCATCAATGTCTTCTTTTGTCATTTATATTTTTCATGAATTTGGTGATGTGTTTTGGGAGGAAATTATTGATGGATTACCATCCTTGAGGGTTATCGAGCACCACATCGACATCCTCCCAATATAAATTCATCTCAAAAAACCGGATTATTTGGATAAACTATAGGAGACACACGAAATCCAATGACTGGTGGGATAATTTCTAGGGAGGGGAATTGTTGGAGAGATATTCAGTTTGTGTGTGGTACCAGTAATTATTTTCCCCAATAAATATGGTAAGTACATAATGTGTGATGATTTTCAAGTTATCGACAAATTCATGGTAATGTATCATTATCCCATAACTTTTTTTAGATTATATGGTTGGTGAACTCCTCGGTTTAGGAATGGTTACTAAAATTGTCCTAAAGAGAAGATACCATCAAATTAGAATGAAAAAAGTTGATGAATTGAAAAATGAATTTAAAACTACGTTTGGATGGTATGAATGGATTGTTTTGAATTTTTGACTAATTAATTCTCTACGTACATTCAGTTATATAATGAATCACGTTTTCATTCCATTATTTGGGAAATCTGTTAAATTTTTTTTGAATTCATATTAATTCTAGGATCCTTGATGAACATAAAAAACAATGGAAAAATGTTTTTGATTCTCTTCGAAGAAATAGGTTGTTTTCAGACATAGAAAAATTTACATTTTCTTTAAATTAGTATGTTTTTCTTTGGTATTGTTTTAGGATATAATGGAATTAGGGTCAATGAAGATTAGGTGATTGAAATATGGGATTGGCCAACTCCATATAATGTCAACAAGGTGAGGAGCATCCATGGAATTGAGAGTTTTTACTGAAGGTTCATTAGGGAATTTTTAACTGTTGCATCACCATTGAATGAGTTGGTCATGAAAGGGTTGAGATTGATGAGGGGAAAATCTCAAGAATATTCCTTCCCCACACATAATTAATTTTGACCAATTCACCTCTCTTAATTTTGTCTGACATTTCAATGTTTTTGAGGGTGAGTGAATTACCTATGGAATAGGATTTGGAGATGTTCTAATGCAAGACTCGAAGCCTATCACCAATTATAGTGAGAAGAAAATTGTGCCTTCACTAAACTAATCAACCTATTACATGTGATTGAATGCCCTCAAATGAACTATAGAAAATTAGATTCAGTACTTGTGGCCAAGGGAATTTTCGATTTATTTGGATCCTGAATTCATATTATATATTTAGTCACAAGGGAAGTCGACAATGTGGGATGAAATATATATTGAATTCATTGAAACATTTCCTTAAATAATTAACCTCAAAAAAGGATAAAAATATGTCTTTGATGATTTTTATAGGAGATAATCTCTTATTACATCTATGAATTCTAAAATACATTGTTTTGAAATGATGATAATCATGTATGAGAACGATGTCGATTTTTTTTAAATTTTAATTTTGTGTGAGAATCAAGGGAAATGTTATTTTTACAAAAATCATGGATTTATTTTTCTGAATAATAAATTATGTGTTCCAATTTTTTCCATGCATGAATTTCTTGTCAGAGAAACTCATGGTAGTTTATTAATGTGGAATTTTGGATATGAGAAAACATTTTTCTTCTGAGTGAACATTTTTATTGGCCACACAAGTTTATGGACATGGATAATGTTTGAGGAAATTTTAATGTCTCTAAACATGAAAAGTCTAATTTTCATGCACATGTCTTATACACCCATCTTCCCATTGCTACTCATCCTTGTGTTGAAATTTCAAATGCTTTTTTGGTTGGATTGACTACATTAACATCAGTTAAGTGTAACATCATTGTGGTAGTGTACATGTTTAGTAAAGTGGCTCATTTTATTTCTTATTCTGAAACTAATGATTCCACTCATATCATTGATTTGTCTTTAGGGATATTTTTAGATTTCATGGCTCACCCAAGAGCATTGGGATTGATAGGGATGTCAATATCCTTAGTCACTTCTTTAGGACATTGTGGATTAAACATCAAACAAGGCTTTTATTCTCCACCATTGCACACCCACAATCATATTGTAAAACTGATGTGGTCAATATAACACAATCCACATTATTTCATTCAATCAATTGTTTAAATTTGAAATCATGGGAATGATGTTTTCCACAAATGTAATTTCTATATAATCGAGTGGTTCTCACCACTAATAGTGCTTTTCCGTTTAAAGTTGTTTATATTTTTAACCCATTAACTCTACTTGATATTTTACATTTCCCTACGAACAAATTTTCTAATAGATAAGGTGACAAAAATTAAAATTTCGTGCAGGTGCTTCATGAAAAGATAAAATCCAATATGGAGTGGAAGAATGAACCTGTAGCGAACCACACAATTAAATGTTGGAAAAAATAGTACATCAACCATGATATTAGGTGCAGGAAGACATGGAGAAGGAGAGGTTCCCAGACCAAAGTAAATCAAAACTCATCTATTACTAGATGGTCCATTCCATGTCCTAGATAAGATAAATTATAATTCCTACATGATTTAGTTACCTGACAACAATGTGAATGTTAATACCATATTTAATGTTACAGATCATTCTTCCTTTAAATTTTCGTATTCAAGGATGAATCCTTTTGTGAAGTGAGGAGATAATGAGGATTCTGAAATTAATGGAAATCAAGGGGAGAAGGTAGTCTTGATGAAGATGGAGGATGGCACATGATTTCACACGACCCACTGTGTGGAATTGGTAGACCAATGAAACAGGAGGGAACAAAGAGAATGAAGGATTCCTTAAATGGGTTAATCATGGAATTCCAAGTGGAGTCCCAACAACCATACTTTGGGGAATAATTAGGGTCTATAATTGCATTAAGTAAGTCCCAAAAATGTTTTAAAAATCCAACAGAAGTGGTGATATGCATTTTCAAGCCCACCCCACCGTGGAATCTTCAAATTCAAAAAGTGGTGGGCTACTTGTCTTTAGTTTTCCAAAAGGCATTTCTACATGTCTCATAAAGTCATGGTCAAGTGCCAAAATTGTCAAAAGCATCCTTTAGGATTTTTGACTATGGAAAACATAGAATTTCAGTAATGTAATGTGATAACCCATGTTGAATTCGATTTTCATGTTCTTTTGTCACTAAATAGACACCCCCCTGGTACCCTTGAGACATATTGAATAAATGTAATGTTATTATGGTGATTTTTTCATTAAAAATTTGTTTTCTTGATTAATTCATGACTTATCAATGTATTAGACCTTTGTTGTAGTGTCCAGTGGAAAGGGTTCTTAGAGACACATTATCTTTGTGTTCTACATTTACATTTCCCCGCTACTTATGATTTTCACTATCCTCTCACCACCTTCACTTTTATTCATGTGGTGATCTAGGAGCTTGTCACGCAAATATTGTAAGATGATCCTAGGATACATTCTAGTGGGTCTTGCATCACGTATAAGGTTGATGATCAGTTTGGATATGGATATGTAATTTTGATACAATTCATGGGTTATTGTTAAACTATTCACAATCTATATGCTAGTTTTCCAATACAAATGATTATGATGAATATGTATCACCATTTTCATATGAATAATGTATAAGAAATGTTAAATGAATGTTGGGGCATGCTATATCCTCTCATAGAATTGGTAGGTCTCATGAGACAAACTAGTTTGGGTTTTTACCCATTAATGTATGGTCTTGGTATGAGGACTTGATAGTATGGTTATGATGTTTGGAAATATGCATTCCCTCAATATGAGACTAGTATTTGATATTCCATGTAATTCATCAACTAGTAGAGTATCGATGGTTATATATTATAATGGAATTATATATTCATCTTTTATTCCTACCATATTATTCTCAATTATATTTGTTCTTAAAGGCATGTGTTTTTTGTTTTTCACCATATATAGAGTTTATGTTTATGAAAATTTCTGATGTATTATTTGGTACCCTTAATGAGCATCTGAGATCAGCCCTTTCTGATTTTTTTATGGGTTATTAAAAAATATTGAATATATTTTCAATGATTATGATTATTTAATTATATATTTTATATTATTATATTATCTTTTCCTAGTGTATTTTGGTAATCTGGAATAAAATATAGTCTTCCGAAACTGCTAAACTGATAGGTCCTTCAGGATTTATTTCCTTGTTATCATGCTAATGTAATAAAATAATATGTAGGATCTAAGCATTTGGGGTCAGGGTTTTACAGTTTCTATCAGAGGATGTTTAGAAGTAACCATGGATATAGATTTGAAAATCATAGGTTTGAGATCATAAACAAATGATTTTCATTGAGGGTAAGAAAACAAGAAATCATTGAATTTTGGTAATTTTGGATTACCGGGATCTTCTTAGAAAATACATCCATTTCATGATACTGTATGTGGGTTTGGTTATAGCACAAATTTAATTAGGAGTAACATCTCTAATAGGTATTCATGGCATGACTCGGGTTAACATGGTACATGAAAAGGAACTTATTGTGCACCTGGTTAGACCCTTCCAAAGGATATTAATTGGATAATTGACATTTTCATTACAAACAACTATTATGAATTTAAATATATAATGAAAATGAATAATCTAGGTTATACAAAATGAGTTTTAGGTTTAAATTATTTTTTCATGATATTCTATAAATGATTATACATTTTTCTCACTATCACTATTTTTACTCACACAATGCATTTTGGTTTTAGTAAATTGATCGAATCCAAAGGATTAATTCTATCATTGAACATAATGGAAAAGGTTTACATGTTGAGAAATGAAATTGTATGTTGATAGAAGTTAAAGATAACATGTTCATGCCTAATTAGATTTTCCCAAAATTTCATTAACAACAGATACCTTAACCAACTCGTGATGCCACTACAGAAAAGAATAATGGAGTTATATAATAGCTCTGGTGGTAGAGGCCATGGAAAAATGAATGATCGACGTTCATCATGAATGGAATATAGAATTGGACACCTAGTAATGTATATCAATGGAATAAATAAATGATTTATTTATGGGAATGAAGGTCAAAAATCAGATAATAACACGAGAAAAATAAAGAGTATGTCGGAATGTAGTAAAACTGATTCTAAGAATCCATTTTTTTGTTATTTTACATGAATGTAATGGAACTAGGTATCTAAGTAAATTCTTTATTCTACAGGATAACCTACATACCAAGGAAAGAACTATGTGTAAATAAATTTATGATGCGTGTTTTTATAAGGGTTGTATTTAAAATCCTAGTTAAAATAATGTTTAGTGGTTGAACATATTTTGGGGATGTCCATCAAATATATTTTTTGAATTTAAAAGGTTTTATAAAAAGGAAAACCACATGTTGAGTGCCAACTCATCACATCTTGCAAGGTCTTGTGGTTTGAACCATCAACCGAAATGTGATATAGGTTATGTGCCAACTACTAGCCTACGTGTAGTCCTGATTATCACGTCTTTTTGTAATTAAAACATATAATAGAAAAATATTATTTAAATTTTAAGGGCTTTTTAATCAAATGGATATCATTTGGATTTAGAAATTATTTTTGGGTTAAGTGATTAATGTTATTTCAGAAGACATTCACTATTTTGGGAATCCAATAAGACTTTGGTAAATACAATATTTATAGGAATACATGTTGAATTGTATTTTTGAGTTAAATATGATTATGTTGTGTAACTATGGTGATCTATGTTATTTATGGAAATGGAAAAAATAACATAGAGATTGTGTAATAATGTAAATTTAATTTTTTTCTTTATGAGACTGAGAGGTAACGATGTTATTGGGAATACTATATGGACAAATCCATCAAATATTGGGGTAACAGACTAGAATAATTTATTTTAAGAATGAATGTTATTTGAAAAAGTATCAATGTTGACCAATGAGTTTGAAATTTGAATTTTTTAGATTAATGATGTTTTTTAACAAAAAAAGGATTATTATTTTTGAGGAATTATATAATTTTATACTACAATTTTTTATTTAGGTTAAAATATAATTTTTCATTCATGGGATCTATGATCCATAGAAGATGATATGAATTAATTAGGTGTAATGAAAATTCATCATTAACATTCATTTATATGAATTATGAAGAAATTGAAATTTTTTCTAAGCACAACCAATGTATGATATTATTCTTATGACATGGATAGTAATAAATTAATTTTAATTCATCAAGTTCATGTCTAAATATTAATGGAATCCCTCAATTCTGGGAAATCATTTTGTAACTAATAGGTTATCTATGTAGTTTTATATCTCATAAATAAATGTTCTTTTAACCTATCTTATGATTTAGGTTTTTTTGATGGTAAAAATTATAATTAGAAGGTTACATATCACTGTCCAACAAAATATTATGGGTAGATTATTTTCCCTTGTCAATTATTTCACTCCACACAAATTTTTACCTATTGAAATTCATAGTTCTATGTTGATCTATGAATTTATGTTTCCCTATTATTAAGAAGTTATATCAATAACCCTATTTCCAATGTGGGTTTCCCACAAGGGAACTTTCATGTATCAACCATTAACATTTTTCGGGAATTTCAAATTGGGAGTATAAAATTCTATTGAGGGGAGATAAATGTAATAACGGAGTAATTTATTTTATAATTTTAAATAAATTATTTTGTGAAATATAATAATTTTATATATATTGTTTTAAATAACAATAATACTTTTAAATAATTTTATTTCAAATTTATATCATTCATATTAATATTAAATTAATGTTCTAAAAAACACTATTTTACAAAATTATTTTCTGTAAAAGTTTATTTTAATATAAATATATGTATTTGATTATTTTTGTTACATAATTCATTTCTATCATTAGATTATTTAATAAGATATTTTAGGAATAATATATATATTTACTATTATTATTATTTTCATAAATACTAAATTGTGGTATGAATATATTCACTGTTAATATGACACCACAATATTTAATGGTATATTTCATCATAAATAATTTGAATTATTAGATACCTCATATGCACACAACACTGAGTCTATGAAAAACAACACATTGTTATAGTTATAACCAAGCTGGGAAACATAATTTTTCCACTTCACTGATTTGATATATGAAAAACAGACATACATAGTTATGATTAGTTTGATATTTAGAGTCCGATTAAGTCAACTATATTTTTTCGAATAGTAACATACCCTTATGAATGGTAATGTAACCCTTATGAATAGTAACATAACCTTATTAATAGTAATACAACACTTGTTACTTGATTCCTCATCCATATAAGAATAAAAAAAAATTTGGCACCTTATAATTGATGGTGAATATTATAAAAATTAATAAATATTTATTGGAATTTTTGTGAGTAAAAATTATATAATTATAATATTAAATTATTAAAAAAATTAAAAATTAATTTTCAAAAAATTATTTACATTTTAAATATTATTTTTTTCTTATGATTTTATGATAAATTTATGAGAGATCAAATAATGTTTTAATGAAATATAATGTTAGGTTTAAATTTAAAAAGTGAAATTTTCAAATAAATAATGATTTTATTTAAAAAATAAATTTTAAAAATTTAGAAAAATATTTTCATTAAATAGAGTCCACTTTTTAATTCTTCATGTCAAAAAATAATTATAGTGAATTTTCTAGAATTTTATACAATAATTATAATTTTTTGAATAGTAAAATATGAAAATTTACAATTAATGTTAAATACATGATTTTTGGAGTCATAGGAGATATATGGATGATGTAAGAACACATGGTTTGAAATCATATGATTTTATTACTATTTTTGGTCTTAGGAATCAACAATTCTTTTATTCTTGATAAAAATAATAAAATAATAAATAATATATTAAAAAAAAATCTCTCATCGGCTATAAATACCACCCTTCACTCTCACTTATTTTCACTCATCTATTCTGTAAAACATCTAAATGTTCATCCCAAACAATCTTACTTGATCACTACCTACATGATGGAGATCAGGACCTTTATAAAATAACAAAAACCCTTCTCTTAAGCTGGTTCTCATGGAGGATATTTCATTAGGTAATACCCCCTTCCAATTTCATTTAGTTTCATTTCATGTTCATTTATTTTTCATATCTTCTCCTCATTTTCTCTCTACTAAAGATCATGATAACTCCAATATAATTTTTTTACAAATATTATATCATTTTAATGGAATAAACAAAATAAATCTCCTCACACCCTCTCTCTTATTTTAAACATGAAATCCTCATCTGGGAGGTACCAATTTACAACCGTTTTGGACGACGGTCTTTCGTTCATCAATTTACACCTCAAGACTGGTCTTGAAACACTTTTTATCATAGAACCAGATTATAAAATATGTATAAAATATTATTTATTAATTATGGAACCATAATATATAATATATATTAAATAATAGAAGAAAAGAAATTCCATTTCATAAAAAAACACCATATTAAAACTAACGATTATCATGAAATGTCATATCTAATGATTTATCCTCAAACCATGTAACCAAAAGTTATGTATATATACATATATATTTAAAATTATTTATTTTCATTACTAATATGTCAATTCTATTCTGGATAATTATTACCATTCCACATGATCTTCTATACTCATATAAGATTATAATTTTCGTGAAAACCAAGGAAACAATTATCAAACTGATATTTGTGGACTATTACAAATCAAAAATAACTCATGGAAATTTATAATTAATTATCAAAAAAATATGAATTTTTTTTTCTTAGTTTTTAGTATGTCTATTGTTTTTTTTCTCAATTTAATGTCAATCTTATTTAAAAATATACACTTTTTTTTATATCGGTCGCACCAATAATCTGAATGTGGTGAGGTTGATCCGTACACATATAAAATGATAAATTTTAGTCGATTATAATTTTTTACCTAACATAATGATAAATTATATAATAGTTTAGTTATTGTTCTTTGGGAAACATTAAAACAAAAAAAACTAGTTCATAAGAGTCTCCCATTAGGTTATTATTTACTAGAAACTGTCATAGACATATCATTTATAATACCATTATTAATATCATAATGTTATGAAACATATGAAAGGGTGATCATAGATGCTCAAAATGGTTAAGAAAGGGAGGTATCAATGTTCACATAAGAATAACACGTCAATAAAGATGTTATAAGGTGATATTATGATTTAAAATTCATACATTGCATATCATAGATCGTAATCACGAGTACTTGATCAATGAACTGTACATCATAATACATGACTATTAAACAATCAATGAATATTATAAACTAAAAACATACACTTCGAGTCATACCGGTAACATAATTTATTTATTTGAGTTTCATCTGATTTAGTTGCGGCTGATTATTACACTATTTAAGAACATGCGCATGATATATCTTTTTCGACGTCATACTTTTCATTCAAATAATGAGAATTAATACTTTTCATCATAAATGTTCTCTTTTTTCTCAATTTTTGTGAATTATTCAAAGGTAAATAGTACTTCCCAAAAGATTTGTAAAAAATAAATAAGTATTAGATAATAATGATAAGGAAATTATCTTACAAAAATTATATAAAATGATGAAAAAGTTTATTAATTAAATGAATAGTAGGAATTCACATTTTTACATTCTTGACCCATGTACATGTTGTTATTATCTTATTTTTAGGCTTTAATTCCAATCTCTCACGGTAATGAAAATCATTGAAAAAACCACCCTATCTCGAAAAAAGGAATCAACCTATATTAGAAAATAATTCTGATGTAGGAAATACGAAAAATAAGTAAATTAAGTATAAATATGAAATAATCCACTACTTCTATTAATGTTAGTTTTTTAAATTCCTATATCATGTATGATTATCATTCATTTCTGAGAATATATATATTGTATTTTGAATATATGACTTTTAGATAGTTATAGAAGTGATGGAAAAATATTAATTCACAAAGGACAGTTAAATAATTTTAATTTAATATTAATTATCTTTGAAAATACCACTTAAATAATGTGAGCTTATTCATGAAATGTAATCTCTCTCATATATTTACAATAATAATAATTACAATATTTTCCATTGGATTGTTTTTGACACAACAATATCATTGAGTAGAATTAGTAATTTTTTTATAAATGTCTTTGGATAGAGAAATATTATCATATACACCCTTATAAATTTATTGTAATAGTATTAGTCTTTATTCTCATCTTTAGCCCCTGTCTCCATTCCTTTTTTTCATGATAATGATGCACCTCACTATAATAACAGAATCTTCATTCAAAGATAATATAAATTATATAACATGATTGTAATTTCTAAAACATTGTATGTAGTTTAATAAAAATTGAAGATTTCAATCATGTGTGGATATTTAATTGGACATAAATGCATTAAAAACTGTAACTAAATATTTAGAGGATCCAAATTTACTAAATTGATAACCCAATGACGACTAAAAACATAGAATGGAATAATTATTGAACTAATTTATAATATATTTGATATGATTAAATTTTAACATTATACTCATGAATCTTTGCTATTAAATAGATTCTATCATCTGAAATTTTAATTCAAATTATTTTATTAGACCTGCAACTATTTCATATTTTTTTGTATCTTTTTTTTGTTTGATCTGTAGAATAGATGTGATGAATAATAAGTCCAAGTGTTCATTCATGTGAAAATCAGTCAATTTTTTTCAATATATAAGCCTTAAAAAAATAAAAAATGTATTTAATCATAATTAACATAGTATATCAGATTTTGGAAAATGAAATCATGAAAAAATAGTTCATGTATAAATTTACAATGGATCCACCCACCTAATCATTGTCAAGTATTTCACTTATACTCTCAACAAAAAAATTCATTATCATCCGATACATAAATATTTTCTTAATTATATACTATTGGATTATGGCCATTTTCAACATTTTATCCACAAGAACCTTATATGATAATAATTGATGATATATAATAGGTTATGTAATTGTGCTTTCATTAGATCACATCAATTTTTTGGTCGATCATTTTGATTTTTTTGAGGTACTCTTTCATTTCATCTGCTTCCCTTTGTCCATCTTCCATAACATTCATTAGTTCATACCTTTTTTCAATAATTATTAATGGATTATAATGAAATTTAAAAATGGAAATAAATACCTCCTTGTCAACATGTATTTTTACAAGATCTGATTTCCATGTGATATATTTTCCAACAACTATTCCGACCATAAAAATATATAACTATGAATTTGAAAAGGTAGAACTATTCTCGGATCAGGAGATGTGTTGATCAACACTCACACATGGCCTATTAGAAGTGGTTTGTATTATAACAAGTCGTTTTGAATATTAAAAATTGTTTCTCAGTCTATATGTGAATTGTGTGTGTTGCTAGAAATAAATCATAGTCATTTTCACCCGGTAGAATATCATTACATGAAAGGTATCATTATTGGTCTAATTCGGATTTCTCATAAACATTAATTAGAACATTGATTACATTTTTTCAGACATATAATTTTGGGTAATTGATATCCATATAGCTTATGGTGGATGGGGAGTGATCTCCACAAAGTGTTTTATATTTAGTTTCTTCTTCTCTTTGCCTATCTGCCATTATTTTCACCATCATATCTATCTACCATTGTAATTTTCCTTCAAGGGTTGAAATTATTTTTCTAATATATTATATTATTTCACTTTGATTGTACACTTTTATTTTCCCTCAAAATATGTTTGGTGTGTCACCTAAAAACCCACACCTCTGACATGACCATAATGTTCTTGATGAATCAAGGACACTACTAGTTTGTGTTCAGTCAGAATAGATTTCACCGATTCTTCTAACTATGTGGGAGAGAAAATAAAATAAAATAAGTGATCATAGTTATGTAATAGTGATTTAAATAAATAAACCTTTTTATTATGTATTACTAAAACATGATTACCAAAATTTTTGTGTGTTTTCTTCTATTAGTATCCCATATTTATTTTGAAATGCCTCCATCTATAGATCGGGGAATGGGGTGGAAGTGGATATGGATTCTGATTCGTAAATCTACATATGAAAATTGGATCATAATTATGGCATTGTTTCATGTCACATAAATGTATTGCAATAGATTTAGAAAACGTACCTATTTTTTTAAAATGTATTGTACCCCATCCATACATTAATGTAGGGGTATGCATGTTTTACTGCTCATTCCATATGTCCAACAGTCAGTTATTTTTACGTAAATAAAAAATTATAATTCAATGTTATAAAGGCGCATATCATAAAACAACTTATTACTGGGAATATTGTACCTGAAGAGATGCATTTTCATGATGTCTACTAAACATATCCCACACTTATTGGTTATCAGGTGTGCATAGATAAATGGTGGATGTGGGTTTATTTTCTATTCTTCATATTTAGGATATTGCCTTGTTATAATCCTGCACAATCCTATGTGAATCCTTCCATCCAGAATTAATACATACTTATTATGGGATTCGTCTTCTATAAATGCACACTGTAATGGATGATGGAGAGGAAGTCAATGATTTATTATTTTATTTTTTAGTATAATAATGAAATGATATTATAATGTTTTCATAATCTCCTCCCACATCAGTATCCTCAGACTAGAGACAACATGGAGCCAAGTGTAAGGTTAGATATGGTAATAGAAGATGGTCTAGATGGGCGGTGAAGAGACCAGATTAACAATTTTAATCAAATTAATTGATTAAATATATTGATTATCAATGTTAATTATGACGGTTCATTAGCAGTAGAAAAAGTAAATAAATCAAGATTATTTATTATAGTTGTTTGGTCCAAAGTGGGCCTACTCTAAACATATACAACTCTACTCGGTGAGAGATACATGTCCACTAAAATATGATTTTTAAAGGGAAATCATAAGCCATTTAGAAAATCCTTCTCTAGTGGAGGGATAACCATGACCCGGACTTTTGTGAGGGGAGTCATAACCCATACAACCTGAATTTAGATACAGGGAGTCACAACCCAAACAGTCCTAAGTATAGATACATGGAGGAACTAACCTATGATCCTGACATTAGAATCCGAGAGTCACAACCTGTATAAAAAGAATAACAAGTAATGCTTTTGTGTGATAAAGTGTAAACAGAAAAAATATTGTTCGTGTGAGTGATGGGAAGTAGTGTTACGGAATCAGAACCATATGAAAGAGAAGATAAAAATTAAAGCACATATACTGGTTTTTAGGTTTTAGTTCAGTACATCCCATCAATGCAATTGTAGTCGAAGAAGAATTAATTCATCACTTGAGAGACCGATCAGGTAAGCAAAGTGTCACAAGATGTTGCAAATGCACAGTAAGTTCAATGATCACAAAAAATTCTATTTGTATTGTGTTTTTTTTCTTTTTCCTATAATATAGAATGATATATATAGAGAAACAAAATCTAGTAGCTTCAAAAACATTTCTTCCTTAGGATATTCAAAATTAATTGAGTTAGATTGTGATAAATATCTCCATAAAAATAGCCGCATCGTTGCTCCATTATTCTCGTAGAATAAATATCTAATAAAAAATTTCATAATATTTTGAAAATGTATTCTAATAAAATCATCACAATAATAAAATCATTGAATTATTTAGAACAACAATTTAAATATATATAGAATGTTTTAAACATAGTAAAAACATTTCCTAAATTCCAGCAGCAGATTCAGAAATTATATTATAACATTTGAATTTAAACTATTTTCAAACATCAAAATTTATTTGTAAAAGAAATTGAAAAACATTATTATTTTTCCCTTTAAACATAGCACAAAAAATATTAAAAACACTTTGATTATGATCCTTATATTTAATTATAATTTTTTCAAAAAAATCATTAAAAAATAATCCATATATTTGAAGAAAATTAATTTTAAAAAAAATTTCATGGAATGAATAGTTACTTCAAAATGAACTATAACTTCTGAGTGAAAAGTAACATCAAAGTGAACAGTAACATCATAGTGAAGAGTAATTTCGGAGTGAATAGTAACTTTGAAGTGAATAATAACATAAGAATGAACAATAACGTAACATAGGGTATGAACAGTAACATATCATAGGTTATAAACAGTAATGTAACATAGTGTATGAATAAAAAAGTAACACAGGGTATGAACTGTAACATAAGGTATGAACAATAATGTAATGTAAGGTATGAACAGTAATGTAACGTAAGGTATGAATAGTAAAGTAACGTAAGATATGAAGATTAAAGTAACGTATGGTATAAAGAGTAAAGTAATGTACGATATGAATAGTAAAGTAACATAAGGTACGAAGAGTAATGTTACGTAAGGAATGAACAATAAAGTAACATAACGTATGAATAGTAAAGTAACATATGAACATTAACGTATCTTAAGCTATGAATAGTAACATAAGGTGTAAACACTAACGTAAGGAATGAACAGTACTGTAACGTAAGGTAAGATGAACAATAATCCCTACTTTTGTACAAAAATTAGTAAACCATAATTTTGAGAAAGAAACAGTAAACCATACTTTTGTGATAACTATGGACAAAATATTTTGACAAACTATAAAAAATTTATAAGGGATCTTAAAATACAATTCAGACATTGGTGAATACTAATGATTTTTATAAAAATATATTATATTTTCGACAAAAAAATACCCAACAAAAACCGACATCTACAAATACCAAAATCATTAAAAAAAGATAAACAAATATTGAAAAACTACCATACAAAACAAAATAGTATGAACTCATGTAATTAAAGGTCTATTCAATATATATTTTTAGACTTTGATGTAAAATAATGAAATCAAGTAAAACATGTTATCTTTCCATAGGATGAGGTTTCATACAAATTTGATAACATTAGAAGATTCGGTAAAATAAATAAAAAAATGTTTTAAAATAGTGAAGTCTAGGGTTTCTAAAACCATATTAGCAAAATCATAAATATTTTATAAAAATAGATATGAATTTATAAACTTCTATATTAAAAAATAATGTATAAGTAAATTTCCAATCATTACAACATGATAATAATCAAAAATATACAAAAAACACAAATTATTATATCATTAAAATAAAGAGGAATATTAATCAAACAAAATCATATGGAATCAAACTAAAGGAAATATGCACATGCACAATCAATCTCCCCCATATTGTTTGATTAAAAAAGAAAAAAAATTAAACCATAAATGATTTTATTAAAATAGATAAATCCAAATTATTTCTCCCCAAAAAAACTTATTTCTCCCCAATACATCTCTCCAAAAATTCTTCCCCTGTTTGTAAATAAACAAATGTTGAAAACATGCTCCCCCTAAAAACATGCAGTAAAGAAAATTTAATATTCCATCATACCAAGAGAAAATTTAATTATCTCATACTGAGAAGAGTCTAAAGGCTTTGTAAAAATGTTTTCATGTTTATTTTCATAAGAGATATATTCCAAAACAATATCACCATTATTCACATTATCACTAATAAAATGAAATCTATGATCAATATGTTTTTTTCTATATTTTAGTAAGGGGTTTTTAGAAATATAAATTTCATATGTATTGTCATAATAAATTGGTAGTTTAGCATGATAAACAAAAAAATGACATAAGGATTTCTTAATCCACAAATACTGATCACAACTACTAGCAGTGGAGATATACTCTAGTTCTAGAGTAGATAATGCAAAAGATATCCATTTCATAGATATCCATGAAATTAAAAATTTTCCCAGAAAATGACACATACCTGATGTGAATTTTCGGTCAATTCTACAGGCTCTAAAATTAGATTCAGAATATGATGTTAAATCAAAATAGTTATTTTTTTTGATAAAATAAAATAGAATTAATAGTTCCTTTAATATATCTCATTATTCTTTTTACATTATTAATATGACTTTTTTTGGATCAACTTGAAATCTTGCACATAAATAAACAATTAAAATGATATCAGGTCTAGATGCAGTTAAATATAGAAAGTTTCCTATCTTAACTCTATAAACAATAAAATCAACTAATTTACCTGATGCATCACTATCTAATTTACAATTATCACCTGTTGGAGTTTTAATGTATTTAGAGGAATCAATACCAAATCGTTTAACTAAATCTTTAGCATACTTATATTGATTAAGAAAAATTCCATCTTACCTTCGAGAAATTAAAAATCCAAAAAGGACATTAATTCTCCCATGAAACTCATATCTAATTTAGAAGACAACAACAAATAAAAATCAATACAATTAGTTTCAATGGTGATCCAATAACTATATCAACAACAAACTTCTGAACAATTAAAATATCATCATATGATCTTTTAAAAAAAAGAGTGGGATCAACCTTTCCTTTCTTGAAACCATTTTTTATTAAAAATTAATAAATTCTTTGAAACCAAACACAAGGTGCTTATTTGAGACCATATAATGATTTAGACAATTTAAAAACATGGTTGGGAAATTTTTCATTTTCAAAACTAGGGGGTTGAGAAACATAAACATCTTCTATAATAAAACCATTAATGAAAGTACAATTTATATCCATTTGATATAATTTAAAACCGTGAAAACACACAAAATCCAAAAAAAATTATAATTGCCTCTAACCTGGAAACAGTTGAAAATGAATATTCAATTTCTATTAATTTGTCTTGAGAGTTTCCTTGAGAAAAAATTCTGGCTTTGTTTTTGACAATCTATCCAGATTCATCCTTCTTATTTCTAATGATCCACTTAGTTCCAATTAACTTCTTATCTTTAGAAAATTATACTAAAGTACAAACATTATTGTTAACAAACTTATTTAATTAATCTTTCATAGAAACAATTTAGTTTTCATCATTTATAGAATAATTAATATTAATAGGAATGGAATCAGAAATAAAAGAAGAATTGGAACAATAATTTAAAATAAAATTTCTTGTTTTGACACCAGAATCAACATTTCCAATTATGTATTCAATAGGATGATCCTTTCGAATATTCCATGATCAAGGATGAGGGTGAGTAGGAGTATGCTCTACGTCAACTAATTATTACTTATCATGAATAATGTCTTCAAAAAAATTAAATCTCTATACTCATCATCAATAACATTAGAAACAGAATTTATTTTAACATTATTATCATTAAACATAACTTGAACAGATTCTTCAATAACCATCATTCATTTATTATAAACTCTATAATGATTACTATTATTATAATATCAATGTAATATAACTAAATCACTTTATGCATGAAATTTATCAAAAATATACTTGGAATTTGAAATAAATACTTTACAGCCAAAAACTATAAATAACCATTTTTATGCTTTTTATGTTTTAATATTTCATAAAACGTTTTCTTTATGAAATGTCTAATAAAAATTCTATTTTAAATATAACATTCATAAAAAATATCCTCAGATGAAAAATATATAGCCATATTATATTCACTTATCATAGTTCAATCGATTTTAATAAGTGTTCTATTTTTCCATTCTATAACTCTGTTTTTGTTATGGTGTTCAAGGTAACTAGAAGTTAAGAAAATATCCATTCTTTTCATAGAATTTTCCAAAATATAAATTATGAAATCCTCCTCCTTTATCACTATGAAATAAAATAATCAAGAAATCGTTTTCATTTAGAACTAATTTACCAAAAATAGTAAATTTAGAAAAATTATCATTTTTATGAGATAAAAAATAAACCCAAGTAAATATAATATAATCATCAACAATAACTAAATTATAATTCATTCAACCAATACTATAAATTTTAGTTGGACAAAATAAATCATGACATACTAACTATAAATACTTATTATTACTTATATGACTGATAGATATAAAAGAAATTTTTTCTTACTTCCCTTTCATGCATGCATCACAAACATGAAGTTGATAATTTTTCATAGAAAAAATCTGTAAAACATTCTCATTCATTGAGAGATTATGAAACATTCTGAAATTAACATGACCTAAATGTCAGTTACAAAGGATGTTGTCATTATGTATAGAAATCAATCACTTTACATGTTGAACAACTAGTTCGACAAAATCAATAATATAAATATTATGATTTCAATTAGATTAAAATACTTAATAATCATATTTAAAAACTAAAAATTAATCCTTTCTAAATTTAACTTCCATTCCATATTCACATAATTATGTTAAATAATTTAAAATATGTTTTAAACCTTCAACACATAAAACATTTTAAATAAATGTAGAATTTGAAATACTAACAATACCAAAACCTTTTACTTTGCAGTTGGAATTGACTCCAAAAGTAACAGTGAATCCATTACTGATGGGACTCTAGTCATATGTCTAGAGCATCCACTGTCCATGTACCATATGTTGTTCTTGATACATGCATGGAATATTTTCTAAATAAATCAATTAATTGACAATTTTGGTACCCTAGTTATTTTGGGTCCAATGGGATTAGTAAGACAATTTTTTGGTACCCATATAAACTGTTAAAATGTATTGTAATGTTCTCTAGAAAAAAATGATTTAGAAATATTTGTTTTTGTAAATCCCAAATAATTTTTAAATCTATATGATCAGTCATTGGCATAGTGAGCATTCATGCCACATTTAATTAAAGTAACAGTTGAAGTAAAACTAATTTTACTTTTAAAAAAATGGATTTTATACATTTGAGGTAATCTGTTATCCTAACCAAAACCATATTTATTTTGATCTATTTTAGTCATATACATCAACTCATGATATTTTTTAAGACCTTGAATAAAAGAGGATAAATTTCTTTTTATGATATTCAACACCCTTTTCAATTTCCCATTCAAATATTTAGCTACTTTCAAATTATCATAAACTGTTGAATGATAAGAAGAAGTTGGGTTTTTAAAATTTATATTTTCATGGGTAATTAATTAATTTTTAGAAGTCATTTTTTAATTATCGTCACTATTTTTGTTATATAAATTAGTAGCTTTGAAAACAACCTTTCCTAATAATTCAATTTCTTTATTTAATTCAAAAACATTAGGTTTTTCAAATTCATATTCAAAATTATAAAATGTTGAATAATAATTAAAATTACTAAACTTATGTAGTGATTCCCCAATACACAAGTTATCATATTCATTGTTATTTCAAAATTGTTCACAATAACCAGATTCTTCAGAAAAACCCTAGCTGGTGGTCAATACCTTTCTATCCTTCTTTTTGATTTGTCATTAATCATTAGTTTAGGGAAATAATGTTTCAAATGAACATTCTTCCTGAACTCATAACAATTTACATCGGATTCCTTGTAATTTGTATCACCATTATTATATCCCATATATTTTTCTTTTTGAGGTTTTCTAATAATCAGGGTTTTGAAACCTTTATTTTTCATTCTTTTGTAGAATGCAGTTATAATCTGACCCATGTTTTCTTTTCAATATCCTGTAAATTAAAATCAGAAAAATCAATAGAATTAATATTTATAGACATAAAAGCTACACCATTTCTTTTTTTATCTCCTCATTCGCTATGTTTTTTGAGTTCCATTACATATTGGATTAGTGACCCAATCAATTTACCAAGTGTGTATTCTTTTTTGTTCTTTCTTTCATCAATGGAAACTGTCTTTACATGCCATTTCATTGGTAATTCTCATAGGACTCTCTTAACAAGTAGATGATTTTCTAGAGCTCATGCATCTGAATTCATTCCATTTAAAATGCTTCTAAATCAATGGGTCATTTGGTTTACAATTTCATCTTAACCCATCTTGAACTCTTGATACTCAGCATGAAGCATTTCTTTCTTGGTTCAGATCAATATTTCTGATCCAAGGTGAGTTACTTGCATAATCATCCAAATCTCATGAGCTACCTGGCATGTACACACGTGACCAAAAACACTTCTGTTAATAAAACAATATAAAATATTTACAAATTTTCAATTTAATACATATATAGTAGCATCAGTTCCTATAAAAGTATATGGGTCAGCTTCATGAAGTGTGTATTTTTTGGACATGATAGACCAGTTCTCAATGCCCAACTATTTGAGGTATGCATCCAATCAGGATCTCCAGTATCCATAGTCATCACCATCAAAATGTGGTGAATTCTAAGGAATCCAAGCATCATTTGGGTTAAATTATTCCATATTATATTATCTTTATCCTACAACTATGAGGTTTAGGAATATGATACAACAATAAAATATATAAGCAAAAAAAACGATTGGAAAAATTATTGAAGGAATAAACAAGGGTACCAATATTTTGTATAATGAAATATAAAGATAGAGAAAATATAAGGACTTTACCTTAAAACATTTCATAATCTTGAATTAAATGAAAATTTCAAATTGAGAATCATTTCAGGTTTATAGTTTTAGAGAATTAGGACAGAACTATTACATTAGATCTCAAAAGATTACAAATCAGACACTCCTACTAATTTTCCATTTTTATCACAAAATAAAAACTCTTAAAAAGATACATGTTTAGTTCTATGTTTTAGATAAAATGACTTTCCATGATCCCATCTTTGACCAAATTCATCTTTAAGTCCTGTGGAAAACATTTCAAAAACATTGGATGATCATAAAAATCTCAGTAAGGGATATAAAAAAAATAAGGAAAGAAATCATTAGTCCATGTATACATAAGAATAATTGAAATTATACAATACACATAAAACATAAGCGCTTAAACAAACCTCATGAAATCATATGATATATGAATAACTCATAGAAATCTTAATACATAAAGGTAACTTGAGGCATTCATAACATCATTACATATGGTGTAACCCTCATGGTTACGTATGGAATACCCATCACAGTATATTCCCTAAATCTCTTCAGATAATCCTTAGAGTTTATCTCCCTCTCATTACCAAATGCATTTGTGAGCTATCATGGGCTCACCTGCCCTTAGTTTATATCGAAACCACCCATATTCATAACAATTCCCAAGAACCATAACATAATCATAACACATAACATAAGCATAAAGGAAAGATAACATTCCCACATTTCCATAAAAATATAATATTTGAAGGTAAAGAAATAATAAATCCATTATAAAAACCATTTTCAATACAAAAATACATAAAACGAGTATATGGTATATATTTTCCCTTTAAATACATTACATAATGTTAAAGAAGCCATATGTCAAACAATACTTGTGGCGGCGGAAAAGGTTGTTGTCACCGCTTACGTAAAAAAACAAACATTCCTTTTTGCCACTTATTAAAAGCCTTCGTAGAGAAAATATTCCCTTTGCATGAGTTGAAAATTATAAAGGGTTTTATACACCATATAAATCAATTAAATTTATAAATCAATGGATTCGTCAATAAAAGGTGATTGAGACGATGTCCCTTACAAAGATGGTATCCTTAGATTAAGGATAAATCATTTATGTAATTATGTGTGACAAATATAAATACACCCAATATAAGTGGATATTAAGTGTAAAACAATAAGAGTTCATTCAAACATATTCATATCATGTCATAATCAATAATTAGAGGTTTATCTCAAAGAATTGAAATTATGTTAAGAAGTTCCCTTAAAAAAATTTGATAGCCTAACGACTTCACTTTAAAATTCAGAAAATGAGTTAATGATAGAAAAAAAGGATATCTCAACACATGGACATAGAATTTACATCAATATGGATATATAAGAACATATCCCAACCTAATAATATGTAAATTAAAAGTCATAACAAAAATAAGTATTTTAAAAAGTGGAGGGTGAAAGGTTCCCATACCGAATTGGGTAACTTCTGAAACATACACCCCTTGAAAGAAGGGTCATACAATTAATATGTAAATAATTATTAATTAAATTATATTACAAAAAGAATACAATAATGGGAAGTAAATTCACCACACAAAAAGAAAATAGTGGCTAATGTATAATGAATCTCACGGGAACAAAAAGTGAGTTAAAAACTCTTTACCTCGTTGTAATAAATTGAGTCGTAGGACTAAAAGATAATATACACAAAAAGAATCAAATAATACCATGAATATAAATATATTCATGATAATATATATCAAATGGAAGTATAAAATACACCACACACAATATATAATTGGTGAACAATTGAAATCTCATGGAATTAAAAGCGAGATAAGAAATCTCTTACGAAAATTCAGCAGCCTAACGACGCCACGTAAAACATCCAAAAATTGATTGATGACATCAAATAGGCTCTCACATGATATGAACATAAATTTTACAGTAATATGACTATAATATTTCATCCCCCAACATAACAAATATATGATTAAAATAAGTGTCATAAAAGAGAGTACTTAAAAAGAAAGAGAGAGGTAGGATCCCTTACCTCATGTCTGACTTGTCTTGTTCGTTTCATTATATTCCTGAATAATAAACACTAGTCAATTTATAATTGAACAAGGAACTCCTATATAGTTTATTATTTAATTCATATCTCATATTATAATATTATAATAAATAGTAAATTATGTGAGTTCATATCATACGTTTTTGTTGATGTTCGGTACATGAGTCAAAAAATGAACTTGTTTTAAATGAATTTTACAAGTACTTGTAAGTAAATAATATACAGAATTGTATTAATGATTAAAATATATTATATATCCATTATATATAAATTTTATACCATTCCATAACATTTGGAGATAAAAATTAAATACACAGTTCATGGAGATGGTAGACTGTACGTACGCATGAACACTAGTTTCATTTCTTTGTCATATTAATGAAATTAAAACTAAATTAGATATAAATATATTATAAAACCCAGAATTATATTCATCATTCATATGTAATATATATTATATATATCTAGTATTTATATGTACATATAATAGTACATAATATTTAAAGATAATAAATGAAATGCACCGTTAATGGAGACGGTAAGCCGTACGTACGCATTAACGCTACTTTCATTTCTATTTCACACTTTAATGGAATGAAAACATAACGATACATAGGTTTATTATAATTAAACTATATTATCTTATATATAATATCATTAACTCCATATTTTTTTAAATCACACATACGCCATTAATGATTGAAATCACTTTGAAGGGGCGGTAGTCCTCACTTCCTAAAATCAAATTATCGCGTTTACCCAATATGGAAACCAAAAAGGTATAGAATAAATGAAAAATACATAATCATAATGAAAACATAAATATAATATATATATATATATCATATATAAACAGAGTGACATATTAATGGACACCATGAGATGTGTTAAAATAAGATTGAACAATCATCATTTCTTGAGATAGTAATTCGCCACCCACAGAAACAGATTGTTCTTTAACCATTATATAGAGGTGTGTATAAGTTTTCATATAATCCTTATCATAACAAAATCCTAGTATATTTAAGATACTGGTGTTGTTATAAAAGAATGTAATAAAAAAATTAGGGGGGTGGAGAATCAAAATAAAACAAAAGAACATAAGAGAAGACATTATCTTTAAATCGGGTAACTCTTTTTGATTTGGGCCAAAGGCATCCTTGGGAAGACCTCCGCCAATGTGAGGATTCTAGGAGTAATAGAGGGAAGTGGAGAGACCATATGAGAGGAGGTTGGATGATCCAAGGGCTTGAGATGTGTTGGTAATGGGGTAGAGGTGGGGGCCTTTTATAAGAGGGATGAGGGGCAGTCTTGGAATGTCTTGAAATGTTACTTTATTATAAAATGATTTTAGGATTTTAAAGTCCCCACAATGATATATTTCTTGGATAAGGTGATAAGGGTTCTAAATACACCCTTAAAATAGGTTATATACAAGGTTATGTTTTAGATGTTACCTTATCTTTTCATTTTATTTAAATCGTTCATTAATGATGTAATCACTGCATCATCATGGTGTCATAAATAAATTTATTTATTTAATGATTAAAAATTAAAATAAAATTAACATGATGTAGGAAATATATTTATTTTTCTAATTTATATTTATTGTCAAAAAAAATGACCTATATAATCCCATGAAATAATTGTTTTATTAAAACAATACAAGTTTGAGACACTTTGATTTTTACTATAAATAAGAAGTTATTAATGTCATTTTCTTACCCTAGGGGCCCCATGGGTTCCCTTAGTTGACCCATGTATTTTCATGGTCGGCCATGACTCATAAAATAAGGGTATGACATGTGTAAAGGTAATTTCAAATTATTATAACATTATATTTACCTTTAATTACACTAATTACCTCTAATCAAGATTAATAAACATAAAAGTTACTATTCGCAAAAAATTATTTTCATCCCAAAGAACCACATTTTAATTTTTAATGACAACCATGTATGTCGGATTTTTGAAATTACATTCATAGAAGTGGTAATGTATTGTTTAAATGAAAAATTCCATTTTTTAACAACCACTTAGTGGTTTCACTATTCATCAAAAATTGATGTTTTTCAGAAAAATACCAAAAATTCACACTAAGCTATATTTGATATTCCGAATTCAAAAATGATGCCTTTTCTAAAAATTCATAACATATAAGATGAATTAATTAATTTTATAATTAATTCCAGCATTCAAAAGAAATATCGTGTTTTTATGAAAAAATATCTATCAAAAGATTGACACTTGTTTATGTCCAATTTTAATGTTTAATTAATTCCAATGACCACAATTGGATTAAATGGTAAAAATATATTTTAACTAAACATTGAACCCAATTAAAAAGATAATATAACTGTATAAATAAATTATATTAAATTTAGGTTATGAATTAAAATACATCATTTTTCATTATTCATTAAAAAAGAACTTTATAGGAAAAATAACAAAAACATAGGCAAAGAAAATTTTGATGTACTAATTCTAAAGAATAATTTTATTTATTCCAATATTGTGTATAATAGTAAAAAAAATTATATTTAAATAGGGTTCTCCATCAAATGGCGATAAATCGACCATTTAGTGAGTATTAGAGTATTTATGCCTAAAATTGAATTCGGTACTTATTTTTAGCCTTTATCTTTTATCGGATAAATGTAAAAACATTTAACAAACATATAAAATCATATTTTAGTTATTTAAATTCATTACATCCAATAAAAATTCTAGGAGTTAACTACCATTTATAGTAATATTATTATATTATTAGTGTGCAACATAATATTTCAATGAAATCTGTTGTTGCCTATCAGGTACGCCATTGAACATAGAAACCCCATTAAAGTAAAATTAATATTCAATTCAAAAATATAAAAAAATATGGAAATGTCTTATTCTTTATTTTCCTGGGTTGTTACATCCTTCCCCCTTTTCGGAATTGCGTTCTTGCAATTTTAATATTAGTCTCGGAATCTTCATTGAAAACCCCACATCAGAAAAGGGGTAAATTAAACTATAACTTTAAAATAAATAAAGGGAAGTAAAAAGGTCACCAGAGAAAACATATACTAGGATTCAATGAAATCATTCATATGGAGGAAAAAAACAAACCATCCTGTTCTGATGGAGAGTGCTAGAAAACATTTCTAGGAGAATGATAACCACCAGAAAATCACAAACTTCTGAGGGGTTAGATGGTGTTTGATTCCCCAGTTGGAAAAGTTAACAGACAACATTTTTGTTTAATGTTACTTTTTTTGAAGAATTTGTTTATGAGATTAACTAAAATCATAAGGAAACATACTTAATTTTCATGTATACTTTCAACATTAACTATATTTATAACGCAAACTTCTATTTCCTCCAAACGATGAGTATTCAGGATGACTTGTTCATATTAAGAGCACTATAATCAACTTCGTGAGAATCACATAACTCAGAAAAGATGAACTATATATTTACCATGTCTTTAGACCATATCTAAAACCAAAAAGTTAGTACAATGACATATAATCCCAAAAAGTATTATCCTTTATAAAAAGAAAATCTATTCTTAATCTCCCAAATTTGTTAATCATTACACAAAGTTCAAAAAAGACCATTCGATAAACAATTGTCCACATAATTCATCAAAGTAAACCAAACTAAGATTGAAAACCAAATAGCTGAAGGATTTAATCACATGGTCTTACAAGGTAAATATTAACATTTATCTCCAAATAAAATTAGTTTCTCTTAATGTCTCATATTGAAAGGTAAATAACCTAATCATATATCATCCATGATAGGTCAATCATTTCTATATATAACCAAAAATCAAATTATTATTGATTCATAAAATAAACTAATTAAAAGGGATTTGTCATACTAACCAAGGACATCATGTAGTCCAGTGGTAGGCGATAAATACTAGTCACACATTAGTTGTGGGTTTGATTCCCACATCTTCATCAGACATGACAGGTTGTCACAGGGTCTATGTGTTGTACTTTTTCCAAAACTATATAATTTTATAACATTCCTCAAAAGGGATAATTTCATCAAAAATAACCATAAAATATTTTTACCTTTGGTTTATCTCATACATTTCATTTTCCATCATAACATATAGTAATCAATAATTACCTCAAAAGTAAGGATCATATAAACTATAATGGTTACTTTTATAATTATTACATCTAATTCCACATCAAGTTAGTTCTCTTGTACATGATGCATTAGAGAACTCACCAATGATCAAGTGATTAGTAATGAATTATAATAGTTGGTTTAGAATAACCACAAGATTTCTCATTGAATCCCCCATTTCATCCAGTGAATTAATCATAGAACCACCATAGTTCCCTTCAATCCCATTTCAACTATGGTGCTTTCTAGATCCATTCATTTACTAAAACCAACAATGTCAGTGTGAGTATATTAACAAAATAATCATGTGCTAATGAAGAATATAAACACTAATATATACTTATCCAAGTTATCTCAAACTCATTCCCACTATCAAAAATAACAATGACTCCATCTCATATATTAACCATTGTGGTTATTCACAACATGCCACTTATGCGTAAACAACACCTAACCTCTAAAGATATTTAAACCGACCTTTGATACCAACTATAAGGACCCGAACTTAAAACATTACATAATATTAAATTAAATGAATAATTCACATTGAGGATCTTTTCAGGTTTAGAGTTTTATAGAATTAGGACATAACTATTACATTACATCTGAAAAGATGACAATGTAGACACTCTTACTCAATTTTTATTTAAAAAAATAAAGACTCTTAAACATATACATGTATATGTACATGTTTTAGATACCATGTCTTTCCTTGATCCCATCCTTGACCCAATTCATCTATAAGTCTTCTGGAAAACAATTCAGAAACTTGGGATGAGCATAAAAAGCTCAGTAAGGGATATAAAAAAATAAGGAAAGAAAAAATTATTCCAGGTATACATAAGAATCAATGAAATCATATATTACTAATAATACATAAGCGCTTTAACATACCTCATGAAATCATAAGATATAAGAATAACTCATAGAAATCATAATACATAAATGTATCTTGAGGCATTCATAACATTCTCGTGTAGGGTATAACCCTCATGGTTGCATTTGGAATTCCCATCACAATATGTTCACTAAATCTCTTCAGAGAAACCTTATCGTTTAACTACTTCACGTTACCCAACGCATTGGAGAGATATCACAGGATCACCCTCCTTTATTATATAACAAAACCACTCTTATTCGTAACAATCCCCAAGAACCAAAACATAATCATAACGCATAACTTAAGCATAATGTAAAGATAACATTCCCACATTGCAATAACAATATAAAATTTTAAGGTAATGAAATAATAAATCCATTCTAAAAACCATTTTCAATACCAAAATACGTAAAAAGATTATATGTTATTTATTTTCATTTTAAATACTTTATGGCTTGATAAAGAAGCCAAAGGTCAAACAATACTCATGGATGTGGAAAATGTCATTTTCAATGATTACGTAAAAAAAGAAACATTCCTTTTTGTCATTTAGTAAAACGCTTTGTAGAGAAAAGAATCCATTTGAATGAGACCAAAAGTCAAAAGCGTTTTATACAGAATAGAATAGAATTTCATTTATAAATCAACATATGCCTCAATAAAAGGAGATTGAGATGATGACCCTTACAAAGATGGTATTCTAAGATTAAGCATAAATCAATTATGAAATTATGTGTGACATATATAAATACCCCCAATAAAAGTGGATATTAAGTTTAAAACAATAATAGTTCATTCAAATATATTCATATCATGTTGCAATCAAGAACTAGAGGTCTAACCCAAATAATTGAAATTAGGTTTAGAAGTTCTCCTAAAAAAATTCGACAGGCTAACGACGTCACTATAAAATTCAGAAAACGAGTTGATGAAAGAGAAAAAGGATATATAATATATGGGAAACAAATTACATCAATATGGATATATAGGAACATATCCTAACCTAATAAGATGTAAATTCAAAGACATAACATATTTATGTCTTTTTAAAAGTGGAGGGTGAATGGTTCCCTTACCGAATTGGGTAACATCAGAAACATACACTTCATTAAAGAAGGGTCATACAATAAATATGTAAATAAACATAAATTAAAATATATTACACAAAGAATAAAATAATGGGCAGTACATACACCACACAAAAGGATATAGTGGAAAATGTAGCATGAATCTCACGGGAACAAAAAGAACGGTAAAAACTCCTTACCTCGTTGTAATAAATCGAGTCGTATGACCAAAAGATAAGAATAATAAAATTAATCAATGAATAACATGAATATAAATATAGTCATGATAATATATATCATATGGAAGTACACAATACACCTCATGGAAAAAATAATTGGAGAACAATAGATATCTCACAGAATTAAAAATGAGATAGGAAATCCCATACGAGAATCCGGCAGCCTAATGGCACCACATAAGACATTAAAAAATGAATTTCTGACATCAAATAGGGCTTCTCATCATTTGAACATAATAGTTACAGTAGGAGGAGTATAAAATTACATCCCCCAACATAAGAAATAGGAGCTTAAATGAATTTTTATAAAAAAGAGTACTTAAAAAGAAAGAGAGAGGTAGAATCCCTTACATCATGTCTGATTTGTGTTGTTCGTTTCTTTATTTTCCTAAATAATAAAAATTGGTAAATTTATAATTTCATAATTACATCATTTAATGTTTATTATTCAATTAATATCACATATTATAATGTTATAACAATTAGTTAATTATCTGAGTTCATATCAGACATTTTTTCGATGTTTGATAAATGAGTCAAAAAATGACCTTGTTTGAAAATAATTTTACATGTAGTTTTATGTAATTAATCTCTTGAGTAGTATTAATGATTTAAATATCATATATATCCATTATATATTAATTTTATACAATTAACTAGCATTTGGAGGTAAAAATGAAATGCCCCGTTCATGGAGACTGTAGTTCGTACGTACGCATGAACACAACTTTCATTTCTTTGTCATATTAATGGAATTAAAACTAAATGAGAGAAATATATATTATAATTACAGATTTATATTCATAATTTAGATGTTATATATATGATATATATCCATTATATATATTTACTTATAATATTACATAACGTTTGGAGATAAGAAATGAAATGCACCGTTCATGGAGACGGTAAGTCGTACGTACGCATGAACGCTACTTTCATTTCTATTTCATATTTTAATGGAATGAAAGAATAAATATACATAGGTAAATTATAATTATATTATAATATCATATATAATATAATTAACTCCATCCTTTATAAATCCAACAGATGGCGTTAACGATTCAAATCACTTTGAGGGGCGGTAGTCCCCACTAGATGGAGGTGTGTATAAGTGTATCTAGAATCCTTCTCATAACAACATCGTAGTATACTGAAGATAATGTTGTTATTACAAAATAAAGAAAATAAAAATATTTCAAGGGGGTGGATAAACAAAATAATATAAATGAACATAAGAGAAGACATTACCTTTAAATCTGGTAACTCTTTTTGATTGGAGAAAAAGGATTCATTGGGAAGATTTCTGCCAAAAGTGAGGCTTCTAGGAGTAAGAAAAGGATGTGGAGAGACAATATGAGTAGAGGTTGGTTGAGCCAAGGGCTTGAGAGGTGTGGGTAAGGTGGTATAGGTGGGGGGCATTTATTAGAGGGAGGTGGGGCACTCTTGGAATGTCATGAAATGTTACTTTATTATAAAATGATTTTCAGATTTTAAAAGTCCCACAATAATATATTTATAGGATAAGTTGATAAGGGTTCTAAATCCACCAATCCAATAGGTTTTATACAAGAATATGTCTTATATTTTACCTTATCTTTTCATTTTATTTAAATCGTTCATTAATGATTTAATCGCTGTATCATCATGGTGTCATAAATAAATTTATTTATATAATGTATAAAAATTATTAATAAATTACCATGATGTAGGAAATATTTTTATCTTTCTAATTAATATTTATATTCAAAAAAATAAATTATTTAACACCACATAATAATGGTTTTAGTAAAACAATACTTGTTTGTGAAACATTTATTTTTACTTTAAATAAAAAGTTATTAATGTCATTTTATTACCCAAGTGGCTCCATGGGGTCCCCAAGTTGACCCATGGATTGTCTTGGTTGGAAATGACTCATCCAATAAGGTTAGGACAAGTGTAAAGATAATTTCAAATTATTATAACATTATATTTACCTTAAATTACACTTCTTACCTTTAATCATGATTAATAAAAGATAAAAGATACTATTGAAAAAAATTATTTTTATCCCAAATAACCACATTTTACTTACTAATGACAGCCATGTATGTCGGATTTTTGATATTCAATTCACAGATGTGGTAATGATTGGTTTAAATGAAAAATTCAGTTTTTTAGTACAACTTAGTGGTTTCACTATTCATAAAAAATTTATGTTTGTCAGAAAAATTCCAAAAATTCACATTAAGATAAATTTTATATTCATAATTCAAAAATGATTTCTATATTACAAAATTAAAAACATATAAGTTGAATTAATTAATTTTATAATTAATACCCACTGTCAAAACAAATAGCATGTTTTTAAGAAACAATATCTAGCAAAATATTGACACTTGTTTATTCCAATTACAATGTGAAATTTATTCCACTGACCACCAATGGATTAAATGGTAAAAATATATTTTATCTACACATTGAACCCAATTAAAAAGATAATATAACCATATAAATAAAGTAGATTAAAATGAGTTTTTTAATTAAAATACGTCATTTTCACTATTTATTAAAACTGAACTTTATCGTAAAAATAAAAAAAATATACACAAAGTAAATTTTGATGTCCCAATTCTAAAAAAGAATTTTATTTGGACCAATTGAATGTATATGAGTGAAAAAACTATATTTAAAGAGGTTTGTCCATCAAATTGCATTAAATCAACCATTTAGTGGGTATTAGAGTATTTATGCCTAAAATTGAATTCTTTTCTTGTTTTAAGCATTTATCTTTTATTGGATAAATGTAAAAACTTTTAACAAACATATATAATCATATTTTAGTTATTTCTATTCATTCCTTCAAATTAAATGGTTTTGTGTTAACTACCATTTAAAATAATATTATTATATTATTAGTGTTGAACATAAGATTTCAATGAAATATGTTGTTCCCTATCAGGTACGCCATCGAACATAGAAACCCAATTAAAGTAAAATTTATATTTCATTCTCAAATATTAATAAATATGAAAATGCCTTATTCTTTATTTACCTGGGATGTTATTGGAAAATTATTATTTAAAAGGTTAGCATCTGATATCCATTGTTAGGTTAGACATGGTAATAGAAGATGGTCTATAGGTGGGGGTGAATAGACCAGATTAAAAATTTTAATCAAATGAATTGATTATCAAAGTAGATTATTAAGGTTAATTAAATGAGGAAAATGTAAATAACGCAATGATTTTTATATATTTGTTTGGTCTAAAGTGGGACTACACTACTCTTACACCTCTCTACTATACAAGAGATACATGTGCACTAAAATAGGATTTTTAATGAATAATCATAACCCAATTAAAAAAAAATCCATTTCTAGTGGAGGAATAACCATGACATTGACTTTTGTGAAGGACTCACAACCCTGAAAACCTGACATAAGATACAAGGAGTCATAACCCAAATTGTCTTAACATTATATATAGGGATTCACAGCCCTGTCATCTTGACTTTAGAATCCGGGAGTCACATCCTGAGGAAAAATAATAACAAATTATTCTTTTTTGTGAAAAAGCATAAACCGAAAAAATAGAGTGCATGCGAGAGATGGGAATTAGTGTTTCAGAATCAGAACAAGGATAGTGAGAATATAAAAATAATGCACATATAATGGTTTTTATGTTTTAGATCATCACGTCTTTTTAATGCAATTTTAGTCGAAACAGAATTAATTCAGCACTTGAGAGACCGAGTAGGTGGTGAAGAAAAGTGTCACATGATGTTGCAAATGCACAACTGGTTCAATGATCACAACACTTTATCTTTGTATTGTGTTTTTTCTATTTCTAGTGTGATATAATTATATATATGGAGATTAAAAATATATAGTAGTTGTAGGAAATCCTCTTCCCTAAGATATTCAAAATTAATCGAGTTAGAGCTCCCATAAATACGTCCATGAAAATCGCAACACTGTTGCTTTTTATTCCTGTAGAATAAATATCTAATAAAAGAATTAAAAATACTTTGAATAAGTATTCCAACAAAATCTCCAGAATAGTATATGCATATAATTATTTAAACAACATTTTATATCCATTTAAAATGTTTTAAACATTTCCAAAACAGTTCGTGAAAACTAGAAGTAGATTTTGAAGTTAAATTCAAACATTTGAATTTAAACAATTTTGAAACATCCAAATTTATTTTTAAAAGTCGTTGAAAAACATTATTGATTTTTTATATTAAATAAATCAAAAAAATATATTAAAAACTCTTTGATTATGATCCTTATATTTAATGAGAATTTTACAAAAACAATCATTAAAAAATAAACCATATATTTGTAGAAAATCAATTTTATAAAAAATTTCACAAAATGAATAGTAACATCAAAATGAATAGTAACTACGGAGTGAACATAAACATTGGAGTGATCAGTAACTTCAAATTGAAAAGTAACATCGGAGTGAATAGTACATTGGAGAGAATAGTAACTTTAGGCTGAACACTAAATTCGAAATGAAAAGTAACGTAATGTATGGTATGAACAGTAATGTTGCGTAGGGTATTAACAGTAATGCAATGTAGGGTGTGAATAGTAAAGTAACATTGGGTATGAAAAATAACATAAGGTATGGACAGTAATGTAACGTAATGTATGAATAGTAATGTAACTTAAGGTATGAGTTTTAAACTAATGTAAGGCATGAATAGTAATGAAATGTAATGTATGAAGAGTAATGTAATGTAAGGCATGAAGAGTAATGTAACGTAAGGTATGAATTGTAATGTAACTATTAGGTATGAATTAAAATGTATGAAGATTAAAGTAATGTAAGGTATAAAACAAGCCTGCAAACTTTTGGCATTCAACTCAGCTCTAAATGCTATTTGTGTAATCAATACAGGGAGGACATTGATCATCTCTTCTTATCATGTGCTACGGCCTCTACTTTATAGAATTATATTTGTGACTTATTTAATTGCAATTGGTCCTTATCTGACTCGATATGTTTGTTTTTGAAAAAATTTATTAGACATGAAGCCTCTCAACAGGTTAAAAATATATTTCTTGTAGTAGTGGCGGAACTCCTGCACGGGATTTGGTACGTCAGAAACGATATCATTCACAATAAGCACTCATTCAATCTCAATGCAGGAAAAACTAGAATTCTCATTGTGATCCATGATGATTCTTCAATTCGAAAAGACTGTTGCAACAACTCTGTTGGTGACTTTTATATCCTTCGTCGTATCCGGGTTCCAGGTATTTTTCTGCAGCCCAGATGTTCCTTTGACGTTTTCTTGCAATCACCAATGCCATGATGGATCAAAGTGATCGTTTATGGTGCCTGGAAGGGCAACATAAACCCTGCCAGTTGTGGAGCTATCTTTAGAGACTCCTCTAGCCAGTGTCAGGGTTTCTTCTATGGTGGATGTGGTATCTCTTCATCTTTGGAATCTGAAATGTTGGGGGTTATCCATTAAGTTGATTTCGCGCTTCAAATAGGATGGTGAAAGCATTGGATTGAAGGCGATTCTACCACCATTGTCCTTTCCATTTGGAATGGTGTTACACATATCGCCTGGCTGCTTACTACTCTCTTGATTAATTTGCTGAACTCGATCCATGTGATTGATTACATAGCTACTAATGCCTTCCGTGAAGCAAATGCAGTTACTGATTCCCTTGCCAACAAAGGTGTTCATCAGTATATGACTTGGATGGATACCCTGTCAGCTGATTTATTTCATCTTTTTTATAGTGATTGTAAAAGAATCCCATCTTCCCGTTTATTATAGACTTTTCTTTCCCTACGAATAAATGGTGCTTTGTTCTTTGACCAAAGCATTACTTTTAAAAATAAGTAAAGTGATGTAAAGTATGAACTATAAAGTAACATACGGTATGAACAATAATGTAAGGTATGAATATTAATTCAATTTAAGGTAAGATGAACAATAAAAATTACTTTTGGGTAATAAACAATAAACCATACTTTTGTGAAAAATCTGGACATAATATTTTATCAAACAACAACGAAGTTATAGGGACTCTTAACAGTAGATTAAGACTTTTTTCAAAACTATTTATTTGTATAAAATCTTATTATATATTCCTTAAAAAATAACCAATTAAAACAGACATCTAAACATCCCATAATCATTAATAAAATAATGAAAATTATTTTCTGAAAAACTACTACTACAAAACAGCATAGTATAAAATCAAGTAATTAAAAGTCAAATAAAAATCTACTGTTTGACTTTGATGTAAACTATTGAAATAAAGATAAACATGCTAGCTTTCAATAGAATCAGTTTTCATGTAATTTTGATACTTTTAGAAGTTTCAGAAAAATAAATACATAAATGTTTTAAAATAGTGAAATGTAGAGTTTCTAAAAACATATCAACAACTTCATTGAATTTTTAGAAAAATAAATATTCATTTTCCAACTTCCTCATTAACATTTAATGTGTAGATAAATATCTTATCATTCCAAAATTATAATAATCAAAAAATAAAATAAAAAAAATATAAATTATTATACCATTAAAATATAGAAGAAAAGTAATCAAACAAAATCATATGAAATCAAATTAAAGGAAATATGCACAAGCACAAACACTAAAGATCAATATCAATCGACTCATGTTGTCGAGTAATGATTCCAATATAACTGTTGAACATGGAATTTTATTGGTTAACACGATGACCCCACACATTCAATCCCATCCCAAATTTGGTTCCATTGACTTTCGCCAGAATAATATTTTGCTAATACCATCAAATTAAGGTGATGGTATTTTTTCTACGATGTCAGTCCTTCATCTCCAAACATTTCCCCAAAATCAAAATCGTAAATATGTTCCGGAAGATCAGTAGCATTATAATTTATTGATGTTAATTGTACCTCGGAACTAGCTGCAAAAGAATGATGAGAAACATTTTTCTCCTCGTGAATGGGATTAACAGCATGTCAAAAAGGTCATTTTTCTACAATACGAGCAGCAGTAGGTTCAGTGACCTATTATTCCTCGGGATTGGGAGAACCATCATGTATGAAAATAATTATCATAAAAAGTGGTTTGACATTAAATTTAGCGTAAATAAATGAACAGAAAATATACAATAACATGATGTCAAATGATTTATATTCCAAAAAATTGTAACCTTATTATTGTACACTCTTTTTCATTTATTAAAGGCTGAAGGGATTTGAACCCTATATCGATAATCCAAATCCGTTCATTTTGGTCTCATCTAACATAAAAGATATCATCTAAATTGTAACCACAAAGAAATGATTGGGATTCCCTAATGAAATGTTCATCCTTGGTTAACTTTTCATCTGACTCTTTAGTGGTTTTGGTCGACAATAGTACAATTGACCACATTTGGTTATCATGGAGAGCAATATAAAATACTTTTACTTCCTATGATACCATTTTAAATGGTTCATCTTTGTATCCTTATTTACTGAAATCACCTTTCCTCAATCCCAATTAATCTATATTAACAAGAACTCCTGTTATCACCCTACATTGATTGATAAATCAGCCCTTGGAATGTTTTATAATCCAACCCCCATATTTGTTTGATGAATCCAATGTATGACATATTCACATAAATTCTATTTTTGTTCTTTGACCAAGAAGCATGAATCACTTTAGCAATGATTTTAACTCAACTATTCTTCATGGTACTATCATTATCATGAAATATTATATATAACATATAACCATTAATTACATAACCACTATATGATAATACATACACACTTGGTCCTCTAGCTATCCATCAATTTCATTCTGAAATTGAATATGTATTTTTTTATGACTCCATAAAAATATGGTCTCGACACCATTATATGAATGGACTATTATGTGTATTTTTTATCCATCTTTTATCCCATCATGGATTCAAAAGACTAAAAATTTCGATGTGGGTATTGACATATGGGTCATCCTCCAAACGGTTATGAAAAACATAACGGTGGGCCTAATATTGATCTGTAATATTAATTGTGACACCATCCCTTTCCTAAATACCATCACCTACAAGCCTCCCAGTGTGATGAGATTTCATTGGACCAATTTATTCCACAACAGATAGGTATTAATTACAGAATTCAATAGCTTCCTACATAGTATATCACAACATAATAAAACTCTTAGGATGAATTCTATTTTTTGAAAAACCCATTCAATATTTTAATATTCTATTCAATGAGTTACATCCTTCTATTATGTACATTACCACATAGTCTATTATCTTTCACCAACTGAACCATCAAATGAACCATCATATCAAATAATGTTTGCAGAAAGAGAATTTCCAATTAAAATTATATAATGAAAATTTCTCACTCCATAGTTCGGAATCTCACTTGTTCTATTGCATTTCTACATATAGATTTTAATAATAAATAGAGCATTGTTGACGGATGATGGAAGTTTAGGGGTAAAATCAAATGAAAATCTATAAGAATTAGATATTGCATCAAAACACATCAGTCATGTGATTTCAGAAAATTTAATATTAATCCAGTCATTGATATGATGTTTTTGATATTTTATGTATACCACTCAGGATCCATTACATAATTAAAGAGGTTTCAATACTGATATCTATCCTTCATGGAAAGAGTGTTAGTAGTGGGAGGAAGAAAAGCTCATTTCTCCATTCACTAGGGCTAACTATTCTCATATTCTCATGTCATCCATGTCAATCATATTCAAAATTCCGTGCATTGTTTTTCGAAGTGAATTTAGCAACATGCTGATGAAACTATCAAATATTTTCTTTCAATGTACATAAAATCATGAAAATGCTTGAGGTACATACAATTCCATTATAGTAATTCTAAAAAAAAACTAGTCCATTTTCTCAACATGGTTTTATATGGTTTTTATAAAATGGTTTACCAAAAGCAGTTTCTATGTATTTTACTTTATTAAAATGTTAATAAACTGTTAGTGGAGACGGTAGTATACAATATTATAAACGTCCATTTAATGTTACCATACAAGATCATTACTTATTTTGTTCTGGTTGAAATCTTTGATGTCATAGGAAAATTTTTTTCGATGAATGTTTCATCATAATCGACTATGTACATTGGTCGCCTACAGGACAACCTTGATTTGCTTTCAATTTATATCCTGAAAATTTTCTATAATTATAAATTTCATTTAATATCCCATAAAACATGGATATCAAGATGAAATCATCATTTCTATAAAAATCATACTACGTAACACATGAATCCAATAATAATTTTAAATCCAAGATAAATGTATCCATTTAACATAAATATCATTACTCAGCTGTTTTGTTCATGATATAACTATATATAACATAATTTTTTTTCATGCATAACCATGGTTGAAATTTATTATTTACCAACATAACAGACCTTGTACAGTGTGTGTTTCTTTGAAAACCAAAGGGATTGACTCCAATTTTTGGAAGATGCAAGATCATGGTTTTTCAAATCATTCCAAAATTTTGGATAGTCATGATTAATTATTCTCCACTGATAATAGTATGTTGGGTGAAATTGTTTCCCATATTTATTTTGGGTGTATAAATGCCATGAAAATTTTCATATATACTACTCACTTCCATATAGTTTCACAAACCATGGAAGTATTGGAATTAACCATAAAACATTCATTGGAACATATTCATATTTTTTATTGAGAAGTACCAGACATTGGGAATTATCTATAAGATGGCGTGTATTTTTTTGGGGGATCTATAAAATCAAGGGTAGTATTCATTGGGCATCATTTTTATGGCTTGAGAAGTCATTATCTTCATGGACCATGTCATTCAAGGGAGAATGTAATTACATAAAACTGCATCTACTCCATCTATTTCCTGCATTCAAATATACAACTGTAGTATGTCTGAAAATTTCGTATGTTTAGTGAAACCACTACACAATGATATCTTTCCCAACTCTTTAACTATATAATCAATGAGGTTCAATAACAGATTTCATCGTCAAATGTCCTTTTCATTTACTCAATAAAATCTTCATCATCATTAACAACTATTATAACATCATAAACATGGTATTCATCATTTTTTATTGTTTCAATCATATCCAATGATCCATGAAACATAGTGAAAAACTAGAAATATTCTATATTTTATTTTTCTGCATGTCTATCCCACATTATTAACATTGATATATTCCATGAAATATCATGTGATCTTCAAACCACTCTGGACAAACGTTTATTGAATGAAAATTTCATAAAATTAATCAAAGGCTTTTTGAAGGGTCATATGCATGCCCTTTTCGAACATGATGAACTCTTTCACTACATCATCATACTATTTTTTCAAATGATTGGAATTTATCGATTCATAATTCATATACATCATATTTGATTTAGTGATATTAATATTTAACATAATAAATAGACAAATGGGGACTTTCAAAAAAAGGGAACTCATTATTTGAATAATAGTTATTATTTCATTTCATTGCCTTCGACAGATACCTTTTGTAGCTAACACCAAATTAATTTTAATACTATTAATAAAATCACACATGAAATTACATTCCATGTGTTTAAATCATTTTAATAATATTTGAAACCAAAAAAGTTTTGTTGACCACATATAATTTTTTAACAGACATTTCAAAACGCTTGAATTATTTTAAAATATCCACATAAGAATTTACACAATGAGGTAAATACCAAGTCATTCCATGATCGGAACTCATCAACATGTCACCACATGCACTGCACGCCACCATTGCAACCTATACATCTTCACACAGTTGAATGCCAGAAACCAATGGGTCACCAGCATCCCATGTTTGACATTAAATCCTTAGGGATAATTCCAAAACATTAGGGATAACTTCATTCTCCACATATTCATTTTAACATCATCTTTTAATTTTCAAAATTTCATTTTAAATGTCAAGTCATAATTAACATGCTTCAATTTTTTTTATCATATCATTCCCTAAACATATTTTAACAATTTTTATTTCCTAGTAGCTTCAACACAGTTGAGAATCCATTTATAAATTTAATTCTATCACACATCCTCAAACTCATCAGTCTGTGTGAGATGGTCATTACACAGAATGTGAGCCCTCCTAAGTAGTTGATGTGTAAAAACGCATATTGTGAAATCTGGAACCTGGAATCAGAGAGTGTTCATTAGAAGGATAGATGTGAATGTCAATGGGTTTTATGATCCACTCTGATATCTATTTTGATCCTCTCATCATGTTCCATGATAATTAGATGACTTTCAACCCCACTGCCTTCTCTATGGGTCCATCCACCATGTCTAACCCATCTCATCCACAAAAAAAATCATGTTCCATTCTGACAATAAATCCACGGCCCACAATCAATCACTCACTCCACATGAACTAAACTATGTTTTAGTAGAAATATAAGTTGAGGTTTGCTGGTGCTATGGTATCCAACTATAGCAAGGGGAGGATGATTTGTATAAGATTTTCATCATCGATAGAAGCTTCATCATCCATCTAATTAAGATTGGGTTTCATAAAAGGAATGATGGGAGAGATACCATATTACTCTACTCCGACCAGGTGGACTAGCAGAACATAGACAAGATGTGGATGGAGAACAAATTCCCATGGGTCATGTTTCTAAATTTATAATCAATCATTAATATTGTAACACCCCAGGTAAATAAAGAATATGACATTTTCAAATTTATCCATATTTGAGAAAAAAATATTAATATAACTTTAAAGGGGACGCTATGCTCGATGGCGTACCCAATATGAAACAACGAGTTTCTTGGGAATCTTATGTTGCACTATAATAATAAAATAATATTATTTTAAATTGTAGATAACGCCTAGCCGTTGTAATGGCAGAAATGAATAGAACTAACTAAAAATGATTATATATTTTTGTGAAATATTTTTACTTTTTACAATAAATGTTAGAGGATTAAAAATGCGAATGAATGCAATTTTAATCGTAAAAATTCTAATATTCTTTAAAAGGTCGATTAACCGCCTTTTGATGATGAACCACTTTTTAATACACTTTTTGACAATTTTATGTGTTATATTTTACAAAATCAAATTTTTCTTTAGAATCGGGACATCAAAATTTACTTTGTGTAAATTTTTTGGTATTTTTCCGATAATGTTCATTTTTTAATGAATAGTGAAAAATGTTGTATTTTAATTCAAAACCACTTTTAATCTAATTTATTTATATGATTAGATTATCTTTTTAATTGGTTTCAATGTTAAATAAGAATATATTTGAACCATTTAATCCAATTGTGGTCTTTGGAATTAATTTCATCTTGAAATTGCACTTAAACTAGTGTCAATCTTTTGATACTTATTGTTTCATTAAAATACGCTATTTGCTCCGACAGCGGGAATTAATTATTACATTAATTAATGTAACTTATATGTTTTTAATTTTGTAAAATAGACATCGTTTTTGAATTTTTAATATCAAATATAGCCTAGGGTGAATTTTTTGTAATTTTCTGAAAAACATAAATTTTTGATGAATAGTAAAACCACTAAGTGGTAGTTAAAGAAACTGATTTTGAGTTTAAATGAAACATTACAACATCTGTGATTTGAATTTCAAAAATCCGACATACATGGTTGTCATTAAAAAGTAAAATGTGGTTCAATGGGATTAAAATAATTTTTTGGTGAATAGTAACATTTATGTTTATTAATCGCAAGTAGAGGTAATTGGTGTAATTTAAGGTAAAAATAATGTTTTAATAATATTAAATGACCTAGACATATGTCCTACCCTCATTGGACGTGTCATGGACGACCAAGAAAATCCATGGGTCAACTTGGGGACCCCATGGACCCACATTGGTTGGAAAAGGACATTAATACCTTTTTATTTAATGTTAAAGTTAAAATGTCACAAACATGTTTTACTTTTCTAAAACAATTTTTATATGGGGTTATACAAGTCATATTTTTGACTATAAATATTAATTAGAAAGATAAGAAGATTCCATACATCATTATAGTTTATTTATAATTTTTAGACACTAAATAAATTAAATAATTTATGACACCATGATGATGCAGCGATTACATCATTATTTAATGATTTAAATAAAATGAACAGATAATGTAAAATCTAAGACCTACACTTCTCACAAACCTATTTGATGGGTATATTTAGAAAACTTATCACCTTATCCTCGAAATATATCCTTTTGGGACCTTTAAAATAAGAACATCATTTTATAATAAAATAATATTTTATAACTTTCCAAGAGTGACCCTCCTTTTCTCTTATAAAAGGCCCCCACCTCTACCACCTTACCCACACCTCTCAAGCCGTTGGCTCGGCCAACCACTGACCATTTAATCTCTCCACATCCCTCTATTCATCATTGAAGCATCATGTTTGGGCATAATCCTTTCCAAGGAAGCCTTTGTGCTCAAATCAAGAAGAGTTATCCGATTTTAAGGTAATGTCTTCACTTGTGTTATTATGTTTTATTTTGCTTCTCCAACCCTCTAGACTATTTTTATTCCTTTATTTTGTAACAACACCAGTATATAAAATATACTAGGATGTTTTTATGTGAAGGATTCTAGCTACACTTACACACACCATCGTCTAATGGTTGAAGAACATACTGTTTCTGTGGTTGGCGAATTTCTGCCTCACGACACGATGATTGTTCAATATTCTTTTAACACCTTTAATGGTGGCCATTATGTTGTCACTATACTTTATATATTATATATATGGTATTTATGTTTTCTATATTCTTCGGAATTTTATATTCAAAACATGACTTTATGCTTTTCATGTTCTGCAAATGCGATAATTTCATACGAGGAAGTGTGGACTACCGCCCCCTCAAGTGATGTGACTCATTCATGCAATACATGTAATGTGTATAGAATGAAATTAATGAACATATGTGACCTATATAACATATATATTATACTTGAATTATAATATATATATATCTCAATTATTTTTAATTCCATTAATATGACAATGAAATGAAAGTAGCGTTCATGCGTACGTACGGCCTACCGTCTCCATGAAGGGTTAATTTCATTTATTTTTATCTCCAAATGTTATGGAGTATTATAAAATGAATATTTAATATATATATATATGATATTTATATCCTTAATACTATTCTGGAGATGATTTACTCATAACTACATGGACAATCATTTTCAAACAAGTTCTTTTTTGACTCATGTTCCAAACATCGACAAAAACGTCTGATATGAACTCACATTGTTAACAAATTATTATAACATTACAATATGTGATATAAACTGAATAATAATCTTTAAAATAGGTCCTTAAGCAATTATAAATTTACCAATGTTTATTATTCAGGAATATAAAGAAACAAACAAGACAAGTCAGACTTAAGGTAAGGGATCCTACCTGTCTCTTTCTTTTTAAGCACTCTCTTTTATGTCATTACCTTTAAGCTCATATTTCATATGTTTTGGGATGTTCTTTTATATTCATCTTACTGTAATTTTTATGTTCATATGATTAGAGACTCTATTTTATCTCATCAATCCATTTTTGGAAGTTTTATGTGGCGCCGTTAGACTGCCGAGTTTTCGTAAGGGATTGTTCATCTCACTTTTAGTCCCGTGAGATTTATGCTACATTTGCCACCATTTCCTTTGATTTTGGTATGTAATTCCCATTATTATACTCTTTTTTAAATATAATTTCATTTATTGGTATTTATATATTCATTGTATGACCCTTCTTCAATGGTGTGTACGTTTCGAATGTTACCCAAGTCGTTAAGGGGACCTTTCACCCTCCTCTTTTTAAAAGACTTCATTTGTTATGAATTTTAATTCACATACTATTATGTAGTGATATGTTCTTATATATATTTATTTATGTAAATTATATGTCCATGTGATGAGATACCATTTTCTCTCTCATCAACTCATTTTCTGAATTTTAATGTGATGCCGTTAGGCTGTCGGATTTCTATAAGGGAACTTCTTAACCCACTTTCAATTCTTTGTGTTAAACCTCTACTTCCTGATTTTATTATGCCAAGATTATGTGTGGAATCTCGATGTTGTAATTTCCACAAACCTTTGTGTAGATATACTATTTCTACACATAATCATCTCATTGATAAATTATTACGAACTTGTATGGGAAATAATAACCCAATCTCATTTCATTGAGTTAAATTCCCATGTCATTGGTTTTGTTTTTCCAAGATTATGTGTGAATGAACTCTGATTGTTTCACACTTAATATCCACTTATATTGGGTGTATTAATATTTCTCACACATAATTATGAAATAGATTTATCATTAATTTAAGGATACCATCTTTATAATGGATTTCATCTCAATTTACATTTCCATTGAGTCTTCATTGTTGTTTTGCACCAATTCACTCTTATATGGTGTGTATACTGTTCTTTGAAATATTATATAATGAATCAATTTATTCTCCTGATATTATAAATCTCGGATAAAATGTTATTCCACAATTATTTGTATTCAAGTGTCTCTAATTTTGTTAAAAACTCTTTAACAAAAATATCATTTTAAATGTTTTAAAGATTCATTATTCTAAATCTTTATCTTTAATGTCCATGTTTTCAAAATGGTTTTCAGTATTTATTTATATGTACATTAATGTTTTAAAATTATAATTCCATTAAAATCATCAAAGTGGTATGGGACACTTTGATTCAAAAATCACTTTTAAATGGTTTTTGAAAATGGACTGATTAATTCAATATCATGAAATTACTTATTGTGATTGCAAATGAAATGTTGTTTTTAAAATGTTTATATTTTCAATATTTTATATGTAATGATGGTACTTGGAAATTTTACGGGAGGTTACGTGATAAACCATATGAATGGTGGTGTCGTGAATACCAGGACGGGTGGTTATGTTATAACCTCCAATGCATTGGGTATGGAAGTTGGCCGTATGGCTATTCCATTAAGTATGTGTGGATGTCAATTGTATGGTTATTCCATTTAAGTATGTTTATGTCCCAAGTTACCTTTATATGTTATGTGTTCTTTATATTGGTTTTATGGTAATCTTTTGGTTACAAAAGGGTAAGTAATGGTATTTTATTCCATGAATAGTTTTTACTACTTTATAAAGGTGAAAAGTATTACTTTGGTAAAGTACTCATGGTTTACTTGTTGTTTTCGAAAAACTAATCGTTTTCCTTCTTTGTGTATCCTTTACTGGGATTTTTATGCTCATCCCAAGTTTTTGAAATGTTTTCCACAGGACATAAAGATGAATAGGGTCAAATATGGGATCAAGGAAAGACATGCTATCTAAAACATGGAACTAGACATGTTTCTTTTTGAGTGTTTTTTATTTTATGAAAACTTAGTAGAAGTGTCTACTATGTATTCTTTTGAGATGTAATATTTATGACCTAATTCTCTAAAACTCTAAACCTGAATATATCTTCAATGTGAATTATTCATTTAATTAAATATTAAGTAATTTTTAAGGCTGGGGCCTTATAGTTGGTATCAAATTCCGGTTTAGATAACTTTAGATGTTATGGTATTCTTTAAGCATAAGTGACATTAACATAATAGTTAGGATTTTGGAAAGATTCCAAGTTTTAGATATAGTTAATGAGTAAGTATATCTTAGTGTTTATCTTCCTCATTAGTACATGATGGTTTTGTTGATATAATCACACTGACCTTTTTGGTTTTAGTAAATGGCTAGATCTAGCAGGCACCAAAGTAACAGTGGATGTGAAGGAATCTGTGAGAGTTTTCTGAGCGAGCAACTGAATGATATGGGAGCTGCAATGAGAACTCTTGTGTTTATCCTCAACCAACGATCTGGAGTCATGATTGTCCACCTAAACCTTGGTGATTTCTATAAGGCATCATATATGAGAGAAAAAAATCCATACGGAACTACAGGTAATAATCATAAAGGTAAGTGTGTTCAAAAACCAATGTTTCAATGATGTGGAAAGAAACACCTAGTAAAATGTTTCAAAGTGACATAAATATGCTATACATGTGGAAATGAAGGTCATAAACCAGGAACCTACCATGGAAAAAGGAAGCATCTAGTTGACTCGAGAAAAGGGAAAGAAGTTCTTTCTGAGGGATCAATTGAATGTTTTAAATGTGGTGTGCAAGGTAATTATGAAAACACATTTCCTATGAAGAAGTTTCGTGAATGGGATCACCAAGATTTTACAGATATTCGTTTACCAATAGCTAATTCCATTCCGATTGAGGATGAAGAAACTGACAATAACCTATCAAAGGTATGGATTATTTCATAACATTTGTTTTCCTATTTTGGAATCTTAGGATAAGATTCATGATTTTGTTTGTAGGAAAGAAGTATTTCAGAATAAGTTGGAAAGGAATGCTTAATGGATCATGAAGAATTTTGAATGAGTAAGAAGTCAACATATAAGGGCTTCAAGAGTTATGGAGAAATTCTTAAGAGTATTAAGTCTCTTTTGATGATGGGGTTACATTAGAATGCTTTTTACAGTATGTGTAACCCAGATGTTTGATATATGAAAATTTTATTCAAGGAATATTTATCAATTCTTTTGTGGATATAGTTATAAATAACCATTTGGGTTTATAAGATCCTTACTTTTGAGGTAATTATGGGTTACTATATGTTATGATGGAAAGTGAAAGGCATGAGATAAAATTGAGGTTAAATTATGTTATGGTTATTTTTGATGATTTTATCTCTTTTTGGGTAATGATTTGTGAATTATATAGTTTGGAAAAAGGACAACACGCAGACCGTGTGACAACCCTTCGCGTCGGACAAAGCTGCGGGAATCAAACCCACAACCAAAGTGCGACTGGTATTTATCGCCTACCACTGGACTAGGTGAAGTCCCTGGTTAGTTTGACTAATTATTTTTAGTTAAATGATTTTAGGAATCAAGAGTAAGTTTATTTTGGGTTATCTATGGAAATGATTAACCTATCATCGAGGATATGTGATTAGGTTAATTACTTTTAAATATGAGAATTTAAGAGCAACTAATGTTATTTGGAGATAAAAGTTAATTTGTACCTTGGAAGACTATGTGATTAAAACCTTCAAATAATTTGGTTTCAATATTAGTTTGGTTTACTTTGAAGAATTTTATGGAAAATTGTTTATCGAATGGTCTTCGTTGAACTTTGGGTTTTATTGGAAAAATTTTGGAGTTTAAGAATAGATTTTCTTTTTATAAAGGATTATACTTTTGTGGATTATCTGATCTCATACTAACAATTTTGGTTTTTGATTTTGTCTAAAGACATGGGAAATATATAGTTTTCTTTTGTGGATTAGGTGATTCTCAAGAAGTTTATTATAGGACACTTAATGAGAACAAGTCCCCCTAAATACTCGTCTTTTGGAGAAAATATGAGTTTGATTAAGGAATCTAGTAAAAGTTGAAAGTATACGTGACAAGTAAGTATGTTTCATTATGATTTAGTTAAGCTCAAAAAAAATAAATTCCTCAATAAAGAGTAACTTAAAACCAAAAATGTTGTCTGTTATCTTTTCCTACTGGGGAATCGAATACCATTTAACCCATCACAAGTTTTGGATTTTTTTATGGTTAACTTTCTCCTAGACATGTTTACTATCACTCTCCATTAGAACATGACCCTTTATTTTTTCCTCCATGTCCATATTTTCATACTTGGAATCCTAGTATGGGTTAACTCGGGTGACCTTTGTACTTCTATTTCTTTATTTTAAAGTGATTGTTTTACTGACTTTGTTCCGATGTGTGATTTTCAATGAAGTTTCCAATCCCAATTTTAAAATTGCGAGGACGCAATTCCCAAAAGGGGGGAAGGCTGTAACACCCCTGGTAAATAAAGATTATGACATTTTCACATTTATCCATATTTGTTAATAAAATATTAATATAACATTAAATGGAATGCTATGCTCGATGGCGTACCCAATACGCAACAACGAGTTTCTTGGGAATCTTACGTTGCACTCTAATAATAAAATAATATTATTTTAAATTGTAGTTAACGCTTAGCTGTTGTAATGGCGGGAATGAACAAATCTAACTACAAAATGATTATATATGTTTATCAAATATTTTTACTTTTTACAATAAATGTTAGATGATTAAAAATGCGAATGAATCCAATTTTAAGCATAAACATTCTAATATTATTTAAAAGGTCGATTAACAGCCTTTTAATGAAGAACCTCTTTGAAATCCACTTTTTGACAATTTTATGTGTTATATTTCACAAAATAAAATTATTCTTTAGAATCGGGACATAAAAATTAACTTTTTGTAAATTTTTGGTATTGTTCCGATAATGTTCATTTTTCAAGGAATAGTGAAAAATATTGTATTTTAATTCAAAACCTCTTTTTAATCTAATATATTAATATGATTAGATTATCTTTTGAATTGGTTTAAAAGTGAAATTAGAATATATTTTTACCATTTAATCCAATAGTGGACGTTGGAATTATTTTCATCTTGAAATTGGACTTAAACTAGTGTCAATCTTTTGATACTTATTGTTTTATAAAAACACGCTATTTGCTCTCACAGCAGGAATTAATTATTAAATTAATTAATGTAACTTATATTTTTTGAATTTTGTAATATAGACATCATTTTTGAATTCGGAATATCAAATATATCCTAGGGTGAATTTTTGGTAATTTTCTGAAAAAACATCAATTTTTGATGAATAGTGAAACCACTAAGTGGTAGTTAAAGAAACTGATTTTTTGTTTAAATAAAACATTACCACTACTGTGATTTGAATTTAAAAAATCCAACATACATGGTTTTCATTATGAATTAAAATTTGGTTCAATGGGATTAAAATAGTTTTTTGGTGAATAGTAACTTTTAAGTTTATTAATCGCGAATAGAGGTAATTAGTGTAATTTAAGGTAAATATAATGTTTTAATAATATTAAATGACCTAGAAACATGTCCTACCCTCATTGGATGTGTCATGGACGACCAAGACAGTCCATGGGACATCATGGGGACCCCATGGAGCCACATTGGTTGTAAATTAACATTAATACCTTTTTATTTAATGTTAAAATTAAAATGTCACAAACATGTGTTGTTTTACTAAAACAATTTTTCTATGGGGTTATACAAGTCATATTTTTGACTTTAAATATTAATTAGAAATATAAAAAGATTCCCTACATCATGATATTTTTTCTATAATTTTTAGACATTATATAAATTAAATTATTTATGACACCATGATGATGCATCGATTATCTCATTATTTAACGATTTAAATAAAATGAAAAGATAATCTAAAATCTAAGACCTAAACTTGTCAAAAACCTATTGGATGTGTGGGTTTTGAAACCTTATAACATTATCCTCTAAATATATCCTTTTGGGACCTTTAAAATCCGAAAATCATTTTATAATAACGTAATATTTTATAACTTTCCAAGAGTGCCCCTCCTTTTCTCTTATAAATGGCCCCCACCTCTACCACCTTACCCACACCTCTCAAGCCTTTGGATTGGCCAACCCCTAACCATTTAATCTATCCACATAGTTATCTTAATCATTGAATCCTCAGCATTGGGAGTAATACTTTCCAAGGAATCCTTTGAGCTCAAATCAAGAAGAGTTACCCGATTTTAAGGTAATGTCTTCACTTGTGTTCTTTTGTTTTATTTTTCTTCTCCAACCCTGTAAACTATTTTTATTCCTTTATTTTGTAAAAAAACAGTCTCTTAAATATAAAATGATGTTTTTATGTGATGTATTCAAGCTACACTTACACAAACCTTCGTCTAATGGTTAAAGAACATACTGTTTCTGTGGTTGGTGAATTTCTGTGTCATGAAACAATGATTGTTCAATCTTATTTTAACACCTTTAATGGTGGCCATTATGATGTCACTATGCATTAGATATTATATATATGGTATTTGTGTTATATATATGATTCTGAATTTTATATTTAAAACATGCCATTAGGCTTTTCATGTTGTGAAAATGCGATAATTTCATACGAGGAAGTGTGGACTACCGCCCCCTCAAGTGATGTGACTCATTCATTCAATACATGGAATGTTTAAAGAATGAAATTAATGAAAATATGTGACCTATATAACATAAATATTATATTTTAATTATAATATATATATCCCAATTATTATTAATACCATTAATATGAAAAAGAGATGAAAGTAGCGTTCAAGCGTACGTACGGCCTACCGTCTCCATGAAGGGTGCATTTCATTTATTTTTATCTCCAAATGTTAGGGAGTATTATAAAATGAATATGTACTGGATATATATGATATTTAAATAATTAATACTATGCTGGAGATTATTTACTCATAACTACATGGACAATCATTTCCAAACAAGTTCATTTTTTACTCATGTACCAAACATCGACAAAAACGTCTGATATGAACTCACATTATTAACCAATTATTATAAAATTATAATATGTGATATAAACTGAATAATAATATTTAAAATAGGTCCTTATTAAATTTTAAATTGACCAATGTTTATTATTCAGGAATATAAAGAAACGAACAAGACAAGTCAGACTTGAGGTAAGGGATCCTACCTCTCTCTTTCTTTTTAAGCACTCTCTTTTATGACATTACCTTTATGCTCATCTTTATTATGTTTGGGGATGTTATTTTCTATTACTATTACTTTAAACATTTTGTTATTATGATTATAGACTCTATTTGATCTCATCAATCCATTTTTGGATGTTTTAAGTGGCGTCGTTAGGCTGCCGAGTTTTCGTAAGGGATTGTTCATCTCACTTTTAGTCCTGTGAGATTTATGCTACCTTTTCCACCATTTCCTTTGAGTGGTGTATATACATAAAATTATTATACTCTTTGTGTAATAAAATTTCAGTTATGGGTATTTACATATTCATTGTATGACCCTTCTTCAATGGGGTGTACTTTTCGAAAGTTACCCAAGTCGGTAAGTGGACCTTTCACCCTCCTCTTTTTAAAAGACTTCTTTTGTTAGGTCTTTTAATTCACATACTATTATGTTTGGATATGTTCTTATATATCATTATTTATGTAAATTTTATGTCCATGTGATGAGATACCATTTTCTCTCTCATCAACTCATTTTATGAATTTTAAAGTGATGTCGTTAGGCTGTTGGATTTCTATAAGGGAACTTCTTAACCCACTTTCAATTCTTTGGGTTAAACCTCTACTTCTTGATTTTATTATGCCAATATTATCTGTGTAATCTATATGTTTTAATTTCCACAAACCTTTGTGTAGATATACTATTTATACACATAATCATCTCCATGATAAATTCTTACGAACTTGTATGGGAAATAATAACCCAATCTCATTTCATTGAGTTAAATACCTATGTAATTGGTTTTTTTTTTCAAAGATTATGTGTGAATGAACTCTGATTGTATCACACTTAATATCCACTTATATTTGGTGTATTTATATTTCTCACACATAATTATATGATAGATTTATCCTTAATTTAACGATACCATCTTTATAATAGATTTCATCTCAATTTACATTTCCATTCAGACTTCATGGTTGTTATGCACCAATTCACTATTATATGGTGGGTATACTGTCCTTTGACATATTATATCTTGAATCCCTTTATTATCATGACATTATAAATCTTGGATTAAATTTTATTCCGCAATTATTTGTATTCTAGTGTCAATCATTTTGTTAAGAACTCTTTAACATAAATATCGTTTTACATGTTTTAAAGATTCATTATTCTAAATCATTATCATTAATGTCCATGTTTTCAAAATATTTTTCAGTATTTATTTATATGAACATTAATGTTTTAAAATTATAATTCCATTAAAATCTTCAATGTGGTATGGGACACTTTGATTCAAAAATCTCTTTTAAATGGTTTTTGAAAATGGATTGATTAATTCAATATCTAGAATTTACTTATTGTGATTGAAAATGAAATGTTGTTATTAAAATTTTTATATTTTCAATATTTTATGTGTAATTATGGTAATTGGACATTTTACGGGTGGTTATGTGATAAACCATATGAAGGGTGGTGCCGTGAATTCCAGGACGGGTGGTTGTGTTATAACCTCCAATGCATTGGGTATGGAAGTTGGCCGTATGGGTATTCCATTAAGTATGTGTGGAAGTAGACCATATGGTTATTCCATTTAAGTATGTTTATGTCCCAAGTTACCTTTATATGTTATGTTTTATTTATATGGGTTTTATGGTAATCTTTTGGTTACAAAAGGGTAAATAATGGTCTTTTATTCAATGAATAGTTTTTACTACTTCATAAAGGGGAAAATTATTACTAAGGACTCAGGGTTTACTTGTTGTTTTTGAAAAACTAACAGTTTTCCTTCTTTGTGTATCATTTACTGGGCTTTTTATGATCATCAGATGTTTTTGAAATGTTTTCTACAGGACTTAATGTTGAATAGGGTCAAGGATTGGATCAAGGAAAGACATGTTATCAAAAACAAGGAACTAGACATGTTACATTTTAAGTGTTTATTTATTTTATTGAAACTTAGTAGAAGTGTCTATAATTTAATCTTTTGAGATGTTGTAGTTATGACCTAATTCTCTAAAACTCCAAACCTAAAAAGATCCTCAATGTGAATTATTCACTTAATTCAATATTAAGTAAGGTTTAAGGCTGGGGCCTTATAAATATCGCCTTCCAAAATTCATTGCATCATCTACCATTGAGTACCATCATTTCATGATGTAATTTTTCCCAGTATACCAACAAGATGTAATCCACAAAGTACGGATTTTTTGGACTTGTGGAGGAGATTCCTCATATGCATTAGTGAAACTAACTGAGTTACCCGTATATCCATCGATAGACCCGTGACCCGTCTGAAAATTTCATCACCTATAACTATTATTTATTTTGGTGTTTGTATTATAAGGGGTGAGACATGCGGCTTCATGATTGAATTGAAATTAAATTCTTCCAAGGGTACCCTACCATACCAGACCTCCAGGTAAAGGATTAAACAAAATCATAGGTATGGAACATCGCATAAATAGATCTGTGTTACCCGATATCCTGCAACATCGATTTAACCTCATATTCAGACATCATGGGAATTATCGGCAACCATGATAATTGAACACAACTACTTTGTGAGGAGGGCATCATCATCAACCTATTTTTTGGTCTAGAATACATTGTTTTCCTGATCAAAAATACCAAACAATACATGATCCTGGTGGATTTCCCTTTCAATTTTCGGTGTCGAGTCATTAACAAATACTGTTTTCGAAGGTGATCCAAGTGGTGTACTACCAACATTCGAAGCTATTGAGATACTCCTAAGGCCATTGGATTACAATTAGCTCTCTTTTTTGTACTATTCCACAAATTTTGTGTCAATATTATGCATAGGGTAAATTTTATGGTTGTTTTGGTTTGTGTTACAAATTTTCATCTATTATGGGAATTTGTCCTATGTCTAAATTTTTATGGTGAATCAATTTCCATACCCTTGATAATGGAAAAACCTTTGGTTTCAACCTTTTGAATTTTTGGTGGGACAATATATTGTATTGATCTATATTAATTGTACCTACTAAAAAATTGAACTAATTTTACACTATATTTTATCTCTTCTAAAAAACAATCATAATGTGTTTTTTTATCAGTCCATATCTTTATTACATTTTTTATTTATTTTAAAATATTTTCAAAGGCTTCTAGTCCTATCTAATCCTTTTAATTATATTTTCATATTTAGAAAAGTATAATAAATGTTTTTTATAATTATAATAAAAATATTATATACATTTAAATAGATATGAAATTATGAAATTATATTTATTATATTTATAATTATTATTATTATATATATATAGTCATAAACTAATATATGAAATATATAGCTAAATACATATGAAATTGTATAAAATATACATAATTAATATATTCATTTTTATTTCATAAGTATTTAAATATATATATTTATATATTTATATATTTATAATTATAATTAAAAATTATAAAAATATATTTATTATAATTTTATATTTATAAATAATTTAATAACATTAGGTATTTATCATCACTAAAAAGGAACTAAATAAAAGCCTTTTGTGATCTTATAAATGGAACCTTGACATATCCAATTATCATTTGACACTTGAGATTTGTTAGAAATCAACCTTCTCCTCTACGGTTGTCTCCACCTCCGCCTACACCCCTACTGACTCCGTCTCAGCCTCCTCTACCCCTACCTCTACCTCTGCATCCATCATTGCTTCCCATGTATTCTCCTCTGCTACTCTCTTCTCTACTACACTCACCTCTGCAACCCCCGCCTCTACTATACCCGGCAGTGCCTCCACCTCAGCTAACTCTTCCGCCACATCCGTCTTCATTGCCTCCACCTCCACCAACTCTTCCTTTGTTGCCGCATTCTCTGCTACCCCATACTATGCATCCCCCACCTCAACTTAAACTATCCTCACTGTCCCCATCCATTATGTTGCAATTATCACTTCCACTGCTACCAGCACTGCTACCCAATCATTTCCTCTGTTTCCCCCTCCATCCCTACCACCAGACCAAAAGTTCCAAATGATCAAAATTATTTTTGAATTTAGATATTATGTGTGCATATATATTTATCTTATTTTAGGATTATCATTTTTTCTTGACATTTTATTTCTCATGGATATATTTTTTTCTTCCAGGTCGTACTCTGTTAGAATATAATATAATGATAAGATATGTGGTATAACCTAATTCCAACATGAGACATTTGACCTTGTGTGAATTGGGGTATTTAGGGTTGCAACCCAACACAGATTAATATGGAAGATAGGGGTACATATGACGTTTGGAATTGGGATTTTAGAGTACAAAATTCAGGGGGAGGAGTGGTTGTAAGGATACTACGATTATTTTTATACTGATATTATTTGTACTATACGAGGATTAAATTGTTGGTGAGGGTGTGGATGAGTTGTTAACCTAATATGTTTAAGTAAATATCTAATAGTTACAACATGATAATAATCACAAATATCAAAAATACACAAATTATTATATCATTAAAATACATAGAAAAATAAATCAAACAAAATCATATGAAATCAAATTAAAGGAAATATGCACATGCACAATCAATCTACACCTTATTGTTTTATTAAAAACTGAATAATTTAAACAATAAATGGTTTTATTAAAATAATTAAAACCAAATTATATCCCCCCATAACCAACTTATTTCTACCCAAAACATCTCTCCAAAAATTCTTCCCCTTTTTGTAAATAAACAAATGTTGAAAACATGCTCCCCCTAAACAAATGCAGTAATGAAAATTTAATATTCCATCATACCAAGAGAATATTTAATATTCTCATACTGAGAAGAGACTAAAGGCATTGTAAAAATGATTTCATGATTATTTTGTGAAATGATATTTTATAAATAAATATCACCCTTATTCACATTATATCTAATAAAATTAAATCTATGATCAATATGTTTTGTTCTAGAATGTTGTATGGGGTTTTTAGAAATATAAATTTCAGATGTATTGTCATAATAAATTGGTAGTTTATCATGATAAATACAAAAATCACATAAGGACTTCTTAATCCACAATAATTGAGCACAACTACTAGCACTAGATATACACTCAGGTTCTATAGTAGATAATGAAAAAAAATTGATTCATAGATTTCCTAGAAATTAAACATTTTCCCAGAAAATGACACATACCTGATGTGATTTTTCGGTCAATTCTACAGCCTCCAAAATTAGAATCATAATATGATGTTAAATCAAAACAGTTATTTTTTTTGATTAAATAAAATAGAATTAATTGTTCCTATAACATATCTCATTATTTTTTACAGCTTTAATATGACATTTTTCGGATCATCTTGAACTCTTGAACCTAAAGAAACACTTAAAATGATGTCTGGTCTAGATGTAGTTAAATATAGCAAGTTACCTATCAAAACTATATAAACAATAAAATCAAATAATTTACATGATGCATAATTATCTAATTTAAAATTAGCACCTGTAGGAGTTTTAATGGATTTAGAGGAATCAAGACCAAATCTTTTAACTAAATCATTAGCATACATAGAATGATTAAGAAAAATTCCATTTTACCTTTGAGAAATTTGAAGTCCAAAAAGGAAATTATTTTTCCCATGAAACTCATTTCTAATTTAGAAGACATCAATAAATAAAAATCATTACAATTAATTTCACTAAGTGATCCAATAACTATATAATCCTCATAGATATGAACAATTAAAATATCATCATAAGATCTTTTAAAAAAATAAGTTGGAACAACCATTCCTTTTTGAAACCATTTTTTATTAAAAATTCAAAAATTCATTCAAACCAAAAATGTCATTCTTCTTTGAGACCATATAATGATATAGATATTTTAAAAACATGGTTGGAAAATTTTTTATTTTTGAAATTAAGGGGTTGAGAAACATATACTTCTTATGTAATAAAACCATTAATGAATGTACTTTTTACATCCATTTGATATAATTTAAATCCTTGAAAACATGAAAAATAAAAAAACTATAATTGCCTCTAAACTGACAATAGTTTCAAATAAATATTCAATTTCTATTACTTATTCTTGGGAGTATCCTTGAGAAATATGTCTGGCTTTGTTTTTGACAATCTATCCAGATTCATCCTTCTAATTTCTAAAGATCCACTTAGTTCCAATTAACATATTATCTTCAAAAAATTCTACTAAAGTATAAAAATTATTATTAACAAACTTATTTAATTCATCTTGCATAGAAACAATCCAGTTTTCATCATTTAATGCATAATTAATATTAATAGGAATGGAATTATAAATAAAAGATGAATTGGCACATTAATTTAAAATAAAATTTCTAGTTTTTACATCAGAATCAACATTTCCAATTACATTTTCAATAGGATGATATTTTATAATCTTTCATGATAAAGGATTAGGTTGAGTATGAGTATTATCCCCCTCAACTAATTCATTATTATCTTGAAAAATGTCTTCACCAAAATTAAAATCTCTAAACACATCATCAATAACAGTAGAAAAAAAATTTATTTATACATTATTTTCATCAAACATAACTTGAAAAGATTCTTTAATAGCCATCTTTCTTTTATTATAAACTCTATAAGCATTACTATTATTAGAATATCCAAATTAAAACTTAATCACTTTTAGCATTAAATTTATCTAAAATAAACTTTGATTTTAAAATAAATAATTTACAGTCAAAAACTATAAATAACCATCTTTAGACTTTTTATGTTTTAATATTTCATAAAAAAATTTCGTTAGAAAAGGTCTAATAAGTATTTTATTTTCAATATAACATGTAGAAAAAATTTCCTCAGCCGAAAAATATATAGGCATATTATATTCACTTAACATAGTTCAAACTATTTCAATAAGATTTCTATTTTTCCATTCTATAACTCTGTTTTTGTTGTGGTGTTCTAGGAACTGAGAAGTTATGAGAATATCTATTCATTTCATAGAATTTTCCAAAATATAAATTCTGAAATCCTCCACCTTTATCATGACGAAAATAATAAATCAGAAAAATTTTTCATTTAGAACTAATTTACCAAAAACAGTAAATTTAGATAAATTTACATTTTTATGAGACAGAAAATATACCCAAGTAAATATACTATAATCATCAAAAATAACTAAATGATATTTCATTCCACCAAGACTAGAAATTTGGGTTAGACAAAATAAATCATGACATAATAACTGTAAAGACTTATTAGTACTTATCTGACTGATATGTATAAAACAAATTTTGTGTTTCTTCCCTTTCACAAATACATCACAAACATGAATTTGTTAATTTTTCAAAGAAAAAATATGTAAACAATTCTCATGATTTGAGAGATTATGAATCATTCTGAAATTAAAATGACCTAAAAGTTGGTTGCAAAAAATGTTTTCATTCTGTATAGCAATCAAACACTTTACATATTGAACAACTAGTTCTTCAAAATCAATTTTATAAATATTATGTTTTCAATTTGATTAAAATAATTAAGAATCATATTTAAAAACTAAAAATTTATCATTTTTAAATTTAACTTCCATTCCATAATCACATAATTATGTTACATAATTTTAATTATTTAATAAACCTTCAACACATAATATATTCTAAATAAACGTATAATTTCAAATACCAAAATTACCAAAACCTTTTACTTTGCTATTGGAATTGTCTCCAAAAGTAACAGTTCCTCCATCACATGTGTTGTATGATATAAACATTGATGGGTCTCTGGTCATATGCCAAGAGAATCCACTGTCCATGTACCATATGTTGTTCTTGAGACATGCATGGAATTTTTTCTAAAAAAATCAATTATTTGACAATTTTGGTAATCAAGTTAATTTGGGTCCAATGGGATTAGTAAGACAATTTTTTGGTACCCATATAAAATTTTAACATGTATTGTAAGTTACTCTTGATAAAAAGGATTTATAAATATTTTTTTATAAATCCCATAGATTTTGTAAATCTATATGAGAAGCCATTGGCATAGTGAGCATTCATGCCACATTTAAAATAAGTAACAGTTGAAGTAAAACCATTTTTACTTTAAAAAAAATGGGTTATATACATTTTAGGTAATATGTTATCATAACCAAAACAATATTTAGTTTGATTTTTTTTAGTCCAATACATCATCTCATGAAAATTTTAATGACCTTGAATAAAAAAGGATAAATTTTTTTAAGACATTCCACACCCTTTTTCAATTTCCCATTTAACTATTTAGTAGATTTTAAATTATCATAAACAGATGAATGATAAGCAGAAGATGATTTTGTTTAAAAAAATTATTGAATAATTAATTAATTTTCCGAAATAAGATTTTGATTATCATCACTATTATTATTATATAAATTAGTAGATTTGAAAACATCTTTTCCTAAAACTTCAATTTATATCTTTAATTAAAAATCATTGTGGTTTTCAGATTCATTTTCAGAATTAGAAAATTCCAAATAATAATTATAATTACTAACCTTATCATGTGATTCCCTAAAACATAAGTTATCGGATTCATTGTTATTTCGAAAATTTTCACAATAATCAGATTCTTTAGAAAAACTATAGTTGGTGGTAAATGGCTTTCTATCCTTTATTTGTATTTTTCTTTACTCTTTAGATTAGGGAAATAGGTTTTCAAATAAACTTTATTCATACACTCATAACAAGTTACATGTGATGCCTTATAATTTGTATCATCATTATTATATCCCATATATTTTTTTGGAGGGTTTCTAATAAACTGGGTTTTGAAACCTTTCTTTTTCATTATTATGTAGACTATAGTTACAATCTGACCCATGTCTTACTTTTCAATATCTTGTATATCAGAATCAAAAAATAATCACTAGAAATAATATTTACAAACATTAAAGCTACACCATTTCTTTTTTTGTCTCCTCATCTTCTATGTTTTTTGACATCCACTACATATTGGATTAGTGATCCAATCAATTCAAAAAGTGTGTATTCTTTTAAGTTCATTATTTCATCAATGGAAACCTTCTTTTCATGCCATTTCATTGGTAATTCTCATAGGACTCATTCAACATGTACCTGATTTTCTAGAGCTTATGAACCTGAATTCATTCCATTTAAAATACTTTTATATCTATGGAACATTTTGTTAAAATTTCATCTTAACCCATCATGAACTCATGATACTCAGCATGAATCATTCCATGCTTGGTTCATATCAATTTTTTAGATCCAAGGAGAGTCACTTGCAGAATCATCCAATTCCCATGAGCTGTATAGCATGTAGACATGTGACAAAAAACACTTCTTTTAATAGCACAATATAAAATATTAACAAATTTCAATTTAAGACATATCTAGTAGCATGAATTCCTATAAGATTATCTGGGTCATCTTCATGTATTGTGTATTGGTTGGACATGATATACTAGTCCTCAATAATCAACTATTTGAGGTATGCATCCAATCAGGATCTCTAGTATCCATAGTCATTGCCATCAAAATGTAGTGGCTTATAAGGAATCCAAGCATCATTCAGGTTCAATTATTCAATCTTATATGATCATTATCCCAAGACTGTGAGGTTTAGGAATTGGATAGAACAATAAAATATTTAATCTAAAAAATGATTGGAAAAATTATTGATGGAACAACCAAGGGTACCATTCTTTTGTATAATGAAATATAAATATAGAGAAAATATAAGGACCCGACCTAAAAACATTACATAATCTTGAATTAAATGAATTATTCACATTGAGGATCTATTCCAGTTTAGAGTTTTAGAGAATTAGGACATAACTATTACATTAGATCTCAAAAGATTAAAAAGTAGACACCCCTACCCAGTTTCCATTTTTTCACAAAATAAAAACTCTTCAAAAGATACATGTATAGTTCCATGTTTTTTATAGCATGTCTTTCCATGATCCCATCCTTGACCCAATTCATCTTTATGTCATGTGTAAAACATTTAAAAAACATGGGATTATCCTAACAATCACAGTAAGGGATATAAAAAAAAGAAAGAAAAAATTAGTCCAGTTATACATAAAAATCAATGAAATTATACTTTACTCATAAAACATAAGCTATTGAACAAAACTCATGAAATCATAAGATATATGAATAAGTCATTGAAATCATAATATGTAATGGTAACTTGAAGAATTCATAACATTATTAAATAGGGAGTGACCCTCATGGTAACGTTTGTAATACCCATCACAATATATTCCCTAAATCTCTTCAGAGAAACCTTAGCATTTAACTCCTTCGCGTTACCCAACGCATTGGATAGCAATCACGGGCTCACCCTCCCTTAGTTTATATCAAAACCACCCATATTTGTAATAATGACCAAGAACCATAACATTATCATAACACATAACTTAAGCATAAAGTAAAGGAAAAATTCCCAAATTGCAAAAACAAAATATAAAATTTTAAGGAAATGAAATAATAAATCCATTCTAAAAACCATTTTCAATACGAAAATATGTAAAAAGAGTATATGGTATTTATTTTCATTTAAAAAAATTACGGATTGTTAAAGATTCCAAAGGCCAAACAATACTCATGGTGGCAGAAAATTTCGTTGTCACCGCTTACGTAAAAAAATAAACATTCCTTTTTGTCATTTAGTAAAACACTTCATAGAGAAAAGATACCATTTGAATGAGATTAAAATTAAAAAGGGTTCTATACACCATATAAAATAATGTCATGTATAAATCATTAGATGCCCCAATAAAAGGATATTGAGACGAAGTCACTTACAAAGACGGTATCCTTGGATTAAGGATAAATAATTTATGTAATTATGTGTGGAAAATATAAATTCAGCCAATATATGTAGATATTAATGGTAAAACTATCAGATTTCATTCAAACATATCCATATAATGTCATAATCAAGAATTATAGGTTTAACCTAATGAATTGAAATTGGGTTAGGAAGTTCCCTTAAAAAAACTCAATACCCTTATGACTTCACTTTAAAATTTAGAAAACGAGTTGATTATAGTGAAAAAGGATATCTCAACACCTGGACAGAAAATTTACTTTAAAATGGATATATAAGAACATATCCCAACCTAATAATATTTAAATAGAAATACGTAACAAAAATAAGTCTTTTAAAAAGTGAAGGTGGAAAGGGTCACATACCGAATTGGGTAACTTCTGGAACGTACACCCCATCAAAGAAGGGACATAAAATGAATATGTAAATATCCATAAATTAAATTATATTACACAATGTATACAATAATTGGAAGTACATACAAAACACAAAAGAAAATAGTGGAAAATGTAGCATGAATCTCACTGGAACAAAAAATTAGTTAAAAACTACTTAAGTCGTTGTAATAAATCGATTCGTATGACTAAATGATAATAAGAACAAAATGAATCAATGAATACCATTAATATAAATATATTCATGATAATATATATCCAATGGATGTAAAAAATACAACACATGCAATAAATAATTGGCGAACAATATAAATCTCATAGAATAAATAGTGAGATAAGAAATACATTACGATAATTTGGCAGCTTAACGACACCACTTAAAACATTAGAAAATGGATTGACGAAATCAAATAGGGTATCTAATCATATGAACATAAAATTTATAGTAAGATGATTATAAAATAACATCCCCCCAACATAACAAATAGGTGCTTAAAAGAAGTGTCATAAAAGAGAGTACTTAAAAAGAAATGGAGAGGTAGGATCCCTTACGTCATGCCTGACTTGTCTTATTCGTTTCATAATATTCCTGAATAATAAACATTTGTAAATTTATAATTGAATAAGGACCTCCTATGAAGTTTATAATTCAATTCATATCAAATATTATAATATTATAACAATTAGTTATTTATTCGAGTTTATATAATACGTTTTTGTCGATGTTCGGTACATGAGTCAAAAAATGAACTTGTTTGAAATGAATTTTCCATGTAGTTTTATGTAAATAATCTCCATAGTAGTATTAATGATTTAAATATCATATATATCTACTATATATTCATTTTATACTATTACATAACATTTTGAGTTAAAAATTAAATGCACCATTAATGAAACGATAGACCTTACGTACGCATGAACACTGCTTTCATTTCATTGTCATATTAAAGGAATTAAAACTAATGGAATATATATATATATTAATTATATAATTATATAAATCATTTAGATGTAATATATATTATATATATCAATTATATATTTTTAAATATAATATTACATAACATTTAAAGATAAGAAATGAAATGCAATGTTCATGGAGACGGTAAGCCGTACGTACACATTAATGCAACTTTAATTTCTATTTCACACTTTAATATAATGAAAAAATAATGATACATAAGTATATTATAATTACATTATAATATCATATATAATATCATTAACTCCATCCTTTATAAATCTCACATATGGAATTAACGATTCAAATCACTTTGAGGGGGTGGTGTTCCGCACTTCGTAAAATGAAATTATCGCATTTAACCATTATTAAAACCAAAAAGGTATGGAATTAATGAAAAATACCGAGGAATAAAAAAACATAAAAATAATATATATATATATATATATATATCATATATAAATACAGTTACATCTTAATGGTAAACATGAGAGGTGTTAAAAGAAGATTGAACAATCATCGTTTCGTGAGGTTCTAATTCGCCACCCACAGAAACAGTTTGTTATTTAACCATTAAAAGGAGGTGTGTGTATGTTTAGCTCAAATATTTCTTATAAAAATAGACGAGTATATTTAATATACTTGTGTTGTTACAAAATAATCGAATAAAAAAATTTAGTGGGGTGGAGAAGCAAAATAAAACAAAAGAACATAAGAGAAGACGTTACCTTTAAATCGGGTAACTCTTTTTGATTTGAGTCAAAGGCTTCCTTGGGAAGACTTCTGCCCCATGTGAGGCTTCTAGGAGAAATAGAGGGATCAGGAGAGACAATATGATAAGAGGTTGAATGATCCAAGGGCTTGAGAGATGTCGGTAAGGGGGTAGAGGTGGGGGCCTTTTATAAGAGGGAGGAGGGGCAGTCTTGGAATGTCATGAAATGTTACTTTATTATAAAATGATTTTTGGATTTTAAAGGCCCCACAATGATATATTTATATGATAAGGTGATAAGGGTTCGAAATTCATCCATACAATAGGTTTTAGACAAGTGTAAGTCTTATATTTTACCTTATCTTTTCATTTTGTTTAAATCATTCATTAATGAGGTAATCACTGCATCATCGTGGGGTCATAAATAAATTTATTTATATAATGTTTAAAATTAAAAAAAATTACCATGAGGTAGGAAATATTTCTATATTTATAATTAATATTTATAGTAAAAAAATTTCTTATATAACTCCATGTAATAATTTTTTTAGTAAAACAATACATGTTTGAGACACTTTTATTTTTACTTAAAATTAGAAGTTCTTAATGTCATTTTCTTAACCATGTGGCTCCATGTGGTCCCCAATTTGACCCATGGATTGTCTTGGTCTTCCATGAATCATCCAAAATGGGTATGACATGTGTAAAGTTATTTTCATATTATTATAACCTTATATTTACCTTAAATTTCACTAATTACCTTTAATCACGATTAATAAAACATAAATGTTACTATTCACCAAATATAATTTTCTTCACAAAGAACCAAATTTTAGTTACTAATGACAACCATGTATGTTGGATTTATGAAATTCAATTCACAGAAGTGGTAATGTTTTTCATAAATGAAATATTTAGTTTTTTAACTACAACTTAGTGGTTTCACTATTCATAAAAATTGACGTTTTTCAGAAAAATACCAATAATTCACCCTAATATATATTTGATATTCCTAATTAATAAATGATTAATATTTTACAAAATTCATAACATATAAGTTTAATTAATCAATTTTATTATTTATTCCCGCTTTCAAAACCAATATAGGGTTTTTATGAAACAATATCTATCAAAATATTGACACTTGTTTATGTTCAATTTCAATGTGAAATTAATTACAATGACCACCATTGGATTAAATGGTAAAAATATATTTTAACTACACTTTGAGCACAATTAAAAACATAATCATACCATACAAATAAATAAGACTAAAAGGAGGTTTTGTATTAAAATACCTCATTTTTTACTATTCCTTAAAAATGAACATTATTGAAAAAATAACAATAACATACACAAAGTAAAATTTTATATCCTGATTCTAAAGAAGAATTTTATTTGGTCCAATATAATGTATAATAGTGACCAAAACTATATTTAATGAGGTTTCTCCATAATATGGAGATAAATTGACCACTTACTGAGTATTAGAGTATTTATTCCTAAAATTGAATTCTTCTCTTATATTAAGCCTTTATCTTTTATTGGATAAATGTAAAAACATTTAACAAAAATATATAATCATATTTTATTTCTTTTTATTCTTTTCATCCAATACAACTGCTAGGAGTTAACTACCATTTAAAATAATATTATTATATTATTAGTGTCCAACATAAGATTTCAATGAAATCCGTTGTTGCCTATCAGGTACGACGTAGAACATAGAAAACCCATTGAAGTAAAATAAATATTTAATTCAAAAATATTAATAAATATGAAAATGTCTTATTCATTATTTTCATGAGATGTTACATCCTTCCCCCTTTTGGGAATTGTGTTCTCGCAATTTTAAAATTGGTATCAGAAACTTCATTGAAAACCCCACATCAAAAAAAGAGTAAATTAAACTATCACATTAAAAGAAATAAAGAGAAGTACAAAGGCCACCAGAGACAACATATACTAGGATTCCATGAAAACATGGATATGAAAGAAAAAAACAAAACATCATATTCTGATGGAGAGTGCTAGAAAAAATTTCTAGGACAATGTTAATCACCCAAAAATCACAAACGTGTGAGGGGTTAAACGGTATTTGATTCCATAGTAGGAAAAGATAACAGGAAACGTTTTTGTTTAATGTTACTTTTTATTGAGCAATATATTTATGAGATTAACTAAAAACATAAGGAAACATTCTTACTTGTCATGTAGACTTTCAACATTTTCTATATTTGTAACACAAACTCATATTTCCTCCAAACGATGAGTATTCAGGATGACTTGTTCACATTAATAGAAATATAATCAACTTCGAGAGAATCACATAACTAACAAAAGACGAACTATATATCTCCCATGTCTTTAGACATTAACCAAAACCAAAAAGTTAGTACAAGGACAGAAAATCCTCAAAATGATTATCCTTTATAAAAAGAAAATATATTCTTCATCTCCAAAATTTGTTAAACATTAAAAAAAGATCAACAAAGCCCATTTGATAAACAATTGACCACAAAATTCTTCAAATTAAACCAAAGTAAGATTGAAACCCAAATATCTGAAGGATTTAATCAGATAGACTTCCATGTTAAATCTTAGCATTTATCTCAAGATTACATCAGTTTCCCTTAAAGTCTTATATTTAAAAGTAATTAACCTAATAATATATCCTTTATTATAGGAAAATCATTTCCATTGATAACACAAAATCAAATTATTCTTGATTCATAAAATCATTTAACTAAAAATAATTTGTCATATTAACCAGGGACTTCACGTAGTCCAATGGTAGGCTATAAATACTAGGCACACTTTGGTTGTGGGTTCGATTCATGTAACATCATCAGACATTATAGGTTGTCACACGGTCTCTATGTTGTCCCTTTTCCAAAACTATATAACTTTACAACATTCCTCAAAAAGGGATAATTTCATAAAAAATAACCATATCATATTTTAACCTCATGTTTGTCTCATGCCTTTTATTTAACATCATAACATATAGTAACCCATAATTACCTTAAACGTAATGATCATATAAACCCTAAGGGTTACTTTAATAATTATTACCTGAACGTCCACATAGAGGTGGTTCTCTCATACATGATGCATTAGAGAACTCACCAAGGATCAAGTGGTTAGTCATGACTCCTGGTAGTTGGTTTAGAACAACCACTAGATTTCGCATTGAATCCCCCATTTCATCCAGTCTCTTAGTCAAAGAACCACCACAGTTTCCTTCAAACCCATTCCCACTTTAGTGCCTGATAGATCCATCCATTTACTAAAACCAAAAATGTCAGTGTAAGTATATTAAAAAAAATCATCATTTGCTAATGAAGAAGATAAAAAATAATATATAATTATCTAAGTTATCTCAAAATCATTTCAACTTTCAAAAATAAAAATGACTCCATCTAATATACTAACCATTGTGGTTATACACAACTTCCCACTTATGCTTAAACAACGCTCTAATCTATAAAGTTATCTAAACCTAATTTTGATACCAACTATAAGGACCCGGCCTTAAAACATTACATAATCTTGAATTAAGTGAATAATTCACATTGAGGACCTTTTAAGGTTTATAGTTTTGTTGAAATTGGACATAACTATTACATTACATCTCAAAATATTACAAAGTAGACACTCTTACTCGGTTTCCATTTTTTTCAAAAAATAAAAACTCTTAAATAGATACATGTATTGTTCCATGTCTTAGATATCATCTATTTCCTTGATCACATCCTTGAATTAATTAATCTTAAATTCATGTGGAAAAAAAATTTAGAAACTTGGGATGAGCATAAAGAGCTTATTATGGGAAATGAAAAAAATAAGGAAATAAAACATTAGTCCATGTATACATAAGAATCAATGAAGTCATACTTTACTAATAAAACATAAGCTCTAGAAAATACCTCATGAAATAATAATATATAAGAATAACTCATAGAAATCATAATACATTAAGGTATCTTTAGTCATTCATAAAATTCTTATGTATGGAGTAACCCTCATGGTTTCGTTTGGAATACCCATCACAGTATATTTCCTAAATCTCTTCAGAGAAACCATTGAGTTTAACTCCTTCACATTAAGAAATGCATTAGAGAGATATCACAGGATCACCTGCCCTTATTTTATCATGAAACAAACCTTATTCGTAACAATTCCCAAGAACCATAACATAATCATAACACACAACTTAAGCATAATGGAAAGGTAACATTCCCACATTGCAAAAACAATATAACATTTTAAGGTAATGAAATAATAAATCCATTATAAAACCCATTTTCAATGCAATAATATGTAAAAAGAGTATATGGTATTTATTTTAATTTTAAAAACATTACGGCTTGTTAAGGAAGCCAAAGGTCAAACAATACTCATGGCGGCAGAAAAGGTCGTTGTCACCGCTTACATAAAAAAAAAGAAAAATTACTTTTTTTCATTTAGTAAAATGCTTCGTAGAGAAAATAATACCTTCAAGTGAGATGAAAATTTAAAAGCATTTTATACACCATATAATAGAATGTAATGTATAAATCAATGGATGCCTCAATAAAAGGTGATTGAGACGAAGTCCCTTACAAAGACGGTTTCATTAGATTAAGGATAAATCAATTATGTAATTATGTGTGACATATATAAATACATCAAATATAATTGGGTATTAAGTTTAAAACAATCAGAGTTAATTCACACATATTCATATCAAGTCTTAATCTTTAATTATAGGTTTAACCCAAAGAATTGAAATTGTGTTAAGAATTTATCTTACAAAAATTCGACAACATAACAACGTCACTTTAAAATTCTGAAAACCAGTTGATGAGAGAGAAGAAGGATATATCATCACTTGGACAAAAAATTTACATCAATTTGGATATATAAGAAGATATTCCAACCTAATAAGATGTAAATTAAAAGACATAAAAAAATAAGTCTTTTAAAAAGTGGAGGGTGAAAGGTTCCCTTACCGAATTGGCTAACGTCCAAAATGTAAACCCCATGAATGAAGGGTCATACAATGAATATGTAAATACCCACAAATTAAAATATAGTACACAACAAATACAATATTGGTCAATAAATACACCACAGAATAGAAAATAGTGGAAAATGTAGCATGAATCTCACGGGAACCAAAAGCGAGGTAAAAACTCCTTAACTCATTGTAATAAATCGTGTTTAATGACCTAAAGATAATAATCACAAAATGAATCAAATAATACCATGAATATAAATATAATCATGATAATATATATCGAATGGCAGTACACAATATACCACATGCAAAAAATAATTGGCAATCAGAAGAAATATCACGGAATTAAAAGTGAGATAAGAAATCCCGTATGAAAATTCACCAGCCTAACGGCGCCACTTAGAACTTCCAAAAATGGATATATTACATCAAATAGGGTCTATCATAATATGGACATAAATTTTATAGTAATAAGAGTATAAAATAAAATACCCCAACATAAGAAATAGGAGTATAAAAGAATTGGCATAAAATAGAGTACTTAAAAAGAAAGAGAGAGGTAGGATCTCGTACCTCATGTCTGACTTGTCTTATTCGTTTATTTATATTACTAAATAATAAACATTGGTAAAATTATTATTGATTATGTTACTCCTTTAAATTTCATCATTATATTAATAGCACTTATTATATTGTTATAATAATTAGTTAATTATATGAGTTCATATCAGTTATTTTTCCGATGTTCGGTAAATGAGTCAAAAAATGAACTTGTTTGAAAAGAACATTCCATGTAGTTATAATTACATCACCTCCAGATTAGTATTAATGATTTAAATATCATATATATAAATTATATATTCATTTTATTCAATTCCATAACATTTGGATGTAAAAATGAAATGCCCCGTTCATGGAGACGGTAGGCCGTACGTAGACATGAACACAACTTTCATTTCTTTGTCATATTAATGGAATTAAAACTAAATGAGAGATATATATATTTGAATTAGAGAATGATATTAATATTTTAGATGTAATATATACCATATATATTGATTATATATATGTACTTATAATATTACATAACATTTGGAGATAAGAAATCAAATGCACCGTTCATGGAGATGGTAAGTCGTACATACGCATGAATGCTACTTTCATTTATATTTCATACTTTAATGGAATGAAATAATAATCATACAAAGGTATAATATAATTACCATATAATATCATATATAATATCATTAACTCCATCCTTTATAAATCCAACATATGGCATTAACGATTTAAATCACTTTGAGGGGGCGATAGTCCAGACTTCCTAAAATGGAATTATCGTGTTTACCCATTATGGAAACCATAAAGGTATGGCATAAATGAAAAATACAGAACCATAAAGAAAACATAAAAATAATATATATATCATATATAAATACAGTGACATACTAATGGCCACCGTGAGAGGTTTTAAAAGAATATTGAACAATCATCGTTTAGTGAGGCATTAATTCGCCACCCACAGAATCAGTATGTTCCTTAACCATTAGATGGAGGTGTGTATAAGTGTAGCTGCAATACTTATCATAACAACATCGTAGTGTATTTTAGATACTGGTTTTGTTACAAAATAAAGGAATAAAAATATTTTAGGGGGATGGAGAAGCAAAATAAATAAAATGAACATAGGAGAAGACATTACCTTTAAATCGGGTAACACTTTTTGATTTGAGCCAAAGGATTACTTGGGAAGGCATCAGCCCAATGTGAGGCTACTAGGAGTAATATATGGATTTGGAGAGACAATATTTATAGAGGTTGGACGAGCCAAGGGCATGAGTGGTGTGTCAAATATGGCAGAGGTGGGGGGCCGTTTATTAGAGGGAGGAGGGGAACTCTTGGAATGTCATGAAATGTTACTTTATTATAAAATTCTTTTCAGATTTCAAAGGTCCCACAATGATATATTTATATGATAAGGTGATAAGGTTTCTAAATCCACCCATAAAATAGGTTTCATACAAGTCTATCAATTATATTTTACCTTCTGTTTTTTTTATTTAAATCGTTCATTAATGAGGTAATCACAACATCATCATGGTGTCATAAATAAATTTATTTATATAATGTCAAAAAATTATTAAAAAATTACTATTATGTAGAAAATCTTTTTATCCTTATAATGAATAGTTATAGAAAAAAAATAACATACATAACCCCATGTAATAATTGTTTCAGTAAAACAATACATGTTTGTGACACTGTTATTTTTACTTTAAATAAAAAGTTATTAATGTCATTTTATTACCCAAATGGATCCATGGGGTCCCCAAGTTGACCCATGGATTTTCATGGTCGGAAATGACTCATCCAATAATGGTAGGACAGGTTTAAAGGTAATTTCAAATTATTATAACATTATATTTACAATAATTTACACTAATTACCTTTAATCACGATTAATAAAATTTAAAAGGTACTATTCACCAAAAATTATTTTCATCCAAAAGAACCACATATTACTTACTAATGACAACCATGTATGTCAGATTTTTTTAATTAAATTCACATAAGTGGTAAATATTGGTGTAAAAAAATTCCATTTTTTAACTACCACTTAGTGGTTTCACTATTCATCAAAAAATGATGTTTTTCAGAAAAATTCTTAAAATTAGCCTTAAGATAAATTTGATATTCAAAATTAAAAAATGAGGTCTATTTTAAAAAATTTAAAACATTTACATTTAATTAATTAATTTAATAATTAATACCCACAGTCAAAACAAAAAATCGTGTTTTTAAGAAACAATATCTATCAAATGATTGACACTTGTTTATGTCCAATTTCAATGTGAAACTAAATCCACTGACCAGTAATGGATTAAATGGTAAAAATATATTTTTATCTACACTTTGAACCCAATTAAAAAGATAATATTACCATATAAATAAATTTTATTAAAACGAGTATTTGAATTAAAAAACAACATTTTTCGGTATTCCTTAAAAAATGATCTTTATCGGAAAAATAACAAAAACATACTCAAAGTATATTTTTCAATACTGATTCTAAAGAAGAATTTTAGTTGGTCCAATAAAATGTATAAGAGTGACCAAAACTATATTTAAATAGGGTTCTCCATCAAATGGTGATAAATCGACCATTTAGTGAGTATTAGAGTATTTATGCCTAAAATTGATTTTTTTTCTTATATTAAGCCTTTATCATTTATTGGTTATATGTAAAAACATTTAACAAACATATATAATCATACTTTAGTTATTTCTATAGATTCCTTCCAATACAATGGCTAGGTGTTAACTACCATTTAAAATAATATTATTATATTATTAGTGTGGAACATAAGATTTCAATGAAATCCTTTGTTTACTATCGGGTACGCCATCGAACATAGACACCCAATTAAGGAAAAATTAATATTTAATTCAAAAATATTAATAAATATGAAAATTTCTTATTCTTTATTTACCTGGGATGTTATAGAAAATCTTTTCTTTAAAAGGTTAACAACTGATAGCAATTTTTAGGTTGGACATAGTAATGGAAGATGGTCTATAGGTGGGGGTGAAGAGACCAGATTAAAAATATTAATCAAACAAATTGATTATCAATGTTAATTATTAAGGATAATAAGAAGAGGAAAATGTAAATAATGCAATTATTTTTTTAATAGTAGTTTGGTCCAAAGTGGGACTACTCTACTCTTACACCTCTCTACTCAGCAAAAGATACATGTGCACTAAAATATGATTTTTAATGAATAATCACAACCCATGTAAAAAAACTTTTCTAGTGGAGGGATAACCATGAAATTGACTTTTGTGAGGGGAGTCACAACCCTTACAACCTAACTTACGATATAGGGAGTCGTAACTGAAACTATCCGGACATTAGATATAGGGAGTCACAACCCTAATATCCCGACTTTAGAATCCGAGAGTCACATCCTGAGGAAAAATAATAACAAATAATTTTTGTGTTTGGAAAAACATAAACAGGAAAATTAGAGTGGAAGTGAGAGATGGGAATTTATGTTTCAGACTCCGAACCAAGTTAATGAGAAGATAAAAACAATGCACATATACTGGTTTTTATGTTTTAGATCATCACGTCTCTTCAATTAAATTTTAGTCAAAACGAAATTAATTCAGAATAGAGAGACCGAGCAGGTGGTGAAGAAAAGTGTCACATGATGTTGAAAATGCACAATAGGTTCAAATTTCACAGCACTTTATCTTTGTATTGTGTTTTTTTCTTTTTACAGTAAGAGATAATGATATATATGGAGATTAAAAATATCTATCAGGTGGAGGAAATCCTCTTCCTTAGGATATTCAAAATTAATTAATTTAGAGCTCCCATGTTTATTTCCATGAAAATATCTACATTGTTTCTTTTTATTACCGTAGAATAAATATCAAATAAAGAAATTAAAATTATTTTGAATAAGTCTTCCAAAAAAAATCTATAGAATAGTAAATGCATCGAATGATTTAAAACAACATTTTAAATCCATTTAAAATGTTTTAAACATTTCCAAAATAGTTTGTGAATACTAGAAGTTGATTCTGATGTTAAATTCACACATTGGAATTTAATCAAATTTGAAACGTCCAAATTTATTTGTAAAAGACGTTGAAAAACATTATTTATTTTTCTTAATAAATATAGAAAAAAATATTAAATACTCTTTGATTACGATCCTTATATTTAATGATGATTTTCACATAAACAATCGTTAAAACATAATACATTTATTTACAGAAAACCAATTCTATAACAAATTTCACAGAATAAAGAGTAACTTCAAAGTGAATAAAAACATTGGAGTGATCAGTAAATTCATAGTGAAAAAGTAACATCGTAGTGAATATTACATCTGAGTGAACATTAACATTAGACTGAACATTAAATTTGGAATGAAAAGTAACGTCATGTAGGTTATGAATAGTAACGTTTCCTAGGGGATTAACAGTACTGTAACGTAGGGTATGAACAGTAACGTAACGTAGGGTATGAATAGTTACATAAGTTATGAATAGTAATGTAACATAAGGTATGAATAGTAATTTAAAGTAAGGTATGAGTTTCAATGTAATGTATGGTATGAATATTAAAGTAATGTAATGTATGAAGAGTAAATTAATGTAAGGTATGAATTGTAATGTAACTTATGGTATGAACAGTAAAGTAATGTAAGGTATGAACAATAACGTAATCTATGAATATTAATGTAACGTAAGGTATGATGAACAATAAACAATACTTTTGTGAAATAAACAGTAAACCATACTTTTGTGAAATAAATAGTAAACCATACTTTTGTGAAATAAACAGTAAACCATACTTTCGTGGAAAGTCTTGAATAATATTTTATCAAACAATAACGAATTTATAGAGGCTCTTACAGTAGATTCAGACTTTTGTCAAAACAATTTATTTGTAGAAAATATTTTTATATTTTCATTAAAAATTTAACCAATTAAAACAAACATCTAAAGAACCCAAAATCATTTAAAAACTAAAGATAATCCATTCTTGAAAAACTGCTACTACAAAACTGCATAGTATAAAATCAGGTAATTAAAAGTCCATTCATAATATATTTTTAGACTTTGATGTAAACAATTGAAATCAATATAAACATTCTAGATTTCAATAGAATCAGGTTTCTTGTAAATTTTATAATTTTAGATGTTGCAGTAAAATAAATTCATAAATGTTTTAAAATAGTGAAATGTAGAGTTTCTAAAACCAAATCAGTAACTTCATTGATTTTTTAGAGAAATAGAAATTCATTTTCAAACTTCCTCATTAACTAATAATGTATAGATAAATATCTTATCATTCCAAAATGATAATAATCACAAAAATAAAAACAGTATAAATTATTATATCATCCAAATATGGAAGAAAAGTAATCAAACAAAATCATTTGAAATCAAAGTAAAGGAAATATGCACAAGCACAAACACTATGGATCAACATCAATCAGATCATGTTGCCGAGTGATGATTACAATATAACTGTTGAACATGGCCTTTTAGTTTTTAACATGATGGCCCCACAAATTCTATCCCATCCCAAATTTTGTTCCATTGAGTTTCACCATAATGATTTTTTTGTAATACCATCAAACTAAGGTGCTGCTATTTTTTCTACGATGTCAGTCCTTCGTCTTCTAACATTTTTCGAAAATCTACACCGTCAATATGTTATTATATATAGGTAGAATTAGAATTTATAGATCGTAATTGTACCTCAGCACTAGCAGAAAAAGTATGATGATAAACATATTGCTCCTCGGGAATGGGATTAACAACACGTCCAATAGATTATTTTTCTACAATATGACCAGCAGTACGTTGAGTGAGCTATTGTTCGTCAGGACTTGGAGAACCATCATTTACAGAATTCATTATCATTAGAAGTGGTTTAACATTAAATTTAGAGTAAAAAAATGAATAAAAAATATACAATAACAAGACGTCAAATGATTTATATTACAAAAAAATGTAACCTTATTATTGTATAGTCATATTCATTTTTAAAAGGTTGAAGGGATTTGAACCCTATATTGATGATCCAAATCCATTAATTTTGGTGTCATATAACATAAAAAATATCATCTAAATTAGGACCACAATAAAAGGAATGGGATTCACCAATGATAGGGTCATCCTCGTTTGACTTTTCATCTAACTCTGTAGTGGTTTTGGTCAACAATAGAACAATTGACCACATTTGGTTCTCATGGTCAGCAATATCAAATACATGTACTTCCTATGATACCGTTTTAAATGGTTCATATCTGTATCTGTCCTTACCGAAATAACCATTCCTCAATCCCATTTCATCGATATTAACAAGCACTCTTGTAATCAACCTACATTCATTGATAAATCAGCACATGAAATGTTTTATAATCCAGCCCCCATATTTTATTGATGAATCCAATGTATGACATATTCACATAAATTGGATTTCTCTTCTTTGACCAAGAAACATGAATCACTTTAGCAATGATTTTAACTCAACAATTCTTCATGGTAAAATCATTATCATGATCAAATATATATAACATATAACCATTAATTACATAACCATTGTATGATAATACAGACACACTTGTTCCTCCGACTAGCCATCAATTTCATTTTAAAATTGAATATGGATTTTTTATGACTCCATAAAAAGATGGTCTGGAGACCATTATATGAATTGTCTATTATGTGTATTTTTTATCCATCTTTTATCCCATGATGGATTCAAGAGACTAAAAATTTCATTGTGGGTATCAACATATGGGTCAACCTCCAAACTGTAATGAAAAACATAATGGTGGGCCTACTATTGATCTGTAATATCAATTGTGACACCATCCCTTTCCTAATTTCCATCACCTGCAAGCCTCCCAATGTGATGAGATTTTAGTGGAACAGTAAATTCCACCACAGATAGGTATTCATTATAGAATTCAATAACTTCCTACATAATATATCACACCACAATAAAACTCTTTGGATGAATTCTATTTTATGAAAAACCCATTATAAATATTCATATTCCATTCAATGAGTTACATCCTACTATTGCGTACATTACCTCCTCGTCTACTGTATTTCACCATGTGAACAATCAAATGAACCATCATATCAAATATTGTTTTCAGAAAGAGAATTTCCAATTAAAATAATATAATGAAAATTTCTCACTCTATAGTTCAAAATTTCACTGGTTCGAAAACATTTCTACATATTGCATTTAATATGAAATAGAGCATTGTTGACGTATGATGGAAATTTCTCGGTAAAATGAAATGAAAATCTATAGTCATTATATCATGCATTAAAACACATAAGTCTTCTGATTTCAGACCCTTTAAAATTAAACTAGTCATTGACCTGATGCTTTTGATATTTTATGTATACCACTCAAGAACCATTACATTATTCAATAGGTTTCGATACTAATATCTATTCTTCATGGAAATAGAGTTAGCAGTTGGAGGAAGAAAAGCTCATTTCTCCATTCACTAGTGCCAACTATTCTCGTATTCTCATGTCAACCATGTCAATCATATCCAAAATTCTGTGCATATTTATTCTAGGTGAGTTTAGAAACATGCTTATGAAACTATCAAATATTTTCTTTCAACATACATAAAATACTAAAAATGATTGTTGTACAAACAATTCTATTATGGTAATTCTCAAAATACTAATCTCTTTTTTCAACAAGGATTTATAGGGTTTTTATAAAATGGTTTACCAAAAGAAGTGTCTCTGTATTTTACGTTATTAAACTGTTAATAAACTATTAGCGGAGATAGTAGTATACATTATTATAAACTTCCATTGAATGATATCGTACAAGTTCTTAACTTATTATGGCCTGGTATAAATCTTTGATGTCATAGAAAAAATGTTATCGATGAATGTTTCATCCTAATCGACTGTGTACGTTGGTTATAGATAGGACACCCTTGATTTCCTTTAATTCTATCTCCTGAAAAATTCCTATAATTAGGAATGTCATTTATTATCCAATACAACATGGCTCTCAACATGAAATCATAATTTCTAGAACAATCATACTACGTAACACCAGATTCCAACAATAATTTCAAATCCATGATCAATTTAGACACATAAACATAAATATCATTATTCAGATGTTTTGTTCATGATATAACCATATATAACATGATGTTTCATTTCATGCATAAGCATAGTCGAAATTTATAATTTACCAACATAACCGACCTTGTACTGTGAGTGTTTGTTTGAAAAACAAAACGAATCACTCCATTTTTTTAAAATGCAAGATCATGGGTTTTCATATCGTTCCAAAATTTAGGATTATCATGATCAATTATTTTCCACTGATAATAGTATATTGGGTGAAATAGTTTACCATATTTATTTCATGTGTATGAATTCGATGAAAATTTGCATACAGTCTACTCACATCCATATATTTTCACAAACCATGGAACGATTAGAATGAACCATAAATCTTTCATTAGACCATATTCATATTTTTTGTATTGAGATGTACCAGAAATTGGGAATTCTCTAAATGATTTTTGGCCTTTAAGAAATAGTATATAGTCTTTTGGGTAGGCATGTATTTATTTGGTGATCTAAAACATCAAGGGTAGCATTAATTTGGAATCATTTTAATGGCTCGAGACATCATTATATTCATGGACCTTGTCATTAAAGGGAGAATATCATTTCATAAAACTATATCCACTCTATCTATTGCTTGAATTCAAATTATACAACTGTAGTATGTCTGAAAATTTTGTACATTTAGTGAAACCACCAGACAATGATATCATTCCGTAATCTTTAACTTCATAATCAATGTGGGTCAATTAAAATGGTCATCGTCAAATGTCCCTTTCATTTACTCAATACAATCTTCATCATCATTAACATCCATAATAAAATCCTAAACATGGTTTTCATCATTTTTCATAGTTGCAATCATATCCGATGATCCATAACACATAGTGATAAACACGACATAATCTACATTTTATTTTTCCCCATCTTTATCCCACATTTTTAACATTGATCTATTCCATGAAAGATCATGTGTTCTTCCAACTCCTCTGGACAAACGTTTATTGAATAAAAATTTCATAAACTCAACCAATATCTTTGAGAAGTCTCATATTCATGAACTTTTTCGAACATGATGAACTCTTTCACTACATCATCATACTATTTTTCAAATGATTGGAATTTATCGATTCATAATTCATATCCATCATATTTGATTTGGTGATATTAATATTTAACATAATAAATAAACAAATGGTGACTTTCAGAAAAAGGGAACTCATTATTTAAATGATAGTTATTATTTCATTTCATTGCCTACGATTGATCCCTATTGAAGCTAACACCAAATTAATTTGAATACTATTAATAAAATCAAACTTGAAATTACATTCCATGTGTTTAAATCATTTTAATGATATTTTAAAAGAATGTTTTGTTGAACACATATATTTTTTTAACAGAAATTTCAAAATGCTTGATTTATTTTAAAATATCAACATAGAAATTTACACAATGAAATAAATACCGAGTCATTCCAAGATCATTCCTCATCAGCACGTCACCACATGCATTGTGCGCCACCATTGCAACATATACATCTTCACACAGTTAAAAGCCCAGAACAACTGGGTCACCAGCATCCCATGTATGCCATTAAATCTTGAGGGATAATTCCAAAACACGAGGGATAAAATCATTTTCTGTGTATTCATTTTAACATCAACATTAAATTCGCACGATTTCTTTTTAAAAGTCATGCTATAAATAACATTATTTCCTTTTTATTTTAAACATATAATAACCTAAACATATTTTAACAATTTTTATTCCCTAGTAGCTTCACCACAGTCGATAATCCTTTTATAAATAAAATTCCATTACTCATCCTCAAACTCATCAGTCTGTGTGAGATGGTAATCACAGAGAATGTGGGCTCTCTTAAGTAGTTGATGTGTAAAAACACGGATTATGAAATCTGGAACCTGAAATCATAGAGTGTTAATTAGAAGTATAGATGGGAAATTCAATGGTATTTATGATCCACTGTGATATCTATTTTGACCCACTAATCATGTTCCATGACAATGTGATGACTTTCAACCCCACCTCCCTCTCTATCGGTCCATCCACCATGTCTACCCCATTTACTCCCAACCAAAAAAATCACATTCCATTCTATCAATAAATACATGGCCCACAAATCATCACTCACCCCACATGACCTAAACTATTTTTTGTAGAAATATAAGTTGAGGTGTGCAGGGGCTATGGTATCCAGCTCTAACAAGGGGAGCATGAGTTGTATAAGATTCTCAGGGTCAATAGAAACTTCATCATCCATCTTATTAAGATTTTGATTCATAAATGGAATGATGGGAGAGATACCATATTACTCTACTCCGACCTGGTAGAAAAGCACAATAGAGACCTGATGTGGATGGAGAACAAATTCTCATGTGTAATGTTGCAAAATTTATAATCAATCATTAATATCGCCTCCGAAAATTCATTGCATCATCTAGAAAATGAGTACTAGTATTTCATGATGTAGTTTGTCCCAATAGACCCACATGATGTAGTCCACAAAGTACAAATTTTTTAGAATTGTGGAGGGGATGCCTCATAGGAATTGGTGCAACTAACTGAGTTACCCCTATAACCATCGATAGACCTATGACCCGCCTGAAAATTTCATCACCTACAACTATTGTTGATTTTGGTGTTGGTTTTCTAAGCGGTGAGACATGTGGCTTCATGATTGAATTGAAAATCAATTCATCCAAGGGTACCCTCACCATACCAGACCTCCAGGTGAATGTGTAGTCAAACTCTTTGGTATGGAAAATCACAGACATAGAGTCGTGTTACCCGATATCCTGCAACAAAAATTTCACCACATATTCAGCCATCATGAGAATTCTCGTCAGCCATGTTAAGGGAATACAACTACTATGCGAGGAGGGAACCATCATCAACCTATTTTATGGTCTAGAATATGTTGTTTTCTTCATCAAAAATTCTAAACAATACATGATCATGGGGGATTTCCCTTACAATTATCTTTGTCGAGTCATTAACAAATACAACTATCGATGGAGATCAAGGTTTTGTACTAAAAATATTCGAAGCTATTGGGATACTCTTATGTTCATTGGTAGAGAATTAGATCTCTTTATTATACTATTCCACATATTTGGTGTCATTAGTATGCATAGGGTAAATTTTAAGGTTGTTTTGGTTTGTGTAGTAAATTTTCATTTATTATGTGATGATGTCGTATGTCTACATTTTTTATGGTGATTCATTTTCCAAACCCTTCATAAGGTAAACAAATTTGGTTTTTACCTTTCGAATTTTCGGTGGGACTATATATGGTAGAGATCTATATTAATTGTCCATACTACAAAATTGAACTAATTCAAAACTACATTTTATCTCCTCTAAAAAACACTCATAAAGAGTTTTTTTATCGGTCCATCGGTTTATTACATTTTTAATTTATTTTAAAATATTTTCAAAGGCTTCTGGTCCTGACTAATCGTTTTTAGTATATTTAAATAATTAGAAAAGAATAATAAATGTTTTTTATAATTATAATAAAAATAATATATACATTTAAATAATAATGAAATTATGAAATTATATTTATCATATTTATAATTATTATTATAAATAAATATATATATTTAGTCATAAAATAATATATAAAATATATAGGTAAATACATCTGAAATTATATATAATATAGAATATTAATAAATTCATTTTTATTTCATAAGTAATTAAATATATATATTTATAATTATAATTAAAAATATAATAAATGTATTTATTATAATTTTATATTTATAAATAATTTAATAACATTAGGTCTTTATCATCAAAAAAAGAAACTCAATAAAAGCCACTTGTGATCTTATAAATGAAACCTTGAAAAATCCAGTAATCATTTGACCCTCAAGAGTTCTTGGAAATCAACCTTTTCCTCTACAGCTGTCTCCACCTCCACCTACTCCTCTACTGCCTCCATCACAGCCTCCTCTACCTCTACCTCTGCCTCTACATCCATCTCTGCTTCCCATGCAATCTCCTCTGCTACTCTCTTCTCCACTACTGTCACCTCTGCTACCTCACCTCTACTATCTGTGACAACACCTCCACCTCAGCCACCTCTTCCTCAACCTCCATCTTCGTCGCCTCCACCTACACAAACTCTTCCTTCATTGAACCTCTCTATGCTAACCCTTACTCTGATTCCCCCGCCTCATCCTCAACTATCGTAATTGTTCCCATCCCTGATGCTACCACTATCACTGCCACTGCTGCCATCACTGCTCACCAATCTATGCCTTTGCTGCCCCCTCCATCCCAACCACCAGATCAAAATTTCCAAATGGTAAAAATTATTTGTGCATTTAGATATTATGTGTGCATATATATTTATCTTATTTCGGGATTATCATTTTGTCTTGTCATTTTATTTCTCATGGATATATTTTTTTTCTTCCAGGTTGTACTCTGTTAGTTTATAATGTTATGATATGATATGTGGTTTTACCTAATTCCAGCATGAGATGTTTGACCTTGTGTGAATTGGGGTATTTAGGGTTGGTACCCAACACAGATTAGTATGGAAGAAAGGGGTACATATGATGTTTGGCATAGGGATTTTAGAGTACAAAATTTGGGGGGGGAGTGGTTGGGGGGATCCTCTGATTATTTTTATTCTGATATTATTTTTAGTATACAAGGATGAAATTGTTGGTGAGGGTGTGGATGAGTATTTAACCTAATATGTGTATATCAGTTATAATTTTAATTCACTAGTGCATTAATATGATTTTATAACATTTACAAGAGGGATCCTAAGGATTATCCTACTAAGAATAAATATTATGATCACCCCTATATATATTATATTTCATCAAAATGCTTTCAGTAAAAATGTTGGATTGTGCTAGTTTGGAGCTGGAATCAATTTTTAGATATAATGGTTTGAAGTGGTTTTGGATGTTTTGTTTCATAGATTTTTTTGATTTAAATTTCATACATTGTTGAATTAATGTATAAATATCTATCCTTTCGATCAACAGTTCCCTTACTTCTAGTGATCTATACTGCTGGATGAACTGAAAAAAAAACTGAAACAAATATCATTTCAAAATAATCTACCATTTTATGACAATTTGAAGGAAATTCATGGAATCCGCATTAAAATGGGAAATTATAACCATCTTTCCCACATTACATAGTTTGTGATGTTTTTATATCTTATGTCTTCATATTAGTCCCACTAAGGCATAGTATTAACATAGATATTCATCTATATGAAACTATATGAATATATCATCTAGGATCAATTTAAAGGTTTTATTCACAATTCTATCAATTTTTCTTCTAATATTTATTATCAGATTTTGAATATGTGTCCACTGTTATTCATCCTTGAATGAAACTCTCAATTCATTTGGCTAATCACACTCTGAATATAATAGTTGAGTATCCCCTCTCCCTAGAATATGTGAAGCTCCTTAATTAACCACCATAACAAAATAAACTCCATTCCCAGTTTAATTGTATACACAACTAAAGATTCTATATTCAGAAAATTAATAACATGTTACATATAATACATCCGACTAACCATTTTCCCAAACAAGGATAACACTGTTACATTTGATCTCTTATATGTATCTAAATATCTAATAATGCTTGTGTCTAGGAATCCATATAGAATATCATATTCCCAATGGAAAATTGATGTATCATTCAATACCATTATGTATTGGATGATTTATTTAAGGCCTATCCGAGATGCCGCAACATATTTTACATGAAATACAAAAAAATACCATTACAAATGTAGTATCAAACATTGTAAAAATAATAATGTACCTTAAAATTATAACTGTTGATAGTAATAAAAAAATTTCCTTTTAGGGAATATCATATTTCGTTTTCAATACCTACAATTCATATAATATAATTATTCTTGAAAATGGAGTTGATATAGAATAACATATCGTTATGCAAAATCTATTGATATTTTTTCAAATGTATTCTTTCTAAGATATCCCCAACGTTCAAGCATTCAAATATCACCCAATTCACATTCCAAAAATCATATAGGAAATTTGAGGGACTTTCTTCTTGAACATTTTAAAAAAAATAATTTTTTAAACCATAATACTTATCAACCAAGATCTAGAAACTAAAAAAATGTCCACTTATAAAAAAGGCATGATGTAACTTCATTCATCACATACATTCTTTTTGAAATAATGGACAAAATTTCATTAATTGAATAATTCTTCTGCCATAAAACCTCAATCATCTGGTTATATAATCAAGGAACCTAATTCAATCCATAATGGTATGACATGAATATTCATATAATATCCCCATTCAAATATTCCTCATATCCTTTCGGTTTCACCATATAAATAATTTCTTGACATTATGTCTTTGTCCTGATAAAAAATTTCACTTTTATATTGTTTTACCATGTAATTCAGACATTTATAGTTCATTATATATCAATTCATGTGTGTTTTATATATTATCTTATTTTAGTACTTAAAATCTTGTTCCCTGTATAGAAAAAAATCAAATGGAGAAATAGATTTTATTGTGTTAGTTTAATTTAAAACCAAATTTCCAAGGGAATTGAAAAAATAGTGGTTTTGGAATTTTGTAAATATTTTTTCACATCTCTTTTCGTTTTTACATTGAATTTTTGTTATTTAAATAAAAAGGGGATTTTGATAAATGCATTAATTTTGTAAACCATGTGTGAATATTTACTCTTCAGAAGAAGTTAATTTAATTTGAAATGACAGATATGTGGATGATTTAATAATGAATAATTATAGTACATTTTTCAAATTAGTAGAAACGATTTTTCATGAAAATTCTTGATTTCTATTTAATAATATCTATAGTTTTCAAAGTGTGAAAGTATTTTTCAAAGTGTTTTTTGAACTAATTGGTTTATTTTAATATGGGCGACTTACATTAAAGGATACATTGTGTAAATGGTGTTTTTAATGATATTTCATCTATGATTCTATAAATATATATCAAATGACATCTGAATTCATATTTTCCATAATCATTTAGGATTTTTTTTATAAAATTAGGAGAAACATTAAATTATAAGGATATTACAAGTAGATTCATAATAACACTATGACAATGTTATGTCACTATATTTATAATAACAAAATAATATCCACCATGACCACACTCCAAAAAAAATTGAATTATTGTTTAATACCATTGAAACTCTTAAACATAAGTTTCATTCAATATCACCTACATGGTTTAAATTAGGGGAGTCCTCTATAATTACATCTTATTTTCGGGTTTGTTGATAGATTAAATGTGGATGAATCTCAAACAAGAAAATGAAATAATAATGATAATTCAAATGTATAGTTCCCCTTATTTGAAAGGTCACTTTGATATATTTATTTTTAAAGATATTAATATTATTGAATAAAATAGTCTATATATGAATAAAGAACAGATTAATTCCCATCGTCTGCAAAATTATTTTGATGATGGATTGAAAGTGTACTTTGAATTTGTAGAAGATCATACATACAACCCTTCTCAACTACTTTTTATTTGTTTACATAGTTGATTTAAAAAAATAGACCATATGAATTGGAAGAACACTTGATAAGTCATGGAATATATCGATGTTATAAATGATGGAATAAACACATGGAAACATAAATATAGCTTGTTGTTGGGATAACACTATGTTTTATGAATAATATGATATGATTAATAGTGTGGACAATGAATAAGGCTATATATTGGATGTGATTAACGATGTGAATAATAATGAAGATCAAATTGAGGAAATAAGAATGAATGTTGAAGATGAACATTGTGATTACCCAAAATTTATTGAGAAGTTAATGAGTTGTTCAAAGTCAACATTGTAAGGTCTTTTCCCTATGTATATATAATTTTGATCCATATTAGAACTATATAATTTGAAATATGGAAATTGATGGAGTGAAAATAGTTTCAATGAATTATTTTCTCTCTAGAATGACATGCTTCCAGAGGAAAATGAGCTCTCGAGAATAACATACGACACCAAAAAATGTTATGCTCGATGTTTATGATCTCTGAAAGAATATGTTACTGCCCGAATGACTGTATACTGCTATTCAAGGACTATAAATCTAATAGATAATTCCCAATGTGTGGTTATTCTTGATACAAGAATTTTTAACCTGGTCCTAAAAATGTTGTATGTTACTTTTCATGCATTCCAAATATTAGATGCCTATATGTAATTGAATAGACTACAGGGAAATTAATGTGGAACATAGATACAAGAAATAAATGTGGAAAACTATGTCACATGGAAGACATTCCTCAGCAGAAGTGAAATTATCAAGAGTATCCTAAATTTGGAAATAATCTATGAATCATTCATCTTGTGTTATCTATAGATATAGTGTATCCTTTTGGTTTTCAAAGAATCAATCAAGGTACATAGATGTTTATGTTGAAAAACTATAAATATCCACTATGGTAATGCATGAAGAAAAAATATATCATGTTACATTTCCTTTTATCCTGACCAAAACAACTGGGTAATGATATTGACGTATATTTGGCTACATTGATCGAGGATTTGAAATTATTGTGGGATTATTGGGTTACATCATGTGATGCTTATAGAAATGAGGATATCATATTTAGGACCACGTTGTAAGGGATCAAAAATGAATTTCCTTCGTATTGAAAGATAATAGGATATTGTAATACTAGAACTTAATGGTTTTCATATTTGCAAATAAGGTACATAGTAATTTTTTTGAATCATTTATTAGAAACCATGTTTCTCGAAAATCGATGATTTCTACTCTGACAACATATCTACTAATATTGGAAAAAATCATTCAATGGATGTTAAGATGAACATACAATACTGTCTCCACTAATAGGTGGTAAACTATTTGAGAAAGTAACATACGTACACATTGGTTTTGGTAAACTATATTTGAAAAACCTTATGAAAAGAAGTTAGAAAATGATATTTTTTTTTCTATACATGAATTTTAAGTATGTAAAAATTTTTAATGATGTTATACATGTTGAAAAAAAATTATTCGATATTTGTATTGACATTTTTTTTAAATGGAATTGGATAAAAAATTTACTGAATTTAGAATTGGTTGGAAATAGTTGATATGGGAATATGACATGAGTTGGCGCTAGTGATGGGTTAAAATTGAAATTTTCTTCCTCTAGCTGCTTACACTCTATTTGGGATGGAGATATATTTGTTTTTCATCTTATTTAATTCTATAAAGGTTCAAATGTGGTATTCATCGAATATCATGAACATCATGTCAATTATCAATTTGAAGCTAAATGGTCTGAAATATCATGAATTAAATGTTTTGATTCATGAACTAATGATAATAGTTTTATGTTTTTGATGTTCCAATAATTCTTGGCATACATTAACCAAGATCTATTTTTTTATTAAATATATATGAAACAAAGATATAGACCCAGTGAATTTACTGACTATGGAATGAAAAATTTCCATCATATTATGTGAAATAGAAATGTTTTCCCTGCAAACATTCGTTGATATGATAGTTGATTTTATGGTTTACTTGGAGATGGAGATTTGAATATGTATCCAACACACAATAACTAGATGTACCCCCATTAAATTGTATATGAATATTTTTAAATGGTATATTAAAAAGCCAACGTCTCCTAGACGGTTTTATTGCAGAGGGATATATTTTTGAGGAAGCCATTGAGATCAATAATGAATACCTATCTGGTTTGGGAAGCATTGGTCTACAAAAACAACGTTAAAATGGTTGGCTTGTGGGAGAAGGAATTTCATTATATGATGTTTCCAGAATCTATATTAAAGATCTAAAGCATGACCACCATTATTTTTTTCAAAAAAAATTAGAGGTTTAACCATATTTTGAAACCTTGAATTAAATTCTTTGTCATTTAAATCCATCATGGTCAGAAATATGGATGTCAAATGCTGATAATGGATATTTTATTAGATGGTTTTATGACCATATTTTTAAGCAGTCTGATGATAATACAGATTCAATTTCAAAATGACTTCAATGGCTAGTTGGGGGACCATTTGTGATTGTATTATCATACAATGGTTATATAATTATTGGTTATGTCTTCTATAAAAATTATCATGATGAAATAAATAGCATGAAAATAGTGGAGTCACACTCACGGATAAAGCGATGAATGTTTCTGTTAGTAAGGATAAAAAATCCAATTTATTTTAATATTCTAATACTTGAAATAATAAAACAACTATGGGTGTTGTATTATACAATAATACAAGTTGCGAATTTTTAATGCTTGTTGGATTATAACAGGAGTGATGTTAAAATATATGAATAGGGATTCATGAAATTTTATTTTATTAAGGGTATAAAAAAAACCCATTTATAATGACATCTCAGACAGAATTTTTTTTTGTTTTCTAGATCGCAGAATCCAAAAGTGGTAAATTATTCTGTTATCAACAAAAAATACTAATGGTTTAGATGAAAATTAAACTAAGGATAACTATTCCCTTATGATGTATAAATCATTTAACAGTGATCCTAATGTATAATATGTAATATATGTCAAATAATACCATAATGAAGGGATTTGGTTCATTGATAGAGGGGTCAAATACCATAAGCCTTTAAAAAAAGTTAGTTAAATAAATATGTTGAATTATTCTTGTAATATACATCATGGTACCTAATGTTATAATCAATTTCATACTGCATTTATGTACTCTACATTAATTGTTAATCCACGCCTCTTTCTAATAACCTCATCACATGCCAGTTCTCTCAATCCTAAAAAAAATATTTATCTCAACCTAATACTACTCGTAGAGAAAATGAACAACCATTTGCACAAGGTGGTGCTCCCATTCTTATGGAATAATAGGTTTCAAAACCTAATGTTTCTCCCAGTATTAAGGTAAAATGACTATCTACGCATGTCGATTCTACCACTCCAAATGAAAAAATGATGATGCTTATTCATGGAAAATGGTAGCCGACAAAGAACAGATGACAGAGAAAAAATATGACCATTGTAGTTTCATGGTGACAGAAAAATAATTAAGGAGAAAGTAAAAGGCATCAAATTCAAGGTCGGATGGAATGAAAAGGTCCATCTTGTTAACCAAAACAAGGCAATGTTCGTATGTTACATTGAAATCATCACTCAACAACCTGTGATGATTGATGTATATTCATGGAAACATATTGTGACCATGATTAAGACACTAATGTGATAAAAAATTACTGGATCATTTTGATTGCATTTCACTATTTTACAAAAAAAATAATGAAACATTTACTTAATCGTCATAATTTATTGAATAGTTCATTTATATCAGTTGACTGCAACAAGAAATATGTATTAATACTTCCTATATATATTCACTGATGATTTCCAACAATTTTAATAATAAATCATCTTAATGTTGATGATGGTGAAATAAACCTACACCCACCCCTTATCGATTCACTCTAGAAAACCCATGATGTGTGTGATGCATTTACTGGTCATCTTGCAGTTGTTTCTTTTCAAGTAAAATGTTGGTAGTTATACGTTGATTCACAATATATGTATTCATTACATTTATTGAACATTTTTTATTTATGAAACAATAACTGAGGGCTGGAAAGAAGGAATGGGCAGAAAAAAATAGTGTACCCATTCTGTAAATAATGGATGGGGTAAACATCACTTGAGAAAAATTGGTACATATTTTATAACTAATGTTATACTATTATGTGACATGAAATGACATCATAATAATGTTCCTCTATTTATATTTCTAATTATGACTCTAATACCAAAGCCACATCCATCCGACACCACGTGTTATGGAATGAGGCATGTGTAAATAACGAAAAGATACTAATAGATGTTAATACACAAATACTGTGGGAATCATGTGTATGTATTACATAATGTAATTTTTTTTAATATCTATAATATAAAACTGAACACTTATGTTTCAATATTTTCTATCCAACAATTTCACATGAATCAACAATAGAAGTACCATATGAACACATACTATTTGTGGAATTTAAGATTCTACAACTATATGTCCATTTAAGAGGTGTGTGTTTTTTGGTGACGCACAGATATAGTTTGAGAATTAAACAAGAGGGGATCAATGTTAATTAATAAAATAGATGATAGAAAGAATATATACCATTGAATATAAATTATAATGGTTGAGAGAAATGATATAAACTTTAATGGGGAAGGCAAAGAGAACAAGAAACTCATGAAAAACTACCATGTCGATATCCCACCCCACCCCCACTAACTATGAGGCGAGCTATTCCCCTAAAATAGATGTCTTAGATAAGGAATAATTTTTTTAATATCTGTTTCTAGGAAATGTAAAACTGATGACAAATAATTCCTTCCCATTACTGATATTCTATATCATGTTAATGAATGTGATTTATATCTTTGAATCCCCACCCATCACATAGTAGGTAGGGAAACATTGTATTTTATCCAAAACGACATGAAATATAGTAGAAAGCTTGCAATAGGTCATGTGAGAGTGTCGATTGTAATTTCCCATAATCCGTGCATAGAGATTCCTATTCTAATTAATGAGGAAGATATTCATAGGTTTGAAAATGCTGTTGGAACATTAATAAAATGGCTATCACTTCTTGTAAAAATACATTTCAAAAAGGAGGTATTCATTTCCAAATTACATTTCAAGCAGATACTATAATAAATAATGAAAAAAGATCTAAACTGATGAAAGTTATTATAGATGGATAAAGGGAAGCAGACGAAAAGAAAAAACCACCTCAAAACCATCAAAAGGATCGGCCAATAGATTGACAATATCTTCCCAAAGAACCATTACCCTACCCATTATATATCTGAATTTACTATCATTGAAGGTTTATATGGATAAAATGATTAAAAAATGCTCACAATCACATAATTTATTTTAAAGAAAATTTGTATAAATAGAATGATCATGACTAAGTTGGTGTGGAGAATTTATTTGAAATCCTAGACAATGATTGGCTAGGCAACTCAGTTGTTAATGTATACATAAGGAATGTTTTCATTATTTGATTTTCTAAATTATGATATATTGTGTTAATTATGACTAAATAAATTTCTTTTTTTTGGAAGGAATATATATGAAAAATAATTTTAGGGATTTACCCAAGAAATAAAAATTGGACTCATTAGTCCTCAAATAACCTATATTGAGAAAACAAAAAACGAATCCCAAAATAGGATGAAATAGTAGTAGTTCTGGTAAAATTATCTGAAATGAAAATTTATGATGAACCAAAATATTAAATACTAATGATGTAGGAGTAAAACTCTATAATTTAATTATATAAAATATATTTTCATTTCTTTAATTAATTATTCCATTTTGTTTTTTAGGTACCATTGGATTCTCATTGATGTAAATTTGAATACTCCATAAATTGATTTCCTAGATTCAATTCATGGATATCCAATAAACTATCTACCCATGATGTTGTATTCAATTTTTTAATACAATGAGTCAATGTTTTCGAAATAAAAATAATTTTATATAATGGATATTATCTTTTAATGAGGATTGTGTTATGATAGGGAGGTGCATAAATATCATAAAAAACATATAAAGAGGGTAGTTGCTATGCACAAGGACGAATACATGTTCTATGACTGGATAAGTATAAGGGTATATATAATAACATTTCACTATCCATACACATATCAAAAAAATTATTTATTCTAATCAATGTTTCTACAATGTTCGAAATAGACCAATGAAAAATATTATGGTTATTATGTTTCTCAATTTATGAGAGAGATCATATTCTATAAGTAAACTACAATCCCCAAACATGTATTTTCGAAGACAATTACTATTTAATTTAAAATATTTTTATAATACAGTATTTATTCATATTTTTCCATTACTACTATGACTATTGAGATTAGTCAAATCCACAAGATGGTATAAATGTGCATTGAAATGAATGGGCAACAAAACTGAATGAAAAATGTACATAAATAACATGAATATGAGAATTATATATAATTAGTGTATAATTTTGTATTTATGTTTAATTTTATTATATTTAGTATCACTCAAATAATAATTTTTTTTCTAATATAGCTGGATTCCATTTTTCGAGTTGGGGTGGTTTGTTTAAAACTGATCATGCTTGTGGAAAATTTGACTTCGAGGCTGCAACTGTGACAATGACAATATTAAATTTGTTCCAAAATATATAAAGGTGAATTTATACTACCTATGTAATTAATTAATTTTTTCATACTTTATCCAAGTAAAAAAATAAAAAAAATAATAAATAACTGATATCACTCAAACTGTCACTTTTTATTTAAAAATAAAATTACTTTTAGTAAAAAGATATAGTGAAAAACTAAAAACAATGAAAATCTATTCTGATTGTATTGATATTTTAGTAAATTTAATAATGAGTCATTTTCTTAGGATCCATTCTCACCTCAATATGACAAAAAGTTTGAACTATATTAAATTAAGTGTGTATCTTTACATTAAATTGACAATTAATTCAACAAAAAGAACAACAGACATACTGAACAACAAGTAAATGAATTCAGGTAGTTTTGAAAATTTACCAAAATGTTCAATGATTGTTTTTTATATGTATTAATAATCAACACCTCAATATGACATATGGTGTGACCGATATGACTAAAAGTTTTGTTTATTATTTTAAAACTGATATCTTAGTTCAAAAAGTGTTACTCAATGAAAATCAATAAAACACACTCTAATTGTATTAATAATTTAAGATAGATCATCATAAGTCATTTTTGACATGTATGAAGCATTGTCGAATGAAAATGATGCATGATGTGACTAGTATGACTCAGAATGAATGTTTCTAGTTTTAAATGACATTTTAGTAAGAAAAAAATGCACACTAAAACCTGAGAAAAAACATATATATTTTTTCAATACTCTAGGACAATGACATATATGTTGTTTTTGACGTGTAGGAATATGTCTGACCATAATATGACAAACAATATGCCTGGTATAACTTGATGTGTCTCATTTTATTATTTAAATTTCGCACCAATTTAGGTAAAAAGAGGTACATACTGAAAACCTATAAAATGAATTCATATTATGTTGATATTTTAGGAAAATGATCTATGAGTCATTTTTGACGTGTAGGAGTCAACCTCTACACAATACGGCACATGGTGGACCAGTATGACTCCATGTGTGTGTTTTTATTTAAAATTTACATTAATTTATGTAAAAAGAACATGTGACATCGAAAAATATGAAAATTGATTCTGATTATTTGATAAATTATGAAAATGTTCCATGAGTCATTTGGGGAATATATGAATCAAACAGACCTCAATTATATGCATGGTGTGACCGATGTGACCAAAAGTGTCTATTATCAGTTTAAAATTGACATTTTAATTCAAAACATGTCACTAACTCAGAAACACTTAAATTCACTCAGATTGTCTTGATAATTTAGTAATGAAATTTAAATGTTATTTGGGACGTGTATGAATCAGTCTTATATAAAAAATATTCACAGTGTGTCCAGTATGACTCGCAATGTGTGTTTCAGTTAGAAATTACATTTGGTATAAAAAAACAACTGGCATATGAGTAAATTTTTACTACCTATGTAATTAATTAATTTTTTCTAAATTCTACCTAGTCTAAACAAATCAGAAAATAATATGTTACTAGTATCACTAAATGTGTCTCTTTTCATAACAAATTAAAATTACATTTAGTAAAAAGATAAAGTGGCAAACTGAAATCTGAGAAAATGCTTTCTGATTATTTTTATATTTTAGTAAAATTAATCATGAGTAATTTTTGATGTTTAGGATCCATCCTCAACTCAATATGAAAAATAGTGTGTAATATATAACATTAAGTTTGTATTTTTACATTAAATTGACATTGAATTCAGCAAAAAGAACAACTGACATATTGAACATCACATAAACGAATTCATATAGTTTTTGAAACATTACAAATATGTTTGATGGGGTAATGTTGATATGTATTAATCATCCAAAACTCAATATGATTCATGGTGTGACTGATATGACCAAAAGTCTTGGTTATTATTTTAAAATTGACAACTTATTTCAAAAAAAAATTCTCAATTAAAATTAAGAAAACACACTCTAATTATATTAATAATTTAATATACAACCTCATAAGTCATTTGTGACATTTATGAAGCATTCTCACAGCAAAATGATGCATAATGTGTCCAATATGACGGATAATGAATTTTTCTATTTTGAAATGACATTTTAGTAAGAAAACAAAAGAAGCACACTGAATACTGTGAAAAAACATTTATATTTTTTCAATACACTAGGACAATGACATATAAGTTGTTTTTGATGTGTAGGGATTCATCGCACCAAAATATGACACATGATGTGGCTAGTATAAATCAAGGTGTATCATTTTTTTATTTAAAATTCACAACAATATATGTAAATAAAATAAGTTACATACTGAAAACCAAACAAATGAATTCGTATTATTTTGATATTTTAGGAAAATGATCCATGAACCATTTCTGACATTAGGAGTCATCCTATCCTCAATATGACACATGGTGTGACCAGTATAACTCCATGTATGTCTTTTTATATAACATTTATATTAATTTAAGTAAAAAGAACATGTGACATCGAAAACTAAGAATATAATTTCAGATTATTTAATAATTTAGAAAAATGATCAATGAGTCATTTGTGACATATAGGAATCAAACACACATAAATTCAAAGCATTATGTGAATTGTATGTCCAAAATAGCCAGTTATCAGTTTAAAATTGGAATTTTAGTTCAAAACTTTTCACTCACCCAAACCCAAAAAAAATCAATTAGATTGTCTTCATAATTTAGGAATATTATTTAAATGTTTTTCTAGATGTGTATGAATCAGTCTCACATAAAAAAGATTCTCGATGTTTCTGGTGTGACTTGTATTGTGTGTTTCTATTAGAAATTACATTTTAGTAAAAAAACATATGGTATATGAAAAAAAATGAAAAAACGCATTTTGATTGTTTTTATATTATCGAAAAAATATATTTTTCGTTTTTTACTTATATGAATTAGAATAAACACTATAAGATGCATGGTGTGACCGATATAACTCAAAGTGTGTCTTTTTTTAAAAAAATTGACATTTATATAAGTAAAAACAACAAGTGAAATTATGAAAACCAGAAAAAAGAATTTATTTTGATTTTATAATTTATTATGATTGTCTATTTGTATTTTTTGAAGTTTAGGAATTATCCTCACCATTGTAAGATGAATTGTGTTGCTGGTATAACTCAAAGTGTCTCTTTTTATTTAAAAATGGCTTTAATTTAAGTGAAAACAAATGGAGACATACTAAAAAAAGAACAAATGAATTCTAATTATTTTGATAATTTAATAAAATGATCCATGAGTCACTTATTATGTATATGATTCAAACGAACCTAAATAAAATTCATGGTGTGGCTGGTATAACACAATGTGTCTAATTTTTTTGTAAAATGATATTAATTTAAGTAAAAACAATAAGTGACATACTAAAAATAGTGAAAAGACATTCATATTATATTTAAATATTAGGATAATGATATGTTTTTCATTCTGGAAGTGAAGGAATCATCTAGACCTCAATATGACACAATGTCTGGAAATTATAAGTCAACGAGTCTAAATTTATTTAAAATAGACATTAATTTAAGTAAAAACAACAAGTGACATAATGAAAATAGTGAGAATGCATTATGGTTATTATGATAGACATAAAATATGACCCACAAATCATTTTTGACATTTAAGAGTCAATCGAACATCAATAAGATACATAGTGTGGTAGTTATGAGTCAAAGTGACTTTTTTTATTTAAAATTGACATTTATTTAAGTAAAAACAATAAGTGACATACTAAATAACAATAATACACATTCATATTATTTTAATATTTTAGGAAAATGATCTATTATTTATTTTTGATGTTGAAGAATAATTTTCAAAACAATAAGATGAAATGTGTGGCTAGTATAACTCAAAGTGCCTCTTTTTAATTAAAATATAAATTAATTATAGTTCAAACTACTAGTGACATACTGAAAATAGGTAAATAAATTCGTATTAGTTTGATAACATATGAAAACAATCTTTGCGTCATTTTTATGTGTGGGCGTCTAACGTGGATCAATATGATGCACAATGCAACCAGTATGTCTAAAATAGTTTTTTATCTATATAAAATTGAAATTTTAGATCAAAACATATCACTCACTGAAAACAAGAAATCATGCTCTAATTGTCTTGATAATATAGTAAAAAGACTCATTAGTCATTTTTGATGTGTTTGAGGAAGTATGAAATCAAATAGATTCATGAGGTGACAAGTATTACTCATAATGCGTGTTTCATGTTTAAATGACATTTTAGTATTAAACACAGCTGACATACTAAAAACTAAGAAAACACATTTGAATTATATTTGAAACATTAGGACAATTATCCATTAGTAATTTTTGACATGTAGGAATCGTATGCACCTCAATCTGATGCCCAATGGGACCGGTATAAATAAATACATATCATTATTTAGAATTAAAATTAATTTTAGTAAAAGATAATGTGACAAAATCAAAATCGAGCAAACATAGTCGAATTGTTTTGATATTTTTAAAAAATTATACATAACTTATTTTTGATGTTTAAGGATCAACCCCACCTCAATCGGACAAATTTTGTGACCGGTATAACCCCAAATGTGTATTTTTTATTAAATATCGACATTTTATTAATGTATTGATTTAACATAATGTTTTATTTATATTAATATAGTATTACTAACATAATATTTATTTTCATATATAGGGATAATATTTTTCTCAGGTTTAGATGATTTGTTCGTAAACACATACCCTAGGTGGACATTTTTAAGAGGGGATCATGAGCATCAAAATTCAAAATATTAATGTTTTATAATGTTTGTTGGATATTTGTAAATGTAATTATATAATATTTTTTGAAATTTAATTTGTAGTGTGTTTTATATACCATTGGTGGAAATATTTGTATTGTTGATGTCAATTAAATGTATATTTCACTGTTTGAAATTATTGACATTTTTGAAATTATAGGTTGAACATACCATAGATAAAAATTTCATGTTATTTCTTCAGGGTGTAATGCTATATTAACAGCACGTTGCAAGCAGCTAGGCCTTTATCAGCGCAATTTTTAGCATTTATAAAGGTACCCCTTTTGGATCTATGATTTACAACATTTTATGTGTTGTTAATAGCCTATTTCTTCACTTTTATTGGTAATATGTGTAGTTGGGAATTTCAAATTACTATAATATTTATTCTTATGGACCAATTAGGTTCCTTGATATTCCAAAAAAAAGACTATAAAAATATATATTCAATTATGATTAATTAACTTTTGATTCATATTTTTTAATTTGTTAAAAAGTACTAAAATGGCATCGAATCCTATTTTTTAGTGGGGATACCCTAATTTTTCAACATTCGATGAAATTTTAACTTAATTTAAATTATTTTTCTAACTAGTGATTTAATTTATTTATGAGGCTACATTCATATAAATTTTAAGGTGTCAGAATCTTAATGATTTTCATATTTTAGCGATATATATAATCAAATACACATCCATTCCATCAACTTATCAGTATTTATTTTCATATGTTATTTTAATGATATAAATAAATATTTAATCATATTTACAAATAAACGTTATATTTTTCATATATTTTTTCTTGATAATTGATTCTTTTATCACCACCTAATTTTGATTAAAACTAATGTTGATAAATGTTTCCATTATAAGATCTTATTCCTGTTCTAATAAATGCTGCTAAATTTTAAGGGGATCTTACAATGTCTATATGAATTCTAGCACTAATAAAAGGACATTTTGCATTATTGTGTTGCATCAAATTTTATTTATTCTATATATGTAGATATTTATTAATGAAATTTGGGATTTGTTTCCCTCTAATCATTTCTCTATCAACATGTTGAAAATATTTTATATTTTCATTTCCATACAACTTCACCATACACATGTTCATTACCTCATTCCATAAATGATGTACTTTTCCATCGATCGATCCCTTTCTTCTTATTTTAAAATTCTTCATCATTTCATGGGATGTTCGATTTTTTTCACAACACAATATCAGCACCAATGTGTGGCGAGGTAAATGTTTCATTTAATCTGCAAAACAGATTTTCCATGGAGAATATTGTAATGTACACAGTTATCACTCTTGATATTTATTGAAAAAAATTACTTCTCATGGATTCTAGATGCTCACATGCATGTAAATATATAAGAACATTGTGTGATGATTAAATTAATCAATCATGATACCACTAAATACTATTCCTGAACCCTAATATTCCATCACCACTATCTCTATGATGATTTAAATAATGATGAATAGATGATGGGGGATCATCTAGTGTCTTGGAAAAAAATTATGGAGTGATATGATCACCTTCAGCTGGTAAATTTACCAAGATAAAGATACAACTGGATCCACATATGATTTCAAGATGTTATGTTGACAAGAGAATAAAACTATATTTTTAAAATAACATCAAAATTAAAAATATACCGAGAAAATATCACAAATAATTATTTTATAAAAAACGTACTCTACTACCAATACCTTGAGTGTTATTCTACAACAACAATATCATGAAAAAAATACTAAATACTGCACATAAGTCCTTAAAAAATACATTAATAGATCATTTTCAGTGCAATAATTTGATAACTACTAAAGAACCCTTAAAATACCTAAACTTTAATCTGGGAAAGAAAAGCGATGATATTGTGGCCATTTAGTAGCGCAAGAAAAAAGTGCTAATAATGTCAATATTTATCAGGGCTTCTTTAATAATTGATAATGGTTTCCGATTATTCCCACTTTCATTTAGTGATGATAATGAGATCCTTTATCATTGTAAAAAAATACACTGAGAAAGTGGGTCCGTTATCAGTGCTAATTTATTGACAATAGAAGGATCCCTTTAACAATTATTTATCTTGTACTGATAAAGGGGCCATTTTTCAGTTCTATTAATAATTGTTATAAACATACTCTCTAGTGTAGTGTGTTATTAAAATTATAGCACACTACAGTAGAAAAAAGGGGGAGAAAATACAGGAGATAATAAAAAAATTAATTAAAATAAAATTTAAAACCCAAATACCTGAAAGTTTTCCCATATTATAAATATGTCAAAAAAAATTTATAATTGCATGAGTATGTTAAATTTATCACAAACATTCAAATACATCAATGTTAATTTTATTTTTTACTCCAAAACTTTGTCAAGATATTAGTTTCTGAATAAAAAACTCTATCTCATGAAAAATAAATCACCTGAATAAGAATGTAATTGTTATTTTAGTAATACTATAAAGATATAAATTAATCAAAAAATTATCATTTTAAACATAAAATATAAAATTTGAGTCAAACAATTAAAACCATTTATTGTATTGAGTATTAGTTGATACATAAACATCACACCAATTCATGATAATCTAAAAAGTAGGTATTCTTGAATTTTCTCACATTCATGGTGACAAAAAACAATTTATATATGTGAGACAATTAAAGAGAACATACATTTTGAGAAAAATCCTTCATCTGTTACCATAATTCATAATCGTCTTCATGTTTTACCCTTATGAAAATTAACAAAAAAAGTATATGAAAAAATGATAACGAAATTATTATTTTATATAAGATAAAATAACGAGAAAAATGTGATCTTTTTATGCATAGATTTTCTAATGTGATTCTTTTTTAAAACAAAAATGAAAATTATATATTGAAAACATGTAGTTCGAGTCACACATACCGCATCATGTGTTAGATTGATGTACAGTCAATTTTTACATGTATGTAATGAATTATCGTTCATTGTACAATGTTTTGAAAAATAATCCATGATTATTTTCTTAGTTTTTTCTAATAACGTGTGTTTTATAATAAAATGACACCCTTATATTGAAAACAAATTGGGTCATATTGGTCATATCATGTGTCAGATTGATGTTTGGTTGATTATTACATGTCCAAAATAAAATATGGACTCTTTTCCTAATGTTTGAAAATAATCCAATAGCGTTTTTTTGGTTTTGGCTATTTTATGGGTGATTTAAAGTAAAATGAAACATTTTTAGTTAAATCACACACATCGATTAATTTTTCCACATAGTTTGTTGGATTGATGTATGGTCAATTCTTACACATAAGAAAGTAATTTTGGATCATTTTACTATTTTTTTAAAATAATCCACACTCGTATGACTAGATATGATGATGTGACCTACATTTTTTACTAAAAAGGGGAATTTGTAACTTCATAGGTAAATGAGGAATATGACATTTTAGTATTTATTAAATTTTATTTATTAAATAATAATTTCACTTTAATTGTGATACAATGTCTGATAGAATACTCAACTCGCAACAAAGGGGTTTTTTGGAAAACTAATGTTGCACACAATATTTAGTTATACCGAAAAATAATATAATATTATTATTATTTTAAATGGTAGTTAATTCCCATCCGTTGTATTGGCGGGAATGAACATAACTAACTATAATGAGATTAAACGTGTTTTTTAAATGAATTTACAATTATTCATTAAATTTTAGAGGCTTGAAAAAATAATGAATATGATTTTGATCATAAATACACTAATAATCATTAAATGGTCGATTTTCCACCTTTTGATGGCGAACCGTCATTAAATCTAGTTTTGGTCACTTTTATATATTCAATTTGACAAAATCAAAATAAGAACTGAGACCTAAAAATTTACTTCGCGTTAATTTTTGTTATTTTTCTAATAAAATTCATTTTTTAATGAATATTGAAAAATACAGTATTTTTTATGAATAGTGAAAACACTGAAAAATAGTTAAAAAACTGAAATCTTCTTTTAAATGATGTTTTACCACTTCTCTGAATAGAAATTTGAAAATCCAACACACATGGTTGTTATTAAAACGTAAAATGAGGTTCAATAAGATGAAAATTGTTTTGGTGTATAGTAACATTTGAATTTTATTTATTGTGGTTAAAGGTATAGAGGGTAATTGAAGGTAAATATAATAATATAATAATATTAAATCACCCTAACATGTCTCCAAATCCAATTTTTTGATATATTTTCCGACCATGGGCATCCTTGGGTCGTTTTTTGATCCCCATAGAGCCACATAAGAGTGATAATGACACTTTATATTAATTAATTTAAATTAATGACAAAAATGGCATAAACATATATCTTATAGTAAATTAATTTTTTTCATGGGGTTATATATGTTATATTTTCGACTATAAATAATCATTAGAAAGATAAAAATATTTCTTACATCATGGTAATGTTTATTAATTTTTTGACATTAAATAAATAAATTTATATTTGACAAAGTAATTATTCAGTGTTTGCCTTATTAGTTAATGCTTTAAATAAAGAAGATTATAAAGATTAAAAAAATATCCAAAGAATATCGAATTCTTATTGGATGATTTTATTTTAGAACAAGACTCATCTTATATTTGACTTTAATAAGTTTTGGATATATTGATACTGAAAATCATTATATAATAAAATAAAATTTTTAATCATTCTTAAAGAGCCCATCCCCCCCTCGTATTAAAAGACATCCCCTTTAACCAATTACTTACACCTCTCAAGACACTTGGATCATCTATCCTTATACCAAATAATCTGTCATGATCCCTCTCTTCCACCTATATGCCTTAACATAGGCATAAGGCACTTCAAGAAATCCTTTTGGTTCAAACCAATGGGAGTTAGCCGATTTAATGGTAACATTTTCCATTAAGTTATTTTGTATTATTTTCCATCTCCAACCCTATAAAATATATTTATTTCATTATTTTATAAAAAAATAGAATATTAAATATTCCAGGATATTTTTATGAGAAGGATTCAATCTAATATTACACAAACCTCTTTCTAATAGGTAAAAAATATATTGTTTCTAAAGACGGAAAACTATTGTCTGATTAAATGATGATTGTTCAATATTCTCCTAACACATCTTAAGGTGTACATTATGTTTGAAATGTATTTATATGAGATATATATTATATTAATATTTTCTATTTTCTTCTTTATTTTTCATTTATATAAAAAATTTATAGTTTTTATAATTGGTAAACGTGATAATTTCATTTGAGAAAATACAGAGTACCGCGAACACAATGTGATATGACTCGTTCATGACATACGTGTAAATATAATATAACTATGTGTAATTATGTCTTCATTTTATTAAATACGAAATAATAATGAAAGTAGGGTTCATCCGTACGTATGACTTACCGTCTCCATGAACAGTGCAATTCATTTTATATCTCAAAATGTTATGAACTACTATATATAAATATATATATAGGATATATAAGATATATATGATATCTAACTCATTAATACCATTTTCTATATAATATAATTTTTATGACATGAACAACTTCTAATTATAAGAAGTTCCTTTTTTACTCAAGTATCAAATATCGACAAAAAAACTATTATTAAAATAAATTATTGCATAATGTTTTTAACAATGTAATTAGTGATATAAAAGAAATAATAATGTTGAAAAGGTTCTTAATAATGTATAAATAAACATTATTTTATTATTCAACATATTAAAGAACGAAATGGTCATTTCAGACATGAGGTAAGAGGTTTCTTATCTCTCTTTTAATTCCGTGATATTTCCATTGTTCGACACTTCTTAATTGAATGTGGTGTATTTTGAAAATATATTTGATATAAATTATCATGATTTTGTTAATATTCATTATATTATATGATAAATTTGTTGGTTTTTATCTTTTGGTGATACTACTCGATTGATTACAACGTGGTAAGGGGTTTCTTATCTCACTTTTAATTTCGTGATATTTCTACTGTTCACCGCTTTTTTATTTCATGTGGTGTATTTTGTAATGAAATTTGTTATATATTATAATTATTATCTATGTATTCATTCTATTCTACGATTCATTTTGTTGTTATTATCTTTTCTACATACTACTCGATTGATAATTATGTGGTAAGAGGTTTCTTATCTCACTTTTTATTCAATGAGATTTCCTTTGTTCACCATTTATTTTAAGCATTCAATGTATTTATTAATAACAGTTGATATATATTATGATTATTATTTTTATTTAATGGTGTTATTTCATTCATTTTGTGGTTATTAACTTTTGGTCATATGACTCTATTGATTACAATGTGGTATGGGGTTTTTATCTCAAATTTTATTCCCATGATGTTCATACTATATATACACTATTTCCATTTGTGTGGTATATATACTGCCCATGATTGTATTCATTGTATAATATATTTTAATTTATGTGTATTTAAATTTTCATTATATGATCCGTTTTTCTTGGGGTGAATGTATTGTAGGTTACCAAATAAGTAAGGCTACCTTTCACCCTCCTCTTTAAAAGACATCATTTTGTTATGTCTTTTTATTTACATCTTCATATTTTGGTATATATACATATATATCCTTATTTATGTAAATTTAATTTCCATGTGATGAGATACCATTTTCTCACTCATCAATTTGATTTCTTAATTTTAAAGTGATGTCATTTGGCTGTCGAATTTCAATTCATTGGGTTATACTTCCACTTATTTTTTATGTGTTCTTATGATTATGTGTGGAATCACTATTTATTAATTTATGTAGTAATTTCCTCTCCCCTTTGTGTGAATATAATTTTCATAAACCTTATCACTACCATGATAAATTCTCTTATAATTCATATGAACTTCAAAATGGTAATCTTAACTAAATTTCTATTCATTTAGTTAAACATCCAAGTCATTGGTTTAGTTTCTACAAGAATATGTGTGAATGTATTATAATTTATTTATAATTGATTTATAATAAATATCCAATCATATATAGTTTATATGTGACACATTATTATTTAATTTATTTATCCTTAATCTATGGATATTGTCATAGTAAAGGATTTTGTATCAATTTACATTCCATTGGGCATTTATGGTTTTTATACACTGGTTAACATTTATATGGTGTATATACTCTCCTTTTACATATTATATCAGGAATATCTTTAATCTCATGATATTATATACTTTTTTATTGTTATTCTATAATTATTTTTATTCAAGTATTTTCTCATGTGGTAATGGACTCTTTAACTAAAAAATTGATTTAAATGCTTTAAATATTTATTATTCTAAATGATTTCAATAATGATCATGTTTTCAAAATGTTTTTAAGGATTTATTTATATGGATATTAATGTTTTAAAATGTTAATTGTTTTAAAATATTCAATCTGGTATGAGACACTTTGATTCAAAAATCACTTTATTAAATGCTTTTAATTGTTTGGAAAATGTTTTGATAAAGTATTGTTGATGTCAATATCATGAAATGATATTTTTGTGATTTCAATGTGGAAATTTTGTCTTTATTTAATACTTGTTATATTTTTTATGAATATGTTATGGTTATAGGGAATTTTTTATGTATAATCGTGGTTTCCTAACAAACCTAGGGCGGGTGAGCCCAAGATAGCTCTCCAATGCTTTGGGAAACATGAGAGAGGTAAATGTTAATGTTTCTCCTAATAGATTTAGTGAATATACTATGATGGGTATCCCAAAAGTAACTTCCTATGTCTGACACAAGTTACCATTATTATTTATGATTTTTTTGTGTTATTCATAAAGCATACGATTTTATGAGGTTTGTTATGATTGAAATGTACGGTTTCATTGATATTAATTTAGTGATGGGATAATGTTTTCTTTCTATATCTTATAACACTTATTGAGCTTTTTATGATCATCACGATTTTTGAAATGATTTTCATAGGACATAAAGATGAATATGGTCAAGTACGGGATCAAGGAATAGTCATGTTCTCTAAATCATGGAACTTGACAAGTTACTTTTTTAAGATTATTTATTTTATGAAAAAAATCTACACTATGTAGAAGTCTATACTTTGTAACTATTAAAATGCAATGTAATAGTAATGGCCTAATTCTATTAAACACTAAACCTAAAAATATCCTCAATGTGAATTCATGACATAACTTATGCTAATATAATGTTTAGGGTTAGGTCCTTATAGATGGTATCAGATGTCGGTTTAGACAACTATAGGGATTGTGAGTTTTCTTTAAACACATGGTCAGTCCATATGTCTATTATTTAAGTTAAATCCTTGTTTTTTAACTTTTTCATATCATGGAAATTCAGTTACAAATGGAAGTAGGAGGATCTCAAACAAACTTCTAGTCTTTTCATGATGACATGCTTGTAATAATTATTACAAATTTTGGTTCAAATGATTGTGAAATGTTTTTAACATACAAATCACATTCAAGAAATTTTTTGAGATATCAAACACCTCTACTATTCATCGATATCATTTTGGATCATGGGATGTATTAAATCAAATCATATTTTTATAGTATTCTCTTTTTTTCATCAAAGGTAAATATTACCATCGAATTATAAATTATTTTACCATATAACAATATTTTAAAACATATTATAATTTTTAATAAGATACTGAAGGAGGAGACCATTGCACAACCTATATATAAATGCTTTTACAATATAGTCTCTCAACGCATATTTAGGGTATTTTAAGAGGACCATTGGTTGAATTATTAAATTAAAACATAGTCTAACTATTTAAAAAAAATATCAGAAATTGGGATATTATATGTCATACACAATTATTTTCTAAAACTGTGTTTCTACGAACAACCATATGAACCATGTTCTACAAGGTGTATCTAGATGAAGGAATAAAATGATCTTCAAGGATTGCTAAATCATTGTTGCAATGCATGGAGCTTCTACCTCTGTGAACAAGATGTTTATGAAACTATATATGCACCAAGATCATGGTATATTGTTCCTTCTATTGGGAATATTTTTGTTTTATAATATAGAGGTGAAAAAATGACAATATATAAGATGTTGAGGTATGAATTAATTGGGATAAAAATGAAAGTTATATGATAACCATTGAGCATAAAACATGTTATGGTTAATTATTAGTTTTATTAAAAGGACAACATGAAGACCGTGTGAAAACCCGACGCGTCGGACAATGCTGATGCAAACAAACCCACAACCAAAGTGAAATTGGGATTTATCACCTACCACTTGACTACATGAATCCCCTAGTTAATATGACTTATTATTTTTTGTTAAATGATTTTATGGATAATGAATAAGTTGATTTTGGTAAATTATGTTTTGTCACATGGATATCCTTAAAATAGGAAATTGATTTGATGAATATTTGATAAAAGTTATTTTCGAAGACATTATCTCTTTTGGGTAACATTATATGAATAATGATAATATAATTTTAATAGATATAATTTTTTGGGTAATGGTTGAAATTATTATTTTGGAAGAATCTACTTTTTTTGTGTGGAAATTTGGTGATTTGGGTTATTTCTAGAAATGATTAATCTATCGTAGAGAATATGTCATTAGGTAAATTAGTTTTCAGTATGAGACTTTAACAGTAACCAATGTTATTTGGAGATAAATGTTAATATTTTTTGGGATGACTATGTGATCAAATATTTATGATTTTTGGGTCTCAATCATAATTTTTATTATATTCAATAAATTTGATGACAATTGTGCATTGAATGGTCTTACATGAACATTGTGTACTATTTTTTAATTTTGGAGATTATGAGTAGTATTTCTTTTGGTAAAGGATTTTCATTTTTGGGGATTATCTGATCTCATACTAAACATTTTTTGTTTTGGATAATGTATAATGATACTGGAAATATATAGTTCTTCTTTTGTAGATAATTTTATTCTCTAGAAGTTGATTCTGGCACTTTTGATGTGACTATGTCAGCATGAATATTAATCATTGGGAAAAAGTTGATTTTGTGGTTGAAATTTAGTAAATGATGAAAGTCTACATGACCATTAAATATGTTTCCTTATGTTTTTAGTTAAGCTCATAAATAAATTTATCAACATTATGAAAAGTAACATAAAACAAAACCTTTTTCCATTAACTTTTCTTACTGGGGAATCAAAGACAGTTTAACCCATCACATGTTTGTGATTTTAAGGTGGTTAAATTTCACCTAATCATGTTTTCAATAACTCTCCTTCTACACTTGGTGGTTTTTTCCTCCATATCTACATTTTCATGGTATCCTAGTATCTGTTGTCTTAGGTGACCTTTTTACTTCTCTTACATTATTTTAATGTGATAGTTCAATTGAATCTTTTTCAGATGTGGTACTTTCAATGAATCTTCGGAACCCAATTTTAAAATTTGAGAGAACACAATTACCAAAATGGGGAAAAGATTTAACATCCTAGGTATGTAAAGAATATAACATTTTCATATTTAATAATATCTATTAATAAAATATTAATTTTACTTTAAAGGGGATGGTATTTCTGAAAGAATACTCAACTTGCAACATCTAGATTCTTTGATAACATATGTTGCACAAAACATTGCGTAATACTGAAAAATAATAAAATAATAATATTATTTTAAAATTTTATTTAATGCCTAGACATTGTGTAATGACCTGAAATTTTGAATATATATTGTTTTCAAATTTTGTGTGTTATTTTATTTTTATTTTCAACAAAACTATTTCATTTGATAACATGAGTTTAATTAAAATGATACTGTTGGGTTTTGACTGTTATATGACCATTGGTCAATATGACCACTGGAAACTAAATGTTTCTATTATAGTCTCTAAATACCAGTGATCTTGGTTAATTACTATAGAAAGAAGATTCGATGGCCTCACCCAGTATTCTTTGACTGATCGAAGCCCATCTATCAGAACTTGTGAAGGAGGTAGCACCACTGGGCTTTTCTCTGGACCAAACCCAAGCCGAACATCATTGTGTGAAGCTAGAACGGAATCTCCTTCGCAAGAAGTTCAAACTAATAGAAATTAATACTCGTGCGATGTTGGCTGAGCCTCCCTCAGATTATCTCACCTTAGCACAGCTTACACTTAGGTCCTATGCTGGTGTGATAAGGGGGTATGTAAGGAGACTGTAACTGCCTTGTGTAATCCTTTGTTTTAAATAAAAAATTTTGATTTCTTCTTATGATGAAGATTATGAATTTTCTAATGTCCGGATAAATATAATATGCATATTTTTGGTGAATTTTAGAGAAAGGATATTTTAAAAAAATGGTTATGTAAACCTTAAATAATTAAAAATGTTTAATGATTTTCAAAAAACGGTCTTCTACAATTATGTTCAGTACGAAATTTAGATTCTAATAAGATCAACATAATTTTTGATGAATAGTAAATTATGAATAGTGATTTTATGCTTAGGATTAGTAATGTGACTAAATGGATTAGTAATATCACTTATATAAAGCATTAATATAACCTAGCCACCTTGATTAAGTAATGTGATTAAATAAAATGGTTAAATAACGGTTTCATAAATTATTATTCAAGTATTTGTTTTTTCTGGTGAATAGGGTTTTTTTAATTAAAAATTAAATTTAAAATATATAGAAAATTATCTTTATAAAATGGTTTTCATTTTTGAACTCACAGCATCAATATTTTGTTAAGGTAATTTGTTGGGATTTTTCTGAAAAATATGAATTTTCTGTGAATAGTGTATTAATTTAAAAATTAGAAAAAATTATTTAGAAATTTATTTTTATAAAATTGAGTTTATTTTTGAAATCAGAGCATTGGAATTTGGTTAAGGTGAAGTTTTGGGATTTTTCTGACAAAGTTGAATTTTCAATGAATAGTAAAAATAAAGTTTTAGGGTTTCGGTATGTTTAATGACATCATAACTATGTCATGATGATGTCATGACATATTTTAAGGGTTGGCCGAACAATGGTGATGAATTATAGTATGGGGCCCCATGTGGCCTGACTCCATGGGAAATACCATGGGAGAGGCAATGGTTTTGAGAAAACCACTTGTGAGGTGTCCCTTGGCCATTAATGCCTCGTCCCCTCACTTTCCCAACAAATACCAAGCCATCATCTAATATATTTGACTCCAAACTCTCCCCCAATGATGATATGGTATCATTACCTCCCAAGGAGTTCTACCAAGGTTCCCCCAAGCCCTCAAGGTCCCAACATGGATTAATCTTGTTTCCAAATTTTGTGTGTTATTTTATTTTATTTTACTCAACAAAACTATTTCATTTGATAACATGAGTTGTATTAAAATGAGACCGTTGGGTTTTGACTATTATATGACCATTGGTCAACATGACCGCTGGAAACTAAATGTTTCGATTATTTTCTCTAAATTCAAGTGAAATTGGTTAATTAATATAGAATGATGAGTCGATGGCCTCACCCAGTAGTCTTGGACCGATCGAAGCCCATCTAACAGAACTTTGGAAGGAGGTAGCACCACTGTACTTTGCTCTGGACCAAACCCAAGCAAAACTACATCGTGTGAAGCTATAACGGAATCACCTTCATTAGAATTTCAAACTAATATAAATTAATACTCGTGTGATGTTGGCCAAGCCTCCCTCAGATTCTCTCACCTTAGCACACCTTAGACATAGGTCTGATGCTAGTGTGAAAAGCGGCTATTTAAGGAGACCCTAACTGCCCTGTGTAATCCTTTGTTTTAAATAAAAATTCTGATTTCTTCTTATAATGATGTTTATGAATTTTCAAATGTCCGGATAAATATAGTATGCATATTTTTGGTGAATTTTAGAGAAAGGATATTTTAAAAAAAATGTTTATGTAAACCTTAAATAAAAAAAATGTGTAATGATTTTCAAAAAATAGTCTTCTCCAATTATGTTCAGTAGGAAATTTAGAGTCTTATAAGATAAACATAATTTTTGATGAATAGTCAATTATGAATAGTGTTTTTATGCTTAGGATTAGTAATGTGACCAAATGGATTAGTAATATCACTTAAATAAATCATTAATATAGCCTAGGCACCTTGATTAAGTAATGCGATTAAATTTAATGGTTAAATAACGGTTTCATAAATTATTATTCAAGTATTAGTTTTTTTTTGGTGAATATTGTTTTTTTAATTAGAAATTAAATTAAAAATATTTAGAAAAATATTTTTATAAAATGGATTTCATTTTTGAACTCAGAGCATCGATATTATGTTAAGGTAATTTTTGGGAATTTTTCGGAAAAAGAAGAACTTTCAGTGAATAGTGTATTTATCTAAAAATTAAAAATATATATTTAAAAAAATATTTTTATAAAATGGACTTCATTTTTGAAATCAGTGCATTGATATTTGGTTAAGGTGAAATTTTGGTATTTTTCTGAGAAAGTTGAATTTTCAGTGAATAGTAAAAATACAGTTTTAGGGTTTCAGTATGTTTAATGACATCATAATTGTGTCATGATGATGTCATGAGATATTTTAAGGGTTTCCCGACCAAAGGTGATGGATTATTGTATGGGGTCCCCATGTGGCCTAACTCCATGAGAATTACCTGGGGAGAGCCCATGGTTTAGAGAAAACCACTTGTGAGGTGTCCCTTGGCCATTAATGCCTTGTCCCCTCACTTTACCAATAAATACCAATCCATCCTCTCATCCATTAGACTCCCATATCTCCCCCAATGAATATTTGCACTCATTACCTCCCAAGGAGTCCTTCCAAGGTTCCCCCAATCCCTCAAGTTCACAACCTTTGAGTTTTAAGAGTTACATTTTAAGGTAAGGGATCTAACCCCTCTCATTCTTTTCAAATAATATCTTTTATGTCATTTCTTTTATGCTCTTTGTTATTATGTTAGAGGATGTTATTTTATATTCATTGTACTTTCATTTTCATGTTAATATGATGATATACCCCCTCTTACTCTAATCATTTTGTTTTATGAATGTTTAAGTGGCACTGTTAGGCTGCAAAAATTTTTGTAACAGATTCTTTCACCCTTCTCATTTTCAGGTTCTAATTTCTTGTCAAGTCTTTCATGTTCCTTTTTTTGTTGGAGTATGATCTCAATATATATCATACCAAAATTTTATGTTCATATTATGAGAGACACTATTTTATCTCTTCAATTATTTTTTGATGTTTAAGTGGTGTCGTTAGGCTGCCGAATTTTTAAGGGATTCTTTCACCCTTCTCGTTTTCAAGATCTATTTTCATGTCAAGTATTTCAAGTTCCTTTTTATTATATTGGTGTAAGATCTATATATCTATAATACTGATATTTTATGTTCATATTATGAGATACCATATTTTATCTTGTCAATTCATTTTTTGTTGAAGTTTAAGTGATGCTGATAGGCTGCCGAATTTTTAAGGGATTCTTCCACCTTTCTCATTTTTTTCAAAGTTCTACTTTCATATCAAGTCTTTCATGTTACTTTTTATAATAATGGGGTATGATATCTATATCTATCATACTTATCTTTTATTTTTATATGATGAGAGACCCTAGTTTATCTCATCAATTAATTTTTTTTATGTTTAAGTGACGCCGTTAGGCTGCCGAATTTTCATAAGAGAAATCTTATTTTTGTCTTCCTTTCATGTTCATCATTTCATATGGTATATCATTCAAATTTAATTGAAATGTTATTAAATTCCTTATATTATGTCCCCCTACTGTTTTATGGATCATTTATGAGTGGGATACCCATGTCCCCTCTCTTTTCAATGTTTTCTAAAACCCCGAAACATAGCCGTTATGCTACAATATTTCCGTCTCAAAATGCCACTCCCTTTTTCTAAAGTTTTCTTATTTTATTAAGTGAATAATCAAAGCCCTCTATTATATAGGGTTATTCAAATATATACTATGTTTTTCTATTTTAAATTATGGGATTTACATACAAGAGAACAGCTTTCCATTTCCGTGGGCTTAATGTGACATAAAGATCATGTATTTAAAGAATTTTTTAAAACGTTATGATTATGAAATGAAACCCATTTATTTTATGCTATATTGGTTGTTTGGGAAATGATTGATGATGATATATGTGGGTCACATGATAATAAATACATATTAATGGTGTGTCATGATAGAGATCCAATGCATTGGGTAAAGACTTAATCTCTAGAGATGACTATTTTTAACGGCGCCTTGGTAAATAACCTTGGTAATTTTTAAAGACACCTTGGGGATTGACCTTGGTGAAACAGAATGATTTCCAATATTAAACTTTGTAGCCACATCTTCAAGTTATGTAATACGTTATTTTTATTATGATATGCCTCATGATTTCATTCTCATGCCTTAAAGTTCATTTTCATGACATTGTTGATGTATCTCAAGTTCACATGTTAAATGTTTCCCCTTGTTTCCCTTACTGGGCCTTCTCCTCACCCTTTTTTTTTGATGTGTGTCCCCAGGTTATGAGATGTAGTAATGAACCTAGGATGAACATAAGGAGAATCCATTCAAGTTTTTAAGAAGAATGTTTTATGTTTTCTTATTTTAAGTTCCTGGTTTCCAAGACACTAAACCATAACGATCCTCGGTTTTGTAAAATGTAATGTATTGGAAGAAATCAATAGAACTAAAAAAATATTGTTATACATGTTTTTTAAATTACATTACAATTATTCAATAAATTTTAGAGGCTTGATATAATAATGTATCTGAATTTAAGCATAAATTCTCTATTTATTATTAAAAGGTCCATTTACCAGCTTTTGAGAGCAAACACTCTTTAAGTATAGGTTTGGTAACTTTAATATCTTCTATTTGACAAAATAGAATTATTCTTTAGAACCGGGACAAGAAAATTTATGTTGCGTAACTTTTTGGTATTTTTCTGAAAAAAAACCTTTTTAAATGAATAGAAAAAATTACTGTATTTTAATTCTAAACCGCCTTTTAATAAAAATTATTTATTTGGATAGATTATATATTTTATTTTTTAATGATTAACTAGATTATATTTTAACTATTTTATCCCATGTTGGACATTTGAAGTAATTTCATTTTGAAATTGCACATAAACAAGTGTCAATCTTTTGATAGTTATCATTTCTTAAAAACACACTTTGTTTTGACAAAGGAAATTGATTTTAAATTAATTAATGAAAAATATTTGTTTTGGATTTGTTAAAATAGACAAAAAAAATTTATTTCGGAATATAAAATATATCTTATTCTTGATAATTAGTATTTTTCTAAAAAACATCAATTTTTGATGAATAGTGAAAACACTGAGTAATAGTTAAAAAACAGACGTCTTCATTTAAATGAAATTTTAGCGTTTCTGAAAATTGAATTTTAAAAATCAGACATACATGGTTGTTATAATTTTGTAAAATTTGGTTCAATAAGGTGATTTTTTTATAAATAGTAAATTTTGACTTTTATTTACCACCGTTACCAGTAAATAGAGTAAGTCAAGGTACAAATAATAATATAATAATATTAAATTACCCTAATATGTGTCATAACCACATTGGTTGATTAATTATATGATCATGGTCATCTTTGGGTCATTTTTGGGACTCAATGGAGCCACATAAGGGTGATAATGACACATTATATTAATTAATTTAAAGTAATGATAGAAATGACTTAATCATATATCTTGTAGTAAACAATTTTTTACATGGGGTTTTATAAGTTATATCTTCAAATATAAATATTCATTAGAGAGTGAAAAATATTTCCTAAATCATTTTATTTATTTATAATTTTTATACATCATATAAATAAAATTACATATGACTCAGTAATGATGCTTTGTTTACCTCATTAGTGAATGATTTAAATAAATAAGATTATAAATATTAAAACCATATCCAAAACATTTCCAATTATTATTGTATGATTTTTTTAGAACAACTGTCAACATATCTTCATCTTTAATTTGGTTTGGGCCTTTAGAAACCAAATATCATTATATAAAAAGAATACTATTTTAAATCTTTCCTGAAGAGCCCCTCCTCCCCCTTATAAAAAGACTTCACATCAAACCCATTACTCAAACCTCCCAAGACACATGGCCCTTCAATAATATACCCAAATAAGCTTTCAATATCCCATTTTCCACTTATATGCCTCACATTAGTCATAATGGACTTCAATAAATCCTTTTGGTAAAAACCAAAGGGAGATACCCGATTTAATGGTAATGTCTTCTCTTAAGTTCTGTTGTTTTATTTTATTCTCCAAACCCTTAACATAATTTCATTCATTATTTTACAATAACACAAATATCTTAAATATACTAGGTTGTTTTTATGATATGTATTCTAACTAATCTTAGACACACCTCCTTCTAAAGGGAAAAGAACATATTGTTTCACTGGACAGTTAACTACTACCTCACAAAAAGATGTTTGTTCAATCTTCTCCTACCACTTATTATAGTGGGCATTATGATGGATATATAATTATATGTGACAAATTTTATATTTATATTTTCACTATGTTCCATTATTTTTCATTTATATCAATTTTTTATGGCTTCCATTATGGGTAAACGTGATAATTTAATTTGAGGAAGTGTGAACTACCACAAACTCAAAGTGATATTACATGTTCATTCAATAAGTGGAATGTATAAAGGATGGAGCTACTGATATTATTTATAAGATATTATACTGGAATTATAATATACCTATGTATAATTATATTTTCATTCCATTAAATACGAAGGATAAATTAATGTAGTGTTCATGCATACGTACGGCTTACCGTCTCCTAGAACAGTGCATTTCATTTCTTATCTCCAAATGTTATTTACTATTATAAATACATATATAAACTGTATATATATTATATATATGATATCTAAATCCTGAATATCATTTTTGAGATAATTTATGTTTAACCACATGAACAACTAGTAATTATAAGCAGTTCATTTTTGACTCAAGTACCAAATATTGACAAAACAACCATTATTAAGTAAAATGATTAAATATTGTTTATAAAATGTTAATAAGTGATATATTTGGAATAATAAAAAATAAAATTTTTCTTAAGAATGTACAAATTAACATTATTTTTTTATTCAGGAGATTAAAGAACGAACGGGTCATGTCGAACACGAGTTAAGGGGTTTCTTATCTCACTTTTAATTCCTTTTGATTTTCATTGTTCGTCACTTATAAATAGATTGTAGTGTATTTTTTACTACCATATGATATATATTATGATTATTCTATTAATAGTCATGGAATTCTATGAATTATTTTTTGGTTATTATCTTTTGGTCATACATCTCGATTTATTACTATGTTGTAAGGGGATTCATATCTAACTTTTAATTCTATGTGATTTCCATAGTTTGCCACATATTTATTTCATGTGGTGAATTGTGTAATGCCATATGATATATATTATCATGATTCTATTAATATTATTGGTATTTTTTGATTCATTTGGTGGATATTATCTTTTTTTTCATACTACTCTATTGATTACACTGTGGTAAGGGGTTTCATCTCTCACTTTTAATTATGTGATATTTCACCCGACTCGATTTATTACAACATGGTAAGGTGTTTTCATCCCAATTTTTATTCCCGTGAGATTCATTCTTTATTTACACTATTTCATTATCTGTGATGTATATACTTCCCAAGATTGTATTATATGTGTTATATTGATTAATTTATGGGTATTTAAATATTCATTGTATGATCCTTCTATATATGGGTGTATGTTTCTTATGTTAACAAATCATTAAGAGAACCTTTCACCCTCCTCTTTTTGAAATACTTCTTTTGGCAATTTCATTTAATTCACATCTTCTTATTTTTGGATATGTACATCTATATCCTATATCTGTACACATTATGTCCCTGCGATGATATATCATTTTCTCTCTCATCAACTCATTTTCATAATTTTAATGTTATTTCATTAGGATTTCAAATTTGTGTAAGTGAACTTATTATCAAAATTTCAATTCATTGGGTTAAACATAATGTTATTTTTTATTTTGTTATATTATTATGTATGGAATCCTTATTTATATATTTATGTAGTAATTTCTACTCCCCTTTGTGTGGATATACTTTTGATACACAAAACCACTCAATTTATAAATTCTAAATCCATTGATATGAATTTGATAAGGGTAATTTAACTCAATTTCCATTCATTGAGTTAATCATCCAAGTAATTTGTTTTGTTTCTACAAGAACTTGTTATAATGTTCTGTAATTGATTTACACTAAAGATTAAATCATATTGAGTTTATCTTAACCACATAATTATTTAATTTGTTGATCCTTAATCCAAGGATACTGTCTTTATAAGGGATTTTTTCTCAGTTTACATTCCATTGAGAAATCATTGTTGTTATGTGTCAGTTCACATTTATATGGTGTATATATTGTCCTTAGACATATTATGTCATAAATTTATTTAATCTCATAATATTATAATATTTATTTAATGATATTCTATAATTATTTTTATTCATGTATTTTCCCATTTTGTAAGGGACTCATTAACTAAAACATTGATTTAAATCGTTTATATATTTATTCTTCTAAATATTTATCATTAATGACCATGTTTAAAAAATGGTTTTAAGAATTTATTTATATGGACATTACTATTTTAAAATTTTAATTTTTTTAAAACATTCAATGTTTTATGGGACACTTTGATTCAAAAATATATTTATTAAATGTTTTGAATGGTTTTAAAAATGGCTTGATAAAATCAATGTTTATTTCAATATCATGAAATGATATATTGTGTTTGAAATGTGGAATGTTACCTTCATTTTATGCAAGTTTGATGTGTTATGAAATTTATATGTTTATAGTGAATTTTTTACATATACAGGTGGTTCCATTATAAATCTAGGGTGGGTGAGCCCGATATAACTGTCCAATGCATTGGTTAATGTGACATAGGTAAATTTTAATGTCTCTCATAAGATATTTAGGGAATATACAGTGATGTTTATTGCAAAATTAACTCCCAATGTAGTTTTGATAGCTATAATGATAGTATGTTATGTATTCCACTAGTTACCTTTATGATTTATTATTTTTGTGTGTTATTCATAAATAGTATGATTTTATGAGGTATGTTATGATTGAAATGTATGTTTTCATTGATTTTCATTTATTGATGGGCTATTGTATTATTTCCTTATCTTATTACCCTTAATGATATTTTTATGCTCATCCCAGGTTTTGAAATTTTTTTCATAGGACTTAAAGACGAATAGGGTCTAGGATGGGATGATTGAAATGTCATTCCGTCTAAAACATGGAACTAGGCATCTTACATTTTTATAGAGTTTTTCTTTAATGAAAAAATGGATAATAAGTATAAGTTTCTACTTTGTAAAATTTGAAATGTAATGTAATATTTATGCCCAAATTCATTTAAAATCTAAACCTATAAATAATCTCTATGTCAATTCATGAAATCACTGATGATTATGTAGTTTTTAAGGGTAGGTCATTATACCTTGTACGTTGAAAACATGTAATGTATGTTATATCGACAACATTGGGTGTCTAATTGATGTCTAATTGATTTGTACACACAAAAAACTAATTTTAGATTATTTTCATAAAATTTGTAATCAATTTGAGCTTATTTTTCATGTTTTGGTTGTTTTGTGCATATTATAAACTAAAACAATTCGTTTGTATTGAAAACACTCAGATCGAGTCATACAGACCACATTCATTGAATGACTGACATGTGTTCGATTCCTACACAGAAAAAATGTATTGTGGATCATTTTACTAGACTTTGTAAACAATTCTATCTATTTTTAATGGTTTTGGATGTGTGACATGTCATAAACAAAAATGGTAGCTTTATATAGAAAACATGTACGCTGAGTCATATCTACCATATCTTGTGTCAAATTAGTGTGTGGGCAATCCCTACATGTGAAAAATGAATAATGGATCATTTTATAAATGTTTGAAAACAATCCGAGTTCTTTTTATTGGTTTTGGATATGTGATACGTGTTTTAAATTAAAATGAAAGTATTAAATTATAAACATGCACTTTGATTCATACCAACAACATCGTATATTTGATTGAAAAGTGGTTGATTCATACAAATCAAAAAATATTAATAGATCATTTTTATAATTTTTTCACAAAAAATTTAATCTCGTTTTTTTGGTTTTGGTGATGTGACATGTGTCTTAAACAAAAATGACACCATTATATTGAAAACACACACAATTATCCATATCGTCTACATCGTATGTTAGATTGTTGTCTGATCAATTCTTATATGTTACAAATGTATTATGGACCATTTCCCCAATTTGTTTTAAATAGTCAAATATCATTTTTTCAATTTACATCTTTTATGGGCGTTTTAAACTAAAATAGTACTTTTCTATTGAAAAAACACACTTAGAGTCATACCAAACACATGAGGTGTTGAGTTGACATGTGTTCAATTCCTACATATCAAAAATGAAATATGGATCATTTTCCCAGTGTTTGAAATCAATTTTTGTTATTTTGATCAGTTTTGTCTGATTGATACATGTTTTAAACTATAATGATACTTTTGTATTGGAAACATTCACTTCAAGTCATATCGGCAGCATCATGCTCTGATTGATACATGTTTCATCATCAACATTCTATAATACCACTTTGATGATTTCTCATTTATCTATCAATTAAGGTAACCAAGACTCACACTAATAACCAAGCTACTCCTTGATGTATATTTCTCAATGTTTCACAAAACTAGATGAATTTTCTTGATAACTATAATGTTTCAACTACTTCATAAATATTCCTTTTTTACACACTATATTTTCTATCTAAAACAATATATCACATCACATTAGAGGTCGGCCTTTGAAATTACCATCATCATTGCTAATGGTTCTCACAAGCTACAGAAAATGCCACAACACCCTTCCTCGTCATGGGGGAAATAATCTTGACTAACACCCTTTATAGTTATTCCAGAACCTAAACATGAATATATGTCGATATCATCATTCCAAAAATATTCAAATGTAACCTCTTTTGAATAAACCATGTCTATCTCTCCACTTAATGGATTCAATTTCCCCTTTTTTGATTTATTGTAATTAATATATTTAAATTAAAGTTGAGATAGTGTCCTATATTAATGATGAGTAAATATATATAATGATTAATTTCACTCTCAAATAAATTGAATGAGTCTCAATGATACACCCCTTTATCCCATCAAATAAAAAATGTTTTTATAAATTTCAGATGGAATGAAAAAAATTTCTATCACACAAATAATCATTATATATATAAAATATTTTGACACCCTTTTTCATATTTGATAAAAATTAAGAGCATCCCTGCAAAATAAATCTAAATTCCAAAGTCTTTATTATATCTTTATTTTCATCATCTACCTGATTAATATTTGAACCAGAAACATCAATCTACCACCATTATAGTGATCACGACATTATCTTATCACCTTTAGAAACTATCTACCATAACATGAAGGGGGTGAAATAAGAGATCAAGTTCATGGTTTAAGAATGAATGTTTCATTTTTTACAGAATATTATAATGTCAGTAATGTTAATATAAAATGTATGTGAGGAGTTGTTAATGATGCAACATTATATTGAATTCTTGATAAAGTATCCATGTATATCCAATTTTTGAAATAAGTACATGAAGGTATATAGGAAAGGAATGGGGATTCTTGATTGAATTATTTATTTGATTAAGTTCAAGACATTTTTGAATATTTAAATCTAATGTGTTTAAAACTACTCTTAATGTTGAATTACATGTTCCAATTTAACTTGGAGAGTGAAAACTGTTTAAAAATAAATGAATGTTATGAACATAACGATATTTATTTACATGGGGATTTTTAGGAATTAACGTATATTTTTCCAAGAACCTATGCATGAGTAGAATATAATGATGTCATACTAAGAATATTCTACCACATCCTCTTATAAAGAAACTATGTCAAGGTCATCAATTTGTATAGATAACATCCCCCTTTTTTAATTTGTTACTAATATTATATCTCCAAAAATGTTGAAAATAACCCATCTATTATTATTGAGTAAATATCTCTATTAATTATTTTTTCGCTTCATTAAATGGTTTGAATCCCAATAATCTCCCCCTTATGCCCATTGTAGAAGAGAAAACATCTTAAAATGTCAGTTGAAAATATAACAACATGGTATCACAACAACAATCATCCTCTATAAAAATATATGAATACTCCTTTTTTGAAACCATGATTGAAAACATATATCTCCCCCAAAAAAATAAATCTGAACACTGATGTATTCATCATATATGTATCTCATTGTCCTTCAAAAAAAATTCTATAACCAAATAGATATATTTATCACATATTAGTGATCACCCATTATCTATATAACTTATAAATATTAACATCCCCTTCGCAATGTGGGATATTGAAGGGAAAATTATCTTGGTTGAATAATGATTGTTTCATTTATTGAGATTATGTTATAATGTCAAAATAATAATAATGTGAAGATTTTATGATGATAAGGAAATATTGTTTTGAGGAATATTTATTTTTTATGATGTTATGATTTATGGAATGGAATTAATGTAAATATTATGGCTAGATTCTTTTATACTAGGTTTTTTCAATTATAAATATTTTTAATCATAATTCTACCATTTATTTATAGTATTATATAAGCATAAAAAAATGTATAAATTTTTATTTATTATTATTTTTCTCAAAATTTTTTTTTTTGATTTTCCTATTTTTTTTCTATGCTAACATATTCCCATGTGATCCTCCCTTATTTGATGGTTTTTTGTCTTCCATGGTCTACATTACGCATTCCATAGTGGTAATCCTTTCATGAATACCCATTGATGTTGATCTGTTATATGAACCATGGATCATATCCTTACACAAGCTTGGGGGTTTTAGAAGTTATTTCACATTGTTGTTTTGGATCCATGTATATAGTGGATTCTTGTTTTTTTGTTGGTGTAGGGTAGAAACACTGTGCTTGGTGATTAATGACCACTTCACACTAGGTATTATCTTATTCAACTCATTTGGTTCTTCTGGTTGATCTTCTATTTTCTTAATTGAAAATCTAGAATTGACATAACATTCCATAGATTCATGAGAGCTATACACTTGACCATTTCCCTCCACATATTCTTTTCATTTCCTATATATGGTGAATTCTTGGTGGTTTCCCTTCTCTGAAAAAATGAGTTGAATTTACAACTGTTCCAAATCATTTGAATTAGTTGAAATCATCATATCCTAGTGTTTAATATAAGTATATTCAAAAAACTTCATGAGAATAAGACTATTAGAGGACCACCCTCTCTAGACTATATGTATTTTAGTTTCTTAATTAATTGTTTATAAATATTTAATTTTAAAATTTATTTATATTCCTGTTTAATATCATACTATATTATATCCTGTACTCCTTTTCATTTGAGAAAACAAACGTCTGTCTTTTAGGTGAACATTCTATTCACATAGGCCCCAAACGGATTGAATCTTCTTTAATATCTTTTTTAATGTTACTTATTTCTTACACATATTTTTGAATCATTCTCTTGATTAAAATCAAGTTTATGTTTAATTTTTTTTCATGCCAATGATATCTTGATTCGTCTCTATCTATTTTCTATTTTAAATTTAAATAAATAAATCCAAAAATTACTTTTTAATTCGAATAGAAAATTGAATAATTTGGAATATATATAGATAATAGCAATTACATTGTGATATAAACATAATATTTTCTGCAAAAAATTGGAATTAGATCCTATGGATAAACATGGAATCAACTATGTTTAAAATAAAAATACATTATTAGTGAAAATAATCACAATTTATTAAAAAAATAAGATGCGGTTCCTTCTTGTTCAGAATGTGCAAATTGATTCCATGTATGGGCCTAAGAAACCCATTTTACCCAGTCTAAGGATGGGAAGACCATTATTTATTTACTATGAGTTATCATATGATATATTTGTTAAAGACCATATTTATTTTCTTTTTTCATTAGGTAAAAAAGTTATTAGATAAATAACTAATGACTAAAATACAATTATTTTATTTCATGTGATTGAGAAATTAAATATGATAGCCTCACCTTCTGGTAAAATTTTAATAAAAATCTCATGTTTGGATTTAAAGTTTACCTTGTCCATTCCATAAAAATACCACTTATTAAATTTACAAAAATAATGATTGATTTTTCCAATATTATATGTGAATATTGGTGATGGGAATCAATATATTATTTGTTAATTTTCATTATATAATTCTAAATTAATTCTCGTAGAGTATATAATGTATATTTGTGACTCTCTAAACAAATATTTTGTAAAATAATGTCACACGTTATAATTCATTCATTCTGTTTTATATAGACTATTTAAGACCACATCCCGTGGTATAGGATTCAACTTTATTACAATTATTTATGAATTTCCTATAAAGGGTTTAATTTACGTGCTCCATAAAATATGATGTTTTTGAAACATTCAAAACCTTGAAAAACATTATTGAACATCTGGTATGAATTTAAATTAAAACCATGGGAAATGATAATGTTTTATAATACATCTCTAGTGATTTCATTTAGTTCATCCAATCTATGGGTATTATAATGAACCAGACTATTATTGAGACCCAAAATATAATGGGTTTTTTGAACATATGAATAAAAATATTCATGGGTGAGTTCGTTATTTTATTTTAACGTCACACTTGGCTAAATATTTCAAGCCTCAAGCTGCCACTATGACATTGTAACTTATTAATAGGTTTCCATCCTAATCTAATAAGTTTGATGACATAGAAGAATATTTAAATAACTCGAAATCATCTTATAATCACTTAATATTTTTTAGGTGTAATATATATGGATAGGTCAATACTAATAAACATCAACCATGAGATATTAAGTTTGTTTTTTTGGGTAACATAAAGGTGTTAAGAAAAATAATTTTTCTTATTTTTAACCTTGGATACCAAATATGTATAATCAGTAGTGTTGTAGTGTTCACGAATCATGTTCTCCAAATTACAAACTTATCACACAAGACAGTGATGATTCACCAATTGATGGGGCTACTGATGCTCACTCATCAACCCCATTTGCAGCTTTTGTAAAAATTCATCCACATGATCCTCAATCTATGAAATGAGATGAATCTTACTCATATTCTGATTCATATTAGGATAATGAACCTATAGATAACAACGATGATTACTTGTTGACCTGTGATTGAGTAAGAAGAATCTTTAGGCCTCAAGATTGTTTTAATTAATAGGATATGAGTTCCTTTTTCCTTTAATTTCTACCGATATATTTTATATGACGACCCTCAATATATAATGATATCTATAAATGATAGATATTCCACCAAATGATTCTCTACATTAGAAAAAGAAATGAAATATGTAAATAAAACTATATTTCAATACCATAGATTCGAGAAATGGTTGCATCGAATTTTATCATCGCTAAGCCGAAATCACAGTTAAAAGGGGTCTTTTATCAGTGATAGATAAGAGAACTAATAAATAGACACTTTATTAGTGATAAAATATGGGATTAAAATGGTTCAATTTATCAGTGCAATTTTTTGCATAGATAAATGTTTTTGATAAAAAAATATTACTAATTACTATACAATTATTATATTTATATTGAAAAATAATTTTTTTGTATACATTGAATAAAAAAAACATGTATATATTTAATATATATTTTCATAAAATTCATATATATATATATATAATAAATATATTTCTTATATTTCTTATATTTATTATATTGATATATTTATAATTTTATGTTTATAATTTTATTGAAAATAATTTTTCAATATATATTTACAATTATATGTAAATTATTTTTAAATATTTATTATAAATAATAATCATATATATATATATATATATATATATATGTGCTTCAAATAAAATTGGTCAATTGATGCTTGAATATAATTGACGTTCATATGTTATATATTCATCATAAATGTTCATTTATACATTACATTATCATTACTATTTACATTATCCATATATATGATTCTAATTTTATTACATATATACTTTACATGGTGTATATGATTCATTCATGTACCCATGGAGCTATTATGTTCACATAAATACTTAAAATCGTGATAAAAATATAAAAATATAAAAATAATTATAATATATATATATAATTAAATAACTAGACATGTAAAATAATATATATATATATATATATATAATTATAATTTTATAAATATATATAATTATTGTTATATATTTATAAATATTTATAAATATTTATAAATATATAAAAATATTTTCAATTATAATTCAAATATATATATATAATTTTAAATTTATAATAAATATATTTATTATAATTATAATTATAATTATAATTAAATATGTTTTTATTTGTAGTCATAAATATAAATAAAATTATAAATAAGATTAAATTCTTATGATATTAAAATAAATATATTAATTATATATAACCATACATATAAACAAATTAATAAATATTTATATTTATATAAATACAAAACTATAATAAATATATTAATTCTATATATATTATATAATTTCATAATAATTTAAATAATTATGTTTTTGTATTTAAATAATAATGAAATTATAATAAATATATTTATAATATTTATAATTATAATTATAAATAAATATATTTATTATTACATTCTTAATTATAAATATATATATATATATATATAATTACCATAGTTAAATTAATATATTAATTATATATATATAATTGTAATTTCATATTTATTTATATAAATAATAATGAAATTATATAAAATTAATATAGTTAATATATTTATTTGACATTCATAATTATTTAAATATATATATATTTCTATTTCTATTTACGAATATATATATATATATATATATATATTTATAATTATAAATATAAATATGATAAAAATATTTAGGTAATGATATGAGAATCCTTTGTCTTCTGTTATCTATAGATGGAGTGAATCATTATTGTATTCAATGTTGCACTCATACTACATGGATTCTTATGGTGGTAAATTATCACATTCTTTCGTGGTAATGCATGAAACAAAAACACATCATGTTCTAAATTATTATATTAGGAACAAATCGACTGGGTAATGATATTGATGATTATTTGGCTCCATTTAATGTGGATTTGAATTTATTGTTGGATTCAAGTGTTATGTTGTAAAATGCTTTCAAAAATGAAGATATCATATTGGGATCCTACATGATGATAAATGAATTTTATTCTTATGGAAATTTGTCAAGATATAGAGTTAACAGAACTCAAAGGTGTCCCATCTTGGAATATGGTATATAGTAAATTAGGTTGAATAATTTTTTGAAAAAAATGTTTCTAGGACATCACAGATATCTACAGCCACAACATAAGTACCGATCTTGGATGACCACATTTAATGGAAATTCAGAAGAATGTATAAAATCATATCCAATAATAAGTGATCAGATGTTTGAGAAAGTAAAATATGTGGACACTAAATTTGATAAATCATTTAAAAAAAACAAATGAAACCTAGTTGGAAAAAGAAATAATTTTATTCATAAATTATTATACTAGAGTATTCTATACATCTGACAATTTTTTTGATGTTATACATGTTGAAACCAATCAATGTGATAGTGTCATAAAAACATTGATAAATGAATCCGTAAAAAAATGAATGGAATTAAAGATAGAATAGACAAGGTTGAAATGGGAATACAAAAATTTTTGGTGCTAGTGAAGGGTGAAAAATAAACTTCTCATACTTTATTTACGTTCACACTTTCTATTACGGAGAGATATTATTTTTGAAAATTATTCAATGATGTAAAGGTTCCATACGGGTATTTATTTAATATCAAGAACACCATGTCAATGACCCTATGTAAATATTTATTCTATGGATCTATAGGAACATATTGAAGATATTTATTCTACGGAAATGGTAGGATATGAATGATTTGCTTCACAGATATAACATGAATGTCATAGTTTTAAGGTGTTAAAAAAATAATTAAGGAAATAGAAAACGCAATCAAATTCATGGAGGGATGGAATACGCAGGTCTACATGTTAAGCCCAACAAGGCCATGTTACATAGTTATATTATAATTTTCACTCAATAATGCAAGCAGATAGATGTAGATTCATGGATCCATTTTTTGAATGGTTTGAGGACACTATTGTGGGAAGATATTATGGTAAAATTATGATATCATTTATTTACTTTAATAAAAAGTAAAATAATAAACATGATATAATCTTCATCATCCATTTTATAGTTCATTTAATGTTGATGAATCCCATTCTAAATATGTGTTAGTTATTTCAAAAAGGATTCAAATAGGATATATCTCAATTATAACAAGTTATTCTATTAAATATGTTGTTGCGAAAATATACTCGGACACACCGATTATCTATGTATACCTAATAAACCATGAATCATGGGATTCATTTAATGGACATTATGTGGATGTTCCTTTTAAGGTACATTTTGGATCATAATACGTTGTATGATGATATGCGTGTTCATCAATTTGATTGAAAATTTTTTATTTATAAAACAAAAACTGATTGTTGGAAATAATGAATTTGTAGAGAAACCAGCATTATCCTTCAATAAAGTGAGGATGGGGTACACTTCACTAGAGAAAAAATATTGGTACGTATTTTAAATTGAGTATAATACTTTTACGTGACATGAAACAACACCATAATTATGTTACACTATTTATAGGAAGATTTAAGACTCAAAATACAAAGCCACATCCATCCCAAACCATGTGCTATGGAATTGGCCCATGTAAATTTATATGGGATACTAATAGAATAAAACACACAAAAGTTTTGTGAAACATGTGTATGTATTACATAACAAAAATTCCTTTTAATTAAATCACTATTACATAAAAATCATAACTTATTTTCCAATATTTTCAATACAACATATTCATAGGAATAAACAACACCTATACCAGATGAATACATACTATCATTGTCCTTGAAGTGGCCAGAATTGTTTGGCTATGTCAGAGATGCAGGTTTGGGGGTGACACCCAGAACATATTTTTGAAAAAAACCAATAGGATGATTAGTGTGAATTTATAAAACAGATATGAGAATGAAAATATAACCTTTATAGAAAATTATAATGGAAGAGAGAGTATATTGAAACATTAATGAGGGAGAGGCAAAGAGAAGAATAAACTAAAGAAAAACCCCCCGTGTGAACATCCCATCCACCCCCACTATTTATGTGTATTGCCAATCAGCTCTAAGAGATGCCTTAAAAGAGGTAAAGAATGTTATTATAAATATTTCTAACATATATGCATCATATAGTCACTAATAACTTTCCTATATAGAAATTCTATAGGGTGATAATGACTGTGATTTATATCTAGCAACACCCACCCATCACCTTGTGTCGAAGGATAAATTGTTCAATATTCAAAACGACACGCTAAACACTAGACCACTTCCAATAGGGCATTATATTTTTTCGATCAGTGTACTCCAGGAGTCGAGCGTCGAGCTATATATTCCTAGTCATAGAGATTATATTAATACGATTGATAATGTTTTTATAACATTTATCACATTACTGTTAAATCTTGTTATATATATGTTGACAAAGAGGTATTCATTTCATATTTAAATTTCATGATAAACCTTTAAAAAAATAAAAAAAAAGGTCTGAACCAATGAATGTTATTATATATGGATGAATAGAATGGGATGAAAAAAATATCTTCTCAAAACAATCTATGTAATTGAGCAACTAATCAAAAATATCTACTGAGAGCACAATTACCCCACCCATTCTACATCAACATTTTATATCATTCAAGGATCATGTGGAGACAATATTTAATTATGGTCATAACAACTTAGTTGAATATTAATAAAATATGTATAGAGGTAAATATCTAGACATCAATGTTATTGAGAGTGCAATTGAAATCCTTGACTATGAATTGCTAGATTCCTTAGTTTTAAAAGTATACGTATGGTATGCTTTCATGGTTAGATTTTCCAAAAGCTGAGATATTGTGTTAATTATGAATAATATAATTTCATATTTTTGGCATAAGTATATATGAAAAATTTTTAAAGGATTCGACCATAAAAAAATATGGACTCTTTAGTCCTAACATTATTTCTAGAAAACCAATGAAATTAAATTCCAAAAATAATTCCGAAATATTGAATGACCTGATCAAATAATTTGAATGAAAAATATTATATGAAACTATATGTTTTATAAAAATGATTTGGGGTTAAAATTAATCAATTTAATCATATCCAATATGTATTCATTTCATTGACCCTTTATTATTTTTTGTGTTTTTAGGAATCATTGGATACTTATTGATATAAATGTGGATACTCGAAATATTTATTTCTTGGATTCCATGTATGGATAACCAAAAAAGCATTCCACACATGATGAAGTTGTTTAATTTTTAATACAGTACATACAAAAATTTAGAATTAAGCCTCATGTTGTATAATAGATATTATATTTTAACGAGGATTTCGTTATGATAGGACGGTGTATCGATTTTGTGAAAATCAAAGAATAAGGACATGGGATAATAACAGGGAAAGAGACAAGTACTTCATCTATATAAGTATCAGGGTATATATAACAATATTTCACAATCCAAACACATAAAAAAATTACTTATTCACCTCATTGTCTTTGTAGTCTCCAAAAAAAGATTGTGGTTATTATGTTTGTAAATTTATGAGATAGATCATATTCCATGAACAAACTAGCATCCCTAAACAGAATTTTTCAATATAATTAATATTTCATTTAAAATATTTATTAATCATTTTAATATTTATATTCTTATAGTATTATAATTACTATCTTGAAGACTCATATTCACAAGATGATATAGATGTGATCATAATCAAATGGGAAGCACACCGGATAAAAAATGAACACAAATAGTCGGAAGATGAGACTTCAGTATATGTTGAGCAATTTATTCATATATATGTTTAATTTACATATTTTTAATACTACTCACCTATGTTTTGTTTTATTATACTTTTGGATTCCTTTCATCTAGTCAGGATGGTTTGTTCAAAGATGCTCATGCTCGTGAGAGATTGGACATGGATGTGACAGCTGAAGTAATGTCAACAAGGAAATGGGTAGAGAATGTATAAAGGTGAATTCATACAACATATTGACTTAATTATTATTTTCGTCATTTTATCTACTATTTGTAAGATAATTTACTCATAATGTTTATCTAATATTTATTTTTTATAGATCCTTTTGGATTTAATGATTTCTATTCATATGTCTTCAATAATATAGAAAATAGAAGACATGTTGAATAAAAACTATGACATCTCAGTAATTGAATTCAATATTTGACATTACAAAAGAACATTCATGAATATTGTTATCGCTGTTGTAATAATTAGTCACATCTCAATCAGTCGTACCACAATCTGACACACAATGATCTCGGTATGACTCAAAGTATATGTTTTTAGGGTATAATATTATTTGATCCTTTAAGACTGATTTCTTCTAAAAAACCATGATTTGATCCATGACTCATGATAATGATCTATGATACACAGGGTATGAATTTATAATTTCAATATCACCTTCTTCATCTTTATGATCAGGTTATTCTTATATTATCATTGATATCTCCCTTGTTTACACTTTTTGAGCATATTTGATCCACCCATTACAATGATTTATATCCTTAGGTTTTTAATAATGGTTTTAGAAATGATAGGTATAAGAAGGATTATAGTAAATAATATCATAATGAGAGACTCTTATGAACTAATTCTTTATGTTTTAATGCTTCCAACAGCAATATAACTAAATTATTCTAGTATGGATCATTATTTATGTAATAAATATTAATATAATAAGTTGGGAAATCATTTTTATTAATGTCTGGGTCAATATATTAGGTATCCTAGAAATTGATAAAATCAAAATTGAGTAAAAATAACAACTGCCATGAATCAAGGAATGTGTGTCTTATTATTTTAAATTGACATTTTTTAGTAAAAAAAAGTGACATACAAAAAACTAATAAAATTAATTTATATCGTTTTGATATTTTATTAAAATGATTCATGAGTCATTTTTTATTTTAATGAATAAACCGCCCATTAATATAATTCACAATGTGGACGGTATGCAATTAAGTGTGTATGTTAATATTAAATTTTCCTTAAATTGATTAAAAAGAACATGTGAAATAATAGAAACCAAACAAACACATTTTGATTATTTTGAAATTTTAGGAATATGATAAATGAGTCCTTTTTTATGCAAAGGATTCCACCAAACCTAAACCTGACAGAACTTGTGACCAGTATGACTAAAAGCATCCACTATATGTTTAAAATTGACATTTTAGTTCAAAAAGTGTCACTCACTAAAAACATTGAAAACATGATCACATTGTATTGATAATTTCATACAACGATTCATAATTTATTATTGATGTGAATCAGGTAGTCTCGTGTCAAAATGACTCACAATGAGATCGGTATGAATCGTTATGTATGTTTCTAGTTTGAAATTAAATTTTATTAAAAAAAATAAACTGAAATACTGAAAACCTAGAAATCATATTTTTATTTTATTGATACTCTGGGACACTAATTTATAAACCATTTTTTTGTCGAGGAATCATCCACACCTCAATATGATGCATGATGTGGCTGGTATAAATAAAAGTGTCTAATTTTATTTAAAATTAACTTCAAATTAATTAAAAACCATAAATGACATGTTAAGAACTAAGAAATCACATTTGGATTGTTTTTATATTTTAGGAAAATGTTCCATGAGTCATTTGTAACAAGTATCTATCAACTAATCCTCAATATGATGCATGGTGTTACCAGTATGACTCCAAATGTGTCTTTTTATCCTTTATTGACATTAATTGATGTAAAAACAAAAGTGACATTCTAAAATTAGATAAAAAGAATTAGGATTGTTTTGATACATTAGGAAAACCATCCATGACAAATTTGTGACATGTGTGACTCAAAATCACATCAATTTGTTGAAAATTGAGGCTAGTATAACTCAAAGTGTCTCTTTATATTTAAAATTTACATGAATTTAATTGAAAAAGTTAAGTGACATACAGAAAACACTAAAAAAATTCATATTATTTTGATACATTAGGAAAATGGACTATGAGTCATTTGTAACGTGTATAATTCAAAGGAACCACAATATTATTCATGTTCTGACTGGTATGACTCAAAGTCTATCTCTTTTTTAAAAATTGACATTAATTTTATTATAACCTATAAGTGACATACTCAAAACAGAGAAAACATATTCTGATTTTTTTTTATTTTTTAGAAAAACAATTTATTAGTTATTTATGACATTTAGGGGTCATCCTATAATCAATATGATGCACAGTGTGGCCGGTATAACTCCAAGAGTCTATTTTTATTTTAAACACACATTAACATAAGTAAAAACATGTGACATACTAAAAATCGAGATAACATAATCAGATTTTTATGATACATTATCAAAATGATCAATGAGTAATTTTTGATATGTATCAGTAATCCACACCTCAATCCAACACACAATGTGACTAGTATGAGTAAAATTGTCTATTATCATATTAAAATTTACATTTTAGTTCTAAACATGTCACTCTCTAGACACCAAGAAGACACGCTTTGTGTATCATTATAATTTAGGATAGTGATAAATTATTCATTTTTATGAGTGTGAAGTAGTCTCACATCATAACAGCAAATGATGCGAATAGAATAACTCATAATGCGTGTGTCCATTTTGAAATTATATTTTTGTAAAACACACAATAGATATAGTGAAAACTGAGAAAACATATATGGATTGTTCAGATAATATAAGATAATGATCTATATGTCATTTGTGATGTGTATGAATTAACAACAATTCAGTATTTTTCATGGTGTGTCCAGCATAACTCAAAATGTGTCATTATTTATAATTTAGATTTATTTTATTAAAAGAACATGTGGCATACTCAAATCAATGAAAACAAATTCAGATTCATTTTATATTTTAGGACCATGATCCATAACTAATTTTTAATGTGTATGAATCATCCCCACCTCAATAAGATTCATGGTGTGAAAAATGATATGGTGATTGGATCTAGGTGGATTTAAAAATCTATGGAGGATAATGCTGATGAAAATAAATTCACGTGTAATGATAGATTATTTTCCTACAGAATCCTCCACGGATTGAGAATAAATTGTTCTGAAATATTTTCACCAGTTGTAAAACCTTCATCTGTAAATAATTTTCATTCCTCTTCCACCTATTATGTCTTTCACATTGAAAAATTAGATGTGAAAAAACCTTCCTTCCTGATGAAAATAATGAGAAATTATATATGAAACATCATGATAGTTATTTTAAATATTTTAAATCTAACCATGTTTTCTATAGAAAAATTCATGTATTGTTTAAAAAGGGATCTTGGAAATGGTATTACGGATTTGATTAATTCATGATTAATAACCATTTTACTAGTATTCAATAGGATGAATTTTCTTATTTCCATACTGTAAAAAACAACATGCATTTCCTTCTCATATATGTAGTTGACACTTCAATTATATGTTATAACTTGATTCTCATTGTTGTTATTAAAACTAAATTGAATTTCAGTTTGGAAACCAAGTATTTTGTGGCCGAGAAACAAATCCATGGTTTAGAAATTGTTAGGGGAAGACCGAATAAATAAATTTATCCTTATAATTCGATTATGTTTTGAATTTTTGTATATATACTTGTATGAATCTCTAAAACCTCTAAATATTCCATTTTGACACCATTTTCAATATAATATAAGAAAGTCATTAACTGAGTTTGTTTTTACTACTTGTGGAGTCCATATATCATAGTAATAAAATATAGAATCCATGGTTTCTCTTTAAACCATAGAAGCTGGATACATTACATTGATTGAGGATGTTATGGAACCCCTACAGATCACATGTTTGTCTTTTGAACTTATCCTTTATAATCAAATTATTACAGTTTATTTTGATAGATTGTTTTCCTTATATTTATCAAAATATATTGTATTAAATGGTAAATATAATAAAATTTATATTAAATTACATTTAGTTAGGTATGTCATTGAACCTCGAACCATTTGTGTCAATGAGATACATACTGATTATAACATGGATGACTGTTTCAATAAAACAACTGTATTTTCCACATTCAAATTTTGTTTAGATATGATAAATTATGTTTCTATTGAAGGAATGTAGGTGCAATAACATCATCAATTTAAAATAAAAAATGTGGAGTTTTTTGGTATTTGTTGTTTTAAAATTTATATACGACTATTCATTAATAATCCATTTATTTTTTGTAAAATACATGCACAAATATTTTTTAACATTGCATTATTATTATTCTTTTCACACATATTTTACTTGATCATTTATGTTGTGTTATTGGCCGATGTATTTTTATGTCTGCATACCCTTTGGCTTGGTTTGTTTCACTTGAATTTGATTACTTTACCCTTTCCACAGAGGAAATCATCACTTGTATGATCCTATCTATTGATCCCTTTCTCTCTTCTTTGATGATTTCCATAAAAATTATTTGGGATTTCTAAATTTCTTTCACATGTAGATTTGTCTAAGTGCATGTAGAATAAATTTTTTTTGGTATAGTTTAAGGAAAATCACTATGTTAGGGGAACAATGACCCCTGAATGTTCAGACTTATCACCATTTAGCTCATTCAGAAATTCTGTTTTGTATCTGTTTTGTTGTTGAGAAAATTGTATCTCTCAATAACGATCCTTTTCTTCGTGAGAGATCATGGGTTTTCATCCTCAACTTCATGTCATAGAATATATAATAAATTCTTAATGACATCCCTTTCCTACCTAAATGTTGTTCCATTTGAGGGTTAAAAAAGCTCAAAAGGAGACTGAATATTTGGATATATTAATTACACATGGGTTTGTTCCAGAAGCACTAAGAGAATTGGACTACCGTAGATCCACCCTCTCCGAACTATAAGTATTTTAGTTTCTTTGTTCTTTAGATTCTATGATAGGATTTTTTTTAATTCATTAATATTCTTTTTTTTTTGATATTTCTTTATTGTATCTTTTACTATTACGATTTTGTGAAAATAAACGTGTGTGTGGGAGTTTTCCATGTAGATCCAAAACAGAGAAAAACATGTTAAAAATATTGGCCATATTTTCAATTTTATTTTTCTTTTTATTAATCTATTTCATTATTTTAATTTGGTTTCTATTTAATTTATGAATTCCAATGTAATATTGAATCTCCTATGCCTATTTTCTATTAGTAATTAAAAACATCATAACCCAAAATATTTTAAAAATTCAATTACCAAATTTAATAATCATACATTGATCTTGGAATATTACTTTGGTTGTACAATTAATGTTGTTCCAAAAATCATTTTTATGGGATTTACATGATAAATTAATCCAACCATAGGCCAGACAAGGGAACTATGCTCAATTTTTGAGGTGGAAAAATAGGTCAACCCCACCCAAAAATGGGTTGAAGAAGATAAAAACACCCAATGAGATCATAAGGTTGGTGGGAGGTAGGGAATGGTGCCATGTTGTAGGAGTTGTAGCATAATGAAGAAATGTGGCATGAAGCAAACCCCATAATCACATAAAACTATGATAGGGATGTTATTTGAGTATAAGGCATAGGACAACAACATTGATAATAAATTTGGGAATTGATCCTATGTGGTCACTTTAGATCCATCTTAAATGATATGTAAATAACAATGTTTCTTAGATCAAGTGATTCCTATCCATTTGATTGAAGCAGCGAGCATCTCCTTCAACCTCTATTAGAAAGCATTTATTATTTGAAAATTATTATTCATTATGGTTAACATAATTATAATTCCATGAAATAATCTTAGATGGATTATACTATATATTATGTGATGTTTTCCTCATTTTTGAAAAGATACAATGTATTATTCAGTGTCACCAACAATTAAAAGGATTAGCATATTTTGAAAAATTATAATGCATCAATGCCATGTTTTATTTCATATAAATTAAATATTAAAATTATCTAATACATGTTCATGATTTTTGGATGAGTAATTCATCTAGGGAATAAAATCATATTTTATCTGGTTGAGCCCCACAAAGCATGTGGCAGATTTCACAAAGGATAAATATTTCAAAGGGAAGTCATTCATGTATACGAATTCAATGAACTGAGCATAATTTTAATGACCAAAACCACTCCAAACAATACTTTTGTGAAAATTTGGTGTTTCGATTGTTGTTGGAGGTCAATGCGACTTATCATGAACATTTTTCCAATTTTCCATCTTTGTGAAAAGTTTTTCTAGTTTTGTGAACAGTCTTTCCAACTTCCAAAATTTTACCCCCATTGATGAATTATTTGACATAAAATGAATTTAAATCCTTATTTTAAGGAATATAAGGGTAATTTAATGCCCATGGAACCAATATTAATTTTCCCAAGGCTTAATATTCCTTTACATGGTCAAACCACTTGGTTTAATGTTAACTGCTTTTAATGGGAAATCTAGTGTATCTTAAATTATTGCTCCATTAAATATCATAATAGGACAATATATCTTCATCAATTTTTTTACATTCCAATTCCTAGATTCTATTCTCTAGATCCATTCATTCTTCCCATAGGAGTGGTGTGATCAAACATTAATCCTCAGATCAGTTCCCCTTGTAGTTTCTTCTTTCTTCATGTGCTCCCAAATTTTAGACCAAGAAACGAGAGTCGACCTGTCATCAATAAGTGGTATGAACAAGCACACTTCTTGTGTTTTATTCAGTATTTATTCTCCCATTTATATTTTCCTTTTTATGTCATGTGATCACCATGTTTCTAATGGAGTTTTATTGGGTGTCAGTTTTTGTGGTCATGTCGCGACATCCTTGGGTGGATTATGTTGTAGTTGGGGGGGGGGGGGTGGCGATCATAATATGTTTTGTGGATCCTTCTAACATAAAGAATTTCATGAACCATTTGATGTAGGGTATTTATGGCTTCCTTATTATTTTATGTGAAACTATATAGTTATCATGTTTTATCCCACTCGATCACAATGGAATTGACATAATAAATATTTAATCCTTACAAATAAAATGGTAATTATCATATTTTGTTAAATTTAAATCTCTAGATAGTGTGATCTCTATCCCTGCCTTTTCTATCAGGTCATTATTATCAAAAATTGTTATAGAACGTAAATTGGAATTAAATTTATTTCTTTTTCAACAATAAAGAGGCATGTAAATGAATCTGGTTATTTGAGTTGTAAATTTATTTAAATAAAAACAATATAGTAATCATGTTTAGTTATTATTATATAATACTATTTAGGTTTCAAATATTTATAAACTAAAAATAATATATCAATTAATTTGATATGGATTAAGGGACAAACTATTTGTTAAAAATATAATTCATGCTAGGGTTTTGAGTTTCCCACTTCCTTGTAAGGCCGAGTGCATTGTTCATTAGAGAATTGAGCACTCATTATGTTTTATGGTTGGATACCTTTATTAGGATCCAAGATACCAGTTGATATGACTTCTATTTCCTAGTGTTTTTGTTATGATGGAATTGTGGGTGGGGGTTGTGATTTGTGGGGGCATGGAGGACGATTAGTTGTAGTATCACTTGACACCATTGGTGGCGCGATGCATAAGATTATTCAGGTGGGTGTCGGGGATGACACTAAAGATGATGAAAAGTGTTGGATGTGAATGATTGGATGTTTTTTGAATTTTGGTTGGATTTTTACCTTCATTACCTTTCCAACTTCTCAAGGAATCTGGTGTTTCTTACCCTCCTTTTAAAAGGGGAAAAGATTCAAGTCGCATGCCATGTGATTTCGGGGTTTAGAATTTTTAGGGAGGATGTGTCTAAGATCTTTCTATAGGTGGAAAAGACTTGATATGTAGTTCATCTACGCATAAAGTTGATCTAAATTGTGTTTAGTAGCTTAGAATGTTTTCATAGAATTCATTGGAATTTGGGAATGTAATATGACTATTAACAAGTGAATGAATATCTGATGTAAAACACTGGGGTTGGAGCTTACTAGGATGAAATTCTGTGGAAATATTTCTAAGATACATTGGACTTCGTTTGGTTCTGCCTAAACGGCATAAAACTTTTGTGTGATAAAAATGATGTATAATGTGGAATTGTTAATGTATAGTTAATGTTTAAATAATTAATTAATGTAATGTGAAACTAATAAAAATGAATACAATTAATGTAATAAATATCCTTAAATGGTTGTCTTCTTATAGGATACCTAGTCATAGAATTGGTAGTCAGTAGTTTGAGAGATGTTAACTGTGGTTGATTCTAAGACTAGGTTATTCTCATAGTGTGGTTGGGAACTATAGTATATTCTATTCTTTCTATGTTTCGAATCATTACTCCACCCCTTTAGCTGAGGAAACTGACACCCTAAGGATTTTGAGCCATAGGGGGTGTTTTCCCCTACATTCTTAATGGAGGATGGATGGATTTTTACCCCCATTGTATAGGGTTGTAATGTCTTGTGGTTATTCACTAACAAATATTCTAGAGATAGTTTCCTATAGACTACTAAAGGCATAGAGTTTGTTGGCGTGATAATCCTTACTCGGTGTATGGGTTATAATGGATTGAGGTTTTATTACTGACATATGATACACATTATAGGAGCATTGGTGACATACATTAACTACCTGGTAATATTAGTTACAACGACGTGGTGGTTTTGTTGCATAAGGTGCATGTTTTGAGGCCTCTCCCAGGAGTCTGCGAACATTATTTTTTGGAGAGAGATTCGTTGGACCCGTAATGTTGGGGAAATGTGGAAAACCATTGGGGAAGTTGTAGGTGGTAACCATGATATTAATAATTATATTATATACTCTTTTATGTGAAACACGGTGATAGTATCCAATGTGAGGCTGGGAACACAATATACCTTTTTCAGTGACGACTTAGTTTCACATGTTTTTTACTGTGCTTTAGAGTGTATTTTTTCATTTTTGAAAGAGACTACAGGGAGAATCCTAATGAGTATACTATTATATGCACCCTATATATATAATTTTTTTTAGGTCACTTGGAGTAGATTAAAGATCAAGTCTATTACTACTAGCTTGGGGTTGTAGGTGCAGTTCGTGCTTTGTGGGCTCTTTTATTTTTTACACTCCTTTGGTACATGCAGTATTCCCTTTCAGTTGTATTAGTTCTTCCCTGGAATTTCAAAAGTGTACTTCTATATCAGATTTTATTTATTTATGAGTTTTATTTGGTAGGTGTCTATCTTATCTATCTTTTCCTCATGTGTTCTCTTTGAGGGTAATGCCACCAATTTGTCTGTTTACTATACACTCAATTCTAGCTTCCAACTCGGGGTCTACTAGAGGTGGGAATCAAGGGTCATTATCTCTCTTATCACATTGAAGACCCAGGAGGGGTATACCTTGATGTTTTGGGTCATGAAAAAGTGTTATCATAGGTCATGTTGAGGGATAGGATGGATTTTGGTGTTTGTAACATGTGAGGTAACATGGGTTGGTAGGGAAATGTTTTCAGTCAAGTTTAGGAGGTGATGTGAACAGTAGATATTTGTTGATACATAAGCATTTAGGGCCCCCTATGAACATATGCACAATCGTTAGAGATTATAGAGGATACTAACCGAGGTGATATATGATTCAAGATAGAGACCGAGGAAATGATCACACATCATTCTTCTTTAAGATTTTGTTTGAATGGTCAGACCATAGGATAGGTTAATATAAAATGAAAAAATGAAACTAAATTATTTAATTAATTTTTATCCATCCATATTCCATTTTTAGGAAATCTTAATAGATGTGAAATTTTTTGGTATGGCCCTAGGTCGACGTCCCCATCAGGTTTACACAGATGTTGTTCAGCAGGCTATGCCAGCAGACCGCCACAGGGTAGAGGTTGACGACAATGTCACTGGGATATAGACACAACTCAAGTTTCATATACATTGTATATATAAGAATGAGTGATATTTCTTAGTTATAGTCACATAAGACTGGTTGGAGGAGGTTGAGGTGGCCTTTAGTTCGATCTGTTCTCAGAAGGGGCACTGGGTATCTATCGATTCGATGATGCTACATGGGAATGTGAGGCAGTGGTGGTTCCTATTCCTCTTGAATCACAGATAGTTTGTGATTTCATGAGAGGTATCCCATGAAATGTTCTGATTTGAGTTTATTTCATTGATAGAAAAGGATTTAGTCTCCATGAGGTACTTATCCTTCGACATGGGAACTCCATTGTGTGAGAGTTTTGAATCAATTTCAAGAACCATTGATGATATTCTTCAGTCCGATTATCGGATGAGAAAGATAAGGAGAGTCATTTTTAGGAGGCTTTGTGTCTTGGGATACAGTTCCATGTCTCCCCTAATAGGATAGTGAAATATCTTGAGGATATGGGGAGGGAAGAGGTCATAAAGACGATGTTATCAAAATCCAAATCATCAAAAGAGGAGATTCATCGGGATTCCACATGATATAGAAATATGGTCCTTGGTTCCCAGTTTTTAGGGAAAAGGAGTTTTTGTTTAACCGGGGGTATGTCCCAGCCCTCAACATCTCGTTTCTTTGGGGGTGATGTCTCTAAGGTAAATTCCAATGGATCATGCGTTTCTTTTTCTTGTGGATTCTTCGAACATCATCAATGAGAGTTCCCAAAGTTTTATAGAATTAATCAAGTACTAGGTGTTCTACTCTAGGTTTCTCTGTTGAGGCAGTTCATGTTGTGGCAGCAGTAGTTGGTTACACAATCATTGGATCCTTAGTGAGTATATGGGGTGTGCAGAGGACAGCCTCGTGACGCTCCTTGTCCATCAAGATAATATTGTGACCATGGTGTTTTCTTCATCATTGTCATAGAGGCCATGGACTAGGTCATGGTATGCTTCATTCATTAGAGTTTCTAGAAATTGGTGAGCCAGATGTCATTTGGGTAACCCATTTCTATTTTTATATATGGGAGTATTCTTTGACTGATTCAAGAGAAACACACTAATTCATATCATCGTACCTTTTCCATTAATTGGGACATGTGGTAGAGAGGATTCCTGTTCCATTTGCATTGAAAATTGTAGTTGGAGGTAGAGATGAATTATTTGATGTATATAATGACTATGAGCTAGTGATGGGGTATCACTGCTATTGGGGGCATTTCATATGTTTAATGATACAACCATACGATTTCATCAATGACATGGATTGGTTGTATTTTTTGTAGGCTATCTTGGAAAACATCCTGAGGAAGGTGTTTCTCATCGATGCCAATGGAGAGCCAATATTGATTGATGGAGTGTGGGACCCTTGGATGAGTCAGATGCAAGTTATGTCATTTTCATCCATAATGTAAGAGATGATGTTGAGTTGTTTGTAGTTTCATTCGTTGACATTTCTTAGTTTCATAGATGTGTATCCTAATGTCATTCCAAAATAGGTTATAACATTACACCCTTAACGATAGATTGATTTTGGGATCGATATACAACCAGGAGTGTCCCCAATATATATATCACCATATAGGATGGACCCTTATGATTTATGATAGTATCTTATACAACTCAATGGTCTGTTATAGTGTTGTTTTTCTCAGTCAAGTGTGTCACTTTGAGGCACACTATATTTGTTCATGAAGAAGGCTGATGGCTGTTTGTTGTTGTGCATCAATAATCTATTCATAAACAATGTCATAGAAAGGAATCACTATCATTTTTTCTGATTCATGATTTATTTGATCAAATGAAGGGTTCATGTTGGTTCTCAAATATCGATTTGTGGTCAGGGTTTCATTTGATGCGTATGATGAATGAGGATATCAAGAAGGCTGTTTCCATTCTCTTCATGGGAATTACATGTTCATTGAAAAGTCATTTAGTGTGATGAATTATCCAGCTATGTTCATATTGTTGATTAATTATATGTTCCATTTTTCATGGATATGTTCTTTGTGGTTTTCCTCAATGACACCATTATGCACTCCTTATTTGAGGAGGAGCAAGAAGAGAATCTACACGCTGTTTTGGGATTTATTCATCAACATAAGTTGTTTTGGGAAGATGTCGAATTATGAGTTTAGGGATTGAGAAGTTAGTTTATTGGGTTATGTTTTATCCCTACATGAATAAGCAATGTATTCGTTGAATATATAAGTAATTTATCGATTGGTATCCTCCAAGATAGTGTCAGTGGAGCAATGTTTCCTTGGCCTTGCAGGGTACGGTTGGATGTTCGTAGCCAATTTCATTAGAGTTGTGACTCCTCTGACAACATTAACCATGAATGATTAGGAGTTCATGTGGACAAATAAATGTTAGGTATCTTTTGATTATCTGATGGTGATGTTGATTTGTTCTCCCATTATGTGTCTGCCAACAGAGGTAGTTTAGTTTGAAGTTTTCTACAATGATTTGCTTCTGTGGTTCAGTTATGTTCTGATGAAGAAGATATTGGTCATTTCAAATGGGTATCATCATTTGCGTCACCATGAACGTAACTATCCCATCCATTTTCAGGAGTTGATAGTCGTGGTTATTGGTCTAATGTTGTGGATATATTAGATCAATGGCGAATGCTTTTTTGGGTTTCACCAATCATAAGAGGCGATGGTATTTTTTCTACTAGCATGAAAAGAACAAGTTATGGCTTATGTGGAAAGATTAAATATAAGAATACGACATTGAAATATCTTATACAAAATTTTGTAGCTGATGCGTTAAGCAAGAAGTCACATAGTGATGTTGTTCATGAATCTGGGGACTACTTGAGAGTAATGGAAATTATTCTGCATTGCACATGGATATGGTAGAATTTTTTTCCATAATATGTCTTTTTTTTATGACGGTGCAGTTGTCATTGGTGCAGTTGATAGAATAGTCACAATTGGGGGTTGTAGAGGTGTATGTCGACTGTAAATGAGTTTTATGTGGAGAGGGCCCTGATGGATTTTTGGAGGATGAAAAATATTGAGTGTTATATAGGAGAAGGATTTTCAATCCATTAGCGATGTGTTAGATGATTCATAAAGGTTTCCATAGTTCTCCTTTAGCAGAACATCCATGCATGAAAAAGAAGTAATGGGAAATTTGGAGTCAGTTTTTTAGGTTTGGGATGAAATGTACAGTTGCAGAGTTTGTGTCTCAATGTATGGTCTTCTAGAAGGTTAAAGTTAAGCACCATGTCCCTGGTGGTTTTTTCTAGACATTAGACATTACACATTGGAAGTGGGAAGTCATATCAATTGACATTTTTACTAATTTAAATCATGATCATGGAGGCCATGAATCTATTTGGGTGGTATTGGATAATTTAATAAAATCTATCCACTTCATAGTGATCAATTAGTTGATCTTAATGGGGTTTTTTTCAAGGAAATATCTGGAGGAGGTGGTGAGACTCCACAGATTCCCATGGATGATTGTTTCAGATCGAGATACTCATTTTACCTCTGGTTGTGGATTGGTCTCCAGCAAGATTTTGTTTCTCATCTATACCTTTTCACTACTTTTCATCTACAGACAGACGGTCAGACAGAGCGGACCATTCAGACTCTTAAAGACATGTTTTTCTATTGTGTCCAGGATTTTGGTGGTTCATGGATGAGGCGCATACCCTTGATGGAGTTCTCTTAAAATAATTTATTTCAATACATCATCTGTATGATTTCATTTGATGCCTTGGGGATCATGTTTCTTTTGAAGGTGGATCCCCATCATGGGCAGTGACAGTTTGGTAGTTGAAGTTAGCTTTCTAACCTATATGTTGTGCACTTCAAGGTGTTGAATCATGTAGGATTAATGGCATAACTTGTAGCACTTCCCCTAATAACGTGTCTAATACATAATGTTTTTAATGTGTCAAAACTATGTCATTATCATTATGATGACTCTCACATCATCGATTCATGTGAGATCGATGTTGTTGATGATGCGACCTTCAAGGAGTGGCATGTGGAGATCCATGAAAATAAGGAGAAGGTGTTTTTCTGGCCTTATATCCCCTTGGATAGTGTCTTTTGGAGACACGGTGGCATGGAGGAGAGTACATTGGAACCCGAGTAACAATATAGGCTCAGTACCCCTACTTTTTTTAGGTTTAACTCCTTTCATGTATCGACATTCATTTTTCGGTTGTAAACATTTCATGTTTATGATATGACATTCATTTCTTTATTTTGTAGAATTATCTATTTGAGAGGAATCTCCCCCAAGATAGTGTTTATGAGTGGGTTATAGTTGCCTTGGGGTCTCAGATGTCCTTACTTTAAGTTGTTGAACTCCTTTGGTGGTAAGTGACTTAATAGGTATCTTGAAGGGTGTCAGTTCTGACCCTTTTTCTCTTTCATATTTGGGTTTGTTTTGAATTCTCAAGGATTAGAATGTTTTTTAAAGTATCTAATGTAATGTCATAGACCTATCTATTTCATAATTTTGTGGAAATCATGGGTTTGGTGTGTTTTAGGAGGTCAAGGAGACTTATTCCTAACACATTTCAAAATTTCCGTCACTGTCAAATGTGTTTAAAATTTTTTAAACAGAGTTCCCATCTTCCTTAAATTTTCCCCATTGATTCATTCTTTGACGTAAAATGAATTGAATGAAATTTTTTAAGGCATTTATGGCTGATTCAAATCCCATTAGACATATATTATTTTTCCAATGGATTATGATGCCTTTACAAGGTCAAACTACATGGATTAATGTGATACTATTTTATTGGAAAATCCATCATATCATAAACTACGGGACCGTTAAATATTCAAAAAGGAAGATATATATTCCTCCCTTATTCTAGCTTTTTTGTAAAATGGGGAATGAAACTGTATCCTTTCCTTCATCCCTTAGGAATGGTTTTATTGACCCATAATCCATGGATTATTTCCCCTTGATGTTTATTCCTGCTGCATGTGCACCCCATGTTTTGGTGTTGGTAGTAAGTATCGATCTTTCATCAAATGAAGGTATGATCTACCTCTACTCATATTTTTTGTTCAATAATTATTCTCTCATTTCTCCGTGATAGGTTATGGCATGTGGTCTCTATGAATATAATAAATTTTTTATGGGCGTCGGTCGATGCGGTCATGTTGCGGCATACTTGGGTGGATGTAGTTGTCGTGGGGTGAGGAAATATTAATCCATAGTATGGATCGTTCTCGTATAAATAATTTCAAAAACATGTGCAGGTTTGGGATTCATGGTTTATCAATTCATTTATGTGAAACTGAGTTTTCATTTTTTACCCTAGTGATCACAATGGAATTAACGTAATAAATATTTAAACCACAAAAATAAATTTTAATCAATCATATGTTATTCCCTAATGTGTTTCTATATAGTGTGATATCTATTCATTTCTTTTTATCATTTACTTATTGACAGAAATTTGTAATGATTGTATACTTGGATTAATTGTAATTATTTTTCAATGATAAAGTGCCATGTAAATTAAAATAGTTTTTTTTTGTAATTCTATATTAATCAAACTGATGGAGTAATCACATTTAAATATTTCTGTTAGATAAATGTTTAGGTTCTTAGTAGTTGGATCCTACTAATAATATGCTGGTTGTTTACAGAAGGATTAATGAAACATCTATTTGAAAAAAAGATAATTCTTAGTAGGGTTCTAAGTTACCCTCTTTCTTCTAAGGATGATTTCCATGTGCTTTGGAGAAATGAGTGCTCATTAAGTTTGAATGATGGTTTCCTTGTTTAATGGCCAAGAACCAACTGGATATAATGTCTGGTTCCAACTTCTTGTGTTGTAATGTGAGTTGGGGTGGATGGTGTGATATGTGGGGGATTGGAGGCTAATTGGTTGGGGTGGGAGTTGGCACCTAAGGTGGTGAGATGCATCATTTTATGCATGTGGGTGTCATAGAGGAAGCACGATATAATGAAATTGGTTGGATTTGAATAATTGGATATTTTCTGAAACATGTTGATTTTTTCTCTTCATTGCATTCCCCACTACTCAAGGCAGCTCTTCTTTCTTACCCTCCATCCAAAAGGGTTCTTTATGTGCGGTTTATTCAACATGAATTATATGTTAGGCTTCTCTAGGGATGATTGTCCTAAGAACTGACTATAGGTGGAAAAGAGTTGAGGGGTAGTTCATATACTCAACGGTTTGATCCCCCATGCGTTTAATAGCTTTAATTTTTTTTCAATAATGCCTCGTAATATGGGAATGTAATAAAACTATTAATAAACTATTAAATAATTTATGATAAGTCGTGGGTTTGGAGAATGGTGGAATGAAATGCTGATAAAATATATCTATGAAGTTATGGAATTGGTTTGGTTATGCCTAGAGGGCATGGAACATTGGTGTTATGATAATGAAATATAATGTGGATCTGTTAACGGTTAATTAATGATTATATAATTAATTAATGTAATGAGAAACTGAAAAAAATGGAATGATGTGATGATAAAAATCTCATCCAATGGTTCTGTGCTTATAGGATTACTAGTCTTAGTTGTGTTGTTAGGGAGTCTGAGAGGCATTTGATGTGATTGTGTCTAAGAAAAGTTTTTGAAAATTTTTTGGTTTTGATCTATAGTATATTCGTTAAATTTTTACTTCTATACACTAATCCACCTCGTTATTTAAGGAAACTGCAACCCATGGGATTTGGAGCCATATGGGTGTTTTACCCAACATTCCAGTGGGAGGATGGATGGATGACTACCCCCATTGGCCCCAATCTCTTCCCTTGGTAGTAACTTGTGATGGTAAGAAGATTAGTTATTTTTTCTTATATATGTGTGTATATGGATGTAATGGATTTTGGTTATTCAGACACATATATTCTTGATATAGTTTCCTATGGACTAAAATTGGTGTAACATGTATAGGTTGGGATGGCTTGAGGATCCTTACTCAGTGTATGGGTTATAATGGATTGATGTTTAATTTCTGATGTATGATACACATTATACAAGCTTTGGTGTCTCCCAAAAACCACCTGGTTACATCGGTTATGTAAATGTGTTGGTTTTGTTGCACAACGTGCATGTGTGGTTCTTTCCTCCATTGTCTTCAGAAAAGGTTTTTTAGAGAGAGAGATGAATAGGACATGTGACATTTAAGAAAAGCATAAAACTAGTGGAGTTGTAGTAGAGGGGTACCCTATATATTCATTATTATATTATATACTCTTATATGAGATACTTGGTTAGAGTGTCCATGGTTTGGATGGGAGAAGAGTATACCTATTTAGGTGATGAATTAGATTAACTTGTTGTTCATTGTTATTTAGCATGTATTCATTAATTTTTAATGAGAGCCTTGGGTTGGATCATACTAATTTTACTACTATACTCACCCTAGGTATATAAAAACAATTTTTCATGTCACTTGGAGAAGGTTGGAGATCATTCTAGTTACTACTATATAGGAGTAATAGGATCAGTTCAGGCATTGTTGTCCCTGGTGTTTTTTTACCATCCATTGGTAGTAGTAGTTATTACATTTAGTTGTAGTAGTTATTTCATGACATTACATATGTTCACTGGGGTTTTATTTTATATTACATTATGTGTTTGAGTTTTTTGGTATATATATTATCTCTATATACCACATGTGTTATCATAGATGCAATGCCCCAAATTTGTTTTTTTATTATACCATTAGTGTTAGTCGCATACCCGGAGACTACTACAGGCAGGACTGGGGTGGTAACTCTTTCCCTTATCAAATTTTTGTCCCAAGAGGGCTACACCTCATGGGGTTGATTCATGATAATAATCACATCATTCTTGATTTTTTTTGAATTATATACAAGACCAAAATTCTTATTCTATTAATCTTTTGATGATCATAATGTTGTACAATATAAAATCAAATCCAATATGCATATGGATGTCTGTTTATTTCAAGTGGTGTAGAAGAAACCATTAGAAGATAAATTTCATTTCATCAATGGACTAACAAAATGTAGAATAATTACTAGCTTTTGACAATGGTACTTAACCAGTTACTGAAATGTTTTTGTGAAGGGGTATCTAATCACTTTAGAATTTGTAGAAGAGAGGACGATTGTGGTGTATATCAAACCGGTGATGAAGAGTTGGTTTTTGGATTGGAGAACCGAGATCAACTGGAGGATAAAATATTAGAGAATATAACTACATGGTTACTTATTCATTGTAATCATTTATAATATTGTAGTGTAGAATCTATATTGGGGAGTATAAATAACCTGGAAAAGAGTTTTTCTATGAACTGGAACTTTTAAATTCCATATATTTCACTCTATCTTATTATTGCTATATACGAGGGGAGACCTTGAAATTTAATTTAGTTGATTGATAACCATAACATGATCAATTATAATAATTAAAAGGAAATAATTTGTAATATTAAATTACTATTTTACCTCCCTCTCAGTTTTCAACATGGCCTTGGAATCTACACTTCTCATCATCCCTTGAGCTGACAAGCACATCTCCTATATCGTCAATTTTTTGTTTCTTCTTTATTTGTGGAACTATCTAAAGAAAAAAAATTAGATTTAATACTTTAAATCCCCACTGAACCCACTTAAAATTCCAATCCTTATTCTAACTCATACACACATTATCAATCCTCTTGAAAATAACATCCATAATTCCCACAAAAAATTCATGAATGAATCTCATATTGATACCACTATGGGGGAGAATCCCAAGATGGATCCAAAATGTCATGTCATAATCTTTTAAGAAAACCAATCAATGATGGGAGTGATAAATCAATGATGAATGATGGAAAGTAACAAAAATGATTCTTTTTGACGTGAAACAAATGATAGATAAAGGGTATTAAAACAAATCATGGCAAAAAAGACAAAAATATTCTCTATTTAAAGAGTTCAAAATCCATGTAAATATATGAACCGGAACTATTGTGATAGATTATAAAAAACATGTATAAAAACACACCTACATATTCCCCTATAATCTCTCTATGACATCATTAAATTAAAAAAACAACCCTCTCATAACAAAACATTATGATCAGAGATCTATTGATGGAAAACATAAGACTTCTTTGAAAAATGCTTATAAATATGAGAACATTATTAATACACAATTCATCATCAAAATGTTGGTATAATATGTAACACCCCAATATTTCATAGTATGTACTTCTTCAAAACAATTCAATAACTTGCACTACACATAACACTGAGTTCAAGAGCACCATGACTTATCAAACAAGCCGTTCAAAAGATGTTATGAATAGTATTAACTAAAATTTTAACATTATATAATCCTTATAATTTTAGAATCCATATTATGTGTTTCTTAGATATAATGTAAGAACAAATTCCTTTTTTTCAGATAAAAGAATTATTTTCCAAAAATGCACTTTTACCAAATTTAATAGTGAACCCTTTTTAAATACAATATTTTAATCTTTTATATATTCAATTTGTCTAAATGGGGACATCAAAAATTTACAATGAAACATCCCAATTTTCCATGGTACGCTTTCCTTTGAATAATACAGTATCATGTTTGGTACGCAACTTCGAGTTATAACACACACCACAACAAATCAAACTAGCTGTTATGAATAGTAATACCTACTTTTTGAAATTTTATAAATTTTATCACACAAAATGGGCTTCATTTTTTGGATTCTTAATATCGAATTTAGCCTTGGGTAAAATTTTGGTACTTTTCGGAAAACTTTTATATTTTGATGAATAGTGAAAATTACTAAATTTTAATCAAAAACAACATTTTAATAAAAATACTTAGTAGTGATAAATTATGAATTTGAGTGGTTTTAAAGTATATTTATAATATATTTTTACCATTTAATAAAATTTTGTTCATTGGACAAAACATAACAATTAAACCAGATATAAATAGGTGTCAATCTTTTGATAGTTATTATCTCTTAAAAACACGCTTTTTTATAACAATGGGAATTATTTTTAAATTAATTTCTGCCATATCTGTGTTTTCAATTTTTGAAAATTGGTCTCATATTTGGAATCAGGATATTCATATTGTGTAAATAGGTAACTTTTATTTTTATACATTTTGAATAATTACTTCGGTAAATATTTTATTTACCATGGTTAAGGGTAAATCCAGTAAATAAGGGTTAAAATATAATATTATAATAATACTAAATTACCCTAAAACATGTCATATCCTTATTGGTTGATAAATTTCCGACCATGTGCATCTTTGGGTCGATTTTGAGACCCCATTGAGCCACATGTAAGTGATAGGGACACTTTATTATAATTAAGTACAAAAATGACAAAAGCATACATCTTTTAGAAAAACAATTTTTACATAGGGTTATATATGTTATATTTTAGACTATAAATACTCATTATAAATATAAAAATATTTCCTACATAATGGTATTTTATTTATAATTTTTAGACATTAAATAATGAAATTTATTTATGATATAATGGTGACGCAGTAATTACCATAATAGTGAAAAATTAGAATAGTTGATACTATAAATACCAAAATAAATTTAATTTGAGTATTTTTATGAATTAAACTAATTTTATAAGTTAATATGACATGTTAGGATTATGTTAATTAACTTTTATCGAAGTAATAATTCTGTTATGATTTTCAAAAAATCAATTATTGAATAGTGTCAAAATTGACATAAAAGAGTTTTTAAAACAAATATTATATTATTAATTGATATTAAATTCCTAAAAATATAATGATCGACCAAGAGGATTATATAAAGATAGTTTAATCATTAATTGACTACTTTGAGGTCATTTGGATGTATATATTATTTTTATTAACCATATAATATAAAAATACAACAAGACATTGTAAAAGTGAAACTAATTAACTAAGAGTTAATACTTAAATATAAGGTTAATATAATAACTCAAACCTATATAAATTCTATTTTTTGAGTGGTTTCTGACCCATACCCACCTTAACCATTAAATAATACACTTTGGAGCCATTATAAACCGAATATGAATTTATTTTAAAGTAATATTTCTAGCTTTTCCAAAGGTGCCCCTCACCCCTCTTATAAAAGGGCACTCTCCCTTATCATTAAATCACACAATAAAAGCCTTTTGGATTGGCCAAACTCTTCCCAAATACTCTCTCAACTTCCCTCACTACAAATTATGGGATTTATTTTGATCAGAAATCCCACCTAAGGAGCCCTTTTGATTAAATCAAAAGGAAGAACCCGAAGAAGAGGTAATGTTTTCACCACCCTTTTTCAAATTCATTTCTTCTTCAACTTCTTCTTTCATTGTTATTCCCATTCCAAAATAATGAATCCATTATCTCCTATATACCATAATATTATTATAAATATGGTACAACCATATTCAGTATTCCATCCATCCTTTGTATTACATGTCACCATAAGTGCATACGTACGGCTTACCGTCTCTACATCTTCATGTAATTGATATTCAATATATTATTATTCGGATGGGTATAATATTTATTTGTAATTCATGTAAATAATAAATATAACATGATAATTATTCTGTATATATGATATACCATCCAATTATATATCATTTTAATATCAAAAGAATGATATTGTCCCTCGTGCATATGTACGGACTACCGTCTCCACGAACGCGATAAGATTCATTCTCCATCGTATCCAATCAAGTATAATTATCATTTGATGATTTAAAAATATTTTTTAAGGACTTGATATCATTCTGGATATTAATAAGATACAATCTATCCATGAAAAACATGGATTAAGTAACAAAACATATAAAAGAAAATGAGTAAGTTAACACCCGAAACAACGATAATACTAAGATATTATTAACAAATCAATGTTAAAAGATAATATATGATATAATATTAATGTATATGATTCTTGTATAATATAATAACAATTATTTCACCATTATACAAGAGGTTAACCTACCCTCAACCAAGGAAAATTACAAGGTAAGGGTTTATTTTGCAATCTCTTCATTATCCGAGGTTGTTTATACGTAATAATCTACTGGGACTTCTTTATCATCCACATCCATGTTTCTTAAAAAATGCATTTTAAAACATTTTTACTATGGATTAAAGCCATTTATACCCTTTTTTGACTTTTTATAAGAGGTTTATAAAGGAATATTTCCATCTTTTTCCAAACAAGGTACTTTTTAACATTTTCGACAAATTTAAGGTAAGAATGTCTTTTTAAACTTATACGGCGGGTGCGGTTATTTTCCACCATTATAAAATCGCTGAAGCTTCCCTTACAAGATTATAAGATTATTTTCAAAGTAAAAGTTTTATTTTATAATTATGTGACTTTTAAATAATTAAAAAAAGATATTTCTCTCAAAAATATGAAAATCCAGTGCAAATGTATAAGTATTTAACGCAATCTTAAAAATGTTTTAAAAAAACCTGACTCTCGAGTGTGTTAGATAGGAAGGGAGTGGGTGTGGATCCATCATGGCCTATAATTGGTCAAGAAGTCTCAAGATTAGTTATTTTGTTTTCTGATGCTTTCATAATGTTTTCAGAAAAACATAGAAGTATTTTTTAGCAATTTTAAACGTAAGTATCTTCTAAAAAAATTGCATCGGTAGGTCTCATTAGACAAACTAGTGTCTTGGAACAAGGCCTTGACAAAATCGTATTTGTAGTCTTGGTACGAGGCCTTGGCTATGTGGTTATGATAGTCTGGAATTATTCATTCCATCATTATGAAAGTGGTTATTGATATTTCATGTGATTATTCGACTAGTAGAATATACATGTGAATAAGTAAATGGAATTATGTCGTTTAATTTTGGCCATACTATGTTGAAGATCAAGTTTAAAAGGCTTTTGTTTTAGTTATACATTGCCTTAAATGTTTATTCTTATTTATGAAAGTTTCCGCTATATTGATATCTTTACTGGGCATTTGAGCTCACCCCTTTTCTATGTTTTATTTTACCCAGGATTCCAAGAAACATATTGTGATTGATATGTAGGGTTAAGACGAGGGAATAATGGCATTCATAAAGGATCATTTATGTTGTTTTGTATATTATTAAGTGTAACGTAACATTCATGTATGTAATCTATATTCCAAGACTGCTAAACTGATCGGTCCTTTGGGACATGATTTCTCGTAATCATGCCAATGTATTAAAATAATGCAACGACTCTGGGTAACTGAGGTCGGGGCATTAAATTTGGTATCAGATGAAGTTTAGTACAAACCTTGGAATCTAGATTTAGATAAACTATTATTAGACCACATAGATTTAATATGGTCTTTGAGGATTAGTATAGAAGAAATTCCTAGAATTTTGGTATTGTATAGATTTTTTGAGTTTTCCGAGCAATACATCCATGTATGGATACGAGTAGGTAGAGGCAGCTCTGGCACAGATATACCTAGGGGTAAAACCCGAAAACACCGCTTTGAGCTGGAATCGAACGGGAACTGGTGCACGACAATGGGCCTTGCTACACTCTTGGTTACGACACTCCTAGGGGATATGCTTTGGATAATTCTCATTTTCTTCACAAACCATTATGAAGGGTTTATGATTATATACTTCTTCAAATGATACATTTTTATGATTATGGATTATATCCATAAACTATTTAATTTATGTTATGTTTTTTACAAGTTTGGGATTAGGTATTGTTATTCATAAACTAATCTAGTGTATGCCATTGTTTTGAAATGGCGCCCAGTAGAAGGAATGAGAACTCCAACAATGCACATGATCCAAAGAGAAAGAATAACCATATCTTTCATGGTCTTAAGCCAGAATTTATAAGACAAATAGTCTCCCATGTATTATCATCATATGAAGAAATAATATCATGTGTTGATAAGATAATTAAATAGTTTACTGAGTCCTATGGCTTTGAAGGGAAGAAGGAGAAGAAAAGGATGGAAGAGAGAAAGATGGATAAACGGAAGAGGGAAAAGAAGAATTTTCCCATATGTGATAATTGTGGGAAGAAACACCCTGGAACATGCCTGAAAGGAATTGTAGTTTGTTATAAGTGTGGAGGAAAAGGGCACAAAGTACGTGACTGCAATGGTAAGAAAATGGTTTTAAATGTACAATTATTCATTTGCAAGGAGTTTGGACACTACGCGAACCTATGTCCCAGTCGTCATAATATGCCGAAAATGATGCTATTGGATAATAATCAAGTTGTGATACTACCACAGATGAAGAGGAATGATTAGAGTTCTTATGTTGATTATGTCATTTGAGTGTTGTATCAACAATGTACTTCTTATAATAATTATGGAGTATATAGGGATTGTACTACAGTACTATTTCATTAAAGACATGAGATTGTGTGGAACAAAGAAAAGTGACTCAATAGCAGGTTAAATTTTTGGAAAATATATCGTTTTGAGAAAGATACACCATCATATGGTTCTGATACCGAGGTATTGATTTTAGAATAATACATGATGGATTTGGATAAATTATATTGGATATTCTTGGCTACATTGAAACTGATTAATGATTTGTATATTCTATCATTGTTGGGGTTTAAAACATTTTTGGATTGAAGGAGTATATCTATTATTCTTTAATGAATAAGGGATCATGAATGAAATCAATAAGGTTTTTTGGTAATTCAGGATGTTGTAGTGTTTTAAAAGAATACATGATGAAGGAGTTCACATGTTATTACATGACAAAGAGAATATTCATTGTGTTAACCTTCCTTATAAATTTTGGACTGAATTATTTTGGATAGTTCTAGTTTGGATTATTTTGGATTGCCATAAAAGTAAAACCCGAAGGTCGGGTGGCAACCCGTCGCGTCCGGCAAGGCTGCGAGACATGAACCCACAACCGAAGGGAGACAAGGGTGTATCACTTTCCACTAACCCACATGATGTCCTAGATTGAAAAATGTCGTTTTTAATGGTTCTGATTGATGAATTATAAATTCATTTTTTAACCCTATACGAATAGGATAAATAGAATATTATTTTTATGTTCTATTATCTTTTAAAGTGAAAGATGAGTTTGTGGTAGAAATTAGTTAAAATATGGAACTCTACTTTTCAAGTATATATATTTCTTCTCCACTTATTCTATGACGAAATTAATTCATATACATTATTGAAGGGATCTTAAAACCAAAAATGTTTTATACTAATAGCATATGTTTTGTTGAACCGATGGCATTTTAAATCTTCATAGATTACTGAATTTAAGGACCTCGATTTTAAACTTGTTTAATATTGATGACCTCAATCACCAACTATAAATATTTATGTTTTTCCTCCAATTATATGTCTCTAATTTCCACCAATGTTCTCTTAATCGATATCATCATTTGGTGGTGACCCTTTCATTTCTCTTCCCAACTTATTAAGACTAAATTTTATTAACCAAATTTTTGATGTGGGTTTTCCCTCAAAGATATTTTCTATTTTCATACATTATTTTCGAATAATAATATCAAACTACGAGGATGCAATTTATTGAAGGAGGTAAAAAAGTAACACCCCAATATTTCATAGTATGTACATCATCAAAACAATTCAATAACTTGCACTACACGTAACACCGAGTTCAAGAGCACCATGACTTATCAAACAAGCAGTTTAAAAGAGGTTATGATATGTATTAACTAAATTTTGAACTTTATATAATCCTTATAATTTTATAATCCTTATTATGAGTTTCTTAGATATAATGTAAGAACAAATTCCTTTTTTCAAATAAAAGAAGTATTTTTCGAAAATGCACTTTTACCAACTTTAGTAGTGAATCATTTTTAAATCCAATATTTTAAAGTTTATGTATTCAATTTGACTAAATAGGGACATCAAAAATTTACAATGAAACATCCCAAGATTCCACGGTACGCTTTCCTTTGAATAATACAGTAGCGTGTGTTATACCAACTTCGAGTTCTAACACACACCACCACTAATCAAACTAGCTGTTATGAATAGTAATACCTACTTTTTGAAATATTATAAATTTTATCTCTCAAAATGGAAATCATTTTTGGTTTCGGAATATCGAATTTAGCCTAGGGTATAATTTTGGTACTTTTCAGATAACTTTTATATTTTGATAAATAGTGAAAATTACTAAATTTTAATTAAAAACAATTTTTTTAATCAAAATAATTAGTAGTGATAAATTATTAATTTGAGTGGTTTAAAAGTATATTTAGAATATATTTTTACCATTTAATACAATTTTTTTCATTGGACAAAACTTCACAATTAAACCGGATATAAACAGGTGTCAATCTTTTGATAGTTATTATCTCTTAAAAACACGCTTTTTGTTTTAACAACAGTAATTAATTTTAAATTAATTTCTGCCACTTCTGTGTTTTTAAATTTTAAAAATAGATTTCATATTTGGAATCAGGATGTTCATATTGTGTAAATAGTTAACTTTTATTTTTAGAAATTTCAACTAATTACTTCGGTAAATATTTTATTTACCACCGTTAAGGGTAAATCCGGTAAATAAGGGTTAAAATATAAAATTATAATAATACTAAATTACCCTAAAATGTGTCCAAACCTTACTAGTTGATACATGTCCGACCATGGAAATCTTTGGGTCGATTTTGGGACCCCATGGAGCCACTTGTAAGTGATAAGGACACTTTATTTTAATTAAGTACAAATATCACACAAGCATATATCTTTTAGCGAAACAAGTTTTACATAGAGTTATATATGTTATATTTTAGACTATATATACTCATTAGAAAGATAAAAATATTTCATACATTATGGTATTTTATTTATAATTTTTAGACATTAAATAATATAATTTATTTATGACACAATGGTGATTCAGTAGTTACCATAATAGTGAAACATTAGAATAATGGATAATATAAATACCCAAATAAATTTAATTTGAGACTTTTCATGAATTACACTAATTTTATAGGTTAATATGACATGTTAGGAGTAACTTATTTTTTTCGAAGTAATAATTCTGTTATGATTTTCACAAAAATCAATTATTGAATAGTGTCAAAATTGACATAAAAGAGTTTTTAAAACAAATATTATATTATTAATTGATATTAAATTCCTAAAAGTTAATGGTTCTACCAAGAGACTTATATCATGATAGGTGTATCATTAATGGACCACTTGAAGGTCTCTTGGATTTATATAGTAATTTTATTAACCATATAATATAAAAATACAAAGAGACATTGTAAAAGTGAAACTAATTAACTAAGAGTTAATACTTAAAGATAATGATAATATAGTAACCCAAACCGGTCTAAATTATATTTTTTTAGTGGTGTTCGACCCATCCCAACCTTAACCTTTAAATAATACACTTTGGAGGCCTTAGAAACTGAATATTAATTTATTATAAAATAATATTTCTAGCTTTTCCAAAGATTCCCCTCACCCCTCTTATAAAAGGGCACTATCCCTTCTCATTAACTCACACATTCAAAGCCTTTTGGTTCGGCCAACCTCTGCCCAAATACTATCTCCACTTTACTCAATACAACCTAGAGGCATTAGTTTGATCAGAAAGCCAACCTAAGGAGCCCTTTTGTTCAAATCAAATGGAAGAACCTGAAGAAGAGGTAATGTTTTCACCACCCTTTTTCAAATTCCTATCTTCTTCAACATCTTCTTTCTTTGTTATTACCATTATAAAATAATGAATCCAGTATCTCCTATATACCGTAATATTATTATAAATATGGTACAACAATATTCAGTATTCTATCTATCCTTTGAATGACATTTCACCATACGTGCGTACGTACGACATACCGTCTCTACGTCGTGGTGTAATTGTTATTCAATATATTATTATTTGGATGGGTATAATAATTATTTGTAATTCATGAAAATAATAAATATATCATAATAATTATTCTTTATATATGATATACCATTCAATTATATATCTTTTTAATATCAAAATAATGATATTGTCGCTCGTGCGTACGTACGGACTACCGTCTCCACGAACGCGATGAGATTCATTCTCCATCATATCCATTCAAGTATAATTATCATTTTATGATTTAAAAATAATGTTTATGGACTTGATATCATTCTGGATATGAATAAGATACAATCTATCAATGACAAACATGGCTTACATAACAAAACATATAAAAGTAAACGAGTAAGTTAACAACCGAAACAATGATAATACTAAGATATTATTAACAAATCAATGTTAAAAGATCATATATGATATCATATTAATGTATTTGATTATTGAATAATTTAATAACAATTATTTCACCATTATAAAAGAGGTTAACCTACCCTCAACCAAGGAGAAGTAAAAGGTAAGGGTTTATTTTGCAATCTCTTCATTATCCGAGGTTGTTTATACGTAAGAATCTACAGGGACTTCATTATCATCCACATCCATGTTTTATAAAAATGTATTTCAAAACATTTTTACTATGGGATAAAGTCATTTATACCCTTGAATGACTTTTTATAAAAGGTTTATGAAGGAATCATTCCATTTTTTTCCAAACAGGGTACTTTTTAACCTTTTCGACAAATTTAAGGTAAGAATGTCTTTTTAAACATATACAGCAGGTGCGGTTATATTCCACCATTATAAAATTTATGAAGCTTCCCTTACAAGCTTATAAGATTATTTTCAAAGTGAAAGTTTTATTTTATATTTATGTGACTTTTAAATGATTTCAAAAAAAGAGATATTTCTCTCAAAAATATGATAATCCAGTGCAAATGTATACGTATTTAACGCAAACATAAATATGTTTTTAGAAAACCTGACTCTCGAGTGTGTTAGATAGGAAGGTATTGGGCATGGATCCATCATGGCCTATAATTAGTCAAGTAGTCTCAGAATTAGTTATTTTGTTTTCATAAGCTTTTATAATGATTTCAGAAAAACACTGAAGTATTTTTTAGCAATTTTAAACGTATCATATAAAAAAATTACATTGGTAGGACTCATGAGACAAACTAGTGTCTTGGCACAAGGCCTTGAAAAAAATTTATTTGTAGTTTTGGCATGAGGCCTTGGATATGTGGTTATGATAGTCTGACATTATGCATTCCATCATTATGAAAGTGGTTATTGATATTTCATGCGATTATTCGATTAGTAGAATATCCATGTGAATAATTAAATGGCATTATTTCATTTTATTTTTCCCATACTATGTTGAAGATCATGTTTAAAATTATTTTGATTTAGTTATACATTTCATTAAATGTTTATTCTTATTTATGAATGTTTCTGCTATATTGATATCCTTACTGGGCATTTGAGATCACCCCTTTTCTATGTTTTATTTTTCCTAGGATTCCAAGAAATATATTTTGATTGATATGTAGGGTTAAGACGAGGGTATAATGGCATTCATAAAGGATTATTTATGTTTTTTTTGTATGTTATGAAGTGTAACATAACATTCATGTGTGTAATATATTTTCCAAGGCTGCTAAAATGATCGGTCCTTTGGGACGTGATTCCTTGTAATCATGCCAATGTATTAAAATAATGCACCGACTCTGGGTAACTAGGGTCGGGGCATTACATAATACATCTTTTATTGCATCTCATTGATCTATAAATCACGGTACCCAAGTCTTCTGCTAAGGGATTTCATTCCTCTTGATATCTATATATCAATACTAATCAACACTATATTCAAATTCATGAATCATAGAACATCACTATTGTTTTTCACATGTTACATAAAAACATGTTTTATATTCAATAAAAAAAATTTATCCCATCACAAAATGTATGCATCATCGATGCATCACTCATCATCTCTAATGGTTCTAAAATTCTATAGTTAACACTAGAACACCCTTCCTCCTCATAGTGGATTGCATCTTGTTTAGCTCCATTTATAGTGGTTCATGCACCTCCACGTCAGTAGAATTGAATGACTTCATATGAAAAAATTCTATTGAATCCTAATATATATAAAATATGTCTGTATATAAAATTTATGTGGTCATGATCGACCATTTTGGCATTTATTTTATAGATAATCACTATATTAATGTTCAGAGAAAAAAATTATTAATGTTGAGGAAATCACTCCATTAATTAAATTATCCATCTAAAAAGATGGTAAATCCCTATTGGACTGATTCACCACATACTTATACACATAAAAACATTTCTATGATAGTTTTATTATCATTTCGGAAAAATAATTGCTCTTTTTCTATGGTTGTGACTATTACATGTAACCCATAGTGTTTTAAAACAATATAAATGTTTTCTTTTTGACATCTCATGGATATAAACGATGAAAATGAGGTAAATGCATACATTTTATAAATCATGTTTAACTTTCCTTCCTTTTTTTCATGCCAATCAAAGGCAATTTCCTTGGTTTTGACCATCCACATCATGTTTTTAATGATTGTTAAATCTTTTTAATATTTTATTTTAGTCAAGACTAGCACACTACACATTGGATTGATGAATTATCAACCCTTACACATAACAAACACGTAAAACACAATTTTACTATTATTTGACAGAAATATGAGTTTGTTTGTTTTGTTTTTTATCATTACACTCATGTTTTAGTGCATTAAAACATTAAAAACGTTTTCTCTATCATGTTTGGAAAAAAAAAACCCCAATTGACACAAGATTAGTTCATATAATTTATAAATAATTTTAATGTTTTCTTCCATATATTTCACTGATATTTTTGGTCATTTTCTTTATTTTAACACCACTCTTTTAGTTTTTAATTTTTTCCAAGTCATTGAAAAATAATTATTTAGTCTGTTTTCGAAAACCACATATTTTATTTATCATCCACCTACTTGTAAACATAAAAAATAATTCAAACTAATTTTTTCTATTTTTTAAAATATAAATAATGTTTATTACTATGGGATTCAACCACAATAATTTAATTTTTCTGTTTTAAAAAATATTTTATAATCATTCCAGGAAAATAAAAAAATTGATGGATGCATAATCAATTCATTCATTTTCAAAACAATTTTTAAAGATTCATAAAATTAATTTCATGAAAAATAGAGTTTTTTTATTTGGTTTCTCTCACCCATCATAGGTGTTTTATGAATTAAAAATCTTATATATCAAAATATTATGTTGCTCTGCACACAAAAAATGTCTGATAGACATGTCATATTCTCCTACAAACCCATAATAATTAAAAATAGTATATATATGATATATTGTAAATATGATGTTTTTTTCAAATGTTTTGACCATTACAAAAATGTTATGGTATTTTATAAAACCTTAACAAGGATATTTTTTGGATCTTAAATAAACGAAAACTATGAATGTCAAGTTATCAGTTCTCACACCTCAAAAATCAATCCTTGAATGTGTTTTCTATCATTTAATGTAATTTATAAGATTTTAGTGGTATAATTTTTAGATATTATATGGAATTAATTCGATATCAGGAACTGAGATGGAATAGAGTTCTGAGGCTTGTTGTTCCAAGAATAATTTTTTGAAATATATTAAATTTTTTAATAGCTCTTACGAGATGATTTCAATATAAAGTTTAATAATATCTAAATCGGTGCTAAAAGAAATAATTTGAAGCAACGATTGTGTTTAGAGTTGTGAGTTTAACCTAGGTACAACCTTACATTGGACTACGTGGGTCAATAATGAAAATTAGTTTTTTTATTTTAATAAATACAATAAATTGATGATTTTTTTATTTTTATCATTTTGATGATGGAACGACGTTTCCTTTTTTTAAATAATCCTTCATGTATAGATATAGTGTGATGATGATAACCCTAGAATTTTCAAGAGGCTTTGGGGAGGAACCTAATGGTTTCTCTCAATGAAAAATGATGGATGGACATGGGATCACATATCGATAGATTCTATTCTTGACAGATCTCAACAAGAGATGCAACATGATGATCAGTCTTCTCTAGTGAGTGATACATCCCTGAAGTAGGATGTGTTACATGGTTTTATTTTCATTTTTTTAGATTCATCAATTAAGGTGGACTAACACATGAATAGGTTGATCCAGAATTTGATCATTATTGTGCGATGTGATTATTTTGAAGGATTTTTATATATGATTGATTATTTAGAGTAGTTATTTATTTATTCATCATTCATATTGTAATGGATTTTGGAATTAACATGCAATGGGAGATGTTAATTACTTTGGTTGATCAATTTTCTTTTTCCCCCATGATATTTTCTATAAATTTTCATTCTTCATGGGTTATGAATGATCAATCATTGTGCCTTTATATCTCAGAATAATGATCCATAATTGAGGATTTGGAATTTAAATGACCTATAAGAGGTTAAAAATCAAAGGAGATGAAATACTAAAAGTAGTTTGGTAATAAATGTTCATCAAATGATTTAAAAATGGATGATCATAATTGGATTTTGGACTCGATTGAAGGACTGAGACTCAACTATTTAGTGATATGATGATTAGGCGACCTTGGATTTGCAGTTCTGAGGAGAAAGAACCACAAAAATGACATTGAGATTATCAACCAACATGTAATATGTATTACATAGATTGTGGACCCCACAGAGTGGTTGGTAGAGTTTTGAGAGGTATTCAAGTGTAACACAACACGTGACCCCTATCATAGATCTATGGGACCCTACTCAACACATGTTATGTATCTCAATAGATACAGAAACACAGGGTAGTGTACGTGGGTTTCAAACATGGCATGTACTCCCCCACAGGGCATGGCTAATCTGGTTACACAAATTACCCTATGCATTGGTCCCCGAGCTGAAAAAAGCATTGAATCCATGTACGTTAACATTGATCATGCACATGATTGAACCAAATATGGTCAAACATTAGATGTGAACCTTTCTATATGTCATTTAAACCTTTTCTACATGTCATGTTATGATGAGATGAGTCGTTGAACACGGGCTATACCTAGGGTCAATCGATAAAACATGTGGCCCTACTACATGTTTTGAATCCCTTACTTCATTGATTTATTCTCATGTCCATTGTGTCATGGAAAGGATTCATTATGGTTTGTTCCCATTATCATTTCCATGATGTTTTGTGGGTTTCGTTTCATTGTAACCATAGTATGATCCCTTTAGGAAAACATCCTAGTTAGATTTGTTGGAATCCCCTGAGTGGCCTAGAGCAGATCGTCCATTGACCATCATGACATATGAAGAGTCTTCAATATTGATGTGGCCAACATATCTACGCATTGATACTCTTCATATAAGGTTAATATAGATGTAGTTGTTAGTATCACCCATTACCCTGGATGTGATTCCCATATGATTTATCATATCTCTCGTCAGATCTATAAATTTATTTCCCTTTCTGTCATGATGCAACCTGATGAACAGTACTTATCAAATGGAATTCATCAATGTTCTCTAACTCATGTGTTTTTTTATCAGATGAGTTCTTTGTGGACTCGTAATTCTAAATTTGTAGGGGTAGTATATAATAATAGTGACATACCTCTAGACTGCGTGACACGGTTGAGTATATTTGGATATTCATGTAATATTATATAGATATATAGATGTATAGAAAATATTATACCTTTCATTTGTGTATTGTTTAGTGGTGTTGAGGAATCATACTAATTATTGTTATTGTCACCCCTACATGGGATTTTCCGGAACATGTCATTTTATGTGCAGATGAGAAATCTTTTGAGAAATTCCTCGGTGAACCGAGACCAGGACCTGGACCAGATAGTATTTGGGGAATTTAGACTGGTCGTGGAGATCCTGTGACATCAAACCTAACTTCCAGTACCTTTTATACTGGGTTTACTTTGTGGATTATAGACTCTTATTGGTGGGGGTGTACTATTGTTCATTTTTCATTAATTTCATTACTTATGTCATACAATATTGAATGGGATAGTGGAATGCATTAATTCTTTTTTCTTGGTGGGTTTTACATTTCCTCATTTATGGGATTGAAGATGTGTGTATGCTATATGTACATAGAAAATTACTCCCATGATAATGATATTACTACTCTATTCTAGTCACTAGCCCCTGGCCTATTGGAGGTTTTCATGAAGTGTCATGGAATGGGCCCCACTGGGATGGGTTGTGACCGAGTGGTATTTGGGAAATTGTTTCTACTATAGGACTGGGACTGTATATGATTGGATTGGGGAAACAATGTTGAGTCTTCTGAGTTTGGATTTTAGGATATGGAGTCCAGTGTTGGTGCGGGTGGGCAATGTATCCATTCTCTATGACTCTAATAACCAACATATCTACTCAGTATTTAAGAACATTGATTGTTGTGAAAATAATGGTACATGAATCATATATGAATGGTTCTTGGTTTCCATGTCCATCTATTGAGTGCTCTCCTGATATAATCATTAATTATGGTACATCTTATTTTCTTATAGGATGACTCCAAGACACATGCATGTTAGGATATAGCTACTTGGTCATGAGGATGAACCCATCAATGAAGAGCCTTCGGTATATGAATTAGTTTCCCAGATGTTGCCTCTAGTTGGTGCACCATCCATACACCCACGATTGGTGGAGCATGTGGTACCAATAGTACCCAAAGACAAGTAGGGCATGATGATCAGGATTCATGTGTTTTAGAGGCATAAACCCCAAAGGTCATGAGGGGATCCCAACCCTCTGGTGGTTGAGGAATCGATTGAGGATGTAAACTGAGTTTTTTATCAATTGAGGAAACCAATTGATCGGATTGTGGTACTAGGAGTTGTCCTTTTGTAGGTCATAGTAGGGAGATACTGGAGTTTGGTTATCCAGAATAACGGTGAGGTGAATCCTTCATGGACAGAGTTTGAGAACAAATTTAGAGTTGATTTATTTCAAGTTATGATGGGAGATATGTGAATATAAGAGCATATTTAGCTCTACCAAGGAAACATGATGGAGGTTGATTTTTCATCACGGTTCACCTAACATTCCATGTACAAGATTTATATGGATAGGGAAGATTAATTTATGTCATGGACATTCGAGCGAGTCCTACGGAGAGACTTCTTACCCAGCATTATACCCCATAGAATCAATACTTATGATAGGGTGATAGGGAAATATTTGGTGGTTGAATGATTTTATCATAGTAGACATAGCAAGAGAAATTTAGCAGTGGATAGTCAGGTGCAGAGACCTCATTAGTGGGGAGGTGATGTCAGTCTCAATGATCAATATATGGGATATGATTCAGGAGGAGGTCCCAAGATAGGGGATATTTATTTCAGGGCTCTCGGGATGGGTCCAGCCAGCGTAGTGAGAAGTGATGCTACTCATGTGGCGATTGGGGAACTCCCACTCATGTTTTTCCATCATATCAGGCTTTTGATTGGGAGACAATCGATGGAATACTGAGGCATATACAGTGGTAGGGGGAGGCAGATCTATAGGGTAGAAGATATGGAAGTGGAGTTGAGAGGACATTAGAAGGTGGTCATCATTTTGACTAGCATCCACCACCACCCCTAGGTGTTCTGCTCCAAGAAAAACTAGATATAGGAAAGGGTTGGGGATAACTACATGCAATCATTGTATATAAACAAGGGGCTCTGAGAATGATTTGAGTTACAATCTATGTCTTTTCTACTCTAGTTTCCGTACTAATAGGCCTTGGAGCTCTTCATTCCATTGTTTCCACATATCATGTACAAGACCATGATATTATTATTAAATGGTTGGATCAACCCTTTCACTTAGAGACACATACTCCAGGATACTCAATGATCACAAATTTTTTTCGATAGAATAACCAAACAGTTGGAGGTCTGATTTTGGGTTGGATATTTTTTGTGGCAGCATTAAGGCCTTATGATTTCATTCTTGGCATGTATTGGTTTTATTTAGTCCATTCCAAAATAGGTTGTTTTAGGTGATTTTTGCAGTATGTACACATTTATGGAATGAGGATTCCATTGCTGGTTAAAATGAAACCCAGCTTGTATATGATAGACTCATACATTGGAGGGTGTAGCCGATTACTCGTCATTTGGATATCACGACCCTTGATGCAATACATGTTATGAGTTTCATGTTCCCAGTAGTAGTGGTAGAGAATTAGGTCATCTTCATTGAAGGTGTTATATTATTACCTTCTCATCAGGATATAGGCCTCAACATTAACCCACACCCCATGATGGCACCAATATCAAAAGAAGCATATCCAATGGTTCTTTTAGAGCTTTACGAGCTGAGGGTATTGCTGGATGATTTACGAAAGAAGGTATTCTTAATACCTAATGATTCACCCTTGGTTTCCCTATTGTTTCACCATTGGTGGACCAAGTGTTTCACCTCGGTGGGACACAATTTTCTTTTCCAAATATGTAGACTTGAGCTTGAGGTTTCTTTGGAAAACCAGCTCATGAACCAAGTGATTGTTAAGAGAATATATCCACAAAAAATGATCGATGACAAATTTGACGAGTTGAGATGGGAATAATAGTTATCACACGTCGCCCTAGGATCATGATATCACCATCTATGACTACATGACAAGGACATAATAAAAATTCCATTCAAATGCCTCAATATTCATTATGATTACATAGTGAGATCCTTACGAATGACTAAATCCCTATCAGTGTTCTGGGGATTCATGAACCAGATATTTAAGCCTTACATGGAACTGTTTGTGGTGGTCTTCATCGATGATATCATTTTGTACATAGGCATCTAAAGTGGAGTAAGAGAGACACTTAAGGATTGATCTAGACTTACACCAAGATCACTATATTTATGGGATGCTCTAAAATTTCTAGTTTTGGATATTGTTGGTCTGATTTTAGGGAAATGTTATCTCAACGTATGGAGTGCCATATGACCCAGCAATTGTAGAGGTTGTATTAGCATGATATCCACCTAGGTTCGTGACTGAGGTGTGAATATTTCATGGGATGGAAGGATATTATGGAATATTCATTCTTTATTTTTCTATGACATCATAATTCATGATATCATTGACTCAAAAGGGGAATCCATTTGAGTGTAAAAAATAAGTTGTAGTATGCTTTTCAGTAGTTGAGGAAGGGTTTGATGAGCACCCTGATCTTGAGATTAGAGAATGACGGTTTTGAGTATGTAGTGTTTAGTGAGGAATCAGGAACCAATCTTTTTTATGTACAGATACAAAAAAAAGTGGTGATTTCCTATGGTACATTCTAGTTGACACCACATAATCATAACTACATGACTGATGATCTTGAGTATGTTGGGATAGTTATCACATTGATTTTGTGGATACACTAACTGATGCGTGATCGGTTTACAATCTACACCGATAAAAATATTATCAAGAATATATACACTCATAAGGATATGAACCTGATATAGAGGTGATGGCAAGAGTACCACTAATTTTATAACATTGAGAATTTCTAAATTTCTTGGAAGTTGATCTTGGAGGAATAAGTTCTCAGTAAATGTTCAATTTCGCAGTTTTTAGTTGAGAAATCGGAGCAGCTAGCCTCGTTTTATTTATCCTTCATGGATGGAGATGGGGGAGCATGCCTCTAGTTTATTCTAGGTACCCATAAACACATATATTTATTTATGGAGGAAAAATATGAGGATACTGACACTGAACCCTTACATGATCAAATATCAACATGACATTCTATTGATTGATATTCGAAATTTATATATCACATCATTATTTTCAAGGTATGAAATGTGGTACTAGTGTTGTTGTAGGAGGAGGGTATGAGAGAGTTTTATATGTGCCATTTTGTGTCACATCTATATGTGGATATGATTTACCATGACCATAGATGTTATTTTTTTGGGCAGGAGAGAAGAAGGGAGTTGTAGAGTTTGTCTCTTAGTACCTTTCTTGTCCACATGTAATGGATAAGCACTCGATTCTAGTGGGTCTGGCTCAACCCCTAGAGGAGATGGGGTGGAAGTGGGATGTGATATATATGGATGTAATTGTGGTTTTACCATGTATTTCTAGGGGACAAGATGAAATATGGGTGATCGTTGACTAAATAACTATGTCAGCCAACATTCCTGCTATCTGAGAGTAGTGTTCTATAGAGAGATTGGGACACATATACAAGCATCAGATAGTTAAACTTAATGGGGTATCATAAAATATTTTCTTAGATCATGCTGATAGTTTTTCATCGCAGTTGTGGATGAGATTGCATGATGAATTTTGGTCACAGTTATGCTTGAGCACAACATTTCTCCCCCCGAAATATGATCATACAAAGCAGACAATTTAGGTGATAGAGGACATGTTATGGGGTTGCATGTTAGACATAATCCATAGATGAGAGGATTGCTTAACACTGGGGGAGTTTTTTTACAATAACAGATAGCCATACACAATTGGTATGACACCATTCGATGCCTTGTACGAGTGACACTATGGGTCAGATAATTAATTGAATGACATAGGAGAGTCAACACACATGGGACAAGAGATAGTGTGAGCTACTATAGAGAAGGAATAAATCAAACTATATTTAATGAAGACTATACGCAGTAATCATATGTCATACAATAAGAGGATATGGTGGCCCTTGGAGTTCATGGAAGGATACCATGTGTTTCTTCTGGTCTCACCTAGACAAGGATTGTCGATATTTTGATGGGGTAACAAGTTATCTTCAAGGTTCATCAACCCTTTAAATATATTGGGTTGAGTTGATGAGGTGTATTACCACATAGTTCTAACCCTAATGTTTCACCAAGTACACGATGTATTCTACATGTCAATGAAAGGAGGTACATGCATGACCCATTTCACTTCATTGACTCAGGAAATCTAAACATCAATGATGGAGCGACTTTTGCATAGTACCCAATGAAGATTCAGGATTGGTAGGAGAGTATCGTTCATGGGTGAGTGATTCTATTGGTTCATGTTCGGTAGTATCACATGAATATCCAAGAGAGAACATGGGAGCGGGAGGCTCTGATTCATGCACAGTACCCACATCTAATTGAGTTTCGTTGTTTTTCAATTTTCAAGGATGTAAATCACTAAGGTAGAGAGAATGTAATGTATTTTTGTTCTATTTATTATATTTAAACATTATAAAGAATTAGTTATATACTATGTTCTATGATATGTTGTGATTTTGTGGCCTGGTGAGCCTTGAATAAATATTCATAATATTTAATATATATTTAATTGTGCATGGGTATTTTTTATGAAGTAGTGTAATAAAATATGAATGGTTTCCTGGATAAAAATTATGGGGGAACTAGTTCATTTACAACAAAGAGATTATAGTATATGCAACCAAACATTAGCCTACATAGTTCAATAATGAAAATTATTTTTTGATGCTTTAATGAATAATATAAATTACAGAATATATTTTATTTTAAATGATTCTTAGATATAGCAATGTTTCTATTTTTTAATAACACATTTGGAAGGGATCCATGGTGTGGCTAATAACCCTGGAATTCCATGGAGGCTCTAGAGAGGAACCTGGAGATTTCTCTTGACGTTAGACGATGACGATACATGGGGTGATAGGTTGATGGATGTCGTTTATGACATATCTCACCAATGTAAGTTATTAGAAAATAAGTATTCTCCACTGAGAGGTCCAATGATAAGGTATTATTTGTTATTTTATTTTCTATTACCATTTTGGATTTAATGACGAGCGTGAAACATCCCACAAAAGGTTGATCAGTGATTCAATCGTTTTTGCAGGATGTGCTCATTTTTGATGTATTTTAATTTGGGTTTGTTTATTGATAATTCTTATTGATTTATTCATCATTCTTATAGTAATAGATTCTGGTATCAATGAACAATGGATAAGGTTCATTCCATGGTTTGTTCATTTTGCTTTTACTTCCATGATAATTTCATTGCATTTTTCATTCATCGTGGATTATGAAAGATTGATCGTTAAACCTTCTCTTCATTGTAAAAAATTTGAAATTGAAGATCTAACATTGGTATGAACAAGATGTGGTGTGGAGGTTATGGTGATAAATGAATCAACGTTGTCTGAAAATGTACTTTTTTCAGATGATTTATGAATGGATGATCATAATTAGATTGAATAGATTATTGGAGGCCTGAGGCTCACTGATTCATTTTTATGATGATGATGAAACCCGTGATATGTGTTTTCATGATGAACAGTTCAATAAAATGAGTTTTGGATCATCAACCAATCCGCATGGAGTAAAAATAATTATTTTTTAATTTTATGAAGAATAAAAAGTATTATCATTATAACATGGTTTGTGGGCCCCATGGAGCAACATATAGGGTTGTGGAAAGCATCCACAGGTCACACAGTGTGTGACTCCTATTACCTAGAATTTCAGCCACTCCACGAGACACGATTTGTATCTCAGAAGAAAAAAGGACATGAGGCATAGTATATGGGTAACCAGCATGGTGTGTACTCCCCCTCGTGGACTGCATGAACTAGATACATGGATTCCCCCATGTGATGGTACCTGTTAAATGACACATCGGTTGAATTCATGTACTGGGACGCAACCAGCAGACACATCTATCCCTAAAATGATTGAACATTTCATATGAACATTTCTACATGTCCTTTAGTTATTTCGAACATGACATGTTCTGATGACACTGGTCGGTTAACATTGGAAGTTCCCATGGTCAATGGACCAGATGTGTGATGCGTCTATATTCAATGTAACCCTTACTACATGGATGTATTCTCTTGACAATAGTATTATAGACATGTTTTTTAGGTGTTTTCCCCACATTCTTTTCCCTAACAGTAAGTTGGTATCATTTCCTACTCATTGGTGTATGATCGCTTCATCTGTACATCAAGGATGGAGTTGTTGAAATCCCCTCATGAGGAACAAAGTGGATCCTTTAATCATCATCATGCCCGATGTAGAGTCTTTAGTATTGATTTTAATATCTTCACCGGGCATTGATCCTCTAGATAATGATTTTACCCAGATGGAGTTGTTACAATAACCCAATGTCCCTATCTATGATCCTCATCCGATGTATTGTATCTTTACTCGGATATATAAGTGTATCTCTCTCTCATGATGGCACCCAACAAATAGTACATCTCCGAAAGATGTCATCAATGATATCAAACTCCATAATGTGTTCTATTTTATGAGTGATTTGTGCAATCCTCGAGATGAATTCATTGTTGTGGTATGTGGTAGTTGTAACTTACATTTAGAATACATGTCTCAGTTGAGTATATCTAGATAATCTTGTTATATTCTATAGAATCATACTTGTGTAGAGTTGACAATACTTTTTCTTTTTTAATTGCATTGTGGACTCAGGGTGTCCTACAGAGAATAGTTATACACACCCCTACACATTATTTTCCACATTTGTCTCATCTTGGGTAGACTAGAAACGTTCTATGGAGTTCTAGGAAGCCTAGGATAAGGATTGGATGATACATTGAATGTTAAGACAAGCTTAGGGGTTCATGAATCTTTATACAATAGTCCCATTACATATTAACAGGATGGACTTCATTTTATATAGACTATTTTAGTGGGACTTTATTCTATCCTGATTTACATTACTTTCATTACTTATATCATAAAATTTTGGTTGGGATGGACGTATTCATGCATTTGTTTCTTAGTGGATTTTACATTTTCACATTTGTGGGCTCGGTGATGTGTGTGTGCATACATGTATATTGGAAATTACTCCCAGGTAAATCATATTCATACTCGGTGATTGTGTCACAACCCGAACCATGCCAGGGCTCAATCCACAACTACCCCAACAAATCATTCATTGGCCAGGGGCTGGTGACTAGCGCAAAATTCATAACAAATAGAGGGGTGGAATTTTCCTAGGAACCTATACACCGAAACATGTAGGAAACTGAATGAAAATAGTGCATATGGAAAATAAAACAAGATACGACAATGCTATATATAAACCTAAATCATGCATCGACATCTAAATGGTACAAGTAAAAAATATTAATGCTTAATGGTAGAGGGGAAAAATACACACCCAACCAGAAAAAAGTTCCACAACCCGGTAATAGGTGAAAATGTAATGTGGTTCAGAGATCCTCGTTTGATGAACACAAGAAACAACCATCATATGAGGTCCATGCTTTTGTATCCCTATCTCCTCTAATGCCATGATCAATTTTTCCATCATCTATAAGGGAACACCATTTTATGGAAAAGACCATGTAGTGGTGAGTATATGAAGAAACATTCTGGTGTTTTGTTTAAAAAATTATTGTATTTGTTGAAAAATAATATTTTTGATGAAGAATGTTTTTGAGTGACATAATGTTGATGTTGTTGGTTGATAAAGATTTCCTTAAAGATGATTATTTTGAAGAATAAGATGTTGGATCTTAATAAAGTTTCTCAAAGTTTCTAAACATAATTAGAAGATTATTTTTTGATCTTAATGTTCTCAAAAATTATGAAAAGTTTCATTATAAAAGGTGTTGAAGAAATGGTGAAGAGGATTGATGTTTTCCACTAAGAAAAATTCTAAAGAAATTCAAAACCAGTTTTTCTAAACTAGTTTTCCTGAATCTATTTCATGAACCTATTTCCTGAACCAATTTCATAAATATATTTTCTAAAACTAAAATCCTGAATCTGTTTCTTGATCAAAAAATTCAGAGTCTACTTCCCGAACCTAATATTTGGAGTGTACTTCCTGAACCAGAAATTCAGAGTATACTTCTTGAACCAAAAATTCAGAGTCTACTTCTTGATCCAGAAATTCGGAGTCTACTTCTTGAACTAGAAATTTGGAGTCTACTTCTTATGCTAGAAATTTGGTGCCTACATCTTGAGCCAGAAATTCGGAGTCTATGTCCTGAACTAGTTTTCCTGAACTTGATTCCTGAACCAAAAATCAGAACCATGATCCAGCCTTATCTTTCTGAGGAAGAAATGTAGTGTCAATGAAAATCTAAATTTCAACATTGCATTAATATTTGTTAAATTTAAGGATATTTGAAGAAGTTAAAAATTTAAGATTAAATGCGAGATATTGGCGGAGTTTTTGCGATTTGAGGAAGCAGGAAAGATTTTCAATATTCCCGCCTTTGTTTTCTTAGTGTTCTATAAATATGTACTCAGATCATTCGCTCAAATAGAACTTTTAACAACACAAAAAAGTCAGAGAGCTAGATAATTCTAATTTAAAAGTTCCTACCATTTTTATGAAGTTTCCTTTAGTGTTTTAGATGAAGAGAATCTGAATTATCTTATCTTGCTAAGAAGACCGGTTTCCGAAAATCAAATTCAAGAAATCGTATTGAAGATTCAGAGTGATCACTTGTGCAGAATAATCTTATCTTGTTGTGAAGACCGGTTTTAGAAAATCATATTCAAGAAATTGGTTTTAATATTCAGAGTGAGAACTTTTCCAGAATCATCTTCTCTTGCTAAGAATACCGGTTTCAGAAATTCAGATTCATGAAATCAGATTGAAGATTCAGAGTGAGCATTTGTGAAGAAGCTTAACAAAGTTATTATTCTTATTTTTGGATCATTGTTTATTCAAAGAAACATTGTAAACTGACATGATTTAGTATAATATTTCCTAATGGGAGATAGAAGGTGTCAAATGGGGGTTGGAACAAGTTGTATTCACTTCTTCATTATACTGGATTTGCATAGACCCATAGGAGTGGCAATGGCAAGGATGTAGGTTCGCTTATTAAGGCCAAACCTTGTAAATATTGTGTGCATTTTTTGATTTATCATTCTGGCATGATTTAGTTTCTTTCTAAATTTTGATAAGGAAATAAATATTAACAGTTTTCAGAGGTTATGTTACATAATTTTTTGATACTTATAAAATGTTAAACAACTAATTAAACCCCCCCCCCTCTTAGTTTTCATTTGATCCTTAGACCTTCAAGTTGTATCAGAGGGAGGTTCCCTTGTTTAATCCATATTATATAGAATTACAATTTTGTATATATTGTAGGAATGACTATATTCTATGGAAAGAATTATTATGGATTTAAAAATAGGATGATTCCTTATCTCCTATCTCTTGTCCTTGAAGTTGTTGATGCTGCTACTATTGGCTTTCCGCCTATTGAGAAAATGATCATATGAAATTTGATGATAAGATGAACATATAAGCATATGGAAAGGCTAGAAATGCTATTCTCATGTCCATATCAGAAATTTTTTATCAGATGCTGATGGGTCTGACAACATCAAAAAGCATGTTGGATATGATAGAAAGTGTTTTTGAAGGAAACACAAAAGTGAAGGAGGCCAACATACAAATATGGCATAGTATGTTTGAAGACATCCATATGAGATATTATGAAACAATTGATGAATTCTTCAACGAAGTTAATTAAAATTTATGCAACATCAGGGGACTTAGAGAAGACTAGAAGGTTTCTACAATTGTGATGAAATGTATGAGAATCTTTGCAGATAGGTTTGATTTTAAAATACCAGCTTTAGGAGATAAGGATGATTTATCTTTTGATGAATTGCATAACTTTCTTATTTCTTATGAAATGAGGAGAGATAAAATTTTTATGAAGAAGATAAAAGATTGTATGGCTTTTGAAGCTATGAGAAAGATGAAAATTCAAGATGAATATGAAGATGATCCTTGTTATTCAATTGATATGGAAGATGATTAGGTGAATGAAAAAATCATGTTTCTTATATCCATGAACTATCGAAGAGGAAGAAGAAAGTATATAGGGAAACATCCTCTCAAATTTTTGTTGTTGTGTAATCAGACACTTTGCTATAAATTTCACTAAGAAGAATATTGTATAATATTAAGATGTTTCTAATAAGATTCCTCGATGGAAGAATTATAACAAGAATGAGAAAGAAGAGAATACTTCTCAAGAATTCCTGAAGTGTTTTCTGGAAAGAAAAGAAGTATGTTGAGAAAGAAGGATGAATCAGAATCATCTGAAAATGATTCCACAGAAGATGAATGTAATGAAAGATTCAGAACCTTCATTTCAAAAGTTGAGAAAACAAATTTTCCCTCATAGAGTGAAGAAGGTGGTGAATAATCATACATAGAAGATCATATATGATCTTAAAATATTTCATGTATTGAGAAAAGAAAATATCTCAAGAAAGAAATTCAAGGGATGAAGAAAAATCATGAAAAAGTTCATGATGGAAGTAAATATGTTACCAAGATGGAAGTTTGATACATTCAAGAAAATTTAAATTACAATATTAGAATTGCTGAACAGGGAATGACTATTGAAGATCTTAGCAAGAACCTGGAAACTAAAGAAGAAGAGGTCAACAATTATCAATCAAAATTTATTGAATCTGAAAATACCCTAATAAAGATAAATTAAAACTTACACAAAGCTGAGACTTCAAAGATTGCTGAGAAGGCTTACCATGAGAATCAGGTGAAATATTCTCCTATCAAAAATAATTTTTTATCTGATTCTTATAACATTTTAGGGTATGGAATATTTATTAATAAAACTTGGGTTGAGAAAGGATGTGAGAAACCTATCAATCCTACAAAACTTGAAAACTCACTCAAAAGTAGAGATGGTCTACATCATGAGTTTACTTGAGCTAAAAGAATATATCAACCCCAAAAAATTTTCCATAATTAAAGATCGCTATTTAATATAAAATAATGATTTGTGGGCTATTGCTGGTGTTGCGGAATTTATGGGTATAGAACTTATAATTGTTGGCACAATTTTTCTCTACTCGGTATAAGGTTTGAGAAAAGTTGAAGAAATAGTGAAAGAAGAATGAGTAACATTCTATACACACAGAATGTTGAAAAGGTTAATTATCAAGATGTCATAAACATTCCAACAAAGAATAATTTTGAATGTTTGGATGATGTTTGTGGAAGGTGTGGTATGTCAGGTCATCATGTTGAACGATGTATGAATCTCTTTTAAGAACAAGTTTTCTATGATATGAAATAAATTAAATATGAAAAAAAGAGGTTGATTAAAGAGATTTTGTATTTGAGACAGATTTGAAATCAAGTAAGAGGAAAAAACCATGAATTATTGATAGTGGTTGTTCCTCAAACATGACAGATGATATAAAATGCTCGGAACATGTTGAAAGTCATGATGGAGGAGAAGTTACATTCGGTAATGATAGTTCCTTAAAAATTAAGGGAATCAGAACGGTAGAGATTGAACCAAAGAAACTGATATCTATAGAATTCTTGCTTGTTGATGGTCTAAAACATTACTTACATCGTGTAAGTCAATATTTTGATGATGTAAAAGAAGTTATCATCAGAAAGGATTCTTTTGTTATCAAAAGTGTGAAAAATGTAAAAGTGATTACAAAAGGAGAATGAACCAGTGAGAATCTCATTCAAATCGGAGAATCCAATAACTCATCTTATTTGAGTGATAATGATGAAAACAAGTTATGGCACCAATGACTTGGAAACCTTGTGCAGAAAAACATGATTAAGCTTTATAAAGTTGATGTTGTTAAAAAAAAATCAAGAAATGAAAAGAAGATAAGAAGATGTTTGTATTACTTTCCAGAATATAAAGATGACTAAAGGAAGTCATAAAAGATTTGAGATTCAATCTTATAAACCACTTGAGATTATTCATTTCTATATGTGTGGGATGATGAGACATCAATCAAAAAAAGGATATTTATAATTTATCACCATTATTGATGATTTCACTCGGATGACAAACATCATGTTCATGAACCATAAGTCATAGGCTTTTGAAATGTTTAAATACTTCAGAAGAGATGTTGACAAAGAATTAAGAGTTTCAATAAATAAGTTGAGAATAGACAATGGTACCGAATTCACAAGCAATGATTTCGAATGTTATCAAAGGAATCATGGTATCAAATATCAGTATAGTGCTCCATATACTCCATAGAAAAACAGAGTAGCATAAAAGAAAAATAGAATCTTTTTGAAATGGTAACAAGTATGTTATCATAATTCATCCTTCAAAATTATTTTGAATAGAAGCTGTTAGCACTTCTATACAATTTCAAAATAGATGATTGTTATGACCGGAAACCAACATGAATCATTACGATATGGGGTATAACAAAAAACCTTCTTTTAATTACATTTTTTTTGGAATTCCATGATTGCTCAAAATTAAAAATCTATACTTAGGAAATATTGATGAGAAATATGATGAAAGAATATTTCTGGGTTATTCACCGAATGGAAGAAGATACAAATTATTGAACAAACGTTTAAAGAAGATGGTGGACTCATATGATTTGAAGGTAATTGAAAATCCAAGTTCCTTCACAAAATTTGATAAGAATACTGAGGAAGATAATTCATAGAATCTCCACCTATGTGAAAGTGACATAGATAAGTCACATGGAAAAGAAATTGTTGTTGGGGATGAAATGTGAGTTTTCCTACCTAACAAAAACATGTTGAATTTGAAAATATTATAGGGGATCAGAAGGTTCTAGTTCAAACAAGAAGGATGTTAAGATCAGAAAATAAAACTTCCTTTATCTCAAAAGATTAAACAGAACTAGTTTTAGAAGCTATTCCACATAATGATGGTTTGATGATATGAATGATGAACTGGATCAGATTGATAAAAATTAAACATTGGAACTTGTTCTAAGGACATCAAATAAAAATTTTATCGGAACCAAGTGGGTTTACAGATATAAATTGAATGAGCATGGAGAAGATACAAGAAGCAAAGAAAGTATTGTGTTTAAAGGATATGCACAGGTGGAAGGTGTGTATTTTGATGAAACTTTTTCCCCTGTTTCAAGTTTGGAAACAATTTGCATGTTTCTTGTAGTGGCTACTCATCGTAATTACAAGGTTTATCAGATGGATGTAAAGTCAACTTTCTTGAATGGTGAGATTGAGGAAGAAGTTTATATTGAACAACTTTGTGGGTTTTTTCTTGATGAGGATGAAAACAAAGTTTTATAAAAGAAACAATCCTTATATGGTCTGAAACAATATCCATGAGCATGGTATTCGAAGCCTGACAATTCTTTGAGGATGATGAAATTTTCTAAGGGAAAGGATGACAACAAACTATATGTTAAAGATGTTGACTCCAAAACAAAAATTTTAATCATTTATATGGATGATATAATTTTTTATGGATATGTAGAAAATGTCTTTGAAAAGTTTTGTGAAGAGATGAAGAAATTTTTTGAAATGTCAATGTTTGGAGAATTATGATTCTTCCTTGGATTACAAGTTCAACAACAAGAAAACAACATTTTATTGTCCCAAGAAATGTATGACATGGAATTGTTAAATAATTTTGGGATGGAAGAATCAAAGGATGTTTCAAATCCTATATCAGTGAGCACATCATTGGGAAAAGATGAGTTATGAAATAGTGTGAATCAGAAAGACTTTTTAATGTTGATAGGAAGACTTCTTTATATTACATCTTCAAGGCTTGATATTACCTATTTTGTGACTCTCTGTTCTCGATTTCAAAGTAATCCAAAAGAATCATAAATGTTTACAGTTAAGAGTATTTTGAGATATTTTAATGAAACAACTTCCCATGGGTTGTTATACAAGAGAAACAATGGGATGATGTTTCGGGGTTATACTAATGCCAATTGGGTTGGTGATTGTAATAATAGAAAATCAAGATTAGGAGGAACATTTTTCTCAGGTTAATGATGTGTTAGTTGGCACAAAAAGAAACAATGTTCATTAATTTTAAGTACAGATGAATCCAAATATGCTGCAGCTACATAGTCTTGTACTCAAATTATGTGGATGAAAGTTCAGTTGGAAGATTTGAAAGTGAAAGTTTCTAAACCTTTGAAGATACTCAGTGATAATCAAAGTTCCATTGATCGTTCCACAAATCATGTTCAACATTCAAGATCAAAACAGATTGATATAATGTATCACTTTTTAATAAAGAAAGATGTTTGTGGAGATGTCTTGATGGAAGATATTTCAACAAAATATAATATTCTGATATTTTTACAAAAGCAATGTCAAAGGAAAGGTTTGTTCAACTGAGGTTTCAACTCCATGTTCAGCAACCTCCCATGGCTTCCTAAAACTCATATGGATGTTTCCCCCATAGTGAATTGTATTATGTTGACAAAGTATTATAATAAGTTTTCTTATATGTACCTAAAGATGTGCTTATCATATAATGGGGGATAGAGAAAATGAAAAAAGACAGAGGAAAAGAAAAGTGAGAAAGAGAAAGATAAAAGTTGAGGAGGAGTTTGAATAAGTTGAATTTTATATTTACATGGCTGCAAAATTTTCTTGTCACTGAGGGATGAGAATCCATCAATAACATTACTTTATCCAGTAGTGTGGTGTCAGGAAACTCTTTTTGAGAATGGCTATGTTTTTGTAATATTCAAGAACATGAGATGTATAATTTTTGAGAGTGAACACATGTTAAAAAGGGTTGCCAACAAATCCAAAGGGGGAGATTGAAGAACCTTTGTGGTGTTTTGTTTAACATTGTTTCGTATTTGTTGACAACTAATTGTTTTGCTGAAGAATGTTTTTGAGTTACAAAATGTTGAAGTTGATGGTTCCTGATGATTTATGTAATGAATATTAGGTTGAAGAATTAGAAGTCAGAAGTAAATAATGTGTCTCAAACATTACAATCAAAATCAGATGATGCTTTGCTAATCTTAAAGTTCTCACAAATGATGACAAGTTTCTTGATAAAAGCTGTTGAAGAAATGGTGAAGATGATTAATGTTTTTCACAAAGAAATTTTTTGAGCATATTCGGAAATAGTTTTCCTGAACTAGTTTTCCTGAATCTATTTCCTGAACCTGTTTCCTGAACAAGTTTCTTGAATCTATATCCTGAACCTAACATCTGGAATCTGTTTCCAGAGCCAAAAATTCAGAGACTACTTCCTGAACTAGAAATTCTGAGTATAATTCCAAAACCAAAAATTCGAGGTCAACTTTCTGATCCATAAATTCAGAGTCTACTTCCTGAGTTTTAAATTCGAAGTCTACTTTTGAACCAGAAATCTGGAGTCTACTTCCTCAGCCAAAAATTCAGAGTCTACATCCTAAGCCATAAATTCTGTGTCTATTTCCTAAACTAGTTTTCCTGAACCTATTTTCTAAGCCTAAAATCAGAACCACGATCTGACATTATCATTCTGAAGAAGATATGTCGAGTCCATGATAATTCGAATTTCAACATTGCATAAATCTGGGATAAATTTAAGTATGTTTGAGGAAGTCAATTATTGAAGATTAAATTCGAGATATTTGTGGATTTATTGAGATTTGAGGAATCTGGAATGATTTTCAAGATTCCCGTCATTGTATTCTATGTTGCCTATAAATATGTGCATAGATCATTCACTCAAATAGATCATTTAAAAACACAAAAAGGCAGAGTGCTATAGAATTATTAGTGAAATTTTCATACCATATTGAAAAAGTTTCCATGAGTGTTTGATAAAAAGAGAATCAAAATTATCTTATCTTGCGGAGAAGATCAGTTTTAGATAATCAGATTCAAGAAATCGGATTGAGGATTTGGAGTGATCACTTGTGCGGAATCATCTTATCTTGCTGTGAAGACCGGTTTCAGAAAATCAGCTTCAAGAAATCGGATTGAAGATTCAGAGTGTGCACTTGTGCAGATTCATCTTATCTTGCTGAGAAGACTAGTTTCTGAAAACCAGATTCAAGAAATCGAATTGAAGATTCAGAGTGAGCATTTGTGGAGCACCTTAGCAATGTTTTTAATCTTGTGTTTGGATCATTTTTTCATTACCGAAACATTGTAAACTGATGGGAGTCATTATAATCTTTCCTATCAGGAGATAGAAGGTGTCCAACAGGAGTTGGCACAATTTGTATTCATTTCTTCATTATAGTAGATTTCCATAGACCCACAAGAGTGGCTATGTCAAGGATGTAGGTTCTCTTATTGAGGTCGAACCTTGTAAATCTGGTGTACCTTTATTGATTTATCTTTCTTGCATGCCTATGATTCTTGAAAACAATTGATAAGGAAATAAATAATAAAAAGTTTCAATGGTTAAGTTTCTAAGGCTCATTGATGTAATTTTAAAGATTATAATTTCACTTAAATAGAAAAATAATTATATCTTAAATAATTTAAAAATAAATTGATTTATAATAATTTCATTATTTTCTAATGATTTAATAAAAAATATTAAAATTTAAATATCATTTAATGTCATTTTTATGGGTATTCACATATATTGACTTCAAAGGAATCATGATAAAAAAGAAATTAGAATATATACACTATAACAATAAATTATATTTTTTAAATATCAATAAAATATATGGAAGAACATAGATCAATGGTAAAATATTACTTTTAGTGTTTTTAAATTAAGTTACTTTATTTATCTATTTTTTCATACTCATTATGTTGGATTTACGTAAGCATTCTTTGTAATAATTATATTTCAAAAAGATTAAAAAATAATTAATCTAAGAAATATTATTTATTATTAATTTATATTATCATATATATTTATTTATATAATATTTATACATATATATATATATCCAAATTATGAAAACATAATATGTGAGAGAGTGAAATTTTGTAATCACCCTTTACCCAATATTTTATAACATCTGTAATTAATTTAAAGTGGAACGAATATTTTATTTTAAAAAAGGGTGATTATGGTCAAAAAATAATCATAAAATTAAATAAATTAATATTTTTCATTAATATTTAGACCATATCTCATATTTTTAACCCCGTTAAATCCATTATACCCTTTACTGTAGTGATAAACATTCTCCTTTGTTATTATTCATTATGACTAAAAATGAAGTAGAACTTATTACATAATTTGAATATGTTTATTACAAAAATAGAATCCATTTTCCATTATATAATTTCAACAATTGGAAATTTAAATTTTAACTTAAGGTTGTGAAATACAAGAAAACATTTTTTAAAAAATTCCATTTTGAATCATAAAAATGATTTTATACTAAATTAATTTTAAATGTTGATTCACTTAGAATTAATAATATTAAATTTAAAAATATGAAATATATGAAAATTTAAAAAATCCACACCAATGGATCATGTAAATTTCAATGATTTAAAGAAAATAAAAAACATTTTTTTTTAAACGGTATTTTTCACTATTCTACCAAAAATCAACATTTTTTGGAAATTTCTAAAAACATTATGTTAAATTTAATTTTAAATATTGATTTCAAAAATAACATTCATTTTATAAAATAAAATTCATAAAAGTGTATGAAATTAATAGTAAAATCCAATTAATAAATTCAATAAAATCAATTGGTGAATAAATTGTAATTTTGAAATATATTATGATTTTACAGTAAGTCCATTTTAAAAACCAACAATAGAATAATAATAATATATTATTTTTAAATATAGGATCTATAAATTTCATTATAATCATTCATCTATAATCATTAATTTAATTTATATTGATAATATTACATTTAAAAAATAATTCATTTTTTATAAATATGTCTCATTTAATATTATATAATTTTGATGAAAACTTATTTCTTATTTCCATTGAATAAATCAATAAATTTTTAGTACAAAAAAATTTTAAACATATATTTCAGAATGTAGTTACAAATATTCATACCCATCAATTCAATGGTTTGGTTATATCTGTTATATTTTAATAATTATTTTAACATTTGGTAGTAGTTTGTTTTAGTCTTGGCATTGTGTATTTGACACACAATTGAACATAGTTTTAATTTGAACAATATTTATTATAGAGTTATGATATATATATATATAGATAGATATGTTAATGAAAGTATTGAATTTTCGGAGCTCTATACAGTGTTATGTCTACATCATGTCTTTCTATTATATTACGATTTCCCTACAATATTTCCAAACACAATTTTGATACCTAATTTTATCAATGATGCAATTCACTAGTGATCGATCATATGCATTCAATTTTGAATATCATCTCAGTTTGAATCAACAGTTTATCCAAATAATCTTGTTTTCCATGACACTAAGTGATCACTAAACATTGAACATACTAATCTATTATATTCCAATCAAATTTTCACAATTATCTGAAAATATTGACCACACAACTGAACAAATAACATGGAATTCATCTTATAATTGAATACATCACATAACTAATATCACAATATCTGAACACATTATATTTAATTCAATTATTATTTTATATGCATTTACATAATTTAATTATGTTAATGGATCGTTTTTATACATTTAATGAATTTGTACAGATCCCATCATGGTTTTGATCTATGTAACGTCATAATCAACAACATACCCTATAGTTACATAACATCATTGGCTTATGGACCGGGTCATCTTACCCCATGGATCACCTATAATACCTTTGATTGTTTCCCAAGAGAACATATTCTATTTCCCACTGAGGTTGTTTTTTTGGAAAATGATAGTGTCTATAGACTAACACATGTTATTTAAATGAAATTTCTCAACACAAACACACTCCACATGAAAATTACCATTAGTTCACCAATCCAGAATAAAAAGAAAATCATTCTTATATATGCAGTTATAGTTAAGATGATTCCCTTATATATAGGTTATCCTTTTTTAAATGGATTGTCATATTTTTTCTATTTCACCTCACTTTTGAAGGCTTGTTACACAATCTACCACTTTAAAGGAAAAAATCACCTTTTTAAACCCAATAACTCAATCCTAGGAATTTCTATTACTCTTCTAGTATGGTATTAGCTGTTATTCCATTTGTAATTACCTTACATCCTCAATCAATGAAATTGGAAGTCGGAACTAAAAGGACTCCTTTAATACATTGGTATCATTCCAAGAATATGATATTCTATTTCCCATCATTGAAATGTAATGAAAACCTCCCTACCATGGTACCCTTCTTATGATGGAAATGAAGGAAGAGATATAATGACCCACCATGTCTCACCTCCAATAGGCCTCGAGTCAGAAAAAATCACCAAATGTATAAAAATATCGCATATTGGAAGAATTTATTTATATAATATAACGAAATCCAATTATATTATGTATGAGAGCAATCAATTCTGGAAATATGATAAATGTAATCTAAATTAAATAAAACAACACATGTATAAAAATAAATAGATACATCTGTCTCCAAATAAATTCTCATATTGGAATAGCTAACGCAATGAAAAAACAACTTTACAATGGTCTGATTTTGCAATATATATCATGCTCTATGAAGTCCTCCAAGAAACTAGAATTTTTTTTTATAAACATTGGATGGCCATATATGTATACTCAATAGGGCACATAATGTAGCCCATCTACATATGAAATAAATATTTATGAACCAGTGAGAAAACAATAGATCCAACGAAACCTAAAAAAGGTAAACATAAAAATCCCTTCCTCACCATATAACACTAACATAATAATGAATCCATGTATAATAATATAATTAGAATCACATAGATAAATGTTAAATAATAGTACATTCCATAAAATTTCCCACTTTCAAACCCGAAAAACATATTTCATCACACTTCTATATCATTCATATAACATACATCACATCCCAAACCAAGACATATAGGCCATCACCGCACATCATATCCATAAATAGAGTAGTAGGGTATTATGAAAATAATGGAAATCAATCTCATTCTTTCCTCATACCATAAATGTCCCCCACCACCATCCATCTCATTAAACATAACCACAGAGAACATTTTAATTTTAACCATTACTAACCACGCAAGACAATGACATCTGTAAGAGAATTTATAGAATAGTATGTGGCCATTCGTATATCCTCAAAACCAATGTGATGGGAAAACAACCACAAATCATTTTGTTGATATCTCATGGTTATAAAAATGGGTGGGGTGAATATCGACATTAGAGAGAACATTTAATTTAGATAAACCAACAAAGAATACCCAATAAGGGGTTAACAAAAAAATAATTACCCAATCCAAAAAATCACCACTATACATTAAACATATACCACTTTTAATAACACATCTAAATTCATAACACCACACCAAAATTTATAATATAATGTCTACTTTTTTCATTAATTTTAGGTTAATAAATTTTATATATTTCTAACAAACAAAATAAATCAATTAACCAACCCATTTATTTTATATTTCAATATCATCTATATTATCCATAATATCTAATTTTTAATTCAAAAATTCACTATCCATTATAACCCCTTACAAAACCATTCCTTTAATTTAAAATTCATAAAATTCAAATTAATTCGATTACTTGAAAGGAATATAACACAAAACAATAAATCACAAAAAAAACTAATCTATTATATACCAACCAATCCCACACTACCACTACATCCCAAACACCCATACATTCCATGTCAAAACATTTTCAATAACCACGTCTCATTACATCCACACAAAAAACCATAACCACACATAACCCTTAACACCTCAACACTTTTCACATTAATTCACATATAATTTCAAATATTTATCAATCATATTTTCATCAAATTCAGTTGAATATTTACATGTATTATAAAAAATTATAAAATATCTACTGGAAACCATTTCATTAATTGGGTAAATGTGGTTAGCCAATCCCAATTTAGGTGAAAAAAATAGAAACAAAACAAGGGTTCCATATCCATAATAACCAAAAATAAAATAAAATCTCCCAAAGTAACATTATATTTTGCAAGAAATCATTCTCAAACTATAATGACATGAATAAATAAGAAAATATATAAAACATGAAATTTCATTACCCTTCTCTTAAAATTGAATTAATCATTTTCATTTTCTTAATTATGTCAGTTAATAATACAGTCTTGGAAAGATGAATATAGTATAAACCAACCCACGTGATACTACTAAAATCTAAATAGTGGATCTCATACCTCAAATGACTCTGTTGATTTTTTTTTGTGCATGATTGTATCATGAAAAAGGCCACCACACTGATCCAGAATGAATGATAACACCCTCACAAGGAACACTACTAATACCAAAAAATTACCTAACTAATATTTAAAAAAAACTTAGTTCCCTAATAGAATACTTCAACAAGAAAGAAACCACAATAAAATAGGGATGAAACTAATGAAAACCACCTAAAACAACCATGGATATTTTTTTCCAAGGTTAGGCTTGAAGTCCATTGAAAGGGGGCTAAATTATCTCCTTGGGAAACACATGGGTCACCGATGACATTATATAAAATTTTAAAATAAATATATGAATCATGGGGATTTTATAATTTATACAAACGAATAAAAATAAAATTCAATTTCATCACCTACATAGAAATACAATTGAATTACTAAAAAAAGTATGTACACCATGAAAACATGATGTACCCTGAAAGAAATGGATGTTCAATGTTTTCTTTATTCATTTCAACAACCTACAAGCCACATATCTAATAAAGAATTAAATATAACATGTTATATCCCATTACACTAAGCTTTAGAAACCAATAATAGGAAGGGGCTACACCACAATGTCTAATCCATGAAACAACATCCATCAAGATGAAAGATCCTCTAAAACAACTCTACATACCCATTAATCTATATATGGATTACCTATTTTTCGTCATAATGATAGATTATCCAAAATATCTCTCCATGAAATATCCACCAATGAATAGTTAGAAACAAAAAAACCCTCCCTCGAGCCCCTCTACTCCACAACCTACCTTTCCATGCCACAACAACCCTCCTCCATGGTGCAACCCAAGTCACTATTATTTACAAATACCATTACTGATATACTATCCTAGACTCCTCCTTCCACCAACCACACTACAATTAACTACCCTGTGTCCCCTTTTCCATTTGAGTTCCCTACAAAGAAATATGATTGAAGGTCCTGGATGTTACAGTTAACCTATAATATTAATGATTTATTCACAAAGACCAAAAAAATATTTTAGTTTTTTTTTCTCATTCATATAAAATTAATAATAATTAATAAATCCATTTCTCATCTAATTTTCATGGGTCAAATTAGAATATCACAAAACATAGTTTCATCCGCTAATCACTAAAGGCTCGAAATACATAAAATGTGCATAAATTATCACATGGGTATTATTTAGCCTCATATTTCACAATATTTTTATAAAAAATTCCACAGAAATATATATAAATATAATGTTGGATGAATAAAAAACTTTAATAAAATACAAACAAAAAGACTAATCCATAATCAAATTTATAGTAGACAAATATATATCAAAAAATACTACAAGTCCAATGACCAAAAATGAAGAGAAAGTCCCAACATTGAAAACTCCAATTCTCCTAATGATAACAACCTGGAATCTCACAAATCCACCACCCAAGGATACTACATCAATTAAATATCCATGAAAGGTATCAGGTATTTCCTTGTCTACATAATGATTATATATATGTTTATATTCTATATTATTTGTAGGCAGAGGATGAGTATATAATCCAAATAGGTAATTCCCAAAATACATCGTACACAGTTCACATAAACCTGAACAAGTTATTTTACATTATATAAAATAAATAAAATAGATTTATAATAAGAATAAAAGAAGGAAATATAAACCATATAAAATAAAAATTCCAATAAATCATCACTATTTAGATATAAAAATATACAAACTAGTCACACCAAAACTGTAAAGACCAAATGTTTTTCAATATAAATTACTCTATTATTAATATGTCATAAAATAACATGAAAATACAAAATAATGAACTATAATGTGCTAAGAAACATTTAAACATATATTATTTTTGTTTTTGTGTTTGGAATTTCAAAAATCTAACATACACAGCTACAATCAGTGTGTTATTTGGAGTCCAATAAAAAAATAAGTTTTGGTGAATAGTATCCTACCCTTACAAAGAGTTACATATCCTTATGAATAGTTAAATAGAATAATGAATGTTAACCATACCTATGATTATATATAAATAATATTCAACTGGAAGTATGATATTCATATAATTTAGAATAAATAAATGAATTTTCTAAACCTGGTTTTTAATAATAAATTATTATTTTAATTAAATATTAGATTAACCATATTTAGAAAATTATTTTTGAAAAATTGTCTTCATTTTTGGATTCTACACATTGAAAAATGGTAAGGGTAAATTTTTCGGTTATTACCAAAATACATAAATTTTTGGGTGAATAGTAAAAAAACACTTTTTCACATAACTAGTGTATCATAAATTGCATCATTCATGATGTAATAATGACATAAACCTTCTAGAAGATTATATTTAGAAAATATGTATTGAATTTCATAAATGGATCCTTAAATTACAATAATATCAATTACCTAACCTAAAAAGAACGTTTCAAATCCAAATGTCAAATGATGATTCATTAAAGTATATCTTTATCTTTCTTTAACGTTCCTTTTAATAAATTTATGAATTCGAATTATAAATATTTTTTAAAGTATAAAAGGAATTATATTATATTAATATTTGATTTATGTTGTCAAAAAAAATTATTACATGTCAACCATTTGAATTATTATATTATTTTATATTTTATTCTAAAGACAAGTCCCTCCTCATGTATAAATAACCCCTCTCCCTCCCCTTTCCAAACCATGCCTATCAGGATATAATGCCTTGTCTAAACTCTTCCCAAGAATATTACCATGCTCCACCCCCATGTCCATGAGCTTTAGGTCTCATAAAAAGACCAATCCTAACTTCGTTTAAGAGGATCCCAAGTGGAGGATTCAAGAGGTATTTTCACCCTCCTTTTACTTTAAATTACATTCAATTTAACAATCATTTCTTAATATCTCCCCACATATATTCATTGAAATGGTTTGGTAACTCTAGTACTATTAATATAATGTAATTTTATAATAATAATGGGATATTATATCATCTAATCCCCTTCTCGAGTTCTTTTTATTTTATAATATAAAATGTTGTTCGTGAGGTGATTATCGATCACCTTCCAGAAAAACATATTTTATTCAATTTATACCATCAAATCTGGTCATGAAACCATATTTATGGTTGAAACATAATATTATTATATTTATTATGTCCTATTTGAACTTTTGTATCTATACAATGTACATATTAGTAAATGACTAAGTAAAACAAGTTTGTTGTGCTCGAAAGACCGACAAAATTATCCCAAAAAATCATAATTTATTTCTAATCTAATCATTCATCCACATCGTATATGAAATAATTAAATATATTATAATTTAAAATTATTTAATATAAATAATAATATGATATTTAAGTTTAGTATGTTTACCCATGTTTTACCCGAACATAAATTTATGAATACAATTGGAATGCTCAAGAAAACCATAAACGGACATTCCAAAAAAGATATTTTTTAAACTATAAATCATAAAAATCGCACAAATATAACGAAATGAAACCATAAGGAACCATATTTATGTATTAAAAGATTATTATTTCATATTAATTAATATACAGTCATTAAACAGGACATTAAATAGAAGGAAGTATTCAGATATAAGGTAAGGAGAAATTGTCAAACCCAATTTCATCTTTCGATTTCTCCCTCTTTCACTTGATTTTTTAAATGGTTACTCATTCAAAATAATTTTTTCACCATTGTATTTAATTTTATGAGATATACATATTTACCACTATTTATTATTTTAATCAAAATATTTTAAAAAATAAATTTTTTTTTAAGAACTCAACATTTACTTCTCACTCTTGGTTGATGGTCCTTTTAAGATGTATGTTATCCCATTTTTAATATGGGAATACAATGATTATGAATGTTTATATATGAGTTGTAACACATAAATATCTATGGTTATTATTGACATATGTTCAATGTGTAAATCATGTTAATAAAAATGTTATGATGTGATGGGTGCTCCCAGAATTATATAGTGTAATATGAATATTTCAATGTGATTGTTGTGACTGGAATTATACAGAACTCCAATGCAGTGGGTAAAGTGATGAATTTCATGAGTTAATGTGAAATGATTTTTTTACAAGATTATAGCTTTTTCACAAGTATATTTCGTAGTTAACCACTAATACATGATGTTTCAATTTTTATGCATTGACACATTTCACGTCTTTTATTTATGATTCCTCTCATGTTCATGATTATTTTCCTATTCTTGTGATTATGCTCACCCAATGTTTTATTGTTCTTATCTATCCTCTTAATATGATTTTATATCTACTATTTTGTATTAATATACTCAGGTGGAAACCTATACTAAGGAGAGGTCAACTTCCCAGTAAGAATCTAGAGAAGAAGAAATTAAATAAATATTTATGCTTGATGTATTTATTGCTATGCATGGTCTTTGTTTTCCCATGACACTAAAACATTAGATCCTCTATGTTTAATAATATTATGTTTATTATCTGTAATTTTTTTTAATAGTAATGTAATTAATGATTCGGTTACTATAGTTATTACAAGAAGCTATGTTTAATTAATTTGGGATTTATGATTAGTGAACCCTAGAAAGAACCACTATAATGAGACTAAGAAAAAATATGCACAAGAGAATTATTACATATGGATAATGTTTTTTATTATATCACTATTAATCATAAAAATGAATAAGTTATTAAATACATGTTGATTTATTTATTTTATATCCTTTTCTATTTTAGAAAATTATGGGAACCAATAGAAACCAAGCCAACAACTCGTGTGAGGGCCAATGCAATGATTGCCTAAACCACATCCCCAATGATTTCAGAGGTGGAGTTTAAAACATCACGGTGATGATTAAAAAAAATATCTTAGGTTATCAAAAATAACCATAATAATGGAGAACTTCCTCTTTCTCCAAATAGAGAGTAATGGTGTATAGAGTGTTTCATGAGGAAAAGACCTCTGACGTTTAGTAGAACATCTGATCCACTAGTTACACAGCAGTGGGTCATCTCCATGGATTATATATTCAATGTGATTCACTGTTCTGAGATGGTGACGGTGATAGTAACTATTAACTGTTTAGATGGAGTGGCTGATCAATTGGGGCTTTGATTAAGAACACTATTCCAAGTTTGGAAATTGATGATATAGATTGGGAAGACTTTATGATAATTATTATTAAGAAGTATTTCACACAAACACTTCACATGAAGTTGGAGATAGAATTCATTTAGCGAAATAAATAAGAAGAAGAATTTGTCACAACCTATGAAGAGAATTTAACAATGCTTTCATGTTATGCTTCAGGTATTTTTTATCAATAATTATAGAAAAATTTATAGATTCTTTAGTGGATTAAACCCAACCCTTCAAAAGTCTCTTTCAATTTTAGACTTTGGGAGTTATGAAGAATTTTATTTATGTGATCTCAAAGTGGAGATGGTGTCTGGAGAATTGTCCCAAGTCTATGGCGATAAGAAAAAAAAGGTGGATTTTTAAGATGGGGATCAAATGATAATTATGGGAAGATAACTCAATGAACCACATGCCAAAAATTTGGAATGATGCACCATGGGTAATTCCTCAAAGGGACGAGGATGTTCTTCAAATATTGAAAAAAAGGAAACCATGTTCAAGAGTTTCGAAATGACATGAAAAGGAAAAGGAATGCGGTTGGTGAAAGGAGAGAACAACACATGTTTCAATGCTACAATTGTATGGAGCTAGGGTACTATGCAAGCCAGAGCACTAATCCTTGAGTTCTCGAGGGTAAACAGTGTCAGCAGCCACCAAAGTCAAAGGAGAAAATGAATTATTATGCCATAACTACTATGGAAGTGGATCAAGATAATCAAGCCGTATAAGGTACAATTCCAATTAAATCAATAATGGAAAAAGCCTTATTTTATTCTAGTTCTACAAATTCTTTCATATCTTGCATGTTTTTTAGAACTATGGAATCAATGCCTTAAAACCATTAAGTAGAGATATCTTTAAAAAAACCATGTTGTGAAATTATTTCAACCCCAGTGTTTGACGTTTATCTTGTTGGTGTATGTGGGAGGATTCTTCCAGCAAATCATGTAATACATACCTCGGTGGAATTAGATGGTATGATGGGATTGGATTGGATCTCATTATATGTATCACATATCATATACCGAGAAAAATAAATATCTTTTCATATTCCAAACCATCCCATGATTCTCTACAATTACAAGGAAGTTCATGAATCTTCTTTGAATCATTCCTCAATGGTGTGGGTGTTGATTCCCTATGAAGAAGCATTCCTTTCCCAAATGGCTGAGTTAATGGATAATACCAACCTTAAATAATTTACCATAGAGTTGGAATATGGAATTGTATTTCCCCAAGAGTTACATGGAATTCCCCTAGATCATGAGGTACAGTTCTCAATGGAACTCATACACAGAACTACTCATATATCAATGTGTCTCTATAGGATGGCTCATATCAAACTGGATGAGTTAAAGAAGTAGATACAAGAGAATCCGGACAAAGTGTTTAGACGCCCAGGTGCATCACCTTGGGATGCACCAGTGCACATTATGAAGACAAATGATGGAACAGTGAAACTGTGTATCTTTTATCAGGAACACAACAAGATCACCATAAATAACATGTATCATCTTCCAATGAATATCGACTTGTTTGATTAGTAAAGAAGAGATATATACTCTTCAAAGGTGGATGTTATTTCTGGATCTCAATAGTTAAAGGTGATGAATGAATATATTTAGAAGACTGCCTTCCATACAAGGAATAGGCAGTATGAGTATTTGGTTATTCCCTTCAGAAATACTAATGCCCTTGCAATTTTCATGGATTTTAAGAATAGAGTCAATAGACATTAACTTAAAAAAATTGTAGTTATTATATCTGATATTATCATCTAATCCAAGATCCAGGAGGCACATAAAGAATATCTAAGACTTCAGTTGGAAACATTGAGAAAGTAGAAGTTGTATTCCATGTTCAGCAAGAGTGACTTTTCGATGAAGAAAGTCATGTAATTGGGACATGTGATCACAAGTGAGAGAATTTATGTGGTCCCCTCAAAAACAAAGGAAATTGAAGAATGGCCCAAGCCCTCTAGTGTCATAAAAATCTGTTTTTTTTCTTGGATTAGCTGGGTACCAAAAAAAATTGTGAGAAACTTGTCACGATTTTCATGCCTGTTAAGTAATTTTACATGGAAGGGATTAAAGCATGTATAGACTAATGAATGTGAGGGAAGCGTGAAGGATCTAAAGAGAAGGCAGATCACTGGTCTTGTACTGACATTACTGAAAAGTGGAGAATGTTTTGTGATATATTATGATTCATTGACAATAGTTTTGGGTTTCGTAATCTTGTAAACCGATAATGTGATTTCCTATTCTTAAAGGAAGTATAAGATCCACGAAATGAACTACTCGACACATGATCTAGAGATGGAAACCATGATTTTTTTCCTTGAAAATATTGTGGCACTACCTTTATGGTTAAAAGTGTGAAATATTACCTTACCACAAGATCCCAATGTATATATACACACAAAAGGAGATCAACTTGCATCGGAAAAGATGGATAGATCTAATCACGGTATATTATTTCTCTATTAAATATAATACTTTAATGTAAAACAAGGAATTTGATTCTCTGTGTAAGAAAAAAAACTATTACTCTATCCATGTTATATATTGGGAAAAACCCTATCTTCTTGGATATGTAAAGGATTGATTTAGAAATAGTAAGGGAAAGGGATCCATCCAACCTTGACCAAATTATTGTGCAATAATCTATCCATGAGATGTATAAACAAGAAAAAAGGGATGTTGTGGAGATACAAAAGAGGGTGAATGCGGTAAAGTAAGGGAATATAAATGTGGTCCATTTTGATGATTATGATGTGATTTGTTTTGGAATGCGGCATTGTGTGTCTTCATCACCCGAGATATAGAAGGAGGTATTTGAAATTTCACATAGATCAACATTATTTATCAATCCTTGTAGCTCAATGATGTATCATGATCATTAAGAACACTTCTAGAGGGATAACATGAATATAGAGATTGCATAATATATATCAAGGTTCTTGTTATGTTAGCACTTTACAACATAGTGAAAAAAGACCAATGGAATGATGAAGCCATTGCCTATATCCATGTGGATGTGGGAAAATGTTACTATGGGTTTTGTTATGTGTCTCCCGATGGCGTCAATGGGAAATAATGTGATATGGGTTATGGTTGATCAACTACCCAATACTTCCCATTTTTCACTATTTATAAAAATCTCTCTCTTGAACTACTTACAATGACATGTGTGAAGGAAGTGGTGAGAATATATGGTGTTCCACTCTCGATTGTCTTTAATCATGATCCAAGTTTCACATCTAAATTATGGAGGATCCTTAAACATTATTTGAGTACTAAATTAAAATTAAGCACAATTGATCACCCCCAAATTGATGGCCAATCTGAAATGACTATTCAGAAACATGATGATATGCAAAGAGCATGCTCCCTAGAATTAAAATGTAGATGGGATCAGCATCTCCCCTTGGTTGAGTTCTCATATAACAATAGCTTCCAATAGAGTACTCAGATGGCTCTGTATGATTCTCTGTATAGAAAGCGACATAGAACTCTAACCTGTTGGGATGAAGTGGGATAAAAACATAAAATTGGACACGATATTGTGTAGTAGATGAAAAAGAAGGTTCAAGTCATCCTAAAAGTCATCAATGCTTCTCAATGTTATAAAATGTTCTACGTTGACAACCATCAAAGGAACATGTAGATCGATGGTGGAGATAAAGTCATCATTTTCATATAACTATTGACGAGAGTCATGCGATTTGGGAAGAAGGGGAAGCTATGACCAAGGTATATTGTTCCCTTTGAGATCCATGACTACATAATTGATGTAGACTATCGTCTTGAACTACAAAAGAATATGGATCATGTTCATTATGTTTTTCACGTATCACTTCTCAAGAAGTACATACCAGATCCCTGACATTTACTAAACTCAAAGGTGGTGTAGCTGGAAGATGTTATCTCCTATGAGAAGAAGCCAGTAATGATTCTGGACTAGAGAGATAAGGTTCTATGCAACAAGATACCCCACATTGTAAATGTTTTGTGGAGGAACCATAAGATTGAAGAAGCTACTTGGGAACTAGAAGATGAGGTGAAAGACAATTACTCTCTCCTTTTTGTGTAATGTGAAATTATTAGTGTGAAATTTCATAAAGGGGGGAAAATGTAATGACCCAATGTTTTTCAAAGGTAATTTCCTTCTTATAAATCCATCATAAAATCACATTAAAACAAAAAATAATGAATTAATAAGTTCTAAGTGACCTTTAAACATATCATTGTCACTTTTGTGTTTGGAATTTCTAAAATCTGACACACACGGTTGTAATCAATATGTTATTTGTAGTCTAATAAGAAGAACATAATTTTTGGTGATTAGTAACCTACCATTCTGAATAGTAACATACTCTTAGGATTAGTGATATACAATAATGAATTGTTACCTTACCTATGATAATATAAAAATAATATTCTTTTGAAAGTATGATGTTCCTATCTTTAAGAATTAGTAAATGAATATTTTAAAAATGTTCTAAATAAAAAATTATGATTATTATTAAAAATTAAATTAATCATATTTAGAAAATTATTTTTGAAAAAATTTACTTCATTTTTGGATTCAATAAATTTTAAAATGGTTATTGTGAATTTTTGAGATATTTCTGAAATACATCAATTTTTGGTTGAATAGTAAAAATACAGTTTGTCATATAACTGGTGTATATTAAATTGAATCATTCAGGATATAGTTATGGAATAAAAATTCATAAAAATTAAATTCATCCATGTAATATTTAATTTCATAAATGTTTCCTTAAAATAAAAAAAATCTCAATTTACAAACCTAAAATGAACTTTACATTGCCTAAAGTCAAAAGATGATTACTTAAAGTATATTTTTTTCACTAATTTTCCTTTTAATAAATTAATGAATTAGAATAATCAAGGTGATTAAAAGTCTAAAAAGAATTATATTCTATTAATATATGATTTATGATGTAAAAAAACTACTATTACAAATCGAACATTTGATATATTAGTTTATTTAATATTTTATTCTAAAGACACATCCCACCTCATGTATAAATAACCCATCTCCATCACCTTGCCAGACCACACCTCCCATGATTATAAGGCATACATAAAATGTACCGAAGAATAGTCCATATCCCCTCTCCTATGTCCAAGAGCATCTGTTCTAAAAAAATACCTTTTCAGGCATCCATAATGAGGATATCAAGAGGAGGATTCAAGAGGCATTTTCACTCACTTTTTCTTTTATATTACTTTCAATTTCAAGATCATTTCATAATCTATGACCACCTATTTTAATCCACATGGTATGGTAACTCCGGTATTATAAATTTAATACAATGTTATGATTCTAATGGTATATTATATCATCCAACCACATTGTCATCATTTTGTTTTATTTTTTAAATTAAAATGTTTTTCGTTAGGTGTTATTGTATCATGTTCATGAAAGACATGTTTTCTTTTTTCCATTTATACCTTCATATATGGCAATGAAAAAAAATTATGGATGAACAATAATATTTTTATACTTATTATGTCCTATATAATTTTTTATATTCATCCTATGTGCATATTAATAAATGATAAAACAAAACAAGTTTGTTGTGGTCGAAAAACCGCACAAATTTTCCCATACAACCATCTTTTAATTCTTATCTAATGATCCATCCACATGGTATTTGATCTAATTAATTATATGTTGATTTAAACTTCTATAGTATCATTAATAATATTAAATATCTGTTATTTATGTACACCCATGTTCTACACTTACACAAATATATTAATACAAGTGAAATGCTCAAGAAAACCATAAAAACATACATTCCCGAACAATGTTTTTAAAACCTATAACTCCTCAAAAAGCCTATAAAATAACATAATGAAACTAAAATGAACCCTATTCATGTATTAAGAGTTCTTTAATTTCTTATAAATTAATTTAATGTCAATATATAAGATATTAAATAGAAGTAAGTGTTTGGATACAAGGTAAGAGGAAATTCTATAACCCAATTTCATCCTTCAAGTTCTCCATCTATTACTCCATTTTTGATATAGATAAAATCATTTGTTCATCATTTTATTTCTTTTTAGGGGATATAAATGTTTGAAAATGGTGTTTATGTCACAAAATATTTTTTCCAAAAGAACTCTTCTTTTAAGAACTCACCTTTTACTTCTCACTTAATGTTGACGGTTCTTGTAACATGTATGTTATTCATTCTTTCATATGGGAATATGATGTTTATAAATGTTTTATTATGAGTTTTAACCCCTTAATTTCCAAGGTTAATATTTTCATATGTTATTGGTAGCGCCCAAATTTACCGTACCTGTAAAAGCGGATGTTGAAGTACAAGTAGGGATTGAATCCACAGGGATCAGAGAGGAAACCTTGAGACACTATGATTTGTTGAGGGTTTGGCTATGAAGCGGCCAAATTTGTGGTAGATATTAATTGGATAAATAAAGATATAATTTTAATAACATATATTAAAAATTATTTGAACTAAAAAATTATTGATGGTGGGATGATCTTAGGGTTTTTCTTGGGGTGGATTGGATGAATTTATTTTCTTTAAAATTTCATTCTTTAATTGAATATGTATCCAAACAACAAGATAAATCTCCCAAATCATTCACTAATTTAATCCCTACGCAATTCCATGGCCAATAAACAATTCACTTTGAGGATCACTTAATATATCACTCAATTGAAATAGATCATAATTGCACTTAAAATGTGTCTTCATTAAACTTGGAAAAGAAAAATAAGAACATAATTCATCGAATAGAAATCCTAAAATAACAAATAGATTTAAAAGTTAAATTATATGAAATAACATCAAATCCCTGACCTTTCTACTCCCTTGGATCAAAACATATGTGTTTAACCCTCCATTAATGTTATTCCACCAATGGAAGTGGGATTTATACTTATGGGGGATGAATTAAAGAAGAATAAAATTATTGAAAAATGATTACTCCACTGTTGTGTGATTGAATTCACAAGTGCTGGTGTGAATAAATTCACACCTTGATTCAACAGTATCAATGTGTGAAGAAAAATAAAATAAAAAGTAAATAAGAAGAATAAATTTTATTAAAATACAAAATGTGGAATAAAAACATACATTAGGGAAATTGACGATGCCATTACAAAACAAAAGCGGAAAATTACAAATGAAAGAAATACAATGGACGAAAGAAGAATCATGGATTCAAAGGAAAATGTAAGATGATTATTTCCTTCACCAAAATATCCTTATATAGGCATATTAGGAGCCTTAGGTTCACCCCCCACAATAAATGCACCACCAACAATTATGAGAGTCAAAATGAGGGTGAAGAATCAAAAGGAAATTAATATTACAAGGTTGACCACAAAACCAGCTAGATTCTGCCTCCATATTGATGTGTGTGTTTGAGACTTCATACAGTAGAACCTGAAGGTGTCATAAATATGAAATATCTTATTCCATGTGTCTTCTATATGCTCTAAAATGTTTCGTTGAATTTGTTTCTTCTTTTTGGATTTATGTTTAAAATGGTTGGCTGTTTTTATGAGCATTCTGCTATGGCCCACCATTTTAATTCTATACTTCAGCCCCTTGTATCTCATTGATTTCATCTGAAAGAGCTCTGAGCACAGATTAATAAAATGATCCTTATATTTTTCTATTTTTACTGTAAATATTTTAGCTTCATTGGGCATGGTTTGTGGGCCCCACATTTGTTTGATGGCCCTTAGGCCCATTATGGTTTCTCAAGCAACATTCTGCATTCAGGTGGAAAAATAACGATCTTTCCTTGGGATTCATCTATCGGACCTAAAAGATAAACTGTTCCAAAAAATATGATAAATCATATCCCAAAATATCAAATTCAGAAAATGAATATAATTCTATTCACAAACAGATGAATGATTGGGCCCAAATTTGTATTTTAGGCATGAATTGTATTTAATATTTGAAATGATGTTCTATTTATATAATGCACTAATAAAAATTTTTATGGACTTTGGGACAATGAATATAAAGATATTAAAAAAGAATATTAGTCACTTTTAGTGACTAATCACACCCCCCAACTAGTGTTTTTCTAGTCCGGAGAAAAATATATTACAAATATGAAATTCAAATCCCATTTTAAATAAAATTAATACACATTTCTCACCCAAAGACCTCATACCAAAAAAATTATGAAATTCATAAAAATTATTTAAAACAAGATCGGTCCATAAGCATATCCCAAGCCAAAGCCCATTCTTTTTTTTAAATTCATTGCCATATTTCATCCAATTTCAATTAATCATGATAAAGTGTTTTTCATCTCAAAAGATATGGGGCCCATTTTATTTTTCAAGGGGAAAAATTGAAGCGCTAGGTGGGGATCACAGTAAACCTTAAGGTGAGTATCCATTTTTTTAATTTTTTTTATTTGTTTTTTTAACCACAATAGATATGAAAAGACTAACTCTGGGCAAGACAACTATGGAGTCGTGATCCCCAAGTTCCAGATGCCACACATATTGACAATTGCATTCTCAAAAATAGAGATATAATGCCTAACTCTAGGTAAGACAACTATGGAGTCACGATCCCAAAGTATCGGACACCATGCATTTAGACAAAACATTCCTCTATGTGGTCATTATTTTTCAACTTTTTTTTGTTTTTTGTTTCTTTTATACTCAAATAAATCTAAAAGTGACCCCATAAATCTATTATATAATTAATGGGCTCCAAAAACTAAAATTTACACCCATAATCTAGTAGACATCCATTATGGTATTTTTATTAAGATGATGAAAATTTAATCTCTGAAAAATCACATCGGACAACCGCACTTTCCAAAATCAATGCTCATGAACTTAAACATGCATCAAAATCAGAATCAAGTAATACAAAATTATTTGATATCCAATTTCAGAGTTTGAAATATGTGTTATCATGTTCAAGGTTAGTGGAATTTTTTTTCAGGCATGTTCTTATAAAAAAATCATTAATTGTTTCAACCCCCCCCCCCAACAGAGAATAACACTGTCCCCAGTGTTTAAAGAATACATAGAAGGGGGTATGGGAGAGTTGTTCAATAAGAAATTTAAAATGATAATCATGGAATGGAGTCACCTAGTGGTTGATGATGAAAACCCATGCCACAGTCTCCCTTCAATCCTGGATTTGAGTCTCATCAGCTTGGATGGTTGTGAATGGATTTTCCTTATGACATACGACATGTCCTTTTATTTTTTTAACCTATAAAAACATAAAAATAAACTAATGATACATTGTATTTTTTTTAATTTTTCTTGGCAAGGTATTACTCAGAGATCACGCCACGTGACACGGATGAATATAGTGCTCCCCTTTTATTCCCATCCTTACTCATAAAATAATAACATGTCAAAAGTCTATTGTAATTTATTATATGAAAAAGAAAATTATTCAAAATGATTAGAAAAATGAAAACCATGGGTTGCCTCCCATGTCGCGCTTTTGTTTAACGTTGTTAGCTCTACTTGAACCTCCCAACTTATCCAATTCCAACCTTCAAAATTTTAATTATCCCATCGTTCCCACTTCAAAAATATTTAGATTGATTGTTTTTTTGAAATTTGTTTCCTATGAAATAATATTTTCTACAATTATTGGTAAAATCCATGGAAAATCTAAAATGGTTGATCGAGTTGTTTCTATAGTATTGCCTATGTCACGAAGGATCTTTCCTACATTATTGATTTCATGATATGGATGAATGAAAACTGAAAGGTCTTGTTTGTACCCTATAAAGGGATAATTTAGTGGGGACGAATGGTTCATAATTTTGAGGTTGGTTTGATTTAATTTCCCTAAAAAATATTGTAAATTCGAAAAATAACTTTCTTCTCTAGAAATAATCTGTTCATTTTGAAATTGTAATTCCTTATAAATATTGTCGAGTTGAATGTAAGATGTGGGTATAGACTCAATATTTGTTACCTCTCCCAACGGTTTAATGATAGGTTATTCTAACAAACCATTATTGGAGCAATATTCTGCACATTAAATCCATGAAGACAAATTTTCCCCTTGTGAATCCAAAAAATTAATTTCTTCATGATTTAAATACCCTTCAACATTTCCTTGATCTTCTTTAGTTATACCATATCCAAATGTTTGTTCTTTTTTTACATTCATGAATGGTTTGCAGGATAAAGGATTCATCTATCATTGATGTGGAAATGACATCTTGAGTGGGAACGGGTTTCTCAAATGTCTTAATTCTTTGTACTTCTAATCTCAATTTTGAAACATATGAATTCATTATAACCATGTTTTCACACAAATGATTAAGAATTATTTCAGAATTAGGATTTATAAATGTTGGGACATCATGAAATTCATTATGTTTTTTCTCGTCAATCATCCTCAAGAGGTATGGAAATTAATCTTTTAAACAATTAGTGTCCCATTGATTATGCATCTCATCTAGTGTGGTGTAATCATTCAAGTGTTTATCAAATTAATTTTCTATGTGAGGGTATTCCCATTGTTGATTTTATATATGATTCCAGCCCATGTTTATGAAAGGAAATTGTTGATGATACTCCATTGGTGTTGAATGAAATTTGGATTTGGATTTTTTTTGGACACATAAAAACAGTAAGGGGAAAAGAAAAGAGAAATATAGGTGAGAAACAAGAAGTTAGGTGAGAATAGAATGTTGGTGTCTAAGAAAACATACTTGGGTCCCCAGAAACGGCGCCAAAATTTGGTTGCACCCAAATTTACCCTACCGGTAAAAGCTGTCGTCGAAGTACAAGTAGGGATCGAATCCACAGGGACCGAAGCAGAAACCTTGAGACACTATGATTTGTTGATAGATTGACTCTGAAGTGACCAACTTTGAGGTAGATTTTAATTGGAGAACTAAAGATAAAATTTAAATAAAATATAATAAAAATTATGTGAACTAATCAATTATTGATGGTGGGATGATCTTAGGGTTTTTATTTAGTTGGATTGGATGAATTTCTTTTCTTAAAAATATCATGTCTTTAATTGAAGATGTATCCAAACAACAGGATAATTCTCCCAAATAATTCACCAATTTAATCCCTACAAAATTCTAAAGCCAATCAATAATTCACTTTGAGGATCACTTTACTGAGAAGTCAATGGAAATAGATCTTACTAGCACTTAAAATGTCTTGTTGTTAAACTTGGAAAATACGAAGAAGAACAGAACTCATCGAATGTAAATCATAAAATAACAAACAGTTTTAAAAATTAATGTATATGAAATAACATCCAATCCCTGACCATGATACTCCCTTGGATCAAACCTTAAGTGTTTTACCCTCCATTTATTCTATTCTACCAATGGAAGCAGGATTTAGACTTATGGGAGCATAATTGAAGAAGAATAAAATTATTGAAAAATGAACACTCCACTGTTGTGTGATTGAATTCACAAGTGCTGGTGTGAATAAATTCACACCTTGATTCAACGGTATTAACATGTGAATAAAACTAAAAGAAAATGTAAATAAAAATAATAAATATTATTAAAATACTAAATGTGAAACAACAACATACATTAGCGAAATTGACTATACCATTACAAAATAAAAGCGGGAAATTACAATTGAAAGAAATACAATGGATGAAAGAAAAAACATGGATTCAAAGAAAAATGTTATATGATTATTCCCTTCACCACCTTCTCCTTAAATAGGAATATTAGTAGCCTTATTTCAACCCCCAGCAATAAATTCACCCTCAACAATTAAGAGATTCAAAAGGAGGGTGAAGAATCAAAAGGAAATTAACGTTACAAAGTTGACCACAAAACCAGCCAGATTCATCATCCATATTGACGTGTGCATTTGAAACTTCATACGGAGGAAAATGAAGGTGTCATAAATAAGAAATAACAAATTCAATGTTTCTTATATAATCTCTCAAAATTTCAGGAGATTTTAGTTAGTCGGTTTGGAGTTATGTTCCAAATGGTGGGTTGTTTTTATGAACATTCTGCTATGGCCCACCATTTTAATTCTAAACATCAGCCCCATGTATCTCATTGAAATCATCTGAATTATCTCTGAACACATTTGAATAAAAATATCCTAATATGTTTCTCTTTCTAATGTAAATATTTTAGCTTCATTGGGCTCGGTTTGTGGGCCCCACATTTGTTTGATGGGCCTTAGGCCCATTATGCTTTCTCCAGCAACTTTCTGCATTCAGGCACAAGAATTACCATATTCCCTTTGGATTAATCCATCAAACCTAGAAGATAAAATGTTCTAAACAATGTAATAAATCATATCCCAAAATATCACATTCAAAAAATGAATACAATGCTGTCCAAATACAGATGAATGATTGGGCCCAAATTTTCATTTTAAACATGAATTGTATTTAAGATAAGAAATGAAGTTATATTTATATAATGCACTAAAAATAATGTTTATGGACATTGGGAAAATGAATATAAAGATATTAACAATGAATATTAGCTACTTTTAGTGACTAATCAGTTATATGTGTGAATAATGACATTGAAAATGTTATGATGTGACGGGTGCACCCATAATTATATAGCGCAATATTAATATTTCAATGTGATGGGTGCACCCAGAATTATACAGAGCTCCAATGCATTGTGTATAGTTATGAAAATCATGAGTTAATGTGAAATTACGTGTAAAATAATTGATATCTGTGTTCACAAGTATGTGTGTTAGTGAACCACTAATACGTGATGTTTCATCTTTTTATGCATTTCCATATTTCAAGACTTTTATTTATTCTTCCTTTCATGTTCATGATTATTTCCATATGTTATGATTATTCTCACCCCATGCTATATTGTTATTATCTATCCTATTAATATGGTTTTAGATCACACCTTTTTAATGTATATCCTCAGGTGCCTACATGTACAAAGGAGTGGTCATGTGCCAGTAACAAGCTAGAGAAGAATAAAATAAATAAATGTTTATGCTCGATACAGTAATTGTTATGTATGGTCCCAGTTTACCCAAGGAAAAAAATTAATTCTATAGGTGTAAAAGTATTTTGTTGTTTATCTTTAATATGAAGTAATAGTAATGAACAAAAAGGCTGGGTCACTATAGAAACCATCTCACCCGGGCCATTTATATGCACCCATGAATTATAATAACCCATTGTATCTCATGTTATTGTCGGACCAACTGAATTGAGAAAATGATGAGATAAATTGTGTTTCTATAACGTAGTTGTCTCTTGGAAGCACATACTAGTGTTCCTCTACTTCATAATTACTTGAATTTTAGAAAAAAAAAACAAGGCCCCATTATGTAAATAATGAAATAATAATGATGGAAACACTCTAATGTAACCCAAATTTAGAATGAAACCCAAGTATAATCCAATAATTCAACATCATGGGCATCATGAACACACGCTAAAATCCATCTTTCCATAATACTCCCAAATTTGAATCACATAAGAATATTGTGTGTAATATAACACACACACACATTGAAAAACCATGTTATCTCAGGAAAAAGAAATATTTTTTTGTCTAAATAGCCAAAAAAATAAATTTTATTATCAATGGTAATAATATACATTTAATAGAGATATTATGAAATATTCAACATTAAAAGGAAATATTCCTACTAATTGAGAAGGGATATTGATAGTGAATACACCCACCTACACCAAAATCATCATATTATGACTCTGAATAATAGATCTTTTTGTAATGAATCTTCGAAAATCACCTCTGAGAATCTCTAGTTAAGGATCCTCAGAATGGAGAGGAAGACAAGAAAAATTTTGGGTGATAATCCGGTCAAAATAAAGTGCATTTACCCTAAAAAATACTTCTCATGATATCCATATATTAGTACAATACTATCCAAAAAACAATACAACAATTTTAGTTATTTTATAATCAATATGAAAAACACCACAACATGGTGGTACTCATAATATACATGGAACTTTGTACCACAACCCTCCCATATAAACCCAACATTGTATGTAATAAAACATGGTGTATTCTCTCACATTTTTTTGACAACACCATGGATTCAAACAAGGTTTGGAGAGGCCATGCTCCCTATTCCACCTTTTTTTACATCACCACAACCATTAACCACAATAAACAACATATTGGCCATGGAGTAGTCCGCAATACCCACATGTTCACCTTCACAGCTCCATGCATACAAAATATTATTCCCCGCAATAGGGTTACATCTTTTCAAGTTATCTATATCCCTATTCCCACGACATAACATATCTTAGTCCACATCAAGGACTACAACATCCACCACATAGACCACCATGATGTTGTGATGCCCAAATTACACCAAATTTTATTCCACAAATTCCTAGTGATCCTAACTATTGGTCGGAGTGGATACTCAAGAGGGGGGTGAATTGAGTTCCAATTAAAATTTCTGTTAAAAATTTTTTCTCTTAAAATCACCGTATTTAAAAACAAGTTAAGCAGTAGTGAATTTATACAGAGTGTATATGTTCATTTAGTTTCTCAAAGATTTATTAGGTCTCAGTTATTTTAATCAGAAGATTAAATTAACATTTAAAACTAACTTACTGGTTCACAATAAGTATATATACTTGCTAATTTAACTATAAATGTAACTTTAAAAAAATTGTATTTCAAAGTAATTAGCAGTGGAATAAAATATATATATATATATAGTATAATTTAGACTTAATCTAAGATGAATATAAGATATAACCAAGATGTTCTGTCTCAAGACTGGACATACACCTCTCAAACAATTTATATAAATTTGATCCACACCCTGGATCAGGTTAAAAAACAGTGCAGTGATTGTCCAGGTACTAAGTCCTCTACAACAGTTCTTCATGGGAAAATAAAACAATTGCTCACAGGCTTTCTAGGTCTTACTTGACCACTACCACTATACACAGTGGGATATAAGCGAGTTATGGAAGGTTTCGATGAGGATTTAGAAATCCTCCAGCTTAGCTCAGGAGACAGTGTGTGTAATAAATATACAGAGAACACACACTGATCAAAATATAAATAATAGAATCACTGAGAGAGTAGATATGAGTTTTAGAAATATCTAGTGATTTGAAGTGTAGCTTTGGACTCCTTTTGATTGGTCAAAAATGCTTCCAAGTCATTGTCTTGTTTTTGCATGAAAAACAGAGGGTAATTTTCTTCATGATCAATTTGATCAGCTTGTGTGTATGAATATCTCATTGTAGTTATTCACCCCTTGAATAATATGAAACTTTTGTTATCATCTAGAACGAATGGCTTCGTGTATGTCTATTTATATTCCAGTATGAATGTAGCCTTTTCATTTTGGGTGAATGCACAACTTTTCAATGATAGTCATCCCTTTCATTTTACACCCTTCATGTGCCTTCTTAGTTCCTTTCTACACGGTCATTGTCTTTCCTTTTATATCTTTCATCTCCAAAAAAATGATTACCTTTTTTATGGGTACTAGGTACGGTTCCCTGACATGCAACAAATATCATTAAATAACATTAATTACATTAAAATCATCAAATATAACTGTTTCTTTAATAAATAAATAATATTGAGAGTATAGAGTTTAACTGGCCAGGCTTTCATCAGTAGCCTTCTGTTGGTAGCGGTTGACTTTATGTAGTAGTGACCTTCTATATGTAACTCTTTGATCATGTATCGGTAGCTCCTTGTATTAGTAGTTTTCACTCTGTGTATCAGTTCCTCTATGTATCGGTGACTCCTTCTATAAGTAGAATTTGTATTGATAGCTTGTTGTATCGGAGACTATTTGTAAATCTTTAGACTTTTCTTCTATCGATAGCACGTTTTTATCGGTATATTCATAGCGGTAGACAAGATTATATTGGTAGACATACTCTATATGTAACTCTTGTGTAACAGTATTTTGTATCGGTATACTTTTTTATCGGTAGTCTGTGCATATCGGTAGCTTCGTTCTGTTCCAGTGGTGTATTTCGGTAGACTTATACACACCGGAAAACTTGTTTTATCGGTAGCTTAGCTTCTATCGGTAGTTGTCTGCATCTATCGGTAAGCCCATACTATCGGTAGCTCTGCTTCAGTTTTAGTGACTGTGTAATAAGTCTATCAGTATACTTTGTTTATCGGTAGACTAAGTCTATCAATAGACTATGTAGTTGTAGTTATGTGTTAGTATCTATAAGAATATCAGTGACTTAATACTTATCTGTTTTTTTCAAAACAAAACCGATTGAGTTAGACTTACTTTAAAACTCATATAAACATAGTTAAACATTGATTAACATATTTCAAAGATTATTTTAATATAATTGTACAATAGAATGTCACATATTGAATGAATTAGAATACATAGAAACATTAGTTGGAATTATCAATGTATGTGAAAGCATAATTGGGATTATCAAAACAAGTGTGGTCAACAATTACCCCTTTTTTTGATAATCACAACTTATGATTGTAAGGTGTGAAATTTTCAACGTACCAGAGGTAGAAATAAATGCAATGGTATCAATGGTACAAGTTAAAAAGAATAGTATCTCTCCCTTAGATAATATTTCTCCCCCTTTCACATAAAATTTATTATTCCCTGATATGCCACCCTATAATATTTCACCCCCATTGTGATAATCAAAAAGTGGTAAAGGATGGAAAAACCCATTAGAAGATAAGTAAAAAAAGGGAAAAAAGATAACACAATTTGTATTTCATGTTGCAAAGATGTATAGGGGAAAAAAGAAAATACAAGAGATTCTTATCAATTATCATTGTCACATATTCAATCCACGTCCCCAATGTGATATTTTCCCTTGGGATCAAAATAGGATTCATGTTGTGTGGATGCAGGTGAAGGCATAGGAATTCCGGATATGATCAGAGGTGGATGAGCTACTGAAACTGTTCCTTTTCTGTATTGAGTATCCCTCTGAGTGATCATAAGAGTAAGGCTACGAATGGCTTGGACTACTATCATATGAACATGAGATGTAGTAGAGGCAAAGGCTGGTAAAGCTAGAGGAATAATCACTGGCCTAGAATCGTCATGCAAGAAAAGAAACAAAATATTTCTGAAATCCATACGGATTCATCCTCCTCTCTCCATAGAATATATGAAATCATTCTTCTTCTCCATGAATTTGTCCAAGGCTGGAGCCAGTTCCCTTAGCTTTCTTACTTTCTCTCTGAAGGCTTGATTGACAGGTGGTAACTGCATATTTTCTAACTGAAGTTTGAAATAATTATTGACTTTATGGTTGCTGTAAATCCTTTTAAAATAATAATATACATTGTCTTTCACTTCTTTTTGTGAGGAAGAAGCTTCTATCATATAGTCTTGGACATTTTTCATCTCTAGTAGAAATAACCACTTTTCTCAGATCAGATGAGTCCACGGAGCCACTGGTTGTTGCTGAACCAAGATCCTCCTTCATCAATGCTCGAATCTGTTTTAGTTCTATTGAAGGCCTGGAGGCAAGAGAATCAATAGAGAAAGTTACTGTTCCATTGATGTTTTTGGTCAACCCAATGATAAGATTTGTGACTTGGGAATCATGGGTGCTGACATGATCATTCATGGAGGCAAGTGAACCAATAGAGAGAGTTCAAAAGATTTTTCCAAATTTCTAATCTCTTTAACAAATAAGTGCTTTAACTCAGAAACAGAGGCACTAGAATACTCTTTCAGGTCATTCTTTAAGGATTCAAGATCAGCCCTGGTGATCATATCAGCAGGTGCAACCACAACAGGTGCTCTTTCAGATACTATACATGCCACAGATTCATTCATAATCAATTGAATTGATGTTACCATTAAAGATTCTATTTTCCTTATTTCTTACACAAAACTAATTTTGAGATCAAAATTAAGCTTATCAAGATCATTCATTCTGACCACATCATCATGTAACAACTCATTCTAAATATCATAATTGATTTTTGGTCTATGGAGGGATGCATCATTATCATAATATGGATAATCCAATACACAAACCACAAAACATGTGTCTTCTGCCCAATCCTCAATTTCAACTGCCACCAAAACATTGCCAAACCTGATTGGATGCACCCCCTCAAATGTTGCATTATCTTGTACAAAAACATCATTCTCAGCAAATCTTTCTTCTTCAGAAGAATCTTCTACAATAAACTCCATCTCTGAAACAGCAGGAGGTTCCTCTGGATTAGGCACAGATCCTTCCATCTCTCCCACTACATCCTTAAAAAGAACAACTGAGCTTCCAATCAACAGACTCAAACTTATGAAAACAGAATCTGAGGCTTCAGATCCATTCTCTCATTCTTCTTCATTATTAGGGACTGTCTGGTCTTCCTCATCAACAAGTATTTCTTTTTCTAATAATTTTTCTTTTCCTGAAGATACAATTTCAGGAGTAGGACTTTGGGGAAAGTCCGGATCCCTTCCATAAACCATATAAGTCTCTTCTTCATCAGTTCCATCATTGTACTCAAGTTATTCTTCATCAGGTACTAGACCAGGATCCCTCACATCCTTAGGACTTGAAGGATGATCCACATGATTGAATTTAGCATAAACCTTCTTATCCTCATTAACTCACTCTCCTCTCCATTGATTCTGGTTTATCTTCTTGTATTTGCAAATTGTGTTTGTGATACAAAATTTTTTCATTAATACCACTATCTCATCTTGATACTTAGCTAACCCGTTTACATTGATCATCCCTGAGATCAACATGAAAAATAATAAGGCATTGGTTTTTTATTTTGGCCTGGTCATATCCTCCATTTGAATCATTAGCAATCTGCACAGATTCACTTTCACACAAAGTCTCAATAGATTTAACAAATAGATATCCGGATATCTTAAATTCGTAAAGTCCCCTCTCCTTGGAATAAAAATATACTGAACAAACTTGAGCAGCAATATGTTCTCTCCATCCATTCTAGCAGCCACCACCTGTCTTGTATTTCCACTACCGGTGAGCTCCTCTAAAAAAGTATCTTAGTCAAATATATCACTTGTAGGTGGTATTGTCATCGATGAATAAACACAAACTCCTTCATGTGGTACTCTCAGATATTCATCCCACTCAACAGATGAAAAAGGCATTTCCTTCCCATTCACAAAGGAAATCACACGGTTCTCATCTTCTAATTTCTCAAAACTCACAAACTCATAAAACTATTTTACATGATTTGGATAGTAGGGGCCATATTTGTTTGAGAAGCATTCCACCAACTTCTGATCTTCTGGTACCTTTAGAACTAGCGATCTACTAGACATCATCCATTCCATGCACAACTCTTTCTTGATTACAATAGCTCTATTTTGTAAATGCTGGTTTACGGGTCGCCTCCCCGACCTTATTCTACCAACACCTCCACTTTCTTCTGGCATGGTCTTCTAATTCTTCTTATTCATCTCATCAATGTCATATTTGAAAGAGGGCATTATGGTTCTGGCCATTTTTGGATCGAGGAACATAGGGATTTTGATAAATTCAGGAGCTAAGGCTTAAGTGTAAAGTGTTTGAGGTTCGCTGGATTGAGAAGTAACTAGGACTTTGTTTTATCATTTAGGAACCAGAAAATAAATATTTAAAATAAAATAATGTATAAACGATACAGATTATGGCAGAAGACAGAAGGATAAAACATCGTATACTCATCAGTAGGGTATATCGGTGGGAATTCCTAACAGTGCAGTTTATCTATTATTGATGTCCATACTGGTGAGGTACATCGGTGAGGATTCATATCAGTGAGGTACATCGTTGCGGTATCAAATCGTTGAGGTACATCAGTGAGGAATAACATTTGTGAGGTACATCGGTGAGGTATCACATTGGTGAGGGACATCCGTGAGGTATCACATCAGTGAGGTATCTACCGATCAAGGTTAATCATTCCTAACTCATTTCTAATGTAACATAACCTATCCAAACATAATGTTTTGGAGAAAATTTCATCTAATTGATGTTCAATACCTATAAATTCAAGAGTAATATCACCTTTTTGGAAATTATATCTCAAAAAATGGTTCATTACATCAATATGTTTGGTGCTCGAGTGTGATACATGGTTCTTTGAAATGTTAATGGAACTAGTGTTATCACAATTAATTGAAACATGCTTAAAATCATATCCATAGTACAAAAGAGTGTGTTTCATCAACATAATTTGTGCACAGCAACTACCAGCAGCTATATACTCTACTTCGACAGTGGACATTGCTACAGAATTCTACTTTTTACTACAACAAGATACTAAGGAATTTCCCAATAAATGACATGTTCCAGATGAGATTTTTCTATCCAACATGCAACAAGGAAAGTCATCATTTGAATATATTATTAATTCAAAAGATTGTCCTTTTGGATAAAACAAACCAAAATTTGCAGTATGTTTAAGATACTTAAAAATTATTTTAACCGCAAGTAAATAAGTTTCTTTTGGATTAGATTGAAATACTGCACACATACACACACTAAACATAATATCCATTCGGCTATGAGTAAGGTAAAGTATGCTTCCAATCATACCTCTTTAATTTGTTTGATCCATTGGTTTCCTAGTTTCATCTGCATCCAATTTATAGAAATTACTCATAAGAGTATCATTTCACTTAATACTATCCAAACCAAAACGTTTTAAAATATCCTTTGTATATTTACATTGATTCAAAATAAAACCATTTTCATTTTGAAAAACATGAAATCAAAAAAAATATTTGACTTCTACCATTATCCTCATTTCAAATTAATTTTCTATACTCATTGAAAATTCTGTACAAAAAGAATGTTTAGAATATCCAAAAATAATGTCATCATAATATATTTGTACTATCAAGACATCTTTAAAAATTCTTTTAATAAAAACGGTTGGATCAACAATCCCTTTAGTAATTTTTTTTTTGAAATATGAAAATTACTAGGTATATCATACCAAGAACTTGGATCTTGATTCATACAATATAAATCATTAGATAGTTTGAAAACAAGATTTGAAAAATGAGGATTAGTAAATCCAGGCAATTGTTCAAAAAAAAACATCTTCAATTATAAAACCATTTAAAAAAGAACATTTGACATCCATTTGATATAAATTTTAATTCAGATGAGCCGCATAGGCATGTAAGATCTTAATAGCCTCTAATCTAGCTATTGGGGAAAAGGTTTCCTCATAGTCTATACATTACTTTTGACTACTCCCTTGTGCAGCTAGCCTTGCTTTGTTTCTAACAATATTTCCAGATTCATCAACTTTGTTTCTAAAAACCCATTTAGTGCCTATTTTCAATGTTTCCTTGGGTCTATCAACTAATTCCCAGACTTTGTTCCATTCAAATTGATTTAACTCTTCTTTCATAGAAAATAACCAAAATTCATCATTGATTGCATCATTGATATATTTAGGTTCTAGCTATGAATGAACATCTTGATTTTCATCCTGATTTCTTATAGAATCTCTAGTATGTGTCCCTCTATCAAGATTACCAACAACAACATCAAAAGGATGATTCTTTAGAATCCTAGTTGATATAGTAAAGGTAGGACTAGAAATTTCAGGCTCTTCTCTAAGATCGGGTCCTATAGAAGAAGATTCTACAATATTTCCAGAACTAGATGTCTTTACAGTAGGATCACTGGTTTTATCATTAAGATCCAAAACATTCAAATCCTCTTCATGATTTTCAAGAGAATACTTAGGTTCATGTGGATCAGTTTCATCAAACTTAATTAGAACAGATTATTCTACACATTTGGTTATTTTCATAATGACTATATAGGCTGTTCTAGATAAATAATAACCACAAAAAAGTCCTTCATCACTTTTGGAAGAAAACATGTCAAGATTATCCTTTGTATTTAGAATAAAAACATTGCATCTGAAAACTCAGATGTAACTAACCTTAGGTTTTCTATTACTCCACAAATCATAATGGGTCTTCATAAGAATAAGTTTAATCAATACTCTATTAATAATATAACAATATTTCTTTAAAGCTTTAGCCCAAAAATAAACTGATAGATCACACTCATTAAGCATGGTTCTTGCAATTTCTTGAAGGGTTCTATTTCTTCTTTCTACTACCCCATTTTGTTGAGGTGTTCTAGGGGATGAAAAGTTTTGATTAGAGAAATTATATGAGTTGTAAAATTCAAACTCATGATTTTCAAAAACACAACCATGGTCACTTCTTAGTTTCTTAATCATCAGTCCACTGTGGTTTTCTATAGATATGGAATATTTAATAAAGTAAGAACAAGCTTAACTTTTGTGAGCTAATAAGTATACCCAAGAATATCTAGAAAAGTCATATACTAAGACGTAGACATAGTGCATCCTGTTTAAACTTGAAACTATAGAAGGTCCAAACAAATCCATGTGAACCAATTCAAGAGGATGAGAAGTTGGAACTTCTTTCTATGATTTAAAAGAAACATTATGTTGATTTCCCATTTGACATGGATTACAAAATTTGTCAGATGGGAATTCAACATTAGGAAGGTCTCTATCTAAGTTCCTCGTAGTCAATTTTCTAATTGAATTAATGTTACAATGTCCTAATATTATGTGCCACATCCATGATTCTTTTTGAAAATCATTTATACAAGTAACATTTTCATGGATAAAGAATTCAAATCGATAGCATAAAATTTATCATTTCTTAAGGAAGAAAATACTAAAATAAATTGGAATTAAAAACATTACATGAATAATTTTCAAATATATCATTAAAAACATCATCAAATAACTAATAAATACTTCATAGATTATATTTATGTCTTTCAACAAATAAAAATTTAAATATTAAAACTGAATTTTTGTTACAAATCTGGCCTTGGCCGATGATTTTTACTTTGGAATTATCACTAAAGGTGGCATGTCCTCCATCAACATTGATTAAGCTCTTGAATCATGAGTAATCTCCAGTAATATTCTTTTAATATCCACTTTCCATGTAATATACCTTTTTTTCAGAACTCTTCAAGCATGTCTCCTACAAAACAGGTTTAAACAGAGAATGATTTTGGTACCCAGATCTTCATGGGACCAGACAGGTTAGAAATCAAAGGTTTAAGTTCCTAGATTTGTCTTATGGGTCTCAAATAATATAAAGAATCAATTTATTTTCAAAAATAAACTTTTTTTATCTATAAAAATGTGAATAACTAGTTGAGGCATAGGAATTTCCAGAACTCTAACTAGCATAATTTTGTCCAGATTTAAGAATAAATATATTTTTGGTATACTATCTCTGTCCAGGATGATAGCCTATTCCAGTGGTATATTTTGGTGCCACTTGTTTTCCTAACATTGGAGTAAGATTGTTTTGTCCATTTGGGAATTTTTCTATGTCCATTCTCAGTTTCTCATTAGACATTTTCAGTAATGTATTTTCCTTAAGTAATTGAGAATTCTTTTCCTTTTATTCATCAAGAGCATATTTAAAAGTGCTAGATAAATCATGTTGTTTCGTTAAGGTTGTTTACATGTCCTTAAGTTCATTACAGGTCTCTTATATCGTATTACAATATTCAAATAATTCTTCACTAGAGATGTTTTCTGATTCAGAATTAGAATCAACTCCAGAATAATATGAATTTAAAGAAGGAGTTTCTAGTTTTAGCTCAGATGAGTTTTTCATAAAACACCTGTTAGATTTATGAGAATATTTATCCTTAGAAGAATAAAAATCACTTGAAGTGTCATCTAAATCACTCCAAGTTTCTTTCATTACTTTATTATACTTGTTGTCCTTGTAGTCATGTTTCTTCATGAACTTCAACTTTGTACTGCCTAATTTCACATGTCCTTTCCTTTTGCATTCATAGCAGACAATCTCATCACTCTTATCTGTCTTTTTCTAGTCTTTCTTCCAATGAAATCTGTTATCATATTTTCCTTTGTAATTTGATTTTCTATAGAATTTATTCTTCTTATCTAATTTTTTAAATCTTCTACCTATCTGAGCCATCTCAGCATCACTATCAGATTCTGATCCTTCAATTTTTGAGATTTCAGTTTGTATGTGAAATTTCTCCTTGTCCTTACTCTTTGAGGTAGTGTACTTAAATTCCACTGACTTCCTTTTAAGTTTATTGCCTTCTTCCTGATTCACCTTGAGTTCTTCCTCATACACCATTAACTTACCAATTAATTCATTAACATGCAGTTTGCTAATGTCGCACGATTTTATAATGGAAACAGATGTGCCTCTCCATCTTTCTGGTAGACATCATATTATCCTCATAATTTGTTCCTTTGCTAGAATTTCCTTTCCAAATGAGCTCATAGTGTTGAAAATCTCATTGAACCTGGGATACATGTCAGAAATATCCTCATCAGGATTCATTTTAAAATTATCATATTTAATATTATAAGTGTTAAATCTCATTTCTTTATCATCGATTGTTCTCGTATGAGAAATAGACAAATTGTCCCAGATTTCATAAGAAGTTCTGCAAGAGGATATTCAATTAAAATCTTCATCTCCTAGAGAACAATACAAGGCATTAATTACATTACAATTATTATTTTAAGCTATTTTAGTAGGTTTATCCCAAGTATATCTATCATTTTCTGGTATTATATATTGTGTTTCTATGGTAGTCCTGATATCAAATCCCATACTATCTAAGTGAATTTTCATTTTAAGCTTCCCCTGGGCATAATTTGTTCCATTAAAGAAAGGTGGTCAGTTCGTAGCATCACCTTCTAATCTATTATCCATTTATAGAGTCTAGAAAAAATATTTAAAGATATAAAATTTTGAACTAATAGAAATTTAAGATCATTAAGATACAACTAAAATCATAGTTGAAAGATAGAGTATGTTGAAAACATTGATAAACAAAACAAATCCTTTGATACCAAATGATGTTTAGAGTGGATACTCAAGAGGGGGGTTAATTGAGTTCAAATTAGAATTTCTGTTAAAAAATATTTCTCTTAAAATCCCCCTATTCAAAAACAAGTTAAACTATAGTGAATTTATATAGAGTGTAAATGTTCAGTTAGTTTCTCAATGATTGATTAGGTCTTAGTAAATTTAATCAGAAGATTAAATTAACTTTTGAAACTAACTTACTATTTCACAATAAGTATAAACACTTGATAATTTATCTATCAAAGTAACTTTAAATCAAATTTTATTTCGAAGTAATTGACACCAATATATAAAATATATTTATAGTATACTTTAGGGTTAATCAAATATGCATATCCAATATAACCAAGAGGTTTAGTCTCAAGCTGAGTCTTAGTCCTCTAAAAAAAGTTATATAAATTTTATCCACACCCTAGATCAGGGTAAACAACAGTGTGGTGACTGTCCAGGTACTAAGACCTCTACCAAAATTCATCATGGGAAAATAAAACAAAAGCTCACAGGTAGTCCAAGTCTTAATTGACCTCTACCACTATACATAGTGGGATAAAAGGGAGTTTGAGAAGGTTTGTGTGAGGATTTAGAAATCGTCCATCTTAGCTCAGGATATAGTGTCTGTAATAAATATACAGAGCACACACACTTCTCCAAATGTAAATAAAAGAATCATTGAGATAGTAGATATGAGTTTTAGAAAGCTCTAGTGATTTGAAGCGTCACTCAGGACTCCTCTTGATAGGTCAGAAATGCTTTTGAGTCATTCTCTTGTTTTTTCCTGAAAAACAGATGGTCGTTTTCTTCATGTTCAGTTTGATCAGCTTCTGTGTATGAATAGATCGTCGTAGTTTTTCACTCCTTCACTGAGATGTATCTGTTGTTCTCCTCTATAATGAATGGCTTCGTGTATGTCCAGTGATCTTCTAGTATGAATGTAGCTTTTTCATTTTGTGTGAATTCACCACTTCTCAATGCTATTCAGCCCTTTCCTTTTACACCATTCATGTGCCTTATTAGTTCCTTTCTGCTCAGCCTTTGTCCTTCCTTTTATAGCTTTCATCTATTGTAAAAAAATGATTACCTTTTTTATGGGTACTAGTTATGGTTCCCTGATAGGCCAAAAAATGTCATTAAATAACATTAATTGCATTAAAATCATCAAATATAACTATTACTTTAATAAATAAATAATATTGATAGTATAGAGTTTGACTGGTCAGGTTTTCATCATTAGCCTTCTGTTGGTAGCGGTTGACTTTATGTAGAGTTGAACTTCTATCGGTAGCTCTTTGATCATGTATCGGTAGTTGTTACTCTGTGTATCAGTAGCTCTATGGATCAGTGACTCCTTCTATAGGTAGACTTTGTATCAGTAGCTTGTTGTATTGGTGATTGTCTGTATATCAGTAGACTTTGCTTTTATCGATACCTCATTTTCTATCGGTAGCATCATAGCGGTACACTTTCTTATACCAATAGACTTTCGATATCTGTAACTATTGTGTAACATTAGTTTGTATCAGTATACTTTTGTATCAGTAGTCTGTTCATATCGGTAGCTTTGTTCTATTCCAGTGGTGTATATCGGTAGACTTATGCATACTGGCTGACTTTTTCTAACAGTCGCTCACCTTCTATCGGTAGCCGTCTGCATCTATCGGTAGGATCATACTATCGGTAGCTCTGCTTCTATTTTAGTGACTGTGTATTCAGTTTATCGATAACCTTTATTTATAGGTATACTAAGTCTATCAGTAGACTAAGTACCGGTAGTTCTGTATTTGTAGCTATAAGCATATTAGTGAGTTAATACTTATCTATTTTATGAAAAACATATCTGATTGAGTTATAATTACTTCAAAACTCAAATAGAAATAGTTAAACATTGATTAACATATTTCATATATTATTTTAATATAATTTTCAAATAGACTGTCACATGTTGAACGAATTAGAATATAGATAAACATTAATTGGGATTATAGAAGTATGTGAAATCATAATTGGGATTATTAAAATAGGTGAGGTCAACACTAACCTTCTTAAAACTAATATAAAAAACAAAAACAAATAAAAATACATAATAAAACATTAAAATAATATAAAAATGGTGTTATGTTATCCATGCCATTATTATTTACATAAATTGAATGATATTGGATCGTCATTTAAAAAAAAGCTCTACTACTAGTCAAGAATATTATAATCCCACTCCAATGACTCTTCATAAATCCAGTATTTATACTAAAATACATTTACAAATTTTTTTCATTGATTTTACATGATATTCAATTTATCAATTAATTATAAAAATAAAGTTTAACACTAATGGATCATTTAACTCAATAAAAATATGATCACTACAACATACATAAACATAGTCTGACCCAAACTTATATCAATAATATACGTGAAAAACAACATGAATTATATTGAATGATGGAGATAATGTCTACAAATAAACAATGAAACTAATATATATCACAATATTTATGGTCTAGTACATCGGGGAGCTAACTACCCTCTCATAACAAATCCATTATTCTTCAATCTGGGAAATAGCAACATGAATTCGAAATTCCTCTTCTGAAATGATAATAGATTAAACAGATAATATATATCAAAATTTTAATGACCCGAACATAATTATATATTTAATATTAATAATTTTATTTATTATCATCATTATCCTTGTGTTAATTTGCATTTTCATGTTTTATTACAAAATACACATAAGAGAATGGGAATCATTTTATCCAAACATATTATATTTACATTGAGGCAATGGATTATATTTACTCAATAAAACACATCACAAGACCTAATAAAATAAATTGAAGACCACCAATCATCACAATGAGACTGATTATGGAGACATCATCCCTAGAATCCACCAAATTAAAAAAAAATTGAAAAATAGAAATAATATAGGGACTCAAAAGAGTGTAGAGAACCATCTAATTAAAACAAGAGATCGTCTTGATACATGGAATACCATGAATGCATATCTATTTGGATCAATATGACCATTATATTTAAACAATAGGGTTTAATATGACCATTGGGTATTATGACATTGGCTTTGTTTAAATGTTTTAATATTTTCATATTAATGAAATTATTGTTTTTAATTAATAATATAGGTATTAAACATTTTTATCTATATAGTTATTTAAATTATTTAATTGTTTTAAAATAAAATTTTTGTTTATCTGAAATTATGGGTTCAAATTAGGGGTTAATGTTTAATGTATTTTTTTAAACTATAAAACATGGGTATAGAAAATTATTAATTTATGGGTTTCAAATTAAAAAGGCATTGTTTTTAATATAATATTTTTTTAAAATACAATAATGTGTTTTATTTTCTCTTCCTAAATTTTTTAGTTATTTAGAATTATTTTTTTAATAAAAAATGGTTGCCGCTCTAGGGTAATGGGTGACCTCCCCTATTCTGGGGGACCTTGTCAACCCCAGCATTAAGGCTTCTACCATTGCCAAAGGACACTGGATATGGATAGAGTGGACTCAAGAAAGCCTATTGGAGGAATGCTGAATGCTTAGCAATGTGTATAGGGCATGATTAGGCGTGAGTATAGGGTGATATAGGTCACACACTAGAGTAGGAGGGGGTGGGATGAGTGACTGTGGGAGGATTCCTATGAGTAAGGACGCTGGTGTGTATTCTTGGGTCATCGAGATATAGAACCACAAACCGAGCCTTATAAGGTGGTCTTGAATCCAGTTGGGTGTCGATGTGGGACATAGAATTTTTTTTGAAACATGATCCTGGATATCTAATCCTAATGTGTGAGATCTCAGTTATACTTATGAGTTAATCCATAAAACCCCTATCATCGTAGTTTTATTACTGTGTTTTCTCAAGTTATTATATCTAGACTCCTTAGATCCTGACCGCAAAACCTATATAAATCTAACGGTTCCACCACAGTCATCTGATGACAGCCTCAATCTATTGATGAGTATTCGTCACTTTTAAAACATGTTAATCTACCCCCGTAGTCTAAGAAGTTCCTCAGATAAATTGAAGCCATCTGTTTCCGGCCACAAGTTTCCCTTCAACGAAAATATTTCGGGTTAACGATAACCCTTAAGATCAGACCAGATTTACTCTGGACCACCCAATCCTTTCTTCCATTATCTTCATCTTGGAGCCATAATAGTCCCCATATGTACTTGTAGCCAACCGACCCTATACATCCCATCATTCCCGTGATTTAATATTACCTTCCTCTCCTAGATCCTTTAAACTCGGCCTATTTTTTATTTTTAAAAAATTGTTTTATATTTAAAATAAACATAAGGATCTATGACTCATATCCTCCTCCTTTATTTTTATAATTGTTGGGTGTCAATTGAAAATATTGTACGTTGAATTTCTGGTAATTAACAATTTTTTTCGATGTGTTTTATTTCATTTAGATCATTAAATTGAAACATTGGTTTCTCTAAAAAATCCAACATTGAACACATAATGTCCCCTTGAAAAATTCCTCTACAAATCAGTCCCCTTCTCTCTTAGTTCAAAAAATACTTTTCCACATTTGATCTGAAACAGTTAAGGGTAATTTTTTTGATTCATTTTCAAATACATAATTTTTTATAAAGAAATTTAAATATTTTAGTTTCAAAATTAAGAACGGATAAATTTATTATTTTTTTATTTTATGTTCTTCATAATATAATTAAATTTCTATAAGGGTATATTAAAATTGTTTATAATCCATAATTTAAATGATTTATGAGATAAAATTATCTTTATTAGTATATATATGTATATAAAGATGTATATATATGTATTTATAAATATTTCTTCTATTTATTATGTGATGTTTTCTAAACTAAGATATGTAAGAGGAATTATTTGGTTCTCTTCCACAATACTATATAAAAATAATGTTCTTCTAAATAAATTTTTCATTTCTAATAGTGGTTTCCAAAAACAATTGGAATGGATTTTCTATTTTTTTATATAACTTTCTCAAATTATAAATTTGTAATAGTGAAAATTACAACAAAAAGAAATTGTATTTATATGTGTATATACATGCTTATATATAAATATACATCTTAATATATTCATGATATATATGTGTGTGTTTTTGTGTGTGTGTGACTCTATGTGTGTGTATGTCTATAGGGTATCCTTCACAAGTAACTTCAAAAAGAAAATTATTTTAATATTTTTTTAAAATTTAATTTCTAAAATTGATATGTGTATATATGTTATATATGAGTATATGTGACATCCTATAAGTAAACCATATTTATATTCATTTATCAGCATCATCATGGGGTCTGTTCAAATGAGAGTGTTCATTCTTTAAAAATTCAAAGGGGTTTTCATAATACAATCTTAACACACACATATAAAAGAATAAACATATATATATTTATATAAAATATACACACATGTATATTTATCCATGTATATGAATTTTTAAAGAAAAAACATTATAATAGTATTTCTTTATCTTATACTCCAAAATTATAAATCATTTTTTCCGCCTCCAAATATATGGGTTTAAATTCCTAAAATTCCTTGTGTTTCACAACTGAATGAGATAAATGCTCTCCATTTATGGGAAATCATGATTAAAGCAATAATTTCAAATGAAAAAACAATTTATCCATTGTAGAATCTGTTGACTCAGTTGCAAAAGGAAAAAATATCATTTTATGTGAAAAAAATATATGTAGATTATATAATTTTTTTACTCAACTGCATTAGACAAACCTTATCATTTCATGTGTGAAACTAATTCATCAAAGAAAAAACAAAATGTTCAATATTATTATTAAATGTTCACTTATTTCACCATTCAATTAATTGATGAAATGAAAATAACGTAATTTAATTTAAATTTGATATGAATATTTTAATGATAACCTATGGGCTATGAACGAAACTTTTCAAGGTTGTATGTTATACATTGGAGTGTTTAATTGATTTATTTTATATGTAACTAAGAATAAAAAACAAAGTACTATGGGACCCATTAATTTTATGTCATTCTATTATTAGACATATAAGGAATTCATAAGACTTATTATGTGACGGGTGAAGCCTGATAGAGCCTCTCGATGCAACAATAGTTCTCATGAGAGGAACATGATATTATCATGAGGCCCTAATAAAATGTTTTTGCATAGTCTTCAAACAAGGATTTGAAGGAATGTTTATGAATTTCATGCATTATATATTACCTTTTAATGATTATATTAAGTGAAATTCCATATGATTATTAAACTAGTAAAATAGCAATGGATAATGATCATACTCTTATGAACCAATATTAATCATCGTTATAATTCCATGTACACATGGTTAACCGTTTTGTATAAAAAATTATATATACATGTATATAAATTCATTTTATAGAGGGATTAGTAATTATTTTCCAAGCCATAATGATAAATGATATCATTTTTATGTGAATTTTTGAATAAATATTATTTCATGTGTGACTTTTTACCCTCACCTCTGGCTTGTACAAAAAAGATTGAGTTTAGTCATTATACAACTTATAGGCGGAACAACATGAATTTTAATTCATTAAGGTAATATCTTATTATATATTATATTTATAACTCCAAAATAAATTTATCAATTTTTTCATGAGTTATAATAAATGTTGTTGTAGAATATCTAAAGAAAATGGTGAAGACATTTTATGTGAAGTATTAATTTTTTGATTTCAATGATTTTGTATTAATGAAATGTTTTAAAGAAAAATTATTTCTTATTGGTTTTGTTTTAAAAACAAATTCTAGTAATTTTTGTGCTTATCCCACATATTTTAAATTATTTATACAGGTGTAGTGGAAGTGATTTGATGAATTCTTAAGTTTGAAGATATTATATGATTTTTGTTTATTAGAATCTGTAGATTTATATTTTAATTTAATTTTAGATTCTAATTTTATAGAACCCAGGATGATAAAACATATTTTTTATGTTGGTATATTGAGTAAATATTTTTAAACTATTTTTAGAAAAATTGTACAACATAATTTTTGCATAGTCTCCGGGCGATTGGGACCTGTTCCACACAGTTGGTATCAATGGAACAACATATTGAACTTTGGAAATTTAGAATAAAACAACTAATTTTATTATGTATTCTTAAGTGAAATCCCATTATTAAAATTTCAAATAGAATGTTAGGTTCACCAATTAACCTCTTGTCACATCCTAATGGGCATCTGGGGACCATAATTATAAAAACATGTTCAGAAGCATACCATCATTTTGAAAACCTGTGTACGAACTAAAAACACCTCTTCCATGTGTTAATAAGTCTAAATATCCTTCAATTATACCAAGGATAATGTTATGTCTATCAACGAAAGGAAAATGAAAAATTATTATAATATATGCATAGAGGAAAGTATCATGAAGGTTTCTTCCAATTCATCACTTTGTCATAGAATTAACCAAACTTTAGAAAATTCCAGGAAGCATTAATGGATGGTGACCTTCATGTTGCTTATCTGTTCCAGGTTCTGATTTTTAGTATGTATGGGAGACTCTATGAAATCATAACTCTAAGGAATGAGGTAGTTTAATATATCTATATGGAACAAGATTATTTCAAAATATCTAAGATCCATACCTCTCATTCCTCCCTCTGGAAACGTGAGTGTTCTTTGAATAGGTTTAACAATAACTGCTTTATGTGTATATGGGATTAAGAAATTAAAGAACTGAAAACTACCCAGGGAATCTGCCTATGGTCATCAGCGGATTATTCCCGGTGGTAGACCTAGGAATGTTATAAATTAAATATATTCCATTAAAATATTATTAATTAGATATTAATAATTAGAACATATTTTGTAGTTATATAGAGGATGATGTCAGATTGATGATTTTGTGGAATCTTATGAATACAATATAATTATGAGGGAACAATTCAGTTGAATGGGGATAATGTAATTCCCCTAACATATTTATAAATATTTGAATAGTAATTTGAGTTACTATCATTATTATTCTTTGGTTAATTCATATTGAAATGTTTTATTTAAAAATACACTAAAGACAAAGGGAAACATTTTATTCAAATATTGAATTATTTCAATGGTGAAAGGGATTGCAACATCTCAGGAAAACTACTCGCAAGACCTAATAAAACAAAAGGAAGAACACCCAACATAACAATGACACTGATTAAGTATCAATCATCCCTTGAATCCACCAAAACAAAATAGACAGAATAATAGTAATAATATTGTGAGCCAATATAATATAGGGAATTTTCCTATTAAAACAAGAGATAATCTTGATCCTTGGAATACATTGAAAGGTTATTTGTACGATTCAATACGACCATAATATTAACTCGTTTGTGTTTTAAATGACTATTTTGTTTTAAGTATGTGTGTGTGTTTAAATGTTTTAATATTTTCAAATAAAGGAAATTTTGGTTTTTAGTTAATAATATTTTTATTAAACAATATAATGTATGTAATTATGATAACTATTTAAATGTTTTTAAATTTTAGTTTTGTTTAAGTGAAATTAAGTTTTTTAATTATGGGTTAATTATTATTGCTTGTAAATTTAAATATAAAACATTAATATTAATCATTAGTAATATCTGTGATTAAAATTAAATATACATGGTATTATGTAGATATTTGGACCTAATTCATGTTGTTGGGGAGACCAGATGTGGTGATGGAAAGAAAAATAAATCCATGAGAAGTGGGTTCATGCAGTAGTGGAAACCAGATGCGATGCAGATAGTAGGACCTAGTTCGCAACTCTATCACTACGTAAGAACCACATAAAATAAAGGGTGAATGTTCATATAATAGGATACTAGTTCCAATGATGGGATAAATCAATATATATATATACTAGCTTCCTAGGGGAATCACAGACAATGGAAGATACAAATGTGTGGATAATGGATATTGTGAGATTGTAATTCATTCCAGGTAATTTAACAATGCTCATATTCCAATTTTTTGTGTGGAAGACTCACCCACTAAAGCATCACACACACAAATAATAGAAACAAAGAACAAATTGGGTCACCTATATTTTTTATGGATTAGTCAGATGACCTATGTCCATGTGTTAGGTTTCATATTTTCCATATTCAGAGAGGAATACAGTTAGATTAAAAATTACACTTATTTTTTATTTCCCTCATAGGGGAACAAACATTTATATATTGAGTGGATGAAAAATTCTAATGGATGCTTCAATATTTCTTTAGGAGGACACCAAATCCTACTACGATTCATCTTCAACCAAACCAATCATCAGTTGTAGTAATTATTAAATGCCATCCCTATTTACAATTCATCATTGGGGAACTGTAGATTTATGGTGATCACCAACCATCCACTAAATGTAAGTGGATGGGGATATTTTTAATCACTATTAAAAAACATGTTATTTGATTGAAATTATATGTATCTAAGGGAAACCTCATGATACAAGCCCTACCATAGGATGTTTCGATAATTATTTTTTCTTTAGAACTTCACTTTCATTGAGCAATGTTACCCAATAATCAAACAATTTGACTTCGCCACGTATTTATTCCACCATGGAAATGATCATAATTGATATATAAAATTTAATTCAGTTTTTCATGGAGGGAATCATTAAAAAAGTAGTTTGGGATCTGGACGACCTGATTTGCCTCTTCAAAAATACCAACCAACACATATTCTGGGGGGATTTACATTACAATGGTTTATTTCAAGATTTTAAAAAAATTCTACCAAGGTAGTTGGCCATGGTGGAATTTTAGATACGTTCACACTAATTTAAAAACTTTTATTTTAATTTTCATTCAATTCATTGTCACTTGTTTTCGCATTCTCACCTTCCACATAAGATAAATTTATTATGAATTCTCATTTTAGAAATCTTTCATAATGGTCAAACTCTTGTTTCTCCAACCATTCGAATTCCAGAGCTGGACTATATATGGTAGGGATCAATCACAATGCTCACTACTTTATAATCATGATAATTAAGTAAAACCCTTTATCGGTGCTAAAAACCACTGAATAAGAGGGTTCTTTTTTTAGTGATGTCAAAAAGTGAAGATAAATGGATCATTTATCTACTCTCATAAATGAACCCCTTAATTAGTGATTTTTTCCTTTGAAAAAGGGGTTGATTTTATCATATCAACAAAAATCATTGATAAATGTTAATTTTATTATAATTAATAAAATACCTTCTTTATTAGTGTTGTTCTTATGATGATAAAGACCCACCTTTACCAATTCTGTTACAAAACGACATTATTAGTACTTGTTTTTGTTCTGATAGAAGGGAAGATACCTAAAAATGTTATATATTATCAAAAATCATATTTTAATATGTAAATATAACTATATTCATATATATATATAATATATTTTCTTAAATATGATTTTTATAATACTAAATATGTTTTTACACATAATATGTAATAAATTTAGTGAAATATAATATATAAAATTATTTAAAATACATATTAACTAATAATTTACTAATTAGTATTTAGTAAAAAATATTTAATAACAATTTGATGATATAAAAATTGATAAATTATTTAGTCACTCAACATATATTGAAAACCTATCATGAACATAAAACAACCATGACTATTTATCTAGGATTCTTCTTAGGCTCTAGGAAAAGTAAAATTGAAATATGTGAAGAGATCTATGAAATGGGAATGAAATAAGCCTTGGTCCAAATATTTTATTATGAAAATGGCTCATGAGTCCTCTAAAATAGAGTTTTTATATTGGATATACTAATTTTTAAACCTTTTATGAATTATTAACATCATTTAAGATGATTTTCTTTTTCTTTTTACTGTGGAGACGTATTTTTTTCCCTGATGTTACATTCATATGGATGTTATTTTGTTGAAATATTAATATTTTTTATATAATAGTGTTATTTTTAATAAAATATATATTAATGTAATGTTTTTATCAGGTGTCACTATAACCACGGGGTATTAGTTGTTATTATTTTATTTTCATTAAAAATATATTAAACATGTTATTTTTTATAACCTGAGAACATCTATATTCACCTTGTTAATCTGAATGGTTATATTTTGGGACATTGTTTGTAGTGGCAACATTGTTTTACTCACACCCTTCTTGGGAAAGCATGTCACATCGGTACCATAGTAGATGATAATTATATGTTGGCATGGGCTTTAGAATCTTGAATGGAGAATGGGATTCCATGATCGGGGCAAGACACCTGAAATTTTTATACGATTTTTCCAGTATAATCATTTCTTTTTTATGGTCATGTTCTATGATTTCATGACAAGTATAGTATACACTCCATTTTTTTATCATGGTAGATTGTGATTATTTTTCAAAACATTCTATGATGTCGTTTAATTGACTTATCATTCTAGATGTATATACATTCATTTATTTAATATGTTGATTTACATTAATATGTTGGTATAGTCTCCCCACTATACAACCATAGTCCCACACATCTTGTTAGAAGCATGTAGAATATAGGGAGCCATACCAATTTTATAACGCTATTAAGAAAGTCATGTAATTGATTAGTGGTAATGGGAGGTGAGGAATTACATGTTCCTAGGTACCACATGACATTATCGTTATATCTTACATAACATAGGTGAGGATATAATCAATTGGTAATAATTTATCACATGTTTGCAGAAATTGTTTATTACATTTCATTAACTATATAATATTTTAATATATGATGATCATATCACACACCTATCTCAAATTTCTAATGTAGAAGTGGGAGGCTCATTTGACTGGAACTATTTTAAAAGAGTAATGATATTACAACTTCTTATCATGGATGAGATTTATCATGAGATTTTCGTCTATGTGCTAGACATTTCTATGGGTGATTATCCTCATTTGAATGTGTCATAGGGTCATATGCCGATTATGGATGTTTCATATGATGATGTGGAACATAGGGAGGATGTCCAATATAATCAACTATATGATCCAATATTTCCTTTCATTAATGAGACACATCCACATGTTATCCCTATAAAGGACTATGATGCATCATCTGATGATTTTACTACATAATAACTTACTTATTTAGATTATACTATAATGATGGATGGAGATAAAAGTTTGTTCCGGTCTATATTATTTCCTAGGGAGTATATACCCATGATAAAACAACCATCTTCTCCACATGTGGGATAGAGTTCCAAAAAACAAGGCCTATTCATCCAGCTGTGATGGTTATAAGATATGAGACATTGTATGTCACACCCATGGTGTCATTTTCAGTTTATTATTATCCACATTTGTTAATTTTTTTCTTATATTTTTTTCTGATATTTCATTTTAAATTTGATGATTATGGTGTGATAGTGGTTGATGAAAATTAGGAATATGTTTAGGGGAATTTCTTCAGGAACCTCATAAAACATTGGGTTCCAAGACAACAACACTACAACACTCACACTATTAGGCACACAATTAGTAAAATCATTCAACCAATATTAATGGAGCAGAGGTACATTCATGATTGGCACACGTTTTGGAAAACTATGTCTTCAAAATATGTGGTATTCTCATTTTTTAAAATACTTGAAATTATTTAGGTTTTCATCCTAGATTTAACCCCATTGACTCCTCATTTTCAACCATTATTAGTCCCCTCATTCCCAAGGCACACTACCCCCTTCTCCTACCCTCACCTGGCATCACTTTTATGAGGATTTTGACATAGTTTCTTTCAAGAAACACCATGTAGGTGTCCCATCTACCCACTTAATGGTCTATCCACCATTATTTGTTAATTTTCTTACAACCTAGTCGTTGTGAGGACCTAGGATTAGCTTAATCTGAACTGTATGGAATGTGATTTTATGATTATGGTTTTTTCTTACATCCATAGTTCCCCCTATATTATTTGATTTCAAATATCAACTAGTTTTAAAATGTTTTAAAGAATTTGGTTGGTGGTATCATGTTGCACTATTTCTTCACAGCTTAAATGTTCTTGCATTTAAATACAATAGGTACTGATTTTTTCTTTCCACTTCTAAAACGGTGATTTAAAAGGTGATTTAGAATTATTGAATGGTTTTTAAAAAGGATTTACCCTATGGAAGTGGTTAGAATGTATAGGCATATACATGTGGTGGTTTGGAATATGTTTATGATGATTTTTATTATTTGATAAAAATGAAGATTCCGGGTGAAATAGATGTGACGTGGTGGGCGATATATCCATGATGTTTTTTTTCGATTTGATCGAACATTTAGAATATAGTAAACAATGTGAATTCCATGTCCAATAAAATGTTTCCAACTTATATTTATGTAGAGAAACCCGAATGCTAAAGAGTATCATTTCATTTAAAATGTAAAATTTATTTATTTAGATCTTAATAAATAAATACATAGTCTTAGAATAATTCATTGATGATGATGTAATTGATCATTCTAAATGTACATTTTGGATTATTTTTCTTGTGCTTTTAGGATCCAAGTGTAAAATCACTCTAGCAGTGATCCATGTGTGCCCCTCCTATCACCAAACAAAAAAGAATGTTTTTCAAGTGATATCATGGTCAATCAATCATCTTGAATTATTCATATTGATTTCTCAGCCTTTGAAATTTAATTATTTTCTCATGTTTCTATATTACATTATTTGGAGAGAGAAAAATGAGTTGATCGATGACTATTTTGAAACATTTATTCTCAATTCCCGATAGACCCAACATAATATACATAATCTTTTATTTGTAAGGAATTGATTTTGATTAAAACATTATTTAGTTGCATAGGAGACTTTAAAAAATATTATAATCTTTAACACACTCCATTCCATAAGAAAATGATAATATTATTTTATGGCATGTTTTATATTTCTAAATGATATGTACTATTTTACCATCTTTAAAATTAAAATTTATTTTCGGATGTGATCTAGGTACACTCGAACTCCTAAATTTTTTTAATTAAATAATTAAATATTTTATTCACAATTCTGTAAAAAAAATTAAATATTCCATTGATAATAAATCCATTTTATTCAAAATACAACGAATAAATATTTATTATATATTCATATAAATAAAAAAAATATTAATAAGAAATTAATTATAAATTAACTTGATATTAATAGATATCAATAAAACATGAATAAAATTTATTATTATTATTGAGTATACTATTTATTTTTATAATTAAAATCAAATATAATTTAATTGAGAATAATGGAAAAAATAGTGTTCGAGCCCCTAGAATTATTTTAAATTGGCATTAGGTAGGTTTTCCTAAATTCCAAGTTTATTTTCTATCAATATTTTAAGGAACCCAAAGAAATAACGTGATATACAAACATAAAAAACCTTATATCATCACCCATTATATAACATAATCTTCATGTCTTAATATATAATCATGTAGGCTTCATATCCATGTCATGAGACTATGTTATTGATAAGTATTTCATTGACTATATGAAACAAACTCAACATTTCACAATGGCAATGGAATATAATGTAAAAATTATATTTCAATCAATTGTTTGATATATCAACATCTATAAAGATGAAATGGACAAACCCTTGAATTATTATTAATAACACATCACTCGTGATGCACCCAAAAAATCCAACTACACCATAAAATTTTAGCATCATGGTTTATGAAAAAACATATAAGTGAATGAATCGTAACATAAATTAATAATAATCTTAATATATAAGTACCATTATACACATTCATATAAAAGATTATTTTATGACACAAAAATATATATAATTCCTGTATGCAAGTTTATTCTCATAATCTTCCATCTTGGAGATTATTAAGTGTGATCTTCATGTGAGGAATCAACATCCGCCTATTCTTATTCGATCCTAATAGTCTATATACAATGTTCCCAATCATAGTATTTTATACAACCATATAAAAATATTTATGAATATCATCATATCACATCATGATTATCATTATAAGTGAAAACTACTATGACCTTATCAATGTGACTGATACTCTACATCATTATGACAATAATGTAATGCTGACGAACAATCCATATATACTAAGGTAATTAAATTAATATTTACATCTTTGAATATATATGTAATATAATATACAAATTAGTTGGTTCTTGGGAACCAACCCCCCAAAAAGGGTAAAAAAACTAGGTAATCCATGGTATATATGTTGGTAGACTAGTACTAGTGTACAAGAAGATGTAGTAGTTTCCAATATTTCGTATATTTAAATATTATGCTTCAACTTTTACTAAATTAATTGTGATGTGATATGATGTGATTCTAATACATTGAGCATGGTAATGGAAATTTTAATCATGGTTTTGATCACTGAGAGTAAGAGTATCCTAGGTCCCCATTAACCCTACCAACATAAGGATTCCCATGGTTCTTATGTTTTGGTTATAAATTTTTACCATTTATATCAATTTATTTCACTTTTTGTAATGTTTAAATAATTTTTTAAACATAAAATTTTTCAATGATTCTGAAATTGGAATATTTATTTGTCTTATAATTGATATGCCCCAAAATCATGATAGTATTTTAACAGGACAAAATTTTTATAATATAGAATTTTTAGAAGAAAAATTGTTCGCCTTATTTTGTATCCTAAGCCATGATATGATTGAAAAACATCAAACAGTTTCATTCATTTTAGTATACGCAACACTTTTCTTGAATTGTGTTATAACAGATTTCATGTTCTTTTGATATAATTCATTCCATCGAAGACTATAATTAAGCGATTTTTGAAAAAAATAAGATCACATTTGATTATTTTTATTCATGAAATATATATTTAATATATCCAATATAATTTTTATAATTCATCTTATATGTTTTCTGGACATGATATATAAACTATTTGGAGAGAAGAAGTATTCTTTAAAAAAATGATATTTTGCTGCATTTTGATTGTACAGACATTTTAAATAATGTCTCTATTTTAATTTTTTTTTATTTTCAACGTATATATTGAAATTTAAATTGTTTTAATTTTTGATATTCTTATGATAAAATTATTTTTTAGATGAATACTAAAAATACGCTAAAATTTATTGAAATTTGTTTTCATAGAATAAATGTATATAGTTAATTTATATTAATGAATTGTTTTAAAGTATAAATAGAATATATTTAACCATTTAATATATTTTAGGTTATTTAATGTAATTTTTCAATGAATTTATATGTAAAAAAAATTTAATCATTGGAAATATTTTAACTTTTAATAATTGTTTTATCTTTTTAAATCTGAGAATTAATTTTAAATTAATTAGTGAAAATTATATGATTTGAATTTGAAAAATATATTCCATTATTGGAATCAGAAGTTCCAAATTATGTAAATACTCCCCTTTTATTATTAGACATTATAAATAGTAATATTGTTAATTATTTTTATTCACCATGGTTAAAGACTAAATGAGGTAAATTAGGGTAAAAACAATATTTTAATAAAATAAAAGTACTCCATCATGATTCCTAATATTATTTTAAAAGTAATTTTTGTTCAAATTAATACATATGAAATAATCGGGTCCTTTGGTAGCCTCTTGGATGTGATATATTTATTTTATAAAATATAATTTAATGAAAAGTAAAATATTATTATATTCATTACTCTTCTTATTAAAACACTAATATTTTGGAATATTTAAGTGATCTAATAGAATATAAATAGTCCTAAAATATCCGAAATGATTACCTACATCATGGTTATTTATTTATAATTTTTATTCAATAAATAATTAAATTTATTTATGACACAATGATGATGAAATTATAAATTTATTAATGAAGGAATTGAATAAATGATATCCTAAAAAGTAACAATTAATATTAGATATCTGATTACATCCAAAATTTTTATTTTTGACTATGAAATTTTATGATTGAGGTAATGTTTTTTTAATGGAATGACTTTGTTATGAATTTTTGAGAAAGTTATGTATGAATAGTGTTAAAATTGGCATAATTTGTAACATAGAATATAAAATAGACTATTAAATCTTATAAATTTATTAAAAAAATTATTTTACCAATTGGTTATTATAGATCCTAATATTTCATAAATACAACGTTTTTTCTCATTTGACATGTTATGGTAATTACAATAAAACACAAAATTTAAATATCATTAATTCATGGTAACATAAAAAATTTTACAATAAGGGTTAATCAAAAACGATATAGATTAATAAATATTAAAAACATATATTTTTTTTAATATTATTATGGGTATATTACCAAAAATCATCTTATATTTTAAATAAATGAGTTTTAGGAAATTATAACTCGAATATCAATTTATAATAAATTCATATTTGAAGACTTTGCTAAAGTTCCCCTCACCACAATTATTAAAGAGAACATCTTCCCTCACCTATTCGCATCAATTTGAGCCTTCAAGTTCATTTATCCCATAAAGATTTACATTTTAAACATTACTATAAACATTCTAGTGATATTTTACTTTTAAAATTCGAAATATAGAACTCTATGAAGATATTTAGAAGAAGTTTGTCAAAGAATATGTAATCTCCTTTACCAATTCTGTTATAATTTTCCCATTTACTACTTACGCTTCATTGGTTTTTTACATTATAAAGTAATAAAACATATATAAAACATATCTTGATATGTTTTTATAATTATAAAAAACAATATTCTACCTTATATCCAACCGTTGAAAAATGAAATCATCCTGCGTGCATACGTAAAACTTACCGTCCCCATATCATGGTGTAATTTGATTTTTTACCACCACATTAAATGGATTCATATAATGATTTAATTAATGACATTATATTATTATAATAAATTTATATGAATTATGACAATATAATAAACCATGGAAATCAATACCATTAAACAATTCTGGGAATGACATCATCGCTTCTGCATACATACAGCTTACCGTCACCACAATGTGATGTGATTCATTCTACATGATCATCATTAAAGATTTTTTATATAAATGAATTTAAAGATTAAAAATGATAAATATTATAAAAATATCACTCTTAAATGATTTAACATTAATCACATATAGAGAAACAAGACTTATTCGAGAAAACATGCATAAGAACCTAAAGTAGTTAATGCATGTATGATGAGTAACAGAGAAATGGTACTAAAAAATGAGATTATGACCATATACGGTATCATACAAATGAATATGATTATGTAATAATTCATTACTATTATTTAAATCAATATATAGGTGTTTCTGATTCCCAAATTTATATCAGACCTAAGGTAAGAGATTATTTTTTATCACTTTTATTTATGTTGGACTTATACACCAACTACTTCTTTTTTGTGGTGTTTACGCTACCCAAGAATGTTTTTATTATTATTATAATTATGTTTATGATATTTAAATATGAATATAAATTTATATATTTTATGAGGTATACAATTCAAATTATTTAAATTTGTTAAGGTATAATTTTGTAATCTCATTTTTTTTACGATTGTTTATTCGTATGTATTTACATGGGTATATTTATCATCCATATCCATATTTCCTAAATATGTATTTCATAATAATATATATGTATTTATAAAATTTTTTAAACTACTTTTTACCCATATGGGAATTTTTTTAATAAATAGTAAGGAAGGAATATTTTTTTTTGTTTTCAGTACAAGCTATTTTTTTGACACTTCTAAAATAATTGTAGGATAATTATTTTTTATCTTATACAACATGAAAAAAATTGTGATTTTTTAATTGCCTTTCTTCCTTGAATAATAATTTAAATTATTTCATGTTTATTTTCAACTATAATATTTTATTTTACAATTTCCAACATTTTATGAAATAAAAACATTTTTCAAGAAGAAATGATATTTTCCACAGGTATTAATTTCCAGAGGATTTTCAAAATTATTTCCTATGTAAGATAAAATTATTTTAAAAAGGTTATGTTTCAATATCTTTTATCAATGTGATTTTATTTGGTTTAATATTTAATTTTATATATGAAATACTTTTGTATCATATATAATATTATTAAATTATGTTTAAAAAACCCATTTTATTTCTTGTGTTATGATATTGTAAATATTTTTATGTTTTTGTGGAACAGGTAAGAATAGTTTCATTATGAGATTGGTGGGACCTATATCTTCATACAATACATTGGGTAGATATTAATATCTCATGATTTAGGAACACATGTAAAGGAATATAAATCAAGTTCAGTAATATTGTGATAGAATAGTATGTACATCTTATTCAGTAATGGACTTTGTCTACTATGATGGTCATGACAATGAGCCTTGGCTAATATCGAAATGATTTTATATTCTAATGTGTATTCAAATATTCTATGTTTTTAGCCAATGTTATTTTATCATGTTTCATATTCCATTATGATATTTTTATTATAAAAGGTCCTGATTTATTTCAGGGATCACGATTTTGATATTCAAACTTTATGTTCTTGTTTTTATGTTCATATGATTGGTTTTTGTTTGAAGTTCTCTATGTTTACCAATACTGTGAAATTTAGCTCACTATTTTTAGGATTTATTTTCAAAATAATTTAATGAATTGAATATGTAAGTAAAATGATGGGGAAGATATTTATGAGATATTTTGAAGATCTATCACCATTTTTGTAGAATGTGATCTATGCTTCCAATGAAACAAAATAATATGGACATTGGGAATATGTTTCTATATTGTATTAAGTGTTATGAAAAATAAATCTAATTTTCAGGTAAGTCAAGAAAGTATTATAAGTGGGATCCTACTACTAGTGTGATATCGTATACTATGTACATAAAAATGGTGAATTTAGACCCAGTTATTCCAAACTAATGTAAAATAAAATCATTCTATGGTGGTGGAATATACTCATATTATTGCCCGTTTTGGATATGTGTTGTGATTTTCATTAATGATGATTATACCTTGTGGTAAGAGGATATTTTTGGATCCTATATTGTTCTAATTTACATATTTATTTTGGTTCTTATTTATGGTTGTAACATTTAAAATTTAGTATGGTTCCTTTTTTAATCTTTTTTTAGATGATTATTATCGTGCATTATGACGATGATGAATATTGTGATCAGAAAATAATTCCTAAGTAAGTTCTATGATACTTAATATAGATTATATTTACATCTATTTAATAAGATTTAAAATGATTTTATTACTACCAATTTTCTAATTTGAGTTTATTTCCATCAATTTTGGATTAGTGGTTTGGTTTTCACTAATATGTGAAAAAAATTTAATTATAGTATTTAAACAAATTTTCATCACATTGATATTTTTAGAATATCATTTAAAATATTGATCCAATTTTTGTGACAATCACTATTTATATTCTTCCCTGATTTATGGTATTAAACATATTCTTTTGGATATAGATCAGATTTGAACATCCAAATGGCAGAAATAATCAATCAATTACAAAAAGTGTTCTGAATGATTGAGTAGACCCCCACCTCCTTAAATGTTTAATAAATCTATCTAAAGTCCTCGAAGAAAGGTTATTACAACTGGAATTGAAATAAAATTCAATGTAATGTCTTACCAATGAATATCATGGACTTTTTTCTTTTATTAATGTGACCATTAGATGCACAAAAATGGAGGAGATTTTGAAAAAACCTTTTCATAATAGTTTTCTATGTTTAATAAGACATATCATTTTATACACAAGGAACATGAGGATAAAATTTTTAATTGAAACATGAATGATATTTTCGAACAAATATTCAGAATACCACTCTTTCATATTAGACCATTAAAGGGGTCTACCATGTACAATAGTTTGGAGAAATTATTATGGAGAAAAAATATAACTCTTAATGTCATTAAAAATGATTCACCTCTCATTCATAATTTGATTGAAACTATTTCTTACCATTTTCTATTTTCTTTTAGTTCCACTTAAATGTAATATTATTATAAATTTTTAGTATATTTTACTATTCTTATTCTTCTCTTTAACTAATTTTCATATTCTATGTTTCCTTCATGTTTTTCTCCTCTTCGATCTCTAATAATAGTGATCATGAGTAAATAACCTAAGGAAGTTCCTAAGGGATAAATCCACCTTTTAACCCAAGTCATTGAAAATTAATGTTTATTTTTTTATTTTATTACAGTTAGGTCAATGTTAATATTTGTGGGTAAGGATTCGTTGGGTCTCCACATGCCACCTGAGGATTAAAATTCCCTTCTACAATACATTCCCTCAATCTAATAGGTGGATGTGTGGTATCTAAAAAATATTTAGTGAAATATATATTCAAAATAATCATAATAAGATTATATTCATGAATATAAAGGGTTCTATTCATTATTTAAATTTTAAACTAATATAAATATGAGAAAGTTTGACTATGGGTGTTCTCTATGGAGGATAACCATTTTGATTAACTGAAATTTCTCAATATCTATAATTTTTTCATTGTATATACATATATTAGTATTTATTTCATATTTTAATAACAATTCCGTATATTTTTTATTTTTATATTAATTAAAATATAAATAGTGACAATTGAAATTTTTGTCTGTGTGAGATAGCTCGTTGAGACTGAACATAGTTGTGTGATACATTTCATGCTTAGATAAATTTAATATTGATTGTGGATTTGCAAAAAAAAATCGTGTTCATCGACTTGGTGACATTTATAGGTTTGATCAACACATTCACATATATTATTTCAAATAAAAACAAAAAAAATAATAAAAAATTTTAGAAAAAATTTAATAAAATAATCTGTTTTGATTTTTTCAAATGATTGTATAATTAATTCATGCAAAAACTACCCATTTGATAAAGATCTAATTCATAAATATCCCTTCTCCATGGAGGATGGTGTTTTACTTATTGTTATTTTGGATATAAAATAATGGGGAGAAATTTTTCACAAAATTTATATTTGCCCTGAGGGAGGACATGAAAAAAAAAATTGGCGTGATGAACGGGGAGCTGACTAAGTTCACCCATTCATTAAAAATAAATTTCGGGTGTCCAAGACCCGAGAAAATTACCCCATATAAATCACTAATTTTTTGAAGTAAATACATGTGGTTGAGGAACAATTCGATGACCATCAACAAACTAACCTTATCCAAGATGAAATCAATGATTACCATAATGAGCTAGAGTGGGTCCATGATGAGGAAGATTTTCCAATTGATATATGCGCGGTAGATAAAAAAGATCTAAATAAATTTCAGAAAGCTAATGATGTATAATATGATCCCAAAGGACACTAAAAATTTTGAATATGTAGTTCCATTACTTATCACTCTATCATTGGAAGTGGAAAATATTATGAAATGATGGAAGATCCTTATTACATATTTACATCCACTATGAATCACTTTTAATAGGAACTTATCGCTGAAAAAGTGATTGAAACGGAATCAAAAAGAGTATATAAAACATTCTTAAAATATATCTTTTTTATTTCATTCAATATGATTTGAGTATATCTCCTTTTGATTTTCAATTTCTAGTTTTGGTAAATCCTCATGTTTCCAAAGAGGAAGATGAAGAAACAAGACCTTTACCTTTTGAGGAACACATGACGGTCCCTAATTTTGATAAAAATATATTTGAGGAATCCCGTAAAGAAAAAAAATAGTTTATCTTAACTAAATCAAAGAAAATGAAACTCATTTTGAAAGGTATAATATTTTTAATAATTCAAATCTATATTTTGTTCAAGTAAAAATGACATGTTTACTTTTGTTTTGATTATTCAAGTTATAAGGCCCATAACGATCTAAACCTGTACAAGGAAGATGATATAAGACAATTATCAACCAAGAAGTATGGTGATTAATACACCATCCTACACCTTCCATGTATGCAATACCAAATTTTAAAGGGGGAGGATATGTTGTACTCTATCAATGAATCATTCCTCAAAAAGATGGAAGAGATGCAATCTGGGAAAAGTCCCAAGAAGTTGTTCATTTCAATGAAACATCATCCAATAACTAACTATATATAATATATAGTACTTATTTATAGAGGAAGAAAAACTTCATTGACTACATGGGGGATTAAAATGATAATTATACACTTTAAATTCATTCCATGAATTTAACTTTCAATTTCATTATTAGGATTAGTATAGGAATTAACCAATCAATATTTTCATTTTAATCCTAAATTACATGATCATTGTGCTTAATTAAGTAATTTTATTTTATAGGTTCATTATGGACGATGGTCAGCTAACACAGGAGGAGGCCATTGAATTTTCCCCATTGGCTAACCAAATTATTTATCAGAGTCTTATAGAGGAGGTGGTTTGTGTAATTTGAGAAATATAATTGAGGGTGTGATCGGGTTATTCTCAGGCTAGGGAATTTGAATCAATTCCTGACAAGGATCTATCTAAGGATTTACTCGTGTATAATCCCCATTTCAACTTCAAAATCACTGAACTCTTTGTAGTAGAAAACTATGTGGATAAATTGTAGATGATTTTTGGTTTTTTTGGAACTCTTGATGTCATTAAATTAAAATTTCATGGGTTTATGTAGGAGGGCCCCAGTCATAGGTTATTGGAGACTATGGTTAAGGTTTTTAAATATGATAGGATGGTAAGGAATTGTTTTATGTGATATTTTCCAACATGGATAAAAGTATCCTAGAGTGTGGGATGGGTTAAATCAGTGATATCTTTTTTTATGTTTACATAAGTTTGAAACAACATTCACAACTTGATAAATATTTAAATTCTTAATGAAAAAATATTAAACACACTTATATAATAATAGAACTATTTACATGGCTTTCTACTCAATAATAGTATCTACATCCATGGTATGGTTTTGAAAAATTCTAATAAAACACAATACAATAAAAATCAGTCCTCTTGTTTATAATAGAACAATTAAGATATTCTGTTACATTTTTATTCCACAATGTTGTATAAAATAGTAGATGTGTTTCAATTATCACAAAATGATGTAATACAAATTTTGTAGAAAATATGTTATGATGCATCATGATCAACATTGAAAAATATAAATTTAAAAAAAAATTCACTTTCTTAACTAGAATCATGTATGAACTTCCCTGATGATCATAATGATTGTCAATCTTATTACTATGTCTGATTCTTCAGTGCCATTACTCAATAAAAAATAATATTCTGTATGAACACTACAAAAAAAAAAGTATAAAATGCTTCTTCATCATTCCATAAATACAAGTCTAGTTACTGGATTAGATTATGGAAAATCTGAATACGAACATGTCTCTTATCCTTTTCTTATTATATCTAAAATAGTTCCCTAGGTATATATGATTCAGTAACATCTTCTCTGTACAATATTTTAGTGCTACACCTTATCTATCCATTAGTATATATGTATTAGAATGCACAAAGTACCTCCAATATTTATAGGCAACCGAAAAGTGGTCTAGTATGAATTCTGAAAATAATTCCCACTCAATCAAATTTCCAAAAACATAAAATTCACTTGAATTTAAAATTAATCATTTTATTTTTCAGTACTTCTCAAATCTTAGTGAATCATCATTATTCTTATGAATACTTCATACTGATTCATATTTATTTTGAAAAACTCCATTTTATTTTTTATTGTCTTTTCAATCGACCTCATTAAAATAAACAAAAATTTAAAATAATTTATTATTAAATATTTTTCATTGCACCAATTTAAAATTATGGAAATAATATTCTTCAAACATCATGTTCCCAATAAAAAGACCTTGGTATCTCCATGAAAATCATCATGAATTATTCCATACCCCCTTTGACGGAAATTTCAAAACACTCGAAGAGATATTATACATATTCATTTTTCTAGATTGATAATCCTGCATCCGATAAAGTTAATTGGTGTCATCCTGATCTATGTTAATCATTCTCTACATCACTCTGAATAATGGTTTTTTCTAATGTCTTATAGTCGTGATTTTATAAATAAATATATGATTAATTCATTCTCCTAAACAAATTGATAAACAAACAATAAATAATTTATCTTGATGAAAATGGTTCACTACAATATTGATCAGCCTTTAAATTTATTTCAATTACTGTCCTTTTCATTGGCTACAAAAATTCCCAAATGAAAACCATTATGTTGTTAATTTGCTTCTGAAACCATTAATGCATTCGATAATCGGTGTTAAGATTACTCGATGACCAGTGGAACTCTGTGTCCAATGGAATAGTGTTAAAAGAAACATTATTACACTTCTTATTATGATACCAATAGACTATAAACAACCACTAACTTCATTATCTGATGATTTAAATCTTTTAGCTTTTTGTTATAACTAAAAACAAGAATCTATATATTGTCATGTTGGAAACAATCATTCCATACCTTAAAAATGCATTATGTTTAGTGTTTTCTCACTGAATATCTAAGATAATAAATCTTTGACTTGAGGAACATCATTCATTCAGAAACATCACCTTGTAATCATGGATTCATTAATGAATTTTATTTCATTGATGATCATCATAGTATAATCTCATTTATAATGTAATTTAATTAATCTACCCATTCTTCCAGTAGTTTCATTATTTCCTACCTACTCCGAATATCAATGACAACACCTATTTTCCCAATTTCCATCTTAAAGATTAGATCATATGTTTTATATATTACCTATGATTTATGATAACTCTAATATTATCACAGCAACATCAGATTATTATTAAACTATACAAACTCAGATCCTTATTTCGATCAAATCTCCCTTTATCAGACCCAAGGTGGATCTGATGTTCCTTTTCTTCTAGAAACCTTCTTCTTAATCCACTTCACTTTCATATGCATTTTTTAGTTTGATTTGCTGAATAAGATGGTGTGATTGATTATCACAACATAAAAAGTGAATTTATTTATTTTATTCATTGAAACATCCTTGAATATACTATTCTTCATTGACTAAAAAAGACAACACATTTAATAGGAACATCTTTCATCATCTAGAAATAATTTCCAGCCATCATGGTCCCAAAAATCTATGCATTTAATTTTTTTTCCACCAAAATTCATAAATCAATAAAACATGTATCTCAAAGAAATGTATTACATATCAACAATTCTAAACATATGTGAGCTAAATAATTGTAAGAAAAAATAATTTTTTGATAGGAATAAAATGATTTCTAGTAGAAGTGACCCATGAAACTTCCTCATCATTCCTTCACAAGATGATTAATGTCAACAAATTTTACAATAAACTAATTTTTTATACAACCACTCCAATAAATAGTTATAAAAGTACACACAATTACATTACAGATTCTAAACATTCCAACAACTCCGCCTTTATACATAATTTCTGTAGGATAGATTTTTGAATCAACTATCTCCATTTAAAAAAACTATCCATATATAAGATGAGATTGGGGAAAGAAACACATACCTCAACCTTGATGTGAAGCAGGATGGATGCCCTTGTTCAACCTTAGATTGTGAAATGGATAATTGGGTATGGTTTTTGTAAAAATGACAGCAACATTCTTAGATTTAGGAATAATCTCCAACATCAAATCATTCATGTCCTTATGATCATTGATAAATTGGTACTTGATATCAATATGATTTGACAAATAATATTATACTGACATTATTATAAAGAGTACTTAACATTAATTATCACATCCCAAGAGAATTTATAACATTAAATCAACAAGTATGTCTTCTAACTAATTTTGCATCTACATTAGTTGAGTAGTTTTTTAAGAGGATGAAACATACACAGATTTAGATATATTAAGAATCACTGCATTTTTTTATTTTTATTCTAACTGACACAATGTTTTCCCAGAACAAAAACTCCATCATATGTCGATCTTATATCATCAACATTTTCTACCAAATTAGCACCTGAATTCAATAAATATGCAATACATTCTGATCATTAATACCTAATTCTGAAACATTTTGTTCCTTTGTTGTATTTGATAATATTTTTCCAAACAATAAATTTTATTCCTTTGGACCACTCTGAAATCTTATACATAAGGTAACAACATAAACAATGTCTGGTATTCAGTAATTAAAATACAATAATCTTCCTATAATCATTTAAAACTATATTGAGTCGAATTCATTACCTTATATATATGTTTAGTCAACTTATTTCCCATAGAAATTAGCGTGAAAATTTGTTTCTAATTTTCCGTGATGAACATCTTAAAAATGTTTTTTAGTAAACTTTAATTGAGAAATATAACTTTATCTCTTATTTTTTGAGATTTTTAACCTATGAAACGACTTCATTTAACCCAATATGCACATCCCAAATAACATTTTTATTTTTTATATAATATTTCAAAAGTTCATTCATAATTTATGACAAAGATAATGTCATCAACAATAAAAATTAAAATGAGGTAAACGTCCTAAATTTCATTGATTTAAATATTTCAATCAACTCTTCCTTTATTAAAACTAATCATTCTCATGTAAGAATCCAATTTGGTATACCATTCCCTGGGAGTGTGTTGTATCCCATAAAAGGATTTTTTCCCCATACACACACATATTTTATCTTTCCACACTATAATATATCATGGATTCTCAATATAAACTACCTCTTCAGGATCACCATTCACAAATATAGATTTTACATTATTCAAAAAAATTGTAACTTTGTTGTGCAGTCATATAAAAAAGTTTAGGATTGTTTATAACTATAAAACTGGATAGAAATTATCATCAAATTCAATTCCTTTAATCTATGAGTAGCCTTTTAAATCTAATCCTTCATTATTTCTTATCACATCACTATATTCATTCATAATTTTTTGAAAATCGAAATTTTTACTAATAAAAATTATTTAATCTAGCGTGGATATGAGTCCCCATATATCATTCTTCTCTATCTGATCGAGCTCTTCATTCATGTCCTGAACCCATTCTAGATCCTCAAAATCATCATCGACATTTTTTTCTTTACTTTTAATATACAGTAGAATGTGGATTAGTATTTTATGTTCTTCATGTTTGAACCATTCTATGCTGATCACCTATATGTTTTTGGGATTTTACATACTTAATTATCCTACGATGAGATTATATAGTTTCAACAGTATCAAAGGAAAAAAATTATTAAGATTCTTCTTCATTAGATAGATTATATATTTCTATATCCTTACTCGAATTTTTAAGAAAATTTCTTATCCTTCAAATCTTCTTTAACATCATTTATATTATTAGAATCTTATTCATCATTTTAAAAATATTTTATATTACAAAATAAACAATTATTTATCTTTCATTGTTAAAACATCTATAACATCCTCATTATGGATCATAATTGAGAAATTTTCCATCATATCAACACTAAAAATACTTTCCAAGATTCCACCTTTCTTCTATATAATGCATTAACTCCCAAAAACTATTAACATTTTCATTCTCATAGTTTTTCTAAAAATCATTTCACATGAAATCATATATGAACTTTTCATGTAGAAACATCTGTTTTGAATATAGACAATATTTTTCATAGATTTCTTCCAAAACCAATGAATGCGACCAAGCTCAAGTAACATTGTTCACCCCATTTCCACCAAGTTTCAATTTTTTCTTTGAAAAACACAATTTTTTCACAGAGTGTATGGTGTACTAAAATAATGTTTAATTCCATTCTCTTTAATATAATTTTAAAATTAATCATATTTTTATTCCCCACTATTATATTTTCTGAAATTCATTACTAAATACTCACATTGCATCTCAACATTCATCCTGAAACTTTTACCCATTTTCATATTATTTGACTTATGATTCATATAAAAAAACTAATAATGTGATTAAATTAATAAATGAATTTAATATTGTACATATCTCAATCAGTTGATTATTTTATCATTATAACACATATATTGGATTGGATAAGTTCTAGGGGATTTTTGAACAAATGTAAATATCATTTTGAACAAAATTTGTTACACTTCCTTTATAACAAATTGTGAAACACTAATATCTTCTTCTTGACATATCAGAAATATAATAGACACTCTATCACATTGATAATTTTCTCATGTTTCCTTGAATCCTATATCCAAACCATTAATGTCGCATATAGTTTTATTCCACCATTCCTATGTAACAAAAGTTTCGAACATCACCATAATTAAATAAGTTTCATTTTTATCATTGTCTTGTGGTAACTATCATTCCATAGTCATCACTTTTTACAAAAAATACCAATATTTTATAAAGATAATTTTCTTCCCTTTATCAGAAATTTTTGATACACATTGTAAGTTTTTTTTTAAACCATCATCAAATAATGCATTCCTTGATTTCAAATTTTCTTTTGTAATGATGGATGATCCAAAACCATTAAATATGAGAGATTAATCATTGAAAAATTTCACCATTCCTTTTTGGAAGTATTTAACATGAAAAAAAAATTAATTCTCATTTCATATGATAATAACACCCACAATCTTGAATATTGGGTCATTGTCCTTTAGTATATTTCATAGAAGTTCCAACAATAAGAGATTTTATTTTCATTTATCTGTCTTCCCATATGGAATCAAGGAATTTTTGCCAAACTTTTATTGTCCATGTAATGAAACACGTCATTATTTAGAAATGTTTCGATGTTGTTCAAACCTTAAGTAGATTGTTTCCATGGGTTGGAACATATATTAAACTTTTATTCTAAACTTATTAGACTTCTTCCAAACATTTTTCTTAGACATCGTCCTTTGAGGGTATTTACTCCACCTCAAAATTTCTCTTCTATATATTTTGGAATAACAGTAATGATGTTTATTAAACCAACACATATTTTATTCCTAATCCACCATAATATCTTCAGTATGAATATAATTAATATTTTCCTTTATAGGTTTCGTACTGACCAGTGTTGTCAGTTGGTTTCTTAGATACAATTTTATCTTTATTATAAGAAATGTTTTGACCAACAACCATGAGGATATCCCCAAATACGTATTCCGTCTACTCAATTTTATTTTCATTCTTATCATAACTAAATGTAATATATACATCTTTGGACTAAAAATATTTATAATCATCTATCATATCTACATTGTATCTTATGACCACATACAAATATTACCAGATTTCTTCTTCTCATGAACAATTTCAACTTCTTTCAACATTTTAATTTAATTTTTGATCATTATCATATTTTCCCTTTTGTGATACGTCACTAACATCAAAGATAGAATTATAAAAATTTGTAACCCACTGTTCATATTTTTAATGTTTATGTTAGAAATGATCCAGCTCATCATTTTTTTCTTTAATTTCACTTCTATATATTCAGTAATAATTTTTATTTCTGAATCGATTTATTCTTTTAATCAATATCATTCAGCAGCATAACATTCACAATAGGAAAACATTCTTGACTTTTTGTTGAAGTTTCTTCACTTTTCAACTCTCAACATCTTCATCAAGCCTCAAAATATTTATCAGACATTATTTCAGTTCATCATTGAGATGATATTTTAGACTAGTTTCTTCTTCATTAGAACTGCTTCTTCCAAATTGATCATAGTTAATATTATCAATAAAGTTATTCTCACTGGCGTTCATTGTAGTCTTTTGAATTCACCTTTAATATCTTATAATTCATTATATTTTGAAAAAAAAATCTTATTCTGGAATTGAATAAAATTTTATATTTCCCAATAGAATATGATTTACCTTTATAACTATGTTTCTTATATGAAAATCTTGGACTTATTTCTACTTTATCCCTATCCAATCATTTCTTTCTTCAAGAAAAATTCACCATAATTTTACCAATATCTCAATATTCAATGCATTTAATGGTAATTATTCCCTTATATGTTCCAGTACCTATTAAAACATTTTTTTATTAAAATAAGGATTATATTTCACCATGATTATTTTGTACCCCGATTTCTTGATCTCTATCCACTAATGGTGAATAAATTACATCAAACATGTCAAGAAGAATTCTCAATATCTTCTAAATAGATGTTGAGTCGTATAGCTTCTCACCAAGACATGTGACAGTACTAACAATGTCATTTACCCAAGTATTGAAGTTACCCAATGATTCTTTTCACCCTTATTTTGGTTTTCATACTTCAATATCAAAATTTGCAACTTTTCTTTTTTAACATTATTATTTCCTTCTTAAATGAATTCAAAATTATAAAATAATCTTTTGGATTTGGAAACACCCTTCACACATAAAAATTCATTTTCAAAATGTTAATATAGTAAAACATTATTAAACCCTTCATCCTTATCTATATTCTTCTTTTCAATAGATTAATGAAGAACAATATAATTAATAAGAGGAGATAAATATGCTTTTTCTTTAAGAACATCATATATAAGAGATATAAGATAAGGAAACATTCTAACTTTCCAGATATCTTAGATGACAATTCAAACCATTGAATAAATGAATCCCTATATTGTTCACACAAGTCAGATCCTCCAACAATACATCTCTTTAAAAAATTACAAGAAAATAAATGAAGGGAACCTAGAATTTGATTTCAATTAATATTTCTCAACTAGGATATGACCATCCTCATGAGGGGGAGTGGTGAATCAGTGATGTATTTTACTTTTGTTTTTCCTTACTTTGGAAACTACATTCACCTCCTACTAAAATCTAATTCCCCAGCTAAGAAAAAACTAAACACACATCTATAGGAAGAAAAGAATTTTAATGGTTCACTACTCAAAAATAGTAGATACATCCTTTGTATGAATTGGAAATAGTTCAATACCAAAAGAAATATATTAAAATTAAATCCTTTTGTGTGGAATAAAACAATTAGTGCATGCCCTTAATATTTCGTAGTACTATGTTCAAATTAACAATGAATGTGCTTCCTATATCAAGATATTATGTAATAATAATTGTGTAACAAACTATTTATGGTTCTTATAGATCATCTTTAACAATTATAAACATCAAAATCCATTCATCAGTTCTTTACCCAATAGTTAGAAATAACATCCATGAACATTTTAATGATTCTCAGTCTGATTTCTCAAATTGATTCTTCTATATGATTTCAAAATACAATAAAAACTCTAATATAATACCATTAAAAATAATCTTGAACTACTTCTTCTGTCTAGAAACCCAAGTATGAATACTAGATCTGATTGCAGAAACTCTGAATATGATATATTCTCTTCTCTATTCATTCTTCTATTCAGAAACCATCCTAAGAAATGAAATATATGGTGTCACATTCATGGATTATTTTAATGATATTTTTCATTTGAATTTATATCATACTTTGTTTTGGGTGTTTCCCAAAAAATTTAGTGGAAATGGTGTGTTTTTAATATTTGGTCCAATCCATGAGCCCAATTACAGATTTAAAAATAAATTGTGTTTCTATTATAAATATGTCATTTTTCAAAAAAAAATCATCTATTAAAATTCATAATTTTCCTCCTCTGATGTATTAGCACCACCATTTAAATTTTCAGCCTTTAGAAGTCCAAAATCATGCTGTATTAGGATTTTTATTTAAGGAGATGGGCTAGCCAAGATGTTCATTTCCAGTTTTTTAAACAAATTGATGAATTAATGCCTTCTTCGATATTAATTATTTTTCAGTGATTCCATATCTCACCCAATCCCACTTAACCTTGGTGCACCCCTATTCACTTATCTCTATCTTTTCATCTGTTTTTCTACATGGTTTATGTCGAATAATATGATGAATTCATATTTCATCCAGTTATAACAAGTTAATTTTAATCCTTTATAAATCCATAATTTTTCAAACTGCTATACAACCATTCTCGTTCTTAATTAACCTTATCTTCCTTGTTCCAGAGAAAATTTTATTTTTGGTTGTTTTTAAAATCACCTTCTACTGTATTTGGGGAGGTTTCTTCAAGATCCCTCGAGATTGTGGGTCTCCTTCATTCTTCATTCATTATTTAGGGTATCATTAAATGTTCAGAGGGTTTCTTCCATTGTCATTGAATTCCGAATTGGATAGAAGGAATGGTTTTGAAACATGGGATTAGCCTTGGGGTTTCTTTGTCCAGTATTATGTTTTTAGGGTCGATCTACCCTCTTTTAGGTTTGGTAGTGGTGCTTTTGAGTTTTCACACAAAGGATTAAATTTTTTAATTACATTGATAGGTGATTCCATTTTGTTTGATATTTTGTGAATTATAATGATGTTTATATGGTATTTTCATGTTTATTTCATTTTAATTTTCTTTGAAAATTTGTATTAGAGGTATTTATAATGAAAAGGAATTTTTTATGTCACTTTTATGTGAAATTGGGGGTTTTAAAAGAATTATTTCATTGTATCACTTGGGGATACCATATTAATGATTAGTTTATTTAATTTAAATTTATTGGTGCTAAAAATATTTTTTTGAATGTCTATCTCCTTTGGTTGTTTTTTCAAAATCATGTTTTAATGATTTTTGTGAAATGCATAAATTTCTTGGTTCCATGTAAGTGAAAAATGAAGGCTTTACAATGTTATCAATTCTTAAAATATATAGACCTTCCATAAGATTTATTTTTTTGTTTCACTGGAAGGTTTTTAACTGGAAATTTTGTTTTCGTTACTTTATGGGTGATCATGGTGTGCATTGTGCGGTTTTCAAGGTGTTTTGGACAGAAATAATGAATGGTTTTTGAGAAGTTGTTTATTAAAAAAAATGCTTCATTTTCTATTTTAGGTTGTATAATGTGTATTTTTCTAATATAGTGATTTCATGTGACTATTAGTGGGGTTTTGAAATGAAATAGTATGTGTGTTGCTTGCTGAAATTTTATGAGAACAAAAGGGAAAGCTCGGGTACCTAGGTTGGAAGATATGTACTAATAAAACTAGTGAACCAGATGGGTGTTTTACCTGTTTCTCTGAGAAAATGGATAATGACAACCCTAACTAACCTATATCGTTGATTATGGTGGACCAATAGATTATGGGTATGTTCTCTACTAGTGTCTCATGCACGAGAACATATTTTACTATGGTTAATTTTCACTGAGGAACAATGTGCATTGAGCCCAAGACAATCTAGTTTCCTAGTGGAGTTCTAGGTTTTGTAAATAATTGGATTTGTTTTATTTACCCTTGTATTATGGTGTTTTTTTTTCAATATACATTATTTAACTTGTATTATTTAATTGTGTAAACATTCTGAATTTATTAGTTCAAAAAATATTTTCAATTGAATGTTTCACTACTTGGAACATATCATCATTTTCATTACATACTAAAAATGCATGACATTATATTTTTATTAAATACTATTTGGAATATTTTGGTGATATATTACAGGTCATATTCTCACACCATACTTAAACACATTTTGTGTATGTATACGTCATTATCTACGACTTAGGTAAAGGAAAAACCTCGTGTGAAGGCTGTTTGGGTTGTTAGTCCCCTCTTGGTCCGGTGTTATGGAGAAGGCTTAGGGGTGATGACCCCTTGATGTTTGGAGTCATTGTGGATGACTTAATGATTTTTTTTATTATTATTTTTACCTCTGGTTGTTTTTTTGAACCCATTTATTCATTTCTAGTTTTGTTATGACTTATTTGGCATGAAAATTTCATATTCTATTTATGGATTTTTTTAATGTGGTATGCTTTCATACTCAGTTAAATCATTCCAAGTCCTATGTTATTTACTCCCATGAACATGTTCCCGCCCATGGGAATTGGTAAATCCCTTCCGTACTTGTAGTGGGTGGGATTTGGTGCCAGTATTTGTGGCAACCATATCCAGTTCGTGGAAAAATTGTATGGGGGGTTAATGTTTTTGGGTTATCATTCTAGTTTTGGATAAGTAATGATAGACAGGAGGTAGGACTATTGAGGCTCAGGGTTTTGGTCGTGAGTAGGGTTCCCATCCCACAACTCTCATTGAAGAACTTGAGTCACCATGAGATGTTGGAATTGGCAGATTCACTTCACTAATAGGTGAGATGTGTGGTCTGTAGACCACACATGGATATCAGGCGGGGGTTGATTAGATGTTTGTTTTTTTTATCATGATGTGTTTATATTATTTATATTTGATGTATTTGATTGAAAATTTTTGGAATTTTTTTATTGAATATCATTTTTGTGGCTGTTTCATTTTTTAGCAACATGCCCCCTCAGAAATCTCTAATGTTCCCATGGGAGGAAGCTAGAGAAAGTTTTCCCAAACCAATTGATCAGAGACATGTCAAGGTCGTAGTCCTAGCATTCCCTCCTCTAGGACGGGGACCTTCTCTTGTACCATATCCTATTATAGAGGATGAGACTTTTCCTAGAAAAGGAAAGGCCCGGGATTTCTTGAAAGAATAATCCTCCCACCATACGAGGAAACATATAACCCCAGAAAGTAGAGGAATGGATAAAGAAGATCAAGCATAGGTTTGAGTTCCTATATACATCCATAGATCTTAGGGTTATGTGTGCCTCTTTTCTATTGGATTGTTCTATTAGATGGTGGTAGGAATCAGTTATTTATACTGGAATGAATGGTAAGATATGCTAGGGATATTTCAATGTTGTGTTCCATGAGCTATTCTTCCCTGAGGTCTTCACATATTAATGGTATCTAGAGTTCATGGATCATGTTTATGGGACTATTTCTATCATAGTGTATTCCCGCTATTTAACTGATTTGGTTCCGTATTCCCTTGAAATCCTCTCAAATGAGAAAGTGAATTCACTTAGGTTTGAGATTGTCATGGGACTATAGATATACACACAAGAGTTATTTTAATGATGCGGAACAATGTTGAGGACATTGAACAGGAATGCAAGGTGGATATTGACCAAAAGGAAGGGCTGGAGTCTTTGGATCAGTATTAGTAGTTGACAGTGGAATCTCATTAGATTTAAAAGGAAGTGGGAGGAATAGGTGAAGAAAAAGGTGGAAGTTTAGGCCAATCCTCTAGGTTGTTTTTTCTCACGGCTTCCGATGCGAGATCTGTCATGTGCCACCAGTGTGGGAAGATAGATAACATTCGAATAGAAATCCCACTTCCTCTGAGTCCATGTTAGCATTGTGGAGGTATGTGGAATTTTATCACTTCTATGGGGTGGCACGTCCACTTCCATGTGGGGTAGGGTCAGTGACATCAATAGGTGTGCCATCACAGTCCATACCACTGAGGAATGGGGGATATCAATTTGGAATAGTGGTGGTAGAGATGGTTCATCATCTAGTTAGATCTTGTCCAGGCCACATCCACAGACTAGTGGTCATACTCAGGAAGAGACCAGATAACTCCATGTAGTGGATCAGGCACTGGTAGGATCAGAGGCGGGACCGTCAACAGTTCGAGGTATGGTTTTGATCGCATCTTCTATAAATTGTATTGTTTTTTATACTGTTTCCTCTGTTTCATTCATTTCATCCCATTTTGTGGACACACAGAAATTTATAATATATTTGTTGTCTTTTACGATGGATTTGGTTACATCAGTTGAAATTAAGAAGGACTAGGGTCATAGATTCCCATCATGTGTTCTCCCCATGTATATGATTGAGATAGATTGGGACCTTTCAGTCTAATATATGGATCTCAATTGACATGATACTTTGTATGGATTTTTTGGTACACTTCCAGGCATGATTTTATTGCTACAGGTGGTGAGTGAGTTTCATAGTACCTAATGGGAGACAACAGGTTTTTTAGGGAGAATGGGATCCTCGTTCGAGTCATGTAGTACCTCCACATTCTGAGTTGGTAAGTATTAAATTCTTGTTATCATCGCTATCACTATAGGACAGTTGTCCATCCCATGAAGTTGCACTTACTCTTCTAATTAAAAAGTTTCTAGAAGTATTCCCTGATGATTTTTCATATTTTCCCCCAGTTCGGGATGTGGTGTTCTCGATTGAACTTCCATCAGGAACAAAATCAATATCTATTCCCTCATATTAGATGGCCTCTACCGAGCTGATGGAATTAAAGATACTTTTATACGACTTAGAATCCACATGATTCATTTCAAGGGGGGAAAGTGGTTTTCAAAAATAGATGTTCATTCAGAAACCATCAAATCAGGGTGAGACAGTCAGATATCAAATAGATAGCCTTCCGAAGTAGGTAGAACAAATTTTTGTATATGGAAATGACCTTCCGATTGACCAATGCTCCATTAGACTTTATGGAACTCCTAAATAGGGTCTTCCATCAGTATCTTTATTCCTTCATTTTGGAGTTTGTGTTTGACATTCTTGTATACTATGGCTCTAAATATGAACATAAACATCACTTGAGGATCATCATGGGCACGTTCCAAGATATCTGCATGTATTCATGGTTTTCAAAGTGCACATTCTGGATGAGGGAGGTTATGGTTTGGGGACATGTGATCTCAGAGCAGTGGATTTTAGTGGACCCAGAGAAGATGAGGAGTTTCCTTGGCCTAGATTTTTATTACAGGCGGTTCATCTACGATTTCTCTCATCTTGCATCACCGATGACCCTGCTCACCAAAAAAGGGTTGAAGTTTTTATAGGGCCAAGAATGTCAGGCGTTGTTTGAAAAGATGAAGTAGTGGTTTACTACAACCCTCTGTATGATTTGGTCTGAGGCCATGAAGGCGTATGTGGCCTATTGTGATGCTTTAGGTATGGGTCTTGGGTGTGTGCTTATGATGTATGATCACATGGTGGCGTATAGCTCATTCCAACTCATACCACATGAAAAAAATTACCAAACCCATGACATGGAGTTGGCAGTGGTGATTCATTCATTGAATACTAGGAGTCACTATCAAATTGGGTAGAAGTTTGTGGTCTACTCAGAAAACAAAATATTGGACTATATCTTGTCATAGAAGAAACTCAACTTGAGGAAGTGACACTGGAATCAGTACTTGAAGGGGGTTGTCTTTGACATTTTCTACACCCCAAGAAAGGGTAATGCGGTGGACAACGCATTGAGAAGAATTGTTCTAATTAAGACATTAAGGAAGTACAGTGTTTAGTGGACTTTTATGGGACACTTTTCTCACCTGAATGTGGAGAATAGGGAGAACAGTGGAGGTTCATTCTTTGCAACTATTCTGCAGACTCCTTCTCTCATGGAGTTGATTTAGTAGGAAAATCCTAGTGACGAGATATCAATGCAATCGAGGTAGTTTTTTTATAATGGGGAGACACCCACATATTGGTCATAGTCTCTTGAGGGCATCTTCTGCCTCAACTGCTGCTTAGTAGAGCCACCATCACTAGGGAATTTTGTGAAAGAGTATATGTAAAGACCCGAAATTTTGAATAAATCTTGTTTCATAATTTTTTGTGTTGTTATATTTTTTTTATACTCAACAAAACTGTTTCATTTGATAACATGAGTATAATTAAAATGAGACCGTTGGGTTTCGACTGTTATATGACCATTGGTCAATATGACCGCTAGAGACTAAACATTTCGATTATTGTCTATAAATAAAAGTGATATTGGTTAATTAATATAGAAAGATGATTTGATGGCCTCATCAAGTAGTCTCGGTCCAATCGAATCCCATCTAACGGAGCATGGGTAGGAGGTAGCACCATTGGGCTTTGCTCTGGCCCAATCCCAAGCTGAACTTCATCGTGTGAAGCTAGAACGAAATCACATTCACGAGAAGTTCAAACTGATAGAAATTACTACTCGTGCAGTGGTGGCTGAGCCGCCCTCAGATTCTCTCACCTTAGCACACCTTACACTTAGGTCCTATGCTGGGGTTATAAGGGGCTATGTAAGGAGACCTTAACTGCATTGTTTAATCTTTTGTTTTAAATAATTTTTTTTATTTCTTCTTAGGATGAAGTTTATATATTTTCAAATGTCAGGATAAATATAGTATGCATATTTTTTATGAATTGTAGAGAAAAGATATTTTAAAAAATTTATACCTTAAATAATTAAAAATGTGTAATGATTTTCAAAAAATGGTCTTCTACAATTATATTCACTATGAAATTTAGAGTCTAATAATATCAACTTAATTTTTGATGAATAGTAAAATATGAATAGTGATTTCATGCTTATGATTATTAATGTGACCAAATGGATTAGTAATCTCATTTAAAGAATGTATTAATATATTCATTTCACCTTTATTAAGTAATGTAATTCAATAAAATGGTTAAATAACGGTATCATAAATTATTAGTCAAGTATTATATTTTTCAGTTGAATAGAGTTTTTTTATTAATAATTAAATGAAAATTATTTAGAAAATTATTTTTATAAAATGGACATTATTTTTGAATTCAGAACATCGATATTAGGCGAAGGTAATTTTTGGGGATTTTTCTGAAAAATTGAATTTTCGGTAAATAGTGTTTTTATTTAAAAATTAAATTAAAAATATTTAGAAAATTATTTTTATAGATTGGAGTTCATTTTTGAAATCAGAGCATCGATATTTGGTTAAGGTGATATTTTGGGATTTTTTTGAAAAAGTTGAATTTTCGATGAATAGTGAAAATACAGTTTTTAAGTTATGGGTGTTTAATGACATCATTAAATGATGTATTATGCTTGTAATCAATATGGTCGAGTTATTAATATTAATATAAGGTATACGGTGTCCCAATTTTCCAATACCATGGTCAAATACCATGGGTAAGCCCATGGTTTTTCCAAAGCCACAAATGAAGTGTCCCTTGGCCATTAATGCCTTGTCCCCTCACTTTCCCGATAAATACCCACCCTTCCATACTTTAGTTATCACTCCCAACTCTCCCCCAACGAAGATCTGGTCCCATTACCTCCCAAGTATTCCTCCCAATGTTCCCCCAATACCTCAAGGTCCCAACCTTTGATTTTTAATATTTACGTTTTAAGGTAAGGGATCCAACCTCTCTCTTTCTTTTCAAATACTCTCTTTTATGTCATTTCTTTTATTCTCCATGTTCTTAAGTTGGAGGATGTTCTTTTATATTCATACTACTGTACTTTTCATTTTTATATGATGAGAGACCCCCTCTTGCTCTCATCGTTTCATTTTATGAATGTTAAAGTGGCGCTGTTAGGCTGCCGAATTTTTAAGGGATTCTTTCACCATTCTTGTTTTCAAGATCTATTTTCATGTCAAGTCTTTCATGTTAATTTTTATTTTTTGAGGGTATTATCTCTAAATATATCTTACTGATATTTTAGTATCATATGAGGAGTGACCCTATTTTTTCTCTTAAATTCAGTATTTTGAAGTCTTAAGTGGCGCCGTTAGCCTGCTAAATTTTTAAGGGATTCTTTCACCCTTCTCGTTTCAAGATCCATTTTCATGTCAAGTCTTTCATGTTCCTTTTTATTATGTTGTGGTATGATCTCTAAATATATAATACTTATATTTTATGGTCATATGATGATAGACCCTATTTGAACTCTTCAATTCAGTATTTTTAAGTTTTAAGTGGCGCCGTTAGACTGTCGAATTTTTAATGGATTCTTTCACCCTTATCGTTTTCAAAATCTATTTTCATGTCAAGTCTTTAATGTTCCTTTTTATTATGTTCAGGTATGATATCTAAATGTATCATACGGATCTTTTATGTTCATATGATTAGAAACCCTATTTGATCTATTCAGTTTAGTATTTTGATGGTTTAAGTGGCGCTGTTGGGCTGCCGAATTATTAAGGGATTCTTTGACCTTTCTTGTTTTCAAATTCTATTTTCATGTCAAGTATTTCAAGTTTCTTTTTATTTTGTTGGGGTATGATATCTATATCAATCATACTGATCTTATATTTTCATATTATGAGAGACCCTATTTGATCTCTTCAATTCAATTTTTTTATGTTTTAATTGATGTCGTTAAGCTGCCGATTTTTCATAAGAGAAATCTTATTTTTGTCTTCCTTTAAAGTTCTTAATTTCATATGGTATATCATTAAAATTTCATTGACATGTTCTTAAATCCTTTATATTCTGTTCCCATACTCTTTTATGTATCATTTATGAGTGGGTGACCCATGTCCCCTCTTTTTTCAATGTTTTCTAAAACCCTGTATCATAGCAGTTATGCTATATAATTTTTGTCTCAAAATGTCTTTTTCATTTTCTCCAATTATTGTATTTTATTAAGTGAATACTCAAAGACCATTCTTCTACAGGGGTATTCATATATATATCAAAATTTTATATTTTAATTCTTGTATTTACATACATGATACCCACATTCCTTTTTCTGTGGGTTTAAACTGACATAAAGATCACATCTTTAACGTTGTTTTTAAAATGTGATGACTATGAGATAAACCCCAATTTTTTATGCTATATGGGTTGTTTGTGAAATTATTGATGATGATATATGTGTATCAGATGATAATAAAGAAAAATTTAAGGTTTCTCCATGATAGCACTCCAATACATTGGGTAAAGACTTAATCTCTAGAGATGACCATTTTTAATGACGCCGTGGTGAATAACCTTGGTAATTTTTAATGACACCGTGGGGATTGACCTTGGTGAAACAGAAGTGATTCTCTATGTTAAAAGATGTAGCCACATCTTCATGTTATGAAATACATTACTTTTATTATGATATTCCTTATGATTTCATTCTCATACCCGAAAGTTCTTTTTCATGACTTTGTTGATGTATCTCAAGTTCACATGTTAAATGTTTACCCGTGTTTCCCTTACTGGGCCTTCTGCTCTCCCTTTCTTTTGATGCATGTCCCCAGGTTATGAGAAGCGGTAATTAATCTTGGATGAACATAAGGATAAGCCTTTCAAGTGTTTAAGAAGAATGTTTTATGTTGTTTTCATGTATTATGTTCTTGGTTTCCGAGACACTAAACCTTAAAGATCCTAGGTTTTGTAAAATGTAATGAAACTTTATGTGATAAAAATGTGGGATGCTATAGATGGTATCAAAGGGTGGTTTAGTTATTTGTGGAAATTAGGATCTGAAAACTTTAGGAACAACCCTATAGAAAAGTTTAAATATAAGAAATGTTCCTGGTATTTTGGTGAATGTTGAGTAAGGGGATTCCAAGCAAATACATCCTTGTTTGGATACGAGAAGGTAGAGGTGGCTCTGGCACATATGTACATAGGGGTAAAACCTGAAAACACTGCTTTGAGATAGACTTGAACGGGAATGGGTACACGACAACGGGCCTTGCTGTACTCTTTGTTATGACACTTTTGGGGGATATGCTTTGGTAAATTGATAAGCGTAGTATGAACCTTTATTAAAGGAACAAAGATAAAATAAAATAAAGATTCACATAAGAATATTTGATCATAGATAACCTATATTAGAACCTAGGGGATCACAAGTTAGGGTATAATTTTCTTCTACAAGTTTATCCTTCTATGCTTTAAGTTTCCTTTTCATTATTTTTGGCTAAGTATTTAATCCCCCTAATTATACTTTCTTTTATTAGTTAATGGTGGGAAATGGAAGAACATGTCCCAAAACCAATGTGATAGGAAATGTGATGATTTCCCTATTAATAAGATAGAGATGACGAGAGATCAAGTTGAACATATTGTGATTTTGCCAAACCAGCTATCAAAAATCACAATTAATAATTTTTAAATAGTTTAATGACCAAATTCATCAATTTAGAAGAAGAAGAAGTCTCAATGATGTTTATCTAATAATGTTTATTCAGGGATTTAATGATGATTATTATTTTGGAAGACGTTTACTATTTTGGGAAACCTATTTGATCGAGGTAAATAGATTACTACGGTATTTTCTTTGAGGAGTAAATTTTGACTTATATTTGGATGAATCGATGAATTTAAGGTGAACTTATGGTAATATAGGTTACATATGGAAATGATTAACCTATCTTGGGGAAAAATATTTTTAGGTTAGTTACTTTTTTTATAAGATGTTAGGAGTGGTTGTTATTGTTTGGAGATGAATGATAATGTTTATTTTGGAAGAATGTTTTATTAAATGCTTCTTACATTTGGGTTTCAATCTTAGTTTGGTTTATTTTGAGGAATTATAAGAACAGTTATTTATGGAATGGTCTATGCTGAACTTTGGGTAGTATCGTGGAACTTTGAAGATTTAAAATCAGTTTCCCTTCCTATAAGATTCTTTATTTTTGAAGAATAGTTTTATCTTACCACTTCTGTTTTTGGGATAATGTTTAAATATTGAAGAAATAGATAGTTAATTTTTTGTGGATTATGTGATTCTCTAGAAGATGATTCTTGTGCTTTGATGAGACCATGTAGTTTTGAATGCTCATCGTTTGGAGAAAAGAATAGTTTTGGTAGAAACTTATTAAGGGATGAAACTCTACATGATGGTAAGTATATTTCCTTATGTTTTTATTCTATGTAGTAAATGAGTTTCTCAAAATTATGAAAAGGAACGTAAAACAAAAACATTGTTGGTTTATGTTTCCTACTTGGTAATCAAAGACCGCTTACAAACATCATAAGATTGTGATTTTCATGTGGTTAAATTTCTCCTAATCTTATTTTCTATCACTCTCCCTCAGAAATTGACCCTTTGTTTTCCTCCATATCCATATTTTCCCTCATGGAATCCTAGTGTGGGTAAACTCGGGTGACCTTTGTACTTCCCTTTCATTCATTTAAAGTAATAGTTTTACTGACTCCTTCTCCGATGTGAGATTTTCAACGAAATTTGCAAACCCAATTTTTAAAATTGCGAGAACGCAATTTCTTAAGGGGAGAAGATTGTAACGACCCAAAATTTTTAATAAATATTGTTTCCGAATTTTTTGTGTTATTTTATTTTTTTTATACTCAACAAAACTGTTTCATTTGATAACATGAGTATAATTAAAATAAGACCATTGGGTATCGACTGTTATATGATCATTGGTCAATATGATCGCTGGAAGCTAAACATTTCAATTATTGTCCCTAAATACAAGTGATCGTGGTTAATTAATATATAATGAATATTTGATGGCCTCATCATGTAGTCTCGTTCCAATTGAATCCCATCTAATGGAACTTAGGAAGGAGGTAGCACCACTGAGCTTTTCTCTAGACCAAACCCAAGTCGAACTTCATTGTGTGAAGCTAGAACGGAATCGCCTTTGTGAGAAGTTCAAACTGATAGAAATTATTACTCATGCAATGTTGGCTGAGCCACCCTCAGATTCTCTCCCCTTATCACACCTTACACTTATGTCTTTTGCTGGGGTTATAAGGGGCTATGTAAGGAGACAATTACTGCCTTGTCTAATCCTTTGTTTTATATAATTTTTTTCTTCTTCTTATGATGAGGTTTATGAATTTTCAAATGTCTGGATAAATATAGTATTCAATTTTTTATGAATTGTAGATAAAGGATATTTTAAAAATGTTTATAACTTAAATAATTAAAAATGTGTAATGATTTTCAAAAATTGGTCTTCTACAATTATGTTCAGTATGAAATTTATATTCTAATAAGATCAACATAATTTTTTATGAATAGTAAAATATGAATAGTGATTTTATGCGTAGGATTAGTAATGTGATCAAATGGATTAGTAATCACAATTAAAGAAGGTAATAATATAATCTAGGGACCTCTATTATGTAATGTGATTCAATAAAATGGTTAAATAACGGTTTCATAAATTATTAGTCAGTTATTATTTTCTCTCAAGTGAATAGTGTTTTTTAATTAAAAATTAAATTAAATATATTTAGAAAATTATTTTTATAAAATTAACTTTATTTTTGAATTCAGAACAACAATATTATGCTAAGGTTATTTTTAGGGATTTTTCTGAAAAATTGAATTTTCGGTGAATAGTGTATTTATTTAATAATTAAATTAAAAATATTTAGAATATTATATTTATAAAATGTAGTTCATTTTTGAAATCAGAGCTTCGATATTTGGTTAAGGTAAAACTTTGGGATTTTTCTGGGAAAATAGAATTTTCGATGAATGGTGAAAATACAGTTTTTAAGTTACAGGTGTTTAATGACATCATTAAATGATGTATTAAGAATTTATTCAATAAGGTCGACTTATTAATAGTAATATATGGTATGATGTGTCCCAAGTGGCCAATACCATGGTCATATACCATTGGAAAGCCCATGGTTTTGCCAAAACCACCAATGAGGTGTCCCTTGACCATTAATGCATTTTCCCCTCATCTTCCTTATAAATACCCATTCGTCCCTCCTTTATTATTCTCTCCCAACTCTCCCTCAACGAAGATATGGTCTAATTACCTCCCAAGGAGTCCTCCCAAGGTGCCCACAAGCCCACAAGGTCCCAACCATTGAGTTTTAAGAGTTACATTTTAAGGTAATGGATCCTACCTCTCTCTTCATTTTCAAATACTCTCTTTTATGTCATTTCTTTTATGCTCCATGTTCTTATGTTGGAGGATGTTCTTTTATATTCATCCTAATGTCCTTTTCAATTTCATATGATGATAGACACCCTCTTTCTCTCATCATTTCATTTTAAGAATGTTAATGTGGCGCCGTTAGGCTGGCGAATTTTTAAGGGATTCTTGCACCCTTCTCGTTTTCAAGATCCTTTTCATGTCATGTCATTCATGTTAATTATTATTATATTTGGGTATGATCTCTAAATCTATCATAATGATATTTTATGTTCATATAATTAGAGACCCTATTTTATCTCTTCAATTCTGTATTTTGAGGTTTTATGTGGCGTCGTTATGCTGCCGAATTTTTAAGGGATTCTTTCACCCTTCTCATTTCCAAGATCCATTTTCATGTCAAGTCTTTCATGTTACATTTTATTATGTTGGGGTATGATATCTAAATATATCATACTGATATTTTATGTTCATATGATGAGAGAACCTATTTGATCTCTTCAATTCAGTATTTTGATGTTTTAAGTGGCGTTGTTAGGCTGTGAAATTTTTAAGGGATTCTTTCACCCTTCTCGTTTTCATGATCTATTTTCATGTCAAGTCTTTCATGATCCTTTTTATTATGATGGGTAATGATATCTGAATTTATCATAATGATCCTTTATGTTCATATGATAAGAGACCCTATATGATCGGTTGAATTTAGTATTTTGATGTTTTAAGTGGCGCCATTAGGCTGTCGAATTTTTAAGGGATTATTTCACCTTTCTCATTTTCAAGTTCTATTTTCATGTTAAGTATTTGATGTTCCTTTTTATTTAGTTGGGTTATGATCTATATATCTATTATACTTATTTTTTATGTTCATATGATGAGAGACCCTATTTGATATCTTCAATTCATGTTTTTATATTTTAAGTGACGCTGTTAGGCTGCCGATTTCTCATAAGAGAAATATTATTTTTATCTTCCTTTCACGTTCTTCGTTTCATATGGTATATCATTATAATTTCATTACAATGTCCTTAAATTCTTTATATTATGTTCCCCTACTGTATTATGTATCATTTATGAGTGGGTGACCCATGTACCTTCTCTTTTCAATGTTTTCTAAAACCCTGTATCATAGCCATTATGATGAAAAATTTTCGTCTCAAAATGTCGTTCTCTATTTCTCAAATTATTTTATTTTATTAAGTGAATACTCAAATATCATTCTTCTACAGGGTTATTCACATATATATCAAAATTTTCTATTTTTATTCTGGGATTTGCATACATGATACCCACTTTCCTTTTTTTGGGGGTTTAAAGTGATATAAAGATCACGTCTTTAAAGCAGTTTTTAAAATGTGATGACTATGAAATGAAACCCATTACTTTTATGCTATATGGGTTGTTTATTAAATGTTTGATGATGATATATGTGGCTCACAAGATAATAAAGACAAATTTAAGGGTTCTCCCTGATAGCAATCCAATGCATTGGGTAAAGACTTAATCTCTAGAGATGACCATTTTTAACGACGCCTTGGTGAATAACCTTGGTAATTTTTAATGACACAGTGGGGATGGACCTTGGTGAAATGGAAATGATTGTCTATGTTAAAAGTTGTATCCGAATCTTCAAGTTATGAAATACGTTATTTTTATTATGATATGCCTCAAGATTTCTTTCTCATTCCCTAATGTTCTTTTTCATGAATTTGTTGATGTATCTAAAGTTCACATGTTAAATGATTCGCCTTGTTTCCCTTAATGGGCCTTCTGCTCACCCTATCTTTTGATGTATGTCCCCAGGTTGTGATATGTGGTAATGAATCTAGGATGAACCTAAGGATAAGCCTTTCAAGTGTTTATGAAGAATTTTTTATGTTGTTTTCATGTATTATGTTCCTAGTTTCAAAGATACTAAAACTTAAAGATCCTTAGTTTTGTAAAATGTAATTAAATTTTATGTGATAAAAAGGAGGGATGCTATAGTTGGTATCAATTGATGGTTTAGTAATTTTTGGAAATTAGGATATTAAAACATTAGGAATAATCCTATAGAAATGTTTAAATATATGAAATCTTCCTGGTATTTTGGTGAGAATTGTGTAAGGGGTTTCCAAAAAAATACATCCTTGTCTGGATACGAGCAGGTTGAGGTGGATCTGGAACATATGTACATAGGGGTAAAACCCGAAAACACCACTTTGAGCTAGACTAGAACGGGAACTGGTACACGACAACGGGCCTTGATATACTCTTGGTTACGACACTCTTGGGGGATATGATTTGGTAAATTCATAAGCTTAGTATGAACCATTATTAAAGGAACAAAGATAAAATAAAATAAAGATTAAAATAATAATATTTTATCATGGATAACATATATTGGATCCTAGGGGATCACAAGTTAGGGTATACTTTTCTTCTACATGTTTATCCTTCTATGCTTTAAGTTTCCTTTTCATGATTATTGGGTAAGTATTTAAGCCCCCTAATTATACTTTATTTTCTTAGTAAATGGCGGGAAATGGAAGAACATGTAACAACAACCAATGTGATTGGAAATGTGATTATTTCCCTATTAATATGACAAAGATAATGAGAGATCAAGTTAAACATATTGTGATTATTCCAAACCAGCTATCAAAAATCACAATTAATAATTTGTACCTAGTTTAATGAACAAATTCATCAAGTATGAAGAAGACGAAGTCTCATGGATGTTCATATAATAATGTTGATTAGGGGATTTAATGATGATTATTATTTTGGATGACGTTCACTATTTTGGAAACCCTATTTGATCGAGGTAAATAGATTACTACGGAATTTTCATTGAGTAGTAAAGGTTGACTTATATTTTGAATAATCGATGAATTTAAGGTGAACTTATGGTAATATAGGTTACTTATGGAAATGATTAACCTATCTTGGGGGAAAATATGTTTAGGTTAGTTACTTTTGTTATATTATTTTAGGAGTGGTTGATGTTGTTTGGAGATGAACGATAAATATTATTTTTGAAACATGTGTTATTAAATGCTTCTTACATTTGGGTTTGAATCTTAGTTTGGTTTATTTTGATGAATTTTAAGGACAGTTGTTTATGGAATGTTCTATGATGAACTTTGGGTATTATCGTGGATCTTTGAAGATTTAAAAGTAGTTTCCCGTCCTATGGGATTCTTTCTTTTTGAAGAATTATTTTATCTTACCCCTTATGTTTTTGGGATAACATTTAAAGATAGAATAGATAGATAGTTAATCTTTTGGGGATTATGTGATTCTCTAGAAGATGATTCTTGTGCTATGATGAGACCAAGTAGTTTTGAATGCTCATCATTTGGAGAAACGATTATTTTTGGTAGAAACTTATTAAAGGATGAAACGCAACTTGATGGTAAGTATATTTCCTTATTGTTTTATTCTATATAGTAAATGAATTCCTCAAAATTATGAAAACAAATGTAAAACAAAAATGTTGTTGGTTTACGTTTCCTAATGGGTAATCAAAGACCATTTACACACATTATAAGTTTGTGATTTTCTTGTGGCTAAATTTCTCCTAATCATGTTTTCTATCACTCTCACTCAGAACTTGACCCTTTGTTTTTCCTCCATTTCCATATTTTCTTTCATGGAATCCTAGCATGGTTAAACTCGGGTGACCTCTGTACTTCCCTTTCTTTATTTTATTGTAATAGTTTTACTGACTCCTTTTCTGATTTGAGATTTTCAATGAAACTTCCATACCCAATTTTAAAAACTGCGAGGACACAATTTCTTAACGGGGGAAGATTGTAACGACCCAAAATTTTGAATAAATCTTGTTTCCTAATTTTGTGTGTTATTTAATTTTTTTATACTCATCAAAACTGTTTCATTTGATAAAATGTGTATAATTAAAATGAGACCGTTGGGATTCGACTGTTATATGACCATTGGTCAATATGACCGCTGGAAACTAAATTTTTCGATTATTGTCACTAAATACAAGTGATCTTGGTTAATTAATATAGAAAGAAGATTTGATGGCCTCATCAAGTAGTCTCGGGCCAATTTAATCCCATCTAATGGAACTTGGGAAGGAGGTAGCACCACTGGGCTTTGCTCTAGACCAAACCCAAGCCTAACATCATTGTGTGAAGCTAGAACAGAATCACTTTCACAAGAAGTTCAAACTGATAGAAATTACTACTCGTGCAATGTTGGCTTAGCTGCCCTTAGATTCTCTTACCTTATCACACCTTACACTTTGGTCCTATGCTGGGGTTATAAGGGGCTATGTAAGGAGACCATAACTACCTTCTGTAATCCTTTTTTTTAAATAATTTTTCTTTTCTTCTTATGATGATGTTTATGAATTTTCAAATGTCCGGATAATTATAGTATGCATATTTTTTATGAATTGTTGGGAAAGGATTTTTTTAAAATTATTATACCTTAAATAATTAAAAATGTGTAATGATTTTCAAAAAATAGTCTTCTATAATTATGTTTAGTATGAAATTTAGAGTCTAATAAGATCAACTTAATTTTTTATGAATAGAAAAATATGAATAGTGATTTTATGCTTAGGATTAGTAATGTGACCAAATGGATTAGTAATCTCACTTAAAGAAGATATTAATATAATCTAGGCACCTCTATTAAGTAATATGATTCAATAAAATGGTTAAATAACAGTTTCATAAATTATTTGTCAAGTATTAGTTTTTTCGGGTGAATATTGTTTTTAAAATTAAAATTAAATTAAAAATATTTAGAAAATTATTTTTATAAAATGGACTTTATTTTTTAATTCAGAACATCCATATTATGCTAAGGTAATTGTTGGAGATTTATCTGAAAAAAATGAATTTTCGGTGAATAGTGTATTTATTTAAATATTAAATTAAAAAAATTTAGAAAATTATTTTTATAAAATGGAGATCATTTTTGAAATCAGGGCATCGATATTTGGTTATGTGGAAATTTTGGGATATTTCTGAGAATGTTGAATTTTCGATGAATAGTGAAAATACAGTTTTTATGTTACAGGTGTTTAATGACATCATTAAATGATGTATTAAGCATGTAATCAATATGGTCGACTTATTAATTGTAATATAAGGTTAGATGTGTCCAATGTGGCCAATACTATGGTCAAATAACAAGGGAAAGCCCATGGTTTTTCCAAAACCACCAATGAGGTGTCCCTTGGCCATTAATGCTTTGTCCCCTCACATTCCCTATAAATATCCACCCTTCCCTCCTTTAGTTTTCACTCTCAACTCTCTCCTAAAGGATAAATGGTCTCATTACCTCCCAAGGAGTCCTCCCAAGGTGACCCCAAGCCCTCAAGTTCCCAACCGTAGTGTTTTAAGATTAACGTTTTAAGGTAAGGGCTCCTGTATCTCTCTTTATTTTCAAATACTCTCTTTTATTTCATTTATTTTATGCTCCATGCTCATATGTTGGAGGATATTATTTTATATTCATCCTACTGTCATTTTCATGTTCATATGATGAGATACCCACTATTTCTCTCATGATTTTATTTTAAGTATGTTAAAGTAGCGTCATTAGGCTGCCGAATTTTTAAGGGATTCTTTCACTCTTCTAGTTTTCAAAATATATGTTCATGTCAAGTCTTTCATGTTAATTTTTATTATGTTGGGGTATGACCTCTAAATCTATCATACTGATATTTTATTCTCATATGATTACAGACCATATTTTATCTCTTCAATTCAGTATTTTGAAGTTTTAAGTGGCGTCGTTAGGCTGCTGAATTTTTAAGGGATTCTTTCACCCTTCTCGTTTTCAAGATCCATTTTCATGTCAAGTATTTCATGTTCCTTTTTATTATTTTGGGGTATTATATCTAAATATATAATACTGACCTTTTATGTTCATATGATTAGTAACCCTATTTGATCTTTTCAATTCAGTATTTTGAAGTTTTATGTGGCGCCGTTAGGATGCCAAATTTTTAAGGGATTCTTTCACCCTTCTCGTTTTCAAGATCTATTTTCATGTCAAGGCTTTCTTGTTCATTTTTATTATGTTGGAGTATGATATATAAATGTATAATAATTATAATTTATTTTCATATTATGATAGACCCTATTTGATCTGTTGAATTTAGTATTTTGAAGTTTTAAGTGGCACCGTTAGGTTGCGGAATTTTTAAGGGATTCTTTAACCATTCTTGTTTTCAAGTTCTATTTTCATGTCAATTATTTGAAGTACCTTTTTATATTGTTGGGTATGATCTATATTTCTATCATACTGATATTTTATGTTCATATGATGAGAGACCCTATTTCATCTCGTCAATTTATTTATTTTTGATATATGTGAAGCCGTTAGGCTGTCGATTTTTCATAAGAGACATCTTATTTTTGTCTTCTTTTCATGTTCTTAATTTCATATGGTATATCATTAAAATTTCATTACTTTGTTCTTAAATCCTTTATATTCTATTACCCTAATGTTTTATGTATCATTTATGAGTGGGTGACCCATTTCCCCTCTATTTTCAATGTTTTCTAAAACCCTGTATCATAGCCGTTATGCTGCAAAATTTTCGTCTCAAAATGTATTTCTCTTTTTCTCAAATTATTTTATTTTATTAAGTGAATACTCGAAGATCAATCTTCTATAGGGTTATTCACATATTTATCAAAAAAAATTATTTTAATTCTGGGATTTACATACATGATACCCGCTTTCCTTTTTGCATGGGTTTAAAGTGACATAAAGATCATGTCTTTAAAGGAGTTTTTAAAATATTATGACTATGAAATGAAACCCATTTATTTTATGCTATATGGGTTGTTTATGAAATGTTTGATTATGATATATGTTTCTCCTATGATAATAATGACAAATTTAAGGGTGCACCCTGATAGAACTCCAATGCATTGGGTAAAGACTTAATCTCTAGAGATGACTCTTTATAATGACGCCTTGGTGAATAACCTTGATAATTTTTAATGACAGCTTTGGTATGGAACATGGTGAAATGGAAATGATTGTCTATGTTAAATGTTGTAGCCACATCTTCATGTTATGAAATATGTTATTTTTATTATGATATGCCTCGTGATTTCTTTATCATTCCTTGAAGTTCTTTTTTATGACGTTGTTGATGTATCTCAAGTTCACATGTTAAATGTTTCTCCTTGTTTCCCTTACTGGGCCTTCTGCTCACCCTTTCATTTGATGTATGTTCCCAGGTTATGAGACATGGTAATGAATCCGGGATGAACATAAGGAGGAGCCTTTAACGTGTTTAAGAAGAATGTTTTATGTTGTTTTCATGTATTTAGTTCCTGGTTTCCAAGACATTAAACCTTAAAGATCATCGGTTTTGTAAAATGTAATGAATGATTATGTGATAAAAAGGCGGAATGCTATATTATAGCCACCATTCTCAATGGTCTATCTATTCGGGTTCCACCAAGATGTATTATGATGTTCGACCAAGTTTTTGGTTGCTAGGAATGTGACGGGATGTAATGAATTTGTATTGAGATGCTACTCAGGCCAGCATGTCAAAGCAGAGCATCAGATCCCCTTTGGATTGCTCCAGCCATTACCCATTGTTACAGAGAATTTGGACAATTCTTCCATGGAATTAAATGTTGGTTTTACTCATACACCTTGGTGTATGAATTCCATTTGGGTGGTGATTGATCATCTGACTAAATAATCCCACTTATTTCTGATCATAGAAAAACCTAAGGTGGATTGGTTGGGCCATTTTTATCTTCATAAGGTTTTGGGACTCCATTGTGTGTCATTAGAACTTGTCTCATATATATACCCTCATCTAATTTCCCAATTCTTGGAAGGATTTCAAAAGGTCGTGGGGTCCCATATAAATATAATCACGACATATCATCCTAAGACTGATGGTCAAACAGAGCTGGTGAATCAGACTTTAGAGGACATGCTTTATTCATGTGTCTTAAACATTGGAGGTTTCTTGGATATAAATTTGTGATTGGATGTTTTTTATTATAATAATTGTTACCAATCTTCTAATTTAATGGATCCTTTTGTGGTGCTATTTGGTCATCCTTATCAGTCCCCCCTGTGTTGGGCTGAGGTTGGGGAGACCTCACTACAAGGGAAGAGTCTAGTGAAAGATACATATATGAAGGTCAAATTGATCATGAAATGTTTATTAATACCTCATAGATTCCATAAATCTTATGCTGACTGGAGGCATTAGGATTTGGAGTTTCCTATGGGTGAAAGTATTTTAATGAATGTGTCCCCTCGTCTGGGCCATCATGGATTGGGAAGCAAGGGAAGATGACGCAATGGTATGTTGGACCTTTTGAGATCACCAAGTGTATTAGAAAGGTGGATGACATTTTGGATTTACCATCCTAGTCGACATTCATCCATGACATCTTCCTTGACACCTAGTTGAAAAATACAACCTGGATCTATCCCTTGTGAAGAGTTGGGAAGAACTGGAGATAGAGCTTGAATTGTTTTTTTTGATCAGCCATTGAATATAGTGGACAAAAAAGATAAGGTGAATCCAGAAGATTCTATTCCATTGGTCCGAGTTCTTTGGCAGCATGTAAATGATACACATGAGACATGGTATCAGATTTCATGGGTTGAGGAAGAGTATATGTTCTACTTTTCCGATCAAGCCTCTGGTTGACTTTTCTGGATGGAACTTTTTCATGGTGGGGAAAATTGGCAAATTCCTGACATATTTTAAAATTATTTTTCATCTAATTTCCATTGTTTTTTGTTTTGGGTGTCTCCCAATAATATTGGTTGAAATTGTGGGTTTTCAAAATTTGAGCCAAACTCTATGCCCAATAATAGATTTTAAAATAATTTATTTTCTATTATAACTCCTTCAATTATCAACATTATTCATCCATTAAATTTCCATCATGTCCTCCATTGACCATTTAACACCACCATATCAATATGGATCCATTATAAATCAATAATCAGGGTGTATTTGTGTTTTTATTTAAGGAGTTGAGCCATCTTGGAATCTCGTTACGAGTTTCAAAAAACAAATTAGTTTATTCGATATCATATTAAATTTTAATTGAATTTTTGGTGATTCCAACTCTCAACCAATCCCACTAAACCTAGGAGATCCCCCATTCAATTCTCCACATCATTGGAGCTCATTTACCATGCAGTTTTGGTCATGTCATATGGATCTTTCATATTACATAATGATTTAAATATGTTAATTTAATTACTTCATATCTCCTTCATTTTTTACTCTCCCCATCCACGTTTCAGTTCTCAATTATCCTTATATTCCTTATTCCAACATCAATTGTATATTTGGAATATTGAAAATTTTGATATTTTTGTATTTGTGGAGATGTCTTCTAGATCCCTCAAGTAAATTTGTATCCTTCATTTTCCTTCAATTTTCATATGGTTTCATTCAACGTGCATTGGGTTTCATCCCATATCCTTGAAATACTATATTAAAAGAGGGTATGGTTTAGAAACTAGAATATATACAAGTGTTTTTTCCAATATACTTTTTTGGTCTTCATCTACCCTCTTTGATGTGTGGCGGTCATGCATTTGAGTTTTGGCACAAAGTATTCAAGGTTTTCATTACTTTGGTATGTGATTCCATTGTGTGTGAAATTTTGTGACATATCTTGCTGTGTTTATAGTATTTTAATGATTATTTCATTTGAATGTTTCTGTAATAATTTATTTTAGTTGTATTTATAATGAAATTAAATTTTTTGTGTCACTTTTAGGTGAAATTGGGGGGTTTACAAAGAAGTATTTCTTTGATTCACTTGAAGCTACCATATAATTTCACAGTTTATTTTATTGAAATTTATTAGGGATGAAAATACTATTTTGAATGTCTATCCCTTGGGGTGGATGTTGTGAAAATTTTTTATAATTATTTATGTGAAATACATAAATTATTAGATTCCATGTTTGTGAAAAATGGAGGTTTTATAATGATATCACTTCATAAATTATATGGGGATGACCTAAAATTAATTTTTTGGTTTAATTAAAAGGTTTTGGACTTCCTGTTTTGTTTTGGTATCTAAAATACACCAGATGTTGTGCAAATTGGGGGTTTCAAGGTGTTTTGGGTAAAAAGAAAGATATGATTTTGAGAAGTTGTTTATTAAAAAAAATATCCATTATTGTGTGATTTAAGTGATATAAAGTGTGTATAGATATTGTACTATTTTTATGCTACCATTAGTGTTGTTTTTATATTCAAATATATTTTTGTTTCTTGTTAAATTATTTCTTGCACAAAAGGGGAAGCCTAGGTACTTAGCTGGGCAGATATGTACTAGTACAGCTACTGAACCTGGTGGGTGTTGTCCAAGTTTCACTGAGAAAATGGACAACAACAACTATAAATTAACTATATGTATGATTATGGGTGACCACTGGGTTATTTTAATGTTCCATACTAGTGTATCGTGCACCAGAACGGATTTTTCTATGGTTACTTTTCACCGAGGTACGAGGTGCATAGGGCCTGAGACTATCTAGTTTCCTAGGGGTGTTCCATGTTTTGGTGATAATTAGTTTTTTGGTATTTAACATTTTATTTGCGTGTGTTTGGATTAAATTTACAGTAGCTACCATTTTTTATTTAATTTTTTAAACATTATTAAATTTTTAGTTTAATTTTTTTTCAATTGAATGTTTCAATACTTGAAATTTATCATCGATTTCTTTACATAGTAAAAATGTATGATTTTCACTTTGTATTGCATAACCTTTGGAATATTTGGGTGGTATCTTACTGGTATTAGTATCAAAACCTACATACATACATTTTGTATAATTATACAACATTATGCTTGACTCAGGTAATGGAAAAAACCTCATGTGAGGGCAGTTCGGGTTGTTAGTCCCCTCCTTGTCCAGTGTTGTGGAGATGGCTTGGGGGTGATGAACCCTTGCTGTGTGAAGTAATTATGGATGACATGTTTCATTTTTATTATTATATGGACCTATTTTTCTTTTTATAGTACAATTTATTCAGTTCTGGTTTTGTTATGATTGGAATAAAAATTGTAGAAATTTTTTATTGATACTTTTTAATGTTTAATGATTTCATCATCGGATAAATCATTCCCTAACATTATTTATTGATACTTCGGAACTTGTTCCAGACCATGGGGATAAGGAATTCCTTTTAGGCCTTGTCATGTTTATGATTTGGATCTAGTATTACTGGAAAACTGACCCAGTTCGTGACATATGGAAACTTATTCTCTCAAAAAAATTTCAATTCTCCACCTTATCACATAAGGAATGCATCTATGTTAGATAGAACAATTTACCACTACTATTTGTAGGAAATAAAAAAGTGGTTTAGGTGGAAATATGGAAATATTTCCAACTCAAAAAGTATCAAATGTAACACCCCAATCTTTAACAGTATGCTTCTCTATGAATAATACGATAGCGTGTATTGTACGCAACTTCGAGTTCTAACACACCACAACCAATCAAACTAGCCACTTTGAATATTAATACACAATTTTTGAATTTTTTTAAATTTTATCTTTCAAAATGGACTTCATTTTTGGATTCATAATATCGAAATTATACTAGGGTGAGTTTTTTGTATTTTTCTGGAATCATTCAATTTTTGATAAATAATGAAAAACACATAGTTATAGTTTAAAACTGATTTTTTTATTTAAATTTTTTTTTATTTTATTTAAATTTTTTTTAGGTCAAAACAAATACAAAAGACCTATTTATGTTCAATTTAATTCATTGTAGTCAATTTATAATAATTTTATGTATATATAAATTTTATTGAACTTTTCACCGTATTTTACCCACCAAGCAGAATTTACAAATTCGCATAAAATAGAATTTTACCACTTCTCTGAGTGGAATTTCAAAAATCAGAGAGACATGGTTGATATCAATAAGAATAATGTGGTTCTATATGATGAGAATAATTTTTTTTGAATAGTAATTATTAACTTTTATTTACCACGGTTAAAAGTAAATAGGGAAATTAGGGGTAAAAATGAAATTATTATCACCCTAACACATGTTCTAATTCTATTGTATAAGTGTAATTTTAAAATAAACAACCGTAGGAATAAAATATGATCCTTTATAACCACATGGATTAGATTAGGATATTTATTATTATTTTATTCAAAAAATTAAAAGAGATAAAATCAATGTTTAATAACTAAAACATTATTAATATAGGGTTATACATAAGATAAATTATACAATAAATATTAATTAAAAATCTAAAATTATTTCCTATATAATTTTATTTTTTTATAATTTTTAGACATTACATAATTAAATTTATTTATGACACAATGATGATGTAGTAATTACTATATTAATGAAATATTAAAATAATTGATATTATAAATATCCAAATAAATTTAATTCGTGAATTTTTATGAATAATACTAATTTTATAGATGAATATCACATATTTGGGTTGGGTATATGAATTTTGTTTTGAAGTAAAAAGAATGTAATGAATTTAGAAAAAAAACTAACAAATAGTGTCAAAACTGACATAAAAGAGTTTTTAAAAAAAAATTTATATTATTAATGGATATTCTATTCCTAAATATCTAACATTCAGCCAAAAGATTTATATAATGATATTTGTATTATTAATTAACCACTTGGGGTTATCTACGATGTTTATAGTATGTTTATTAACCATATAATATAAAAATCCAAAGAGACATGGTAAATGTCAAACTATTTAACTAAGAGTTAAATCTAATTGATAAGGTTAATATAGTAACCCAAACCTATCTAAAACCAATTGGTTGAGTGGTTTCCACCCATACACACATTATACATTAAATAATCCATTTTGGGTCAATTAGAAACTGGGATTTAATTTATTTTAAAATAATATTTCTAGTTTTTTCTAAGGTTCCTATCACTGCTATTAAAAAAGAGCACTCCCCTTCCAACAAATTCACATATTCAAAGCATGTTTGCTCAGCCAAAATCATCCAATTTACCCTATAAACTATCCTCCCTTTCTCCTAGTGTCCCTCCTTTAGTCATTAATCCAACCTAAGAATCCCATTTGATCAAATCAAAATAAAGAACCTGAAGAAGAGGTAAATACATCATCACCACTTTCAGGTTCCCTTATTCTTCCACTTCCTATTTCATTGTTGATTCCATTTTAAATAATAAATACAGTATCTTATATATAATTTGATGTTATTATTAATATGGTACTTCCATAATAATTATTCGATCCATCCATTGAATGACATGTCACCATACGTGTGTGCATACAGCTTACCGTGTCCACGTCGTGGTTTAATCATTATTCAATACATTATTATTTGGATAGGTATAATAATGATATATAATTGATGTAAATAATAAATATAACCTGATAATGATTCTTATTATATGATATACCATCCAATGATATGTTGTTTTAATATCAAAAAATTATATTTTCACTCGTGCGTACGTACGGATTACCATCTCCACGAACGCGATAAGATTCATTCTCCATCGTATCCATTCAAAAATAATTTTCATTTGATGATTAAATTAACATGTAGAGACATGAAATAATTCTGTATATGAATAATATATGTCCCATCCATAATATGTATGACTCACATAATGATGAATATAAAGTAGAATGAATCTTTTTACACCCGAAACGATGATAATAATGAGATATTATTAACAATGCAATGTTAAAAGCTCAAATATGATATCATATTAATGTATATTATTCTTGAATAATTTAATAAAAAATATTTCACCGTTATACAATAGTTAAACCAAATATTAGGTAGAGAAAAAAGTACAAAGGAATGGGTTTCTTAGCTCACTTTTAATTCCGTGATATTTCAACGGTTCGACGCTTATTAATTAAATGTGGTGTATTTTGTACTATCATTTGATATATATATATATACTATCATGATTAAATTTATATTAATGGTATTATGTGATTAATTTGGTTCTTTATTAACTTTTTTCCATACTAATCTCTTAATTACAATAAACTAAGGGTTTTAATCTCACTTCCTATTTCCATGAGATTAATGCCAAACTGCCAGTATTTCCTTTTGTGTGGTGTATGTACTACCCAATTATTCTATTCTTTGTGTAATATACATTAATTTATTAGTAATTACATCTTCATTTTATGATCCATCATTCATCGTATGTATGTTCTGTATGTTACCAAATTGTTAAGGGAATTTCAAATTTCAATTTCCACTCATTCGGGTTTACACATATTTCATTGATTATTTTACTCAATGATTATGTGTGGAATCACTATTTATTATTTGCATAGTAATTTCCAATCCCCATTCTGTTGATATATTTTTGATACACATAATCACTCCATTGATAAATTCTTAATTCATCGATATGAACATGATAAGAGTAATTTTTACTCAATCTCCATTTATTTAGTTAAACATCAAATTCATTGGTTTTGTTCTTACAAGAATATGTGTGAGTGTCCTCTAATTGATTTAAACTGAATATCCAATAATATTGAGTATATATATATTTTTCACACATATTTATGTCATTTTTTTATCCATAACCTAAGGATAAAGTCATTATAATAGATTTCTTCTCAATTTTCATTCCATTGAGACTTCTTTATTGTTATACACCAATTCACTTTTATATGGTGTATATAACATACATTGACATAGTATATCATGAATCCCATTATTCTCATGATGTTATTATGTTTTTATTTCCTCAATTATTTTTATTCAAGTGTATCTCTTTTGGTTAGGAACTCTAACTAAAATATCATTTTAAAATGTTTTAAAGAATTATTATTCTAAATCATTCTCATTAATGTCCATGTTTTAAAAAACGTTTTAAGGATTTATTAATATGAACATTAGTTTTTGAAAATTTAAATTTCTTTTAAAATTATCAAAGTGGTATGGGACACCTTGATTCAAAAATCTATTTTAAATGGTTTCTTGATAAATAGTGAGTCTTTTAAATGTTTTCAAGAAAACGGGGGATATTTCTCTTAAATAGTTTTGATGATTATTTTCATCTATGTCAATATAATCCATTATTATATATTTAAGATGATCTATTATAATAAAATCTTCCATATTGTATTTATTGAGTTATGTTTGACTGTGGAAGTGCTATTTTTATACCATTCACAGTTTGTGGTAAAAATATTGACATTTCATATCCTAGTTTTAATACGAATGTTCATATTATGATTTAACCATTGCATATAAGGAATGAATTGGACATAGTAAGTGACAGGTGGAGCTTGCTATAGCTCTTCGATGTATCGGTAGGTCTCATTGGACAAACTATTTTCTTGGCACAAGGCCTTGACAAAATCTTATTTGTAGTCTTCGCTCAAGGCCTTGACTGGGTGGTTATGAATGTCTGGAATTATGAATTCCATCATTTTGATATTAGATATTGCTATTTCATGTGGTTATTTGACTCGTAGAATTCCAATGACTATGTTTTATTATGGCATTATTTACTCATCTCATATTTCTTCCATATTGTGCTCATGTTTATTTTTTGATAAGGCCTATGTTTCCAATTTTTCACCATTCCTAATGTTTATGTTAACATACACTGAATTTTTTTACTCTTATTGAGAATTTGAGATCACCCCTATTCATGTGTAATTATTCGAGGATTCGAAGAAGTATTTTATGACTGACCTCCAGGGATAGTCTATGGGATCATAGTGTTTTCTATGGAAACAATGTTTTTGTGGTTTTCCATTTTATTATGTAACGTAAACCATATGAATGTATCTATTACTTCCAAGGATACTAAAGTAATCGGTCTTTAGAGACATAATATTTTGTGATCATGAAAATGTTATTTAATAATGCACCGAATCTAGGTAACTAAGGTCGGGGCGTTACAGTTGGTATCAGAGGAAGTTCAGTATATACCTTGTAAACTAGATTTAGATAAACTCTGATTAGAGCACATGACCCTAAGATAGTCTTTGAGGATTCGTAAAAAAGAATATTCTAAAATTTTGGTTTTGTATAAATTTTATGTGTTTTCCTAGAAATACATACTTATCTGGATACAAGAAGGTAGAGGCGGCTCGGCCACATATGTACCTCGGGGTAAAACCTGAAAACAATGCTTTGATCTAGACTTGAATGGGAACTGGTGAATGGAAATGGGCCTTGATGCACTCTTGGTCACAACAATCCTGAGGGATATAATTAGGATAATTTATATTTTCTTTACAAACCAATTTGAATGATTTTAATATAAGATTATAATAATTGACCTTGGTTAATCCTAAGCTGTTTGAAATTTAAAATATGGTGACATGGTGTTCTCTAAATTATTCTATGACTACTATTATCCACACAATGATTTCTGGTTTTAGTCAATGGATGGATTCCCTGGAATTCATAATAACTTTTAGAATGATGTACATGGTGGGAACATCGGTGGAAAAGAGCAAAAAATGGAATGTTGATTGGTATAAAAGGTATTGTGATCATGCCGAATTAGTTTTCGAAAAATATGATCAACAACATATATATTAACCAACTCCTGGACTCATCAAAGAATAGAAAGGTAGTGAATGATAATAACTCCAGCTATAGAGACCATGGAGAGAATAAAGCTCAATTTCCATCATGAAATAAATGTGGAAGGAGACACCGAGGAAAGTGTCTCAATAGTAAAATGAATTTAATTAAGCGTGGGAATGGAGGGAATAAAGTAAACAATATCTGAGGAAAAATGAAGAGTACTATGGAAGAAAATAAAAATGATCATATGATTCCAATTATGTCCATTTTTCGTAAATGTAAGGGACCTTTTTATCACCCATGTTAATGCCCTATTGTATAGGATAAACTCTTGGTCATGGAAGAACCTATGTGGAAATAAATGGGTGGAAAATGGTTATAGGTATTAGTGCTCTTTGTTGTTGAGATTACATTGGATGAATTTTCTCTTATATGTGTAAACCTGAAATTTATCGTGTGAAAATGATATTTGTGGAATAATTATCTTTTCTCTTGTTGATATAGTTATAAATAACCATTTGGTTTTATATGATCCTTTAATTTGAGGCAATTATAAGTTATTATATTTTGAGATGAAAATGAAAGGTATGGGATAACATTTGTGGTTAAATTATGTTATGATTATTTTGATGAATTTATATCATTTTGGTAATTTTATAAAATATATTTGTTTAAAAAGGAAAACACACATACCATTTGACAACCCGTCCCATCGGACAAAGTTGTGGGAATCGAACCCACAACCAGAGTGCGATTAAGATTTATCACCTACCACTGGACTACGTGAAGTCCCTGGTTAGTGTGACTAATTATTTTTAGTTAAATGATTTTATTGCTCAATAATAAGTTGATTTGGGATATTATGTATTATAAAAAGAATACCCTTAGTATAGAAAAATGATTTGGTGATTAAGTGATAAATGTTATATCAGAAGATGATCACTCTGTTGGGAACATTATATGCCTATGAAAAAAAGAATACTATGATATTTCATTTGAAGAGTAATGGTGTATTTTTATCTATGTTATTATTGTGTATTTTTAGTGATTTGGGTTATATATGGAAATGATTAACCTATAATAGATCATATGTGATTAGGTTAATTAATTTTAAGTATGTTACTTTAAGATTAGTCAATGTCATTTGAAAAATACAACTTAACGTGGAAGACAACATAACCAAATTCTTATATGTTTTGGGTTTCAATATTATTTTGTATTATATTGAATGATTTTAAGGACAATTTTTTATTGAATGGTATATATTTAACATTGGTTTATTTTTGGATTAATATTATAAATTAAGATTAATGTTTCATTACCTAAAGGAATATCCTTTTTGGGGATCATCTGATCTTGTACTAACCGTTTTTCTTTTTATTAATCTCTAAAGACAAGGTAAATTTATAGTCTATCCTTTGTGAATCATTTGATTCTATAGATTTTGATTCCAGCTCTTCCAGTGTGACCATGTAATCTTGATACTACTAATCTTTTTAAAAAATAATTTAGTAGTAGAAATTTATTAAAGAATGAAACTCTACATAAAAAGTAAGTATATATCTTTATGTTCTTGGTCAATATCATAAATTAATTATTCATCTTTATGAAATGTACTTTAAAAAAACAAAAATCATTTTCCATTTACTTTTCCTACTGGGAAACTATTGATCGTTTATCCAATCACATGTTTGTGGTTTTCTTGTTGTTAACTTTCTCCTGATCATGTTTTATATCCCTCTCCATCAGAACTTGACACTTAGTTTATCTTCAATATCCATGTTTTCCTACATGGAATCATATTATGGGTTATCTCAGGTGACCATTGTACTCCTCTTTCTTTCATTCAATGTGATATTATTATTGACTATTTTTCCGATGTGGGACTATCAATTATGTTCTGAAACCCAATTTAAAAAAAAATAGTGAGAACTCAATTTCCAAATGGAGGGGATAATGTAACACCCCAAGCTTCCACGATACGCTTCTCTTTCAATAATACAATAGCATGTGATGTACGCAACTTCGAGTTCTAACACACCAAAACCAATCAAACTAGAATTTATGAATAGTAATACCCACTTTTTGAAATTATAAAAATTTTATCATTCAAAATGGAATTCATTTTTGGATTATCAATATCGAAATTAGCCTAGGGTTATTTTTTGATTTTTTTCTAAAAACATTCAATTTTTGATGATTAGTGAAAAACACTGAGTTATAGTTTAAACCAAACATTTAAATAATTATTTAATTTATTTACATTTATTTTAGATCAAAATAGATAAATAATACCTATTTATGTTAAATTTAATTCATTGGTGTCAATATATAATAATTTTAGATTTGTAAAAAATTTATTGAACTTTTCACCGTCTTTTACCCACCTCGAAGGACAATTTGAAAATTCGAATAAATCATAATTTTACAGCTTATGTGAGTGGAATTTAAAAAATCCTAGATACACGGTTGATATCAGTAAGAATGTGGTTCAATAAGATGAAAATAATTTTTGGTGAATAGTAATTATTTACTTTTATTTACCACGGTTAAAAGTAAATAGGGTAATTAAGAGTAAAAATGATATTATTATTATCCTAACATGTGTCTTAATTCTATTGAAATTGTAATTAAACCAAAAAAACATAGGAATTAAATATGATTTTTTAGGTTTACTTGGATTAGATTACGACATTTATTATTATTTAATTCAAAGAAGAGTTAAAATAGTTAATATCAAAGTTTAATAACTAAAGAATTTTTAATATAGGGTTATAAATAAGATAAATTCAACTATATATATTCATTAAAAAGCTAAAAAAATCCTATATAATTTTTTTTACTTATAATTTTTAGATATTATATATTAAAATATATTTATGACATAATGATGATGCTATAATTACCATATTAATGAAATATTAAAATAATTGATATTATAAATATCCATATAAATGTAATTTGAGACTTTTTATGAATTACACTAATTTACTACATTACTGTTACATGTTGTGGTTGGTTAGATTATTTCTATTTAAAGTAATAATGTTGTTATGAATTTTAAAAAACAAAATACCAAATAGTGTCAAAATTGACATAATTGAGTTTTTAAAATGAATATTATATTATTAATTGATATTATATTCCTAAAAATAAATGTTTCAGAAAAAAGACATATAAAATGATATGTGTATCATTAGTGAAATATATGGGTTTCTCTTGTAAGTATATAGTAATTTTATTAACCACATAATATTAAAGTACCTAGAGACATGGTAAATGTGAAACTATTTAACTAAGAGTTAAATCTAAAAGATAAGGTTAATATAGTAACCCAAACCTGTCTAAAACCTATTGGCTGAGTGGTTTTAGACCCATACCCATCTAATACATTAACCAATCCATTTTGAAACCAATATAAACCGAATTGTTTTTTATTATAAAATAATATTTCTAGTATTTCCTAAGGTGCCCCCACTTATAAAAGGGCACTCCCCCTTCCATCAAATTCACACCATCAAAGACATTTATATTGGAAAAAATCTACCCAAATACCATTTCAACTATCCCCCCTTCATTTTAGATTCCCCCCTTTTGTCATAAATCCTTCATATGGAGCCATTTTGATCAAATCAAAAGGAAGAACCTGAAGAAGATGTAAATATATTATCACATCTTTCAAGTTCCTTTATACTTCCACTTCCTATTTATTTGTTTTTTCCATTCTAAAACAATAACTCCAGTATCTTCTATATACTGCGATTATATTATGAATAAGGTACAACCATACTTATTATTTTATCCATACTTTTAATGACATGTCACCATACGTGCGTACGTAGGGCTTACCATCTCCACGTTGTGGTTTAATTGTTATTCAATACATTATTTTATGCATGGTTATAATAATGATGTGTAATTGATGTAAATAATAAACATAACATTATAATGATTTTGAATATATGATCATCCATCAAATGATATATTATATTAATATCAAAAGAATGATATTTCTTCTCGTGCGTACGTACAGAATACCGTCTCCATGAACGTTATAAGATTCATTCCCCATCATATCCATTCAAGAATACTAATAATTTGATGTTTAAAAATATTTTTTAGAGAATTGATATCATTCTGTATATGAATAATATACTCCCATCCATAATAAATATGACTCACATAAAAATGAATATAAAGGAAACAAATCTATTAACACCTGAAATGACGATAGTACAGAGACATTATTAACAAAGAAATGATAAAACCTCATATATGATATCATATTAATTTAAATTATTCTGGAATTATTTAATAACTATTATTTCACAATTATACCAGAGTTCAACCTAATATCGACCAATGAAAAATTACAAAGGAAGGGGTTTCTTATCTCACTTTTAATTCCCTAAGATTCCCATTGTTCGCCACTTATTTATTAAATGTGGTGTATTGTGTACTATCATTTAATATATATATATATATTATCATGATTCACATTATATTAATGGTATTATGTGATTAATTTTGTTATTATTAACTTTTTTCCATATAACTAAATAGAATACAATGAAGTAAGGGATTTCATCTCACTTCTTATTTCCATGAGATTCTTGCCAAACTGCCACTATTTCCTTTTGTGTGTTGTATGTACTACCCAATTATTGTATTATTTATATAATATAATTTTATTAATTAATAATTACATCATAATTTTATTATCCATCATTCATGGGATGTATGTTTCGTAAGTTACCAAATTGGTAAGTGAATTTCAAATTTCAATTTCCACTCATTCGGCTTTACGCATACTTCATTGATTATTTTACTCAATGATTATGTGGGGAATCACTATTTATTATTTGTGTAGTAATTTCCACTCCCCTTTTTGTAGATATATTTTTGATACACATAATCACTCCATTGATAAATTCTCAATTTATCGCTATGAACATGATAAGAGTAATTTTAACTCAATCTCCATTTATTGAGTTAAACATCCAATTCATTGTTTTTTTACAAGAATATGTGTGAATGTCCTCTGATTTATTTAAACTTAATATCTAATAATATTGAGTGTGTTTATATTTTTCACACATAATTATTTCATTTATTTATCCATAACCTAATGATGCAGTCATTATAATAGATTTCATCTCAATTTACATTCAATTGAGACTTCTTTGTTGTTATACACCAATTCACTTTTTTATGGTCTATATAACATTCAATGACATAGTATATCATTAATACCATAACTCTCATGATATTTTTAAGTTTTTATTACATCAATTATTTTTTTTCAAGTTTCTTTCTTTTGGTTAGGAACTCTAACTAAAATATCATTTTAAAATGTTATGAAGATTTATTATTCTTAATCATTCTCATTAATGTCAAGGTTTTAAAAAAGGTTTTAAGGATTTATTTATATGTACATTAGTGTTTTAAAATTAAATTTTCTTTTAAAAGTGTCAAATTAGTATGGGACATCATGATTCAAAAATCTATTTTAAACGGCTTGTTGATAAATAGTGATTCTTTTAAATGTTTTCAAGAAAAAGGGGGATATTTCTCTCAAATAGTTTTAATGATTATTTTTATCTATGTCAATACAATTCATTATTCTATATTTAGGTTGATCTATTATAATAAAATCTTCCGTATTGTATTGAATGAGTTATGTTTTATTGTAGATGTGATATTTTTATACCATTCATGGTTTCTGGTTAAAATATTGAGATTTCATTTTCTAGTTTTAATAAGAATGTTCTGTTTATATCTCAACCTTTTTATATGAGGAATGCATTGGACATAGTATGTGGCGGGTGGATCCTGATATAGATCCTCAATGCATCAGTAGGTCTAATGAGACAAATTAGTGTCTTGGCACAAGGCCTTGTCAAAATATTATTTGTAGTCTTGGCACAAGGCCTTGACTATGTTGTTATAAAAGTCTGGAATTATGCATTCCATCAATTTGAGATTAGCTACTAATATTTCATGTGGTTATTTGACCAGTAAAATACCAATGACTATGTATTGTTATGGAATTATTTACTAAACTCATATTTCTTCCACTGAGTGGTCATGTTTATTATTCTTTAAGGAATGTGATTTCAATTACTCACAATGCCTAATGTTTATGTTATCTTCCACTATATTTTTTTACACTTACTGAGAATTTGAGCTCACCCCTATTCATGTTTCATTTTTCGAAGATGCGAAGAAGTATATTACAACTGACCAGCATGGATAGTCTATGGGATAATACTGTTTTCTATGGAAACAATGATTTTGTATTTTTCCATTTTATTATGTAACGTAAACCTTATAAATGTATCTAGTACATCCAAGGATACTAAAGTAATCGTTCATTCAAGACATGATATTTTTTGATCATGCCAATGTTATGTAATAATGCACTGAATCTGGGTAACTGGGTTCAGGTAGTTACATCAAAAAACATAAAATTTTCGAAATTATTAGATGAATCGTTGACTTCTTCAGTTCTTCTCAATGCCACCCAAATCATCCTGAATCTTATCACGACTCCAAATCGCTAAAAACATCCATAAAAAACTCTAGTATGATTATTTTTTTCATTATGATATTCTTATTATGATAATGAAAATGTAAAATTATATATTCTCCATTATGTATCTCCTCACCAATTGAAAAAAAGGAAAACATATTCTTTATACTTTAGGATCCACATGACAACACTTTTGTATCTCCTTAAAAAATATCCTGAAAGCCTTTAGAACCTCTTCAACACCACTTCTAAAACTCTACAAAAAATATTCTTCTTATTATTTTCTCAAGACCTATAATCTTATATCTAATATTGTTAATCATTGTCTGTCTGCACTAAATCAATCTATCTCTGCATCACTCATACAAATTGTGACATCTCTAGTATGATATTAGTGACTTCATAAATACATAGTGAAGAACTAAATTCTCCTGAACTAATTGAAATAATTTGGAAAAAATATATTTTCTTGGTAAAATGGATGAATAAAATTTTCATTAATATCGATATTTCTTCCCCTTATTTTCCTTTTCATTGGTCCCAATAATTCCAAAAAACAATTCTTCCTTAGATTTTCTATATCATTTATCAATTAATTTGACGATCGTTGATAGGATAACTCTAATGATAAGTGGAACACTGTGTCTGATGGACTAGTGTTAGTATAAACTTTTTTCCACTTCTAATTATGATTCCAATAGAATATACTAAACCACACAAATATTTCTCCAAAAAGATAATTATTTTTAATTATTAGTCTTTTTAAATACAAGAATATTCATAGTCACATTTCCTATAAACCATCCCATTAATCGAAAAATTACATTTATACTAGTCTAAAATTAATGAACTAAAGATTAAAATATTTGACATTGGATATTTCCTTAATTCACAAACATCATCATATTATCATGATTTTATTCCTGACATTGATTACATTGAAGATTATAATATCATCCTCTGGCTTATAATGGTAATTATTGTAACGTCCCCTTCCTCCACCGTAATATTTCATTTCTACTAACCCAAAATATTATTGGTAAGAAATGGTCTCCCATTTTACTTTAAAAGGATTGCATCACAAGATTTATTAAATACTTATTATTTTTGAGAAATTCATGATTAGAAAATAATATTCTGATTTTCATAAGACCCATTTGGACTCTTTTCCTCACTACGACCAGATATTCATTTATTATACCAAAGGTGGAATCAATGATTTTTTATACTTTAATCTTTCTTCTCAATAAATATTACATTACTAAACATTATGAGTCATATTTCATGAATATTAGGTTTAGTATAATTGTCACAACATAAAAAGTGAATTTAAATATTTTCTTATTTCAGAATTATGTGAATAAAAATCTTTTTTGGCAATAGGAGGAAACATATATAATAAAAAATTATTAAGCATACAATGACAGTATCCAACAAACATAGTCCCAATATTAATGCAAAATTAATTGATAAATTTTATCCTAGAACTTTAAGACTCACCAAGTCAAAATAGATTATTATCCATAAGCATGGGGATCATTATGTGGTGGAATATACCAAAAAATTATTATGCTATTTCATTTTTATTCTATTATTATCACTAATTATATGTTAATATCCTAAAAATTTGAAATGGGAGTGTTGATAGATAAATGATCTAATGTATTTATTATTAAATTGAAGTCCTTAATGGATGTGTTTCATTGGCCTTTAATTAGAGAATCAACTAGGTATGCATATTGGATCTAACTGTGTTTATTCCTATTCATGGAAAATGTGTGATTATCTCATTGAACAATAATAGGAAGTGGTAGAAGAAAGAGAAAATGGTTGTAGTGGCTCTAAATATCCACCTCCAACACCTTCATAAATAGTTGTAGGTGCAGGAACTGTTATGTGTTGTCATTATGGAAGGCTTGAAACATGGGATCCACAAGATCTATACCTCTTATGGAATGACACGTTTTTTGATTCATGGGCCATCTATAATGGTGTTGTAAATAATTTCCTCCTTCTCAGAGTGGTGCAATGTCTGCCCCTCCTAGAGTAATTGCAACTCAATCTGATGCCTGAAGGAAATTGGAGTCATACTTCGATAAAAATCGTGGTATGGATAGATATTATAATTAGAGGAGCCATCTTAATGTAAATCCATGTTTTAAAAAGTAAACCTTAGGATGTTTCGGATATAAGGTAGTTTCATAATATGTATAATGTATCACTAAAATATGATATACGACCTATGATAGTCCAAGGTACAGTTCTTTTTTCAATCATCTATAGCAATTTAATTGTTTGATATAGATGATTCGTGTTATTTTATATATATTCACTTTATGGATTTACTCAAACATTCTACTAATGTTAGGAAATATTCAATGGAGTATGTTACAATACATAGAAATTTGATGGATCAGGGATTTCAATGCCCTTCTATTATTGTATCATTGAGAACATTTGTGATAAAATGGGATTTTATTGTCCTATAGATAATAAATTTTGACATGATCATTGGGTTTGTTTGGATGGTGATTTTTATATCCCACATTGATATATATTATCGATGGGTGGTTGTTACAAACATATATGGGAGTAGTTAGGGTTTTCAAGGGAAAATGGGATTAATGTTTTGTAGGAACATGCCCTCTATTTCAAGTTTTAGGTATACGTTCTTGTTAGGTACCCACATAAAGAAAGAATATTATAGGGTAGTTTGAGATATTAGGATTCCTCCAATGTTTAATGAGTTTCATGATTTTTTTGTAGATTATTTCTTGGACTTACCACTAGAACGGGATGTGGAGTTCACCATTTCATTATTGTCAATGACATAACCGATACCCCTCTCTTAATATCGTATTACCCTGGATGAGTTTATGGATATAAATATTCAACTAGATAATTTTTAGTCCCAAGGATTCACTCCTTCAAGTATCTCTTTATGAGATAATCCAGTACTTTTAGTTTTAAAATATGATAAATACCTTTAGAGATCTATTTACTCTTAGAAGTTGAATCAATTCAGGGTCAGGAATAAATACTCATTTAATTATATTGGTGATCTCTCAAGGAGATTATTGATAAAAATAATATTTTCATAGATTGACCAACATCAATGTTATGACCATGTCCGGGTGAGAGAATATGATGTTATGAGGACCACATATTTATGTAGTTATATCCATTTTTAATACATGGTAGTTTTTGTTGGATTAAAAAAATGATCTTATGGTTATCATGGATCTTATGTATTAGGTGTTCCATAGATTCCTCGACTCCTTCTTCCTAGTGTTGTGGATGAAATTCTAGTTTACTCTAAACTGTAAGAGTACCATAGATAAAATTTAAGGATAATTATGTTAATATTTTTGGATAATAATGTGTTTACTAAATTGATGGAATTTAATTTATGGATTCAGGAGGTCAAGTATCTAGTTAATTTGATATCGAAACATCGGGTTTTCTCTTGATCCAAAGAATTTAAGAGAAATGATTTAATGAGAATACCTGATAATTTTTTTGGAAATCATAGGTTCTTTGGGCCTAGAAGGATACTATATGTGGTTCACCAATGAATTATAATGACTTGACTCACAAATGATGGTTCATACCCAAAACGTTGAATTGTTTTCATTGATATTTGAATGTTAATCATCTTTTGAAGAGCTCAAGCAGCGGTTGAAATATATCCTTATCATGATCTTACATTATGTATGTCATGGTTACAAGGTCTACTGTGATGTATATAGTATGGTTTTAGCATGTGTTCATATTAATGTTGACCATGTGGTGACTTATATTTCCCCCCAACTCTGGAGATATGATGGAAATTTTCCAACCAATGACCTCCAGAATGTTGTTGTGATGAAATTCCTAAATTGTTTCAACAACTATCTTTTTATGAAAAGGTTTATTGTCTACTATAATCATAACACGAAGTTGATTCATTATTGTATAGATATATTCTTTTATGATCATCAAAATAATTTGTTTTTTCATTAATCCAGGTATTTTATATATGGTGTGGAGGTACCTAGTGAATGGTCATTGCACTGAAAAGAGTTTTTACTTCAATGTATATTGTGTGGTATCATTTTCCTTGAGGATGGTGGCAGTGCATGAAGGTCACTATTCATAGTGGCCTCTCAATCATAGTTCCACCACGTTGTATTAAGATGCTCAAAATTCATTCTAGTGGTCGGGTATGAATCACGACATCACTAAATTTTTTTCATGATGTTATACATATCATCAAGTCAATATGAATATCAGAGGCACTTAGGCCCCACATCAGTATCTCTCAATTCCTACAAGGGAGTGGAATGATGTATGTATAGAATTTATCATCAGTTTACATTGTACAATTGGGAGATGGAATTACATTTGGTTTCCATTTATAATTTTACCAAATACCCTCACTTTATTCAAATCTAGGACACCACAAATGTGGGATGATCTTGAAATGTTGTCTGTTCACAAGACCGTGAGATTGAATGGTGTGACATCATATCTTACTTCTCACGGGGAACCTCGATTCACCTTTTGTTTTTGGTAAGGGAACCAAAAGAAAATAAGGTCATAAGTCATTCTTAGTATGACATATCATCCCTAGATAGATTGCCAAATAGAGTTGACAAATCATAATTTTGAATACATGCTTCCTTCCATCGAGTTAGATTTCAATGGTTAATGAGATAACCATCTAGGGTTAGTGTAATTTTCCTATAATAACAGTTACTAGTCCTTGATCAGGATTGATCTATTTGATGATCTATATGGTTGGCCATTCTAGTTCCCTCATTGATGGATAAAAAAGTTGTTTAGAATTCATTAGTGGAACTAAGAATCATACAAGAAATGACCTTTATGATTTGGATGATTAGGAAGTGTTTGATGACATCCCATAGTTATTACATGTCTTATGCCAATAATTTACATTGGACCATGGAATTATCAATGGATTAATATGTGTTTTTAATGGACACACCTTCTTTGGGGCATCATATTTTGGGGAAGCCAGGGAATCATACTAGTTTATTGTTCATTTTGTATTTTCTTTTGTTATGGATGGTTGTTATAATAATTTATGATGATTTTGAATAATAGGATGAGAAAATCGTCCCAAAATGAGTTTTTTTATGTCTATAAACTATTTCCTATCCAATAGGGATTAGAAACACCCTTCGGGACATGCCATGAGTCGGGTATGGTTTTGGTTTGTATGGAAGCCTGTGACGGTTTGTGACATTGGATCCATAGTCTATAACACATGATTCTATTGTGAGAAATTAAATAAATGCATCAAAATATTTTCATATTATGTAGTGTAAGAATTGATAGAAACTACATGGACACATTGAATATACATCAGGTCGTGGCATAAAGGTGCATCAAATACTGTGATCTAAAAGAAAGTTATTCATTTACTATTCATAAATTCATAAGATGGATTGATGGTATATGTTTTTAGTATTATTAGTTTCACATTATTTAGGACTGCCATTTATAATACGTTTACCTATTAATATATACTTGTATAATAATTTATTAAAAATAAATAACTTTTAACTTAAATGATAGAAAAAAATCTACTATTTAATATTTATATTAATTATATTATTAACAATGAATATATGTAATATATTAATTAATTACTCGTGTATTAGTTATGATATTATTAAATATATAAAAATAATTATATTGAAGACACAATTATTTATTATTATTGCGATATTATATTTTATTAATTGTTTTATTAATAATTTAATTAAGAATATAATTTTTCTAACTATATTATAGGTTTCCTTGACCCCTGTTTGAACACTACCTAGAATAAGAAATCATTATGCGGGATTGACCATGCTATCGTTGCACCCAATAATTTCATCCATATCCATCCCACCACCTTGGATGGCCGATTTTCTAATTTAGTTATTAATATAATTGTATATAAAATTAATAATATTTATACTTTTATAATTATTAATTAATAGTACAATTAATAATTTTTTTAATTATCTGTTAACATATAAACATTAATTATTTAAAATATTACCATTTCATACCATGAAAATAATTAATAGTAATTAATTATATATTATTAAAAAATAATAAATGATATAATTTGTAATTAATAATTATATTATATATTAATATATTTCCATTAATTATTTAAAAAATTATTATAAAAATATTAATTAGTGTTTGTTAATATATTCTATAATATATTAATTATAAATTAATAATATATTAATAAGTCATTAAAAATATATTTATAATTATAAAACTATTAACTAATATAATTAATTAACATAATAAATAATTCAAATTATATTATAAAATTAATAATTATTATATATTATATTAATAATTTCATTATTAATTAGTAATTATAGTTATTATACAAAAAATGAATAATTTTCTTAAATGTATTAATCAATTATTTATGTATTATTATTTATAATATTAATTTATTTATTTTGTTTTACTTAATAATATTTATATATATATATATACAAATTTGGATGAAAAAATTCACCAAATGAATTGAAAAAATAATTCATGTGCAACAGATAATGTAGAATCCTGAACGAGTTTCACCGTTCACCAGACCCACTTTTTAAAAAATTGAAAACGTAATACGTACAATGAGTATGAACCTTCACTAGACATGTTATTTAAAAATTAAATGACCAAATCATAACATCGTAAATCCGACCTGAAAGAATCATGATTCGAGTCAGGATACCTTGAATGTTGGGCTGATGGCCTGCCCTAAAAGCCTGAAATAACATATATAAATATTGGAAAAAATTGGGTATGAGTGATTCATACCCCCTACAATTTCGTTCTAAGGAAACAAATGGACCAATTAATTCACGAATTGAATCTAATATATTTTTATGTTATTAATAATTATATAAAAATTATATAAAAAATATTATATTGGTATTATTAGAAAATATATTAATATTAATTGTATGTAAATTAATATTAATGGACTAATCACAGAGGTATGTGGCTCAGTCCAAAAAACCCGACCTTATACGATGAATTGGGTCACCCTAATGTCCAGCCACAGTTGAGCTATGATGCTATTCAGGTTGGCCCTAATAGTGTATTCAAGACCCATGATATAAGGGTCAACCCCATCTCGGTTAGTTTTCACACCCCTTCACAAGATCATACAGGGGAAGAGGGATTCATTTCAGCTACAATATATTATTCAAATGATTTTAAATTATTATTATTATAATTATTATTATTTTACAAAATCTTATCAATATTCACAATCCACATTTTCATTTTTACACATAAATCTATTCTTACTTGGATTTCCCCTTTAATTTTTTACATCAGATTTCAATTTGCATGATTTATTTTTATTTATAAATTAATTTACCCCCAAATATTCTTGTCATGTTTTACATATGAGCCACCTCTTGTGTTCTCTTATTAGTAAAAGTATGAATCAAATCATCTCAATTAACAACATGATGTGGTGGATGAATTTGGACTATTATATGGTGATGTGTGGGATAAGAATAGGTGGTCAAATGAGCAATATCCCACATTTTTTATTTAAATGATAGAAAATTTATTGACACATATATCCATAAATAATCATCATCATACACCACCTATTATATATATATATATATGTATACATATAAAAATATATTAATCTAATAGAACTTTCAGATATATATAAAACATTATTTCAATGATTATATATGAAAATTTACTAATTATGGTTTATATTTTTTAATCATTATATGTTACTGTTTAAAAATATAATAAATTTGGAGGATATAAAACTAGTATAGTATGATATTTTTAACTTTATTTATTTTCATTCCTAATTTATTAATAATATTTTACAAATTATATTAATGTTTTTTATTAACATTTTTAATTTAAAATTGATTAATATATGTTCAATGTTTTTAATATGATTATATGAATATATAATTAATTTCATTATTTATAAATATAAGTACATGTATGCATACATGATTACATATATTTAGGATTATACAACATTTAATATTTATAATTATATTTTAATATATGTATAAACATAAACCTAAATATTATTATATCTACATACATAAAAATACACACAATCATTGATATGTTAAAGTTATATGTATGCACTAACATACATTGGACTTTAGAAATATAAATATCCATTTATATATTTTTCATGTGAACCTCCCATTAGAGATTAGCCGAGCGAATCACCTTTTGAATATTTTCAATAAAAATTTCTCATATTTTTTATAGTAAATAAACAATCATAAATGATGGGAATATCACACAAACAGGGAAACAAGACAATCTAGGATGATTGACCGCCAAATTTTCCCACCCAGAGAAATTGCCAGGGATTCCAAATAGCGGGCGACAATATTTATTTACCGTATATGAAAAAAAATAATAGGCTAATAAATGATCCAGAATGGATTTAATTCTCCTAACCAGTGAGCTGAAGTGATAAATGACATTATTTATGAATCTTAACGAATGTATCACGATATGACAATATAATTCCAAAATGATGCAACTCCATCCTCTATTCATATAAAATTATATCCCAATAGTAATCTCTTTGGATTCATCCACATGACGACACTACAAAGAAATAAAATTTCATTAGAATGAAGCATATATGTTTCTAAAATAATCCTGGATGACAAACCCACAAAAAACCCTGAAATCATTAATGGGGGAACCAACATTGATATTCAGGACATCTATTGAGTGGGGGGGTCCAAATGCAGGCATACCAAGATGATCATGTGGAGGTCCAACAACCTTCCGAAGGATTCTGAATATTGATATATAATTAAGTAGATTTGACCCATGAAGTGTTAGGTTTAATTTCAATGTTTAAGATGAGTTCATTTCTACGAATCCAGATTTTCCATGTCAAGGAAAAACTATTTCTAACCATCTCTAAAGATAGTTATGGAATCCAATTTTGATGAGATGATAGTATCTTGAGTAATGGATCCAGAGAATCTGCAAAACTCACATTCTAAGCCTTCAAGAGACCCCTAGTCCTAGAGAATTCAAGAATCTCATATGTGGAAAACACTAAATCCACATGGAAAAGAATACATGATGGTTCCACAATGGAGTTAAAAAATAGTAATTATTAAATAGGAATAATGAATATGCACACCTTCTACAAAAGAAAGTATAATTTAGAAGGAATTGAGAGCATAAACATATTTTAAAATATTGAGGTTACATGAAGAGAGATATCGCAAGCTAGTTTAAAACTGGGGAAAACATAGTAAACCCTAAATGTATTGTCCCGATTTTGGAAGCCACCCAGAGGTGCCCCATACCCAGTTGGTCACATGGTATCAAGCGCATTTCCCCAAATTCCAGAGGCTTCTGACTAGAAGTGTGGGCCGTAGGTGTGATAGTCGTGAAACTATGCCCTCATTGGTAGAGTACACAACAGATGTAAACAAAACATCAAATAGCGGAAGCAGTAAATATCCAACAACAATAAACAGCAGAAGAATAAAACCATAAAAACTGGAGTAAATATGTATATCTGAAATGATTCATGATAAATATCTAGTAAAGAATCCAAACAGGTTACAATGCTGGAAATTCAAACAGTAAAAACAAGTACAAAATAAAATATAAACAGCTCCTCAGCATTGCAATCCTAAGCTTGGTCCCATGCTCTCCTGATCCAAAGCAATCAAGTTCCAGAAGTCGAAGGGTTCGTGACCTTGTCTATACCAGAAAACACATAGTCTATTTGGGGCCAAAAGCATGGCCCAAATAGGGTGTGAGACGAAATCCCGATAGGCAACCACCCGAAGAATTGTTTCTAATAGTTAGTTAGAATATGACAGGTAATAGTAGAGTAAGCAGTAAACAGAAACCAATAAACAATAAGTAGTAACAGCAACCAGTTAACAGTAAGAAGTAAAATGGATGATATACAATAGTGATCAATTCACAGATAAACAAATAGCAATGAAGCAACAAATAACTACAACAAGAACCCCTCTGGGAAGTACTCACAGCCAACCTGTATGGTCCTATCCGAGAAGCACCAACAACACTCTAGACAGTGCACTCAGCTTAACCCCTCTGGTATGGTCATACGAATTTATAATACTCTATAGGGAAGCTCGATCGCTCAATTAACCTTATAGTCTAGGGTAGTTAGGGACTCTCTGAGTATGATCACCCAGTCTACCCCTCATCTACCCACAAATACTAGAAACTCTACGAGGAAGCTCACATTGTCAATCCTCTTATAGTATCAAGTCTATCACAGTCTCTCTGAGGATGCTCGCTCGATCAATTCCTCCTCTAGACTAGAATGAATTATGTAAATTAAAACATGTAAAGACTCTCTGAGGAAGATAACTTGGTCTACCCTCATGTAGTCTATAATATCCAAGACTCTCTGGGAAGCTCACTCGGTCTATCCCCTGTAGTCTATAATGTCCAAGACCCTCGGGGAATCTCACTCAATATATCCCTTACAGTATATTGAACCATGTTCTCATGGTCCCATTCCAGTTAGTGCTTAATAATTATATAATTCCAAAGTAAACCTATAGAGCTACTTGGGTAACCAGACTATAGCATAACAAGAATGACAAGAATGGTATTCCATCCTACGATCACAAGGCAGGGAAACATAGATAACGACCAAAGGCTAACAAGACCCAAAGGTCATAAACAGAACAAGGCATGGGAAAAACATCCAAGAACAACAATTATCCTCAAACATGATCAACTTACCTCTTCACTCATATACAAGAATGGAAGGAAAACAACAGCGGAAAAACGGTAAACACGCAATACCCCATTCACAGGTATTGGTAGAAATTTCACATAAAACTCAAAGACATCGAAAGGTAAGGCACAAACCACCTACAATGATGCTAGGTGATAAATATACTTGAACCATGATGCTTGATTCTTTGTATAATGTCTTAGATCTATGAAACTCACAAAACTTTCAAACCATGACATCATGAGAAAAAGGGAAATTCAAGGAATGAAACTCAAGAAGAAGGAAGTGCTCACCACTTCGGTTCCAACGTAATCGAAGGTGGTCAATTCCGAAAATAGACGGAGGCTCAGGGGCTCATAGGATGTTCACGGCCATACGAGATGCTCTCAGTCAAAGAACCTAGAAAAGAAGATGATTTTGTCAATTTGACGTGACCTGAGTCTGATTAATGAAAAAAAGAAAGTACAAGGCGTGTACTTCTAGTGTACATGGCGTGTACTAGGATTTTCTGTACACCGCTTTATGCGACCTCCACATCGCCCCTACACACTATTTTTTGTTGCCCATACATGGCCAACACACGGCGTTGCGTGAAAGTAATGTACATAGCATGTACTTATAAAGTACACGACGTGTACTTAAAAAATTTATAGATTTTCCAATTTTTCTCAAAAACGACCAGAAAAGCAAAAACATACCGGAAATGAATATCCGGGTTCTTAAAAACTACCCACCTTAATGAAATTCATCCCCGAATTTCCCTAGTGAGGCGTTGAATAAGAAACCCCAAACAGCTCTGCCGACTATGATATTAAATCGGCCCACCACTCCAAGGTCTCGTCCTGTACTCGTTCGTGTTGTCATAGCACCCGTACAGAGGAACAGACCAGCCATGAAGGACCTTCATACTACGATTGACAATCAAGATTGGATGCTCCTCAAATTCCCAATCCACTTCGAGATCAACCTTCTCGGGTTGAAAGACATGAGATGGTTCTGAAAAGTAATGTCAGAGATGAGAAACATGGAAGACGTCGGGCATAGCCCAGTACCTCTGAGGTAACTGCAAACGATAGGCAACCAGCACAACTCTCTCCAACAACTAAAACGGCCCGACGTACTGTGGTGAATGCTTACCCTATCTTTGAAACCTCTTGTGTCCCAACCTTACTATGGCACACAAGAGAAACTTGATCCCCAATCTCGAACTCCAGAGGTCATCTCCGCTGATCTGTATAAGAATTCTATCATGACTATGATGTAGCCATCCACATCCAAATCAACTCAATCAACTATAAGGTCTCCTGAACAAGACGAGGTCCTAGTAAATCTACCTCTCTTGCCTCCAGCCAGCACAAAGGTCATCTGCATGGCCTACCGTAGAATGCCTCGAAAGGTACAATCTGAATAGTTTCCTATAAACTATTGTTATAGGCAAACTCCACAAGAGGAATATTCATCCCCCAAAAACATCCAAAGTATAGAATGCAAGCTATGGGGATATAATCAATCACCTGAAAATTATGCTTGGACTGAACATCTATTTGGGGATGGTATGATGTTCACAAAAGTACCTATATACCCAAAGACTTCTGAAGCCCCTGCCAGAACCGAGAAGTAAACCGCGCATCCTTGTCTGAAACAATAGAGTGTAGAACTCCATGCATACATACAATCTCTCGGATGTACAACCACCCCAACTCATCAACACTGAAGTTCTCCTTTATTGGTAAGAAGTGAGAAACCTTCATAAGCCTATCAATGAAAACCCAAATAGCATCATTCCCACGAGGTGACCTCAGCAAACAGGTCATTAAGTACATTGCAACATCATTCCACTTCCACTCCGGAATGTGTAACTGCTGAAAAAGCCTTGCTGGTCACTGATGCTCTGCCTTCACCTGCTGACAAGTGGAACACCTCAAGACAAAACTAGCAACATCCCTCTTCGTACCTGGCCACCAGTACGGGTGGTGTATATCACGATACATTTTGGGGATTCAAGGATGAACTTCCCAAATTGAAGAATGAAAATCCCTCATCTACTCCTCACGTATGTCTACCGGTACCAATATTCATTCTCGGAAATAGAAGATATCATCCTCTCCCACAGTACATCCAGGAAGAGGTTCCTCTCCTGACACACTCTCCTGCAGGACTAGGCCTTCTGAGCCTGATAGTTGCATCATCTGTACCCGATCAAGAAGTGTAGAGTTAAAATCTACAGAAGATTGAAAGGTCTGCCCATATTTGTCATGCATCTCCAAATGAATCTCAGAGAATAGATCCATAATCCACCACTCACTGTTGGCCTCCTGAACTACCTGAATCTGAGTTCTCCTAGTCAACTCATCTGCCACTGCCTTTCCCATTCCCAGCGTATAGGCAAGCTCAATGTCAAAATACTAAAGATACTCGACCCACCTATGCTATCTCATATTTAGATCACGCTGAGTGGAGATATACCTGAGACTCTTATGGTCGATAAACACCACAATGTGCTCCCCCATAAGGTAATGTCTCCAAAAGCATAAGGCATGAACAACAGCTGCCAACTCCAGATCAGGTGTCGGGTAGTTCCTCTCATGTGGCCTCAACTGCCGCGACCCGTACGCAATGAATCAATCTCCCTTCCTATGCACAACTCCCAGTCCAACACCTAAAACATCACAGTATACTATATCGCTCTTGCCCGGCTCTGGAAAGACTTGTACCGGTGCTGACTTTAACCTCCCATTCTTCTCTTGAAAGGCAGACCCATAATAATTTGACCATAAGAACTTCACCCATTTCATGGTCAGACATGTCAGTGGTGCTGCTACACGTGAAAAGTCTTGTATTAAACGCCTTTAGTATCTATCCAACCCTAGAAAACTCCAAACCTCAATGAAATTATGTGGATTCTCTTATTAAATTGCAGCTCTCACTTTCTCTGGGTCTACTGATACTCCCGTCTCTGAGATAATGTGACCCAAGAAATGAATCTGATCCATCCAAAAGTGGCATTTCGAGAGCTTAGCATATAACTGATGCTCTCTCAGTGTTCATAGAATGATATCAAGATAGGTAGCATGGACGTGTTGAGTGTGATAGTACACCAAGATGTTGTCCACGAAACCCACCACGAGGGAATCCATGTTTGGATGGAACACTATGTTCATCAGTGTCATAAAAACTGATGGTGCATTTGTGAGACCGAATGGCATGACCGTATAATCGTATAGACCATACCTGCTCCTGAAGGCTGTAAGAGATATATCAAATGGTCTAACATGGAATTGATGAAAACCAGACCTCAAATAGATCTTAGAGTCCCCTAACTTGATGTACATAGACATTCCATTACTTTTGCGAAATACTTAATACATAACAAAAAACAGACACCAACGGACAGTAATAGTTTTGTGTCTTTGGAAACATGTAACAAAATCTTCTAATCTTGGTGAAAGATCTTCAACATATCCAATAACGATCTTCCCATTTTTTTTTCTTACCTAAAACCATTATTTAAATCTTGGGGAAAAGAAAATATATAAATCGTGAGTTGAAATTCTCAGTAAGGGTATGCATGGAGAAAATAAAACTAATCATATACAATTGAACATAAAAATATGAACATAGTGATTAAACATCAAAATCATGAGCAATGAAATAAAACATGAAACATTGTAAGGAATGGATGATAAAGAAACAATAATCATGATAAAAGTACATGGGAATAAAACATGTAATTGTGGAAACCATTAAGCACATGTTATGGTTTCCATAGTAGCCAAGGCATTGCTGCCAATACCATCTTAGTGGACAATGTCCCTTTCTGAATTGAGTTCAATCCTTGTTCTAGTCATGTACCACTGATCCAGATTAACTTACCATTCCAGCCATGTCTATCTCATTATATATAAATCATTACCCAATTCATTGGAGGTAGATATAGTTCCCACCCATCTCATAATGAAATCATTTTTACGTGTTTCACTACAAAAACATAAATCATTTATCATAACCGAAAGAATAAAATGGGTTTCATAAACATCATCCCATCATAACATAATACATATAAAACAAGTAGACATCATTTCATCATACGAAAAGTGATACCATGTAAATCATAGAGTCATTATACTTGAAACATACACATATTAAATAATGTCATCTTTTATGGAAAATGGTTTTGATAAAACACTTGAAATGAATTCTTGAAGAAAATATCCTTTCTTCTTCAAAATGATTTTATTTTCACAAAATCCCATGAAAATTTAAAAGAAAATGATTTTTTTTAAATATTCATGAAATATTATAGATTTAGCATCATGAAAATAAGGCATTATAAAACCGTAATAATCTGTTCATCTCGTTTATGATAAAAAACCATTGTCCTCGTACTTTTGTCAGAAAATTTGAAAAGTTCCTCGTATGGTAAAAAAATGAAATATTCCATTAATAACATGTGGTAAAAGTCAATAATGCATTAAAAGGACTTTTTACATACATTAAAACACTTTTAGAAATCATGGATATGGATGATAACAATATCCCAGTTAAATACTTACGAATAAACAATCTCTGATAAGAACGTGATTGGAATAATTATCCCTTACCTTAGATCCAATATGCTTTGTAAATATCTGAATGTCATGTTTAATTATTTAAATAATTTCTTTGAATTATTACAGAATGATATTATATATGGTTCACTTATGACTTTATATTACCTTTTTTTTTGTAAATTCCATATTAAAACAGTGTTTTCGGTAAAATCGTTTTATTTATCGTACGTGTTTGGACTTTTTTTTCTTGATATTATTATTACTTATATAAAGATTTAATAACTTATAGAATGTAAATAATGATTTATATATAATATATAATCAGTATAAATATATATATATATATTAGATATATAAATGTAATGAAATACACCGTTCATGGAGACGGTAGGCCATACGTATGCATGAACGATGTTTTCCTTTCATTATTGACTTGAATGGAAGTAAGTAGATGACACACATATATGTATAAATAAATACAGTAGCTTTATCATGTCATGTATTTAATTATTATTCATTATTTATACTTTATAATAATTATTGAGTAGTTAACATGGAGATTGAATCTCATCGCTTCGTGGAGACGGTAATCCGTACGTACGAACGAGCGATGATATCGTTTCCATAATAATTGAATTGAATTGGAGTGGATGATATAATATCTCAGAATCATTATGATGTTATAACAACAATATATAGTTATTCTTTACACCATTATACCCATCCAAGTATGGTGGTTGTGGAAAAAACAGATTACACCCTTGCGTGGAGACGATATTCCGTACGCATGCACGTGCGGGGATTTTATTTTCCGTAGGATGGATAGAAGGTGAAATGGGTTTGTTTAATATTTATAATAAAATATAAGTATATTAGTGATAATTAGGTTATTACATTATAATAAAACAACTAATGAAAAATAATTTGAAGAAGAATGAAACTTGATAGAATCGGTAGAAGAGATTACCTCTTCTTCGATGCACCTCATTTAAACTTCATCTTAAGGCACTAGAGTTGGTCTTTTATGGAGATCAGAAACTCTAAAAATTTTATAGGGAAGTTGATAAGGGAAATGGTCTGGGCTTGGCCGATCATAAAGGCAAAAAATTGTGCAAAGAGAAGAGGGGGGAGGTTCCCTTTTATAAGGGTGGAGAGGGCCACCTTAGGAAAAACGTTAAATATTATTTTACAATAAAATCATATTTGGTTAATAATAGCTCCAAATTAATTTATTTCGAAGCTTAAGTGGGGATGGGTCGAAATAATCTCAACCAATAGGTTTTATACAAGTTTAGGTTACTATTTTAACCTTATCATTTAGATTTAACTCTAAATTAAATAATTTAACTTTTATAGAGTCTTCTTGTTTTCTTACACTATATGGTTAATAAACTTACTATAACAAGAAACATAGACCCAAAGTGGTTCATTATTAATATATATAACCTTATATATGTCATTTTTCCGAACCTTATATTTTTAGAAATAGAATAGCAATTAATAATATAATATTTGTTTTAAAAACTATTTTATTTCAATTTTGACACTATTTGGTAATTGATTTTTTTGAAAGTTAGAACAGAAATATTAGTTCGAAAAAAGTTAATTGAATCAATTCTAGAATGTCATATTAAACTAAGAAATTATTGGAATTTATTAACGTCTCAAATTACATTTATTTGTGTATTTATTACATCAATTATGTTAATATTTCATTAATTAGGTAATTATAATATCATCATTGTATCATAAATAAATTAATTTATTCAATGTATAAAATTTATAAATAAAATACCATTATTTAGGAAATATTTTTATCTTTCTAATAAATATTTATAGTCTAATTTATATTATTTATTACTCTATATTAAAACTGTTTTTTTATTAAACATTGATTTTAACTATTTTAACTATTTTTTAAATAAAATAATAATTAATTTTCTAATCGAATCCAATTGGACCTAAAGTGTAATATTTTATTCCTAAGGTTTTTTTGGTTAAAATTAACTTATCATATGGAATTAGGACAAGTGTTAGGGTAATAATAATATCATTTTCCCCATAATTACCCTATTTACTTTTAACAGTAGTAAATAAAAGTAAAAAGTTACTACTCACCAAAAATTATTTTTATCTTATTGAACCACATTTTAGTCCTTGAAATTAACCGTGTGTCTCAGATTTTCGAAATTCCACTCACAGATGCGGTAAAATTATGTTTTATGTAAATTGTCAAATTTTCCTTGGACGTGGGTAAAAGATGGTGAAAAGTTCAATAAAATTTTTATGTATCTAAAATTATTATAAAATGACTCCAAAGAATTACATTGAACTTATATTTGTATTATGTATTAGTTTTTACCTAAAATAAATTAAAATAATATAAATAATTATTTAAAAAAATGTCGGGCTTTAAAAAGTATTCTAGTGTTTTCACTATTCATAAAAAATAGAATGTTTTCAGAAAAATACCAAATATTCACCCTAGGCTAATTATGATATTCTGAATCCAAAAATTAATTCCATTTTAAAAGATAAATTTTATAAATTTAAAAAAGTGGGTATTTCTATTCATAACGGCTAGTTTATAATAATATTATAATAATATCCCATTTAGTAAAACTCGGTATTACATGCTACACACGCTATCGAGGAAGGACTTGATTACGTGTAATTCAAGACAATTTAGGGCTGCATGTAGTGAAATATCAATTTGGTGTTGTGTAAAATATAATCAAAACTTATTTCATTTATACATTAAAAAAATCTATACATAATGTTTTGTAGAATAATTTCCACAAAACGAACTTCAAATTGTGTGTAACACGAGCCAAGAATAGTGTTGCGTATACTACAGGCTAATTCGGTGTTGTGTATAGTACAAGCTAATCTTGGTGTAGTGTATAATAGAAGACATCAATGAAATTAAAAATTATATATCTCATAAAAACTCGGGGTGATACATTCTACCCCCCTTAAAATAAATTTCGCCCTCGAAATTCGTCGGGGTTATAAATTGTTTACCACATGAATGTTTCGTTCATAGCAACCAACATTGTAAATGGAATATGAAAAAATAATTTAAAAAGTAAAGTAAAAAATGTAATGGTTACCCAGATTAACACATCACTGGGTTTCCACATAGGAGAACATAGGTGGAAATATGGATATGGAAGAAAAATCTAACCATCAAGTTCTGATGGAGAGTGGTAGAGGACATGGCTATGAAAAAGACAACAATCACAAATCCATAAATTTTTTATTATTAAAATTACCATCTTATTGATCAGATATAAGGACACTAGGACAACATTTTTTTTTTGTTTTCATGATCATTTCCTTAAAGTTGAATAATTGTTGAATTAAAAGAAATACTTACATGATTTTGGTACAATCTCACAATTGTTCATGCCTTGAAAAATTTCCACTTCATCTCTTAAAGAAATAAACTTTAATTTGTCATTCGTGAAGTGTTAGAAGATCATGTGATAGAACTGTGGGTCATTCTATATGTCTCAAATAAAATGTTAGAAAGAGTTATTAAATATACATAAGTCCATCTATGGTGAGATTAATCATATATGGTTCTTAAAATAGACGTATACTTCATATATTATACCAAATAATATATTGAAACAAATTTATACTATCCATGGACTTCTAGTAAGCCAGTGATATGTGATAAAGGCATGTCGCACTTCAGTTGTGGGTTCAATTCCCACAACCTTGTCCGACGTAATGGGTTGTCACTCGTCCTGCAGGTTGTCCATTTTCTAAAACTACATTATTATAACATCACATCAATAATATCGGAAAAAAGTTCTATCCATAAACAATACTAACTTATTTCCAACATAATCCATTATAATCATTAGGCTTATCTAAAATACTTCTATCGATGCTTATAGTATAATGAAAACAATTACTAGAAATGTCAACTACCGAGCATGTGAATACCATCATATATCCCCCATATATCATATGATATATCTTGTTGGTCACATTCCAAACATTCAAAGGCCTTAATCATGTATTATCTTGAAAATTAATACCCATTGATCCTTAGTAAAAACATGAATGTAGTTAAAAGTTAACACTTTCCACATACCAAAATCCCAAAAATTCAACATACACAAACCATGATATCACTTAGGCCTTATATCAATCATGAGCTCATGATTACTATCAATCATATTATTTTCTCATTATAAATTCACTATGTGCATATCATCTGCTTTCCAAAATATTGGAATCACTTTTCATGGTTACCGGTACCATAAAATTATTGAAAACCACAATAGACTAATACAAATATATTACAATACACCATAAATGTACCCCAACGACATTATTCTTGAATAGAAATACATAAACACTTCAATCCATCCTCTACAATTATTTTCATGGAATAAGTCCTTCCTTGAATTAAAATTAACCTCTTAGGTAAGGGCATTGAGTTGGGTAATTCCCATGTTCTCCCCAAATAAGACATTGAACTCCATAACAGTCTGCCACTCTATGTCCATTTTCTCCACACAGATAACATCTTCCCCTCCATTTGAGGTATTCCTCAAGGTTCTTCTTCCCTTCTATAGAAATCTCAATATTCCTTTAAATATTCTCCTCACCATGTGAACATGCATAAAATTCCATCTTCCTCTAATTTGATGACTTAGGAATACCACTAGAGTTCACCTTGTTAATCATATATTGTGATGACTAATTCAGCATAAACAAAATATCTTTCTCTCTAGGAATTACACAATTTTGTTGATCACAGTCACCAATTTTTCAATCGGAATCAATGTTTACTAAATTACTTCTCATTTCCTCTATTGACTAAAACCAGACACCATAGTGTAAGAAATAGTTAAAATAATGAGGAACCACATCATAATTAAAAGTCACTTATGGGATGTCTAACTTAACATACATTCTTTAATCCATGACACCTTATGTTCACCCTATGTTATTCATGGTCATCAACATAACTCTAGGACTGTAACTTATAGTTATACTAATCCTTAGGGGCATCCCTAGACATACCATAGAAATATCTCTAGGGATCTAACTAATGTTTTCGCATCCTTGTTTCCAAAGGATGACTGAACCATTCCTCTGATACCAACTGTAGAGACCCATAGATAGACATACATAGACATTACATTAATTTTGTGGAATACTTAATACATAATAAAAATAGACACCAAATGACCATAATAGTGTAGTGTCTTTGGAAACATGGAACAAAATCTTCTAATCTTGGTGAAAGATCTTCAACATCTACCATAAAGATCTTCCCCTTTTGTTTTCTTACCTAAAACCTTTTTTTAAATCCTGGGGAAAAGAAAACATATAAAGGGTGATCTCAAATGCTTACTAAGGGTAAGCTTGGATAAAATAAAATGAATCATATACATTTGAACTTAAAAACATGAACATAATTTTTAAACATCAAAATCATGAGCAATGACATGAAACATGGAACTATGTAAGGCATGGATCATAAAGAAACATTAGTCCTGATAAAATAGAATGGGAATAAAACATTTAATTGTGGTAACCAATAAGAACATGTTATGATTTCCATAGTAGCCAAGGCATTGCTGCCAAGACCATCTTAGTGGACAAAGTCCCTTTCTGGATCGAGTTCACTCCTCGTTCCAGTCTTGTACCACTGAACCTGATTAACTTACCATTCTAGCCATGTCTATCTCATGAGATATAAATTTTTTCCCAATGCATTTGAGGGATATATAGGTCCCACCCATCTCATAATGAACTCATTCTGACGTGTGTGACAACATAAACATAAATCACTCATCATAACCAAAAAAATAAAATGGGTTTCATAAATATCATACCATCATAACATAATCCATATAAAACAAATGGATGTCATTTCATCATAGGAAATGTGAAACCATGTAAATCAAAGAGACATTATACATGAAACATACACATATGAAATAATATCATCATAGACGGAATATGGTTTTCATAAAACAATTGAAATGAATTCTTGAGGAAAATATGCATTCTTCTTCAAAATAATTTTCTTTTCACAAAATGCCATGAAATTTTAAATGAAAGGTATTTTGTTTAAAATAGTTAGGAAATATTTTAGAGTAAGCTTCATGAAAATAAGGCGTCATAAAACCGTAAAAATCCGTTCATTCCGTATAAGTTAAAAAAACATTCTCCTCGTACTCTAGTCAGAAAAGTAAAAAAGATCCTCGTATGGTAAAAAAATAAATATTTCTATCATAACATGTCGTAAAATTAAAAAATGGGTAAAAATAACTTTAAACATAAATAAGAACACTTTTAGAAAACATGGATATAAATTATAACAATAATCCTAGAAAATACTTACTAATAAACAGTCTCTGATAAGAACGAGATTGGAAAAATTATCCCTTACCTGAGGTCCAATACGCTTTGTACGTATCTGAACCTAATATATAATGATTTAAATAATTTCATTGACTTATTATAGAATGATATCATATATGGTTCACTTATGACTTTATATTACCAATTTTTTTGTAAATTCCATGTTAAAGAAGCGTTTTGGGTAAAATCATATTATTTATCATATGTGTTTGGACTTGTTGTTCATGATATTATTATTACATATATCATGATTTAATTACTTCCAGAATGTAAATAATTATTTATATAACATATATATTCGGTATATATATATATATAATAGATAGATAAATGAAATGAAATACACCGTTCATGGAGACGGTAGGCTGTACGTACGCATGAACGTTGTTTCCCTATCCTTAATGACTTGAATGGAAGTAACTAGATGACATATATATATATATATATATATGCAAAAATCTAGTAGCTTTATCGTGTCATATATTTAATTACTATTCATTATATATACTTTATAATAATTCTTGAGTAGTTAACATGGTGAATGAATCTCATCGCTTCATGAAGATGGTAATCTGTACGTACGCATGAGCGATGACATCATTTCCATAATTATTGAATTGAATTGGAGTGGATGATATAATATCTCATAATCTTTATGATGTTATAAAACTATATATAGTTATTCTTTACACCATTATACCCATCGATGTAAGCTGGTGGTTGAAATAATAGATTACACCACGGCGTGGAGATGGTATTCTATACGCACGCATTCGCGGTGATTTCATTTTCTGTAGGATGGATAGAAGAGAAAATGGGCCTGTTTATTTTTTATAATAAAATATAAATATATTAGTGATACTGATGTTATTAATTTATAATGAAATAAATTATGAATAAGAAGTTGAAGAAGAAAGAAACTTGAAAGAATCCATAGAAGAGATTACCTCTTCTTCGACTCACCTTTTTTAATATTCCTCTTATGGAACTAGAGTTGGTCTTTTGAGGAGACCAGAATCTCTATAATGTATATAGGCAAGTTTATAAGAGAAATTGGTAGGGGTTGGCAGAGAATGAAGGCTCAAAATTGTGTAAAGAGAAGAGGGAGGAGGTTCCCTTTTATAAGAGAGGAGAGGGGCACCTTAGGAAAAACATAAAATATTATTTTATAATAATTTCATATTTGGTTTATAATATCTCCAAATTGATTTATTTGGAATCTAATGTGGGGATGGGTCGAAATCCTCTCAACCAATAGGTTTTAGACAAGTTTAGTTATCTATTTTAACCTTATAATTTAGATTTAACTCTATGTTATAAAATTAATCTTTCACTATATCTTCTTGTTTTCTTATAATATATGGTTAATAAACATACTATAACAAGCCAAAGGACCCCAAGTGGTTCATTATTTATATATAGAACCATATATTAGTCATTTGGCCGATCCTTTGATTTTTAAGCATAGAATAGCAATTAATAATATAATGTTTGTTTTAAAAACTATTTTATGTCATTTTTGAAACTATTTGGTAATTGATTTTTTTGAAAATTATAATAGCATTATAAGTTCGGAAAAAAATAATTTAATCAATAAAAACATGACATATTAACCGAAAAAATTAGTTTAATTTATTAAGAGTCTCAAATTACCTTTATTTGGGTATTTATAATATCAATTATGTTAATATTTCATTAATAAGGTAATTATTGTATCATCATTGTGTCATAAATAAATTAATTTCTTTAATGACTAAAAAGTATAAATAAAATACAATTATGTAAGAAATATTTTTTTCTTTCTAATGAGTTTTTATTTTCGAATTTATCTTATGTATAATCCTATATAAAAAAAATTTTAGTTACTATACATTGATTTAAACTATTTTAACTATTCATTAAATAAAATAATAATGATTGTACTAATATAATCTATGTGGACCTAAAGGGTTATATTTTATTCCTAAGGTTGTTTGTGGTCAAATTACCCTTATCCAATAGAATTAGGAAATGTTTTATGGTAATAATAATATCTTTTTTACCCTTAACTTCCCTATTTACTTTTAACAGTGGTAAAAAAAAGTAAAAAGGTACTATTCACCAAAAATTATTTTTATCTTTTTGAACCACATTTTACTCCTTGATATTAACCATGTTTCTCAGATTTTCAAAATTCCACTCACAGATGAGGTAAAATTATCTTTTATGTAAATTTTCAAATTCTTCTAGGAGGTGGGTAAAAGACGGTGAAAATTTCAATTAAATTTTTATATATCTAAAATTGTTATAAAATGACTCCAATGAATTACATTGAACTTATATAGGTATTATGTATCATTTTTTACCTAAAATAAATTTAAATAAAATAAATAATTATTTAAATAAAAAGTCTGTTTTTAAATAGTAACTCAGTGTTTTCACTATTCATCAAAAATTGAATTTTTTCATAAAAATACCAAAAATAATCCGTAGGATAATTTTGATATTCCAAATCAAAAAATGAAGTCCATATTGAAAGATAAAATTTATAATATTTGAAAAAGTGGGTATTACTATTCATAACGGCTATTTCATAATAATATTATAATAATATCTCATTTAGTGAAACTCGGTATTGCGTACTACAAATGCTATCGAGGAAGGTCTTGATTACGTGTAATGCAATCCATGTCTGGGCTGGGTGTAGTGAAATCTCCATTTGGTGTGGCGTATAACATAATCAAAACTTATTTAATTTATACATTAAACAAAATCTATACATAATGTTGGGCAGGATAATTTCCACAAAACGAACTTGAAATGGTGTGTAACACATGCCATGAATAGTGTTTTGTATACTGCAAGCTAGTACGGTGTTGAGTATTGTACAAGATAATCTTGTTGTAGTGTATAATAGGAGACATCAAAGAAATTAAAAATAATATATCTCATAAAATCCCCGGGTGTTACACCTGGGCTCCTTGAAGCAGATCAAATAGGTCATCGATACTCAGTAAAGGATATCGGTTCTTGACTGTCAATTGGTTTAGCTTCTGATAATGCATGAAAATCCTAATGGTATTGTCTGCCTTCATCACAAACAGGACAGGTGAAGCCCAAGGAGAAGTACTCGGTCAGATGAAACCCTTTTCCTGCAACTCCTCCAACTGCTTCTTGAGCTCCCGAAACTCAGGTGTAGCCTTCATATAAGGAGGAATGGACACCAGTGATGCTCCTGGAACGAGCTCAATCGAGAAGTCTACCTCACGCTCCAGAGTCAAACTAGAAAAGTTTTCTGGAAAGTTATCCCTAGAAAGGTCCACCACTGGATGAAAGTCTAACTGCAAAGTCCCATGGTCATCCAGATAAAGAATGGAAATATGGGATTTACTCTTCCAATCCCATGATTCTATGGTCCATCTCTACCCGCCTAGACATCCCACTCACCTCTATAAAGAAATGATCTGCCCTCTGGTGATAGGAAACTCACCCTGCGGTGATAGAAATCGATGACTTCCTAGAAGGGAACCAGTCCATACCAAGAATGACATCAAAGTCTGTCATATCTAGGACATTGAGGTCCCATAAAAAGTGACACAATGCAACCTCAAGAGGGAACTCTCTGCACTGAACTATGATATATGTCCTTCTTCCCAATAGTGTATCAAGAGTAAACATGTCAGTAGATGAAAAGATACAGAGCCCAAGGCTCTTCACAACAGCAACATAGATAAAGATATGCGAAGCATCGGTATCGAAAAGATAAGATGATAAAACTGAGGCTACTAAGATCATACCTCGAACTGTAGAAGATCTGGGATCCTGGTCCAGGTGGGTATCCTCCACAGCGAACGGCTGGCCTATACCGTGGCATTGCACCCCAGGCTGACCACTCTGAGCTGATCGACACTACTATCGCTGGTAACCTTGTGACAGACCACCACGGTCGCGACCTCCACCTCGGCCCGAACATCTAGAAGAACTCCAGTTCCCAGACTGGTGAGAAACTGGCGATGCATTCCCTGAATGCGGGGTCATAGAAGAACCCCTACCACCAGCTATATGTGAGAAGATCTGACAAAATTGCTGAAGATGGCCCATCCTGCTGCAAGATCGGCACTCCATCAGGTCTCTCTGGCACTGAGGCCTAGTATGCCCATTCCTGACACACTGGTAGGATACATCCTCGCTACCCGAAGATACATCCCGCATACTCTGATCTCTTCAAGAAAACTCTCTACGGCACTCCCTGTTATCAGTAAGAGGAACACTGAATCTGGATGTCGAACTGCCCTGTCCCACTACTCCAGAATCTCTCATATTATGCTCAGTGATCAGCGCCTGGTTGACGATAGATGAGATCGAATTCAAACTGTAGATATTAACCTTGGAATAGATCTCTTTCCTGAGACTGTCGTCAAACATCATAGCACGAAACAACCTATCAACTACTGGAATCAGCGTGAAGCACTGTAACTTGGTATAACGAGATGAGTACTCCATAACAAAAAGATTACCCTATTCTAGACTCATAAACTCTTGGTCTCGATCAGCCCTCATGGTCTCCGGATAAATGTAATTGTAGAAGGTGTGTTGTAACCCATCCCAAGACATACTCTGTTGGAGCCCTGACTTTGAGATCACTTCCCACAACCTCTAGGCGGTGTCTAAGAGAATATAAGTAGAAATATTTACACTTTACTCTGCAGGTATCTCCAGATGCTCGAAGATCATCAATGTGGAATCAAGCCAAAATCTTCATCTAGAGGTCCCCCATCCCCTGAGAAAGTAGGAGAATGTTGCTGTTGGAAAACCCATGTCAACTCAGCCATCAATGGAGCAGGAGGCAGTGCTCCCTGAAAGGTCCGTATTATCCTCAGGAAGTCCTCCCTGAACTACGCATCAGCGCCTGCAACAGGTATAACTTTTGGTTCCAAGGCGGGCATAGCATGAGGATCTGCATAAGGTCATAGATCGGCCATATCCGGTGTCTGATCACTGTCTGGAAGCGGACGTACAACCAAAGGACATCTCGGTGGAATAACTCCAAATGATCAAAAGCACACCTTAGATCAGAATTATCAAGGACTGAGAACACAAGAGTACAAGATGGGAACATGAGATAGACACATTCATGTTTTTTGAAACATGACAACATGGTGTGTATATAAAATACACAACTTGTTCGTTTAAGCCATACACATGGGTGTGTACTTCTGCCACCCCTGGTCATGTAACACCACATACTACACAACGTGTTATAATCACACATGGCGTGTAATTAAACTCCATTCTCCTGCTCGAGTCTCTTTACATGACTAACCCACATGTTCCTCTTAATCCTATACTACCCAGAATGTTCACTAAGGACACAAAATGTACTAGAAAAGGTTTCAGTGACCCGTGTTGTTAGTTACACGGCTGACCCTTACAAGGCGTGTTCCGAAAAAACACAGCGTGTATAGGTGAAGATAACACCGACTCGTGTTGTCAGTTACAAGGTCAGGTACCTAGAACAAGGCTACAATGTGTTTTTGTACAGAACACGGCGGTTAATACACGATCTTCTCTGACACGTGTTGTTAGTGGCACAACTGGGTACATAGCTCACTACTACATGGCGTGTAACTACCGTACATGGCGTGTTACTGAATACTTTTCACAACCCCGTGTTCCTGCTCACTCAGTCATTGACACAGTTTAAAACTACATAACATGTAGTCATAATGTACACACCGTGTATTCTGGGTTTTTCTACACAGTAGCTCAGAAACTGCGCTGATGCCCAAAAAACACTGAAAAACAAGCATGGAGGTGCCAAATTCTGATCCATGAGGGCCCAAACTCCTCGCAAATAAAATCTTGGCACTTTATACAAGGAATATAAATGAAAAAACAAGCCAACGATCCACCATGTTCCAGTTCATGAAGGCCCATAACTCCTCAAGAACCAAAATTCAATGTTCACTTAAGTATGGTACAATTAAAAAAAATTCCCTATCAAATAGTAGGGATACTATCAAGAATCTATCACAACATCATGTATAATCTACACAACGTCTATCACAACAACATGCAAATTATAATTCACCCTAGATGGCATGGAAATAATGCATGTAATTTGATTTCTATCAAGTACCTATATGATGCATCAGATGGAATACCCTCATCACTTCGGGTTGCGACAGAAATAAAACCGCAATGGCAACAACAATAACAACACAAGGGATGTGAATCACTCTAGTTAAAATCATATCAACCGTAAAATATCAAAACCAGAAAAATGTAATAAAGAGGTACATTGGATTTTCCCTGTACACGGGTTAGCTACACTCAAACGCAACTTATTACCAAGTACTGAATCCTTCCTAATACGGGCTAAAGGCTCCAAACAGTAAATCAAGAGAAAATAATTCCTCTGATAGAACTTTGTAACATCCTGGTTCTGGAATCCAACTAAAGGCACCCCGTACCCAGCAAGCGCATTTCCCCAAAGGCTAGAGGCTGCTGACTAGCAGTGACGGCCTTGGGTGTGATAGTGGGGAAACTATACCCTCATTGTCAGCGTACATAGCGGGAGTAAACAAAACATGAAATAGATAAAGTAGTAAATATCCAACAATAATAAACAGCAGAAGACTAAAATAATAACTACTGTAGTAAATATGTATATCTTAAATGATGCATGATACATATCTAGGAATTCATCCAAATAGGTTACAATGCTAGAAATATAAACAGTTCCCAAACAAGTACAAAATAAATTATAAACAACTCCTCAGCATTTCATGCCTAAGCTTGGTACCATGCTCTCCTGCTCCAAAGCAATCAAGTACCGGAAGTCGATGGGAACATTCCCTTGTCTATACATGAAGCAACAGAGTCTGTTTGGGCCGAAAAACATGGCCCAAAAAGATTGTGTGACTAAATCCCAGTAGGCAACCACCTGAATATCAATGCCTAACAGTTAGCAAATATATGGCAGGTAATAGTACAATAAGAAGTTAAAAACAACTAGTAAACAGTAAGCAGTAACAACAACCAGTAAATTGTATGCAGTAAGCATGATGATATACAATAGTGATCAATCCATAGATCAACAAGCAGCAGTGGAGAAAAAACTAACCAAAACATGAATCCCTCTGGGAAGTACTCACAACCAACCCCTCTGGTCCAATCCAAGAAGCACCAACAACCCTCTAGGTAGTGCACTCAGCCTAACCACTCTGGTTTGTTCGTAAAAATTTATAAGACTCTCTGTGGAAGCTTGCTCGATCAATTCCCTTAATAGTCTTTGGTAGTTAGCGACTCTCTGAGAAAGATCACGCGGTCTAACCCTCTTCTAGCCCAAAGGTCTAGAAACTCTTTAAGGAAGCTCACTCATTCAATTATCCTATATTCTCAAGTATATCATATACTCTCTGAGGAAGCTCAAAAGGTCAATCCTTCCACTATCCTAGAATGATTTGAGGATATTAAAACAAGTAAAGACTCAATGGGGGAGCTCACTCAGTCTACCCACCTTTAGACTATAAAATTCAAGACTCTCTGGGAAGCTCACTCGGTCTATCCCCTGTAGTCTATAATGTCTATGACTCTCTGGGAAACTCACTCAGTCTATCCCTTATAATCTATAGCACCAGGTTCTCATGGTCTGGTTCCAGTCAGTGCATAATAATTCATAATATGGCTAATGTACACCTATAAAGAATCTTGGATAACCAGACTATAGCATAACAAGCATGTCAATAACATCATTTCATCCTACAATCACAGTGCATGGAAACAAGGATAACGACCAAAGGCTTTCCTTACCAAAAGGTCGTAAATAGAACAAGGCATGGGAAAAATATCAAAGCACATCAATTATCCTCAAACGAGACCAACATACCTCTTCACAAGCATAAAATCAAGGCAAGAAAACAATAGGGGAAAACGGTAAACATGCAATACCCCATTCATGGGTATTGGTGGAAATTTCACATAAAACTGAAAGACATCAAAAGGTAAGGCACAAACCACCTACCGTGATGCTTGTTGATCAATATTCCTGAACTGTGAATCTTTATTCTCTTTAGAACATCGTATAACTATGAAAACATAGAAAAAGTTCAACCCATGATATCTTGTGAAAAAGGGGAATTCATGTAATGAAACTCAAGAAGAAGGAAGAGATCACCACAGTGGTTCCAACGTAATCGACGGTAGTCGATTAGGCAAAAATACATAAGCTCAGGGGCTTGTAAGATGTTCACGGACATATGGGACACTTTAAGTCGAAGAACATGGAGAGGAAGATGATTCTATTGATTACACACGACCCTGATAAATTTAATAAAAAAAAGTACACGACGTTTACTTCAAGAGTACATGGCGTGCACTATGCTTTTTTGTACTACACTTTAAGTGGCCTCCAAATCACCCCTACACACCGTGTGTGTGGCCCGGACATGGCCAGCACACGTCCGTGAGTGAAATCAAAGTACACGGCATGTACTTATAAATTACACGGCATGTACTTTGAAAATTTCCTGATTTTCCTCTTTTTCTCAAAAACGACCATAAAAGGAATAACATACCTAAAATGAAGATCTGGGTTCATACACTAAACTGATATTTATATCAGTAATGGTAACCTAGACGATGATCTACAACAAATGGGATGCTCAGAATAATGCTCATATCGCTCTCATTGTACATGGAATTAAACTTATCTGTACAACATCCACTCTCATCCTACTAAAATAAAGCATAAACCATTGCATTCTCCATCCCCATAACATGGTAGGTTACCAAAGACCCACTAATGTATGGAAGCCATGAATCCTTACAAATATTAACTCTATAACCATTTACATTTCTCTAATATAAGCCCCTATTTAGATGATCTCAAGAATCCTGTATGAATCTCCCATAATGACATATATAAGTATATGTATATAAAACCATACAATGGACATTGATAATATTAATATCCCAGTGGAGATCTTTTCTATGAATCTCCCAATGGATATTGACCCTATGAATAATGTTCATTTAAATTTCTCATTGGAAATTTTCCCTATGAATCTCCCTTAGAGATGCATATAATCATATGTATATACTATCATATAAACAAAATTTGAAATAGAAATATTATGGTAGAGATTTCTCCTACGAATTTCCCAATGGATACTGTCCATACGTATCTCTTATTAGTGGTGGGCCCTATTAATCTCCCATTAGAGATATTTCCTACAAATATCTCATATGAAATTAATATATATAAATTAATTCATGATTCACTATTAACAAATTACATATAACAAAAAAAATATAATGGAACGCTGTATATATTTTGTTAAAATGGGTAGTTCCCACATATATTAATTTTAGATGATATTAATTTAATGTAGAAAATATTTTTTTACCAAAAAATATATATCTTAAAAGTAGTATGTTGGACTCCTCACGTATTAATCATGTCTTAATGATGAAAAATTTTATTCAACCTAGTTAACTCTTGTAAATTATATCAAATCACATGTATTAATTATTAAATTTTTCCCATGATTTATGAAGAGTCGTTCAATATATTAATTTCTCTATTTTCATCATTACTTAAGCATGAACACTGTTACATTGAAAGGTCTGAGACACTTTGAAGGAGACACCGTGAAGCAAGACACCGTGAAACAAGACACTGTGACCGCGAGAAACTGTGACCATGAGACACCATGACACTCAGACACTGTGATAAATCAAGACACTGTGTGGAAGGGACACCATTTCTATGACGAATTATGACACCATTTCTTAACCTATTTTTTCTTCCTTCTATTTAATTTCTAATGGTCATATTAGATTATTTTAATTCACTGACATAATTAATGATTCATTGTAGACATATCATTGGACAGTACGAGGTACACGGTGCTGAATACATCCAACATGTCAGCTCCAACATATGCATTCCATGATAAATAGAAGTGTGTCCAAGAATAAAAACAATTTTGATAGGAAAATAAAAATCAAGTCCGTGAGCACAAAAATGAAGAACACACTTAGAGAAAGTTTCAATGAAATTTCCCACTACATGTAACTCGACACTACTGATGAACACACGAAGCATAATTGAATCTAAGAGAACATCATCGATCTATTGAAACTTCCAAAGAACACAAGATGAATCGCTACACTCGGTTGTACAAACGAGGACTCGAACACTGCAACTGCTTTATCTTAGAATTCCAAAGTAGCAAAGACAAACACTCGGAGAACTTCTAAAACAATATCCATATTCATGCTCTGTTTTGAATCTGTTTATTATCTTTCGAGCTGAGTGTTTACCTGTAGAACAATACACTCTGTCTCCTGCATTAAACTGAAGGATACATGATATCCTTTCTCAAACATAATCTTAATATTTTTTATACCCAAAAATAAGTGTGGATGAGGTCTATGTGTGGATTGGTATTTTGTCCCCAAGAAAACTGTGCAAGAGGTCCCTATGTGGCCTGATATTTTGTCCCCAAAAAAACTATTGATGAGGATCCTATGTGACCTTTATAGTCTATGTACTGTTGTTAACCCAGATCTAGGGTGTGGATCAATGTTTATTTACATAAACTGCCTAGTGGCAGGTGATCACCAAGTGAAGGGGATTAGGTCTCGGCTTGAGACCGAACCACTTGTTTCATATCTATTGTGCTACTTAATTTTGTTTTCTCTATTTTATCTCTTTACTATATAATCCAGAAATCATTAATTTCATGTTGATAGTTAGTCTTGGAAAGAATTTATAACTGGCATGTCTTAGTAGAATAACATCAAAAGTAATATTAATAACACAAATTAATATTACTGAGAATTATTCAATTTTCTATGAAGTTAAATAAATATTCAAACTCATATAAATATATAACCTTGGTTAATTAGGATGTATTTAATATTTGGGGAATCCTTTTTAGAAATAAATTTTATAGAAATATTTATAGTTACTCATTTCACCCCTCCCCTCTTGAGTATTCTACTCCGATCAACATTTGGTATCAGAGGATTTTATTATGACTCTGTGTAATCTTATTCAACTGTGATTACAGTTGTATATTAATGATCTTTAAATTTCTGTTAATTCTAAATTTCTAGCTCTTTTAATGTCATACAATAAAATGGATAAGATATTGGAAGGTTTTGCAACCAACATACCACCCTTCTTTAAGGGAACCAATTATGCTCAATGGAAATCAAAATGAAAATCCATTTAGACAGTATGAGTATCGAAATGTGGTCACCCATTATAGATGAAAACAATATTTTTACTACTGATATAATCACATTGGATGAACCTACCAAAATAGCATACAATAAAAATTTCAAAGATATGAATGCTTTATATTTCACCTTAGGATATGAAGAGTTTAATAGAATTTCTTCCTGTAAAACTGCCCTTGAAATTTTGGATACCTTGTCTATCTCACATGAAGGAACATCTACTGTAAATTACATGAGACTTATTACTTATACTATCAAATATGATAATTTTAAAAGGAAACCTGATGATACTATTTCTAACATGAATCTTATGTTCAATGAGATTGTTAACAAAATGATTTCTCTTGGAAGAGAAGTCACTACTATGGAACAGATCATGAGAATCCTTAGATGTCTACCTGACAGATGGAGGGGATCCTTTGTCTCTATTATAGAATCATGTGACATCATCAAACTACCTATAAAAGAACACATTTGGAATATAATTATGTATGAGTAATAACTGAATGTCAACAAGGAATAAGAAGATGAAAAAAAGAGGAAATCAATTTCATTCAATAACACCACTTCTAAGCACATATAAAAATATAAACTAGAAGCTTCTATAGAAATCTCCACAAATGAACTGTCATTATATGATAGCAATGAGGAGATAGTTCATCTAGCAAGACGATTCAAATTATTCTACAAAAATAATAACTTATTTAGAAAACCTAACTTCAAGGGAAAATATGAAAAAATGGAAACTAGAATAAGGGCTAGAGAAGAAGTGAAAAACTGATGAAATTGTCTCCTATGAATGTAAGAAAAAATTACATATAAAAGCTAATTGTACAAAGCTCATGTAAAAAAAGAAATATGAGGACAAGGACAGGAGGTGCAAAAAGGATATAAAAGCTACCTGGAGTGCTTCTAAGGATAGATCAAGCGACTCAGAGACATAACATGATGAATAGGAAAACATATCCAATATGAGTTTTATGACAAACATATCAGAGGTAACACTGGACTCTTCTGTACATAACTCATATTATTCTAAAGATGAATGTGACACTAAAAATATGACTAAAGATGAAATGTTTGAATATTGTAACATTCTTGAGGAAACATTCAATAAACTAAAAGACAAATATATATCATTAATGAAACAATATTCTCTTACCGTAACTGTTAGCTCTGAGCTCACAACTGAAAAGGATAAAAATGCTTAACTACTCAAAGAAAGCAATGAGCTAAAAATGACTAATGATCAATTAATGAGTGACATAGAAAAGTTTAATAATGGGAAAAATACCCTTACCCAAATGCTAGGAAAACAATTTTCACCAATGTATAGTACTGGTATAGGTTACCAGCCTGGACAGAGAAAGATTGTTAAAAATTTATTCCAAAATCCGGAGAGTATGCTACAAGTCCATGTTCTGCCAATTCTTATGCTTCATCTTTCTATTCAACCGCTTATAGACCAAATAAAATTTATTTTTCAAAATCTATTTAATATTTTCATTGTATGAAAAATGTTAGAAAAATATGGGTGCCTAAATTATTTCATGCTAACCTGTCTGGACCCAAGAAAATATGGGTTCCAAAATCATTTTCTGTTTAAACTTGTTTTGTAGGTAGCATTTTTGAAAAGTTCATGTAGAAAGATATGGAACTTGGGTATTAAATGTTCTATGAACATGACAGGAGACTACTCGTGCTTTAAGAACATGATAAAAGTAGATGTAGGACATGTCAAATTTTTTGACAATTCTAAGGGAATTATTATTGGACTCGAGAAAATTGGTAACTCTAACTCGGTTTTAATTTCTAAAGTTATGATTGTTGAGGGTTTAATATATAATCTTCTTAGTATCTCACAATAATTTGATGATGGATTTCATTTTATATTTGAAAATTATTCTTGTATGGTCTTTAATTCTATATACTAATTAGTATTTTCTGTATTATAAAATTAATGTTATTATTCTGTTAATTTAGATTCTTTAGTTTCTCAAAATGTTTCATACTTAAATGTATTTCATAAAGAATCTTTTCTCTAGCATAAGATACTAGGACACTGTAATGTTCAATCCCCTACAAATCTATATAGAAAAATCCTAGTTAAAGGCTTACCCAAACTTGAGATTCCAAAAGACAAAGTGTGTAATCCCTGTAAAATGGTAAAACAACACAATATTTCATTCAAACCAAAGAAATAAGTGTCAACTTCTAAACCTCTCAAACTGGTTTACATGGATTTTTTTGGAACATATAGACTATGTAGCATAAATGGTATGTACTAGGATTATGTCCCTGTAGATGACTTTTCCATATACCTTTGGACCTTCTTTATAGCTCAAAAATGTGAAGCCTGCTCTTATTTTACTATGTATTCCAAGTCTATAGAAAATAATAGTGTACATATAATTAAATCTTTGAGATGTGATTATGGCCGTGAGTTATAAAATCAAGAGTTTTAATCCATTTTCTCACAAAATGGTTATAGTCACAATTTCTATGCCCCTAGAACACCTTATCAAAATAGAGATGTAGAGAGAAGAAATAGAACCCTGTTAGAGATTTCATGAACATTACTTAGTGAATATGACCTACCCATTTATTTATGGGATGAAGCTACCAACCCGGCATGCTATATAATCAATAGAGTGTGGATTAGAGCTATCCTTAGGAGGACCCCTTATAAATTATGGAACAATAAAATCCCCAAGGTTAGCTACTTCTTTGTTTTTGGATTCAAATTCTATATTCTTAATACAAAATAAAATATTGAAAATATTCATCCAAAAGTGATAAAGGTATCTTTTTAAGAAATTTGATGTCTAGAATATCCTATAGAGTGTTGAATAAAGGAACTAAATCTGTGGAAGAATCTTTTCATGTCAAATTTGATGAAATATATCCACATGAGCCTAAAACCATTCTAGAGAATCTGGAGGATGATGTATCAAATCTGAACATCAATTCAAAATCCTCAAATTCGTCTATGAAATAATCTATGAAAACATATAGCTCTAGAAATTACATGGAATCAAGTCCCAATGAACCAGAATCTATTGATGAACCTGAAATTTCTGGTCCCTTATTTACTAGAACTGTTAGAGCTCTTATGAACCACCCCTAAGATGCTGTTGTAGGAGACATAGAAAAAGGAACTCAAACTAGAGCTTATCATACAAATGATGTTGAAAATCAATTATTCATGTCACCTAATGAACCTAAAAACATTAATTATGCTATCAATGATGAATTTTGGTTCATGGCTATGATATAAGAACATAATGAGTTTGAACGGAAAAATATTTGAAAACTTTTTGAAAGTCACAAGGACACATTCACCATTGGCACTAAATGGGTATTTAAAATTATGGTATATAAATCTGGTAACATAGTTAGAAACAAGGATAGATTAGTTTCACAAGGTTATAGTCGAGATGAATGAATTGACTATGAGGAGACATTTGCACTATCAGATAGTCTTGAAGCCATTAGAATCCTTCTTGCCTATGCTACACATTTAAATTTTAAACTATATCAAATGGATGTTATGAGTTAATTATAAAATGGGTATATATCTGGGGATTTTTTTTGTTGAACAACGACCTAGATTTACAAACCCCCATCTCCCAAATCATATTTTTAAACAATCAAAAACATTATATGGTTTAATGCAATATCCCAGAGCATGGTATGTTAGATTGTGTACTTTTATTATTTCCAATGGTTTTAAAAATGAATAGATGATCCTACAATTTTTATAAAAATAATTCCTAATGATGTTTAATTTGTTCAAATTTGTGTGGATGAAATTATTTTTGGACATTTGATGACTTCACTATGTGTTGATTTTTCTAAAATGATTAAATTTTTTTAAATGACATTAATACGTGAACTACAGTTTTTTATTGGATTTCAAATCAATCAAAATAATCATGGAAATGTTTTAAACCAATGTAAATATACATGAGATCTTCTAAAACTTTTTGGATTGGATAGCACTAAAAGTAATGAAACTCCCATGAGTACAACTTGTAAGTGGAATCTTGATTAATATGGAAATTGGTTTACCCTACAAAATTGCTAGTTGTTCTTGAAATTATGATTAGTGTGTGTATGTGTGCTCGTTTTAAGAAAAACCTAATTAATCTCATTTAAATGATGTAAAGAGAATTTTCAAATACCTCACACATACACCCAATCAAGGAATTATATATCCTAAAGGAAAATAATTTGAATTAGTTAGTTATTCTAATGCTGACTTCGGTGGCTGTAAGTGAGATTGAAAAAGTACCTTTGGAACATGACACATTTGGGGAAAGTCAGTAGTATCATGCTGTAGTAAGAAACATATTCCGTTACTTTATCTACTGCAGAAGATTAATACATAGCTACTGGTAGTTTTTGTGCACAAATTTTTTGGATGAAACACACATTACTATATTATGGTTAACAATTCATACATTTACCTTTAAATTGTCACAACAGAAGTTCTATTAACATCTCAAAAAGTCATGTTTCACATTTTATGACAAATCACATTGATTTAAGACATCACTTTTTTAGTGATCATTATCTAAAATGTTCTATCACTTTGTAATTCAATGGTACTGAATATCAACTTGTTTATATATTCACCAAACCATTAAATTCTTAAATAATAGACTACATCATACATGAACTAGGCATGATAAATCTCAAATAGATACATTACTTGTCACTATTTTAGGACTTACTATTCGATATCGTACGATTTTATATTTTAATGTTTCATGATTACTATTTATAATATTTACTATCTCATCGTAATACTCAGTTACTGTCTATCATGATTATTGTCTCACCTTAAAGTTCCTGTTTAGGGTCTCACAGTCAGAATTTTGTGCTTACTGTCTAATAGTTACTATCTCACCGTAAAGCTCACTGTGAAGATCATTCACTTTCTCACCGTAACATGCATTTACTCTCTCACCGTAATGACCAAAAATGGTCTCACCGTAAAAATTCTTAATATTTTTTTAAAACCCATATCACTGTAATTATTCTTTTTACCTTCCTTATTTTTCATGAGATTTTGTTTTTCGGATGTTTGGTATTCATAAATGATAAAATAAAGTATGTATTATTCGATTCTTCACTCGAGGATTCTTCTACTAACATATTTCTATCCCTTATTCATCCCTAAAACCCTTCTCTCGCTCAAACCATCAGTGAATTCCAACAATGAAACATCATTCTTCATCGACTCCTGAGAAGAACAAATCGAACAAGAAGAAGATTAATCCCAAGCTGACACTCGATGGTCCTTTAAATCCAAATTCGGTAAACTACGTTTTTGTACCTGAGAAAGACACTTTCCCCAAATGGCTTATATCTAATATGTCTCTGGTATTGAAAGTGATAGAACAGTAAGGCAGGTTAGAGTGGTTCTCTATGGAAGATAGACCCATCTATGCTAAGCTAGTGGCTCAGTTTTACTAGTACATATAGTTCTCTTTCAATACTAGTGATAGTTATGTTGTAAGAAGATGGGTTAATGGCCAGAAATTCTCATTTTCTTCAAGGTTATGGGTTGCATGCCTCATGATTCCTCATGAAGGAAACTATGAGGACTATCATATAAGCCTTCACATTCATCCGAATTCATTTATTTACAATATCCCTGGATAACATAACTGGAAATGGCACCCAGAGGAGATCCATAGCTTCTGAATTAGATGGAGAATCAAGGATTATGTTCATGTTTATAAAGAATTTGGTTAGTCCCGGAAAAGGTGATGTTTCAGTTTTAAAATAACAATATTTTTTTTGACTCACCTTATGAAAAATGGCCACATGATCAAACTGTGCATGTATATCATTCACCATATGTGTGAGCTGATCAAAGTCACATCTTAGTTAACTTCGACTATTTACTCTTGGTTAATCTCATCCATGATTCTTTCCAAAGGTATGGTTAGACCCAATGAATAAGTAATTATGGATTGTGAATTCTGTCTCTCAAAATCCACTATCAAATGAATGAATAAAAACTGGAATCCTTTGAAAATAGAATGGGGGGAAGACAATGGTAGTATTGATGAGAAATTCAATACGGTGGATTATCCCTCAATACTGAGAAATATTTCTGATCCAGGTTTGGAACTGGATGAGATTGTTGAGTATCTGTAATAGGAGGTAGAAGAGGCTGAAGTTCCACCTAGGCAGGATGTTATTTTTGAGGAAGATAGAAATACTATTCCTCGTGTAGTTCTTGATGAAGAATATCCTACTCCTAAAGATGCTGGTAATATGGAAACTCAACCCGAAGCTGTAACAGAGTCTGTTTCCAAAGAACATGAATATATTTCCAAGGTAGAGCCTATATAATTGTAGCCTATAGAAAAAGAGCCTATAGGGGAAGAGCCACCTATTTTGCAAGAGGTCAATCTTGAGGAATTCCTAGTGGAATAATATTTTATTGAAATCATCCCTTTAGCTAAAGAACAGATGGATATAGGTTTTCAGCGTGCTAGATAAGAAATGAGTGAAGAATTTAGAACTGAGTCTATAGAATTATACCTTGATCCCAAGCCTCTCAGTCCTAAAGAGGAGGCACCTGTCAAGGGGTATAAAACCCCAAATATTGAGTCTATTGAAGCTTCACATCCAACAGAGTTATGTTCTATAGATACTTAGTATATGTTTTCTCAGTTTCGATGATGTGGATGACTCTCAGCAGGTTACAACAACCATACATTATCTTTCTTCTATATTCCAGTTGAAATCAGTCACCAATATCACACCTGAAAAAGAACCAGAGCCTATAACAATCCCTACTCCAGAACCAATATCGGAACAACCACCTTTTGTGAGTAACGATGATATGAAGGAAATTTGTGCTACCCTCTTATCCAGAGTTGAGAAACTCATAAATACCCAACCTCTTAATGTGACCAATTTACATGGGAGATAGTCCTCACTATTATTGGTGATAATTATATGGAAAATAAAACCTAAGATGAATCATGAGATTAAATAAGTAAGAGTTGAATATATGTTTCTTAGGGATGAAGTGAAGACCCAACAAAGTATGGCTGAAGACATGCAGAGAGTGATGTATTCTAGATTTGAGGATGTTGCTCCTCCTGTAAAACCTGTAGCTCCTTAATTACCACAGGTTTTTTTGTCTCATATTCAACCTCATCTAGCTTCCATAGATGAAAATGATGATGAAAGGAACAAACAGATTGTGAAGGAAATGAGAGAGCATGTTGTCAATCTTAATAAACTCACTGCTGAGTATACCAGTTATCTCCAAGAGGATCTAAATCAACTCAAATCTCTAACCACATCTATCAATGCCTCTAAAGCATCTGGTCAATCCTCTAAATTGTCCTTGGACTGTGATTTTCATAGAACTGTAGTCATAGAGGAACTTCAGAATGTACTCAATGGTTTCAATATAGCTCCTCTATCTGAATTTTTCATGAACAGTGATAGAGTTATCGACCCAGTTCAAATCCACTTCAAAATTAATAATCACGCTCAGTATGATATTTCCATGAAAGTGGATTTCTAATTAAACATAATCTTCTCCAAGACTGATATGACAATCCATTTCATATATCTTGTAGAAAATATGTGGATTCCTCCTGTAACTCAATCTTTCAAGACCCAAGTCTAGAATCTCACAGAGTTTAATAGATTTTTGGACATGTTTATGGATAACAATGATTATTTTGAGAATGAAATGAAGTATGGTGGGGGAGATAATAACAAATTTCAAAATACTCTTGAATCCATATCTTCACATCCAGAGTACAACCGTTGTTGCTCCAGCGGCTGCACCTCTTAGACATGGGCTGCCTACCTTCAATTCTGCCGAATTCTCAACCACTATGTATATTATCCATGAAATAAATGATATCTTACTTGTGATTCTTGATCAACAACTTCCTAGATCTTCTACTTCTTCTTCTTTCACTCTATCAGTATTTGAAGGCCTTCATTTACCGTATTTATCAACCACCTCACTGCCTTCTTATACCTCGACCTCTTCCCCATTGGCTTCCTCTTCATCCACTACATCTATAAGCGAAGAGAAGGCCAGCCCATGAAGAAGAATCTTTGATTATTTTTTTGATAGGAATGCTATTACTTTTGTATTGTTGTTTTTTTTACTGAATCTTGTTTTCTATTAAGGGCATGTTCATTTTTTTTAACTTCTCTTATTCAATATTTTTGATAGTCCCAAAAGGGGTAGAGATATTCTATATGTTATCCATTTATCTCTATAGTTAAATACTATATACTCTTTCACTTTACATGATTTTGGATCATCATAAGGGGGGATATTTTCGTACTCCTCATGTATTAATCATGTTTAAATGATGAAAAATCTTATTCATCCTAGTTTACTCCTGTAAATTATATAAAATCATGTGTATTAAGGATTTAAGTGATCTCATGCTTTATGAAGATCCATTCATGATCATAATTTCTCTATATTCAGTTTACATACTTTATACTATCCTTGATTTACTCTCATATTTCATTACTTGATAAATTCTTAGGTATGATCCATTCTATTGTCATCATTGACAAAGTCTGAACACAGTTACTTTGAAAAGTCTGAGACACTGTGAAGAAGACACCATGAAGTAGGACACTATTAACAAGACACCAAGAAGAAAGACACTATGAACCAGACAATGTGAAGCATGAAACTCTGAACATGACACTGTGAAGCAAGACATCGTGAAGCAAGACACTGTGAACATGAAATCGTGAAGCAAGACGCCGTGAAACAAGACATCGTGACCGCGAGGCACCATGACCATGAGACACCATGACACTCAGTCACCGTGATAAATCTAGACACCGTGTGATGGAGACCCTGTTTCCATGGCTTACTATTCCACGGTTTCATAACCTATATTTTTTTCTTTAAATTTATTTTCTAACAGTCATATTTGATGATTTTAATGCCCTGACATAATTAATGATTCATTGTAGAAATATCATCGGAGAGTAGGAGGTACGAGGTGCAGAATACATGCAACCACTTGGCTCTAATTCATGCATTCCATGATAAAAGTGAAGTGTTGTCACAAATAAAAACAAGAGCGATACGAAAACAAAAATAAAGCCCGTGAGAAAAAAAACAAATAAAACACATAGAGAAATTTCAATGCAAAAGGCCCACTGCATGTTACTCGACACTACTAAAGAACAGAAGAAGAATACTTGATGATTAGAGAACATCATTGTTTTTTTGAACATTATGAAAAACACAAGGTAAATCTTGACACTCTATTTTAAATATGAGGTCCCAAACTCTGCATCTGCTTCATCTCATAAGTCCAAAGCTACAAGGACAATCACTCAGAGAACTTCTAAACCCATCTCCATATTCTTGATCCTTATTGTATCTATTTGTTAACTTTGAATCTGTTTGTGTACTTGTAGAACAACCCACTCTGTATCCTGCATTAAATTAAAGTAAACATGATCTCCTTTCGCAACCATTATCTTACTCTTGTTTATACCCCCAGATAAGTGTGGAAGAGTTCCATGTGTGGCCTGGTATTTTTTCCCCGTGAAAACTGTGGAAGAGGTGCCTCTGGGGCCTGGTATTTTGTCCACATGAAAACTATGGTAGAGGTTCTTTTGTGACATGGACAATCTATGTACTGTTGTTAACCCCGATCCAGGCTATTGATAAATTTTTATTTACATAAACTGCTTGGTGGTAGGTGGTCACCAAGTGGAGTGGACTAGGTCTCTCTTTGAGACTGAACAACTTGATTCATATCTGATGTGCTTCTTAGTTTAGTTATCTCTATTTTATTGCTTTACTATATAATCCATGAAATCACTAATTTCACTTTGATAGTTAGTCTTGGAAAGATGTTATAACTTGATTATCTTAGTAGAATAACTTCAAAAGTAACATTAATAAAACAAATTAAGATAACAGAGAATTAATCAATCTTCTACGAAGATAATTAAATATTCAAACTCTTATAACAGTATAACCTTGATTAATTGGGGTTTATTTAATCTTTCTAGAATCCTTTTTAAAAATAATTTTTACAGAAATTTTTATAGTTACTCAATTAACCCCTCCCCTGTTGAGTAATCTACTCCATCCAAAATAGTTGTTCAATACCAGAAATTATTTTACTAGCTGTTAAATATATTATTTTATTATGTAAATACGAACCTTTTTTCACTAGGACATGAATTTATTATTATAAAATGTTATTACTAATAAATCGTTTAACAATTTAAAAATATTCTTAAAGAAAATATTTACTTTTATTCATAATTATCCAATTTTATTTTTTTAATTAATATCACATAAAATTTATAATTACTAAATTATATCAATGGGTTCAGATAATCACCCTAGGGTTTCCTAGGAATTAGTTATTCATAACATTTTCTTATGCACATTATTAATTCACATGTGTCCCTACATCAATTGGATGAAGTGACAAAACCTATTTATGTAATCATTTCACAATTCATTTTCATGAGAAGTGTCTTAATGGGGAAATATATGATATACAATTGGAAAGCCATATCCCTAATGGACAATTAGATGGTGATGCTTGTGGCTATGAAGAATGGGGATGTGTTTTTTATGCATTGAATATCACTCCTGATTGTCAAAATATTTGTGGCCAATAGGAACATTAATATATGCGACCTAAAGAACATGGTACAAAATGTTTGGAATCTATAAGAGGGTGTATCCATAAAAGATGTTGATGCATGCTATATGATGTTTGAATCATTTCACATCAAATATAACAAAATGTTCTCAATATAAGTCCATGGTCCTTTGAAAATCTACTCATTCAAATAGAGGATTTAGGAGATAGAGAGGATAACCATGAGAAAATGATATCCAAAACCCAATTATATATATAATACATAAATAGATTACATTTTACAACATAAAATTGTGAGTTTTCCATAAAATCGATGGTCTGAGAAATGAATTTATGAAATGGGACTTATCAAAACATATTCATTGGGGACTCTCATTATAGTTTATGGTTTTTTTGAAGTTGAGAAATCACTTATGAGGGGATTATTTCTGACGATGGAGAAATTAAATGTATGGATATCATTCAAAATTAAAAATCTAAAAAACTATTGTTTTTATTTTTGGTGTCATTGACACACATTGAAGGAGTGCTTCAACGGTTGATGAAGATTGAAACATAATTATGTAGTATGGTCATAGGGTGTATGAATCATTTTAAAATCCACCCTTCATAGCTGACCTAGAAAAACAATGGGATTGGGATAGACATAAAAATGAATTTTGTATGAAATCAAAGCATAATAAAAATTATATCATCATGCTGGGGCCTCTGCATTTTTCATCAAATAAATGTGCGGACCTATGAGCATATAATTGGATGTACCGAACCAGAATAGTATGATCTATCATTCTAGGAATTTTTCATTATGACCAGGAAAATATCCTATGGTGAGGGTTATATCCAATGTCTTATTCATGTATCTGTGGAACTCATGATGAAACCATCATCCAAACAAAATAAAATCTACTCAAATACACCATATTTGAATTCTCCCTTGATATGTTATGGACCCTTATATCCCATCTCATTACATTAAAATATTAAATTTTTGTAAACTAAAAAGTAATGGGAAAAAATACACGGCTGTCTAGAAAAAACTAGATGAGTAAAACATTAAGATAAAATTGGTAAAGTAAAACACAAAAATATCATAGCTCTTGATCTGCAAGATCCAGCCACTGAATGTGGTCAAAAGTACCAGGTATCCCTATGATTCCCTAAATTCAATGATGACATTTTTTGTCTCTAAAAAATATGACACATGTGGGGAAAACCATGCAATAGTGAGAATATACAAACCTAGTTGGAAACCATGGAAGGCGAAGGAGGAGTAGTAAGAGATAAAATAGAAATAAAAAAATATTATTTAGTACAAAAGATGTAAGATATAGTGAAATAAAAACTCTCATCCCAAACCAAGAGATAAGTAACATCGTCCAAACTGAAGGGGATAAACATGATGTATAGTTGACCCACGAACCAAAAATTTCCTACCTATAGTAGGATAGTATACTCATGCAACCATGAGAAGCTAATCATTGGAAAGCACATGCATACCATGCACATCTTTATAACCCATTTATGGTCAGTAAAAATCCAAAGGAATGGATACATATGTATATATATATATATATATTAATCATCAAAATAGTCTCAAATGATGTATAAAGTGGATCTCCATCTTGAAGACCAACCTAGAAAAACTGTCTCTAATGGTTCCAAAAGTCCATCAAGGATTCCCAACCTCTCACGTGCCTTCCTAAATGTTACCATCGACTTCCTGCCACATATTTTAACTGTGTTTCACAATTGAGGGGCCATAATAACTAGGTATTGGACTCATTTCCTAGTACAAAAAAAGGGTCCACTAATGGTAGAGGACCCATGCCCATACCAACTGAAGGGCACAACTCTAGAACTTAGTAGAAGACCCATGCCCACCCTATATGGGAGGATCTACTCTAGAAGCCGATGAGAACCAATTCCTAGCCATGCTAGAGGGTTCCACGCATGAAATCTATAGTGGAACCATATTATTTTCCAATAGGAGAGTTCCACTATAATAGTAAATGGAGGAACCTTTCCCTACCTAGTTGTAGTGTTCCACTCTATTGGTAGAAGACCCATTCATAGCCTTTCCAAAGAGTTCAACGTTAGTCAATGTGTACGAATTCCAAACCAAGTTGGAGGCTTATCTTCATAATTTAGTAAATGATGTATGCCCTATTCTAATAAGATGGTTCAACTATATGAGTCTATAGAGGACCCATGCCCATTCTAGCTAGATAGATCCACTATAGAAGTATTTGAGGACCAATACAAATCCCATCAGGAGGGTTCCACTTGGGAATTAATTGGTTATCCTATGTGATCATCATCATCATCGAGAATTTCCTAACCAATCATCATGCACTAAACATTCTACATCATATCTCAAAATCCACAACTACGGTAACTATCTTATTCTACGTGAAAAGCCATTTAGGATATACTACACTTGATCTAAAATCAAGGTTCATATGAAAGAGATACAAAAGATTAATGTTTCATAAAAAGGATCAATGGGGTACACAACATGTGAGTGGACCCACATAGCATGTGGTCCCACTCCATCACCTCTTCGAGTTCCTAAACGGTCATGGATATCCAACCATGTAAAATTATATGATGTGAGGGTGATATACATGGTGTACCCATACCCCTCGGGGTCTCTACCATGTTATCTAGCCATATCGGTCAATCCATGTTGATCCACGTACATTGCCCCATGATCATGTTATTTAGTACAGGGCATGCCTCTTCACATGTGGGGTCAACCATGTGTTCTAGTCATGCCATTATACTCAATCACATGTCATATAAATTCATGTGTGCTCTACCACATGGTTCATACTAACATGGATGGAGGTACATGGCATGTCAAAGGGATACACATCATTACATTCCTATAAAATATCAAAATCCAAGCTTTCATGTCCATGGAGCCACATGTTGTGTGTTCATCACGGTATAAGGTGTGTATTTAGTTTATTATAGCTCTGTAGATCTCATAAATTTAACAGAATTTAGACACACAAATTTAATTATAGATTCAATTTTTTTAAAAAATAGTGGATTCCGATGTGGATAATATTTTTCAGTCATCGTTGTTGAAAAATTGTATTTCATCGATCCATAGAGATATGTCACATGTTATTCAAATCATTGAACCATTCCCCATTGATTTTATTACCTTGAATCATTGAAATGATAATCCAAAACCTATATATATCCCAGATCTAACCATGTTCTATTTATATGATCATCATCCGTGAATCCATCATTACTATTGGGCTTTGATCGGGCATCGTAATTTCGGACAATGTCACACTAAAACTATAGGGTCCTACATTTCAAAAATACAATGAAAAGTGGAAGAAAATCCCCAATATTATTAAGTGATAATTTCCATGTGCTCATAGCCAATTATTAAAAATGGGGATATCTATTGATAGAAAAAAAATTAATCAATTTATTTGGATCTCGAGCACATGGCCAGGACAGAATTCGAACATATAAATAAAAGGGTTTTATTTTCTGAATCTAATTAATCATAAAGGGCATAAAACACAAATTTAATAGTGCCACATGGATATGGTTTTTTTATTTGTTGAAGAGTTAAAGTGAAAAATTCTTTATGTTTTTGAATTTATTGTGCCCTGATATAAATTGATCATGTATTTCATTGTTTTCTAAAGATAATATCAAATGGAAGGATGGGAAAAAGTTCATGAATAATCCTATGGATGATGCATCTAACCCCAAGGGATTAAAATGTAATTATTCATATATAATTTCACATAGTTTAAAAAAATAAATAATTTTTATAATGTATTTATTTATCAATTGAATGTACCTCTAATGGGATAGAAATATGAACTCTCCATGTCGCCCTATTTTATGCATATTCGATAGTAATAAATGAGTTTTGGATTCAACCATGTTATCATATTGTTTATCCATGAATCTATTTAATAGTTATCCCATTTTATATACGAAATTACATACATGAAATAAATACTATATTTAATATTTTTATAAAAACTTTTCATGGAACACCACCCTTGAAATTTCATTCCATATTAGTTTCTTGATTAGGAAATGTATATATAGATATATTTCAATTTATTATCATTGAAAAAATGGGTCACTATATCATTGAATCCTTAAATTTTTTATACCCCTAAAATAAAACATAAACAAACAACATCAGATACTGAGCTTGTAGTTGGATTTCTCACTCCTACGAGCTCTCATACACGTTTACGTGCTGCCATAACACAAGAACCAAGGGGATGGTCCGTCCAGACATTGACCATTCTTATCAATACTTCATCAACACCACGATCTCCAAAAATGTGGATCCTTCATTGAGGTACAATACTCCATAGTCGTTGACATGAATGCGGTCATGCACATATCTCCTCATCTACCAAACATGGAAGACATTGTGCACCCACACCAAGTGTGGGGGAAGAGAGGGGTAGTAAGTATCTTGGTTAACCCCTTACATGATCTCGAGTGCTCCGATGAACCTTATAGATAACATGCCACCCAATAAGAATCACTAGAATCCTTATCATGGGGATACTCTGAGGAAAATGTGGTCTCCCTAATAAACTCCAATAGAAAAAAACATTTATATGTCTATGATTTATTCCTTCTCTGTAATTTCCTCATCTACTCATGGATGACTTGTACCTTCTTAGTCATCACCAGCACCAACTATGGTCCCATAATATATGTCTCACTAATATAAATATTGAATAATAGAATCATGTAGGGTCTCCAATATAGTTCCTCAAAAGGTTACATTACAATGATAGTGTGGTATTTATTGTTTTATGAAAACCCAAAAAGGGAAAGTGATCCTCCCAACTTTGACAGAAGAATAAAATGAAATCCATCAACTTTTCCTCCAAAACATAGATAATGTGCTTGGTATTCCAATCAATCATAGGGTGAATTGTTGTAATCAACCTCGGTTGGGTAATAAATTTCGTTTGATAGGCCTTTCCACAATCGTGATGTAAACTAAACATCTTAAACAAAGTCAATCAATTTGGGAAACCCTCAATGTAAAATGATCTCCCTTGTGTAAAATTTCCCCAAATACTCCCCAAAATATGCTCTTTTATAGTATTTAAGTGTGGAGGTTTCATTATTTATAATTATATAAACTGAATGGTGTAATTCCTCTTCACATTTCATGGAATCCCTATAAAAAATTATAGGGATATTTCATACCACGACAACTTTGATATCTCACGGGGCTGCAACAAACCAACTAGAACATGGGAATCATCCTTCTCCTACTTACAGGTGATGCATCGAGAGAGAAACTGATCTATGATCCATATCATGCCATTCCACCAAAATTATAATAGATTGTCTCTATAAATATTCCCCAAAAAAGTATGTACATATAGGCAGATAAGTGTGGAACTCCAACATCATTACTGGAACCACTGTATGTCCCTTGAAAACGATGGCATGATTCCATCTTCATAATATCGATCGGTTGACCCCCCCCCCCATTGATATCTGGTCACATAGGTCCTCACACATGACGTATCCCAACTACAACTCTCTCAAACAATCAAGAAGTTGGAGAGTCAACACCATCAACTAAAGAAAAGACAAACCCTCCTTATCCACTAGGTTCAGATGTAAGTAATCTAGAAAAAATGATCCCTCGTGCACCATGAAAGATAAAAAAAATTATTAAAGGCTTAATAAACTATGATGTGCTTTATTTAGAGCAAGTACTATCTCAAAGTCATAATCCCATAGGAACTCCAACTAGAATTTATGTCTCACTTTATAGTTTCTATTAGTGAATATGTACCTGATATTGTGAGGGTCTGAGTAAAACCCAAAACAATCCCCCATGAGGTAGTTCTTCTACATCCTCAGGGTGATGAATAACACTACTATCACTAATTTATGAGTCACTTAGTATTTTTCATATAGTCTAAATTTCATTGACCCATATGCAATAATGACTTGCTTCTTCATCAAAATGTAGATGAGACTATCTACTATGGCATCTCAATACACAACATACACCATGGCCTCCTCAAGTTTTCTCAATATAGGAGAACATTTAAGCCTCATACTAAACTATTTGAAGGAAATCTATCACTACTAAATATAGGTAAGTGTTCACCCATCACACATTAGTTTAGTCAAAGTTGCTGAAATTCTAGAAAAGTCATCCATAAACTTATGGTTGTAACCTACCATGAAAAAAATCTCTATGCCACTAATATTCTCTTATGTGTCTCCCAAAAATTCACTACATAAAAATTCTATTGGTCTATAGATAAAAAATTCTAAAAAAATGACATGTCCTACAAGGTGAACTTCATAAATTCAGAACTATCACTTCAAGTGTTTCCTATTAAGTAGGTTATCTCAAAGTAAATCTAGAACCATCCTTAGGTTATCAGCATCCTCCTCTGATTTGGTGTATTTGAGTATGTCGTATATGAGTAGAAAAAAAATTGTTCAATGTATTTATGAGGGATATGGTTCATCAATTCCACAAACATTTCGGGGGAAATCATTATAGAAAAGGGCATCACTATAAAATATGGTAACTATAGTGACATTCAAATTCCAAATCTAGAATTTCACCCTCAAGAACCCTCAACTGGTGGTAGAAGAAACAACGATAAATCCTCAAGAACCATATTACACTGTGCATATAGTCAAATTGTTCGTCAGTCCATGAAAAGGGGTACATGTTCATTATCATATTCTCATTATGTAGAAGATAAACCATGAAAATCATTAATCTATTTTGTTATTTTTTTCATGAACAACACTAGAGATTCATAGGGGTCACATTGATATCAATAAAACCATTCTATTGATGTTATTACAACTAAAACTAAATATCATAGAAATTAGTAGGGTTTATCGTATATAACTGAAAATATATCAAATTAGTCTCTGGATGAAATTCAATGAAAAAAACTATATCCTGCCTCCAAGGTATTCCTAAAACATCTTTGGGGAATACATCGATATAATCCTCTATAACTAAAGATTCTATATTCAAGAATATCTTGTGTAACCTGGTCTATACTCTCCAACTAATGGGTTATGGGATTCAAACTCATACTCATAAAACCTTATTGTCCATCATTAGATCAATGTCATCAAAAATGTTGAATCTCATCGCATAAGTGTGAGGGCATAAAACATGTTGATAGAGACAGACAATCTTGTCATGGTCCAAGGAAAACCAATCCATTCCAAAAAAATATATATCATAGGCTTCCATATTGGTGAATAAAATATCCCACATTAACCTCCTTCCACCAATTGATATACTGAACCTTTGGCAGATAAAAGTCACAGAAGATGCATTCCCTATAAGAAAATCAAGATCAATTTTTTGGGTGAGAAACTTATTTAGCATATCTTTCTCATAGACTAGGTGTATATATTTGAAAGAATGAATAAAACCAGTTTTTAATTGTAATAAATCAAGTGGTTCATAATCACATATTATACCTATAATCATCTCATATGTTGTTGGGTTATAATCCTTCATGGCATGCATCTAGCCACAACACTCACAATAAGCTACATGAGCCTAACATGGGTCACCTAGGGGTTGTTGTGGAAGGATATCATAGCTTCTTCAACCTCCCAAAACTCCTCTGACTCCACTTCCAGTTCTTCCTCCTTGAGTTCCACCATGACCTTACCTGGGAGGTCCCTGATCACAACAATACTTCTACCATGGTGGTCCATCATTTTCCTGCCCACACTCCAAAATATTATTGGTAGGATAGTCATGCTCTTTGTGATCTCACAAATCACAAGCATTTCAATGAACCTCACCAGTTTTCCCTCGTGATATGTGTTGTCCTTAAACGTCATGACCATGAACCTAAGCCATTTATAGAAAGGATATCATTCTTTAAGATCCCACTGGGTGGAATCTATTGTTGTTGAAAATGAATCATCTCAATAATGACCACTACTAGGTCCCACTATATATAAACCATATAATATAAATCTCTTTATCATTAGTTCCCACTCCATCACACTAAAATAGGATGGGAAACACTAGGGAACCACGCTAGCATGAATCTATCTATAGAGTCTCTTCTCAAACAACTATTCTCGGAAGTAGACATCATGGATCATGTCAAGGGAGTACCGTGTAGATTATGTGAAACTTGTTTGGTAATTGGAAACTGTTATCCATCCCTGATGTAGACCCATATGCTCTTGAATATAAAATGAGCTCACATATGAGGGTTAGTACTCCTCACATAGTAGCTGCTAGAAGTCAATCCATGAGAGTGTCGACTAATTATTCATCCATGTAACAAGGATCCACCATCTCACATGTGATCTATGGAAAAGTATAGATGTGACTGAAACCATTGGATCTTCCAGTGTTTAGAGGAGCCTAAAAACACGGTCCACCAACTCGATCCAATCATCTTATACCTGAGAATTTAGCTCACCATGGAACCAGAGTGGTCTCTTGAGTTGGAACACACAAAGAATTCGAGTCCTATGCGCATCCTCATCCTACTCTGATTTTTAAATCCACTTCGTGATAGGTTGAGGTTCTTATACCTTCCCACATGGAGGGAGAAGCTCACAGGATGGACCCAATGTTGATCACTCATCTCTCATCAGATCATCATCACGATCCAGAATGGGATTCGTGGCTAGTTGTCATCATGGAGGAACCCTAAAATTTATCAAGACGTTTCGTGGTTAGATGAGAAAAAAAATTATAAAAAACAATGGGGAGTAAATCCATATTGTAACCAAAAGACTAAATCCTATATTATTCATTTACCATTATCCCTGAAACCAATAGCTATTTAGTTAGAGTCAAAAATCATGTACTCAAGGTCGTGGTGAAAAGATACATCAGCTGGCCATATCATCATTGGATTCCCAGTCCAAAGAGAAGCACTCAATAAACATTGAAACTTTTGCCAAAAATCACATCCAAATCCTAAAAACGGGACTACTGAAAAGAACATTACAAGGAATGAACTTTGCTGAAACAAATCTTTAACATCATGGACCTTGCTGAGGCCCAAGCCACAACAACACTGAGACCACCTCTATAGGTTAGGGTGTAGAGGCAAACATTCAAAGACATATACAAAGTTTTATGTCATTGCATAAGTAAATATACAAACACATAGTACCATCGTGATGAAAACTTAAAATATGATGAAATGTAAATGATTCCAAACACTATGGAATCAACCATATATGTGAAATGTCTAGTCATTATAAGAGGATGGTTGTGTAAACAGAAACGTAAAGAGGAAAACAACCCAATAAGAAATATGTCCCATCCTGAAAAAAATAAGAAAATCGATTCATTAAGAGATTCTAGCTCCTTTTCTCTAAAATGTGACCACCGTACGATTTCTAAATTACCAGGTATCTCTATTCTCTTCTGAAGGCACCACAGACATGACCATCATCTACCTAAAACATGAAACATTAAAAAAATCCAATGCATGGGTGAGTATATTCATATGTAGTATGATTCCCAGAATATAGAATGGGGAATAGTATAAAATATAATAATAATATAAAGATATTATATAATACACATGATGTAATATACAGTGAATGAGAATAGATCAACCCATACCAATAGAGATGTAACCTCGTACAAAATCAATGGGATTTAAATGGTGTGTAGATGAACTAAAATTGATGAATTTTACCCATATAAAAAGAGAGAAGAATCATCTATCCACAAGATGATAAACACAGAATGCATGTGTCATACCCAGAACTTCTTCAAAACCCATGCAAGGAGGGAACCCAAGTCACATAAACAACAGATAAAGGGGATCCTCATCACTCTAATCGGCTTAGGAAAAAGAGTCACCAACTATTCCAAAATCTCATCAATAGTGTCCATTATCTCATATTTCTACTCTAATATAACCATCTATGTCCTTCAATGCCTCATCAATGGGTTTCATTATTTATGGGTTAAAATCTATAAGTAGAGACCCCATTCCCAATTACAATTGTAGGGTTCCATTCAGTGGTAGAGGACCCACGATCTTCCCAAATAGAGGCTTCCAATCAAGAATTCGATAAAAGATCCATGCCCATCCCATCCAGAGGGTTTCACTCTTGATGTCACGTATGACCCATGTCCATCTCAGCTAGAGGGTTCCTCTCAAGATTTCGTTAGATGTACCATTCCATATTCTAATAGGAGGATTACACTCTTTTATTGAATTAAGGGAACATGCCCTACCTAGTAGGATGGTTACACTATAGGGGCAGAGGATTGATGCATGGCCTATATGGAGGGTTCCACTCTAGTCATCGAGGACCCCTGCACATCCCACCTGGAGAGTTCTGCTCAAAAGTAAGTATATGTCCCATGTCATATGCTATTATGTTGGTTCCACTCTATGAGTTTGTAGAGGACACATTCCTAGACCATCTGAAGAGTTTCACACTAGATGTCGTTGTGGACCCATCCCCCGCCTAGCTGGATGTTTCCACTCGGGATGCTTCTAGTGATCCTACATGATCACTACAATCATTAAGTGTCACCTAACAAGTAGTCAGGCCCAGAAAATTCTACATCGTGCCTTAAAATCCACAAATTAGGGAACAATAACATTATTCTGAAAAAATATATAGTATACGGTACCCATATGCCAAATCTGAGTCCAACCAATGTAGTTACAAATGTTAAATGTTTACTCAAATGGATCCAAGGGGTACATGAGGTGTGAGGGTACCCACACGATGTTTGGCCCCACTACATCGCATATTTGTTTCCATAGAGGTACAAGTATCTTCAACCATATTTGATTACATGTAATATGAGGGATATACATAGATTTCTCATGCCACTTTTGGTCTTGGATGTGTGCGCTAGCCATGTTCTTGTATCCAACCCATGTATGTGAACTTTAGCCCGTGTGAGTGTACAATACTACATGACATGCCTTTTCACAAGAGGTGATTCCCATGTATTCTGGTCATTCCAGTGAAGTTAGTCAGATGGGGTGTACCTTAGTGTCTGTTTTTCCACATGCCCCATCCTAATTAGGATGGTGAAAGACAACATGTATGAGGGATACACACCATTCCATACTTATAAAATCATATTCCCTTAACTGTCAAAACCAATGGTATACACGCCGTGTGTTTAACGTGGAATATGTAGTGTAGTCAGGTTTTTCACATTTTTCTATATTTTCTCCCATTTGTGGAATATGACCACACCCCTTCCATTATGATTTCTATTCCACCAAAAAATATTGGATATTTCCATGGTACGTAGTTCTCGTCTATCATTTTCTAGAAATCGGATTCCATCAATCCTTGGAGATACATTGCATGTTCCCTTCACCCATGAACTGTCTTTAGTATATGATCTAGCCTATGATCACTAAATCATTCATAAAAAACCTATAAACATCAACAAAATAATATTTTTGTATAAATACATTCGTCATTCACTTATCCATCATGATCTTGGATGTCCAGTAAGGCTCAATACTGTCCGAAATTGTCCAATTGGGACAACAGGATCCACCCGATGATGAATGTGATGAAATGGGGAAGTGAGGAACAAAAAGATCATTAAAAATTTACTTCAAATAATTATTTTCCAACTACAGTGAGTGAGTATATCCATGGTTAGAAAGCAATGATTAATCAATTTAATCGGTACATGCTCATACACTCATGCCACTGTTGGCATAGATCAATAGAAGCGATTGATCTATTCAGTTAATTTAATCAAAAAGGGAATAAAATATTGATGATTCCTACCAAGATATTGTATTTTTGATCATATAATAATTAAATAGAAAATGATATAAGGATGTCATTTCATTTTATACAACCCAATTTTCTCTAATGTAATTTTTTTTCCTCATCTAATAGAAGGAGGGGAAGAAGATCTATAATCCTTCCTAGGTTAATTTACATAACATTATAGTAATATACATGGTTATATTCTTATATAATTCCTTTTAGGATTAAAAATTATTAATTAATTTATCCACCAAAACATACCACAAATGGGTGAGATATTTGAACACCACAAACTATCCTATTTTAGGTCACACGTAATGTATACAATGAATTATTGACAGAACTGTGGCCTATAAAATTTGATATGAAATTATTTTTAGCATTTATACCATTTTATTTAAGGAACATTTCATGCGCAATATAAAATATATTTAATATTTTTATAAAATAAATTTTTCACACACTGGGACTCCAAATCTCACACCATTTCAACTCATATCTCTAGAAATATATATTTAAATACATCAGATCCTTATATGCAAAAAATAGGGTTTCTATAGGACAATTTTATGATCATCATTGGAAATTATATTTACTTCCTGAAACCATGGAATGAATGAATACTCGTATTTTAGAGCTTCTAGGTAAAGTATAAGAAGTGAAAAGATGTGAAATGCTCTTGTTGGATGGTGGGAGATCTGGAAATCCAAAGAAATATCCATCTTGTATTTTCCATGTTAAAATGTAATGATCTCAAATTTCATCTACCTAATATTATGTGTGATGTTATTGAATGAAATCTAAATAAGTTATATTCAATCAAATATTATTATTATGATCTATCTACTATCAGTGGGATAAAAAGTGGAAGAAGATTTGGAATATAGTATTAAATAATTTTTCGGGTCTATACATTCCCAATAATTCCACATAAAAGTGGAAAATCCAATACCTTATATTTATATTATAAGGACATAAAAATTTGGAAAATGAACTCTATCTATTTTCTTACAAATTTTGAAGGTATACCTATATAGGATTAGAGAGGAATCCATGACCATATCAATTGTTTTAATCAGGATGTTTTTACGATTTGTGGGTGGGGTCCTTCATTTCTTATGATATTTCTACTTGTATGGAACCACTAGTTTTTGAAATGATGAATCACCAGATCACATGTTATTTTACAGATGGTGAGATTCTGGTGGCACTAAAACAATTATACCCAACCAATTTTCTTCGTCTATATGTATTTTTATACCTTTTTTATTTAAAAACTTTTATCATATTATCAATCGAGATATATCAATTCTCATGAAAGTCCTTTGGATGGTAAAATCCAGTCATTGTGCACTTAATGAGACTATTATAACACTCATTCAGTAGATTAGAAAACCATATTTGGTCTCATAGATTAGGCCTATTAGTTTATGAAATGTTACCTACAAAATATATTCAAAAATGTAGGTTAAGCATATATCGACATGGATATAATTCATTATTTTTTAAAAAAATTTATTTCATCCTAGGTCACTCATCTCAAAGAAATTTAATGATACCCATGATGTTTTCCCCTCCATTTAAGGTTGATATTTATCTAAAAAAGGTATCATTTATTGTAAGTAGGATATGAATAAGGTATATGAAAGATTTGAATGACATTTTCCACAATTTTTTATGAGTAAATTGGGTTTTTGTTATAAATGTATTTAAGTCGTCATGAAATGAATCTCCTATGTCTAATTTTGGAATAAAATCAATGGTGGTATCTCTTAAATCTTTACCCATAATAGGGGTCTTGAGAGGGGTGACCCTATCTTACCTTTCCAATTTATTTTGGTGGATGATGTTTTTTCAATGTAATTTTTTTAAAGATGGGTTCAGTCATGGGAAAGTTGTGAAGGTTTGTTAATAGATCACACATATTTCCAATCTATTTTTTAGATGATGATAATTTTTTTTTGAGAGCTACCTTGGTGGAATTTTGGTCTGAAAGTTATTTTTTATTAATATTTTAAAAAAAACAATAAAGATAAAAGACATCACTTCAAGGGGCGCGAAAGTGGTGTTAGCCCAGGGAATCCCCTTGAACCACACATAAGCACATCAGGGGAAGAGAATGAAGACTATCATAAACTAAAAGAGTGTCCTCCTGTCTGCCCAGACGAGCTAGCGAGTCAGCTGCAAAGTTGGATTCAATCCATTTATGATGAATTAATCTTCCTAGAATTGTTTCCATCTTGCAACATCGATTAATATAAGTCAGTTCCCAAGGAATCCCATAACTTCCCTGCACAACCCTAACCAAGACCACTGAATCTTATTCAACCTCTTTCACCTTCAAGCCCTTCCTCTTGCAAATCATAAGGCCAGAAAGAAGTGCCCAAGCCTCTGCCCCCAGGGAGTTACCAGGACCGTAAAACTCACTAAAGGCAACGTACACTGAGCCCCAATAGTCTCGAAGTAAACATCCTCCCCTCATCACTCCCTCCATCAAAGACCCATCGATATTCAGTTTCAACCCTTGTCTAGAGGGCTTCCACTTTACCCAAAAACCATCCCTCCTTTGAAGCATGCATGGTCTCTTAAGGAAGTTACAAAGCAACACCGAATCACACCCCCCTTTAACCAACGCCGCCAGTTCAAAAAAGAGAGATTTAAGCTTAATCCGAATTGACAAAGGAGACCTTTTGGAGCCCAGCCTAACCTGGTTACGTGCCTCACAAATGACCCAGTAGACAACAACCAAGATGACGGTCCTAATCATTTTTTCCATGGCCCTGTTATGCGTCCCTGAGAACCAAGCTACATCATACTCCCGACAGGTCCCATGTTTTCCATATTCAAGTGGAGAGTTGGTGAAGGAGGACCAGATAAGTGACTCCCATTCCCCATGGATGAAAATATGAACTGGTATCTCAATGCTAGAGTGCCCACAGCAATAACACCGAGACGCCATGCATATCCCTTTTTTCTGAATATTCTCCTCTGTCGGTGGAACTCTATTATTGAATCTCCACACCAAGATGTTCAACCTCATTCTAATCTCGTTGAACCAAATTCCTATCCCCCATCCACCATGGACCTCTCTCTCCAAAGGCTTCTCCTGTAGTCATGGACGCTGAACCTACCAGTAGCAGCCTCTGTGAAGCAACATACATCTGGTTTATCGTTCATCATAATTTCTTCAAAAAGACTCATCTGGGTGTGGTTTAACTCCACATGCATGATATCATAACCGTTACAAGCTTCCCAGAAAGTAACGTCAGGAGGCTGGCATCCTTCGAAGGCCAGCATTCCACCCTCCCAATTTTCATGCCAGAAGCTAATATTCCCATTGTCGATAATCCACCTGGAGCAACCATGAAACTCCTCCATACAATCAAACATAAACTTGGCCAGCCTCATCGTGCCATGCATGTTGATAACCTCACTCCAGCCATAATGTCCTATGAAGAATTTTTTCCACAGTGTCTCCCCAGTGATAATCTCCCATGCAAGACGAGCCTGTAAACCAAGGATGATATCCTGAATGTCATACAGGCCGATGCCTCCTTCATCAATTGGACACGCCATCCTCTTCCAAGAGGGCCAATGACACCGTCCTTCAGCCTGGGCATCCCAAAGAAAATCTATAAGGATTCTTTCCATCTTCTGTATTGTTCCCTTTGGTGGTTTAATAACTGAAAACACATGCATGGGAATAGACAGAAGCACGCTGTTAATTATCATGACATGTCCCCCAAACGAAAGAATCATGTTCTTGCAGTTGAGAATCCTCCCATGTATACGATCCATGACTCCATTAAAATGTTGTTTCTTGACCCGGCCAGAGGATATAGGAACCCCAAGATACAAAATGGGCAGATGTTTCTTTTTGCAACCAATAACCCTATGTATATCTCTACACCTCCTTCTCGAACATTTATCAGAGATAAAGTCATGACTATTCAATTAGTTGATGGATTTCCCACTGAGCTTGTTGTAACTGGACATGATTTCCCTGAAATTGCGCAAGGATATGCACCGTCCATTCATGAAAAACGTATTGTCGTCAGAAAACATCATGTGGGTGATGTTCCCCAAATTCCTTTTGCCAGTATACGGTTTCAGCTTGCCCTCTAACAAGACCTTATTTATATTCCATGACAAGGCATCCAGAGTTATAACAAACAAGGTGGGAGACAGGGGGTCACCTTGTCTGACACCGCGGACAGTTTTGAAAATACCAAAACTCTTCCCCATTATAGCCACCGAAAGCCATGGTGAGGATTAGCACCTGAAACACAAATCACAAAACCACTCATGGAACCCGAACCCCCTCATTACCCTGATGATTAAGCTCCATTCCATTTGATCATAAGCCTTTTTCATATCGACTTGGAGAATGACATTTGACCCAACCGTGCGCTTGTTGACGTCCTAAACCAACTCACTCGCGATGCCGACCGCCCCATGTATATTTCGACCCTGTATGAACCCATGTTGTTCTGCCGAGACCACTTTGGGAATAAGTCTTGAAATCCTCCTCCCAATCACCATGGCCAAGATCATATAAGTTACGTTACAAAGACATATATGCTGGAAATGGCTGATGAGGTTGGAATCTTTTTCTTTTGGAACAAGAAGCACCCTCAAGGCAGACACACCCTTGTTTATGTTTCCCCCTGTTGAAGTCCTGGATAGCATGTACAACAACTGACCTAACAACACCCCAGGAAAAACTGTAGAACGCCGCAGGGAATCCATCTGGACCGGGTGCACTTTCCTTGGGCATGCTAATCAAGGACTCTATGATCTCCTCCTCCTGGGCCAGAGAGGAGAGACACTCATTATCTCTATCACTCACCAAGAGAGGAAGACAACTTAAGAAACCAGTGTTTTCCATATCCTCTCTCACAAAACCCGACATGGACTCCCCAACCAGAAGACCCTCGAAATGATTCAACACCATATTTACAACAATATTCACATCCGCCATGAAAGAACCATCCTCCATCTTAATATTAATATTTTTGCTTCTCTTTTCCTTAATGCAAGCTTGGAAGAAGGCATTATTACGGTCATCATCTTTGAGCCATCTAACCTGTGACTGTTCTTTGAAGACACTTTCCATCTCAAGGACTTTTTCAGCAAGGGCGACCTTATTATCACAAAGAAAAATAAATGTGTTCTCATCCCAGGCCACCTGTAGATCACCCTCCAAACTCTCAATGTCGGCCTGCATGGTAACCACCACGTTATTAGAGTCTTATTGAATGATCTTCCAATCCCTGATATCCTGCTTAAGTCATTTGAGGCGATTCACCAGCCCTTCCCAAGAGCACTCTCTTTCTTCCTTAATCCAAGACGTTTTCAACAAGTGAACTAACCCTGGGTCGCGGTGCCACTCCCACGAGTAGTGGGTCATAACTTGTCCCATGAACTTTTATTTATTTTAGATGTTTGTGGAGTTCATATGATCTTCTCAATAAAGGGCTATATTGGAGGATAGTTGATGTATCTAGTTTAGATATATTGAAATACCCTAGAAGATATATAATAGTGGCTCCTCGATAACTTCACTGATTATTGAGGGTATATAAAATGAGAACGTGAAACCCTTGTTTAATATGGATGGAAGTGGATAGTGTACTGAAAATATTAAATAATGATTTAAATAATGAGATTAAAATATTATTTTGAGAATTCTAGGTATAAAGGATTTGGGCGATGAACTTTCACAATCCTACCCACATTTCCCACTACCCTGATACCCAACCGAGTACTGACATTTCCCAAAGAGAATTCATGATCCCCAACGATCATAGAATAGAAACTTCAAACTTACATGATAATATAGGGAACACATTTTCCACAAAATAATATAATATAAATGTAACTTGTATGTATTCTCAACACTCAAAATTGAGAATGTACTATAAAAAATTGGGTATAATGAAACACAAAGTAGTACATCATAAAAGTGATCAACATATATCAATATAAAACTCAAAAATAACATAAATATGTTGGATAACATCTCCACCAGCCACCTCTATCACTCCATTCCATAAAATCCATAACATGCACCTCCTCCAAGAGGCACTTTCCCTTTGTTAGGACCCAACATAATAAAATATACAATCACTCGAATGAAAATGCTATGTTGTGAGTAATAAATACTAGCAGGGTCCCATCATGTGATCCATATTAAATTAAAAAAACTACAATTAATTCTATCAATTTAAATAAAATAGGTACTAAAATTTCATTTTTATATTTTAAAAAAATATTCTATCATTTAAAAATGATGGATGATATTTTAATGAAACGATCAAACATGATAAAATGAAAATTTTATATAAAAAGTGTGTGTGTGTGTGTGTATATATATAATAAGTAATGAATTAAATAGTTAAAAAATTCAATAGTTTGTATAATAAAATAAAAAAATCAGAGAAAAGCATGAACCATGTACAAAATCCCTATGGTAAGTCAGTTTTTCAGTTAATTGAATCCTCAAAAATATTATAGTGATCACAGATCCTGTTATGTTTGATCACAAAAATACAATCCAATAGAAGAATCCTTTTGAGGATATCTATATGCAAATAGTGGAACCAATTACGGAAATCAATACAATGTTGATTTATTAATTGTTATCATTATCAATCCATTTATATGGTGTATTTTTTATCTTTCTTTCCTAGTAATCACAAACTACCCATTCTAACATGTGCATAAACAGTCAATCAATAAATAAAATTGAAATTATTGATTTAAAATATTTTAGAATATAATTTCACAATTTCAATTTCCAACACACCTTTTGATTTTAGAAATAAATTAATTGATTTTAATAATTTCATTCCAATTCAAATCAAAAATAAATTTATTCCTTTTTATTATAAAAAATCTATTAATATATATTGAAATTATTTCCAAAATATGGAATTCATTTTCCATTTATCCATCTAAAGATTTAAATTCCATTAAAATTATTTTTTTATCAATTTCCTTATCCCATTAAAATTATGAATTATGTCATCATAATTCCATGTTTTCAAATTTATTAAAAAAATAAAGTTAATCTACAAATTCATGTTTTCAATTATAGGAAAAATATTTATAGAACCACAGCCCTTTTTTATGATCAATTATAGACACTCATGACACATTCCTCCTATGAAGAATGAAGGCTTCAGAGATCTATAAATAATACCTATAATTATGATCCCATTATATAGAGTTTAGATCCATCAAAAACCTCATGTTCTAATACTCTCTAAGGAGAAGAGAATGTGGGATTAGGAGAGATTAAACAAGAGGAGATCCAATTACCATAGAGAGAACACATATTACACATACACATTAATTGATCAAAGGATAATGTTATAGGATCCATGATCACTTATAGGGATCCTTATCACCCCTAGATATCGAGTTAGGGCCAATTAGGGGTGATAAGAATCTTAAAAAGGGGTTTAAAAATTTAAAAATAATTTTTTGGATAAAATAAAACCCTTCAACAGAATTTCTTAGATAGGTCAAAATTGTTAGAAAAAAATGTGTGCCATAATCATGCATCTTGTTTTGGGGTGCATGGTTTCTCCAATGTGGTGGCATGGTTTTTCAAACCGTGAACTACCCATAAAAACCCTCTTTTTCTTTGAATGCTTGGTTTGAACAAATCAGGTGCATGGTTTTGGAGAACTTTGTTCCAACCATGAACATCCCAATAGGCCTCCAAATCATACCCAAATATCTTCTGAAACAACACGACATGAACCCCAATCATAGAATGAGGAATAGAATGGTCAAGGAGTGACTAAAAATAAGTAATGGTAAGATACAACCATCTAACCATAAAAACATTATATAGTAGAAATCCTATCAGTAAATTTACATATGAAAATGATAGGGAGACTCCTCTATCATCAGTTCCTCTATCTCCCATGTCTTAGGATAATAAGTGCCATACTTCCATAGCACATTGAACAATAGTATCATCCTCCCCTGAAATATAATTTTCTCAGAATCGACTATCCTGACTGGATGCTTAGTCAATGAGAATTCATGCACAACATCAAGATCCTCCAATATCTAGACATGAGATGGATCAGAAAGATACTCTTGAAGGTTTTATACATGGAACAAACTATGTATGGACATCAAATAATATAGAAGTTATAAAACATAATCCCATTTCACATCATCTCAACAACCTCAAATGGTCCCACAATATAAAAAGAAGTCTTTCCTTTACTCACAAGTCATCGATGACATAAACGAGGTGAAACTAAAAAAACATGTTCACCAACTAAAATATCTAATGGTCCATGATGATGATCTGTATAATATTTATGCCATATTTCTACTTTCAAGATTCTATGATGAATAAACTGAATCTTTTCAGACATATCCGGGACCATGCTTGGACCAAGAAAGGAACATTCACCAATCGTTATCCAACAAAATATTTATTTAAAATTCCATTCATATAATGAGTAAAAGGATCCATTATTATCATGGAATAACCACTAATTTTATAAGAAAACTAAACTAGTCCCCAAATAGCGATTCCAAGATCTACCAAAATTTTCTACGTAAGAACAAATCATGTCATTAATAATCTATATACCCCACTCTACCTATTAATCACCTAATGGATGGTATTTCATAGTCAGCCGAACCTAATATTCCCTGACCTCTTAAAGTCCTTACTAAAATGTAATGGTAAAATAAGGATCGCTATCAAAGACTATAGTATATGGAAATCCATGAAAATTAATATCCTCTTTCAAATTTATATTTATCTATTCCATAACATTTTTTTATCCCTAATGGGTATAATATTAGATTATTTTCTCAAAAGATCAATAAAACCCATACATATTTTTTCATTCTTGTGCTACACATTGAACCCACTAATAATTACATAGAAATCATGGGTCACATCCATGTCAGCAATAAAAGGGGTTTTAGAAAATACAATGGTCACTGGTACTTGACCATAACCCATGTGAAATTAAAACAATGTTAAAACTAATCATAAATTTCACATATCATACCTGGAAACCAATATAATCACTTCATGTTATAAAAAATCATTTTGGTTCTTGGCTTCATTTCTCCTTTGTAATTTTGTAAATTCCCCATCATAAAATTTCTCACTTTATAATGTACTATGTACAGGTTCTGATAATATATTATACAAACAAAAGAGTTCAATTTTCCTAATAACATCACTTCATATTTCAAAAAATTAAACATTTAGCATTTGGCGTCATGTCTATGACCTCTCAAGATTTATAGAACTATTCTTAAATGAAACACAAAATCCTCCTCAGACATAGAGTTAAACATGATGTCATCTACAAAGACATCCATGAACGTATAAAGATATTCATTGAAGATATTATTTCTAAAATCCAAGAATAATGTATAATAATTGGTTATAATAAATAGAATTACATTATACTCAAAATGATAACACCTACTACATAATGTTTTTTGAAATTTATCGTTGTTTTATTCTTAATGGGTGGTAAACAGATAGAATATCAATATTCGATAACCACTTCACCCTTTTTAACTGGGTAAATAGATAATAAATCCATGGAAATATATACATTCTAAATACTATAACCTGGATGACTTTCTGGTAGTAATCACATAGATGAATTGTTACATCATCTTTCTTGGAAAAGAGAACATGTTCTTCCCGTGGAAACAAACTCTGGTGTACAAATCCTTTCTCTAATAAATCATTCAACTATGTCTTCAAATCATTTATTTATTAGGTCACATATGATAATAAATTATTGAAATTGGTTGATTACTAGGAACATAATCAACATAAAACTCTACCTCTAATTCCATTGGAAAACCAGATAAATCATAAAGAAATACATTAAGAAAATTATCATTGACTGGAGGTAGATCATCACCCAAATATTACCACTCCAGATCAAAATAAAACACTGAAATTAATTTCCCCAACTCTAGATAATTATGTATTTCTCTACTCAAACTTGAGTCCCATTTTCCATAAACCGTATAGCACACCCCATCAGGTGTAGTACATGATACCTATCAAAGATGGATATCAATTTAGGCCTTATTATCAATGATTCAATCCAATTAATAAATGAATTAACAGGATTGTTGTATATAACCAAAAAACCCTAGACTATCTCGAAATATGATAAACTGAAGATACAATTTGGACAATGTTTACCCCTCTATATCTTTCTTATATGAGAAGTAATAATATCCACCAAATAAGATAAAATTTCTATTTGAAGATTTATATTGTTTAATAAATGAGTGAATATAAATTAATAAGATGAACCAATATCAAATAATGAGGTCACGATATATGAAACTATAGTGATGTATCCTATTACAGTCCCTATACCAGTATCTAATTCCTCTGTAGAATCGTCCACTATGTGATGATATGTTGTTCTCGATGTCGGTGAAAAGTACACATAAGTTTTTGAATCATCTGATTTCACAACATTAATTTTAGTTGCTGATGAATCCATTACACAATTCATAGTATAAAATAAATGGAATAATTTCAGAAGGTATCCTATGAGACCCCATGAATATTAGATCATTGGAACCTCACTACATCATCATCTCAAAAACCCAACTATTCCACCATGGAATCAGGTTAATGTGCCATTCTCAGGCATTGTAGGAGGTCTAAAAGACACCTACTTTTCAAAAACCACTATGAGACTCATAAATATTCTCATTAGCTATAATGGAAAACATATAACCACCACTATGAGAAAAATGACCTCTCAAAAAACATAACTAACAAGTTAGGTCAAGTACAACCATAAAATTTGTATCCATCACAACAACATAATATGTAATTTTCATTAAGAAAACAATAGAATAATTTTTAGGTTGAAGACCAATATCAAACCATTGAGTATTCAACTTATCATTCAATACAATTTCATCTAAAAATTTCATATGCTTGAAAAAGTTGTTTGTGTACTTTATCATTGTCATGTTATAATGTTCATGTTTGAAAAACTACATAGTCTTATCCAGCACGATATACTCTATATAGTACTGATTTGTGAAAAGAACTATGTTTTCTTCCACTATATAACATCATAGTTTTTTTCTATTACCATAAAATCCCATCATATCCTTCTAGGCCCCTCTAGATTAATGGTGGAACATATTACGTTACTTGAATAAATAATTAAAAAAAATCAAATAGAAGATATGTCGTGATTAACCAATACTCTGCCTCTTGAGGGTCATTTCATCCTTGGATTACTAGTTGATTCTAGTGATGTAACACTTGATAATGATTTTGAGATTCATACATTAGAGGTTGCAAAATTGATCATTGAATGGTAATGGGTGAAGGTTCTCTTTATAGAGATTCAGTAACACACACAATAATCAAAACAAGATTCTAGTCCATGGGAGAATCTTCTCGCTATAATTCACCTGAGGATTCCACTTTTGGACAATTCAAACATCATCATGGAGGCATGATGCTACACAACATCATCACAAAACATGGATTACTTATAAATACTACTCATATAATTAACACAATCAATAGAAATAAGATTATGAATCCCATTAAATAATATTTTAATATTTAAATTTCAACAATACAAAATAAAAATCATCGAAAATAAAATATTTAGATCAAATTATTCCTCAATATGTCATTTCCAAACCACTTATGGTTACATTAGGCTCTTCATGATGACAGTTGTCATGGAACATTCATTCAACTACATCTTATGTCTTGAAAAGTCAACCTAAACTACATACTAACAAAACGAAAAGATGCTTAACCATGTTCTAATACCACATTATCATAAACAATTTTAGAAACCCCAATACCTAGACACCTGATACTACACTGACATAGTCCCAAGGGTGTTTCTGAACCCCATAGGTTTGAGACTAGCACATGGAATCATACATGAGAAATGAGGGAATGCATTTTCAACAAAACAATGGAAAATAAATGATATAAGTCAGTATTCACAATAATCTAAAAGTAGAATGTAATAGAAACCAAATATGTATAAAAAATTACAATGTAGTAAATCATCAATGTAATCAATATCTTTTAAGATAAATCTACATCATTCTATAAAACGGGTGGAAAACATTTCCACTGGTCACCTCTATCACTCGAAGCCAACAGATCAATAATATCAACCTCCTCTGATAAATGGATTCCCATTTCTAGGACCTAAAATAAGAAAATATACAAATTCATAAATGAAATGGTAGTGTTTCATCATTATATCCAATTATGGTATCATTATATGTTCCATAATCTATACCAAAAAGTTTTACCATTAATTCATATCAATTTAATTAAAAATAGAAGATGGAATTTATATTTCATATCAGCAATGAAAAATTATTTTAGTTCAAAAAGATGGAAAATATTTCAAAAAACACATTCAATCACGCTTAAATGAATGTTTTATATAAATCATATCATATAAATATGTTTTCATGACAATAATAATAAAACAATTCAATATCATGTATAATAAACTCAATCAACTCATTGAAAAAAACACCATTTATAAAATCCCCAAAGTAATTAATTTAATACACAATAGGATCCTCACACATCTCATTATGATGATGATACTAGTCAGTTGTGACCACCAAAATACAACCCAAAAGGGGATCCCATCACTGTTATCCTACACCCAAATAGTGGACACCATTATAGGTAGTCTGGAAAAATATGTTTTATTAACAGTTTTCATTGTCAATCAATTTATATAGAGGTAAGGCCATGACATGCTTATCCTACTTACCACTAACTACCCTAACTAAGATACATTTAATCAATTAATAAAATTTTCAATTAATCATTTTAAATCATTTAAAAAAGAGTTTCTTAATATTTGTTTCCAACTAACATTTCTATTTTCAAAAGAAAAGAATAGGTTTTCATCATTTCATTACATTTTAAAAAATCTTTTCTTTTTATTCTATTCATCATAACAATATGTAATCATTTATATAGAAATAATTCATAAAAACAATCCATATTTTTTCATAAATCCATCGCACAATTTAAATTCCATTGAATTTTGAATTTTTGATCAATTTCCATATCCCTTTCAAATATAGAATCAAATCATCACAATTCCATGTGTTCAAATCAATTAAAAACTAAATCCAATGTAATCATGAAATTCTGGGTTTCAAATGATGGGAATAGGATTATTGAACCACATACAATTAATCAATTGTCAATAATTGACACTCTCAATAGGATCATCAAATAGGGAATGAAGGAATCAGAGATCTAGAAATCCAATAAGAAACAAGATCTCATAAAAAAGAGTTTAGATCCATAAAAACAAAATTGTCAAATAACCTAGAAGGAGGATAGATACATGAATTGGGATAGATCAAGTGAGATGATATCCTCTTATAGTAGAGGGATCTGATCAACATCCATATTTTTTATTCCACAAAGGAAGGTGTTGGAGGATCCAAAATCCTATTTACGGACACGATTCACCCCTATAAATCGAGTTAGTTATAATTATGGGTTATGGGAAACTGAAATGGCGTTCAAGAATTAAAAATAATAAAATTTTTGAAAAAATAAAACTCACATGAATAATTTTTATAGAGGCCCTCACCATTAGAAAAGTCATGTAGCCTACCCATGTTCCCATACTCAAGGTTGATTGATTTCTCTTATGTAGGTTCATAGATTTTCAAACCATTACCCAACCTTGATAACCCACACTATCCATGTTTGAATAGTTTTCATAGGGGGCACATGATTTGTGAAAACCATTTGACAACAATGCACAATATAAAATGCCTCGATTTTTCCCCAAATTTTACCTGAAACAACCAAAGACAAACCCTATCTAAAAAATGATCAATATAATGTTCAAGGATTACATAAAAACAAGTATCAAAATGTTACATTATCAGAACTGCTAGAATAATAGTGCCAAAAATTCTTATTCAATGATATTTGGTTACATTATGATGATGGAAATGTTGGGATTGAATTTAGTGGTATCCTTGAAATCCCTATAGAATCACATAATCCCTCCCAGTGCATGATACATATATATTAAAAAATTATTAGGTTTCCTCACTACTAAATATCTCCACATGGTTCACCATAATTTTGATGATCCATTTTTCCATCTCGACATTTCTATGTCAGAATCAACTTTTCAGGTGATTTTTTTGATACCTAGTCCCATTGATGTGTGGAATGCATTAAATGATATGGGTGATTATCTTATGGAGACAATGGATAAATATTTTTTGGTACTACAAAAGTCAAATTTAAAACATCTCGTAGATTCTATAAATATCCAATGAAGATTGAACTGAATGATTTGGATCCAAAGAAATGATTTTGTCATTAATCATGTGTCCAGACCATGCTTCATCAAGTTTGATCAACCCATATTCAGACATAACACATGGGGTCGTGATGATTACCAAATCAACAGCATTGGCATATTAAATTGTTTAAATACTTGGAATCCTCCCGAGATTGGTAATTTGATGATTTTTGTGGACACATTGGTTTCTAGTTGATCCTTTTCAGGTATCAATGTTTTCATATGGAACCTCATCAAATCAATATTCACTTCATGCCAAAAATCCATTTATGTTAGGTTGTCTCCACTGGTAGCTGAAGCGCATGTGGTTATTTCTTTGGGGGAGTTATATATTTATAGAGGATGGAGTGATATTATCCTAGAGTCCAACATAGTTACTAATCTTAATTCCATATAGCACCAAGAGAATGACCATTAACCATTTTGACTCTTTTTTGGAAGGATATACTATTTATGTCACCAGATTTCATCTTCCTCTTTTAACATCATGAAAAGAGATGAAAATAAGGTTGCATAACTTTTGGGGACCTATGGTCTCTCAGGTGAGCTACATTTCTAGCAGCACGACTTCCACATTTCATTGAATACACATGTATTTTTAGATTTTTAATCCTCAATATAATGAGTTTTCTCCTTTCAATAAAATCAATTTATCATTTTTGTCAAGTTTTGTTAACATATACCATTTTATTTAGTAATTTAATTTTTACATGTAATTATATTATACAAGAAAAATTAATCATAATTAATATAATAAATTAATAATATTTCATTATTAAATAGAAATAATACAAAACATTTATGTAATATTATTTTATTAATAATATTATTTACCTAAAAATATATATCTAAAATTATAGAAAAAGACATATAATTTATATAAAAATATATACAATTTATAATTATATTTGAATTATTATAAAATAATTTTATTCATTGAATAATGTTTTTTAATTTTACAATTTTAAAATAAATAATCCTTAAATAATGTACTAATGAATTCAATTTTTTTATAGAGGCAGGTGGATTCCCCCATTTTTATTATATCAAAAATCATCACATTTTTTATCATTAATTCCCAAATAATATATCCTATGCACCCTCTACAAAACTGCTCGTTATATATATTCAACGAAAAAGAATCATTATATGTTTCCTATTTAACTGGATATTCCAATAGATCCATGGGATTGTTATGTGTGTCTCATTTCATTTTCATCTATAGAATTATTCATGTATTGAATTCCACATATTTGAATTTCTAGATGGGTTTTCTCTCAATATACCAAATCTCAAATCCCTGTTATTGATCAATTTTTTGTTTCTGTGACCCCAACGATTATGGAAACAATGATCACTCCTTCGGAAATGTGAACATCAATGAATCTATCTATCTTCGATGAAAAAATCACCAAAAACATCAGCGAATTCAAGGAGTTCAGTGACACCAATGATTCCACTGAACGTATTTTCATGCTTCCCCCAAGCCTCCTACAATGAAAATCCACTATCTTTCTTCCCTGATAACTTTTGTGACACTGTTGGTCCTTAGTTTCTTTCACTAACACAGTTTTTTTTGTATAATTTAGGCTGAAATGATGCAAGAATATGTCATATCATATCTATTTATTCTAAATAATTCATTTTCCTCAACAGTGAAAATATCTTTTAGAATTGAGAAAAACAAAACGTTCATTAATTATAATTTATTATTCAATACTTCTCTCTTATTTTCTATTTCCTTCATATTTTTTCTATTTATATTTTTTTCAATTATAAAATCATCTACTGGGATTTCACATCATCAAATCAGAACATTGTAGTGAAAAAATATTTTACTATTTTATTGATGAATGTTCCATTTCCAATTCCACTAGAGGATCCACTGCATACTCCATTGGAAATATCATATGAATTTCAAATTTTGTATCCAATAAAAATTCCCCAAGAATTTAATTTTTGTATGTATTTTACATGTAATTCACTCTGGAACTTGTAGAATAGATTCCATTTCATGTTTAAGGGGGGGTTCCATTGGATTTTTCATTGGAACATTCTATCTTATTCTAGAAAGAATACCTTATGTTTTGACTGAAACATATATTGTAACATTTTTAATCCTCAATCAAAAAAATATTCTATTATAGATTATTTTTCTATAATAATGTTGGGATATGATTTATTTTTTCTGAATAGATATTAGAATTCATCTTCCACTGAAATTTTTAGTGGAGAATCCACTAGAAAATCCATTGGAGTTTCCATTTAATGTTTCAATAGAGGTTCCACTAGAACATCACCTGGAACATCCATTGGAATGTCCACTCGACCAAACACTATAGATTCTATTTGATATTCCATTGAAACATCCAATGTTACTCAAATTCAAACATCCATTCATGTTCTATATAAATTCTGTGAATTTTGAAAGCTCTAATGTAATTTCTGGAATCCCACAAAAATCATGCTTTTGATATTATAGTGAAATATTTATAGGATTTAGAAATGTATTTTGTTCTAAAAAATTTTCCCCACTAGTTTCACTATAACTTCTAGTGGAGCATCCACAATAACTTTTAATGGATATTCGAATGGAAAACCCAGAATAGCTTCCAGTGGGAATTCCAATGAAACATCTACTACATGTTCCAATGGAACTTCTAGTCATATTATAACTTATTTTATGATTGAATATTATACTATAAATTGTTTAATCCCAAATAAACATGTTCTATATATTTCATATACTATATTATAATATTTATGAAGGGTTTTTGTTCTATTCAGCCCACATTGGAACCTCTAGTGGATATTACACTTGAAATTCATGTGGAAATTCCAATGGAACATCCATTGGAGATTCCAATTGACCTTACCATGGATATTATAGTGGTTATTTGATTGGAAAACCCACTGGAATATCCAATCATGTTCTAGATAATTATAGTGCAATGATACCTTATGTTGAAACCTATTCAATAATTTATGGAATCCAAAAAAATATGTTTTCTATATTAATGTGATGTTTTTACATGATTTTTAGGGAATTTGTTTCTATTATTTCTCCACTGGATCCTTTATGTGTTGTTACACTAGGTCATCTAGTGGATCGTCTAGTGGTCATTCTAGTGGAACTTATAGTGGAACATTCAGTGGAGGTTCTATTGGAAATCCTACTAGAACTTCCAGTCATGTTCCTGATATATACTCTGTAATGATACATTTTCATTAACCCAACATAGTAATTTATGGAATACCCAAAAAATGTTTTCTATACTTAGGTAAATTTTTCATAAGATTTAGAAGGGAATTTAGTTATGTTTTTCCATAATAGAACATCTAGTAGAGGGTCTTGTTTAACATCAAGTGGAGCTTCTATTATAACGTTCAGTAGAGGTTTTTTTGGAACTCTGAATGTAACTTATTCACCTACTCTATCTAATTATAGTGAAATTATACCCTATGTTAAAACATATACTATAATATATAGAATCCAAAAACAAAACATGTTTTATAAATTATAATGATATTTTTATAGGATTCGGCATAGAAATATGGTTATATTATTTTCCCATTGGAACTTCATGTTGAGATTCCAGAATAATATCTATTGGATCTTATAGTGGAACTTAGAGTTGGTATTCAAGTGGAACATCCAGTGGGCATTTAATGTGAATGTGTGTGTTTTATTTTTTTTATTACATATGATTATATTTTTTTTTTCAATATCCAAAATCCATTTTGATTTTTCTTGATTATAAGTGAGTTTTTATTTTAATTCATTTATTTATATTAATTATAACATGAGTTATAGAAATCTGAATTTAATAATTCTGACACCATATGAATGATAAAATTCATATCTTCATTTTATTAAATATATAAAAAGTCCAATTCATTATCTATAATGTTATCTTTTAAGCTAGAAAATGATTCTTATTTCATGTCTCAAATATTTTTTTCCATATAAAATACATTATAATTTTCCTCTAAATTTTAATGAAATATCAATACATAGTGTTTGGTTTTTTTTAATTTCTATCACTCTAGATAGATAAGTTTAATTTATATATTTCATTTTTTTATTATGATGTCTAAAAATTATTTTCTATTTCTCAAAAAAAACATTCAAACGAAGTTTATGCTCTAGTTTTAAGAAACTCTATAAACTATTGTTTTGAAAAAAATGCCCCTCCCCTTTTGTCGCACGAGAATGACCCCAACACATTCGTTGTGTCGCCGTTGAAAATACCACATCACTCGGATCATGAACTCCGTCCTGATATCGAATTCTATCATCGTCACCATAGGGAACTGTTCCACTGAAACCAGCATTCCAAGGATCAGGATTTCTGACTTGAAACACAACAATTGACAACTGGGATCTCCAACCATCTGAATCGCATACAAGATGACGACCATAATCTTCACACCACGCCCTCTATTTCCTCCATTTATAAGACGACCTCCAGCCAATAGACCCTCCATCATCAGTCACCTGCCTCAGCCAATGGTCATGATTTGGGCACAGCCTCACCAAACACGCATGTTGTTTCTAGTTTAGAGACAACCTTTATGGCCTTACATTAGTACCACATAGTAGGATCAGCAGTATGCATCCCTGCTGTGAAAAAACTACCTACACATCAAAAATTTCATCACTTACATCCCTCACCGGATTTCCATGAATCTTCATCCCTAGTATGGTATTAAAAAAAATCCAGACCTACCATCTTCACAGCTAGGAGTAGAAATTATCAATAGTTCTTCAGATGTCGGCCGAATTCCATCCAAATAAACTTAATCAACCCTCATATATGAAATTAATCTTAGTGATATAACCTTTATTGTAAATAGAATAGGCAAAACATCTCTCTATACCCAACAACATCTATAGAAGATATATCATCCTTGCAGGTGCCCTGTTTTAGTAGATCCTCAAATTGACCGCCAAAAAAAGATAGAGAGAGAATATCTCCACTAATGAGAGATTCCATCTCCTCTATATGAATATATAAATAAATTAAAATATTAAAATATGATAATAAACACATACATCCAATCATACATACATATTAATATTAGTTTGTACATGCATTCATGCATCCATTTATAAAAATATAATTATTTACATATATATATGTATAATATTATATATAAGAATATGTACATATATATATACATATCTAAGTGTATACAATCACATACATAAAAAAATAAATACAATTATATATAAGTACGCATATGCATTCATGCAAATGGGTACTATATTCTACTGGACAAATCTAATGTGAATATCTCATTATAGAATTTTCCTACGAAACTCTCATATGACATTAATTATATAAACTATTTCATATACATATATTATTTTTTTCCATGTTAATATGATTCTATGTATAGGTATGAATATTTAATAATATTTAGATATATGTATGTACACACATCAAAATATGATGAAATATATATGTAGTTATATATGAAAGTATATATTTGTGTGTATACATGCATGCATGTACATATATCTCAAAAAAAATTACATTAATTATATTTTAATATAATTAAAATGATATATATTTATATACTTGTATTAATATAAATTTATATATGTATATACATATCTACTTGTACTTAATGAAATGTATTTAATTATGTGTGTATATGGTTATATTAATTTGTATATATAGATGTATATACGAGTTTATATATAAATATATTAATATATATGAATTTATGTATGTATGTATGTATGTATTCATGTATGTATATATCTATGTATATATGTACGTATGTATGTACGTATGTATGTATGTATATTCATTGGTTTTTATATTTGTGTGTGATCAATTGTGTTTATAGGTATATACAAAGACATGTATTTATAATAATATTTTAATGCATGTACATACACGTATCTATTTATTCATATATGTACATACATACACATTTATATAAACATTCATTATTATACATCTTTTTTGTATAATTATTTAAAATTACACAACTATATAAATATAAGAAAATATAATTATTTATATGTCTATTTTAACGTATATATTTACAAACATAAATAAATATATATTAATATAACTACAGAAATGTATATTATTTAATTTTATATAAATATAATTAATGTAATTAATTACAGATATAAGTGAATACAAGCATGCCGACACATACACACATGTATATACAACAAAAAATATTTATATGTATATTTCAATTCGTGTACACATATGCATCTATATATTATCACAAATACATACATGCATATACAAACAATCATACATGCATATAAATATCAGTATATATATATATAAATGCATCCATGTGTATATCATAATGCAATTATTTAATATATATATATATGTGTGTGTGTGTGTGTGTGTGTGTATTCATAAAATTATATACATTCATACATACATATATATAATTGCATATAGACACATACATAAAAACATACATACATTTAAATATAATTATCCACAAGGATGAAAATATATTAATTCAATTATATTAAATTTAATATATAAATAAAAGAATAGGAAAATCTCTTAATGAAGATTTTCTAGTGTAGATTGCCACTACGAATCTCCCATTGGATATTTACCAGTAAAGATGGGCATTGTGAATCTCTCATTAATGATTTCCCACTGCATATTTTTAGTAGGAAAATCGAATGGGAGAATTCTCATTCAAAAAAATAGAAAAACATAAAAATAAAAATACCCACATGAATGCATATATATATATATATATATTAATGAAATTATTTAAAATTTCGTATATAAATATAATAATGTACAAACCTCATAGTGGAGATTTCCCGAAGTAGATATGCAGTGTGAATCTCCCATGGGAGATTTCCCTATGCATGTTTGTAGAATCAATATCGCATGAGATATTTCCAATGGGAGTTTTGTAGATGGAAAATACCATTATAAATCTTTTTAGAGATTTTTAAATAGTTATATAAATTTATAGATGCATGTATATTCTGGTTTTTTAAGGTAATTATGTAGATGCATATTTGTAAATAATTACACCAAAAATTTGGAATGAATTTAGATAATGTCATTAATATTTTTATATATACCACTTTTATATAAATTCATGTATACATGAACTTATCAGTACTACACATATGGCCTTTTACCGCACATAAAATGTCTCTTAACAGTGCTAAAAAGGCACTTGTAATCGTAGTGTTGATATAGTTGTTGGCCCCTTTATCAACACTAAAAAAGAATTGATAAATTGGTTGCATTATCAACACTAAAAACATTGATAAAGACCACATTTATGAGTGCTAAAAATATCATTGATAAAGGCAAAGCCTCCTACATGTGTTGTTAATATAACATCGCATATAGAAGTTATTACAATCAATTATAGTTAAATTTAAAACCATTTTATAATTTCAAACAATGATATGTATTTTTATTATAAATCATGAATAGAAATATGTCCACCCATGGTATATTAATAAAAATTAAATTAATTTTCAAAATAAATGATTCATATAATGACATTTATAATTGTTTAGAAAACATTCCAAAATATTAATATTTCATATTTTGATTCTCATGATCTCCACTAAAAAATGTCCACCAATGGTGTCAATTGCTGAAGCAATCTTCTCAACTCAATAAAAAGATTCCACCTATATATGGAAAACAAATTAAGTTAGTAATACAATAAAAAAATAAATTAATCATTAATATGAAAGAACACATTATAATATGTCAATATATAATAAAATTATACATTTGGTGTTATACTAGTCACACCAAGAATCCTATTGAGGTGGTGTTGATTCATACACCTTACAAATTAGGTACATATCATTTTCCAAAAATATCAAAACAATTAGAATGTGTTTTCTCATATTTGAATAATCCACTTTTTCTTTTAGTTAAATTATTGTCAATTATAAATAATGACACATTTGGAGTTATACCATCCACATTGTGAATCGTATTTAGGTGAGGTTGATTTCTAACTATCACAAATTATTTATGGATAATTTTTATAAAGGACAAAAATAATCTGAATCCATTTGCTCAGTTTTAAAAATGTCATTTTTGTTTTTTACCAAAATATCATATAAAACTAGAAACACATATTTGAATCATTATAGTTTAATCTTTCATCACTTTGACATGAAATAACATCATACACATCACAAATGACATATGAATTTTCATCATAAATTATCATGATAATAAATGAATGTTTTCTTGGTTTTTAGTGCGTGAATCTTTCTGAACCAAAATGAAAATTTGAAACTAATAACAGAAACATTTCTTCATACCAATTACACCATTCATAATATTGTGATTTTGTTAACTCCTAAATTCAAAAAATGCCTCATATATCATTTTCCTAATCTATCAAAAAAATCTGAATGCATTTTCATAGTTTTTAGTATGTCACTTGTTTTTTTACTTAATATAATGTCAATTTTGAATAAAAATTTACACATTGAGTTATACCGGCCACACCATGTGTTATATTGAGGATAAGTTGGCTCGTACACATCAAAAATGTGTCATGGATCATTGTCCTAAATTATCAACACAATCTGAATGTGTTTTCTCAGTTTTTAGTATGTCACATGTTGTTTTTACTAAAATTAATGTTAATTTTAAGTAAAAATAGATAATTTGAGTTATATTGAACACAATGTGAAGCATATAGAGGTGAAACTAATTTTTACTCATCAAAAATGACATTTATATCATTTTCTTGGAGAATCATAACAATCTTATTTTTTTTCTAAGTTTTCAGTGTAACAGTTTTTTTAATAAATTGTCATTTCAAACTGGAAGAACGCATTATGAGTCATACCAATCGCATCATGCATTTTATTGGAGTGGTACTACTTCATTCACATCACAAATTATATATGAAACACTTTACTAAATTATCGAGACAATCGGAGTGTGTTTTATTGTATTTTAGTGACTGCAACATTTTGAACTAAAATTTCAATTTTAAAATGATAATGAACCATTATCATCATACTGGTCAGACCATGAATCATATTGAAGTTTGGATGAATACTACACATAAAAATGATTCATGGATCATTATAACTATGTATTAAAAAATATGAATGTGTTTTATTATTTTTTAGCACGTCAATTTTTCTTTTTTCTCAATTTAATGTCAATTTAATATTAACATACTCACATAAAGTCATACCGGCCAAACAATGATTTCGATTGGCTTGAGATTGATCTATACACATCAGAAATGGATCGCATATCATTGTCCTAAAATATCAATATAATTTGAATGTGTTCTCCCATTTTTTAGTAAGTCACTAGTTCATTTAACAAAAATTAACGTAAATTTTAAATAAAAACACACACATTGATTGACACTAGTCACTTATTAATTTTTTCTTGATTTTGAGTAGTTATGTTTCTATGATAACAACTATATTGACCCAAAAATTTCATACATAGATACCAAATATTACAATATTAAAATTCATTACCTAACATAGTGTTTCCTGTCAGAAAAGTTTAGTTCTAGTTCATTAAGAAACATGAAACTAAAAATAACTATTTCATAAGTATCTTCAATTAAGTTATTCATTAATACAAATCATCTTAGACATATCATTTCTATAATAATTCTTAATAACATAAAGATATGAAATATAAGAAATGGTGATCATAGATTCTCAATAAGTGTAAGAAAAGGAGATAACAATGTTCACCTTTGGTTAACATGAGGAAAAAGATGGTAGAAGGAGATATTGAAATTAAAAAATCATACCCTACATATCATAGATCATAATCATGGGTTGTGGATAAAATCATGATACTTTAGAAGACCTTAATATTAAAGTATCATGAATATTATTAACTAAAAACATATAGTTAGAGTCATACTGATCACACTATTTATCAGAATAAGTTGCGACTGATTAAGATGAAGCTGATTATAATAGTATTAAAAAACATGTTCATGATATATATTTTTGGATGTAATACTTTCCATTCAACAAATGATAATTTATACATTTAATTCAACCTGTTCTATATTTTCTCACTTTTTTCTAATAATTAAAAGAAAAATATTACTTCCCAAATGATCAGTAAAAAAATGAAAATGTATTAGATAAAAATTATAAGGATATAAATTACAAATGGTAGATAAAATGATGACAAAATGAATTAATTAAATACATAGCAGAAATTGACATTTATATATTCATGAAAGTTTTCAATGTTGTCAATATCTTAGTTTTAGCCTTGATGTCCAATCTATAACGAGCATGATCATCTTTGAAAATACATCCTTTTCTTGACCAAATGAATCCAAAAATATAAGAAAATATTTATGACTTGTGTAATACTAAAAATAAGTAAATAAAAAAAATAAAACAATCTACTACATCTATTAATGTTACAAATTCATGTTATTTCTATACATTCTTCCATCATGTGAGCTTCACATTCGTTTCTGAGAACATCTATATCATCTTGTGAATATATGTTTTTTAGACAGTCATAGTAGTGATGAAAAAATATTAATACACAATGGATTAATAAATATTATACCCTGATACTTTTCCTGTCATAGTACTTGTAATCATTCTCATCCTCATCCTCGAGCCTCATTCCTTTTTCCCAATATATTGATGCATTGACTTATAATAACAGAATCATCATTAAAATATAATATAAATTAAATAACATTATCTTTAGTTATAAAACCTTGGTTGTAGTTTTTTAAAAATTAAATATTCCACAATGGGTGGATGGTTAATTTGATATCCAGGCATTGATTCCTTGTAAATAAATCTATGTCCAATCCAAATTTACTATTTTCAGAATCCAAATATAAATTATAACACAGAAAAGGAATAAGTAATTAATTCCGTAATAAATGATTTTATAGGATTAAATTGTATTTTTTTAACCATTAATCATGTTTATTAAATGGATTCTGTCAGTTGAAATTTTTTAGACCAAATATTTGATTGGACAAACCACTATTTCATCTTTTTTTGTATCTTTTTTCATTTATTTTGTAGTGGCTATGTGAGGAATAACAAGTCCAAATATCCATTCCTGTAAAAATCCCTTAAATTGGTTTTTATATATATGTCTTCCAATAGAATGAAATGTATTTAGTTAAAATGAACATATTATATAAGGTTTTTCAAAACCAATAATAAAAACATATGTCATATATTAATTTTCAACTTAGCCTCCCAACCAATCATAGTCGAGTATTTCACTTAAACACTCAACACCAATTAATTATTGATATTTCTCTTCATACATATTTTGTTCAGAATAAATAATGTAATTATTACCATTTATAAAAATTTTATACACATGAAACATCAATTATATAAATTGCAGATATAGAATGTGTGGGGTAATTTTTTTTCAATATAACTCTTCAATAAGTTGGTCGATCATTAATATTTTTTTAGGTGCTCTTTCATTTCACCCCTTTATCATTGTCTTCCTATAATACCATTCATTAGAGAAGACCATTTTTAATTAATTATTAATGGATTATCATTAAAGGTAAATTTGAAATAAATTAAACCTTGTGGTCATGTATTTGTACAAGATGTGATGACCTTGTGATAAATGTTTCAACCTGTATTATGGCCTTGTAAATATATTTCACATTAATTGGAATAAGTATATCTATGTTTGGTTCAAGGTCCATGATAATAAATACTCAAAAATGACCTATATGAAGTGATTTGTTGTGTAGCATGTAATTTTGAATATTGAACATTGTATCCCATGCTAAAGGGAGATGGATGTGTGTTTCAAGACATAAATCGTAGTCATTATCACAATGTAGAATATCAATACAAGATTGGTATCTATATCTGTCTAATTCACATTTCACCAAAAAAATTATTAGAACATTTATTACCTTTATTATGACATCTCATTGAGGGGAATTCCTAGGCCAATAGATGACGGGGGTGTGGTGGGTTCTCTATAAGGTGGGTTTTCCTATGTTTGTTCTTCACTTTGCCTACCCAACATTAATGATTACATCACCTCTCTCTACCATTGTAATTTTCCTTCATGTGTAGATATTCTTTCACTCATATATTTTATTAATTCACATTGATATTCCTCTTATTTTTTCCATTGAAATATGTTTGAGGTGTGACCCCAAATCCCACACCTCTAACACCACCATAATGTTCAGGATGCTTCATAGACACCAATAGTTAATATTCATCTAGAACATGTGTTTTTGATTCATATGACTATGTCATATAGATAATATATGAAAATAAGTGACCATTCTTATTTAATACTAATTGAATGAAAAATAATATTTTCTCATGTAAAACATCCACATGTTTCCCATACTTTTTGTGTGATTCAATTTATTAATATCACATACTTATTTACACATTCTTCCTTCCATGTCATAAGGAATGCGGTGGATGTGTCATTGGATTCGGGTTCATCAATATTCATATAAAAAAGGAACATAATTATGATGTTCTTCCATGTCAAATAAAAGTATTACGACACACTTATATTATGTACCAGTTATTTTCATGTGTAGTGTACCCAATCCATACATTATGATAGGGGTTTTTAGGTTTTTATACACATTCCTTATTTTGAGCACTCAGTTTTTGTTTCATAAATAAAAAATTATCCTTCAATGTGATGAATACACATATCATAAAAAAAATATTATTAGAAAAATTTACCCTAATGGAAACATCTACATGATGGCTTGTAATAAAATCCCACACTTCGTGGTTATAAGCAGCTCATAGATAACATAAGGATGTTGGTTTATTTCCCATTTGTCATATATAACATGATGGCTTCTTAGAATTGTGAGAAATCCTCAGTGAATCAATCCTCCAAGCATTAATACATAATTTTTTTGCGATTCATCTACTATAATTTCACTCGGTCATGGATGCTGAAAAATAATTCAATGGTACATTATTTTAATTTCTTAGTAAAATATATAAATAATATGATAATTTTTCCATAATCTCATCCCACAATAGTGTCCTCATCCTTGACCCAACATGGTGCCAGGATCAGCATCAATCGGCACACGTTTCCCAGTAATGATTCAAATATAACTATTGAACCTAGACTAGTTGGGGTTAACATTATGACGCCACGCATTCCACACCACCTTAAATTTGAAGCCTGTGAAATTCTCCTTAATTATTTTTTTCTAATACCCTCAAACTAAGGTATTCAATTATTTTATGAGATTTTAGTCTTTCATCACCGTTCATTTACCTAGAATAAACATCATCAATATGTTCCTCTAGATCTGTAGAGTCGAATTGTGCAAACGGTCATTGTACCTATGTACTGAGATCAGTAATAAGTTGAGAAACTGTTGTTCTTCAGGAATGGGATAACCATCCCATATAGAAGGAAATTCTTTTACACTACGAGTAGCAGAAGGTTATTTGACCTGTTGTTCCACAGGATTTGGAGCACCATCAAGTACGGAAGTCATTATTTGCAGAAGATATTTAACATTAAATTTAGAGTAAATTAATAAAGCATAAAATAGATAATAACATGTTGTAACATGATGTATAATAAAAATAAATGTAACATGATTATTGAACACACATTTTTTTTCTAAAGGATAAATGGATTTGACCCCTCTATCAACAATCCAATTCATTTCAGTGTGTTCTCCAAGGACATAAATAATTCCATCTACATTGGCACCCCTATGAAATAATTATTATGACCTAGTGAAACGGTCATCCTCGGTTGAATTTTCATCTGACGGATCAGTGGTTTTGGTCGAAAATATAACAAATGATGACTATTGGTTTGTAGGTTCAGTAACATAAAATACTTTTACTTCTTATGATTCCATTATAAATGGTTCATCTTGGTAACATTCACTACTAAAATCAAGTTTAACAAATCCCAATTCATCTATTTTATCATGAAATTATTTTATCAACCAAAATTAATCGAAAACTCAACACTTGGAATGTTATATATTCCAACTACCATATTTGATTTATGATGAAAATGTATGACATTTTCAGATACTTTGGATTTCGGTCCATATTACAAGAAACATGAAACAAATCCGCAAAGAGTGTAACATCACTATTTTTATAGTATAGTATTTAACATGACAAATTTTATATAACATATAACCATTTATTAAATAATCAATGTAAGATAATACATACACATTTATTCCTCCAACAATCCATCAAATTAGTTTTGAAATTAAATCGGGTTTTTCATATGACTCCATAAAAATGTGGTCCCGAAACCATATTAAAAATTATTTATTATGATTATTTGATATCGATTTTTTATAACATGATTGATTCAGATGACTATGAATATCATGGTGGGTTTTAGCATTTGTGGAAACCTTGAAAATGTTATGAAAAACGTAATGGTGGGCCTTTTATTGATTTGTAATATTGATTGTGTCAACATCCCTTTCAGAAATTCATTTGCCTACAAGGCTCCCAATGGGGTAATATTACAGTGGACCAATTCATTCCATATTAGATATGTATTTGGTACAAAATTCAATAGCTTCATCGAAAATATATCACTCAATAATACAACCCTCTAGATGAATTTGATTTTTTGAATTACCCATTTAAAAAAATCATATATTGTTTAATGAGATACATCCATATATAGTGTACATGACCACATAGTCGATTCTCAGTCACCTAATGAACCATAAAATGAACCATCATATAAAAGAATGTGGGAAGGAAGAGCATTTCCAATTCACATATTAGTAGAGAAATTTCTCTTTCCTTAGTGGCAAATTTAACATGTTCTACAACTTTTCTACATATAGATTTGAATAAGAAATAAATAAGGGTTAATGAATTATGGAAATTATTCGGAAAATTAAATGAAAATCTATATTCATTAGATCTTACATAAAAAAACCATTCATTTGATATCGAACCCTTTAACTTTAAACTGATTCTGGGTCCTGACAAATCTGCCAAAGGGAATAATATACTCCATTAAAATCATTTGAAGATTCTTCACAATTTTCATCAATAGTTATGGAAACATATAAATAATGTTCATAGATACAGTAAATGACTTATGCTGCCGACATACATGTTCATCATCAGTGGTATGTGGACGGTTTAGAAATCCACCCTCCTGTGGACACTTTTGTTCACAAAACAGAAACGGATCTCATACACATGCACAAAAAAATGGATTTCGAGTGAGGTCGGACAATTCTGCAGTCGTGAACCACGCTATCCATGAACCATGTAGACAGGACCCTCACCGAGCCCACATCATTCTCAAAATAGAGATGGAGCCCTACATGGTGGTGAAGCACCCTCGTGACCAATTTGGATGATTGGAGAGGTGCGTTCAATATATCCTGTAATCCTCAGGTTTATTAGTTCATCCATATGAGGAGTTTTCTATCATGGGCCATCACAAAAGGTGATGAATGAAAATAGATACAACCCTACATCCCCCTCTATAAAAGGAAGTCATGGTAGAGAAGAAAGAGATCATCACGGTTTAAAGACAATATTCATGGAGATCGACACTTTGAAGGAAGGCATCGAACTTTTGGAGAAGGAATATTATTTCGGGGGCTTAGTATTTCACATACAGCAATGATATGATTTGGAAACCGGCAACATATTTAAATAGGGAATGAATTGTTTAGAATTGAATATCGCATAAATAAATTTATAAAAAGAGAACCTAAAATTGGTGAACCTCAATCCATGGCCCCTATACAGATGAACTCCCCGTGAACCAGGGAGATTATACTCCTTCTTTGATCCATCATGCCTCATAGCGCCCTCTTACGTTGGTGAAGCCTAGACCAGCGCTGCCCCTGGCCACCACCGCTCGAACGGACTCCATCACCATGTACCAATTTGCTACATAGACCCAAACCGATGTCATGAACCACTCTAGTATGCGTGATTCCCCCAATTCCACTTACAACACTGGTATCCATCTGCGTAACACTTTCCTATATGAAGGGTGATACTATTCATATGTTTATGTGGTCTGTGAAGGCTTTGGTGTTTCAATTCCCCGAGTCTGATAACGCCCTTCCAATTCAGTCCAATCCTCTAGAATCCCATCAGTAGCATATTCATCGGCACCAATATAAGGCCTATAACAAAGCCACCAAACCGGCATGCTAAACCCTTTAGGCGCATTATATATCCCTCCAGAGTTCACATACCCATGGTAGAAGGAGAAAAAGGGGTCACTCCATCCATTTAACAAACGTCTGGAGCCTTCATGGGTTCACATTCTCACAATAATCTAGATTCTGGGCCCGAGAGACCCTTTTTCCTCTCCACTCTTTAGGATTGAGGGATCCCACATGCATTTCCATTCAATGAGTTCTAGAGGTGAACACTTCTCCCCTCCCCTAAAGTAAGTAACAAGGCATCCCTCATAGATTAAGCCCCACACCATCCTCTCTAGATGAGAATTGCCTTTCCCCTTCCATATGGTACAGTTCATTAATTTGTTCCCTCCATCGTCGTATCACTGCCTCTACCGACACTACTTCTACATTTGTTCACTCCGCGATAGCAGGGGGAATGAAAGTCTCTCGGTCTTGACCCAATCCCTCTAATTTCTTCATCCGCATCACCCCATAGTTATAAAAAATTGTGTGTCATGCCAAATTTTTGACATTACATTATTTCTAATGCCCTTCATGACTCCCATGGGATTATACATTTGTGATGGCCACGACATTCATACAACGACGGTGGTAGAACAAAATATGTGGGTTTTGATCCCTGTCTCCTATGAAGGGTATGTTGGACACCTCGAATTGGTTCAATCCAAACTCAGGCCACCAAACACAAGTAATCCCCAACTGTACCCCAACATGGGATGCAAATTAGACCATTGACAGGAAGCTATCATGCGTAATCCCCTACCTTCTATAACAACATACAGTTTGATTCCAAACCAACTAGGATATGTAAGAAACCTCCCTCAACAACACGCCCAACATCCATGTCTGATACCCATCTATGCTTATCAGAATATGTCTTCATGCACCCATTTGGACCATAATTAGGCCGATAAAATCATTTCCCTCAGGTTCTCTAGTCCGCATTAGCGTAATTCCTGCACAAACCATTACTAGGAAAACGTCTTCTAGATGTCATTTCCATAAGAAGTTAAACTATTGTTGGGTCCTTGTCACATGAACTTAAAAGGTGATGTGTCCTATTAACTAACATTGGATTTTGTGGATTATAATACCTATCAAAATGTTAGGTAAGAATCCCATATTATGGGTTCGATCCAGACTCTCAATTCACTCTCTTCCCACCTAGATGACAATAAACTCTAGAGTGACCGATTATAAGTCTCGAGAAAAGTGTTTTCTGAAAAAAAAAGTCAGATTTATGAGAATTGCTATTCCAATGATGGATGTTAAACCCCATATGTAGACAACTCTGAATCCCTGTGTATAATTGTGACATGAAACCCAGGGATAGTCGGTGGATAGTATTCTTGAGGATAAACCAACGATTCATTTTCTATTTTGGAAATTAGGAATGATAACATTAATGTCGAAAACCAGCAGACGTACATAAGAAGAGCCATGAGGAGAAATTTTCCAGCTAGAGCTAGTTGTCATCGAAGGGGCCTGAGGCTACCAGTTGATGGGCTACATTGTTTCCTTCCCTTTTGTTAAAGGAGAAGGTGCAGCGAGAGAAGCCTTGGAGAAGCGATAAAATTCTCCTGATGATGAAGTTAAAAGACTCTAGTCCGACATCATTGTGATTAATAGAATCGATCACGGTGATAAAGTTAGACTTAATGATGATATTGACCCATCCACGTTCCATAGTGAGCATCATACCTCCAAGGATGGCAGAGGCCTCAACAACTGCAGGTTCCCAGAAGGCATGGTGTGATTCATATTTTCCTGCAATGATTTTCCCCAGATGATTACGGGCCAGGAGACGGAGACCAACAAGCCCATCCTTTGGGAGAGATGTGTCCATGTTAATCGTGATACTCCCTTCCGTTGGGGGGTTCCAATGTGGGAGACAAGAGGGGGTTACACCTGGCATAACGTATCCTTTGTGTTCCTTCCACCCCTCAATCCACAAAATGGATCATTCAATCCAGAAATTGGGAGGTCTATGAGCGTGGTGAAAAACAACATCATTACGCCGAACCCAGATGATCCAGGCTAGGGTGCAAAGAGAACCTGCATTAGAAGATGACAGAGGGGAACACCAACACATTAGAAGATCAGGGAGGTCAGAGGAAACGTCCAATGAAACATCTGAAGCTGGGTGCGATGAGACCGACATCCCATCATCTACATCAATGTGTGTTCTTAAGTGTCAGTGACCATATCACCAAATGAGCACCTACCTTTAGAATGCAGGTCCATGTATCATTCGATACCAAAACCATAGGTCTTTTTTGGATCTGTGAATAAACCCGTTAGAGGCTAGGTGAAGCCACATAGATAGGGAACCCTACGGAAATGATTATACCTCATCGACTCCCTCTACTAATATATGGGAACCGATCATGTCCCCTAGTTGTGAAACAAAAGAAGTTAACTCGAAGAGAATCATTTTCCCGCATGATAGATTTAATATAAACTGAATCTATCCATAATAAGAAATAGATGATTAATTTCCAACATTCCATTTTTTTCATTCTCTAACCAAAACTAAAATGGACCCAGCCTTGATACATCAACTGTGGTGGTGAAACAACCCCACTTTGTTCCCACTAACTAGCTCAAATGGAGGGAAGTGATGGGACTATAGAACAATAAGAAGCAGTGAATCTGAGATGCATTGTGGGAAAATTACAGGGTTCTCCCTTCCAATGGTATACATGTTTTCTAGCTTAGTCGATAAAAGGATGTGAGGTTCTTCGGCAACAATTCCTATTCCACTTCATCTCAATGCTTTCCAAGGTGATGGTTAGTAAAATCATGAATTGAAAATAGAGGTATAATGAGAGGGTAATAGACATTATTTCCAGATGGAAGGGTATAGAATACTCTTTGAATAGGACACAACCATAGGATGAGATGATTTCTATATGAATCTACAACTTCTTTGATGAGCTGTGAACACCACACATAACAATGAAATTCACAACCAGATTCCAGGATTTCTCTAATATTGCCCAGATAATTGAATACTCCTTGCTACAGACAATCCTCAAGTCTCTAATTGCCTCACAGGCTCTTGCATAGTGTGCTGGTAGTGCTGAAGCGTCCTTTTTCATGCTCAAGCTATCCCATGAACAAGCTCCACTGCCTAGGCCTCCACAGAATTGCCAAGGGCCTCCTGCGTAACTATGACCACCTCCTCCCTGGTGAGAGGAACAATGAGTACCTAATAAAAACAAATTTGAGGAACGATGTAATATTATTTACTCATTCTGAGCAGACCATGTTTGTGGATATTTCATAGCCTCCACGAATTTAAACATGATCAACATTCTAGAGCCATGAAAGCCGGAAGAAGTTGGCCACGCCAACCGAACGGATTATTTTCTGTTCCATCAAATATTACGACACAATATTAAGATTACTTTATCTTCAAAGACATAATACAATGGACGGTGGACTTGGGGAAGGTAAGTCAAGAACCACCCCCGACACTCGTTGAATATGTTTATGCCACCGACCCATATAAGAGGAAGGATTGGCAGAAAGTTAGTAGGAAAATGGTTTAGTAATATGATAGTTGGATTACTCATAATATGGTAAACCGAGCACATGGAATACTTCGAGCTCAATCACAACAAACAGTTATACTACCAACAACTCCTAAAGCAACACAATGACCATCCTCATCCATTCAACCCTCCAAAATCTGGTCATAATGGCATAATCATAGAGTGAAGAAACGTGTAAAAGAAGAGCAGTCTGTGACATGGACAAAGCTATCCTAGACTCATTCATATTTCATTCCCTCATACATGACACAACGAGCTCCGACATGCCAAACGACACCATAAGAGGCTGCAAACTAGGATAATATGTCATTGAACAAGGAAATAATCATTGGTTCCATCATCATTTTCCATTTAAATGAACCATTAACTGAAGAAGGGTATGTTTATCAACCCATGTTCCCGACACCAGATTATGGTACTGGAAGGAGGAATCTCCAAAAAAAAGGGGATACTAGGGAAGACACAACCGTGGATGAATCCAACCCTATAGTTATACCCTGGCTCAAAACATCAATATTACGGAAAATCATAGGAGAGACATTAAACAAACCCAACAGGAGAGGTAATATTCTTCTTCCTCCACCATTAGAAACTCTGTCCCATTATTCCGTGGTAACGATCAAAGGAGGAACAAGTGTCTAACCACCCTCTCTGCATAAGTAACTAGACCAGGTCAAGTCCCCCAAATGTAGGGGCACCAGAAACTCTTACCCCTAAGACCGATCATTCCTCTTCTCAAGCTATAGGACCTACTTTTCTATTTAATGAGCTCCCACAAATGGATAAGTGTAGTCCTCTAAAGAAAATGTATGATATCCAAAAATATCTGGCCACAGTACGAGCCTTGCTATCAATCCAGGATTCCTTGAGTTTATCAGTTGACCTCAGAGAGGCACTCATAGAACCCTTTATTATACCCTAGGAATTTCAAGTTTATGTTTCTACCATCGAGATATATCAAATGAAGACTATCCCATCTGAATGTAATACGGTGATTTCATCATCAGTCAGGATGATGATTACACCATTCTAGGACACATCATACCTCTATATGTGTATGTAATGCTAAATAATGTCCAATTATGAAAATTCTTCATCGACAACGGCCCCATAGTTAACCTTCTCCAAATAAAAACAAATCATAGTTTAGGCTACAATGAGAAAATTATGACACACTCCCCAACAAATCTCTTGGGTTATGATAAGAGTGAATATATGAAAGTGGGAAAAATCATGTTCACAATCCATTTTGAAGAATATGTGGACCACATGGAAATCATGGTGGTTCAAAAAAAACACGGCATTCAATGCCCTGTTTAAAAGGCCATGGATATATCAACACAAGGTCATTCCTTCCTCCTACCTCTAGTGCATCAAATATTGTTTCAATGGACAAGGTGGGACAGTTCACTCTAATAAGGCCCCTTTAGAGATCTCTGAGTACCATTAAATCAATGCCATATTTTATGAGAAAAAGGGGAAGAAATCTATAATCTACATTATTGATTTGGTTCCCACCCCAAACAGTCTAGAAATGATTCATGATGACCCCCTCAATAGACTCGGTGAAGAGTACGTGATGACCATAAACCATGTTGAGAGTAGGGATCTGAGTCCCAATGTATATTCAGTTGTTCACATGATCATTGTCATGATAGTCGAGTCTGAAAATCCAGAACCAACTACGGACCCTCATTCTGAGGAAGAATAATTTATCATGGGTGCCAATTCCCAATCCTTGGAATCTCAATATATCTCTGCCGCACTCTCTGAAGTGGAAGAATGACATGACACTTGTCACCCCCATTCTTATCCCTCAATAGAGGTTTCCTCACAACCAATTCAGTTATAGGAAGTCACTTCTGCCACAGAGTGCCAATGCGACATCATGTTTCTGAGACCTTGAGATGCAACATCAAGTGCTCTATCTCTGTCAGAAGGGGATGAGGAGGAGTATTTTGGGGAATAATTGGAAGAGGACCTTAGTGATACCCCAGCATTTGTAGAAGGTATCTCAACCACTGTTGATGAATTCAATGAAATAAACATGGGTACTGAAGAAGTCCTGAGACCCACTCACATTAGTGAAGCCATGGCATATGAAGAACAACAGGTATATACATCATTCTTAAGGTATCATTGTAATTTTTTTCCCAGAATTACACAAAAAATCCAAGACTCGATCCCAAGGTGGAAACACACTACCTAGGCCTTCCAGAAGACCATCAAGGATATAATCAAGCCACCAGAAGGACGTACCCCACACATGAGGCCCAAATTGAGACTGATGTAGACAGGCTCATCAATGAATATGAAATTCAGTGGAATAATATCTTATCTTGTTGGCCAACATAGTCCTCGTCAAAAGGTTGAACAGACGGATCTGCATCTGCATCGATTCTAGATATCTCAATCGGCAGTGTTGGAAAGACGATTTCCACATCTAGATCACAAGAACTATTAATTGATGTTGCAGCTAGATTAAAGGATTTATCTTTCATGGACAATAATTCTAGATATTATCAAACTAGAAAGTCTTGCAATAATGAATAATCCATGGCCATTAGGCCACCCATGGAGTATTTTTCTTCAAATCCATGCATTTTGGTCTGAAAATTTTGGTGGCACATATTAATGTGTCATGCATAAAATTTTTAAACCATTCCTAGGGAAGTTTGAAAAATTTTATGTTAATGACCTGGTGATCAAATCATGACAACTCCCATATCACCTTTCAGAACTCGAAACCATCTTTATCAATCTTTGAAAAAACAACATGAATATTAACCCCTTAAAATTCACCTTCCTGGATACGTCTGGTAAATTTCTCAGCATCGTCATATGTCATCATGGCATCGAAGTAAACCCTAAGATGAAAAAGGCTATATTTGGTTTTCAAACTCCTTGGAAACTCACTGAGCTGAGAGGAATCCAAGGATACATGGCCTATATCAGAAATTTAATAGGTAACCTTGTAGAAAAATATCTTCCCTTTACTAGGTTGATGAAGAAGGGAGTTATTTAGAAATGGATAGATTATTTCCTAGTGTCATTTGACAACCTAAAGATGTAGCTCTTGTGTATATTGATTTCTCATGCATCCATTTGAAGGAAGGAAACATATCCTGTACATGACAGACTTAGAGTTGTCACTAGGAGCCTTTATCATGAAGATGAATGATGTCGGTAGTGAAAACAACCTTTATTACCTCAGGTGAACCATGATTGATGCTGAGAAGTCATATTAAAATTTAGAGAAGAGATGTTTTGATCTGGTCTTCAATGTCTAGAAGTTGGGACGTTATCTATAGCATCATGAAGTACATCTGATCTCGAGATTTAATTTGATGATGTTCATACTCAGCCTTCTAATGCTGACCAGACATCAAACCTGATGGGCAGTCATATTGCAATAGTTTGACATCCGGTTAGTGAATGAGAATTATATCTTGGTAAAAGAAGTAGTATATTTTTTTGGATGAGAATCCCTCCACAAAGACCACCTCATCATATGTCAAACTACCTAATGAAGACATATTTTCAATGAAAAAGGATTCCAAAAAGTGGGAAATGTACTTTGATAGTTCATCCAAAATCCCGACTGGTCAAATAGTGGAAGCCCCCAAGTTTAACAAGGTGGGGATGGGTATCATTATCATTACCCTAGATTAGTCAGTTTTTCCTTATTCCTTTCTTCTTGTCATAAGGATGCACAAACAATGAGGCGGAATAGCAGACCATCATTGTAGTTATGGAGCTCACACTATAAGATAAATTTAATCACCATAAAGTAATAGGCGATATGGAAATAATCATCAAGAATGTCTATGGGGACTATTATATTAAGAAGGAGTAGTTATTCCACCTTTTCATCCACATCTGAGGGTTAATAGTGGAGTTCCCCACAGCACCGACATTAACTTATGTTCCCTAGTCATAGAATGACTAGGCCGTTGCGTTATCCAATGCGGCCACAACCCAAGCTGACCCAGACCGAGATGAAATAGTTATGAACATTTCCCAATAGCAAATGGTCTTTCAATTTTTTTTAATCTAACATGGAATAATTCGATGATGTCAACCCTATCCCCAAGCTATAATGTCTAACTTCCAGTTTGATGAAACCCATTACAAACTACCTATATAGGGGAAAACGTCCATTAGAATGGGATGAATAGGGAAAGTATGTAGAAGGACGATCAATTATTTTTTATATGGAATCACGAGATATCAGAAGGTCCTATACAAGTGAGTCCTTAACAGAGACCTCAAATGCATTTTTGGAGAAGAGATTGTATCCATCATAATTGAATTGCATTCCAGATTGTGTGGAGCTTATCAATCGGTATCCAAGATTTCCCATTATATTTTATGTCTTGGATACTATTGGCTTGCCTTTGCATGAGATTGCGTGAAATTTACCATGAAATCTCAGTTCTTACAAATTCATGCAAACTTCATTCATCAGCCTCTGAAGCTACTTTAATAAGCTAAGTATTCCTTGTCGTTCTCCATATGGGGAATGGAAATCCTGGGACCATATCATCCATACATAGTCAAACAACATAAATATATTCTCACATCGACTGAATTCTTTTCCAAATGTTCATAAGATGAAAACCTTAAGGAAGTTGGGGAGGAACAAATTTTCACCTTCGTGAATGCTAATATCATAACAATATTTTGTGTCCCTCATACAATACTGACGAAGAAAAACACCAACTTCTGCTCTTATGAACTGGATAAACTATACCAGGAATATTGTATCATGACCAACCATTCATCCTGCTTCCAGGCAATGGCCAACATACATTTATTGGACTTCAACAAGAACCTATCTAACATACTCCAACAAATGTTAAAAAATACAAGAGGTCATGGACAGCCAAACTCTTGTATTCCTTGTGGGATTATCAATCCACAACTTGCACCACTACCCAGGCTACACCATACTCATTAGTATATGAAACGGTAGTATTTATTCCCATTAAAATCCATTTTTCTTCACTCCACTTTTCCATTTCTGATCAACTTTCCAACAATGAGGAAGTAGAGAATAAACTTGCTGAATTTTAGAGAATGGATGAGAAGAGGGTGCACACTTTACAAAACGTGGAAGTATATCAGAACCCGATTGCATGAGCGTCCAATAAAATGGTTATGTATTTTCTCTTTCCTCAAATGAGAATTGGTATTGGTCATCCAGACCCCAACTATACCTGGTAAGAAGACACTGAATCTGGATCCAATGTGGGAGGGACCATATGTCAATCAAAATGTGTACTCTAATGGAGCATATTCCCTAATCTCCATTTATGGGAAGCTCACCACCACTCCTACAAACGAGATATTTCGGAATAAATTTTTTGTGTAACAATAAGAGTAGTTTTGTCTGAGCTACATGATGTTAAACTGCTATGACATTGATTTCCTTACTAAAAAACAATAAACTGAATAGTATTCCATCCTTACTGCATGATGTTAATCTGCATGGTACTTTGTCCCTGTGAAATGATAATAAACTATGTGTCATTGTTCCAATCTCTATGACCCTAAACAAAGATCCAATAATTCTGGTACTATGACCTCAAACTATCCAATATTTTCCCCCCAAAGGTTTGTGATGGAGATTCCTAGTATCATTAACATCAGTTCTAATACAAAATTATTGCATGTAACCCTATTTGGAATCAATTATTGGAGGTCCGAGAACTATGACCCTAAACTATGTGAATGATTTCCTTACTGGATGACAATAAACTGCATAGTAAATAGTCTGAGTTGCAGGATGTTAAATTAAAAATGCCCCTCATCCTTACTGCAAGACGTTAAGTTGCACCATAATTCGTCCATGCGACATGAAAATAATTTTTACTGTGCCAGTCTAAAACCTATGACCATAAACTAAAAGAAAGTTGTCATAGTATAAGGTCTATAAACTGCGTAATGAGACAATGTCTTCACCTAAGAAAACATTAATATCCCGGTATTTTTCATAATCATTCCACATTCAATGATCTACGTACACCATGAATCTTGTTTTCTCAGGATATGTAGTGACGCCAGGGTTCCACATCCTGGCCAATAAACCTCAATCAAAAATAATTTTTTTCCCTTTTACCCCCAATGTACGGACCAAACCTACCTGGGGTGTTTTCCCCAATGATCTATGTGTGGATTTATTCATACCCTTTCAGGATACATAGTGATGCTGAGATTTATATATAGTGGACCATCCAACTCTAAAAATTGATTCCCCTCATCCTTACAGCGAGAATCTTTACTACACGGATCTCATCAGTACTGCATGACCTATAACTGTACGGATTTAAGAAATTCCCTCATCCTTACCACAGGATGATAAACTACATGGAAATGACCCTTACTGCATGATATCAAACTACATGGTACATGTTAAAATCAACCCATTATACATTGTAAAACTTGGATGAAACACTCCTTTCACGTCACGATACATCCTTCCCATGCATCATTATCCATGACCCGTATTATTGCAGATCATAATAATCACCAATGGCCATTGGAAGTGGAAGGTCACCGACATGAAGACACTTTTTCATGACTATGCATATTGTTCCATCAGTGGCTCGGCATATTGATTTCCCTTCTCCCGTCTACCAATGGAATGTATTCCCTAGGAGACACTCATCCTAGCTCGGTACCCTTACTGCCCCCATAACCCCTATATCACATCCCCCGATCCATAAATTATGGGAGAAATGGTTTATATTTTTGTCCAATACATGTCCATATGTTTCCTAGGATCCCCTACATGGTTAGATTACGTATCCACTGGTGGTTCCTATGATGGTCTGCATCCACAACATAACACCAGAGTTGTGCAAGTTTAACCCAACAGACAGTTGCAATACGGATAGTTCTTGAATGCTCAGACGCATATCTCATTATCTTTTTGACTCCGTGTCATGAGTTATCGTAGATCATCATAATCATTCAGGTTCATTGGAAGTGGATTTTCATCAGTCTGCAGACACATTTTCCGGACTATGCATACCATTACCTTAGGGGATTTGCATACTGATCACCCCTATCCTGTCTACCAAAGGCAGGTCTTTCTTAGGTGACACTCTTCCTATATTTATATTCTTAAAAGCCTCAGATACCCCACCCCACATCTCTAAATTAGAAATACCCTTGGATTATAGTTTACACATTCATCCCCCTTTCTACTCATTGCAAGACAGATCATCCTAATTCGATTATGCCATAGGTAACAGTAGAATCAACCAAAAGTGGTATCAACCCTATTACTGTTAAACTATTAGAATATCATCCTTGGAATAGGATGTTAAACTGCAATGAATAAATGTGTACCCCACATTCATGGTAAATCAGCACTGGGAACTTCCTGAGCATCAAACACATCTTTGGCCTAACAACTCCAACATTACCAGACATACCCCTTCCATAAATCTTACTCTATGAACCAGATAGCCATGGATCCTCATAATCCACCAAGGAAATCATACATGGATGGTCATTGACATGCAGACACCTTGGAATGACTATGCTAACACCTTTTCATGACAATTGAAACCATTCCATCAATATATCTATATATTGATCACCCCTAGTCCATCATCCAAAGGCAAGACATCCGTTGGAGACACTCTTACGAACCCCTTACGATCAATGTCCCTAGAGCCCTCATATGATTACCCCTGATCCAAGAGGCCCTAGAATAACACTTTACACTATCTACATCCTTCCCACAACCTGGATATGTCAGGTTATTCCAAACCTATTACATTCTTATCAAGAGTGATATTTATAGAAATATTTGTACCACATGACGATAAACATCATGGAGTCTATCCACACAGAACAATGATAAAATTAAAAACCAATGTACCTCAACATTCAAAAAAGACCCGAGTTACATGCATTTATATAAAAAAATTCCCTTCGTCCTTACCACATGAGGTTAAACTACATTGTCATTAAAAAATTCTTCACGGTTTCATTCATGAAAGGAGGCTTGCCTCTCTTCCTCAAGGCATGAGTCAGACCTTCATGTATCATCATCTCACAACTATGTGAGAGGGATGACATCACCCATTGTCGAGTTATCATAACCTAAAATTCCTCTCTAGTGTCCAGAAACCCCCTCCTCATGATTCATAATCTGTAACCAGAAAGAAGCAAACCCCCATAAATCACCACTGGTGGTATTAAATCCCAACATCTCTAGAGATTCCCAACTACATGGGGAAAAACCATTTACCTATGTAAAAAAATTCATAACTATGCAAATGTTTCCCCCAGCGGCTCTGCATATTGATTCCCATGGCCTGCCTTCCAAAGGCATGACTTCTTTAGGGAATGATTTTTTCCATATGCTTCCTGGCCTCTGAGCCCTCATATCCATCCCAGGATTCGATAACTCTCTGATATACAGTTTAAAACCATTTCCAAAATAACTTCAGAGTATGGATGAGAGTTTCTAGGAAAATGATTAAGGACTTGGGAAAGAAATTCCATTTTGAAAGATTGTCCCTACTGCATGTCTTTAAACTCAGTCAAGCTCCATACCTCCTTCATGACAAAAAGTTATGGTTATGAGTGTTATCCTATCCTTATCCATGATTGATATGGATGTCCCCAAACCATTTAGACACCATGTCCCTTTTAAGCCATTCCTGGAGGTTTCTATAAATTTTTTACTCACCCATGGTGGTCATCATAATCCAAACGTCCATGAAGTTACCTGGATATTAGAAATGGATATTCATTGACATAAGGACACCTCTGTATGACTATACATACCATGCCATCATCGGCTATTCATAATGAGGCCCCTGACTCACCTTCAAATGGAATGTCTTCCTTAGGCGATGTTTTCCCAACCAATATTCGATCATATGGCTCTTATGAACCATGGAATTCCATGCATGCTGTTCAAACATTTGTGAAAATTTCCCCCCATATACATATGAATGGTATTAAGGCATCTACAATCTGTAAAAACCTCATCGGGGCCCTCTCCCCAATAAAATTGGTCAATACTGTTTGACCTAAAACATTAACAATGATAGTCTTATTTGCTAGACATTAAATCACTCACATTATTATTGAGGGATCTCACATGATTTTCCACTCAATGAGTTCTAGAGGTGAACACTTCTCCCCTCCGCTAATGGGAGTAACAGTGCATCCCTCCTGGATTAAGCCCCACACCATCCTCTCTAGATGAGAATAGCCTTTCCCCTTCCATATGGTACGGTTCATTAATTTTTTCCCTCCATTGTCGTATCACTACCTCTACCGACACTACTTCTACATTTTTTCACACTGCGATAGCAGGGGGAATGAAAGTCTCTCGGTCTTGACCCAATCCCGCTAATTTCTTCATCCGCATCACCCCATAGTTATAAAAAATTGTGTGTCATGCCAAATTTTTGACATTACATTGTTTCTAACACCCTGCATGACACACATGGTGTCACATACATATCTTATTTTAAATGTATTTTTATTTTAATTTCCATTAATGTTTTTTTGGGGGGGTTTCCAAAGTTTTTATGGAGAGTAGGTGAGTTTTCCTGAATTGGGCCAAACTCTTAGCCCAATTACTGATTTAAAAATAAATATTGTTTCTTTTATAACATAATCATTTTTTAATATTTTTCACTCATTCCAACTCCTAAATGTACTCCCTTAATATATTAACACCAAAATTAAAATTTGGAGCCTTTGGAAATCCATAACCAAGGTGTATATGGGTTTTTATTTAAGAGATTGGGCATGCCCGAAAGCCCAATTCCAGTTATAAAAATAAAATTTTATTAATTAATAACATATTCATTTTTAAGGGTTTTTCGGTGCTTCAAAGCCCCAAACACGCCCCTTGCACCCATCCACGCGTCCAATATCCTCCCACTCACTTTGCAGCTCATTTGCATCGCAGTTTAGGTCGAAACTTCTGAAGAACTCAAATTTAGGGCAGATTTATAAAGGTAATTTGTTTCCTTCATAACTCCTTCGATTCATACTCTTTTTCCCCCATTCAAATTCCTAAATGATATACCTATCCCTGTACGAACCTCCCTTGAAGGTTTGATTATTTTTAAAATTAGATACTGTTATTTTTGGGTGTGATTTCTACAAGATATTTTAAGTAAGTTGTTCTCCTTTCTTCTTTCAATTTGTTTAGGGTTACATCCAATGTACTTAGAATTTACTCCATTATCATTCAGGTTACTAATGTCCAGGAATTAGGGTATAAAAATTAGGGTTTTATCTTGTGTTTGATGGTCTGAATTTATGGTTTTAGGTCTGGTTTACCTTCTTCAGGTGCGGCGGTGGTGCCTTTGAGTTTTCGCACAGAGGATTCAACGGTTTCCTTGGTTTTGGTAGGTGATTCCATTGTGTATGAAATCATTGTGAATTGGATACTATTTTTATGGTATTTTCATTCTTATTCAATTTTATTATTTCTGAAAAATATAGTTTTAGTGGTGTTTGTATTTAAAATGAATCCTAAATGCCAATTTCTTTTGAAATTGGGGGGTTTTTCATAGAAATGTTTTATTAGTTTAATTGGGGCTACCATATAAGTAACTAGTTGGTTTTATTGAACTATAATAGGGATAAAAATACTGTTTTTAATGATTTTCATTTGTTTTTATTGCTGAAAAACCTTGTTTTAATGGTGTTTGTGAACCACATGAAATTTTAAGAGTTGTGTTGTGTAAAAATGGACACTTTGCAAGGATGTCATTTCTTGACCCATATGGGGCTGCCATAAAAATAATTTTGTGTTTTCAATGAAATGTAGTAGGATTCCATTTATGTTTTGGAAACTTAAAAATGTGCACATAGTATGCAAGTGAGGTTTATAAGGTGTTTTGTTTTCGAAACACTACGAGATTTTGAGGAATTGTTTTATGAAAAATATAAGTGTTTTGTTGCGTGTTTCAAGTGGTATAAAATGTGATAGCTACTGTATTTGTTGTTCTTGACCAGTAATGGTGTTTTATATGAAAATTTATTTTTGTTGCATGCTGAATTTAATTGAGCACAAAAGGGGAAGCCCGGGTACCTAGGTGGGGCGGATTTGTACTAGTACGGCTAGTGGACCGGATGGGTTTTGTCCCTGTTTCACATAGCATTTGGATAACGACAACTCTAACTAAACTATGTGGATGATTATTGGGGACCTCTAGGTTATGGTTATTTTCCCTACTAGTGGCTTGTGCATGAGAAGGGATTTTTCTATGGTTACTTTACACCGAGTTACGAGATACGTAGGCCCCATGACAACCTAGTGCCTAGGAGTGTTCCCAATGTTGTTGCTCATTGGATTTGTAGTATTTACCCATGTCTTAGGGTTTGTTTGGAAGTAAATTATAGTATCTAACATTTCTATTTTAATGTGTTAATATTCTGAAAATTTTGGATTGAAAACTATTTTCAATTTGAGGTTTCATTTCTTGAAATTTCAACACTACTTTTCCTTGCGTTTGAAAATTGCTTGCTTTTTCACATTATATTTATTACTCTTTGGAATCATTGGGTGGAATCTTACTGGGCATAGGCTCACACCCTACTTACACCCCTTGGGTGTAAGTACACTAGGTTATGTTTGATTCAGGTAAAGGAAAGGCTAATGGTGATGTCGGTTCATGGTGTTAGTTCCCATACTTGGTGCAGAGTTGTAGAGATAGCTTGGGGGCGATGACCCCTAGTCGTGTGGAGTCCTTGGGGCTATCTTGATGCTATAATTATTTTTATTTGAACCACATGTATTATCTTTAATCCAATGTACTCAGTTCTGGTTTTTTCTTAAGTCTTGTTTGGCTAAAAACTTCAGATTTATATTACGGATTGTTTTTAATGTTTTATGCTTTCATACTCGGGTAAATCGTTCCCAAACCTAAATTAATGATACCCGGGCACTTGTGCCAGCCCGTGGGGATAGGGAACACCCTTCGGGTCATGTCACGTGCTGGGATTGGTTTTGTTTTTGGCAGTGACCAGATTCGGTTCATGACAAAATGGTATTAGAGGAGGTTCGCTCCTTGGGTCATGTTATTTGGGGAAGAATCACCATAGTTTGGAGCTAGGATTTTTGGGACATGAAATTTCAGTCATGGGTAGTGTGCTTGGCCAGCACACCTCATTATAGGATTCAGTTAAACATGGGAAGTATGGATTTATCTGAAACCTTTGGTTTTCTTGGTTTAATAATGACTATGGGAAATGAAAAGAGAGTTGGGCGAATAATCTCAATGAGCTCGCAGGGCCTGGAAAGCCATGTGGAGCCATGAATATTTCCATAGATTACTCTTTGTGATGGAGAAGTGATTGGAATATGGCATCCAACCGTATGTCCAAGTCACCCACCGAAACTAGTTTCCTCTCACATTGTCTTGTGTCTCATTGTTTTGGAATCTTGGAAACATGGTTTTTTTAAGCAAAAAAATGACTTCACTTTAAGGAGTGTGAATTTTTGTGAAGTTATTTTTTAGTAAAGTGAAAATGGTTTTATTTTTTTTTATTCCTATAAATGAAATTTCAGAATTATTTCAAAAGGGTAAATTATGTGTTTACACCTCTTTTGAATGTATAAACTATGTTAATTTGGGTTTTGAAAATATGTTTCTAGTGGAATTGTTTTTAAACCATGGAAAAGTGTATTGGATTGAATTAAGTGTTCTATAATTTTTGTGTGGGGGTTGAAGATGGATTTTGGGTTTGGTGACTACTGAACCAAAAAAAATGAACTTTTATAACCTTGTCTTGAAATGAGAAGAGTTGAGTTCTTAATTAAATGGATATGTATGAAATGGTGTTTTTCATGAAATTAGAAGTGTTTTGAAATGGGTTGAAATGTTTTGAAATGATTGTGAAAGGCATGAATATGTTCTTTTATTGAATTATGGATTCTTTTCTAAATGCTTGTGTCCTTATGAAATGTTTGGTAAGATGTGAATTGGTATTTTGATCTTATTATTAGCAGTTTTGAGAAAAATGTTTGGTTGGTTGACCATTTTGTTTTTGAAAAGTGGAAGTAAGTTTTGTTTTACCCTTTGGCATTTCCATGAGTGACCACATGCATGGGGTTATATGGGATGATGGATGGTTGATGGCATGACAGGATGAGTGTTGGGATGTATATGAGGAGGGTGCCCGGTGTGGGACAAAAAAATGCATGTGTGAGGCCCATGGGGTACCATTGGTGGATACGCTTACTGCTAAACCGTTTATTTTCAATGAATTGGTTTTAAAGAAAAACATGATGTCTTGATGAATAGTTTGGAATGGTTTGTATTATGGGTTTTTGAAATTTTTTATGTTGTGGGATGTTTTGAGTTCAAGAACCCCTTTTGTTTGAACTATGTTTTGGGTTTGTGTTTGGTCGGCAAGGTGTGTTATTGGGACAATTAGTGGTCTCTTTTGAAAAAAAATTCGGGATGCCTTTACAGTGGTTCCCTTCATGTGTTTGGATCTGGTTTGTGGCATGTTTTGACCAATGGACCAGCTTGGTTGGGTCCTTGGGTTCTCTCATTGGATAAGGTACGCCCCCATTAAGGGTTAATGCACAACTGAAGTACAACCCGTTTTTTTTTTCTCCACTGGAAAATCCTCCAGTTGATCAATATAGAGAATATTTTATTGAACATTTTTTTTATTGAGTCTACACCCATTCATTTCGCTGATTTGTGGATCATCTTGTAGTGGGATAGTGCTTGTGGAAGGTTGAAAGAGACCTTAGTTTCTTAAGTTTTCTGATTCATAAAAGGTGGGAGTGTTCTTTCGTCGTTAGTATGGATGAGTGTCTTGATGGTGTCTAAGTGGGCCTCTGGGTTCTTTATAGTTTCTTTGAAGAAAGAGTTATTATTAAACAACCAATTTTGAGATTTCGGTCATGATAGGATATTGTTTCTATCAATCGCAAGGGTCATGTTCGGTTACGCATTGTGATGTTGTGTGCTCTTTTGAACATAAAGGTGAAGGTCACACAATCCTCTAAGGTTCTATGTTATGTTGGGATTATGTCTCCCTTGGGAAAAACATCAAATTCTCTATCTTAGAGGAAGGTGTTTATATGTGTCTTTCCCTTCTGTTGTTTCTCACCCAAAGAAACAAGGTGTGATGTGTGTGCATCTTCTGATCCCTTGTTTCAGTGAAATGTCTGTTTTTGGTAAAGTGGGTTATGAAGTGTGTTATGTGTTGATGAACCCATCGGGGTATGAGGTGTAGTTGTTTGTTGAATCGAAAGAAGAAGTTCCACATAGGGGTTTCAACAACCTAACTCTGTGGCCGAAGATGCTTCAATATTTTGAGCTCCAGCCATAGGTCCCGGAGAGAAGCTGGTGCATAGTCAGGGGAAACACCAGTGTTGTTTAAACCCTTGTACAATTTCATATCCTCAGTGTGAAAGATAGAAAGTGTTTAAACCTATGGTTTCATCATCTTCCTTCTATTGTTCTCGTTTGGTGGAAATACGTAGAGTGGCTTGTACCCATGTCATTGCCTAATGTCTTTCCCTCCCACGTTGGTTTCCATTGAGTCATTGGAGAATGGTTGGAAATTTGTCTAGAAAGTTTGAGCACACATTTTGTGGACGATTAGTAGTGACAGTGTGCTAGGAATCCACGTGGGAGGAATGATCAGCATAGTTAGTGCATGGTTTCCCAAACCGTGCGAACTGACCCAGCACCCTTCCCAAATCTTCAAAAAAGGGGTCTTTCTGTGTTGGCCCATGCTGGTCAGTTAAGATGGTTGGTTCTTGTGGTGTGAAGACCCAATGTGGGTATGATGTATATTATTTTGTAAATTTCTAATTTATGTATACCCCTTGTACTAGGGAGTCTGTTTGGGCCTCCCCCTATTAGTGTCTTGATTCTGTCTCAAAAAAAATTAAGTTGTCTCTTACGGTGGGGAGCTCATTTGTGTCTTTTCATACGAGTAAATAATATTTTCTCTTGGTTTTGTATGGGAAGTAGGTATAATCATTTGGAGATATCTAACTACCTACATCTTACTTTGGTAAACATTGATATTAGAGAGTGACAAATGGTTTAGTTATAGTAGGGCAAGTGTAACCTTGTTCGATGTTGTTGTTTATTTGGGTAAATTGATTGAGTATTGTTCATATTGTGTTTGAGGAGTTTTTTGAGATAAAGCCTGAATGTTATTGATTATTTCAGGAAAGTGGTGTAAGTCAGGTTTGTGAGAGTATTCCTTCCTTCATTGATCATTGGAGGTGTTATGGCCTTTGGGGAAAAAACCTGGCAAGAGAGAACCTCTTGGTTTCTCAGTTGGGTTTGGTTGTTGGTTTGGACTTACTGTGACTTTTCGGGACGGAAAGTTTTCATGGTGGGGAGAGTTGTCACATACATAGATTGTTTAAAATTTATTTTTATTTTAATTTCCATTAATGTTTTTTTGGGGGGGTTTCCTATGTTTTTATGGAGAGTAGGTGAGTTTTCATGAATTTGGCCAAACCGTGAGCCTAATTCCTGATTTAAAAATAAATTTGGTTTCTTTTATAACATATTCATTTTTTAATATTTTTCACTCATTCCAACTCCTAAATTCCCTCACCTGATATATTAACTCCAAAATTAAAATTTGGAGCCTTTGGAAATCCATAACCATGGTGTATATGGGTTTTATTTAAGGGATTGGGACTGCCCGAAAGCCAAAATCCAGTTTTAAAAATAAAATTTAATTAATTAATAACTTATTCATTTTAAGGGTTTTTTGGTGATTCAAAGCCCCAAACACGCCCCATGAACCCAGCCGCGCGTCCAATATCCTCCAACCCTCTTTGCAGCTCATTTGCATCACGGTTTAGGTCGAAACATCTAAAGAACACAAATTTCGGGCAGATTTATAAATATAATTTGTTTCCTTCATAACTCCTTCGATTCATACTCTTTTTACCCCATTCAAATTCCTAAATGATCTACCTATACTTTTTTGAACCTCCCTTGAAGTTTTGAGTATTTCTAAAGTCAGATACTAGTATTTTTTGGGGCGATTTATACAAGATATTTTAAGTAAGTTGTTCTCCTCTTTTCTTATTTCAATTTGTTTAGGGTTACATCCAATGTACATAGGGTTTCTTCCATTATCATTGAGGTTCCTAATGTCCATTAAGTAGGGTATACAAATTAGTATTTTATCTTGTGTTTCATGGTCTGAAATTATGGTTTTAGGTCTTGTTTACCTTCCTTGAGGTACGGCGGTGGTGCGTTTGAGTTTTCACACAAAGGATTCAACAGTTTCCTTGGTTTTGGTCGGTGATTCCATTGTGTATGAAATCATTGTGAATTGGATACTGTTTTTATGGTATTTTCATGCTTATTGAATTTTATTATTTCTGATAAATATAGTTTTAGTGGTGTTTGTATTTAAAATGAATCCTAAATGCCAATTTCATGTGAAATTGTGGGGTTTTTCATAGAAATGTTTTATTTGATTAATTGGGGCTACCCTATAAGTAACTAGTTGATTTTATTGAACTATAATAGGGCTAAAAATACTGTTTTCAATGATTGTACCTTGTTTTTATTGCTGAAAACCCCGGTTTTAATGGTGTTTGTGAACAACATGAAATTGTAAGAGTTGTGTTGTGTAAAAATGGAGACTTTGCAAGGATGTCATTTCTTGAACCATATGGGGCTGCCCAAAAAATGATTTTGTGTTTTCACTGAAATGTAGTAGGATTCCCTTTATGTTTTGGAAACTTAAAAATGTGTAAATAGTATGCAAGTGAGGTTTATAAGTAGTTTTGTGTCCGAAGCACTACGAGATTTTGAGGAATTGTTTTAGGAAAAATATAAGTGTTTTCTTGCGTGTTTTAAGTGGTATAAAATGTGATAACTACTATATTGGTTGTCCTTGACCAGTAATGGTGTTTTATATGAAAATTTATTTATGTTGCATGCTGAAATTTATTGAGCACAAAAGCGGAAGCCTAGGTACCTAGGTGGGGCGGATTTGTACTAGTACGGCTAGTGGACCTGATGGGTTTTGTCCCTGTTTCACAAAGCATTTGGATAACGACAACTTTAACTAAACTATGTGGATGATTATTTGGGACCACTAGGTTATGGGTATGTTCCCTACTAGTGGCTCATGCACGAGATATGATTTTTCTATGGTTACTTTACACTGAGGTACGTGGTACATAGGGCCCAAGACAACCTAGTGCCTAAGGGTGTTCCCAATTTTGTTGCTCATTGGATTTGTAGTATTTACCCATGTCTTAGGGTGTGTTTGGAAGTAAATTACAGTATCTAACATTTCTATTTTAATGTGTTAATATTCTAAAATTTTGGATTGAAAACTATTTTCAATTTGAGGTTTTAGTTCTTGAAATTTTAACACTACTTTTCCTTGCGTTTGAAAACTGCTTGCTTTTTCACATTTTATTTCGTACTCTATGGAATAATTGGGTGGTATCCTACTAGTCTTAGGCTCACACCCTACTTACACCCCTTGGGTGTAAGTAGACTTGGTTATGTTTGATTTATGTAAAGGAAAGGCTAAGGGTGATGGCGGTTCATGGTGTTAGTTCTCATCCTTGGTGCGGAGTTGTAGAGATAGCTTGGGGGCGATGACCCCTAGTCGTGTGGAGTCCTTGGGGCTGTCTTGATGCTATAATTACTTTTATTTGGACCACTTGTATTATCTTTAAACCAATGTACTCAGTTCTGGTTTTTACTTAAGTCTTGTTTGGCTCAAAAATTTCAGATTTATATTATGGATTGTTTTTAATGATTTATGCTTTCATACTCGGGTAAATCGTTCCCAAAACTAAATTAATGATACCCGGACACTAGTGCAATCCCCTGGGGATAGGGAAATCCCTTCGGGTCATGTCATGTGCTGGGTTTGGTGCCAGTTTTGGCAGTGACCAGATTCCGTTCGTGACACACGGGCTTAGATATTTGTGATGGCCATGACTTTCATACAATGACGGTGGTAGAACAAAATATGTGGGTTTTGATCCCTGTCTCCTATGAAGGGTATGTTTGACACCTCGAAGTGGTTCAATCCAAACTCAGGACACCAAACACATGTAATCCCCAACTATACCCCATCATGGGATGCAAATCAGACCATTGACAGGAAGCTATCATGTGTAATCCCTTACCATCTATAACTACATACACCTTGATTCCAAACCAACTAGGATATGTAAGAAACCTCCCTCAGCAACACGCCCAACATCAATGTCTGATACCCATCTATCCTTATCAAAGAATGTCTTCATGCACCTAGACGGACCATACTCGGGCTGATAAAATCATTTCCCTCAGGTTCTCTGGTCCGCATTGGCATAATTCCCGTAATAACCATTACTAGGAACACGTCTTCTAGATGTCATTTTCCATAAGAAGTTAAACTATTGTTTGGTCCTTGTCACATGAACATAAAAGGTGATGTGTCCTGTTAACAGACATCAAATTTTGTGGATTCTAATACCTATCATAATTTTAGGTAGGAAGCCCATATTACGGGTTCGATCCAGACTCTCAATTCACTCTCTTCCCCCTAGATGACAATAAACTCTAGAGTGCCCGATTATAAGTCTTGAGTATAGTGTTTTCTGAAAAAAAATAGGACATATGAGAATCGCTAATCCAATGATGGATGTTAAACCTCATATGTAGAAAATTATGAATCCTTGTGTATACTTATGGCATGCAACCCAGGGATGGTCGGTGGATAGTATTCTTGAGGGTAAACCAATGATTCATTTTTTTTTGGAAAGTATGAATGATAACATTAATGTCGAAAATCAGCAGCCGTATATAAGAAGAGCCATGAGGAGAAATTGTCCATCTATAGCTGGTTGTCATCGAAGGGGCCTGAGGCTGCCAGTTGATGGACAATATTGTTTCCTTCTCTTTTGGTAAAGGAGAAGGTGCAGCGAGAGAAGCATTGGAGAAGCGATAAAATTCTCCTGATGATGAAGTTAAAAGACTCTAGTCCGACGTCATTGTGATTAATAGCATCGATCACGGTGAGAAAGTCAGCCTTAATGATGATATTGACCCATCCATGTTCCACAGTGAGCATCATACCTGCAAGGATGGCAGAGGCCTCAACAACAGAAGGTTCCCAGAAGGCATGGTGTGATTCATATTTTGCTGCAATGATTTTCCCCAGATGATTACAGGCCCGGAGACGGAGACCAACATGCCCATCCTTTAGGAGAGATGCATCCATGTTAATCATGATACTCCCTTCTGTTGGGGGGTTCCAATGCGGGAGACAAGAGGGGGTTACACCTGGCATAACATATCGTTTGTGTTCATTCTAGCCCTCATTCAACGAAATGGCTCATTCAATCCAGAAATTGGGAGGTTTATAAGCGTGGTGAAAACCCGCATCGTTAAACCGAAACTAGATGATCTAGGCTAGGGTGCAAAGAGAACATACATTAGAAGATGAAAGAGGGGAACACCAACATATCAGAAGATCGAGGAGGTCAGAGGAAACGTATAATGAAACATCTAAAGCTGGGTGCGATGAGACCGACATCCCATCATATAAATCTATGAGTGTTCATAAGTTTCAGTGAACATATCACCAAATGAGCACCTACCTTTAGAATGCAGGTCCATGTATCATTCGATACCGGAACCATTGGTCTTTTTTGGATCTGTGAATAAACCCGTTAGAGACTTAGTGAAGCCACATAGATAGGGAACCCTACGGAAATGATTATACCTCATCGACTCCCTCTACTAATATATGGGAACCGATCACGTCCCCTAGTTGTGAAACAAAGAAGTTAACTCGAATTGAATCATTAACCCGCATGATAGATTTACTATAAACTAAATCTCTCAATAACAATAAATTGATGATTAATTTCCAACATTCCATTTTTTTCATTCTCTAACCAAAACAAAAATGGACCCAGCCTTGATACATCAACTGTGGTGGTGAAACAACCCCACTTTGTTCCCCCTTACTAGCTCAAATGGAGGGAATTAGAAGGACATTAATTACGCATGCTATTATGAGATGCTACATTGACAGGTTTTTCTTTTTTCATTTTCCAAATTTTATACAGGTATGTTGCAAATCTTCCTTTAATCCAATGGCTTCACAATGAAATTCAAAGACATTAACGATGGACAATGCCATGATCTTTCCTCTAAATCCGCAAAGGACATAGTCTCATACCCAGCGTCTTCATCATTGGGTTTTGGATGCACCGATCCAAGAGTACCACCAGAATGGTAATCTCTATATTGTGGATGCCGCTATGTACACCCTCCAATAACCTATGTTCCATCCACCTCCTGCCCAGAAAAAAACTAATGGAGTAGATCCCAGAGGCCCATGTAGTTGTCTTGAACCATTTCGGGAGCCTGTACGCTGAACGAGATAGTGAATACATCCCATATCTTATAGAGATGGATGAGGACACTGTTGATGACATTATCCATGTTGGAAGGGGTTTCCTCTCCAAGTCCCCCTCTGGAATAGGTCTTTCTAAATATGTGAAGTCCTTGTACCCTCACCCTAAAGAGGATTCCACCCGAGGATAAATGCACATTCTCCCCCAGCTCTGGTCCCTCAGAACACCCGCCTTGGGCGGAGAATGTACAAACAGGAACAAGTCATCACCCTCATTCCTCAGGAAGAAATCCATTTCTCAGAACTAAAGACATATCATGGGTAGGCCCATGAACCTGTCCACTCTTCCAAAGCCCAACCTCCTGACATAGAGGCAACATACAAGCAGGTTCACATCCGCATTGTTCCTCTTCAGGACCTCACCAATTTATGAATGAACCTTCCAAGAATGCACCTCTACCTATAAAGTATCATAAGGCCCACCTGGCAGACATGGTAGAAATCAAGCACCTGTAAGGCTTGCTCATCATTGATGCTCCTGACGCACGCCATCCCAATATGGTGGAGATAAACAAAGCTCAACACCAATACTGGATGAAACATACCCTGTAGTCTCCTCTCCCTTCACTGGATCATGTGGACCACCAGCCATACATGGTGGCAATCCAGTGCCTGCAGGACCAGCTCTTCGTAGATGCTCATGATTCTTGTCTACCCGATATGGTGGCGATCGACAGGCCAGCATGTCTCCCTGCCAGCAGAGGCCATAGACTCGATAAGGTGGGTCACCAACAAATTGAAGGCACTCTTCTTGTGTATGAAAGTATAGTCTGTCATCCTAATATGGAAACTAATGGATATGTAAGATGAAATATCCCTTCATAGGGACTAAGTCGTTCACATGCCCCAATATAGGTGAATCGTCATTATCCACGGAGCACTAGAGGAATAGAGCAAGAAATTCCTACTCTGAAAGAGTAATGTTCCCTCATAATCAATCTAGCCAAGTATGTCACTACAATTACCCTAGCAATGACGGTGGAGCAGTTATCGATCATAGATCATATCATACACACTTTCCAGAATGTAATCGCATTGGCGGAAAGAGCAAGGACCCGGGCCCCTGATCACATTTCCCCAATTGAGGAGACTCATCATTGAGACAAGATAGCCACCTTAGTGCATATGTGAATCCCTACATCCTCCCAGGAGGGTCGTCATCTATATCTAGCGACACAAGGGAAACTTGATCGAGCATACTCACTTGTTCCAACTAGAGGACAACAATCCACCATGGTGTATGCTCCATGGTATGCATATATCCCTGAAAAAACGCAAGATGTTTTTTGGTGTATCCTAGAAGCATAAAAAGACACAATTAGATAAGGACCCAGAGGTGATGACCATTATCAACAACAGGCGGTCCCCGCTACCCGCAAGAGAGCATCCAAAACGCACTGAAACCAGTCGGTAAATAGAGAGCGGGTTAATGAATCCACTCTACTGGATGTTGGGGTTCTCAATGCCTATGATCATGTCTCAATGTCTTATAATCCTTCCAACACATTACCTTTCTATGAGAGCGGTATTAGTTGTTCCAAAGGTCTACACCGCAGTATCACTACCATCAACTCTGAAGGTCTTCCCCATATCACCCATGAGGGCCTCCCTCAAGGGAATATAATGATTGATCATGAGAGTTCATATTTTGATGTGAGTCAAGGAATCCATCTAAATGACTAGAAGATTGAGCATAAATAAGGTCCCCCACAAGTTGCGGTCCTCCCTGATGGTCCTACCTAGGGTATATCTACAAGCACTCTACGTGTAGTGGGACAACAGATTATGATGGTAGTCCTCACCATCATAGTCTCACCTAAATTGGTCCTATCTATAGTGACATCTCATTATGAAAAAAAAGTTCCTACCCTTTCTATAGCTGGCCTTGAAGGTCCACCGCATGGGTTACGTTGCCACTATATTTCATGCCGCCAAACATCAGATTATGGGTGTATTCCACGCCACTATAATATCAGAGGTCCTCCTCGCAGAGAGGAAATGCAACTAGTTGGCCCTCCCCTTAGTGCAGTACATTATAAAGGCCTTACCTGGGGTGTTCCCCAGAGATATTCTCCCTCTGACAGTTGTGATGGTAGTCCTCACCATCACGGAAGCTATGATGGTAGTCTTCTCCAACATTGCTGCCAATGCAATGGTCCTCCCAGTGATGGACTTAATCAACAAGAAGGTCCTCCCATTGTAGCAGTTTGTCCTAGTGTCCCTCCCTAGGATGCACAAGGATGTCAAACTGTGATGGTCATCCTCACCATGATGGTCGTTGTAGGGAATTCACACCCTGTAACAACACTATGATTCTCGAAGGCCGTACACTTGATACAATTCGCCCTGAAGATCCTCCCCATGGTATACACTACAAAATTCCTCTATGTAGTGAGGCATTATGAAATAATGGTATTCCTCCCCATTATAGAACAGATAGGGGAGATCCTCCCCACTAAAACATCATGTAACTCTTTGGACCTCCCATAAATGCGGACATTCTGGAGGCCCTCCCCAAGGTGTACACTTCATTTTTTCTCCCTACAACAGAACTGGAGGTAGTCTTAGCCACCATGAAATCCATTGAAAATACCCTCCCCACAATGGCCTTTAATAGAAATAATCCCAGACTCCCTTGGTGCAGTACACTCTAAAGGTCCTCTTGAATGATTTCACTAAAGAATTATTTGTGGTAGTCAGACTTCAACCTACAATGGTTGTCCTCGCCACAGTAGTTCCAACGACAGAGGTCCACCACAAAGTGACATATCATATCTAAAGGATGTTCCTCCCAAGCCAAATCATGTATAGAAAAGGCCTACTATGATGAGGTACTCTGAAGAAAGGAATAGACCATGTCAGATTCCCAGTCTACTATCAACGACATCCATCTTCAATGAGGAGACGATTCGAGAGAATGTTCATTCTGGGAGACACACTGTAGCTGCACACATAACGATTACATCCCTACCAGCCCCACTACATCTAATCATACTATCAACGAGAATCTCAGCTGGGCTGATCATGATGAGGAATCACTTGGGGGGAACATGATGATATTTTTAACCTGGGTAAACGTCTTACCAGGGATGATATACCAGTGATGTTTTGTCCCAGGACCACCTCTCTGTATGACATACATAGAGTGTTGTCATAAATAATAGTACATGAAATCTTCTCCAATATCTGGAAAACCCTCCGCCGGTTGAAATTAAACTTCCTAAAATATGAACGGTATGTGTATATGGTCAATAAAATATGATTTATCCAATGTCACATTGACCAGGAATAACATCCTTTAGCGCAATGACCACAATTAAAGAGGGTAAAATTGGACCTTGAGTTATCCTCCCTCCATGCACAACATAAATTTTTTCACCTTATTGATGATACTCATATGGGAGTTCATCTTTGAGGATGGGATGAACATGGAGCTCTACATTTAGCACCACTTCCAATCCAGTAGAACCCATTCTTCCTAAGGTCTTTTAATTCAATCACAAGAAGATGGAAATCAAATGAAGTACCTATTCAGGAGACGCAACACACCTGACAAAAATAGACCTTGAGTAAGTCTCAAAAATGCAAGGACTGACGAGATAAATCCATTCACAAACTCTTGAATCAGGCTACTAAAAACCTTCATTAGGCTTCTTGGTATGAAAATCCAATCAGCGGTCAGTGATTTACTCCTCGCAGGGAATTAATTCATAGTTCAACTCGACACCAGGTCGGATCACCCCCGAATGTGAGCACAAGAGGTCATGTAGGAAGAGATAACAGCATTATCTATGACAATAGGGGACCTTACCTAGCATATAAGTATTGGGAAATTTTTTATCAACAAATTCCCTCATAAGACCAACAAATAAGGGAAGAGGCACAACGACCAAGGAACATAGACAACCCCAACCCCAATAGTTGTGGTCATTTTTACCTCAACAAACACCTCCCTCGAAAGAATAAGTATTCTCTCTTTTGGGTAGGATAATCAGAAGAGGAGTTTCATGTCATTTCCCTTCCCTTGAAACATCATCCCCTCCAAGAGGGAGGCATTCTATAAGGTCTCACCATGGATCTTTCTGTGTCACCCTTCATCAAGATACCCAAAGATAATCCTAGGACCGAAGGGGGATAACTAGTATGAGGCACTAAATGTCCTCTTCATACTTGGATGATTTATCCTCCTCCATGCTGTATTATACATCTGTCAACATTTTGTATGTTAACCCCATAAATGACACCAAAGAGGATGCAAATCCAGATGGATTGGGAGAAGATTGTTCCATTCGGGTTTTGATTCACAATGATCCACTAGGAGTGCACACCCAAAACAAGAGGGCTCCCCAAAACATAGATACTCCAGCAAATACTCCTCTACTTCTCCCGTAGGGAACTAATAGAGATTTGAAATAAGCAAAGGTTGACATCAATCCGCATCCATATTTCATCACAAACAATCCTCTCATGCTCAATAAGTGTTTCACTCGGTAGGAGGAGGAAATGATGTAATTAAGGAGGATTAACACTGATATACTCTTGGGGAACCATCCTGTAAAATATGTACTCCATGATGAGTCATAGTACTCACATCCAGTAAGTGCGCCACAACAAAAAAAATTATTGACCTGAAAAAGGAAAAAATGTCAGGCCCCTAGCCCATCGCAGCACCACTCCCAACAAACAATATGAACATCGATTCAGAATCATACCAAAGATTCCTTCCACCTAGGAATATAACTATGAAAGTACATCTAAATCATCTGAATATTCCCCTTATGGCATATACTCCTTAGGTACCAACCATTCCAACACCTCATGTATTACCCCGGACTATACTTGTTTGGTATCAGTGCCAAATGGATGTAAACTAGGGTCTCACCAACACCATCGAAGCACTGATAGCTTAATTGGAAACAATGGAAGTCTGGTGTGCTCTCATATATCCATAGAGAAAGACATACCTATAATGGGTGATCAACACGCCACCTCCACTGAATTTTGAGAGCCCTGTATTTTCAATATTCAATGGCTCGTGTGACCCGAACCCAAATTTGATACACTACACATATTATTTCAACCCGGTGATGGGAACTATAGAACAATAAGAAGCAGTGAATCTGAGATGCATTGTGGGAACATTACAAGTTTCTCCCTTCCAATGGTATACATGTTTTCTAGCTTAGTCGATAAAAGGATGTGAGGTTCTTCGACAACAATTCTTATTCCACTTCATCTCAATGCTTTCCAAGGTGATGGTTAGTAAAATCATGAATTGAAAATAGAGGAATAATGAGAGGGTAATATACATTATTTCCAGATAGAAGGGTCTAGCATACTCTTTGAACATGACACAATCATAGGATGAGATGATTTCTATATGAATCGACAACTTCTTTGATGAGCTGTGAACACCACACATAACAATGAAATTCACAACCAGATTCCAGGACATCTCTGATATTGCCCAGATAATCGAAGAAACCTTGCTATAGACAAACCTCAAGTCTCTAATTGCCTCACAGGCTCCTGAAAAGTGTGCTGGTAGTGCTGAAGCGTACTTTGTCATGCTCAAGCTATCCCATTAACAAGCTCCACTACCTAGGCCTCCACAGAATTTCCAAGGGCCTCCTGCGTAACAATGACCACCTCCTCCCTGGTGAGAGGAACAATGAGTACCTAAGAAAAACCAATTTGAGGAACGATGTAATATTATTTACTCATTCTGAGAGGACCATGTCTGTGGAAATTTCATAGCCTCCACGAATTGCAACATGATCAACATTCCAGAGCCAAGAAAGCTGGAAGAAGTTGGCCACGCCAACCGAACGGATTATTTTCCGTTCCATCAGATGTTACGACACAATATTAAGATTACTTCATCTTCAAAGACATAATACAATGGGCAGTGGACTTGGGGAAGGTAAGTCTAGAACCACCCCCAACACACGTAGCATATGTTTATGCCACCGACCCATATAAGAGGAAAGACTGGCAGAAATTTAGTAGAAAAATGGATTAGTAATATGATAGTTCGATTACTCATAAGATAGTCAATCGAGCACATGGAATACTTCGAGCTCAATCACAACAAACAGTTATACCGCCAACAGCTCCTAAAGCAACACAATGACCATCCTCAGCCATTCAACCCTCCAAAATCTGGTCATAATGGCATAATCAGAGAGTGAAGAAACATGTAAAAGACGAGCAGTCTGTGACTTGTACAATGCTATCCTAGACACATTCAGATATCATGCCCTCAGATATGACACAACGAGCTCTGACATGCCAAACAACACCATAAGAGGCTGCAAACTAGGATAATATGTCATTGAACAAGGAAATAATAATTGGTTCCATCATCATTTTCCATTTAAATGAACCATTAACTAAAGAATAGTATGTTTATTAACCCATGTTCCTGACACCAGATTATGGTACTGGAAGGAGGAATCTCAAAAAGAAGGGGATACTAGGGCAGAAACAACCGTGGATGAATCCAACCCTATAGTTATACCCTGGCTCAAAACATCAATATTATGGAAAATCATAGGAGAGACATTAAACAAACCCAACAGGAGAGGTAATATTATTCTACCTCCACCATCAGACACTCTGGACCCATTATTCTGTGGTAACGATCAACAGAGGAATAAGTGTCTAGCCACCCTATGTGCACAAGTAACTAGACCAGGTCAAGTCCCCCAAATGGAGGGGCTCCAGAAACCCCTACCCCTAAGACCGGTCATTCCTCTTCTCAGGCTCTAGGACCTACTTTTATATTTAATGACCTCCCACAAATGGATAAGTGTAGGCCTCTAAAGAAAATGAATGATATCCAAAAATATCTAGCCACAGTACCAGCCTTACTATCAATCCTGGATTCCTTGAGTTTATCAGTAGACCTCAAGGAGGCACTCATAGAACCCTTTATTAGCCCCTAGGGATTTCAAGTTTAAGTTTCTACCATCGAGATATATCAAATGAAGACTATCCTGACTGAATGTAATACAGTGATTTCCTCATCAGTCGGGATGATGATTCCACCATTCTAGGACACATCAAACCTCTATATGTGTCTGTAATGCTAAATAATGTCCAAGTATGAAAATTATTCATCGACAACAACCCCATAGTTAACCTTCTCCAACTACAAACAAATCGTAGTTTAGGCTACAATGAGAAAAATATGACACGCTCGCCAAAAAATATCTTGGGGTATGATAAGAGTGAATATATGAAAGTGGGAAAAATCATGTTCACAATCCATTTTGAAGAACATGTGGACCACATGGGGATCATGGTGGTTCAAAAAAACACGGCATTCAACGCCCTGTTTGGAAGGCCATGGCTATATCAACACAAGGCCATTCCTTCCTCCTACCTCTAGTGCATAAAATATTGTGTCAATGGACAAGGTGGGACAGTTCACTATAATAAGGCCCCTTTAGAGATCTCCGAGTACCATTAAATCAATGCCATATTTTATGAGAAAAATGGGAAGAAATCTACAATCTACATTATTGATTCGGTTCCCACCTCAAACAGTCTATAAATGATTCCTGATGACCCCCTGAATAGACTCGTTGAAGAGTACGTGATGACCATAAACCATGTTGAGAGTAGGGATCTGAGTCCCGATGTATATTCAGCTGTTCCCATGATCATAGTCATGATAGTCGAGTCTGAAAATCTAGAACCAACTACAGACCCTCATTGTGAGGATGAATAATTTATCATGGGTGCCCATTCCACATCCTTAGAATCTCAATATATCTCTGCCGCACTCTCTGAAGCAGAATAATGACATGACGCTTGTCACCCCCATGATTTTCCCTCACTAGAGGTTTCCTCAGAACCAATTGAGTTAGAGGAAGTCACTTCTGCCATAGAGTGGAAATGAGACATCATGCTTCCGAGCCATTGAGATGCAACATCAAGAGCTCTATCTCCGTTAGAAGGGGATGAGGAGGAATATTTTGGGGAATAATTGGAAGAGTACCTTAGAGAAGCCTCTTCATTTGTAGAGGCTATCTCAACCACTGTTGATGAACTCAATGAAATAAACATGGGTACTGAAGAAGTCCTGAGACCCACTCACATTAGTCCATCCATGGCTTCTGAAGAAAAACGGGTATATACATCTTTCTTAAGGTATCATTATAATTTTTTCCCATAATTACACAAAAAATCCAAGACTCGATCCCAAGGTGGAAACACACTACCTAGGCCTTCCAAAAGACACATGCGGCCCAGATTGAGACTGAAGTAGACATCATCATCAATGAATAAGTAATTCAGTGGTCCAATAACTCATCTTCTTGGCCAACATAGTCCTTGCCAAAAGGTTGAACAGACGGATCTGCATCTGCATCGATTCTAGATATCTCAATCGGCAGTGTTTGAAAGACGATTTCCACGTCCAGATCACAGAACAATTAATTGATGTTGCGGCTAGATTAGAGTAGTTATATTTATGGAAAATAATTCTAGATATAATCAAACTAGAAAGTCATGCAATAATGAATAATCCATGGCCTTTAGGCCACCCATGGAGTATTTTTCTTCAAATCCATGCATTTTGGTCTGAAAATTTTGGTGGCACATATCAATGTGTCATGCATCAAATTTTGAAACCATTCCTAGGGAAGTTCGTCGAATTTTATGTTAATGACCTATGATGAAATCATTACAACGCCCATATCACCTTTCAGACCTCGAAATCATCTTTATCAATCTTTGAAAAAACAACATGAATATTAACCCCTTAAAATTCACCTTCATGGATACCTCTAGTAAATTTCTCAGCATCGTAATATGCCGTCATGGAATCGAAGTAAACCCTAAGACGACAAAGGCTATATTTGGTTTTCAAAATCCTTGGAAACTCACTGATCTGAGAGGAATCCAAGGATACATGGCCTATATCAGAAATTTAATAGGTAACCTTGTAGAAAAATGTCTTCCCTTTACTAGGTTGATGAAGAAGGGTGTTATTTAGAAATGGATAGTTGATTTCCAAGTGTCATTTGAAAACCTAAAGATGAAACTCTTGTGTAAATTGTTTTCTCATGCATCCAGTTGAGGGAAGGACACATATACTGTACTTGACAGACTTAGAGTTGTCACTAGGAGCCTTTCTCATGAAGAAGAATGATGTCAGTAGTGAAAACAACATTTATTACCTCAGGTGAACCATGATTGATACTGAGAACTCGTATTAAAATTTAGAGAAGATATGTTTTGATCTGGTATTCAATATCTAGAAGATGGGACGTTATCTATAGCATCATGAAGTACATATGATCTTGAGATTTAATTTGATGATGTTCACACTCAGCCTTCTAATGCTGACCAGACATCAATCCAAATGGGCAGTCAGATTACAACAGTTTGACATCCGGTTAGTGAATGAGAATTATATCACGGTAAAATAATTAGTATATTTTTTTGGAAGAGAATCCCTCCATAAAGACCACCTCATCATACGTCAAACTACCTAACAAAGACGTCTTTTCAATGCAAAAGGATTCCAATAGTGGGAAATGTACATTGATAGTGCATCTAGAAGCCCAACATGTCAAATACTAGAAGACACCAAGTTTAACAAGGTGGGGATGGGTATCATTATCATTACCCCAGAGTAGTCAGTTTTTCCATATTCCTTTCTTCTTGTCATAATGATGCACAAAAAATGAGGCGGAATAACAGAACATCATTGTAGGTATGAAGCTCACACTATAAGATAAATCTCATCACCTTAAAGTAATAGGCGATATGGAAATCATCATCAAGAAAGTCTATGGGGACTATTATATTAAGAAGGAGTTGTTATTCCACCTATTCATCCACGTCTGAGGGTTAATGGTGGACTTCCCCAAAGCACCGACATTAACATATGTACCCTAGTCATAGAGTGACTAGGCCGTTGCATTATCCAATGCGGACACAACCCTAGCTGACCCAGACCGAGATGAAACAGTTATGAAAATTTCTCAACAGCAAATAGTATTTCCATTTTTTCAATCTGACATGGAATAATTTGATGATGTCAACCCTATCCCCAAGCTATAATGTCCAACTACCAGTTTGATGAAACCCATTACAAACTACTTTATAGGGGAAAACGTCCATTAGAAAGGGATTAATAGGGAAAGTATGTAGAAGGACGATCAATTATTTTTTATATGACATCACGAGATAGCAGAAGGTCCTATACAAGTGAGTCCTTAACAGAGTCCTCAAATACATTTGCGGAGAAGAGATTGGTTCGATCGTTATTGAATTGCATTCCAGATTGTGTGGAGCTTATCAATCGGTATCCAAGATTTCTCATCATATTTTATGTCTTGCAAACTATTGGCCTGCCTTTGCATGATATTTCGTGAAATTTACCATGAAATTTCACTTCTTCCAAATTCATGCAAACTTCATTCATCAACCTCTGAAGCTAATTCAATAAGCTAAGTATTCCTAGTCGTTCGCCATCTGGGGAATGGAAGTCCAGGGACCATATCCTCCATACACAGTCAAACAATTGAAATATATTCTCACATCGACTGACTTCTTTTACAAATGTGCATAAGATGAAAACCTTAAGGATGTTGGGGCGGAATGAATTTTCACCTTCGTGAATGCCAATATTATAACCATATTTTGTGTCCCTCATACAATACTGACAAATAAAAACACCAACATCTGCTCTTCTGAATTGGAGAAAATATACCAGGAATATTGTATCATGACCAACCATTCATCCCGCTTCCACGCAATGGCCAACAGACATATATGGGACTTTAACAAGAACCTATCTAACATACTCCAAAAAATGTTAAAAATTTCAAGAAGTCATGGACATACATACTCTTCTATTCCTTGTGGTATTATCAAACCACAACTTACACCACTACCCTGGCTACTCCATACTCATTAGTATATGAAACGGTAGTTGTTATTACCATTAAAATCCATTTTTCTTCACACCACTTTTCCATTTGTGATCAACTTTCTGAAAATGTGAAAGTATAGAATAAACTTGATGAATTTGAGAGAATGGATGAGAAGAGGGTGCACACATTACAAAACCTGGAAGCATATCAGAACCCGATTGCATGAGGGTCCAATAAAATGGTTATGTATTTGCTCTTTCCTCAAAGGAGAATTGGTATTGGTCATCCAGACCCCAACTATACCCGGTAAGAAGCCACTGAATCTGGATCCAAAGTTGGAGGGAACATATTTCAAACAAAATGTGTACTCTAATGGATCATATGACCTGATCTCCATTGATGGGAAGCTCACCACTGCTCCTACAAATGAGATATTTCTGAATAAATTTTTTGTGTAACAATAAGAGTAGTTTTGTCTGAGCTACATGATGTTAAACCACTATGACTTGAATATCCTGACTAAAAAAAATAAACTAAATAGTATTCCATCCTTACTGTATGATGATAAACTGCATGGTACTTCATCCCTGTGAAATGATAATAAACTGTGTGTCATCGGTCCAATCTCTTTGACCCTAAACAAAGAGCCAATAATTCTTGTAATTTGACCTCAAACTATCCAAGATTTCCCCCCTAAGGATTGTGATGGAGATTCCTAGTATCATTAAAATCGGTTATACTACAAAATTATTACATGTAACCCTGTTTGAAAGCAATTATTGGAGGTCTGATCACTATGACCCCAAACTATGTGAATGATTTCCTTACTGGATGACAATAAACTGCATAGTAAATAGACTGAGTTGTAGGATTTTAAATTAAAAATTCCCCTCGTCCTTACAGCATGACATTAAGTTGCACTATAATTCGTCCATGCGACATGAAAATAATTTGTACTATGCCGGTCTAAAACCTATGACGATAAACTAAAAGAATGTTGTCATAGTAGAAGTTCTATAAACTGCGTAATGAGACATTGTATTCACCTAATAAAACATTAATATCCCGGTATTTTTCATAATGGTTCCATGTTCAATGATCTACGTAAACCATGAATCTTGTTTTCTCAGGATATGTAGCGACGCCAGGGTTCCACATCCTGGCCAATCAACCTCAATCAAATTTTTTTCCCTTTTCCCCCCAATTTACGGACCAAACCTACCTAGGGTGTTTTCCCCAATGATCTATGTGTGGATTTATTCGTCCCCTTTCAGGATACATAGTGACGCTGATATTTCTGTATCGTGGACCATACACTACTAAAAATTAATTCCCCTCATCCTTATAGCATGAAGCTTAACTGCACGGAGCTCATCAGTACTGCATGACCTAAAACTGTACGGATTTAAAAAATTCCTTCATCCTTACCGCAGGATGATAAACTACATAGCAATGACCCTTACTGCATGATATTAAACTACATAGTACATGTCAAAATCAACCCATTATACATTGTAAAACATAGATGAAACACTCCTTTCACGTCACGATACATCCTTCCCATGAATAATTATCCATGACCCGTATTATTGAAGATCATAATAATCACCCATGGCCATTGGAAGTGGAAGGTCACCGACATGCAGCCACCATTTCATGACTTTGCATATTGTTCCATCAGTGGCTCAGCATATTGATTTCCCTTTGCCCATCTACCAACGGAATGTATTCCCTAGGAGACACTCATCCTAGCTCCGTACCCTTATTGCCCCCAAAACCCCTATATCACATCTCCCGATCCATAAATTATGGGAGAAGTGGTTTATATTTTTGTCCACTTCATGTACATATGTTTCCTGGGATCCCCTACATGGTTAGATTACGTATCCACTGGTGGTTCCTATGATGGTCTGCATCCACAACATAACACCAGAGTTGTGCCAGTTTAACCCAACAGACAGTTGCAATACGGATAGTTATTGATTGCTCAAACACATCTCTCATAATCTTTTTGACTCAGTGTCATGAGTTATCCTTGATCATCATAATCATTCAGGTCCATTGGAAGTGGATGTTCATCAGTCTTCAGACACATTTTCCTGACAATGCATACCATTCCCTTAGGGGATTTGCATACTGATCACCCCTATCATGTCTACCAAAGGCAGGTCTTTCTTAGGTGACACACTTTCTATATTAATATTCATAAAAGCCTCAGATACCCTACCCCACATCCCCAAATACGAAATAACATTGGATTATAGTTTACAACTTCATCCCCCTTTCTACTCATTGCAAGACAGATCATCCTAATTCGATTATGCCATAGGTAATAGTAGCATCAACCAAATGTGGTATGAAACCCATTACTATTAAACTATTATAAGATCATCCTTGGCATTGGATGTTAAACTGCAAAGAATAAATGTGTACCCCACTTTCATGGTAAATCAGCACTCGGAACTTCCTGAGCATAAAACACATCTGTGGCCTAACAACTCCAACACTACCAGACATACCCTTTCCATATATCAAACTCTATGAACTAGATAGTCAAGGATCCTCATAATGAACCAAGGAAATCATACATGGATGGTCATCGACCTGCAGACACCTTGGAATGACTATGCTAACACCTTTTCATGACAATGCAAACCATTTCATCAATATATCTATATATTGATCACCCCTAGTCCATCAACCAAAGGCAAGTCTTCCTCTGGAGACACTCTTATGAACCCCTTACGATCAATGTCCCTAGATCCCTCATATCATTACCCCTGATCCAAGAGGCCCCAGAATAACACATTACACTATCTGCATCCTTCCCACAACCTCGATATGTCATGTTATTCCAAAACTATTACATTCTTATCAAGAGTGACATTTATAAAAATATTTGTACCTCATGACGATAAACATCATGGATTATGGACACACATCACAATGATAAAATGAAAAGCCAAAGTACCTCAACATTAATAAAAGACCCTAGTTAAATGCATTTATATAAAAAAATTCCCTTCGTCCTTACCACATGAGATTAAACTACATGGTCTTGAATGAATTCATCACGGTTTGATTCATGAAAGGAGGCTTGCCCCTCTTCCTCAGGGCATGAGTCAGACCTTCACAGATCATCATCTCAAAACTATGTGAGAGGGATGACATCACCCATTGTCGGGTTATCATAACCTAAAATTCCTCTCTAGTGTCCAGAAACCCCCTCCTCATGATTCATAATCTGTAACCAGAAAGAAGAAAACCCCCATAAATCACCCCTGGTGGTATTAAATCCCAACTTCTCTAGAGTTTCCCAACTACATGGGGAATAACATTGACCTATATAAAACATTGCATAACTATGCAAACGTTTCCCCCAGCAGCTCTGCATATTGATTCCCATGGCCCGCCTGCCAAAGGCATGACTTCTTTAGGGAATGCATTTTTCCATTTGCTTCCTGGCCTCTGAGCCCCCATATCCATCCCAGGATTCGAGAACTCTCTGATATACAGTTTAAAACCATTTCCAAAATCACTTCTGAGTATGGATGAGAGTTTCTATGAAAATGATCAAGAACTTGGGAAAGAAATTCCCTTTTGAAAGATTATCCCTACTGCATGCCTTTAAACTCAGTCAAGCTCCATCCCTCCGTCAAGACAAAAAGTTATGGTTATGAGTGGTATCCTATCCCTATCCATGATTTATATGGATGTTCCCAAACCATTTATACCCCATGTCCCTTTTAAGCCATTCCTAGTGGTTTCCATAATGTTTTTAGCCACCCATGGTGGTCATCATAATCCAAACGTCCATGAAGTTACTTGGATATTAGAAATGGATATTCATTGACATAAGGACACCTCTGTATGACTATACATACCATGCCATCATCAGCTATTCATAATGAGGCCCTGGAACCACCTTCCAAAGGAATGTCTTCCTTAGGCGATGTTTTCCCAACCAATGTTCGATCATATGGCTCCTATGAACCATGGAATTCCATGCATGCTGTTCAAACATTTGTGAAAATTTCACCCCATATACATATGAATGGTATTAAGGCATCCACAATTTATAGAAACCTCATCAGGGCCCTCTCCCCAATAAAATTGGTCAATACTGTTTGACCTAAAACATTAACAATGATAGTCTTGTTTGTGGGACATTAAATCACTCACTTTAATAGATATGAAAGTTACCAAGATGAAAACCCACAAAGTCTTGGGAAAATCCGAGTACCATATCTCAAGGCCTACAGCTTGTATGGTCTTAGAGAGACATTGAGAAATAAAAACACAAGAGGAACAATGCCCGCTATGTTGAAACCCCATAAAGGGGGGCCTATAGAAAATCAGAGCTATATCCTCAATGTCCACACAAAATGGAACTAGAAAAAAAATTAGGGTATCATCAGAATTGATAGAATGTTTTTATGGTTTCCCAATAATACCCTAGAAATAGTAAAACTATACTCACTAGATCCCTAAATTCGAAAACAATTTACTGCTGGTTATTTTCCTTTCAATAGGATTTTCCCAAACTATGATTAATAATTGTACGAAGAATTATGGTTCAAACCAAAACTGTTTTAATTAATTCATATCATAGGAAAAAATAATGGAAAATTATTGATGATAATATTCTTCTGTTCTATAATAAAAATGGTATGGAGGACCTCCACAACCATGCCCATCTTTCGGAAGGGACTGATTAATACATGAGGCATTTGGCATACACAAAAATTTGTATCAATCTTTGGTGATAATCCTTGATAGCTCGACATAGACACTACATGGTTGTTGTATCAGCCTCTGCGCCTTTTCATAATGCTCCAGCCACTAGTTCTAACAGGGATCTCACCCTTATCTCTTCCTCTACCTACCGCTTCCCATTTTAAATTATAGCTACGACACAAGCACACTGTCGCCTCAGCCTCTCCTACTCTTATGTGAGTTGTTCCATTTTTTTGACTCACCTACTCTAGTTCATGAGCATGTTCCTCAAGTGTTGATTGTTGCATTGGTAGCTCACTCTATTGCCTTGTGACTGCCCCGACATGATCATGAGATTATTTTGATTGATTTTATCGGGTCTCGTCGAGATATGCTTCAGCTTCAATGGCATAAAGGATAGAAATGTGTCTGCCAACGTTCTCCAAGGAAGTGACCACCTAATTAATAATTTCATAGATTCCATGATAGTATAATTCGTCGAATCCGAACACTATGAACTACATGAAGAGTCTCAGATTTTTTTGGCATATCAGCTTGGGGAATTTGATAAATCAGCCTCCTGGTCTTCGTCTATGCCCTCTGAAGAACGGGTGGAAGGCTAGAATGGTCTTTTTGATCAGCCTCAGAATCAATCCTAGAGGATGAAATATATTCAGGGATCAATGTCACAAAAGAGAGACCTGATCCAGTCTCGACCTTATATTTAGATAACTCAATAACCTTATTGCCAACTGCAGTCAAGGATAGGATCAGGCATATTGGTATGATTGCTAACACCTGCGGTTGTGGCCCTTGTCCCCAGAAACAAAATAAACTAGATAAGAACCCCAAATTATAGAAGGGAAGAAAAGGAGGGTAGTGGTATCATGATTGAGATGATTACTCCCAATCAATAAGGTGTTGTTGTCCTCAATAACTGCACTGCAACGACAACCCTAAGAATATCATGTTGTGTCTTCACCACATAAATGAGCTTCATGGACCCTTGGAGGTGCCCATGACATGAGGCCATGACTAAGACTATCAACTTCCAAGGCGGTCCCCAAATGATCACCTACAGAAATTAATCTCTTGGAAATTGATTCCCGAGTAATGAATAATATAGCATGACCCATGTTTTTCGGTTTTGGGGTAGTAGCCTCTACCATGAGATCTTCCTCCACTAGAGCATTATCCCAAAAATTCAGAGGTAGTAGACCCTCTCAGATCTTAATATTCATTAGTCACCATGGGTGATAAATTCATTTCGCTCACTTCATCTCTCATTAACAAGGGTGTCTCATCTTCCCCTGAATATATAGAGACCATGTAATCAGCGGATGTCTCAACCCCATGTTTCCCAGCATCCATAGAAATCATGGTTGTCAAAGTCAGGATAGGGGCATCCATATAATTGGATTCCTCAACAGGCATGACCCCCTCACCATGTTCAATTGTGGCTGGAAGTAATTCCTCTGTGATCAAAGGTGAAGGAGCCACAACCACTTGGGCAGTTGCAGCTAATCAACTCTTCACCAAAGTACACAAGCAATAAAAAATTGGCTAAGTCAAATAAACAAGTATGATAATCAGTGAAGAAGGAATGATGATTACATGTGATTCACTGTTTGATTTGTTCTGATAGTAGAAATGTGTGGTGAAGTTTCATTATTTGCCCTCGAGATGGCTCCCCACCCGAGACACTCGTTGGATCTAGAGGAGGGAACACCATAGTCGTTTCTACAATAGTTGCCTCCATATGCATAGTCGCACCATGAGATCCTTCCCCAACGACCCCCATAGCCCCAAGCACATTTTCTCCCACTATAGTACCCCGAGGGTTGCACTCTAGGGAATGTATCACTTCGTGAGACTCCTAATAATCCTATGCAAAGGAAATAGATGTTAGATTCATCATATTTAATAATGAAATGATGGGATATATATAAGTAAGATGACCACTTATTTAGTATTGGATGTCTCAGAGATTATCAACATTAGAGCAACTCAGGTAGACACATAATGCCAATTCATGAGTGAGTGGAAGTATTTATCAATGTATTATATTAATGTGACCACTACAATAAGATATTCATCAACCAAAACATAAGAAGGAGAAAAAAATCTCTATGGCCAGGAAGCATGAAGGGAACTTCTAAAGTAGATTCCAGAAATCATCATCAGATCCACATCCCTCAGGTCATCCCAAACCATCACTGCATCTAAGAATGAAGCTATAACTAGAATGGAAAGCCTGGGAGATCAATTTGAGGGGGTGGAGTAGCAACAGACGATGGCGAGTGTGCTGTTAGTCAAAACTACCTCTTTGGTTTGACCACCACCATGTAACTCTAACGAACTTCCCGTTTTTAGGAATCCATGTGTAAGGATTGGAATTCCCTTGCCTCAGTCACTACAGGAGGACCCGCAGGATTGTCACCCACTAATGAACGATCGCTTTTATCCTCCTCCTTGTCAGCCATAGACCGTAACATGGATCGGACCCGGTGGGTTGATACATAGTAACCCAGACGCGCATGGATATTAACATTGAGATCATTAATATACTGATTTACTCTCTCTGATTCATCATCGTAAAAGTATGACTATGTGAATATATATATCCCATCCCACCAAACAAAACATTCCTAAATTGGAGATATTTTCCTAGATTAAGAGGGTATTGACTTTGAAAGGATGACTAATTTTCAAACCCATACCATTTCCTCCAAGCCCTCAGGAAGGCGTCATCAATGCGTATGACTACCTGACCCATGACAGCAACATCAATAACATGTGAAGAAACACCCCGATGTGTCAAATCATTACACGGGAGAATAGGGACATCAAGATTTTGGAGATCCATTTCTTGCTATGTTTCTGCAACAACCTCCTTCTGCTTTCCCTTAACCATTGATGGTTTGGAGCTCTAAATAGTGGGATCCAGTATTCCATTCTGGTCATCCAGGTATAACTGCATCTAGGATTAAATGTAGTTTATTTGGAAAGAAAGGAATAGTCTCTGAAAACTGAATAGTCATGAACTCACAACTTGTGTCCCCTCGGGTGCACCTCATCCACAAATTCTTGTATATGATCAGATGCCAATTCTCACAAGCACCATTGAAGGATGGGTACATTGAATTTGAACACAACAAAACTGATGACCGAATATGCATGGTGCGTACGCTTCATAGATAAGTTCCACCCCTATGCAAGCCTCTATGATACCCTCCCTCAAGGAAAATAGTTTTTCATACATGGTAATTTCCTCTAATCTGGTATTTCTAATCACACCAATTGGGGAGTGGTAGGGATGAAAATTAAAGATGTCAAATCTAGTGATTTGGATTGAAAGTCGGTTATTATTCTGGACTGTTTGAGGTTCTCCCTTATATTGGGCAGCACATACCAATGGTATAACCCCACTGGTCAATTGTAGATATGGACAGAGTGTCGAAACCTTAATCTGTAAGGGGCTGTTGAATGTGTAGCAGTTCTTAACATGTTCCCCAATCTAACCACATATGATTTGGATGGGTCCAGCCAACCGATTTTCCCACATCCCTTCAATGATGTGGCTGAGTAATTAGTAAATTCTTGCCAATACCAGAATTTCCAGGTTGAGGCATTAGAATGTGGCCAACTGTGTAGCCATGAAAAAGGTGGAAAACTGTATGCAGCCAGACTCACGTACAAGAATCAACCAACCACTTAGGAACATAGCCGAGAAGGCCTCCAGTCAAAGTAGCTGATCAATGTTTGGCACAACCCCCCATCCCCAACTGTTGAATTGGCCCTCTTCCAGAATCGAACACTATGTTCCCCCTACCTCCGAGTTTCCATTGGGGGACAAGATGTTGTCCTACACAGATGGTTCAAAGATTTGGATTCCATGTAAATGTCATCAATAAATTTTTGGATTTGGGATGATATGATTTGGATAAGTCACTTTGGATCTCTTTTGGGCTTTATCAATGAGCTGCTTCACCAATGAAGGAGTCGTCACCTCATCATCCTAGGATCAAGGTGGATGTATAAATTCTACATGCATACATATGACGATGGGGTCACATGACATCATTGATAAGTCCCAAATGATGATTACAACATCCCCGTGGACTAAGTGGAACGTATTGGTATTCGAGCTCCATCTACTCATGACCACTATGGAATGTGCATTAGTTTGATGGGTGTAAGATTGGGATACCCAGATAGATTCATACTACCCCACAATTCACAGTTCTACATGGAAATCCTTGCATCTCTGGAAAAAACAGAAGGGCCCCCCAATCAAACATAAACACACCTCTAGCCCTAAGATCACGATAGAGTGACCAACTATGTTTCTCATTTATCAGGCCATTGTGTGAAATTATCTAATGAAAATGAATTACTCCGTACTGTGTAACTTTAACGACCGTCATGGACACAAGAATGTAATTCCTCATGGACCCAACAGTCGTGTCCCTCAGAATAATTCATCCCCTATGCGAGTTCACAGCTCTAGGGATGGTATTAATATTATTCAGGCCATAGGGAGGTTGCCCCAAAAAAGTTCTACGATTAATGATTCAGATAATAGGACAAACCCATAAGCAAGAAAGATATTTCTAAATGGGTATTCTCGTTTATTCTGAGTAAAAATATCGTATAAGGCTTGATGCAAGGGGGCTATGTGAACTACAACCTCAGTAGAAATGGCCATATATTTTTGTCCTTGATCGACATCCAAAAGGGGATCAACGAAACTCTTAACAGCAGCTCTTCGAGGAACCATGTTTTCTTCCTACATTAGGAAACCATAAAATTTTTATTCCCACAAATAATCTTTGGGAAAATTACAAATATTTGGAAAAGGCTCCACAATGGGTTTACATAGTTCACCCTGCGTACCGAACATAGAGCTGGTTCACAATGCCAATATACCATGAACCAACGTTATGCAGAGGAGGACCACGAATGCCTCGTCTATGAAGCATTGCCTAATAGACCGTGTACCAATCCCCTATGTGGGCACCCATAATTCAGGACACATGTGAATTTTGAAATGAAAATTTTAATGTTTGATGGATAATTGTAGTCCGTAGAACACTGTACAACATAGAGTTTTCACTACACAACCCTCTTTGACATACATTTTAATGTTTTTAGAGTTTCATTCATGGATGGGAAATTAGTTCTCAAATGGGGGAGAGCGTGGATGAGGATTAGTTTGCAGATGCCAAAGCTGTTTCGTGGATGAAGTGGTTCACGAAAGAAGCCGTGTGTGGAGGCTGTGCACGAAATAAAGGAACGATAGAGATTTTCTCCAATGGATTTGGTAAAGTACAAGACATGTGGGAACATTTATAGAGGTGTGGTCCCCCACTAGGTCCACCTATATATCACAAACCGCTTGAGTTTCATGTTTACTCTACATCGGACTATCCTACTCTTTATTCTAGTCATACCCCATTCTGAAGGGGGGAATTGGTAGGGTCATGAAAAATCCGAAGTATGGAAGGAAAATACTACCTTAGAATAAATGGATGAATATAACCAATTTTTATAAATAATTTGTGAAAAATATGAATAACATTCAAAATAAATGGTAAAGGGCCTAACTTGTCAGCAAACCAGTTCATGATCAGTTGTATGCGGCTGGTTCGGGGAACAGCCCACCCAAGGACACTGTAGATTGAAAAATGGTGGTGGATATCCGATGTTGGAACAATCCAAATGACCGCAGATTGTGTCCAAATATGTCCTCATCTAGGAACCACCCCAGATGCAATCCAGGGGCACTGACCCCAACTGTGAACCGCGTCGTTCGTGAAACGGAGGCAGATCCCTACGCAGCCGCAAAGCACCCTCATGACTGAGTAGATTCATGGGAGTGGTGCATTAAATATACCACATGAACCTCTGTTTGACTATGTAATCTTTAGGGTGGGTTTTCTATCATGGTCCTCGAAAAATATGATTCATGGCCATAGAAACAACCCTTTACCATCCCCCTATATAAAAGGACGTCAAGGGGGAGAAGAAAGGTATCAACTTTTTTTAAGATCTGATTCTTGGTGATTGGATTTTTGATTGAAGGTATCATACTATTGGAGAAGGATGATACTTTCAGGTGCATAGGATTTTATGTACTTCAATGTTCCGATTCATGAACCAGAAAAAGTTACAAAATGGGGACAAATTGTTAAGAACTCAAGAATTCATAAATAAATTGTTAAACACAAAACCTATAATTGGTGAACCAAAAACCATGGCCCCTATAAGGTTGAACTCCCTACGATACAGGTATCCTATGCCTCTTCTTCGATCCAGTGCACCATGTACCACCTTCCTACGAAGGCTTATCCCTAACCAGCACTACCCTAGGCTGTCGTCACTCGAGCAGACTCTAGTGCTATGTATGAATTTCGTACACTTACCAAACCCAAATCCGCATACCACTCTAATACCAATGATTCAACTTGGTCTGTATACCACACTAGTATATAAATGACCTCTCCATCCAAATAGAACATACATCTGTGAATGGTGATAATCCTCATATGGCTATGTGGTCCACCAAGGCCTTCATTGTTTCCATTCACCGAGTCAGATAAGGCCATTCCAATTCAGCCCAATCCTCTTGAATTCATTCAGTTTCCTTTACATCAGCACCAAGTCATGGTCTCCCCCAAAGCCAGTAGAATGACATGTCGAATCCTTCATGTGCATTAGCACACCCTATTGAGTTCACATTCCCACAGTAGGTGGAGACAATTTTGTTACTCCATCCCTTGAATAGACATCTGGAACATTCTTGGGTTCACATTACCACAATAGTCCTAACTTCGTGCCCGAGAACCCCTTTGTTCCTCTCAACTCTTCATGATTGAGAGATCCTTCTTTCTTTTAGATTCAATGAGCACCATCAGTGATCACTTATCTGGTCACCTAAAGAGTGTAACAGGACATCCCTCTTGGAGTAGGCCCCATACCATCCTCACCAGATGACAATATCCTTTCCCCTTCCCTCTAAGAATGTTCATTGATTTGTTCCCAACACCTCCCTTCCAATGACTCTACCAGTGATGCTACTAACATCGTTCCCAGCTCAACACCAGGGGGAATAAAAGTATCACTCTTTCGTCCCTCCCCCACTTTCGTCATCGTCCTCATCTCCCCTTAGTAAGGAATAACTGCATGGATTGCTGAATTTTTTAAATTATCTTATTTCACACACAGAGCATGAATCACGTTGGCTTAGGGATTTGTGATGGTCACGATGTTTGTACAACGTTGGTAGTAGTTCAAACTACATGGGTTGTGATCCATGTCTCCTATGCATGGAACGTAAGAAACGTCTCTACGGTTCAATCCCAACTTTGGCCTCATTAAACATATAAGCCCCATATGTACCCCAACATGGGCTGCCAATCATGCCCCAAACATGAAACTATCATTTTTAAGTCCTGGCCTTCTAGAACTATGTACACATTATTTCACAACCAAATGAGAAACATAGGAAACCTCCCTGTGGTGAAATCACAACATACATGTCTGAAACCCATAAATTATTATCAGAAGGTGTCCTCATGCACCTTGTATGACCATACTCGGCCCCATAAAATCATTTCCCATGGGTCCCCTGCGCCATTTTAGTGTAGGTCCGGCATCAACCATGATTAGGAACATGTATCCTAGTCGTCTCTGCCAAATGAAGTTAAAATGTACGGTAGGGTCCTTGTCAGATAACCATAAAAGTGATGTGTCCCATTAAGTGTCACTAAACTATGTGGATTATGATTCTTCAAACAAGGATACATAGGAAGCAGTATTTTGGGTTTGATCCATATGCTCAAGTCACTCTTTGTTCCCCCTGGATGACCATAAACTCCCAGGCGCCCAAATATAAGGCTGGATACCAATGTCGTCTGAACAAACTCAAACAACCCAAATATCACTAAATGTATGAGGGATGCTAAACCACAGATGCAGACGGTTTTTGAATCACAACGTAAACATGTGGCTTGAAACCCATGGGTAATATGTGGATAAAATTCTTGGCGATAAACCAAATATTATTGAACATATGAACACATAATAAACTTATAATATAATCTCGGAATAGGAAATAATCCCCTCCAAATGAGTGTGATGGGCCCTACATCCCATCTTCTCAACCAATGTGAGTTCTTATGTTTCATTGGTTGTATCACCCAACGAGCACCTACCATTAGAAATCGGGTCCATGGATCCTTATATACAAAAACCATTGGGTGTTTATAGCTCTGTGAATAAAAAAGTTGGAGACCAGGTGAATCCACAAAGATATGGATCCTGATGGAAATGATTAAACAACACTAAATTACTTTAATCAGACACGATAACTGATCTTCTCCTCCTGTCATGAAACAACTAATCATTGATATGATGTTTTTGATATTTGATGAGTAACACTCTGAAACCATTACATCATTAAAATGGTTTCAAAAATGATATCTTTATTTCCTGAAACAAGTTTAAGCATTTGGTGGAATAAAAACTCATTTTTCACTCTTCACTATTTTCAACCCTTCTTATATTCCCCTGTCAAAAATGTCCATCATAACCTTAATTCTGTCCTTCAGATTTATAGTTTCATATAGAAATGTGTTCATGAAACAATCATTTTTTTGACATGCGTAAAAACAATAAAATTTTTGATGTATAGACAATTTCAGTATGGTAATTAAAACAATTGATCTAATATTCCAACTAGTTTTTAAATTTTTTTTCGCAAAATGGTTTACCAAAAGCAGTATCTACATGTTATAAATTATCAACCATTAAATCTTATATTATTGTTGTTGGTGGTATGAATTATTCAATACTTCCATAAAATTATATCATCCACGGTCTATACGTATTTGGTTTAGGTAGAAATTAGGGATGTCCTTGAAATACTTTTTTCGATGAATGTTTCTCCCTAATTGACGGTGTACCATGCTCTCAGACATGATGCGCTTTAGTTTCAATCATGCTGTATTTTGGAAAATTTCTATAAATAGGAATTTCATTTATTATCCGGTAAAACATATCTATCAATGTTAATTCTTCTTTTATATAATCATCATACAACGCAACACATAAATCCCAAAATAATTTAAAATCCATCATCTATGAAGCCAAATAAACATAAATATCGTTAATTTATTGTTTTGATCATGATTTAAGTATATATAACATGATTTAGTTTCATTTCATTCACAACCATAGTCGAATGTTTTAATTTACGAATCTAAATAGCCATGTACTATGAGTGTTGATTTGAAAACCAAAAGGATTCAATAAATTTGGAGATAACGCATGACAATGATTTATTCACTCATTTTAAAATTTTGGATACTCAGGATCAATTATCTTCCACTGAGAATTGTCTCCTGGATAAATAGTTTTCTATATTTATTTCATGTGTCTTCACGCCACATAAGTTTTCATGTTTCCTACTCACTTCAATATAGGTGCATAAACCATTAAATGATTTGAAATCATGATACAAATTTCATAGGACCATGTACATATTTCTTTTATTGATAAGAACCATACATTGAGAATTCTCTATGTGATTTTTGGTCCTCGTGAAAAAGTATACAGTCATTCGGGCATGCATTTATTCTTTTGATGATCGTAACCATCGAGTGTAGCATTCATTTGGTGTCGTTTTTTCAGCTAGGGAACTCATTATATTCGGTGAGAATATCATTCAAGGGAGAAAGTGATTCAATTAAACTAGAGTCACTATATATGTTGCCTACTTCGAAATTTTACATCTTTAGTAAGGGTGGAAATTTTTTATATTCTGTGAAACCATCATACAATTATATGTTTCCCAACTATTTAACTACACAATCAATTTTGATCAATCACAATGTTCATCTTAAACTATCCTTGTAATTTTCTCAATATGATCTTAATCATCATTCACATCAATAAGCAAATCCTCAATTATGTATTTTTCATTTACCACACTTGTAATCATATCAAATGATCCACAAATCATAGTGATATCCCAACCATAATGTACATTTTTTTACCAATGTTTATTCCCACGTTTATAACATCGATCTATTACATGATAGATTATGTGTTATTATAACTTCTCTGGACTAACATTTATTTAATATAAATTTTGTAAACATGGAAAATGGATTTGAGAAGCTTCATATGCATGAAATTTTTCAAACATGATGAACTCATTCACTCAATAATTATACTATTTTTTCAAACGGTTGGCATGCATCCATTCATTATTCATATCCATCGTATTTGATTCTGTGATACTAATATTTAACAAAATAAAAATAAAAAAGGGGCCATTAAAAGATGTATAACTCAACATTTGAATACTAATTATTATTACATTTCATTCCCAAGGACTAATCCATTTAAAGATAACACCAAATCCCATTGAAAACTATTTATAAAATCACAAATGAAATTCCATTCCAATTGATTAAATCATTTTAAAGAAATTTATACCCAAAAAGGGTATGAGGAACACAAATTCTTTTTTAAGAAACATTTCAGAAAACATGAATTATTTTAAAAGATCAACATAGGCATTTTCATAATGACATAAATCCAAATTCATGCTCCAATAAGAAATCATCAACGCATCCCCGCAAGCACAACGTGCCACTGTCGTAACCCTCACAAATTTTCATAGTTGAAATCTATGAATTATTGGGTAAACAACACCCCACATATGATGTTGCAGCCTAAGGGATAATGCCACAACATGAGGGATAACACAATTCTCCATGTATTAATTTGAACCTCAGATTTCAATTTGAACGATTTCTTTTTAAAATAAGGGTTATAAATCACTTTATTTCATTTTATTTTAAACTTATAATAACCTAAAAATATATTCACAATTAGTATTTCATGGGTGCTTCATCACATTAGAGAATTCATGTATAAATATAAGGGCATCACTCATACACAATGTCATTGCTCTTCCAAAGAATATCTTCACACAGAATATGAACCCTCTTAAATAGTTTATGTGTCAGAAAATGGATGACGATATCTGGGAACTGAAATCAGATAATGTTCATTTGGAAGGCCAAATGGGTGATTCAATGGGTTTTATGATCCACCGTACTATCTTCGTGGTTCCTCACATCATGTTTCATTATAACCAGATGGCATTCAACACATCTTTATTCTCCATTGGCCCCAACCACCATAGACTGCTCCATATACTCCACACCAGAAACATCATGTTCCATTATTCCAATAAATTCATGGGCCACAAAACATCAATCACTCAACTTGACTTGAATTTTGATGCAGTAGAAATAGAATATAAAGCACATAGGTGACATCGTATCCAGCTCCTGCATGAGGAGCATGAATTGTGGAAGATTCACATTGTCCGTGCATCAAAATTTATACTCACTAATTAATATCACCTCCCCAACTATATTGAATAATATTTACCTAGATTGCCTATATAGAATTTTTCCCATTGTCCCAGTAGGTCCTCTAGCGTTAAACCAAAAAAAGATGCATTTTTTGTACTTGTGGATAAGATTCCCCGTAGGCATGTGTGAATATAACTGGGTTTCCCTTATATCCATCGGCATACCTGTGACCCATATGAACATTTATTCTTTTACATCTCTTGGTGATTTTAGTCTTAGTTTCCAAAGGGGTAAGACATTTGACTGCATTCTCAAATTGAAATTATATTCCTCCAAGGTCACCCTCATCCAGGGCATGCTCGTCTACCATGTTAAGGATGGCCAGCTACTGTGCTAGGAGGGAATCATCATCAACCATTTTCGGGGTCGAGAATAATTTTTTTCCTCTTAAAAAATTCCAATCAATACATGATGTTGTGGGATTTCCCTTAAAATTGTTTCTATCATGATGTTATCAAATATTGTACTATAAGGTGGCCAAGGTGGAGTGCTACAGTCATTCACAACTATTGGGAAACTCTTGCGGGTATTTTCTTACTATTAGTTCTATTTTTATACTCTTCAACATATTCTTGGATTAATTCTTATGTTTTTGGTAAAATTTTATTCTTTGTTGGTATTTATTATAAATTGTAATTAATTATGTGTAGTTGTCCGAATTATACTCGTATGACGGTGATAAATTTTCCAGACCCTTCATAATGGCCATACATTTGGTTACAACCATTGGAATTGTGGTTGGATTATATATGGTAGTGATCTATCAGAATTGTAACTACAACAAAAATGAACCAATTCAACACTACATTCTATCAGTCCTAAAAAATGCTCATAGAGTGTGTTTTTATCAGTATTTCTCCATGATACTTTTTTCTTTTATTTTAATAGATGGTCAAATGCTTCTCCTTATAACTAATAATTTTGAGTATATTTAAATAATTATAATAATTATAATAATTTTTTTAATTATAATTAAAATAATATATATATATATATATATATATGTAAATAATTATAAATTTATAAATTTATATTTATTATTTTCATAATTATTATTATAAATAATTATATATTGATTTAGTCATGAATATAAATAAATAAATATATATATATATTTAAATAATTTTGAAATTATTTAAAAAATATATAATAAATATATTCATTTTTATTTCATTAGTATTTAAGAATATATATATATATATGAATATAAATATATATATTTGTATTTAAAATTATAATTATAAGTATATATTTATTTATAATTAGAAATATAAATATAATAAATATATTTATTATAAATTTATATTTATAAATAATTTAGTAATATTTGTTCATTATCACCATTAATAAAGAATTGATAAAATCTTTTCGTGATTTTAAAAATGGAACCCTAGTAGATCCATTGGTCGTTCAACCCTCATGATTTCATCGAAGTTGATTTATCCCTCTACCGCCGTCTCAACCTCTGGCTTAACCTCAGCTGCCTCTGTCTCCACCTTCTACACTCGTGCCTCTGCCTCCACCTCCATCTCCTCTTCCACTGCATTTGCCTCTACTTCTCCCTCATTTGCTGGCCTCACCTCTACTACCCTAACCTATGTTGTCCTGACCACTGCCACTACCTCTACCACCCCCTCCTCTGCCTCCTCCTTCACCTCCTCCACCTACGCCTCCTCCACCTCCACTGCCCCATTCTCCTCTACTCCTTACTCTGTTCCCCCATATCCCCCATACCTGATGTTTCTGCTATCATCCCCCCCACAACCGTCACCACTACCCTAGTGAATTCCTCCACAACCCCCTCTATCCATTCCATCGGACCATATTTTCTTAATCGTCTAAAATATTTTATCATTTATATATTATATGTGCATATATATTAATATCATTTAGGGTTTATAAATTTTTTGACATTGTATTTATCATAGATTTGTTTTTTTATTCAATGTTGTGCTCTGTTTATTTATACTGTAATGATGAGATATATGGTTTTACCTGATTTCAACATGAGATGATGGACCTTGCAAGAATTGGGGTAGGTATTGTTGTGACCCAACACACATTAGTTAGTAATAGAAGAGATAATTTTATTTTTTTCATTGGGATTTGGGAGTAGATAACCTAGGGGAAGTGGTTGTGAGGTAATCCTAAGACTATTTTTTAGAAAATATTTTTACTATACATGGATGAAATTATATGTGAGGGTGTGTTATTAGTTGTTAACCTAATTAGTTTATATTGATTATACTTTTTAGTCATTGGAGTATTATTATTCTTTTTTTACATTTACATGAGGGAACCTAAAGATTACCCTAATATGTATACATTTTAGGACCAAACCTATATATATTATAGGTGATCCGATGGATTTTAGTGACTATGATAGATTGGGATATTTTGGATTTAGAGTCGATGTTTGGAGCTACTGGTTATAAGTGGTTATGGATTTTTCATTTTATAGAATTTTTTGTATAAAATGTCATGGATTTTTGCATTATTTTATTAACTTGTATCATTTTCATCAACAATTTCCTTACTTCTAGTGACTTATACACCTGAAAGAACTAAAAAAATGAATCAAGAATAATTTCTAATTAATATCCCATTTTATGACCATTTTATGGAAATTCTTGTAGTCACATTTATAATTGGAAATTAAACCCATTGTTCATCCATTTAATATTATGTGATGTTCTCTATCTAATTTCATCACAGTAGTCCCACATAGGAATACCATTTCATTTGTTATTCATAGATATGAAATATTATATCAACATGGTTCTATTTCCCAGTTTTTTTCATAACTCTAAAAATTTGTCTCATAATACATATTTGTTGAAATTTTAATATGATGTCATTTTGTTTTATCCTTGAAAGAAAAAACCAATATTTTTCTACTAAATCACTATTAAAATATCATAATAAAGTATCCCCTACTCCTCCAATATGTAATGACCATTAATTAATCTCCGAAACAAAATACACTCCTTTCCCACTTTATTTTCTTCCACAAATGTTTCTTCCATATTCTAATTATTATATACCAATTATTACTAATACATCCAACTAACCATTTTCCCAAACAATGATAACACTATTACCATAGGTCTATTTTAGGTATCAGAATATCAAATAATGTTTGTTTCTACAATCCTATATAGATGATACTCTTCATGAATGAACATTGATGCATCATTCAAAAATATTATGTTCGAGAATATTTTTTTAATGCCTCCTTGGGTTCCCTTCCAAGATTTGACATGAATGACACAAAAATACAACTACAAATCTAGAAGTTGTATTTTAAAAATCATCATGTACATCAAAATTCTAACATCTGAAGATAATTGAATATTTTTCATGTATGGAATCTCATATTATGTTCTAAACAACTATGATTCATATAATATAATGATTCCACCAAAAGGAGTTGAGACATGATTACATCTGGCCATCCAAAAGCTATGGATTAATTTTTGGCTATATTACTTCTAAGACATCCCCAATGTTTTATCCTTCATATTTCTCCCAATTCACATTCCAAAAATGTTCATTGAAATTCAGGGAACATTCGTCTTGAAACATTTAGATAAAACATGTTTTTAAACCATAATCCTTATCAACCATGATATATCAACTAACATCTCATCCACTAATAAAAGAAAAATGATGTAACTTCATTCATCCAAAAAATACTCTTAGAAATAATGGTTAGTATTTCATTATGTGAATCATCCATTGGCCATGCAACCTCAATCTTCTGATTAGATTATCATGGAACATAATTCAATCAATAAAGGTATTACTGGATAATTCATATAACATCCCCATTCAGATATTTCTCATATCCTTTCTGTTTCATCATATAATTTTTTTCCATGATTTCATATCTTTGGATTGACCTTAAATTTCACTTTTATATTGCTTTAACAAATCATTTATACTTTACTAGTGGATTATATACCAACTCACATAATTTTATTCTATAATATAATGTTTCATTACATGAAATCATGTTTTGTCTTTGGAAACAAATATTTTTAAATCGAAAAATATAATTTATTGTCTAAGATTATTTTAAAACCAAATTTCCAAGGGAATGAAAAATATTTTAATTGTTGTGAAATGTTTTAAATATGGGTTATCTTATCTTTTCATTTTTTACATGGAATTATTGGTATTTAGATAAATAGAGGATTTTGAGAAAGTCATTAATTTTGAAATTCATGTGTGAATATTTACTAATAAGAAAAAGATTATTTTATTTTAAATATTTGATATGTGGTTCATTTTATATTGAAAAACTGGAGAACATTTTGGCGAATTTTTGGAAATTATTATCATGAAAATTATGGATTTCATTTTTATTAATTGAAATTATTTTATAGGTGTGAAAGTATTATTGATAGAGTGTTTGGATCTAATTGGATTAATTTAAAAAGATTGTGTAATTATAAAGATAAATTTGTGTAAATGGTTATTTTTTGATGATATTTCATCTATGATTTTATAATTTGATTTCAAAGGACATATGTAACGTAGTTTTTCCATAATAATTGCTGTTTTTATTTTTATAGAATTAGGATAAACATTAAATTATATAGAGAATACAATTGTATTTATAATAACACAAGGGAAGGGTCACTTCACAAACTATATCCATCACAAAGGATATCCTTCATGACCTCACGCTTGAAAATGGTGAGTTGATGTGTAATCCCATTTCAACTCCTAAACCAAATTTTCCTTCAACATCACCTGCATTGTTTAAATTAGGGGAGCCCGCTACAATTACTTCTTTTTTCTAGATATCTTCTAAGGGGATGAGTATCCAACAACAAAATTCAATAACAAATATCATTGGAATTTCGATTTTCCCTAATTTAGAATGCCTCTTTTCTAAATTTATTTTGTAAAATATTAATATTAATGAATCAAAATTTTTTTATATGAATAAATAATTGATGAATTCCAATCACCTAAAAAAATACTTTAATGATGTAGTGAAGGTGTTAATCATATTTGTAAAATATCATGCCTATTAACCTTATCATCACATTTGACTACATTTACATAGTTTTTATTCAAAAAAAATAGTCCATAGGAGTTGGAAGAACACTTGATCACTCACGGAATAGATCGATGTTATAAATAATGGAATAAACACGGGTAAATGAAAATATATCTAGTGGGTGGGATAACACAATGTTTTCTGGATCATCTGATATGATTATAAGTGTGGAAAATGAAGTGGATTGTATCTGAGATGAGATTAATGATTTTAATGAGGTTGAAGATTGTTTTTAGGAAATAATAAGGATAGTTTAAGATGAACTTTATGATTACCCAAAATTGATTGAGAATTTAATGTGTTCTACAAAGATTCTATTGTATGGTGGTTGTAAAAAATATATATCATTTTGAGTTGTATTGATAATATATAATTTTAAAGTAGAAAAATTTTATGTGTGACTCAAGTTTCATTGAATTACTTGACCTCTTCAAGAAATGCTTCCATATGATAATGTGCTCTTTATCCAAACATATGATACCAAAAAATACTATTCATAATTGGTATGATATGCAAATGAATACAAACCGACCCTGGATGACTCTCCTCAGCAGAAGTGAATTTTTCTTGGGTATCCTGAATTTGGAAAGAAGCAAATAAACCATCATCTATCATTATCTATAGATGTAGTGAATCCTTTTGGATATCAATGTATGAATCACTGTACATAGATAATTATGTTGGTAAATTATAACATTATATACTAGTTGTGCAGGAAATGAAAATATATCATGTTATCTTTCCTTTTATCAGGGAAAAAAACCAGGTAAAGTTATTGATGTATATTTGGCTCTATTGTTTATAGATTTGAAATTATTGTGCATTTCAGGTGTTATGATGTATGATGCTTACATAAATTAATATTTCATGTCGAAAGCCATGTTGTATGGTATAAAAATGATTATCCTTCTTATTGAAACATGTTAGTATATATCATTAATGGAATTAAAGGTTAACATGTTTTTCAACAAGGTAGAAAATATATTTCTTTGAAACATTCATTGAAACCCATTTTTCTCGGAAATCAAAGATTTCTACCCTGATGACATAAGTACAGATCATGTACGAAATCATTTGATGGAAGTTCAGAATAACTTACAAAACCATCTCCACTATAAGGTGATAAACTATTTGAGATAGTAAATGATGTGGAAGCATCATCAGGTATACTATTTTAAAAAAATTTATGAAAACTTTTTGGAAAAAGGGATCATATTTTTTTGATTTTCCATTTTCGAATTATCTGTATGTCAATATTTGTTTTTTGATTTTATGAATTTTGAAAACCAATTAAGTGATGGTGTTTTAGAAATGTATCTAATATAAATTGGATAACAAATATATGAATTATGGAGAGGATAGAAATATTTGACATCGGAATCTAATAAGAGTTGGTTCTATTGAAGTGTTAAAATTGAAATTTTCTTCTTCCAGTTGCATACACTCTATATATGAAGGATAGAAAACAATATTCATCTTCTTGAAAGACACAATGGTTCCAATGGGGTATTCATCTAATATCAAGAACATCGTATCAATGACCTATTAAATGTAAAGTGTATGAGATCTCATGACTTCAGTGTTTTAATTCCATATATAACACCTATAGCTTTATGTTTAATTTTATCCAATAATTTCATTCATACATTAACCAAGTATTGTTTCTTCTTTAAAGATATATACAGAAATGTTATAGAACCTAAAATATTATTGTCAACAGAAAAATAAATTCTCATCATATTATGTGAAATGAAAATGTTTTTCCCACCAAAATTATTTGATATGAGGGTTCATTTGATGATTCACTTGGTGAGAGGGATTTTACATTGTGTTCTTTGTAATAGATAATGATGTACCCCATTCAAAGGTATATGAATATTTTGAAGGGTATGACAAAAATCTATGTCGACTAGAAAGTTTTATTATGGAGTGATATATTATTGTGGTAGAAATTGAGTTCTATATAGAACACCTATCTGGTGTGGGAATCAATAGGGTACCAAAATCACGTTAAAATGGGTGGATTTCGGGTGAAGCAATTTCGATAAGAGATTTTGTCAAATCAATATTACAGACACAGAGCAGACCCAGCTTTATGTTTTTTATAATAGTTTGGAGTTTACCCAATATGTTGAAAGACAGAATGTAATTCATTGTAATTGAATCCATCAAGGCCTAAAATAAGGATGTCAAGTGCACATAATAATGATATGACAAGATGGTTTAAATGCCATATTTTTATGAAGTCATATGAAAATCCAGATTCAATTTCATAATTACTTCGATCAATAACTGGAGAACTAAGTATATATGTATTATCCTACATTGGTTATGTAATTATTGGTTATACATTATATACAAACGAGCCTAATAAAGACGATACCATTAAAAATATTGGAGTTACACTCATGGATAAAGAAATACATGTTTCTTTTAGTAAGGAATGAATATAATTTATGTGAATATGTCACAATTAGGAATCATAAATCAAATTTGGCAGTGGGACAATACAACATTACATGTGCCTATTTTTTAATGAATGTGGGTTGATAACAGGAGTGATGTTAAAATAAATTAATTGGGATTAATGATAGTTAATTTTATTATGGAATTTTATAAAGAAAAACCATTTATAATGCCATCCTATATAGTATGTTTATTTTTTTCCTAGATCCCAAAAATAGAAAGTGGTCAAATTTTATTAATCAACCAAAACTACTGAAGGGTTAGAAAAAATTTCAACTAAGGATGACCCTTTCTTTAGAACATCAAAATCATTTCACTTTGATCGTAATGTAGACGATGTTATATATGTCAATGATTACAATAATGAAGGGATTTGGATCATTTATAGAGGGGTCAAATCCCTCATCCTTTAAAAATTATAAATAGAGTTCGATAATTAGGTTATTTTTTTATATATACATCATTTAACCTCATGTTATTGCACATTTTTTACTAAACATATGTACTCTAAATTATTGTTTAATCCACTTCTGATGATAATGACTTCCACACATGTCGTTGCTCCCAATCCCAACACACAATTGATATCTCATCCTACTTGTGCTCACAGTGTAGAGGAACGACCATCTACACGTGCTGGAGCTCCAATTCCAATGGAATAATATGATTCTCAACCTACTGCTACTCCAAGTACATAAGTACATTGACCATCTACGGATGCTGATGCTACCGCTCCAATGGATCATATGGATTAATATTATTCTGGGAAAATGGTAGCCGACAAAGAACAGACAATGCAGAAAAAATTGAAGCACCATAGTTTGATGGTGTTAGGAATAATCATTTAGTTGAAAGTCAAATGCATCAAATATGAGGTCGGTGGATTGCGTAGGGCCAACATGTTAACCCTAACAAGGCCATGTTCTGTAGTTACATTAAATTAACCACTCAACAACCTATGATGATTGATGTTGATTCATGGAACCATGTTGTGGCTAGGATTAAGATACTAATGTAGGAAAAATTATAGTAACATTATAATGGCATTTCACTATTATACAAAAAAATAAAATAATTAAACATAGACTTATTGTTCATAATTTTTTGAATAGTTCATTTATAGTATATGAATCCAACAATAATTATGTATTAATACTTTCATTAAGTATTCATAGATGAATTAATATAATTTTAATGAAAAATCGACTTAACGTTATTGAAGGGGAAATGAACCCTCACCCACAATATATCTATGCACACATGATAACCAATGAAGTGTGGGACGAGATTACGGGTCGGCGAGTGGAAGGGTATTTTAATGTACATTGTGTCTTGAAATATGTTAATTAATACTACATGTATTCATCACTTTAATTGAAATATTTTTATTTATGGAACATCATCTCAGTGCTGGAAATAAGGAACGAGCTGAAAAACTAGTTTACTCCATCCTTTAAGCAATGATGGGGTACATATCACTTCAAATAAATTGGTATGTATTTGAAATCAAATGTAATACTTTTACATGATATAAAATGACACCGTAATTATGTACCTCTGTTTATATTAATATTTATGACTCTAAATCCATATCCACATACATCCAATTCCATGTGATATGGAATGAGGAATGTGTAAAAAAGACAAGATAATAGTAGATGATAATGCACAAAAAATGTGAGAATCACGTGTAAGTATTATATAATTTAAATATTTTTTCTTAAAATCATTGTAACATAACAATGATCACTTATTCTTCTATTTTTCAATCCATGAATGTCACATAAATCAACAACACCAGTACCATATGAACACATACTACTAGAGGCCTTGATGCTACCAGAGTAGTATGTCCACATCAGTGTTGTGGGTTTTAGGGTGACACCCCGAACATATTTTGAGAAAACAACCAATTGGGGGATCAATGTGAATTAATAAACTAGATGAGAGAACGACTATATACCCATTAAGGGGAATTAATATGGAAGAGATAAAAAATTGAAACACATATGGTGATGAAAAATATAACAAGACACTGAATAACAACCATCATGTGGAGATCCCACCCCTTATACCCATTTCAATCATGTCCAACCTACCATTGATTCAATATTTTGATTTTATCACAAAATTATTAATGTGACAATATTACTATCATATTAAAATTTTCTATATACAAGACCCAATGAAAATGATTGATGTACAAAAAAATATAGTAATTTAATTTAAATAAAATTTATCTCTTTTTTCTAAATGATTTCATCTGGTTTATCCAAAATTGTTTATCAAAAATAGTTTCAATAACATTTAAATTATCAAGTATTTGATCACTTATTAGTGGAGATGGTGTCATACCTTGTTTTGTATTCCCATAGAATTATATCGTCCAACATCATAATTTATTTTATCGAGGTAAAAAATAATGATGTCCTAAAACATAGTCATTGATGAATTTTTCAATCAAACTGAGTGCATGTATTATGCACATTGAGACACCCCAACATGAAAATAATTATATAGTATAAGAAAAATCTATAAGATTAAAATTCATTTATCATCTAGTATAATATTTTCTTCAATGTATAGTATTTACATCTATAATAATCATACATTATAAAAATTTTATACCACATCAACATCAGATATTCGATAAATGGAACCGAGTAGACATCAATATCATTAGAAGATTATATTTCTCTTGATATAGGATGATAAAACATAATTTATTTGTGCCTCAAGTTTAAATTATTTTTGTCAAATTTGATGAAATATTTAACACCATCATTAGACTCTTTTATCATTAAAGTATCATTAATCCATTTGAAATTCAAATCCATACAATTGTGATTATAAAATATTTATTTTTTAAAAGAAATAAATAAAACTATTATATTCATAGTAAAAGAAGAAAGTTATAGATAATTATAAAATAGTTTACTCAAAATTTGAAAATTTCAAATATTCATTACATGATTTGAATTAAATGAGTAATTGAATTTATGAAATTAATTACTTCGCCATTGGTAAGTGTTGTGCACTTAATTACTCGAAAATGGTTACAACTACATAGTATGGGGTGGGTACTACATAGTGTAGTTTAGGAAACATATGTGCATTTTCAGATTTGATGGGGGATGAATCAAATGTAACCAATTGAAATAATAACTATTTGGGAGATGATGTTAATGAGGATGACAATTGTCTTTAAAATATAAATGTTCTAGAGCTTGGGAGTTTATGAATCATGAAACAACAAATATTAGTTAGTTTTTTAATGCATAAATAACTATAAGTATTTGTATAATACCAAAAAAGGGTTCCATTATTTTTATGAACATGAGAAGGCTTGCCTAGTTGGTCTTACATTTACTCATTACGATACAATAGTTTAAATTCAACAATCAATGAAATCCTTCCATTACTCCGTGAAAAGTTAAAGTCTTTTGTTATAAGGATGGAATTTCATAAGGCATGACAATATTCTATGTCCATGGATGGAAGAGTGGGGTCATGATAAATATACTCTGGGTTGGAAGGAGATAGTATAATCCCATTCCATGGTTCTATTATAAATCTCTATTTGGTAGGAGGTTAGATTCTATATATATCTATGAGGATATAAAAAGATAATAATATTATGTAATTTAAATAGATGATGGTTATGTATAAATGATTTTGATTGCAATAAAATTATTATTATGGTAGAATTGATAAATAAATTTGGATACTATTTGGTGAAACTATATATCACTACCATTCCAATATAACATAATGTTTTACCATAATTATTTAATTTTGGAACACTGTGATATACATGATAACCATCCTCATAGATAACCATGATTAAATTAAATAAACAAAATAATAAATAATATATTCTTAGGATATATGGTGTTTTTTCTATTATAGGGACAACCTTATTTAGAAAACATATAATATTTTTTATTGTTTAGAAATAATTTTTGATTTATGAGGCTGATGAGAACATGTCACTCTCACATTTCTAGAGAGTCATACATCTCACACATTATTAATTGAAATTTATTAACTTTTTCATAATTATTAATGAATATAAAAAAATTAAATATGATAAATATTAGAGTTTTTTTGTTGTTTGATAAATTTTCTAATTTTATAGAGAATGAGGTAATTCATTCCGAAAAAATGAGGTTTTATTTATCTAATTGTGATGAACTCGTGTTGAGTGATTTTATTAAAGATATTAATGAAATACAATTTCTGTATATCCTAGATAATATTTGGTGTGAAATAAATATTTTTACACATTTCACACCATATAGCTGGACCAATATATACTACTATAAGAGGAATTAATGATAAATAAATAAAATAAATATTTTTTTTCTAGATTTCACATCCTTATGAGATCCTGATGTCATGTAATGGCTAATGAATTTGAGTCTATAATGAATTTGATAAAGTAATGATAAACAAAATATGTGAAATTAGAAACAAAGATGAACAATGTAAAAAAGTAATTATTAAATGAAAAAAATATAATCATGTGAATAGTCGAAACAATAACATAAATTATAATTTTAGAGGGTTGATTCACCTGAGAAAATATTGAGGGAGAGTAGTGGTAGAGTTGAGCTATTTAGACAACACGAACAGTGCAAGAAAATCGGATAAGTAAGGGTTTTATTTAAAATATTGTGAAGAGATAAATTATTAATTATAAAAAAAAGTTTTGATAAATAGAGGTTTTAATAGCACTAAAATAAAAATTCACTGATAAAACCACCCTTTATCCGCACTTATATAATATTTTTGATAAATGTTGTAATTAATCAGTTCCTTCTAAATATTGATAAAGGGTTGGACAAATATGTTCACCTCCATCATCAAATTTAGAGATGTGATCCATGATTCATTATATGTTAACCCCCAACTCCAAAATAGAAATTATGGAAGAATGGTGTCAGAGGATGCCTACTATAGTAGGTGTTTCTCTCTTCCAATGATGCCTTCTACATATTGTTGTGTGGGCCTAATCAGCACACACAGGTTTGATGCCCTAGTTGTCGAGCTAATCTATTCCTACCATGTGATGGGATCTCTCTACAAGTTTCCCTGGTTGGAAGGCCTATTTTGTGTATTCTATGAGGCGACTTACCTAGTGGGTTGAGGGCTAGCCCACATACATAAATATCTACCTAAAAAATAATCATTTCTTTAAAAAAATCACATAAAATACATAATTTAATTTAAAATATATATAATTAATATAGTATTTATCAATATATAAATATATTCTTTTTATTCATCTTTATTAATAAATATTTCATTAATGATTTTTATAATAAAAAATGTATATAAAAATAAATATATTTAAAGAATTGTAAATATGAATTTTAAAATATAATTATAAATAAATATAATTATATATAATTATTATTGATGAACAAAGGGATGGGGATGAAATGAATAACCACCTAAAAACAATAGAAAGGAAGAACCATATGATCGAAAATATCTACCTAAATCACCATTACCCCACCCGTTCTATTTCCAAATTTACCATCATTGAATGATCTTATGGATACAATGTTTAAAAATGTACATAATACGCTAGTTCATTTTTAAGAAAATATTTACATAGAGAAACGTCAAGATGTCATTGGTATTGAGACTGTATGTGAAATCCTAGACTATTATTGGCTAGGCAGATCTATTGTAAATGTATACATGAGGTTGGTTTCCTGATTTTATTTTACAAATGATGATATAATGTCTTAATTTTGACTAAACAGATTTTATTTTTTTGGTGAGCATATATATGAAGAACTGTTCAAGGGGTTTTCCCATAAAATAAAAATTGTAATCATTATTCCTAACATATCTTATACCGACCAAACAAAAATAGACCCCCAAAAAGGATGAAACAGTGGAAGTTCTGATCAAAACATTTGAAAGAAAAAATTTGGATGAAAACCTCTATTAAATACCAACGGTGTAGGGGTAAAACCCTAAAATATAATCATATCATATATATTTTCATTTATTTCAATACATATTCTGTTTTTCTATTTTAGATAACATTGGATGACAATTTCTATAAATTTTGATACTCTAAATATTCATTTCATGAATTCAATGCATAGATATCCAACAAATTGACCACACATGTTGTTGTTTTGATTGTTTTTATACACAAAATCCATTGTATTAGAATTAAAAATCAAGTTATATAATGTATATTATCTTTTAATGAGGATTTTGTAATGAGAGTTAGGTGCATAAATATTGTAATAAACAAATAATGAGTCCAGGAGCTAAGCATAAGGACGAAGACATGTTCTATGACTGGATAAATATTAGGGTATATATAATTACATTTCACTATACTTCCTGAAGAGGTTTTTTCAAATATTATTACCATTTAATTTAAAATATTTTTAATCCTTTTTTAATTTATATATTTCCATAACTACTCTGACAATCTAGGAGACTAATATTAACAAGGTGATATAGATGTGATCATAAATGAATGGGTAACATAACTGATGGATGACATTACCCAAATATCATGAAGATATTAATTCTATAGAAGTAGTGTATATTATGATATTTTTGTGTAATTTATTTCATATTAGTATTTCTGACATAATAATTGTTTTCACATACATGTGGATTCTATTGTTCAAGTTAGGATGGTTTCATTGAACATACCATGATTGTGAGAGATTGGGCATTGAGGCTGTAACTTATATAATGACAATAAGAAAATGGTTTATAGTACTAATTTAATTAATTAATTTTGAAATAATTTAACATACTCAAAACAATGAAAAAATAAAAAGTGACCTGTATCACTCATGTGTATATTTAAATTTTAAATAAAAATTTCATTTAGTAAAATGAAGAAGTGACATAATGAAAACTGAAAATATGAATTCTGATTGTATTGATGTGTTATTCAAATAATACATGAGTCATTTTTGATTTTATGGAACTACCATCACATCAATATAACAATCAGTGTGGACTGTACTACTTTAAGGTTGTATTTTTATATTAAATAGATAAGAAATTCAGCAAAAAGGAAAATTGACATTTTGGAAACCATGTAAAAGAATTCATATTGTTTCTATATGTTATGAAAATGTTCAATGAGTCATTTTTTATGTTTAGGAGTCAACCAAATCTCAATATGATTCCCAATGTGACCATTATAACTCAAACTGTTCGTTATTAGTTAAAAATCGACATCTTAGTTCAAAACGTGTTACTCAATAAAAAAAGAAAACAGACTATGATTGTATTCATAATTTAGGATAGATATTCAAAACTTATTTTTGACACGTATGAATAATTATCACATCAAAATTATGCATGATTTGACCAGTGTGACTCATAATGTATGTTTCTTGTTCGAAATGATATTTTAGAAAAAAACAAAACTAGCATAATAAAAAGTGTGAAAAAAATTTGTATTATTTTTATACTATTGTACAATGACATATAATTAGTTTTTTTAAGTGTATGAATTATTCTCACCTTAATACGATGCATAATGTGGCTTCTATAACTCAATGTGTCTCCTTTTATTATTTAAAATTTGCATCTATTTATGTAAAATAAAAAAGTTGACATATGAAAAACCAAGACAATTCAATTGTATTGTTTTGATATTTTAGGAAAATGATCCATGAGACATTTTTGACATGTAAGAGTATACAAAACCTTAATATGACACATGGTGTGACCGGTATGACTCCATGTGTGTCTTTTTATTTAAAATTGTCATTAATTGAATTAAAATGAACAAGTGATATTGAAAACTGAGAAGATAAATTCAGATTATTTGATAATATATAAAAATTACCCAAGAGTCTTTTGTGATTAGTATGAATCAAAAAAACATCAATCAGGAGATTTGTGTGACCGGTATGACTAGAAGTGTCTGTTATCTGTCTAAAATTTACATTTTAGTGCAAAATGTGTCCATCACTGAAATCTAAAAAAATCAAACTTATTATCTTGATAATTTAGGAAACAGATTCATAAGTTATTTATGATGTGTATTAATCAGTATCACATAAAAAAGACGCACTATGTGTCCAGTATAACTCATAATGCGTGTATTGAGTTAGAAATGACATTTTAGTAAAACAAACACAACTAACATACTGAAAAATGACAAATCAAATTTTAATTGTTTTTATATTTATAAAAAATTAGTCATTTTTGACATGTTGGAATTAGTTTCAACTCTATATGATGCATTTTGTGACTAGTATAACTCAATGCATCTCATTTTATTTGAAAATTGACATTAATATAAGTAAAAAAACAAGTGACATACTGAAAATAGATCAAACACATTTAGATTGTTTTATTATTTTAAAAAAATGTTCTATTAGTAATTTGAAATGTGTAGGAATTAGTTGTACCTCAATATAATGCACAATATGTTTGGTATAACTCAAAGTGCCACTTTTTATTTAAAATTGACAATAATTTGAGTAGAAATAACATGTGACATTCTAAAAACAGAACAAACTCGTTAGGATTATTTTTATAATTTAGTATAATGATTCGTGATTCATTTTTGATGTATAGGATTAAAATGAAGCTCAATACAATGCATGAGCTTGCTGGTATATCTAAAAGTGTCTATTTTTATTTAAAATTGACATTAATTTAATTAAAGAGAACTAACAAACAAAAAACACAGAAAACACATTCAGATTATTATGATATTTTAGGAAAATTATGTTGTTCTATTTTTTAATGTGTAGGAATCATTTGAACATCAAAATGAAACATAGTGTGGTTGGTATAACTCAATGAATCCCTTTTTATTTAATATGGACATTAATTTAATTAATAACAACAAGTGACATCCTGAAAAATTTGAATATGAATTCTATTTATTTTTGTACCTTTGAACAATGATCCATGACTCATTTGTGATGTTTAGGAGAACACTAATCCTCAATATGATGCATAATGTGGCTGGTATAACTCAATGTGTATCTTTTAATTTTAAATTGACATTAATTTATGTAAAAAAAACTAGTGCCATACTAAAAACAAAGAAAACACATTCATATTATTTTAATGTTTTAGGAAAATGTCTTAATAGACACTTCTGACATTTAGGAATCATCATATCCATAATGAAAATTAAATGTGTGAATAGTATAACTCAATGTGTATCTTTTTATTTAAAATTAACATTAATTTATGAATAATAAATAAGCGACATATTTAATACCCAGAAAATGCCTTTGGATTTTATTTATGACTTATGAAACAAAATATACGAGTCATTGTTAATGCGTGCGTGTCATCCTCAACTCGATATGATTCACAATGTGGCTGGTATTACTAAAAGTGTCCTTTATATAATTAAAATTGACATTTTAGTTTAAAACACATCACTCACTGAAAACTAAGAAAACACACTCGCATTGTCATGATAATTTAGGCAAATGAATCATAAGTCATTTTTGTTGTGAATGAAGAAGTATCACATCAAACTGATGCACAATTTTACAGGTATGACTCATAATGATTGTTTACTATTTTAAATGAAATTTTAATAAAAAATCACAATAGTCATACTATAAACTGGGAAAATGCACTAGGATTATTTTGATACGTAAGGATAATGATACATTATTATTTTTCGATTGGTAGGAATGAACTGCACCTCAATATGATGCATGGTCTGAACGGTGTAACTCAAAATGTTTCATTATTTAAAATTGACAAAAATTTTAGTAAAAGATTAAGTGAAATACTCAAAACAAAAGAAACACATTCATATTTTTTTTGATATTTTAGGAAAATGATCCAATGCTCATTTTGGATGTGGAAGAATCAACCACACCCCATTAAGATGAACGCTGTGACCAATAAAACTCAATATGTGTCTTTTTATTAAATATTTACCTCTTATTATTGTATAGTTTTGTGTTAATGTTTAATTTATATCATTATATTATTACTAACCTAATATATACTTTCATATATAGGAAGAATATTTTTATCGGGTTGAGATGATTTGTTTGATAACTCATACACTGGGTGGAAATTATTGAGAGGGGATTATGAGTGTCAAAATATGAAATATTAATGTTTTATAATGTCAGTTGGATAATTTTTAATTTAATTATATAAAACATATTTTTTGAAATGTAATTAGTAGTGTATTTTGTGTAAAACATGGTTGGAAATTTATTTATTCTTGATTTAAATTAAATTTATATTTCATTGATTGATATTATAACATTTTTTTAAATTATATGTTGTATATATAATTGTATAAAATTTCATGTTGTTACTTCTGGGTTTTCTACTATATTAACAGAACATTGTAGGAAGCTATGCCTTTATCAGCTCTACCATTAATATCATTTTTTTATATTAAAAGCCTATTCGTGAGATGTTATAATGAATATGTATAGTAGTCAATTTCAAATGTCCCTAAATTTTAATCTGAGTGTCCATGTGATCTCTTAGAGATGTGAAGTAAATTACTACAAAACTATCTATGCCATTAAGATTCAGGAACCTTGAGTCCTTTTTTTATCTGTTAAAAATGTTTTAAAGGGCATTCGAAAATGACTATTTAGTTGGGATACAGAAATTTTTAAACATTGAATGAAATATCAACGTCATTTAAAATATATTTCTTTTTAAACTGGTGAATAAATTTATTCTCGAGGATATATCCATATGAATGTTATGGTGTTGGAATATTTGAGGAATTATATATTGTAGTGTTATCTATATTCAAATACATAACCACACAAACATACATATTTGTATATATTTCATATAAAATTATATTTATATAAATAAATATTTAAACATATTTACATATAATCCCTAGATTTATCATATATATTTTTCCTTGATAATTGATTCTTTAATCCGTACCAAAATAATATTATAAAACTAATGATGAGAAAATATTGCTTTATTAGTGCTTTTTTGAGCACTAATAAATGCGATCGTCTTAAAGCGGTGAATAAAACAAATGAATGAATTCGATCCCTAATTAAAGGAAACATTGTATTAGTGTGTCAGATCAAATCTTATTTACTCTATATTTGTTGATATATATAAATGAAATGTTTGACTTTTTCCATCTACACTTTTTTCTCTCTACTTCATGTTTGTCTATTATATTTTCATTTCCATTCATCATCATCGTACACAAGATAAATACCTAATTCCATCAATGATATACATTTTCATTGATCGATCCCTTGATTCTTATTTTAAAACTCTTAATTTTTGTATGGGATGATTTATTTGTTTCACAACACATTATCAGCAGCAACATGTGACTAGCTAAAATGTTCATTTAATCTGCAAAACATATTTTCCATTGATAATATTTCAATGTCCAAATTTCTCACTCTTGATATGTATTGAAAAAAATTAATTCTCATGGATTCTAGATGCTGACATACTTCTCAATACATAATAACATGTTGGGATTATTACATTTAAGAATCACACTCCACTAAAAACTATGCATGAGACCTAATATTCCATCACCACTATCAATATGATGATTTTAAAAATGAGTACTGGATAATGAATGATATTATAGTGTTATGAAAAAACACATGGATCAATATGATCACCATAAACTAGTAATTTTACCAAGAGCATCATAAATGTGGAGACACCAATGATTGCATGATTTTATGTCGATAAGTGAATAAAACTCTTATATTATTAAAATAACATCAAAATTAAAATTACACAAGGACAATGTCACTTTTAATGATCTCAAAAAAAAAACATTCTCTACATTCCATTCTTTTAATTTTATGATAAAAAAGAGTGTTATATCAGTACTCACATACACACATAAGGCCTTGAACAATGCTATAATAAGGAATTTTCACCATAATATATTGATAAAAATCAAAGAATCATTAAATGTGCAAGTTGTTTCTATTTTCTAGAAATGAGATGTGAAACTGACCCTCTTTTAGTGCAATAAATAATTGTTGATAGAGTCGCAATTAATCAGCACCTCTTTAATCATTGGTAATTGTTAACCTTTGTTCGTGCATTTATTTAGCATTGACAATGGGATCCATTAACTTTGCTAAAAATACCATGATCAACAAGGCCCTTTAACAATGCTAATTTAGTGATGATAAGGGATCCTTTTGCTAATTATATTTCTACTTTTAATAATTGGACCATTTATTAGTTCTATTACAAGTGATGATAAAGAGACAATATGGTGAAATGTGTTATTCAAATTATAGATCACTACAAAAGTAAAAATGGGGAGATAATATAGGATAAGATACATAATTTAATTGAATTAAAATTTAAAAATAAAAATACAAAAAAAAGTAAATACTATAAATATTTCAAAATTGGTTTTTATAATTACATGAGAAAGTAATATTTATCACATACATTTAAATAAATAAATGATATTTTTCATGTATCCTCTAATGCTAAATCGTGATATTAGTTTCTAAAGAAGACACTCAACCTCAAGAAAAACAATGCACCTATATAAGAAAATAATTTTTAGGATAGTAATACTATAAAGATATAAATTAAGTACAATGATTCGATTTTAAAATAAAAACCTAATCTTTGAGTCATATTATGAACACCATTTATTGAATTGAGTTGAAGATGATTATAAAACATCTAAACATTTATTTTTGTTCTCAAAAGTTTTTTTCATGAATTTTCTCACATTCATGGTTATAAAATAGCTCAAAAAAATGTGATAGAATTCAAGAGAACTTACTTTTTGAGAACAAGCCTTTAATTTCCACTCTATTTCCTATTCATCTTCCAGTATTACCTATATGAAAATTAGCTAAATTAGTTTAAGATTAATATGATAAGGAAATTAATAATGATATATGAGATTCAATAAGGTGAAAGCAATGTGTTCTTGTTAGGCTTCGTTTTTTTAATGTGATTATCCTTTTAAACTAAAATGAAACTTACATATTGAAAACATCCACATCAAGTCATACATACTATATCATGTGTCATATTGACATTCAATCTATTTATACATGTCATAAATAAATTATGGTTAATATTTCTAATATTTTAAAATAATACTTGCTTTTTTTATTTGTTATTTCTAGGAATGTGGGTTTTAAACTAAAATGACACCTTTATATTGAAAATAAAAAATATGAGTCATATTGGTCATATCGTGTGTAATATTGTTATATGGTTGATTATTACATTTTTAAAATGAATTATGAAACCTTGTCCTAATGTTTGAAAATAATATGATCTCATTATCATTGTTTTACCTATTTGATGGGAATTTTAATCTAAAATGGATCTTCTGTGGTGAAAACACACACACTGAGTCATTTTGACCACATCGTGAGTTGGATTGATGTGTGGTCAATTTTTACAAATCAAAAATTAATTACAAATCAATTTTCTATTTTTTGAATATAATCGAAGCTCGTTCGACTAGTGGTGGTGTTGTGACCAACATTCTAATCTAAATGGGACTTTTACATAAATAACACGCAATTCATTCCATATTGATCACAATGGTCTTCAAATTCATGTGTAATTGATTCGTATATGTAAAAAATTAACATTATATTATTTTCCAAAAATACGAAAACAATTTGACCTCATTTTCCTAGTTTTGGATATTGTGTTATTGTTTTAAACTAAAATGACACTTTTTTATCGAAAACACTCACATTAGTTTGTACAAAATACATTCATTTATAGACTTACATGTTTCGATTCCTACACATCAAAAATGAATTATGGATAATTTTTCTATAGTTTGAAACCAATTCGATCTCTTTTTCATTGTTTGGGATATATGATGTCTTTTAAACAAAAATGACAATTTTATATGGAAAACATGTACTTTGAGTCATACCGATCACATAATGTGTCAGATTGGTGTGTGGTCAATATTTACATGTGAAAAATTAGTTTTGGATCATTTTACAAATGTATGAAAATAATCTACGTTCCTTTTTCAGTTTTGGATATGTGATATGTTATTAAAATAAAAATGAAACTTTTATATTAAAAAAACGCACTCTGAGTAAAATTGACCACATCATGTGTCGGAATGACATAAAGTTGATTCCCACAAATCACAAATGAATTATAGGTCATTTTCCTATTGTTTTAAAAACATAATTAAGCTGGTTTTATTAGTTTTGGTGACGTGACATGTGTATTAAACTAAAATGACATGTTTATATTGGAAACACACTCTATGATCCATATCTATCACATCATTTATTAGTTGTATGTTTGATCTATTCTTATATGTTTAGAATAAATTATAGACCATTTCTCAAGGATTTAAATAAATTTAATATCATGTTATTACATTTTCCACATTTATGGTTGTTTTAAACCAAAGTGTCTATTTTCTATTGAAAATTTGCACTTAGATTCATACCAAACACATATGGTTTTGAGTTTACATGTGGTTAATTCCAACATTTCAAAAATAAATTATTGATCATTTTCATTTTGTTTGAAAACAATTAGAGTTTTCTTGATCTTTTTTTTCTACTTGATGTGATTTTAAAACTAAAAAAACACTTTTGTATTGGAAACATGCACATTATCTCACATCAGCCACATCATGTATTAGATTGATGTGGAGTAAATAACAACAAAATAAACGAAATATGTGTTCTTTTCATATTTTTTAAAACAACATGATCATGTTTTCTTGATTTTTTATATTTGATGTTCCTTTTAAACTAAAATATGACTTTTATATTGAAAACAAGTCCTTAGAGCGAGAACAACCACATTAGGTGTCTAATTTATTTGTGGTAGATTCCAATAGACCAAAAATTAATTATATATCATTTTACTAAAGTTTTAAATTAATATTAGCTCATTTTATTTTTTTTATATGTCATACATTTAAAAAAAGACACTATTATTATGAAAAAACATACTTAATTTTATACCAAGCACATAATGAGGAAGATTGGTGTTTGATCAATAAAAATATGTGAAAAATGAATTATGGACTATTTTCCTAAGCATTGATAATAATAATATCTTGTTTTATAAGTTTTTTTAATATGATACATGTTTTAAATTAAAATTGAACTTTTATATAAAAAACAGACACTTCGTGTTATATTGACCATATTAGGTGTAAATTTATTATGTCTTCAATTCCTTCATGTAAAAAATGACATAAATATAATTATCCTATGGCATGTAAACAATTATTTTTTTCTAGGTTTTTATCATGCCAAATGTTTTTTGAACTAATGTGTAAATTTTAAAAAATTGTATCAGATAAAAATGATAAGGAAATTAACTAAGAAATGTAGAGAAACTGAAGAGAAAATTATTGAAATAAGTAGTATAAAGTCACTTATTTATAATGACTATATACATTATTGAGAAATATATTCAATCTCTTCATTTCTAAAAAAATTATTTCCTCCGCTATACATCTCTTTGAGAAACATAAAAAAATAATATATAATAAACTAATAATTTACATCCAATGTGTATCTCTAAAGTCCAAGGACATAATAGATTACAAAGATAATGTGTAATCTCAAAAATTTATGTCAACAAGAATTATAATTCTATGTACATAGGCCACTCACAACTACAAGAATTTACTATGATAGAGTACATATATTATTTCAAATCTTGACAGTATAATGAAAATAAATACAAACAAAGTATGAAGATGTTTTTAATGAAATTTTAATTTCCTTAGAAAATAAATTGTTCATGGATTCTAGTTTTTTTATGATATAAATAATAATTCAGAAATATTCAAACATAATATCCAAAAATTTTGTTGTTATCATTCTTTTTCCACTATAAACATTTAAAAATTATTAAATTATATTAAAATATATCTTTATTGTTAAATATTTCCACATATAACATAATATTTTTTGATGAAATACATAAGCTTACTATGTTATGTCATTGAACCCATACCATGATTTAAACTATATTTAAATATCTCACTATATTAATAAAATTCATGTTAAAAACCAAAATATAACATATAATTTTAATATTATATATTAAATTTTAATTCTAGTTCATGGATATTAACAATACACATCATGTGTGGTCTTATTGAAGTAAATCACATCATATTATTCAAAAAATAATCATTTGGGTAATCCAAATTGATTGTGATCAACATATACTACTTCATAATAAAAAATTAGAGTAATTTAAAAGAAGAAAAAATATCTTATGTGATTATATTGAGTTTTTTACCCTATACATGTAAGAATTAACAAGATTATTTCTTTTGTTATTTTCCTCTAAAATTCCATGGACATATATTTTTTCTTAATAATTTGTATCAAATCCAAAACAATTATTCCATTCAAATGATACATGGTTTCGTGAATCTAATGTGGTTTTCATAATGTTTTCCTTTTATATAGTAGTAATGTAAATACCTATAAAAATATAGGAATAGTTATTAACATAAATGAACATAGAAGATTATTTTATGAGAAAAGGATTATGAAAATGTACATCATGTATGTATTCACAACTAAGACTCACAAACATTAAAACATGATATTCTCATTTATAATCTCTAGAAGAACCATGTTTATAATGAAAAATCCAAATATTTATTCATAATATTAAAAATATGACACGTAAATATCATTGAATGTTAATTATACATGAACATGTTCTACTAATATATGATATAGTGGTAATGGTGAGGAGAAGGTACTCCTTGATTGTCCTTTTGTTTTCTTTGTCGATTCTTTGTAATTTCTTGATCATACCATCCATTTACCCATTATTTTAACCATTTGTAATACCATTCCTCACTGAAGACATCTTTTCATCATCTTTTAAAAGTTTTTCACTAAAAAATAAATTTTTCTTAGAACATACCCCATGAATAATTATATTATTTTATGGAAATTATATAAAAGTTCCAATATAAATATTTAATGTTGTAATATATAGATCATCAATTGTAATAGGAAATTCAATATTCAGATCTTGATCTATGTCAATCCCTACTCTCATGTAATTTTTTGGGAGTTATTTTTTGTATATCATGTCCCTTGGGGTATTATACAGCATAACCCTCAAAACATAGTGTTGTGTGGGTGTAGTTTGATAGAAATCACATATATCACCACCCTATAATATTTTAGTAATATAATTTTAACAGAAGTTTATTGATTAAAATTTAGTGGAAAGGAAAATAAAAAACATTGATTACCCAATATAATGTATAATGTTAATAAGAATTAATAGCCTAAAAGCTAGTGGCGATCATTTCTCTCATCATGTGTTGAACATTTTTCTATTTTAGATCTCTTTCATTCAATCACATATATTGGTCTTCTGAACTAATCAATAGATGAATATCATTGAAGGAATCTATTTATGTTTAAAATCCTTTCATCATCTGATATATATCATCTTGAAGCGTTGTATTCTCAAAATATATTCATGGAGACACCCTAAAACCTATACTTATAATTCAACAATATAGTTTCAGGAACTTTAGAAACACAAATAGCAGTTTTTCTTTGAGTATAGTCACTACTGATTTTTGTTTCTATGTTGTACAAAAACATATGAAAAAAATAATTTTTTATATAATAATATTATATGTCATCATAAATTACTATTATATCACACATACACATGTTTCACATAATACTAATGTCTTTTCATCAACTAGTTTACCCACATTATTTACTCAGAAATTTGTTCATAACACATGATGTGGGATGGATGTGGCTTCAGATTTTGATTCATCAATATGAATATAACCAAAAGAACAAATATTCCTTCATATCACATAAAACAAAAATTATATACACAAAATAAAATCCATTTTCTTCAATAATGAAGTGTACCCAATCCTTTCATTGTGATATGGGTGCATTTATTTTGATGCACATTGTTTATTTTCAACCCTACTTTTATGATTCATAAATTAAAAATTTTGAATTAAATTTGATAAAATAATATATTTTCTACCACAATAAACTAAAAATGTTTTTTCATGAATATTATGGATGATTAAATTCCATGTATCCTACATTATAATGGTAACATATGTTTCATATGGATAGAGATTTATATTCCCCTCAACATCCTTGATATGAATCTGGGTAAGATGTGTTTGGAAGCCTCTGTGGGATTTTCTAGAAACCATTAATACATATTTCTTATAAAAATCATCTAAAATAAAGTAGGTCTATAAGGGAAATGAAAATAAAAATAATTATCCATTATATAATTTATCAGTAAAATATAGAAATTTTATTGTAAAATTACCTTAATATCGTCCCAAAGGGTTTCCTTAATAATAGGTTGGATATTGAACAACTAATCTATATCAATTAGAATTTTAATTCACATTGTGATCCCAACATAACTAATGATTATTTATAGGTTGGTGACAATAGGTTAGTCGTGTTGATTCCATCCAAACTCAACATTAATACCATGATTCATAACTTGATTATTTTAGTCAACATAGTGATGCTACATCATTCCTGTTTTTTCAACAACATGTTGTTGATTACCTAATATTTTCATATTTACGGAATCAACTGCATGTTCATCACTGATATATGTAACATCATAATGTCCAAAATTCATTGCATTCCTGAGTATTCAATCATTTAATTTAGGATATGTTAATAAAGTATAGAACACATAATATTATGTGGAAAACAATAGTATATTACGAAAATACTTTATACATAAAATTTAACGCTCTTTGTTTTCAGTAAAGGTTGAAGAGATTTAGCACCTCTACTGAGAATTAAAACCCCCTATTTGTGGTCCCATCCAATGTACAAGACATTTTCTACATTGGGATCACTATGAAATGATTATGATCTACCAATTAAATGGTCATCCTCAATTGAATTTTTATCAGACCCAACAATTTTTGTAGTCACCAATATAATAATTTATAATTTTTTTTAGTTAGAGAAGATACATAAAATTATTGCACAAATTGTGATTTCATTATTAAATGATTGTCCTTATACCCTCTGACACTAAAATTATCCTTCATGATTCACATTTCATAAACTCTCACCATAGTCTTTTTTCAATCAATTATCAATGGAAAACTCAAACATGAAATGTGTCATATTCTAACTATTATATCTATTTGAAGTGGTCTAAATATGAAATATTTTCATAATTTGTATTTCTATCCTTGGAACTAGAGATGGGCATTGATTCTTCTGCAAGCATAACTTCGCTATAATTTATCACACTACAATTATCATATTATTATATATAGAATGTATAATCATAAACTAATAAAAATCGGTAGGATATAAAATTTTTATTTGTACGCCTGGCTAGTTATCGAATTAATTCAACAATTGAATTTAGATTTGCAGATAACTCCATAACAAATAATCGAAAACAATTCATTAAATTGTTTTTCATGTGTATTTGATTTCCATCCATTATCACTCAATGGAATCAAATCTAATGTAATTTATTTATGTTATTCAATATATGTATTATAATCTTCACTCATTTTTAAAATGTAAAGGTGATATTTTCCTTATCTGTAATGGTAATTGTAACAACCACTCTTCCATAAATCCCTTCACCCATAATTTATACACTATGATGCGACATTGATTGATTGATACTGTAAACATATGATATTAATGTAACATCCCGGGTAAATAAAGAATAAATCATTTTCATATTTATTAATATTTGTGAATTAAATATTATTTTTACTTCAATGGGGTTTCTATGTTCGATAGCGTACCCGATACACAACAAAGAGTTTCCTTGAAATCTTATTTTGCACACTAGTAATAAAATAATATTATTTTAAATGGTAGTTATCACGTAGCCATTGTATTGGTGGGAATGAATAGAAACAACTAAAATATGATTATATATGTTTGTTAAATGGTTTTACATTTGTCCAATAAAAGATAAAGGCTTAAAATAAGAAAAGAATTCAATTTTAGGCATAGCTACTCTAATATTCACCGATGGTCCACTTATCGCCTTTTCAAGGAGAACCTTCTTTAAATATAGTTTTGGTCACTCTTATACTTTCTATTGAACCAAAAAAACTCTTCTTTATAATCAGGACAAAAAAATTTACTTTTTGTAAATTTTTGGTATTTTTCCGATAATGTTCATTTTTTAATGAATAGTGAAAAATGTTGTATTTTAATTCAAAACCGCCTTTTAATCTAATTTATTTATATGATTAGATTATCTTTTGAATTGGTTTTAAGGTGAAATTAGAATATATTTTTACCATTTAATCAAATAGTGTTCATAGGAATTAATTTTACTTTGAAATTGGACTTAAACTAGTGTCAATCTTTTGATATATATTGTTTCATACAAACACGCTATTTGTCCTGACAGCGGGAATTAATTAATAAATTAATTAATGTAACTTATATGTTTTGAATTTTTCAAAATAGACATCATTTTTGAATTCGGAATATCAAATATAGCTTAGGGTGATGTTTTGGTATTTTTCTAAAAAACATCAATTATTGATAAATAGTGAAACCACTAAGTGGTACTTAAAAAACTAATTTTTCGTTTAAATGAAATTTTACAACCTTTGTGTTTTGAATTTCAAAAATCCTACATACATGGTTGTAATTAGAAAGTAAAATGTGGTTCAATGGGATTAAAATATTTTTATGGTGAATAGTAACTTTTAACGTTATAAATCACGATTAGATGTAATTAGTGTAGTTTAAGGATAAAATAATGTTTTAATAATATGAAATGACCTAGACACATGTCCTACCCTTATTGTATGTGTCATGGCCGACCAATACAATACATGGGTAAACTTGGGGACCCAATGGAGCCACTTTGGTAGGGAAATGACATTAATAACTTTTTATTTATTGTTAAAATAAAATTGACACAAACATGAGATGTTTTACTAAAACAACATTTAAATGGGGTTATACAAGTCATATTTATTACTATAAATATTAATTAGAAATCTAAAACGATTTCCTACATCATTATGTTTTATTTATAATTTTTAGACATTAAATAAATTAAATTATTTATGACACCATGATGATGCAGCGATTACCTCATTATTTAACGATTTAAATAAAATGAAAAGATAATGTAAAATCTAAGACCTACACTTGTAAAAAACCTATTGTATGGGTGTATTTAGAACTATTATCACCTTATACTCGAAATATATAATTTTTGGACCCTTTTTATCATAAAATCATTTTATAATAAAGTATCGTTTCTTAACTTTCCAAGAGTGCCCCTCCTCTCCTCTTATAAAAGGCCCACACCTCTACTTCCTTACCCACACCTATCAAGCCTTTGGCTTGGCCAAACCCTGCCCACATTGCCTATAAAAATAAATCTCTTACTCCTATAAGCCTCACATTGGGATGAAGTATTCTCAAGGAATCCTTTGAGCTCAAATCAAAAAGAGTTACATGTTTTAATGGTAGTGTCTTCTCTTGTGTTCTTATGATTTATTTTTATTCTCCAACCCCCTAAACTAATTTTATTCCTTATTTTTGTAACAAAACTAGTATCTTCAATATACTGGGATTTTGTTATGTGATGGATTCTAGCAACACTTACACACACCTTCATCTAATGGTTAAAGAACATACTGTTTCAGTGGATGGCGAATTTATGCCTCACGAAATGATGATTGTTCAACACTCATATAACACATTCAAAGGTGGCCATTAAGATTAAACTATATTTATATATGATATATAATATGTTTATGTTTTACTTAAGCTTCTGTATTTTTCATTTTTGGAATATCGTTATGGTTTTTATTGGGGGTAAACATGATAATTTCATTTTAGGAAGTGCAGACTACCGCCACCTCAATGTGATTTGATTCGTTAATGCCATTTGTGGGACGTATAAAGGATATATTTAAAGATATTATATATGATTTATGTTACATCTAAATTATGAATATAAATCTGGAATTAAAATATACATACCTCTCATTTAGTTTTAATTCCATTAATATGACATAGAAATGAAAGTAGTGTTCATGCGTACGTATAGCTTACCGTCTCCATGAACGGTGCATTTCATTTCTTACCTCTAAATGATTATGTAATATTATAAATACATGTATATGCTGGATATATATGATATATATGATATCCAAATCATGAATATCATTCTGGATATAATGAACCTTTGACCACACGAACAACATGTAATTGTTAGAAGTCCACATTCGACTTAAGAACTAAATATCGACAAAACAAACATTATTAAATTAAATGATTAGATAATGTTTATAAAATGGTAATAAGTGATATAAAACTAATAATGAACTTGAAAAAATGTTCTTAAGCAATTAGAAATTAACTCAAGTTTATTATTCAGGACATTAAAGAACGATCGACTCAAGTCGGACCCGAGGTACGGGACTTCGTCTCAATCTCCTTTCATTGAGGCATATTTCGTTTTATACAAAACTTTCTTTTATATGGTGTATAAAACCCTTTGAAAATTAATTTTATACAAAATAAATCTCTTTCTATGAAGAATTTTACTAAACAACAAAAAGGAATGTTTCTTTTAACGTACGCGGTGACAACGACCTTTTCCACCACTGCGAGTATTATTTGGTCTTTGGCTTCCTCAATAAGTTGTAATGTTTTTAAAATGAAATAAATACCATATAATCTTTTATGTATTTTGGTATTGAAAATGGTTTTTATAATGGATTTTTTATGTCAATATATTTATGTGATATATTTTGATCAAAGTGTGGAAATGTTTTCTTTCCATTATATTTGTTTTATTTATTATGATTTTATAATGGTAATTGGAAATTTGACGGGTGGTTACGTGATAAACCATATAATGTGTGGTGTCGTGAATACCAGGATGGGTGGTTACGTTATAACCTCCAATGCATTGGGTATGGAAGTTGGTCATATGGATATTCCATTAAGTGATACGTGTGGAAGTCGACCGGATGGTTATACCACTTATGTATGTTTATGTCCCAAGTTACCTTTATATTTTATGTGTTCTTTATATGAGTTTTATGGCAATATTTTGGTTACAAAAATGGTAAGTAATGATATTTTATTCAGTGAAGAGTTTTTACTACTTCATAAATGTGAAAAGTATTACTTTGATAAAGTATACATGGTTTACTTTTTGTTTTGAAAAAATAACAGTTTTCATTCTTTGTGTATCCCTTACTGAGCTTTTTATGCTCACCTCATGTTTTTTTGAAATATTTTTCACATGACTTAATGTGGGATAGGGTCAAGGATGGGATCAAGGGAAAGTCATTCTATATAAAACCTGGAACTAGACATGTTGTTTTTAAGAGTTTTTATTTTGTGGAAACTTAGTAGAAATTTCTACTTTGTAATCCTTTGAGATGTAATAGTTATGTCCTAATTCTCTAAAACTCTAAACATGAAAAGATCCTCAATTTTAATTATTCATTTAATTCAATATTAAGTATGGTTTAAGGTCGGGGCCTTATAGTTGGTATCAAAGGTCGGTTTAGACAACATTAGGATTTAGAAAATTGATAAATTATAATTTAATTTGTGGTATGATTGAAATGATATAGAATTTAAAGATTACCATGTTGCTTTGCCTAAGATATTTCTGTGTTCAGAATGGTTTTCCGTAGAGGAAACAAAGCTGCTATGTTGGGACGACATCAGGAAGAAAACAACCATCCAAATCAGCAACCTGAGATGGTCAGAATCATAACTGAACAGTTAGTTACAGTGATGGAACAGTTGACTCAGGCTATAAATGGTGGTGGTATCCATGCACGAGATCAGCCAGATCAACCGCAAAGGAACATGTCAGTGGTGGAACATTTCATGAGGCAACATCCCCCATCATTTAGAGGATCATCTGACCCTTTTCTAGATGAAGGGTGGATTAAAGCACATGAGAAGATTTTTGATGTCATGGGGTGTTTAGAACATCAAAAGGTTAGTCTTTCTATTTACCATTTTGAAGGAGAAGCTTATCAGTGGTGGTCGATGGTGAAAAATATCAGGGATAGTGATGAGATTGATGATCTTCACTGGGACTAATTCAAAGGTATGTTTCTTGAGAAATATTTTCCTAAAGTGGTTCGTCTTAGGATGGAAAAACAATTCCTAGAATTGAGTCAGGTGGATGACTCAGTGGCTTCTTATAAAGCAACGTTCACTCGACTGGCAAGGTATGCTCCAAACATCATACGAGATCTTGATAGTAAAATCAACCATTTTTACTCAGGGTCAAAGCCAAAGTATCGAAGGGATTTAGCTTCTCGTGAGTTATAAATTTATAAAAAACTTGTTCGATTTGTGGGGAAGGTGGAAATGGAGTTTCCTGACGATCAGGTGTTCTTTGACAAACAACCGAATAAGAGGTCCATTTGGCAGATAAAGGGGAAGAATTCATCAAAGAAACATGGAGGTAAGAAAACCAAATATCCATCCTGTGAGAAGTGTGGTAAAATGAATCCTGTAGAATGTTTATCCAAATCTGGAATGTGCTTTCGGTGTGGTAAGTCAGGTCATATTGCTCGTAACTATATGGAATATGATCAAGCAAGCATTGAAAAGCCAACAGTAAGATGTTTTAAGTGTAATGAAATGGGTCATTATGCAAATTAGTGTCTAACGAAGAACTCAACTAGGGGAAAGAAGCCAGACTACAAGCAGAAAGGGGTGGTGAAATCCTTTGCATCTACTTCAGCAGATGTTGGGCCATCGAATGAAGTAGTATCAGGTACACTGTTTATTTGTTCAGATTATGCGAATGTGTTGTTTGATTAAGGGTCTACACATTCCGTCATTTCTGGGAAGTTTTCTTGTAAATTGAGATTTACATCTCAAGATATGAATCCTGAACTTCTGGTAAAAACACCCAGAGATAACGTTGAGACTAAAAGAAATTATAAGAACCTTCCTATCCTTGTGTGCGGAAAGAATCTACCAGCAAATATTATTTTTTTGCCTCTTGTAGAGATTGATCTTATTTTGTGCATGGATTAGCTTTCTGTTTATCATGCTAAGATTGAATGTAGAGCTAAAATGGTTTCTTTTCCGAATGATTTTCATTTTGTGTACAAAAATGAACCCTTGATTTTGGTAACATATCAGGATGTTGAGAAACTAGTAAAAGATGGAAATGAATGTTATCTTACACATATTGTTTAAAATAAAGGATCTATTCATATTAATGATGTGCCATTGGTAAATAAGTATCTTGATGTTTTTCCTAATGAATTTCCTGGTATTATTCATGATATGGAAGTTTAATTTACTGTTGACTTAGTTCCGGATTCTATGCCAATTTCAAAACCCCCTTATCGAATGGATCAATTTGAATGTTTAGAGTTAAATAAGTAACTGAAAGAGTTATTAGATAAAGGTTTCATTCAACCTAGCACATCACCATGGGGTGCTTCTATCTTGTTTGTTAAAAAGAAAGATGGTTCAATGAGACTTTGCATTGATTATAGAGCCTTAAATGACATTACTATTAAGAACAAGTATCCTTTGCCTCATATCGATGATTTGTTTGATCAGCTCTAGGGAGCTCAGTATTTTTCTAAAATTGACTTGAGGTCTAGGTACCATCAGTTGAAAGTAAAAGAAGCAGACGGTCCGAAGACTTCCTTCTGTACTAGATATGGCCATTATGAATTTTTAGTTTTGCCTTTTGGGTTAACCAATGCTCCTGCTGTATTCATGGACCTTATGAATAGAATTTTCCATGAGTTCTTGGATAAGTTTGTGGTTGTTTTCATTGATGATATTTTGGTGTTTTCTAAGAGAAAATAGGAGCATGAAAGTCTTTTAAGGGTTATCTTTCAAACCTGAAAAGAAAAGAAACTGTATGGAAAATTTATTAAGTGTGAGTTTTGGTTAAAACAAATTTCTTTCCTTGGACACATTGTTTCCAAAAATGTTAGAACTGTTGATCCTACTAAATAAAAAGTTGTTGATGAATGGCCAAGACCCACAAATGTTACCGAGATCCATAGTTTCCTTGGTTTGGCAGGTTACTACCGAAGGGGTGTTGAAATTTTTTCACGGTTATCTAGTCCAAAGACTAAGATAACTCGGAAGGGTGTTATGTTTATCTGGACAAAAGAACGTGATGATTGTTTACAGGAATTGAAAAGAAGATTGGTCAATGCTCCAGTTTTGGAACTTATTTCCATGAATGGTGAGTTTGTTATATACATTGATTCTTCGTTGAAGGGACTTGTTTGTTTCCTTATGCAGAATGATCAGGTAATTGCATATGCTTCACGTAAGTTGAAAACTCATGAGGTAAATTACCCTACACATGAATTGTAAATAGTTGTTGTTGTTTTTGGTTTAAAAATTTTGAGGCATCATTTGTATGGAGTAAAGTGTGAAATATATACTGATCACAAAGGTTTAAAGTTTATATTCACTTAGAAAGAATTGAACATGAGATAGAGGAGATGGCTGGATTTAATCAAGGATTATGATTGTACAATTCATTACCATCCAGTAAAAGCAAATAAAGTGGCTGATGCTTTGAGTCGAAAAAGTAATGTTTCATTAATCGTGCTACGTTTGGGACGTGATCCTTTGGTTTCTGATTTAATGAACTTTGGAATAGAAGTTTTTACTGCAAGATGTTCTTCTGTTTTGTTTTAGGTATAAGTGAAATCTTCTCTATCAGACAGAATTAAGCAAGTGCAGAAGCAAGACAACGAGTTGCAGAAAAAGGTAGATCTGGTTCAGAAGGGTATGTTGCCTGAATTTAACATTGATATTGATTGGGTTTTGAGATTTGGGAAGAGATTATGTGTTCCTAGTGATTCACAGTTGAAGAATGAGTTTTTATCTGAGGTTCATAGTTACCCGTTTTCAATTCATCCTGGAAGTACTAAGATGTAGAGAGATCTATGGGAGTATTACTGGTGGGATGGAATGAAAAGAGATATTGCTGCTTTTAATGGGAAGTGTTTGACTTGTCAGTAGGTTAAAGCAGAGTGGCAGTTACCGAAAGGGATGCTTCAGCCTTTACCGGTGCCAGAGTGGAAATGGGAAAATGTATCCATGGAATTTGTTTTGGGATCTTTGAGGAAATCTCGAGTTAATAATGTAATCTGGGTTATTGTTGATCGATTGAATAAATCTGCTCATTTCCTGCATATTCGAGATACTTTCTCTCGAGATCATCTTTCTCGATTGTATCTTAAAGAGATAGTCAGGTTGCATGGAGTTCACCTATCCATTTTATCTGATCATGATCCAAGGTTTACTTCTAACTTTTAGAAAGCCCTTCAGAAGTCATTGGGTACTGTATTAAATTTTAGTACAGCTTTTCATCTACAATCAGATGGGCAGTCAGAACGAACAATTCAGACCTTGGAGGATATGGTACGTGCTTGCTCGATGGATTATCAGGGAATTTGGGACCAACATCTTTATTTGGTTGATTTTTTATATAATAACAGTTTTCATTCCAGTATACAGATGACTCTGTTTGAGGAATTATATGGGAAGCAGTGTTGATCTCTAGCTTTTTGGGATGAAGTGGGTGAAAGGAAGCTGATGGGACCAGAATTGGTAGAAGAGATGGAAAAAAATTTTAGTTGATTCAGAATCACTTGAGAACAGCTCAGAGAAGATAGAAAAGTTCTGCAGATAACCGGAGGAAGGATCTATCTTTCGGGGTAGGTGATCTTGTTTTTCTCAAAGTTTCACCATGGAAAAGTGTGATGTGATTTGGTAAGAAAGGAAAGCTGAGTCCAAGGTTCATTGGACCATATGAAATACTGGAGAAGGTTGGATCGGTTTCTTAGCGAGTGGCTTTACATATGAGTTTATCTCAGGTACAAAATGTTTTTCATGTTTCAATGTTGAGAAAGTATATGCCAGATCCATCTCATGTTTTGAGCCCCGAGGTAGTTCAGTTGGAAGAGAATATCTCATATGAAGAACAACCAGTCCAGATTCTTAACCAAAGAGAGAAAGTGTTGATAAATAAGGTAACTCACCAGGTAATGGTTTTGTGGAAAACCCATATGGTTGAAGAGGCAACATGGGAATCTGAAAATTCTATGAGGGATAAATACCCCCACTTATTTTGATAAATGAATAATATTGCAAGTACGCAATTCCCAAAAGGGGGGAGGATGTAATATCCCAGGTAAATAATGAATAAATAATTTTCATATTTATTAATATTTTCGAATTAAATATTAATTTTACTTCAAATGGGTTGCTATGTTCGATAGCGTACCCGATACGCAACAATGAGTTTCTTTGAAATCTTACGTTGCACACTAGTAATAAAATAATATTATTTTAAATGGTAGTTAACACGTAGCCATTGTATAGGAAGGAATGAATAGAAAAAACTAAAATATGATTATATGTATTTGTTAAATGGTTTCACATTTGTCCAATAATTGATAAAGGCTTAAAATAAGAAAAGAATTCAATTTTAGGCATAGATACTCTAATATTCACTAATGGTCGACTTATCGCCTTTTCATGGAGAACCGTCTTTAAATATAGTTTTGGTCACTCATATACATTATATTTAACCAAATCAAAGTCTTCTTTAGAATCGAGACATCAAAATTTACTCTGTAATTTTTTGGTATTTTTCCGATAACGTTCATTTTTTAATGAATAGTGAAGAATGTTGTATTTTAACTGAAAACCTATTTTTAATATAATTTATTTATGTGATTAGATTATCTTTTTAATTGATTTCAAAGTGAAATTAGATTATATTTTTACCATTTAATCCAATAGTCGTCGTTGGAATTAATTTCACTTTGAAATTGGACATAAACTAGTGTCAATCTTTTGATATATATTGTTTCATAAAAACATGCTATTTGTCCTACAGCAGGAATTAATTATTAAATTAATTAATGTAACTTATATGGTTTGAATTTTGTAAAATAGACATCATTTTTGAATTTGGAAGATCAAATATAGCTTAGGGTGAAGTTTTGGTATTTTCCAAAAAAACTTCAATTTCTGATGAATAGTGAAACCACTAAGTGGTACTTAAAAAACTGATTTTTTGTTTAAATGAAATTTTACCACATTTGTGTTCTGAATTTCAAAAATCTGACATACATGGTTTTCATTAGGAAGTAAAATTTGGTTCAATGGGAATGAAATATTGTTTGGTGAATAGTAACTTTTAAGTTTATTAATCGCGATTAGAGATAATTATTGTAGTTTAAGGTAAAAATAATGTTTTAATAATATGAAATGACCTAGACACATGTCCTAAACTTATTGGATGTGTCATGGCCGACCAAGACAATCAATGGGTCAACTTGGGGACCCCATGGAGGCACTTGGTAGGAAAATGACATTAATAACTTTTCATTTAATGTTAAAATAAAAATGTCACAAACATGAGATGTTTTACTAAAACAATTTTTAAATGGGGCTATACAAGTCATATTTTTGACTATAAATATAAATTATAAAGATAAAAATATTTCTTACATCAATATAGTTTTTCTATAATTTTTACACATTAAATAAATTAAATTATTTATGACACCATGATGATGCAATGATTACCACCTTATTTAACGATTTTAATAAAATGAAAATATAATGTAAAATATATGATATACACGTGTCAAAAACCTATTGTATGGGTGTATTTAGAACTATAATCACCTTATCCTCTAAATATATAATTGTGGGAACCTTTTTATCCACAAATATTTTTATAATAAAGTATCTTTTCTTAACTTTCCAAGAGTGCCCCTCCTCTCCTCTTATAAAAGGGCCCCACCTCTACCTCCATACCCACACCTCTCAAGCATTTGGCTCGGCCAACCCTCTGCCCACATTGTCTCTCCAAATCCCTCTATTACACCTTGATTCCTAACTTTGGCCAGAAGTCTTCCCAAGGAAGCCTTTGAGCTCAAATCAAAAAGATTTACCCGTTTTAAAGGCAGTGTCTTCTCTTGTGTTCTTATGTTTTATTTTGCTTCTCCAACACCCTAAACTATTTTTATTCCTTTATTTTGTAACGAAACCAGTATCTTCAATATACTAGGATGTTTTTATGTTAAGTATTTGAGCTACACTTACACACACCTTTATCTAATCGTTAAAGAACATACTGTTTCTGTGGATGGAAAATTTCTGGCTCACGGAACGATGATTGTTCAACACTCATATAACACCTTCAAAGGTGTCCATTAAGATGAAAGTATATTTATATATGATATATAATATTTTTATGTTTTACTAATGCTTATTTATTTTTCATTTGTGTCATACCTTTATGGTTTCCATTGTGGGTAAAAATGATAATTTCATTTTAGGAAGTGCGGACTACCGCCCCCTCAAAGTGATTTGATTCATTAATGCCTTATGTGGGACGTATGAAGGATGGATTTAAAGTTATTATATATGATGTATGTTACATATAAATGATTAATATAATTATGGAATTAAAATATACATAAATCTCATTTTTTTTAATTCCATTAATATGACATAGAAATGAAAGTAGTGTTCATGCGTACGTACGGCTTATAGTCTCCATGAACGGTGCATTTCATTTCTTACCTCTAAATGATTATGTAAAATTATAAATACATGTATATTCTGGATATATATGATATATATGATATCCAAATCATGAATATCATTCTGGATATAATGAACCTTTGACCACACGAACAACATGTAATTTTAAGAAGTCCACTTTCGACATAAGAACCAAATATCGACAAAACAATCACTATTAACATAAATGATTGCATAATGTATATAACATGTTAATAAGTGATATAAAAGTCATAATGAACATGAAAAAATGTTCTTGAGAAAGTATAAATTAACTCATGTTTATTATTCAGGACGTTAAAGAACGATCGAGTCAAGTCAGACCCGATGTAAGGGACTTTGTCTCAATATCCTTTCATTGAGGCATATTTCATTTTATACACAACATTCTTTTATATGGTGTATAAACCCCTTTTAATTTTACTTTTATACAAAATGAATATTTTTCTACGAAGCGTTTTACTAAACTACAAAAAGGAATGTTTCATTTAACGTACGCGGTGACAACGACCTTTTCCACCGCCATGAGTATTATTTGGTCTTTGGCCTCCTCAATAAGCCGTAATGTTTTTAAAATGAAATAAATACCATATAATCATTTATATATTTTGGTATTGAAAATGGTTTTTATAATGGATTTTTTATGTCAATATATTTATGTGATATATTGTGATCAAAGTGTGGAAATGTTTTCCTTCCATTATATTTGTTTTATGTCTTATGATTTTATAATGGTACTTGGACATTTGACAGGTGGTTACATGATAAACCATATGACGGGTGGTGCTATGAATACCAGGACTGGTGGTTACATTATAACCTCCAATGCATTGGGTATGGATGTCGGCCGTATGGCTATTCCATTAAGTGATATATGTGGAAGTCGACCGGATGGTTATTCCACTTAAGTATGTTTATGTACCAAGTAACCATTATATGTTATTTGTTCTTTATATGGGTTTTATAGTAATCTTTTGGTTACAAAAATGGAAAGTAATGATATTTTATTCAGTGAAGAGTTTTTACTACTTTATAAAGGTGAATAGTATTACTTTGATAATTTATACATGGTTTACTTGTTGTTTTGAAAAACTAACAATTTTCATTCTTTGTGTATCCCTTACTGAGCTTTTTATGCTCACCCCATGATTTTTTTGAAATTTTTTTCACCGGACATAATGTGGAATAGGTTCAAGGACGGGATCATGGGAAAGTAATGCTATATAAAAAATGGAACTAGACATGTTTTTTAAGAGTTTTTATTTTATGGAAACATAGTATAAGTGTCTATATTGTAATCTTTTGAAATGTAATAGTTATTTCCTAATTCTCTAAAACTCTAAACCTGAAAAGATCCTAAATGTGAGTTATTCATTTAATTCAATATTAAGTTAGGTTTAAGGCCAAGGCCTTATAATTAAATTATTATAGAAGTCAACATCCACATCAAGACAATTTCGTTCCATAATACAACCTTATTTTAGAATTAAAATCGGTATTCACCCATTCAAAATCATCATATCCCTTTCAATGGGGAACATCAATATATAATTGGAATACAACATTGTTGAACCTCTCTAGCCTTGTGAAAAATTTGGTGGAACATTATATCAATGAATGATGGTGGGAGGGACATATCTAATTCATGTAATATGTCTTATACCCATTATTCATCATTGAAAACATCACTATGTCTATAACATTATTATATAGGTATTAGAATAAATATACGGATCCTTGTTAATGTATGTCATTCATTTTTATGCACAATGTATCATATAGAGTTGATCATCACATATTGCATCAACAATTACAATATACTTTCTAGAACAATAACATCATTAATGAAAATGAAAAATTACTATTCTTTTTTCTTCATAGAGTGTATGCTACAAGAGGTAGAAAATTTTTCCTTTTAACCTTCACAAGTTCCAACTCTTACATTATACCCATTTCAATCATGTACAAACTAGAATTGAGTCAATATTTTTTTTATCAGAAAATTTATCAATGTGAAAATAATGCTATCAAATACATTTTTTTCTAAATACAGGACATCAAGAGAATGTTTGATGTACAAAAAATTATATTACGTTAATTTAAATAAAATTTATCTATTTTTTCTACATGATTTAATATGGTATTTTTAATTTTTTTATCAAAAATATTTTCAATATCATTTACATTATCATTCAGTTGATCACTCATTAGTGTACATGGGGTTGTAAGTTGTTTTTTATTCAAATATAATTCTATCATTAAGCATCATAACTAATTTTATTGAGGTAAAAATTAAGATTGTCCTAATATATAGTCATTGAGGATTTTTCAACCAAATAGAGTGCATGAATTCTTCACCAATGAGACACCCCAACATGCAATTAATTATATAGAAAGAAAATTTTCCATAAGAATAAAATTCATTTATCATATAGTATAATATGTGCCTCAATTTGAATTATGTACATCTATGAGAATCATACATTATAAATTTTTTTTCCCACATCAACTTCAGATATTCGGTAAATGGAACCAAGTAGACATCAATATCATTAACATATTTTTTTTAGACTAGATATAAGAAGATAAAACAAAATTTATTTTTAAATCATGTATAAAATATTTATTTCAAATTTTATGAAATATTTAACATGATATGAATACTTTTTTATCATATGATTATCATTAATCCATATTCAATTTAAATCCATCCTATTATGTTCGTAAAAAAATAATATTTTTTAATAAATAAATAAACATTGTATATTCATTATCAAAGGAGAATGTTATATATAATTATAATATGGTGTACCTAAAATTTTAATATTACAAATAATATTTTCATGATTTGAATTAAATGTGTACTTGAATTTATGAAATAAATTAATACACAAGTGTTTGGTGTTATGCTCTGAATTCATCCAAAAAGTTCACCAGTACCAAGTATAGGATGGATAATACTCATTGTAGTTCAAGAAATTTAGGTGCATATCCAGAAGAGATGGGGGTGAATGTTAGGTAAAAAAATTCAATAATAATTATTTTGAGATGATGATACCGAGGATGAAAATTTTCGTGTTAAATATAAATTTTCTAGAGCTGCGGAGTTAGCAAATCACAAAAAAAAATATTAGTTAGCTATCTAATGTAGAAAAAAGTGAAAGTTTTTGTATAATACCCAAAAAGGGTTCCTTGATTTGTATGAACATTAGATGGCTCACCTAGATTGTCTTACATGAACTCATAATGAGACAATAATTTGAGTTATAACAATCAGTGAAATTCATCAACTACTCAATGAAACAGAAAACACCTTTTCTATGAGGATGGAATGTCTTAACAGCTTAGAATCCTCTATGTCCATGAAAGGAATAGTTGGGTAATGATAAATATACTTTGGGTTGGATGCAGTAAGCAGAATCCCTTTCCGTGGTGTTACTATTAATCTATATTACGAAGGAGGTGAGATTTTATATTTTTCTATGTGAACATAAAAAGTTAATAAGATTATATAATTTAAATAGATGATGGTTAGGAATAAATTATTTTTATTGCAATACAAATTTTATGATTGTATAATTGATAAATAAATTTGGATACTATTATAAAAAAACTATATTTCACAACCATTCAATGATAACATAATGTTTTACTATAAGTATTTAATTTTGGTACACTGAGATATACATGATAACCGTCATCATAGATCACCTTGATTAAATTCAATGAAAAAATTAATATATTATATATTCTTAGGATATATAGTGCTTTTTTCTATTAGATGATAACCATATTCATATAACATAAAATATTTTTTAGTGTTTATAAACCATCGATGATTTATGAGGTCGATGGAAACATGCCAGTCTCACCTTTTTAGAGATTCAAAATCTCAGTAATTATTAATTGAAATATATTAATATTATTCTTAATTAATAAGAAATATTATAATTTTTTGGTGCTTGATTAATTTGATACTTTAGTCGGGAAGGTGGTAATTATTTCAAAAAAAAATGATGTTCTATTTAACTAATTGCGATGAAGCTGTTTTGAATGATTTCATTGAAGATATCAATAAAATATAATTTATCTATATCCTTGATCATTTTTGTAATGAAATGTATATTTTTTTCCAATTTTTTCACCCTGTAGATGGACTAATCTAAACTACCAGAATAGGAAATAATGATAATTATAGAAAATATTTTTTTTTATATTTCACATACTTGTAAGAACCTAATATCATGTAACATCTAATGAATTTTAGTCTGAAATGATTTTGATAAATGAAGGATAAACAAAAGATGAGAAAATATAAACAAAGATGAACACTGAAAAAAAGTTATTATTTAATGGTACAAAAATACAAACAAGATAATAGTATAAACACTAACATACCATAAAATTTGATAGGGATGATTCACCTGACAAAAGGTTGAGGGGGAGAAGTTTTGGAGTTGAGATTTTCCGACAACATGAACGATGAATGATGGATCGGTTCAGTTACGGTTTTATTTAAAATATTGTGAAGAGTTTTATTATTTATTCTAAAAAAGTGTTAATAAATATGGAATTTATTGGAACTAAAATAAAAAGAGCTAATAAAACAACTCTTTATCAACACTTATATAAAAGTAGTGATAAGGGTATGATTAATCACTACTTTCGTAATGATGATAATGGGTTGACCACATTTATGCACCCCCGACATCATATTCGGAGATTTGAATAGCGAATCTTTATATGTTAACCCCCGACATCATAACAACAATATAGTCAGACTGGTGTTAGGGGATGCCTACCGCAACAGGTTCCGCCCTATGCCGATGACACTTACGACATGTTACCATGTGGGCCTGATCAGCACACACCAGATTGATGCCCTATTTGTCCAGCTAATCTATTCTAACCATGTGTTGAGATTTCAATATAGGTTTCCCTGGTCGGAAGGCTTCATTTGGGTCTGCTATGAGGCAGTTTTCCAAGTGGGTTGAGGGATTTCCGGCATGCCCAAATTTCTACATAAAAATTACTCATTTCTTAAAAAAATATCATTAGATACATAATATAATTTTAAATATATATAATTAATATACTATTTATCAATATATATATATATATTAAATTTAATTTTTTATTAATAAATATTTCTTTAATAATTATTCTAAATATTAATGTATATAATTATAAATATATATTTTGAATAGTAAATATGAATTTTGAAACATAATTATAAATAATTACCAATATACATAATTATAAGGAATAATTAATTGTATAATAATAAATATACCAAATGAATGATGAATACAAATTTATAAACATAATTATTGATATATATATTTAAAATTAAAATTTTAAATAATTTTATTTTTAAATATACATGTAAATATATATATATATATAACTATGAATATAATTATATAAATACAAATATATAAATAAATTTAAATATATTTATGTTTAATAAATATTTATAAATATAAATAAAAAAAATATATATTATGTTACTAAATGAAATTATTAAATGAATATTAAAATTTTAATAAATTACATAAATATTAGGTGTTAGTGTTTTATATATGATTTTATTAATTACATACATATTTGTGTGTGTTATATTAATGTGTTTTTATATAGATATAGAATTTTGATATATGTTAATTTGACCAATGATGTGATATAACATTTAATTTCTATTAATGAAATAAATTATAACAGTGATTAATATATATTAAAAAGGAATACTTCTTATTAATTATATATCTATTTTTAAAAAATTAAACTAATAAATTAAAATGTATATATATATTAAAAAGGAAATGAATACATATTAATGATTTAAATTTCCACCATATTAAAAATATTAAATGTTAACTAACAAACATGCATAAATAAATATTAGAAAATGGATAATATTACAAAAATATTGACTAATATAAAATTTAATATAAATAGGTTAAACAATATTAAATATAACAATGAATAATTATGTATAAAAATATTAGTAATGAATAAATTAGAAAAATAGTAAATGAATTTATGTTTTAAATCTATAAATTAAAAAAATAAACTCTTCCCTTAACATTATAAATGAATAAATTGTATTGAGTGAATGCATGTTACAAATGAGTGAAATTTAATTATATACATATAACTATATATTTAATATACTAATGATAATTAATAAAAATGAATAATTTTATTAAATACATAATACACTAATAAAATAATTTATATACAATTTACTACATATATATATATTAAATTTAGTATTTTATTATTAATTTTATTGATTTTTATTTACTATAAAAATTATATTAACTAATAAATTATCTATTAATATGTATAATTATAATATTTATCACCATATATATATAATTAAAACAATTTAATTTTAAAAAATTTAGGGTTTGGCCTAATCCATCCCATTACCATGCATGTATATATGTTTTAGTTAAAATGAATTTATTTTAATTATGTTAATTATAAATATAACAAAACAATTTCATGTTAAAAAAATTATTATACATTTTATTAAGAGAATGATTATTAATAAAAATGAATAAATTAAAAATATATATATGAACAATAATAAATAGTAAATAAATTATTTAATTAGCATGTTAATTATTTAATAAATGTATTCATTTTTAGTAAAAACAAATAGTGTATTAATTTTTTTAATTTTATATATAGTTCATAAACTACTTATTAATATATATATATATATATATATTACTAAAATTAAATTTTAAAATTAAATTTTTTATGTAATTATATATATGTATAAGTTATTAAATTTAATATATAAATATATAGCTTTAATCATAGTAGGGATTAGGTACTGTTATAGTACTATGCAGGTGGTGAAACAGATGATGACACAAGCAGGCGATAATGCAGACATAATGAAGGTATGCAGGTAGTTACGTAGGCATGATGTTTGCTTGATGACATAGGAAGGATGATGCAGGTATGATGTTGCACTGGGCTTTTAGGCCATGTTATGGGTTCCATGCCAACTAGGCTTAATGACCATGTACTAAATAAATAATGCTTGATGGGTGGGCTATCCCTTTGGGGGATATTGCCTTCCTTTTCAGCCAATTCTTGTGGTGTGTCTATTTTAATGTATTTTTATCCCCAAACACATAATATATATATATATATATATATAATTATAAAACTAATATCGAATATAGATACTTTGAAATTTCAAGGAATGTTTTTTTGTTAAATACTTTCTAATTGTACGAATCTGCGGTTTCTGATTGCACTTGATTATGAGGCCCGGTGTGCCCAAAATCAATTTCTGAATTTTAGTTAGGGCACGTTCAGTAAACGTACGTGTGGGTTTTTATATATTTTGACTGGTGCACAGAATTGAAATATCAGGACACCGATTAACTCGCAGTTCCGGTATTCGCTTAAGGGGACCTTTACCGTAATTGCGTTTTATGCTTGTTGAAGGTTAATTTTTTTGGGGAAGTAGAATAAATTAAATAAAATTTTTGAACACAATTTTATTTTATTTGGATGTTATATCCTACAACGGGAATTTATAGGTGGTTCCCACACCCACATAACCTCTCATGAGAGGATAATGTGATGTGGGAACCACACGAACCCCTAACCTTTCAACTTCCCATAACTCTCCATTAACACTCCCTTTAATTAATTTGACAACTCCACCTTAATTAATGTGATCTCTTCACCTCCCTCTCTCCCATTAATTTTTTCCAACACTTTTTAATTAATGAATTAAACTCTACAATTAATTAATTAATGTGTTTGAATTTTGAAATTCATGTGTGAATAAAATAATAGCCTTATCAATTATTTTTGTTTCACACACGTTGTGTTGGGAGGAAATTGTCAGAGCTCTAGAGAAATAGAAGAATATTGTTCTTATTTTGATGAAGAACACCATTCTTCAATGAAGAAAAACTCCGACAAAGAACACGTGGAACCCGATTGCCTTCCCCCACTACTTCAGCCATGGTGAAAAAGGAGGCGATGCCACAATGAATGCTACCTACCTCCCTCTTCATCCATCGTTGAAGGAACGACACTGCCATCCGCGACGCCTGACCACCGCGACGCTTGTCTTCTGCGGCTCATCGATGAACAAACCTTAATCAAGGTATGGGTTTTGTATAATTTTTAGCTTAATAAAATTATACTCTTTCCATTTTTGAATGATAGTGATTGTCTTGGAATCTTGATATTGCCCAATGCGGAGGGCGCGGGCCAAACAAACACAGCCCGACGAACCACCATTGATCCACATTTATATTGGCGACAGAAGTGATATTAGGAGAGGTGACAACAAACGGATGCAATAGTGACCAGAGATAATGGTGGCCATGCGGTGGCTACATGTGGAAGAACTGCAGACCGCAACTGCGGGCCGCTCGGAAAAAGAGGAACTGGCGGGTCATAGCCGGCTTGGCTGGAGGAACAGCGGCACCCCATGGAGCCGCGCTGCGGAGGACCGTAGCCCCCGCACCGCGGGCCGCTTAGGAAGAAGAACCGGTCTTCTCATCATCCATATGGGTGGATGGAGGACGCATTAACCACAAGTGATGCGTGAGAGGATAGTGCCCCCCCCATGCGGGGTGCTCACACCGGGAAGACCGGTCAGGTTCAGACGACCGAACAGGAGGGCGACACAGCTCGGCTCCGCAGGTTTGGGAATGCCCCCCCCCCCGCCCTCGCATCACTTGTCCATCCAGGCCAAGCCCCGACCAGGCCCCACAGGGATGGGTCGTGGCCCACAGGGTCAGACCCTCCAAACATGTTCGGGCCGACCCGCCAGCCCACTGGGCTTGATGGGTCGGGTCCTTTTTCACTTAAACCTGAATAACATTATGACTGTGCATCCGACCGACGTGCCGTCTGCAGCATTGGGACCCTCGCGATGAATCGGTCCTTTTGCGATACTCTATGTGATTTTTGGACGAAATTGGAAAATGACCGGTTTTGGAACGATTATAATTCCAACTGCACCTCGGAAATAGAAACACCTTTAACTTAAAGACTCGACGTCCGATTGACGTTCCGTCAACTAGGATAGTTTCCTTTTGATGAGACGGTTATTTTGGCATACTCCACTAGAGGTTCGGACACAGTTGGAGTATGGTTGGGTTGGTTTGAGCCCAAAAAATAACCGGTCACCTCAGATGAAAAAACCAATAACTTTCAGAACAGATGTTCGATTGACGCGCCGTCTATCGCGTTGGGTTTAATTTGATGAGATGGAACTTCGGGAAACATCAACTAAGAACTTCATGATAGTTTATGTATCTACACCTTTGCTTGAGGAGCGAACCCTCCCGTAATCGATCATGTGGTGTGTGGGAACCCTAGAGCTAGATGCGACTACGAAGACTACCTTACCGGATTCTTCCGTGGGTTCGATGACGACAGTTCCTGTACTAGAATCCTTAGTCGGTTCAACAGCGATGACTACTGTTCTTGTATCCTAAGTGGGTATGACAGTTTTTTCTATTGTTATTGTATCCTAAGTGGTTCTGATAGTTTGACTTATGTACTAGTATGCTGAGTGGGTCCGACAGAGTAGCTCGTCTAGAATCCTATGTGGGTCCGACAACTTAGTTAGTCTAGTATCCTATGTGAGTCTGACAACTAAGATGAATTAGTGACTACATCTGATCTTCTCTATCTCTATACGAAAGATGTATATATTTTTATTATCATATTCTTGTCTTTTAATAATTATCATCGATGTGATTGAATTCCTTCTTGTGCGGATTGGGTTGGGCATGGGCTCGAGAGTTGGAGCCGAATTGGGATTGATGACATAGGTATATGTATGAGCATATACCTAAGTAGAGTTGGTTGATACTTTGTGATTGTTCTTTATTTTGTGGTTTATCCTTCGTGGATTCTGGGAGACCTTCGAGGGTATCGGTGTCCCTACTGAATATCATATACTCAACCTCCACCGGTTATGCCCGCACGATGTTGTGTTGGATACAGAAGACAGACAAAACTAATCAATGTAGAGAATTATAGAGCTGGACGATACCTGGAGTTGGAAGACATGGTGAGATGTACACGAAGCTGATGGACAGATCTGAGGTGCTGAGGAGACCATTTGCACCAACCCTTCTGGTGGGATTTCAGGAGAATGACTCAGTGTTTGTTGTTTTACATTACTGCAATTTTTCTAGTTTTTTGTTGTACTGTCCTTACTGTTGGGCTTGTATATCCGTCCCCTTTTTTATCACTTACTTTTGTATACAGTTTTTCTAAGTTCTTACATCAGTTGCTTACATTGTTGTGTTTTTTATTTTTATAAAGACAATGCCTTCCTAGTATAGGTATTTACCCCTTTGGTGCTAGTTGCCATCCCCTAGCCTATGGAAGGTGGGCCTGGGGTAGTCACGACATAGGCCCTGAGGACGGGTCATGACAAATTGGTATTAGAGGAGTCAGTTATACCATAGAACATAGGACTCTGATCATTCTTTTCTATGAAGCAATAGTTTAATTACTATTTATTGTGGTTTTTAGTCCATGGTGTCCAGTGTTGGTGCGGCGGCAGATGTATCCATACACTAGGACGCTGACCTCTGATTTCCAACTCAGTACACAGAAACATTGATTGCATGTGTGTTTCCTTTGAAATCTTTTCTTTGTGTTTACATTTTTCTAGCTCACCAGGTATATTGTTTTAAATGGTGGTGCACCTGTTTCTTTTTAGGATGTCCACACGAAGGCAGCCATCTAGGGTTCCGAGTTATTTACGAGATGATAGCCCACCGAGCGACGAGGCCTCGGTGTAGGGCCCCATCACAATGGAGGAACCACCGGTACCACTAACCACTGGGCTACCATTTCCACCAGTCCCAGAAATAGTGTGTGCAAGCCAATTAAGCTCGTTGAACGGGTTCCTCCGACAAAGTCCTCTGAAGATTCGAGGAGAGACATATTTTTCGACGATCGGCTGCTGGCTGGAGGTTGTAACACAAGTTTTTCACATAGTTCGGACACCCGCTGATTTGATGGAATACTTAGCAGTTAGTCTCTTTCAGGGTGTATCTGATAGGTGGTGGAGCCTGATGCTCCAGTTTTACGATGATGCGACTCTCTCCTAGGAGACTTCGAGGGTGTTTTCAGGGCAGAGTTTGTACCAGTGACTCTATGCTCTGTGCGGGCTCAGGAGATACTACTCTTTCCGCAGGGCTTTCCGTCCATGGAGGAGACTTCTGCAGCTGGCAGAAGACAGATGTCACAGAGTTACATGTGGACCATGCCATTAGTTGGAATACCCAATGATACAGGTTCGGTTGTGCGGGGAACATGAGACAAAACCAACTATACGAGGATCAAGCAGTATTATGCGTGCGGTGGGAAGGGTCACATGGCTTGAGACTGTGCAGACCGCCCTGCAAATGAGCAGCAGAACGTGGATGGACCTTCCAGTCATAGGCAGGGGTTCGACCATGGTGGTTAGCCGGGAGAGGGCAGTCGTGGAATAGGATCTGGCCGAGCAGCAGGTGGAGGATGACGTTTTGAGGCCCTACCACCACCACCACCACCGGGAGGTCCACCCCGACTGCAGGAAATAGGTGGACTGGGGGGATCACAACTTCAGGCAGCTGAAGCATATGACCATGGAGCTGCAGAAGCAATTAGAGAGGAACATTACTAGTTCTAGGCATGGAGGACTTTGTTCATGATGCTTCTAGCTTCTTTAATGTTTTTGTTTGTGGTTTCATTTTGTCTTTGTACTTAGAGCTGTAGTAATAAAAGACACATGTCCTTATGATGTTTTCTTTCTTGCCTATTTGAGTGGTTAATATTAAGAGGTTCCGATTGAAACCGTTTACTTGAACCTCACTTTGGATATTCCAACTCGTGGAGACCCAGTGACCACACACTGATGCCGACAGTGTGACTCAACCCTCAGAGGCTAGAGTAATGGTTGGATCTCATGGTAGTAGCGTAGATTCCTTACATCCTCATCCATGGAATGAATTAGAACTGTTCATGCCCGAATTGACTATATTAGGCAATAGACGTGGTTCATCCCGGGGATGAGACCAGATTTCTCTTTTCATGAAAGGAGAAATCTTTATAGCACTTATAGAATGTTGATGAAAATGGGGAAAACCATTTTGTGGTGAAAGAGATACCAGTAGATCATTCTAGAGATGAGAAAGAGGTTGACTAGTGCACCCATCTTGAGGCTACCAGAGAAGGGTGTTGGGTACGTGGTTTACTGCGACACATAAAGGACTTGAGTTGGGTGTGTCCTGATGCGGGAGCGAGCAGTGATCACATATGGTTCTTGACAGCTGAGACAACATGAGTAGAACTACACTACAATGAACTGAAGTTACCAGCTCTACTCTTCGCCATGAATATGTGGAAAGACTATCTGATTGGAGTGAACCTTATAGCCTACTCTAACCATCGGAGTATTAGGTACATCTTCTCGCAGAATGATTTGAACCTGAGAGAACAACGATGGATAGAGTTCCTCTAAGACTATGACTTATAGATAGTCTATACTCCTTGGAAGGGGAACGTTTTAGGTGATTCTCTCAGTAGGAGTTCGGGCATTTAGCTACTAGGAGTGGCGACAGAGAAGCTAGCCACATTGCATATATCCTTTGTGAATAGAGATGGAGCATCCATTATACAGTCTCTTAGAGTCACTCCTCCTCTTAATCAGCAAGTCCGAGAGGTGTCACATGGGGACATTGAATGTGAGACGCGACATGCTAAGATATCCAAAGGGCAGGTGTCATATGGATTTTATGAAGGAGGGGAGCATGTCATCCTCTTCAGGGGACATACCATGGTACCAGTTGCACTACATGAGAAAGTGCTGAGGTAGTTTCACACTTCCCCTCTAGTGGTACATCCAGCAGTGGCGAAAATTTATCATGACCTCAGACGACAACATTGGTGGCCAGGTATGAAAAAGTATGTAGTAGAGTTTGTATCGTAATGCCTCACATGTCAGCAAGTGAAGGTGGATAACCAGGTACCAGCAAGTGTGGTACATCTCTTAGAGGTCCCAGAGTATAAGTGGGATAGGATTTCCATGGATTTCATGATGGGGATTCCACGTACATCCAGAGGTCATGACTCTATATGGGTGATCATATACCGATCACCATGTCTCCACACATCCTACGGATCAGAGATTAGGGCTTAGTATAGAGCTTGGGACACCTCTACATTTAGGAGATCATACGAATTCATGGTGTTCCATCGATTATTGTTTTCAATCGAGATGCTCATTTCAAATCCTAGCTATGGAAGGGGTTATAAGAGGATTTTGGGACGTAGCTATGTCTGAGCTCTGCCTTCAATTCGTAGACAGATTTCTAGAATAGGAGGACCATTCAGACTCTGAAGGACATGTTCCGTGCATGTGTCCTTGAATTTGGTCACAACTGGGAGGATAATTTACCCTTGGTGGAGTATTCTTACAATAAAATCTACCACTCCACCATTGGGATTTCACCATACGAGGCACTGTATGGCCGACCATGAAATTCACCTCTTTGCTGGACTGACCCTGGGGAGTCAGCACTTGTAAGACCAAAGATACTTCAGCCTACGACGAAGAATGTGTAGATAATCCAGGAGCGGATGAAGACTGCAAAGAGCAAACATAAGTCATATGCTGATAGGAGGCATAGACCACTAGAGGTCAACTATGGTGACTACGTCTTCCTACGGGTCTCACTCGATGAGGTATACAAAGATTTGGCTGGGGAGATAGGTTATCTCCTCGTTTCATCTTACCTTTATAGGTTCATAGCAGATTAGGGGAGGTGGCTTACTATCTGTCCCTTCCAACTCAGTTGCCCTGGGTGCATGACGTCTTCCATGTATGCTAGCTGAGAAGATATGTGCACGACCCGTCCCACACCATCGACCATGGGGAGCTGGACATCGATGATGAGGATACATTCATAGAGGTCCCGATGGAGATCGAGGATCGACATGAGCATGTCCTACATGGATGGTCGATTCCTCTAGTGTGTATTCGTTGGCAGCACGGGAACCTCTAAGAGAGCACTTGGGAGCGGGAGGCTCATATGCGAGCTCAATAACCCCATTTGTTTCCCTAGGGAGTGTTGTAGCTTTACATGGACATAAATCCCTGAGGTGGGAGTACTGTAAATACAAAAAAATTTCAAGGAAAATATTTTCTTAAATACTTTGGAATTTTACGAATCTGCAGTTTCGGACGACACTTGATTCCGAGGCCCAGTGTACCCTGCATCAATTTTTGATGTTTAGTTCGCGTATGTTCAGAAAACGTATATACAATTTTGTAGATCATTTGAACCGGTGCTCAGAATTGTAATCAAAGGACACTGATGAACACGTAGCACCAGTATTTTATTAAGGGCAACTTTACTGTAGTTTCATTTTATGCGGGTCAAATGTTAATTTTTTTGGGATTTAGAATAAATTAAATAAAATTGTTGAACTAAATTTTATTTATATTTCGTAGTTATATACTACAAGGGGAAGTTATAGGTGGTCCCACACCGACATAACCTCCCATGAGTGGATAATGTGAGGTGGGGCCCACAAAACCCCAATCATTTCATCTTCCCATAACTCCCCATTAATACCTCCTGTAATTAATTTGACAACTCCTCCCTTAATTAACCTGATCTCTTCACCTCCCTCTCTCCAATTAATTTTTTCCAACACTATTTAATTAATGAATTGAACTCTACAATTAATTAATTAAAGTGTTTAAAATTTGAATTTATTGTGTAAATAAAATAATAGCCTGAGTTATTAGTTTTGTTTGGCATTCATTGTGTTGGGAGAACATTAGGAGAGCTCTAGAGAAATAGAATAATAGTGTTCTTGTTTCAATGAAGAACATCATTCTTCAATGAAAAAAAACTCCGACGTAGAACACATAGAAGATGATCGCCTTCCACCACTACTTCAAAAAAGGTGAGAATGGAGTTGACACCACAAAAAATGCTACCTACCTCCCTCTTCCTCCAATGTTGATGGAACAACACCGCCATCAGCGATGCCTGACCACTGTGATGATCATCTTCTGTGGCTCAACGAAAAATGAACATTAATCAAGGTAGGGGGTTTGTATAATTTTTAGCTTAATAAACTTATACTCTTGTCATTGTTGAATGAAAGTGATCGTCTTGTACACTTGATAAATCCGAATGCGGAGGGCGCGATCCGAACAAACAAGGCTCGATGACCCTCCGTTGATCCACGTTTATATTGGTGACAGAAGCGGTATCGGGAGAGGCGACAACAACTAGAAGCGATGGTGACTAGAGATAATTGTGGCAGTGCACCGACCTCGTGGGGAAGAATCGGGGGCCGCAACTGTGGGATTCTTGGAAGATGAAGAACCAGCCAGCCATAGCCTGCCGGGCACGAGGAACCTCAGTGCCCAATGGCGCCGCGCTGTGGAGGACTATGGCCCTCTCTCTACGGGCCGCTTCGGTAGGCGAATCGGCCGGATCATCAGACGACTAGTTGGATGGAGGTCGCGGCACCTGCATGTGACGCACGGGAGGACCGCAGCCTGCCTATACATGCCACTCATGCCAGGAAGACCGACCGGACAAGAGGGCGGCACCGCTAAGTGCTTCCTGTTTGGGAAACAATGCCCCCCCCCCCCGCATCGCTCGGCCCCCCTGGGCCGATCCACGACTAGCTAGGCCTAGCCACATCCATCCGGGCTGCGCCTCACTAGGTCAAGCTGCGTGTTTCACCAGGTCGGTCTGCGTGTTTCACCGGGCCGGTCCAACCCTCATCCGGGTCCAACCCGCCAATCCAGGTCGGGCCGACCCGCCAGCCCACTAGGCTTAACGGGTTGGGCCCATTTTCACTTAAACCTGAATAACGTTAAGACCGCACGTCTGATCGACTCGCCATCTGCAGCATTGGGACCATCGGGATGAAGCGGTCCATTTGCGATAGTCTATGTGGGTTTTGTATGACATTGGAAAACAACCGGGTTTGGAAAGAGCATAATTTCAACCGGGCTCCTAGAACGGAAACAACTATAACATATGTAATTGACGTCTGATTGATGTTTTGTCAACTAAATTGGTTTCCATTTGATGAGACAGTTTTTTTGGAATACTCACTCGAGGTTCGGACACAATTGGAGTATGGTCAGGTTGGTTTGATCCTAAAAACCAATGGGGCCCCTGGGACGGAAAAGCCAATAACTCTCAGACCGGGCGTCCGATTGACATGTCGTCTGTCGCGTTGTGTTTATTTTGATGAGACAGAACTTCGGGATACATCATCTAAGGAATTAGTGATAGTTGTTGCATCAAAACCTTTGCATGACGAGCAGACCCTCCTGAAATCGAGCATGTTGTATGCGGGAACCCTAGAGATTGATGCGACTACGACGACTACCATACTAGAATCCTCCGCGGGTTCAATGACGGCAACTCCTGTAATGGAATTATCTATGGGGTCGACAACGATGACTACTATTTTAGTATCCAATGTGGGTCTGATAGTTTGGTATACAATTCTTGTATCCAATGTGGGTCTGATAGTTTGACTTTTGTACTAGTATCCTAGGTGTTTCTGACAGAGTAACTAGTCAAGTATCCTACGTGGGTCTGATATCTTAGCTGGTCTAGTATCCTACATGAGTCCGATAGATTAGAAGAATCAGTGACTACATCTGATCATCTATTTTTATATAAGAAAGATGTATATACCTGTGTGAGATTAGTCTTGTATTTCAATCATTATCATCAATGTGATTGAATTCTTTCCTCTGTGGACTGGGTTGTTCTTGGGCTCGAGAGTTGGATCCAAACTCGGATTGATGACTTAGGTATATGTAAGGGAATATACCTATGTAGGATTTGTTGATACTTCATGATTGTTCTTTCTTTTTTGGTTTATCCTTCATGGATTCTGGGATAACTCCAGGGGTCTTGAGGTCCTTAATGAGTATCGTATACTCACCCCTACATGGGTTATTCCCACACTATGTTGTGTTCGATACAGATGACCGACATCACTAATCGAGGTAGAGACTTGTAGAGCTGGACGATACCCGGAAGGGGACCACTTGGCGAGATGTACACATAGCAGACGGACATACCCGAGGTGCTGAGGAGACCATCTGTACCCTACCTTTAGGTGGGATTCCTAGAGGATGACTCAGTGGTTGTTGTTTTACTTTATTGTAGTTTTACTATCTTTTCAGTTGTACTTTACTTACTATTGGGATTGTATTTCCTACCCCATTCTTTTCAGCACATACTTTTGTATACAGTTTTTCTTAGTGCTTAATTCAGTTGCATACTCTATTATGTTTTTTTACTTTTATAAAGTAAATGACTTCCCAGTATAGGGATTAATGTCATTGGTTCTAGTAGACATCCCCTAGCCTATGGAAGGCAGGCAAGGGGTAGTCACGACACAGGCCTCGAGGATGGATCGTGACATACAAAATCTTTTCTGAACTTTAATTGAATAAATGGTCTACTGTGTAATGGCTTAGATTATTCATAATTATATTTTTTAGACTTTATTTGTGAAAATTAAGTTATCGGGAGTGGAGAAAACACATCATTCTAATGTCCATTGTGGCCAGAACAAATCATTGAATAATGTTCAGTTTTTAATTAAAAATGATAGAGCAGGTAACATTGAACATTAATATCTTTCAAACGATTCCCAGATCAACAATCCAAGGGCCCTATTTCCCCTAGATTAGAGAATAAAACCTAAAAAGGGCCTAACATTTACCGATGTGGTTCGATGGTGAAAGCTAATTATTGGATAAAATAATCATGAAAACATTTAATAAATATATTTATAATTAAACAACTTGTGTTTTCGTTTAATGTTTTTTTGTCAGAATTTCCAGGGTTATATCCTTAGCCCATGGAATCCTTTATGGCCAGGATATAGAGACTCTCCGATAAATGCTAATTAGTTGGTGTATTGAGGTAAAAACATGGATCTAGGATTATTGGATCCCATGAATCATGGATCAATGATCGACAAACATCAATGACACTAGCGCTCTACATCAACACTCGAACCAAATTCAAGTAAGGTGGAAGTTTTAAATACATTATTTTACCAATCATTGATTTGAGAGACAAATGCAGATCAACCCATTAACATGTTGACCGGTGGATCAATCTCATATGGAGGATAGTTTTGATTGAAATAATTTGGGGATGTTAATTTTGATATTATTTTGGTTTTGATATATTAATCCCTCCAATTGAATAAATCGAATACAAACCACACAACGACAGAGGTTCGTTCCATGGGAAGTTTAATGGTTATTTTCTCCTCCACATTCTTCATTTTCTTCATGGGAAGAAAAATTATTGATCATTGCAGAAATGCTTAATGGAACAACAGTATGATAGCATGGATCTGGAATGGAGGTGGTATGATGGATGTTTGAGGAAGATAGTTGAGGATGGATTGAAGCGGTGTGGGAAATACCGCCTCTTGAATGGAATTTCACCGGGAAGGATCGTTGCATAGATCGAGGTCCATATAATTGAATATTGTGACCCGAACATCACATATTATCTACCAGATTGAAATTCGGACAACCAGAGTGAGTCAGGTGGCCTGCGGAAATGGTCATCAGTGCAGAACTGATCAGCCACCCGCGACGGGAATCAGCCTCCAATGGTGGTGGTCATGGGAACCCATAGTAGGTGTCTTGGGATGGAGAGATGTGGTGGAACATCATGATTGGGTGAAAATAGTTGGGACGCGTTCGATATTTTCTGTTTGTGTGAGTGAACCGTCTAGATTGGGGCAGGGAACCCTCTATCGATTTGTGACATGGATGTTGGACGAGCAACATGATAGAGGAGGAGAGTCCATGGGCTGTCCTGAAAAGTGAAATTAGTCATCCCAACAATGGTGGGATGGACCTAGTGGATAGGGTTAATGGGGGGGTTCGTGTCGGGCCGAGTCGTTCCGACGAGATCTTATGGAACATGGACCCAACTGATCTCCTCTCACTAAAACAACCATAAATTTCAAGCAGAGTGTTCATTTGAAAATATGTCTTTGGAAGTTGTACCCATGTGATGAGGCAATCCTTTTCAGATGCTCTAAGTGATTTTTTATTGATTTTTTTGTGTGAGATTATGGTTTGAGTAGTAGGTTCTCCCATTACAAGTACGCTTGATTGGGAATTGACATGTTTCAAAATGGTAGGATTGCACACGTATGGGAAGTGTGTTCATTTCCTTTTGATAGCTTCCATGGGGGTGTTACTCCCCTGATGTACTATGGTGTGGGTTCTCATATATGTTCACAATGGAAGATTATGTAATCCCCTATATAAGTATGGATTGGGTCCTCAATATCTAGCATACATAGAGTTGGTACTCCACTACCACGTATGGTACATGAAATTATTATAGGAGTTAATACTATTCTATTCGTCTAGGGTATGAGTAATAAACACATGAATTGATAGAGTCAGTTGTCCCCAATTGTAACAAGGTGTGGTCCTATAGTCCTTGAGTCGTACACCCACGTGGGATGAGGATTCAGGTCCTTCACAAGTCATACACCCAAAAGGATAAGGGTGTGGGTCCTCACATACTATGTTTCACTCTGTTGACTAGAGTAACATTGGGGAGTGGGTCCTCCCTTGGGATTATATAGTACCATGATATCAGGCACATTTGTGAGGAGTGAGACCATTCACTTGATGAGTACCATACCTATATAGAAGCAAGTCCTTCCTCGATGGACAGAGGTGAGGACCACTCATTATAGATACGTTAGAGGTTTCATGAGATGTATTGGAGAATGTCTCCCTCATATGTGATTTATGGTAATGGTGGGGCCTCTCTACTTGGGTTTCCATAGTCATGCATTGGGTGAAAGAAAATGGTGAGAGAACCTCTCGTGTGGACCATTAAAGCTATAACTAGTAGGATTTTCCCAACCGAGTGTGTTCTCTTAGACATACAATTATGAATGATAGATTTGTACCTGATGGAGTGTACCTCATCAATGGGTACTATCTAGGATGAATGAGCTTGTGGAGTGTGTTACCCTTGTTTTATGCGTTAGCTTTAAAACATACTATGATAATCCTGATACTTTCTATAATGTAGGGGCCATGAGTTTCCTGGTGTCTAAAATTATTATATCTCTATATTCATTAAATATGTATGTGAATATACCTATGGAGAGTTGAATATTATTTTCATTAGTTCTCCCCTAATGCTTTTAATTTTTTTTTTTGTTTTTGGGGTGTCCTAATTAGTATTGTTTTACTCACCCCTACACGGTCTTTGATCACAATTATCTTGTCTTGGGTGGATGATCAAAATTTTGATAGAGCCCTAGGTGGTCCATGAATAGGTGGTTCTTAGCATGGTCAAAACTGATCAAGGTGCGTTCCAGCAGCTTTTTAGATGACAGTCCCAGTAACTACATTATTTATAATCCAGACTTGTACTTGAGTTATATTTTATTTTTTGGTTTTGTATTTTGTCTCAGTTAACTTTGTTTCACACTAATTCCATGTTGAACTCTGTGTTAGATCTTATAGGTTTGCATGCATGTTTTATTTAGTGTTTTAAATTTCAGATTTTATGTTCGTACGTATAGGTACACATGCAATGAATCAAATTTTAGTGATACACCTACTCGATGCTAGTCACCAGGCACCTGACCTATTAGAGGCTGGTTTGGGGGAGTCAGGTAAAGGACCCATCTAGGACGAGTTGAAAAAAACTGCATAGACAATGAAGTGAACTCATGAAAGCCACTACCGAGGTAAGAAATAATGTCATACTCCACCGACTATAGAAGAAATAAGAGATGACGATGGAGCCCAGGTATTCATGCATGGGTTTGTAATGTGGGACAACATATGTAGCCATAAAATGGGAGTCCCAAGTGGTGTATAAGTGTAACGGGTTGAAAAATGGTGTAGATGAATCAAACTAAACGTTTCTATGGGACTTAATATAGAAAAGAGCCAAGAAAAATATTATTTCTATTGTGGGGTTCACAACATGTGGGATATCCATTTATCAACGCTTATTTTAGCTCTGATAAATGGTAGTCTTTATGAGTAGTTTTTACAGTACTCATAAAGGTTACCATTAATAAATGCATTAAAAATTTAGGATTAGTATTTCTATTTATCAATGATTTTATTTAGCCTCTGTAAATACTACACATTACCATTTCAAAATAAAATATTTGATAAAGATTATCCTTCATCTGTTCTTTTATTTAATGCTGATAAATACTACTAATGTTTTTCATGTTCATTTGTAGTGAATATAAAAAGGACCATTGGAGTCTTCTAATGTCCCACAATAGGAAAACAATGATTGCCTAGTGGATTTCTTATTTTACCATCTCTATTGACTATAGTGAAATCCATTTGAAAGATTCTATACACTAAATGAAGGAGATCTATAGAGGACTCCATTAAGTGAATTCTATAGAGTTTTGTGGCAATGGCCTATAGAGACTGTTATTTGGAAGTCATTGTTGGATGCCACAATAAGGGCTATCATGAATGCTCTTTCTATAAACCCCTTGACATATTCAATAGCCATATGGAGGAAACAACAAGAAGGTAATATGTTTATAAGACAATTGAGATACAATGAAGCTAGTATTTTCAATAAACCATAAAAAACAACCATAATTGATAAATTTTGTATATTTATTCTTAAAATATAATTTTCAAACATCACAACTAAACTCAGCCATTTGTTCAAAAAGATCTGCACCCATCATCTCAAATAATTGATAATCAAATAAATTACAAATTATATTCATTACAAAAATTTAACAGTAACCTAATATTATTAAAACATAGTTTGTATGTAATTTTTAATGGAATATTAAAAATTAAATTTCATTAAAATTATTCTGTAAAAGAGAACAAATCCAACCAAGAATATCATAGAACCAACACATAGAATCCCCATATACACTCCATTATAAAAGATGATGAGTATCTTTATTTCTGTCTATCATATCAAACGATAAATAACATGATTAAAAGAGAGAAACAAAATAGTGAATCTTATTAAAAATCATAACCGAAATGATTTACACCCTCATCATGGACCAAAATAGTGTTTATAAAAAACTAGATGTAAAATTACATGATAAGCACAGTCAAACCATGATCATGGAAAATTTAAATACCCTAATGAATATATTGGAGCTGAACAATAGATGGGATATAATTAAAAATGAAATAATTAGGAAATGGTAAAACAATAAATCCATTATCATTCCCTGAAATCAAACCAATTCCCATCATATTATTTCCAGTACTGAGGAAACCTCATTAATTTTTATAACTTCAATTGATTTGGTATCTACATATTCTCACAATGATAATATGTGATATTATACATAATTTAAATAATTCAATATTAGACCATCCACTAGAATAATTTTACATTTGGTGGGATGTAAAAATTCTCAACCTGCAACCATGGATGGGGGTCTTGAGGAGGGTAATCATCAAGAGTGATTTGGTAACAAAATTTAACAAAATAGGAACCAAAGTCTTCCCAAAAATAGTATAAATGATCTACACCAACACCATAGATAATAGGTATTCTAGGAATAACAATTCAAACTCACTAATTAAAATAAGTCCATAACAAATACAGACACCAACCATCATTTCTATCCTAAAATAATTCCATAACCGGGAATTTTCAAAAAACTCAGAACACTAATAGAAGTCAAAAAGTAAACCATTACTATCAACAAGCCAAATATCATTCCAAAATTTATCATATGAACCATTTACAAACCTAATAAATTCCTATAATGATAAATGAATTCACACCCAAAAAAGCACAACATAGTATTTTTGTTATATTATCATCATATTACTTATTTTTAATCATTTGGTAAATATAATAATTTTAATGTTATTTTTTGAAGCACACCACATGTAAAATTGATGAATCGTCTACTCAAACACTCATAAAATAATTAAAATAAATCATTTTTATGATTCCATATCAATATAATGTATTTTCCTATTATTTTGACCACCACAGTCACACTTTAGTGTTTTAGTATAGTGAAAAATGAATTTCATAAATCCATGAAAAATGAAAATTCTAATTGATTTACCTTTTTTTAATATATTTCAAAAAATAATTCTATATTTTATTCCCTAAAATTTCATGGAAAATAGAGGGTTTTTCAGTTTTTACCCTCCTCCACACATTTTTGATCATTATAAAATCTTTAAAAACTAGTTATTTGGTTGGTCTGAGCACACCACATGTTAGATTGAAGTTCGTTCCACTTATGGAAACCATAAATAATTCACATAATGTTTTTGTATGATTAAATTACTTAATACTTCATTTTTCTTTAAAAAATAAAAAAAATTATTTTTTGAAGACCTTAAAGATATATTTTTAGAAATCATAGGGAAACAAAAACTCTGATTAATGTGATGTTAGTTCCAATATTTTAAAAATGGGATATATTTTTTTTGTCTCCTATTTCAGGGAAATTATAGATCATGTTCCTGGTTTTTAGACCGTGATTCATGTTGTTGAAGAATATCGAAATCCTTAAAAATTTGTGTTCAATTTTTTTGTTGAAAAACAAGATATATTGGAATATTTTATACTCATACATGTCACTATTAATTCAGTCTTAGTTTTCCAATGATTTCACATCAATAATAGTAATTTGCCTATAGTTTTGACTATTACATGCACTCTTTCATGTTCTAAAACTATAAAAAAGAGTTTTCATCCATCCTAGGAAAATAAAAACATTGATTGATGTGATATTGAATAATACATATTGAAAATCATTATTCTAAAATCTTCCATTGATTTCAGAGACATTAGTGGTCATTTCCCAACTTTTTACCCATTTGCACATGTTTTTAATGACATTCAAATCTTTATAAACTTCTTATTCAGTCTTTCTTTGAAGACCAGATGTCATTTTGACACATCGTATCCTCCTACAAATAAAAAATAATTCAATACTAATATATTCTGATTTCAAAACAATATGCAGAATTATTCTATATTTTTAGCTATTATATTCAAATTTTACTATTTTAAATCACTATAATAACTGTTAGGACATTATGGAAAAACAATAAATTAGGATGGCATAAACATTGTTCATAAATTTTAGAAATAATTTCATGATTGTTTCACTCTAATTAGTATAATTAAAAGGTCATTTTCATGGTTTTGACCCCTACGAAATGTTTCAAAACACATTCTTTTATCCCAACTAGGTTAAATACATTTTGAGTAGGGGGTGAATCATGTAATGAATGATTGAATCAGAATCCACTTTGGATCTTGTTTCATCATTAAAAATACTCTTCTGTATTCCAATTGTAGAAGAGAATAATACAATAATTAAAACCTGCATAACACACATAAATTTAACTAGGTATACCCTCATTGTGCTATGTCCAAGAAACATACTAAGGAAATATACCTATATTCCAAATTCACTAAAGTTCATTGATGTTAAAATGTTCAAAGTGGAATCACTATCCCTCTTGGTTTAGTAAAATTTACAATTTTTAAAGATCACTACTCTCTTAGCTGATATGTGTGCACTACTCCTTTTAAATATTCTTCCGATGTTTTAAAATAACATAGAATAGTTTCACACATTAGTGTTTCATGAATATAATTTTTCACATGATTGATGAAATAAAATTCACTACGTGTAAAATACCACATTGGGACACCTTTTTCGAACTGTTCAAGTTCCTCCGTGAACTGCTTCAAACACTCCATAAACTAACTTTCACTACATAGAACTAGTGCTTCATGATATTTTTCCTAATCATATTCATTTTCAAAATTCCTATTTCAGATAAACCATGCACCACATAGTGAGAATTCATTGTGATCACGTTCAACTTTGCAGACTACAAAGCCCTAAAAATACCTTCCATGAACAGTACAAGTTTTACAAACATCCTTCTTCTTGAAACACCTATTGTACAGAATTTATCCTACATGAAATTCCTAAATCCCTTTATGATCCCCTTTCAGATTAAACTAAATTATTCTCGGTAAAATATTATTTAATGAAATTATATCTCCCAATGATGTGATTAGGGGTCCTTCATATAAGAAAATAGATCTGAATTACCTGCTAATCCTAATTACATAAGTACCGATTGATGATTGGGAATATCTACAAATTTTACTAGATATGCGGTTATCACAGTGCAGTTATCTTCATCCAAAAATTATGTTACATTTTTAGCACACATTAAATCATCATCATCTCCCACAAATGATAACCATTTTTGGATTATATAGATAGAAATTATATGTAAAAAGAATTATATGGGGTTCCCTTAAATCAAATCTTTCAACCATAAATGATGAACCTAATTCTCAATTTATTAAACTTCTTATGAGGTTCCTATACCTCAAACACCCTATGGTCCACCATTCATACCATGAGGGAATCATTTAGTTACCATAAAATGAATACTGATTTGGATTCCTAATAATATATTACATTGCATCAACAATATTCATTCTAAAATATTGTCAACTAGATTTTTAACTAATAGAATGAACTCAGAAACATTGAAACGACACCCTAAAGGATTTTTTTACAACACTCCCCCCTGTTGGTTTTGTTGACCACTATGTACTTTTCCATAATACTGTAATTCTTCTATTTATTATTCATTAAAAAATCAATTTTCTCTTCAATCTTCCATAAAAAATCACTTCATGTTATTACATATAGTGATCAAAAACTTATTCAACAAACACTCTAATACCACATGAGTTGGGATCCGCAGGATAAATAAGAGTAGAATGTGATGTGCAGTAATGAATCACTTCAATCCCAAAATTTTCAACTAATATCTTCACAGAGAAAATCTGTTGTGATATATAACCATTGATCTATCATCTATAATGGCATAATATTAAAAACTCCCCCTACATCGCTCCTCCAATGTCAGCCTCTCCCCAGGTTTTAATGATGATATTTCTCCCCATTTTTAAATAAAACATAATTTCATTCTTCTGTGGATGAAAAATTGTGACTAATAAATAAGATCACCTAAGAAAAAACGCACCATACATTGGGAAGAAGGGGACCCATATAAAATTTTTAATGTGTGGTGAGTCAATTGAATTTTAGGATCAAATCGATTCCAGTCAAATTCGTCTTTGGGTAATGCCTTCATAAGATTTTTTGCAACTTGTAGTTATGTTAGATCATAATAAATTTCAAAAGACCATTATCCACATTCTCTATGATATTATGATATTTTATTACAGTAATCTATGTTTTTGATAGATGGATTATAATTTTTCTCATATTTACCGGACTAGAATTATCACATTGAAATAAAATGGGGGTTTCACATAAACTACCAAATCAAGCTGAAACATTATCCACAATAACTATGATCAAGACTAAGTAGCCAATATATATTTAGAATATGCAGTGCTCCTTGAAATGAAATCGTGTTTATTGTTTTTTCCAAAAATACATAATCCAACATGATATAATGCACCACCAAATATTGATTTTCTTTCATTTTGTGAACCTTCCCAATAATTATTACATTTAACTCAATATCTATTTCTAAGAATTTTCATTGTACATCAAACTAAAATCAGCCATACCATTTATATAATGTTGTATTATTTTCACAAAAATTATGTGCCTTACATTGGGTTTTCTCTGCGTGGAATGTGATAAAAACAATATCACATTAGGTCATTGTTAATTATAGTGTACTTCCAATTATCTTCATGTATTCTATGACATTAACCACTTATCATTTATAATTTCATGATATTTTCTTCATATTATCCACCACATTACTCATCTTCTTGGAATTATCCATTCAAAATATTCACAGATCCTCCATATTGTATTTGGAATAATAAATTAATATTCCATTCCTTCCATGTGTCCTATATAAAGCATAGAAAAATGTATATTCTCCAATCATTAACATTTTAAACACAAATTTCATCAATTCCAAAAATTATTTTCACTAAAATTCATATAATCCATAAAATATTATGTCATAGACACACACTAACATCATTATCATTTTAATACTATCATTGTTGACATATATATTGTAATCAACTGAACCACATTGAAAATTGTGCTTATTAATTAATTGATCAAGTCATGAATAACACTATCTTAGTTTCTGATTTGACCCATATAGCTCCTTACCCATCTCAAAACATTTATTCTCATATTAATTTATCATAAAACCATCTGATACTCAAAATGCACATGTACTCTAGATCCACATTAAAAAAGGTTTTCATGAAATCCACGTGGAAAACGTTGAAATATTTTTTCCTTGTAATGGAAAAGAACAATAAATTATTGTATATCCTTATAACTTGTTAAAATGTATCATTAATGTTAAATCCCATGATCTAAGAGTATCCACTATAAACTTGTGATTCTATGTTCTGAATTACAATTCAATCTTCATTCAGTTTGTTCTAGAAGAGAAATTTGTTCGAGATGAAATTTTTATCTTCCAGTCTCGAAAAAATCTACCACGTCTAATTTTTCACATTTTGGTTATCATCATTATTTTTATCCCAATCCTATGTTTCATCTCTATGTTATTCATAAAAAATGTTAGGATCTACCAAATATATGACATATTTCTTATATAATGTATAAATTCTACATGTTTGAATGCTAATTCCAAATCACCAAGAATGTGTTTTTTGTCATTTTCATCTTGAATCTTTGAAATCCAAGTAGTTAATGATTATAATTTATCATAATATTAATTAATATTTTCTTATTAAATAAAAGTTTCCACTTATACCCACTGATAATCCTTCCCCCTCATCACTATTATCACGGAAGTGTTCACAGTGTTGTCAATGATTCTGTTCATTTTATAATATAGTGACATCATTTCCTTCTACTACTATTCCCAACCTCATGTGGAAACATTTATATTCTTTTACTGATATTGATTTTCCATATAATATCACCTCATCATCTTAAGATTCAAATATCATATGCTTCTCTTTATCAAGAATAGAAAATTAACATACAATGTCATTAACGTATTTTAATGCTAGATTCATTTTGTTCCCCTAATTATATGGAATCATTTATTATTTATGACACATCAAATCCCTGTTTGATATGTAGACTGATGAAAAGAATACATATTTTAATAATTTCTCTAGTAGGTAATTTTCAAAAAGAATTGCCATAGCCCTATTTTTTATGATCATATATCATCTATGAACCATTCCATTTTGTTGAAGAGTTTTCACTACCAAAACATGATTCCTTATACCATGCTTATTTAGACAATATTTTACATGGATATTTGTGACTTTTATTCAATTATCTATGTTAAATTTCAAAATAATATATCATGTAATCCATTCAGACTCCCTCTGATATTTTTTTAGGCAACAGAACACATCAAACTTGTGGTCAATGACAAATACACATGAAATGCTATTGAAATCATAAATGAAAATAGCATAATACATACTTCTATTAATAAATCATAGTAATATAGGTCCCCACACATATGAATGAAATCATTCAAGAACTCTGGTTTTCTTTTTCTATTATTCATTGTATATATTTATAATAATATTTCTTATTTACATGAATCACATGTCTGAGGACGATCACATGATAGATTTGGTATTTCTCAAGCCTGATATTATTTTTCCAAATCTAATAGGGATGGTGATCAGATATGTACTAGATATTTATGATACAACTTATTATCATCCTATTTTGATATAAGGCACATATCATCTCTGCACTTATAATATAGATATTCTCATTCCTACATTTTCCCTATAAAACTTCTATAACATCATTTCACTTAATGATGCACAAAATCCTGGTAATCCTTACAGAATAACCTAAGTCACACAATGGTGTAAATATTAACATGTCTTGATAGAGACCATTGAAAGAAACTACATAAAAATGTCTCATATAATTTCCCCCAAATTTGGATTTTTTTAACCAATAATCATCAATCCTTCATTATTTCTAAATATGACAAAAACATCCTTTTAATATTTTATTCCTATAACAAGATCCCTATATCCCATCATATATGATGTGTATCCACTATCTTGGATCCTTACACCAGCATGATCTGATGCATTAAGGGTAGTCTCTAAAAGCACAACCTGCTCAACAATTTTAGTTTGGATCCACCTCCCTTACATCACACCTATTGTAAAATGATATTCTTGATCTTCCTGATAGCATCATTTAAAAATTTAATCTCGCTATGTTAAAAAGTGATTATTCAGTTTCAAGTCACTCGATGGTTCATTGTGTTGTTTCTTATGACCATTTTGGTTATACTTCTCTACGTCCCTATATACTTTTTATGAGAAATATCAAGTTATTTGTCCAAATCCTCCACACCTAAACAGTGATCATAAAAATCATTATCATAAAATTTTTCATTATATGGCGACATTTATTCTCTTAATACATTTATTACCTTTTGAAAATGGAACACCAATTCTTAGAATGTCCCACTTTTCAATTGCAATAACCCATGATATGCAGTGTATTCCTATATATTATTATAGAACTTGTTCTGCCATGTGTTCTATGAGTCTTCTGATTCTGATTTCTATCAAAATTATTATTCATCCCTACAGTAGGAAATTGAGGTCTGACATCAATCTCCAAAACATTATATTTTTTTATTAATCCCCTACCAACCTTATCATTTGTATTTTAATATTGATTTCATTTTTCGGGAACTCTATTCTCCACTACAATAATTTATTTCTCTTTTTTAATCTATTTTCCTATTGTCAAATTGGGAATCAAGAGTCTTTATTGAAGTTCTAATTTTTTACACAGGTCATCAAATTCCTCTTCATGCTCATTGACACATATGATCCGATCAATTTAGATAATACTGAATCTATAGATCACTCTATTATATTATTCAACGTTGATATTGTACTCAATATACTTTTTCATAGTTAACTGGAATAGAATACTTTAGCTTTTAAATTTTTTCAGTCATCTTAGACTTCTCTTCTTCCAGATTCCTCATTGAGAGTTTCCGATAAAAAACACTCTATTTAATTTCATAGTTTTGACTGTCCAAACATCTGTCTCAAAAGGAGTGCCTTATACTTCATATTGAAGATCAATTATTTTATTTAATTGTTCTTCATTATTGTCACATTCATTCCTTTTCTATGAGATGTCTATAACTCCCACCATTGAATTTTCTTTATCATCCTTACGACATTGCATATCTTCTACCACATATTCTTCACAACTATCATTTTATTGAATACAGATTATTCTTTTTATTGAAATTTCACTTTAAATATTTCTTACAGTTACAATAGTTTAAAGACATAGCCATTAGAAATTTTACACAATCCTCATTATTTTCTAGGAACATTTTTGTTATTTTACAATAAGACTTACAACCTTTCAAAACTGAATAGATTTTAGTAGGAGTTTCCTTTTAATGATTATTTTTACTTTTTATTGGTTTGATGAAAAGAATGACAAGAAATCATCCATATCTTCTTATTCATAGCTATATCCAATAGTGATATTCTTCGTGTCCTTGAAATCCACGTTGGTGGACATAGATTTTTCTATGGAATAAATTTATTCATTTCACATCTTTTAAGATACATTGTCACGACCCGTCCTCGGGGCCCGTGCCGTGACTACCCCAAGCCCGCCTTCCATAGGCCAGGGGCTGGCGACTAGCACCAAGGCGTAAAATCCCAGTAAACAGGGAAGGCATTGCCTTTAAGTAACAACCACACAGAGTCAGCAAGCACAAAGTAAAGTGCAGAAAAGTAAAGGGGGCCGGAAATACAAGCCCAACTGTAAAGTACAACTGAAAAGTAAAGTACAGCAACTGAAGAAAAGACGGTGGCCTCGTGTCGTCCACTGGAAATCCCACCTGAAGGGTGGGTAAAGATAGCCTCCAGGCTCCTCGGGTCCCACGTCCGCTCCGAGCACGTCCCGCCCAGTGGTCCACCTCCAGGTACCGTCCTGCTCCACGCCCCAACCGTGATCAGCGCTGTCCGTCGTCTGCAACCAACACAACAAGGTGCGGGCATAGCCTGTGCAGGGGTGAGTACAACTACTCAGTAAGGACCCCGAGACCCCCGAAGGTCTCCCGAAATCCACAAAGGATATAGCACAAAAGAAAAATGCAATCACGAAGTAACATCTGACTCGACTTAGGTATATGCCCATACATATACCTAAGTCCCCAATTCTAGCTCTGCTCACGAGCTCAAGAACAACTCAATCCACAAAGGAAGCAAGACCCAAATCCACAAGGAGGGTAACAGTAAATCCACATAGGATAGTTCAACACAATCCACAAAGGAGAGTAAACAGTAAATCCACATAGGATAGTTCAACACAATCCACAAAGGAGAGTAAACAGTAAATCCACATACGATAGTTCAACACAATCCACAAAGGAGAGTAAACAGTAAATCCACATAGGATAGTTCAACACAATCCACAAAGGAGAGTAACATAAGATTCAGCTCAACCAGGATTTTCATTATCGAAACCGTAAAAGTTGAAGAGCCCCATCTCTGAAGTGTACAGTGGTCCTGTCACGACTCCGAGGTACTGCTCACTAACCTAAGACTGCTGAAGTACTCCTCCTGTCGAGTACCGCGGGTCTGCTGCCAACTACCGGGCGCTCCGTCCGCTGAGGGTCTGCTGCCAAATACCGGGCGCTCACCCAGATAGCCTACTGAGGTACTCCTCCTGTCGAGTACCGCGGGTTTGCCGCCAACTACCAGGCGCTCCGTCCACCGTGGGTCTGCTGCCAACTACTGGGCGCTCCGTCCACTGGGCTAGTCGACTCACTCCAAGTCGAGTCGGTCAAGCAGTCGTCAGGTCTCAGTCATCTACACGGTCTCCGTACTCCGCACGCACGTCTCCACCGTCGCGGGTCTGTCGCTACAACCAAGCGCACACACTCCGTAGAGTATCGCGGGTCCGCCGCTACAACCAAGCGCTCCACCGCCAAGGGTCTGCTGCTGCATCCATGCGCACCACCACTGTCAAGTACCACGGGTCCGCCGCTACACCCAAGCGCTCCACCGCTCAAGGTAAAAAAGAAGATTCAGCTCACACAGGTTCGGTAGCACTGTTCCACGTAGGATCGCTGAGTGCAGCAGTCGACGCAGTCCACTGCGGATCTCTTGCACAGTCGTCGCCGCAGTCCACGAAGGATCTCTGCTCTGCCGTCGTCGCAGTCCACGGAGGATCTCTGCTCTGTCGTCGTCGCAGTCCACGGAGGATCTCTGCTCTGTCGTCGTCGCAGTCCACGGAGGATCTCTGCTCTGTCGTCGAAGCCACAGCCAGCACTAGGGTTCCCGCACTTAGCGAGCTCGTTTAGGAGGGTCCGCTCCACGAGCCGAGAGGCTGATACATCAACTGACACGTAGTCCGAAGTTGATGTATCCAAAAGTTCCGTATCGACAACAGGATCTCAACGCAACAGACGGCGCGTCAATCGGACGCCCGGTCTGAGAGTTATTGGCATTTTCGTCCCAGGGGCCCGGTTGGTTTTTAGGGCAAAACCAACCCGACCGTACTCCGCCTGTATCCGATCCTCGGGCGGAGTATGCCAAAAGTTCCGTCTCACTTAGAGGAATTCAACGAAACAGACGGCGCGTCAATCGGACGCCCGGTCTGATAGTTATTGGCCTTTCCGTCTCACACCCACCCTGGGAAACTTCCCAGGAGGTCACCCATCCTGATCACTGCTCTAGGCCAAGCACGCTTAACTACGGAGTTTTAACTACGTAAGCTCCCAAAAAGGAAGGTGCACCTTGAGTATAGTATACCGAAACGACCGTCTCGATCCAAGGATCGCGTAGCCGCTGACGGTTCGTCAATCGGAGGTCCCAGGCCCCAGATATGGGCGAAAGACCGAAGAGGGCCCGAAACGGGGGTTCTGGGTCCGGGGCGACCCGGCTAGGCCGGGTCCGGTCCGGCCTGGGCGCGGCCCGGCCGACCGGACCGGCCGGCTCGGTCTTCGGCCGAGCGGCCGAAGAGCCGCCGCGGGTCAAACCCGCGGCTTTGGGAGAAACGCGGCCCGCGCGGGCCGCGTGCTGGTGGCCGGACCGCGGACGCGGTCCGGCGGTTCGCCGCCGCCGCGGCTCGGCCGCGGCGGACTCCTCCGGCGGCGCGCCGGGCGCCGCCGCCTCCGGTCGCCGGCGCCGCCGCGCCGGCGACCCGCGCCGCCGTCTCCTTCCGCGGGCCGCCGGAGCTGCTCCGGTGGCCCGATTTCTTTCCCGTCTGCGCCGTTGCTCCTCCCGGGGGACGATCTTCACTGCGTAATCAACAAAATGCCCTTGCCGCACGGTTTGTCGTCGTCCGCCAAATCCGCACAACAAAAGAGATCGGCGGAGGGTTGCCGGGTCTTGTTCGTTAGACCCGCACCCTCCGCGTTTAGTCAAAATCCACGGGAGGAATAATCAACAACAATTTTAAATAAATCAAAATTGTCGGAGATCATGTTCTTCAATTTAAAAGAATAAACATGGGGAAAAAGATAAAATAATCCAACATCCCTTACTTGTCGTCGTCGTCGGACGAGAGGTCGTCGCGGAATCGCTCGTCGCGGAAGAAGGAGATCGTCGCGTCGTCGCGGTATCCGGCGTCGCGTCGCCAATCTCCGGATCAAGAACAAACGGATTTAATTAATTAAATCCGTTGTTATTGAAATTAAGAAGGGAGAATTTAGAAGTTTTGATTCTCACCTTTAACCGCCGATCGCAGGTTCGCCGCGGAAGAAGAGGCACCGAAGAAGAAGAAGGTCGCGGAAAAGCTGTTGACGTCGCGGATCGTGCGTCGTCGGATTCCGGTTCCGGCGTTCTTCGCGTTCTTCGCGTTCTTCGCGTTCTTCGCGTTCTTCGCGGAGAGGGTGGAGGAACGAAGATTCTCTCAAATCCTTTCCAAGGATTTTTAGGTTGGTCTTATTTTATAAACATGCCAACACGAAACCGGTTAAGAAACGATCCATCAATTCGAAAGAAACGACCCATTTAATTCACGAAGAAACAGTCCATTTAATTTACGAAATAAACCGCCCAATTAAATGGTCTGTTAAGAATTAAAGAAAACGCGTCGGTTGACTTTTCAGTTACTTTGACGGGTTTTCGCGGGTGCGTTACTTAGCGAAAGAAACGGCGGGGCTCGTGCGGGTCCCACCGCACAAATATCCTACCAAGGGGGTAGGATATTTCTGGATAGCATCCTATCCAGTTCAACTCAGTTCAAGCCGCCTTTAAGTGACTTTAAGTGGCTTCCAAGCAGTTTAAGTGAAATAAAATAAAGTTGTCGCACAAACTTTATTTTATTTCTGACTTAAAGCCGCAAAATTTAAAAACCACGTCTGAGCAAACGCAACTCCGGAAGAGGCGTTTCTAAGCAAATACCGGCGCTGCGATTTCATCGGTGCCCTCAGAATTCGATTCCGGGCACCGGTTCAAAAGATAGAAAAACCCGCTCGTCCGTTCACTGAACGTACCCGAGCCAAACTTCGGAAAATGATTCCGGGCACACCGGGCCTCGGAATCAGGTGCCGTCTGAAGCTGCGCTCTTGTAAAAATCCAAAGAAAATTAAGAAAAAAAAATTTCCTTGAAATTTGCGGGTCTTTACATACATGATTAGTATGTATGTTATCCAATGATAGGTCCTTCAGATATTTATCTTCAAGTACATATACTTTTAGATTGAAACTAGAAGGAAGTATTCTCTACACACACTAAATGATATTTTCATCTTCAATTATTTCTATGAGACCACATGTGTCTTCGATTAAAAAATTTACATTATCATATAATGCATAAAAAATCTCATTAGCGTTTATTATCAGGTTCTTATATTTGTTCCAAAAAATCTATAAATTTTCTTCTCTAACTTTTGAATCTCCTTCATTGATATTTAATATCTTTTTCCACATGGAAATCATGAAATTACATGAAATCACATTTGTGTAGATTCCATTGGAAACTTCGCCTCATAATTCATTGATTTCACTAGAATTAAAATTAAATTCCCTTCAGATTGCTTCTAATAAATCTCCAAAAAACTCAATATCCAATATTCCATGAATTGATTCTATAAATACATCCAAACCTAATGATTTGAAGTAGTGATACATAATATTATTCCATAATTAAAAAATTATTCCATCAAATATCAGAATCTCTTTATGATTTAAAACCCCCATTTAAACCCGTGAGAGAGAAACATTGATATTAACCATTACCTATGATACCAATTGTTATCCAAACTTTGTAAAATACCCTGGGGGTTGAATCAGTTTATATAAAATTAGTAAAACTGCCCCTTTGGACCACGTTTGATAATTAATAAAACACTCATCTCTCTCCTTTTTTATCCAAGAATAATATGATAATTAAAACATACATATGAAAAAATACTTAGTTCACCATAATAGGGACAAATGCATGGAAAATAAAATGGAATTTTTCCTATATACAAAATTCAACTAAGTAAACTATAGATAAAATGTTTTGAGTGAACTCTCTCTCTCTCTACGTTCACTTATATTTATCATTTGAATGTTCACTAATATTTCAAATGAAGTGTGCGCACTACTCCAATAAGGATTCATCCATTGTTATGAAACACTCCAAAATACTTTCACAATTGGGTGTTTCATTTTTCTCTGTTTTCACTTAATAGATGAACTACACTTCCCCATGTGGCGAATACCACATAGAGAAACCTTTAATGAAATATTCGTATTCCTACATGAATTGCATGAAACCCATGACGAGCTGACATGCACTATATAAAACAACTTATTTTAGATCTTTTTTTGAATCAATTCAATCATGAAATTCCTCCTTCATGAAAACAATGGACCATGTAGCATGAGTACATTACGTTTCCCTTCAAATTTTTTGACTATATAACCATTAAAATACCTTTTCCAAACTGTATGTGATTTTTGGATGTCCTCCTTTACAAAACACCTCCACTGTGGAATTTATCCTTAACATAATTCCTAAACCCCTTTGGGAATAGCTTTCAAACATATATGAATTCCATAGTGAAAATATTACCTAACGAAATTCACCCTCCCAATGATGTGATTATTAATACTTTATATATAGAAGTATATCCAAAAAACCTAATAATCATAATTAATAAACACACATCTGTGTATTAGCCTTCACCACATACTACAGTTGCTATGTGGTTAGCATGGAGCGACCACCGTTGTCCACAAATTATATTCCATTTATTATCCTCATTAATTAAACACATTCCACCCAAAATGTAAACACATTGTAGTTATTATAGAGAGAAATTATATGTATAATGCATTATATGAAGTTCCCTTATGTCAATTACATCAGCCACAAATGATGGTCCTCTTTTGCAGTTCTGTCAATTACTGTTGCAGTTTTTCTAACACAACATCAATGTGGCCAATCTATTTTCTATTTTTAAGTGCTTCTATTTCCATAAAAAATCCTTATTTTTTGGCCCAATGTTTTTGAAAACATTGATAATTTTACCCACCTACAATATAAATTTCACCGACAACAACTACGATGGATTGTTGTAAACTGGATTTTTCAAAAAAAAATTCCAAAAAACATTAAAATAGCACCTTAAAAGATTTTTCCAAACATATTCACATATTTTAAAATATCTTTATCGATCATTAAATCAACATCACAGAATATATTGATAAAATTTACGCTCATACAAGCCTAAAATAATTCAATTGATGTTTTCCTATTATTTCACATCTATCCATTGTCATTTACCATAGTTTTGATAGTTACCCACACTTTTTATTGTTTTAAATCACTAAAAATGTATTTTAAATTTTTCTAGGAAAAAGATAACATAGATAGACACTCATTCAATTCCTATATTTCAAAATTCATTTTAGAGATGTTTCTTAATGATTTTATTGGGATATGAGGTTATTTTCATAGTTTTGATTTCATACAACATGTTTTTAAACAAAACTATTTCATTAAAAAATATATTTTAGATGGTTCTAAAAAATTTAGTGTTGGATTTATTAGGGAAAATCATTATCCCAAGAAATAAAATTCTTTTTAGTATTTTCTAAGAATCATTAATAAATATCGATAAGGTAAAACAAATAATAATGAAGATATTATGTAGAGAATATTTTTTAACAAGGAAAATTCCCTTGATGAGGAGGATTAAAACCCATGGGGTAACATTAAAAATACCACTATAAAAATATAGAGGACCAAATATATGTAAATTCTCATAATTGATTTATAATTATTGTTTAATAAATACAATGTGAACAAAAAGTCATCAATATTCCACAATCATCTCTCTGAAAAATCTTCCATGTTAAAAACGCCACTATTCCACAAAAAAATATCTTGCTTGAAGACCCATCTATGAAAAACACCACTTTTGGTAGAAAACCACACTAAAGTAGTTATATGGATCCAGACATGTTTCATAATTAACATGCTATAATACCTCTATGATCATTTATCATTTATCTATAATTCAAGGAACCTAAGACTCACACTGATAACCTAAATGTCCCTGATATATATTTCACAATGTTTCTCACCACTAGATGAAATTTCTTGACACCTATAATGTTTCTAACAATTGATACCTTTTCCTTGTAGACACAATATTGTTTCAATAAAAAACACTATTTCACATCACATTAGAGGTCCACCATTTACATTTCAATTATCATCGCTAATTGTTCTCACATGCTCTGACAAATGCGAAAACACCATTCCTCAACTTGTGGGACATTATCTTCAGTAAATCCCTTGTTAGTTTATCAAGAACATAAAACATATGAAAAAGTCAATGTCATCATACCAAAAATATTCTAATTTAACCTATTATATAGACATCAAGTCCATGTATCCACTTAATGAATTCAGCATCCACTTTTCCATTTGTTGATAAAAAAATATCTCCATTAATGTTGTGATAATGACCTCTATTAATGTAGATTAAATATCTCTATTAATTAATTTCTCTATATAATAAAATGTATTAGTCTCAATGATAAAACCATCAAACCCATCAATGATGGGAAAACATATAAAATTTTCAGTTGGAAAAAAACTGTTTATATTAAACCAATAACAATCCACTATATAAAATTTGGTGACACCCTTTTTCAATTATGAATGAAAACTAAGATCTCCCCTAAAAAAGAAAGAAAAATTATGAAGTCTACATTATATAAATATTTTCATCATCCTGTTAATGAACTCTAGATCTAGAAACATCACCCCTCCCCAGATAGTGATATCGACATTATCTAGATGTCCTCTAGAAATTAGCTACCCCTGACTTGAAAGGGGGGAATTAAGATCAAAAATGAATTGTTGAAGAATGAATGTTTCATTTGTTTTGAGTATATTATACAGTCAATAATTTCAATATAAAATGTGTGAGAGGAGTTTATGATAATGCATTATTAGATTTCCTGCTTGATGAAGTATCCATGTACGTCCAATGGTTGGTTGATGTACATCCATGTATATAGAAAATGAATACCAAGATGATAGATTGAATTGTTTAGTTTATGAAGTTCAATACATATTGAATATTAACATATAATTGTTTTTAAAAAACAATTAATGCCTTATCACATGTTTCCATTTCACATAGAGAGTTCAAATTATTTTAAAAATCTATGAATGTTATGACCATTACAATATTTACTGTCATGAGGCGTTTGGAAGAATTAACTTATAGTTTTCTTAGATCCTTTTAATGAGTATAATTTAATGCATTCATACCATGAATATTCTTCCACATACTTTTATAAAGACATCAGGTCTAGTTATTCTATTTATATGACCAGCATCCAAAAAAATTCAATTTATTAATAAAAATATATATCCATTAATGTTTTGTGATACCACTCAATTGATGTTGACAAAATATATATGTTAATTAATTTCACTCTCCAATAAATTGTCGGAATAAAAATAATATCCACCATCATCCAATTAATGATGATAAAACATACTACTATGTCTGTTTTAAGTAAAACATCTTTGAATCACTCCATCAATCATCCTATATAAAAATAATATGAATTGAAATTCATGAAACTATGATCAAAAAAATATCCCCCACCAATGGAAACTTCCACGCCAATGTCTTCCTCATATATGTATCTCATTTTCTGAATAAAAAACAATAGAACAAAAAACATATAACTCCCCCATATTAGTGATCACCAAATATCTATATCACAAATTGAAAATAATTGCCCCTTCATGATGGTGGATATGGAAGAACACATGTTCTTGGTTAAATAATGAATGTTTCATTTATTTAAAGTACATTATAATGTAAAAATAAATTTAATGAGCGGTTTTTATGATGATGAGGAAATATAATTTTTAGGAATATTTCTTATTTTATAATGTTATGATTTATTTCATGGAATTAATGTTAATATTTTTTCCAATTTCATTGATACTAGGTGTTTTAGATTTAAAATATTCCTATTCATTATTCTACAGTTTATTTATTGTATTATTAAAGCATGAAAAAATGTATAATGTTTTATTTGTTTTTATTCTCCTCAATCTTAGTTGACATGATTTCTTCATTTGTGGGCTAAGTTACCGTATTCCAATGTGGTCCTCCCTTATATGATGGTTTTCTTTTTCTTTCTTGGACTTCATTACCTTTTCCACACTGGTAATCCTTTCACATATTCTCATGGTCCTTGATCCGTTTCCATATCCTTTTATATTATCATTACACATGCATGGTTTTAGCATATATTTTACACAGTGGTATTGGATCCATGTGTGTGGATGCCTATAGTTTTATGGTTTTTATGGAGTTTCAACGCCGTGTCTGGTGATTAGTTACCCCTTCACATGAGTTCTTCCCTTTATTTGACACATTCGGTTCTCCTAGATCATCTCCCATTTGCTATAGTAAAAATCCTAGATTTCTGTACCATTCCATAGATTCCTTAAAGAAGTGAATCTGACCATTATTCCTCTTTATCTTCATCTTATATCTTGTTTATGGTGGATTCAGGGTTTCATCCCCTCCCTATGAATATGTTTGGACATTACAAGTGTTCCAAATCATTTGAATGAGTTGGAATCATATAATCCAAGTGATGCACAATAATCTATTCAAAAAATCATGAGAATAAGACTATCAGAGGACCATCCTCTCTAGACTTTATGTATTTAGTTGCATCATCATTTATTGCTGAAGATATAATTTTTAAATGTATTATTATCCATGTTTCAAAACATACTATTTTGTGTCACATATTGTATTTATATTGAGATTATCAAACATGTGTATTAGAGGTGATCATTCTATTCACTTCAGTAAAAAACAGACTAAACTATTTAGATCTCATTTCCAGCATTACTTCATTATTAAACTTATTTTTAAATCTATCTCCTGATTAAAATCATGTTTTTGATTAATTTAATATTTCCAATATTTTCTTGATTATCCTCTATCTATTTTATATTATTAATTTAAATCATTATACCCATAAATATATTTTAAATTCGAATACAGAATAGATGAATCTGTAATATCTATAGGTCATTAATATTTCTTGGTTATTTAAACATAATATTTTCCCAAAAAATTTGTATTAGATCCTCTTTAGAAGGAAGTAATCAACATGGTCCCTTCTTGTACAGTAGGGGTTAAATTATTCCTTATGTGAACCTATGAAACCAATTTTACCCATTCCAATGTTGTAAAGACCATTATTTTTTACCAAGATTTATTTAATGATATTTTTGTTAAAGCCCATATTTCTTTCTTTATTTCTTTATGTGATTTTTTTCAAGATGTTACTAATGAATGAAGTAATACTAGTTTATGGCATAACTTTGATAAATTATATACGATAGCATTACCTGTTGGTATAATTTATAATTAAAATCTCATATTTAGATTTAAAATTAACCCTGTCCTTTCAATAAAAACACAATTTATATAATTAACTATAATAATACTTGATTTTTTCAATATTAAATATGAATCTTAATGATGGGGATCAATATATTAATATTTTATTTTATTTATATTATTCCAAATAAATTCTAGTATAGACTATGAAGTATATTTGTGACTCTCAATTCCTAGAATTTGTATTATAATGTTACCCATTATAATACATTCATTCTGATTTATGGGGACTGTATATGACTACATCCTAGGGTAGAGGTTCCAATTTTCATTAACTTTATTGATTAATTCTCTATAAATGGTTAAATTCACATGATCAGAAGATATGATGTTTTTGAAACATTCAATATAGAGAAATATATTGTTGAACATCTTGTAAGAAACAAAATTAAACCCGTGGGAATTGAATATTGATTAGAATAACTCTCTAATGATTTAATTTAGTTCATTAAATACTAGTTTATTGCAATGAACCCAACTTCTAGGGAGAGCCCGAATATAATGGGTTTACTTGACAAATTAATAAAAATATCCATGAGTGAGTTTAACGTTTTTTTATCCTCAGAATTGGATAAATCTTTCTGGACTTAGGCTACCACTATGACAATGTACCATAAAAATATGTTTCCATCCTCATATAATATGTTTAATAACATAGATGAAATTTTTAATAATAGGAATACCTATTATATTCAGCTAATTTATTTTGGTTGTACGTTTTATGCCCATATCAATATTAACAAATAGAAAAATTGAGATATTAAGTGTGTTTTTGTTGGGTAACCATAATGTGTTAAGGGATATAATTTTTATTTACCTTGTATACAAAAAATGTACAATCAGTAGTGATTTCGTGTTCCATGAATCACGTTCTCCCAATTATAAGCATGTCGCATAATATAGTTATGATTCCTCCAATGATGGGGCTGTTGATGCTCATATGTCGACCACATTGTAGGGTTTTGTGAAACATCTTCCACATGATACTCAATGTATAAAAAGATATAAATCTAGCTAAAGTTCTAAATGAGATTCTAATAATAAAACTCTAGATAACAATGATAATTACTAGTTGACCCATTATTGAGTAAGAAGGGTCTTTATACCTCATACTCTTTTTAATTAATATGAAACTACTTCTTTTTTTCATTAACTATTGTATGATATATTATAGATAATGACCCTAAATATAGAAAAAATGAATTAATGTTAGAGAATCCAAGAAGTGTATCTCTACCATAGATAAAGAAATGCTCTCATTAAAGAATACCATATTTCTATACCCCAAATCCAGGTAAGGGATGCAAATGATTTTATCAACGCTAGGAAGAAAGAACAAATAAAAAGAGGCTTTACCAGTCCTTGCTAAAAACACTAATAAATGGACCCTTTATTAGTTCTAAAAATACCATTATAAAGGGTAAATTTATTAGTACTATTATTATCTCTAATAAAAATATATATAAGAAATGTTATAATTTTATATATCATTATTATATTCATGTTATAAAATAATGATTATTTTTATAAAATTAATAAAAAACTCATGTTTATAATTAATATAAATTTTTAAAGAATTCAAATATATAAATATAATTAATTTAATTATATAATAAATATATTAATTATATTAATTATATTAATATATTTATAACTATATGTTTTTAATTATATATATATAATTTTTAAATATATAATTATAATTATATATAAATTCATTTAAAATTGTTTAATTAAAATTATAATCGTAAATAAATATATATATATTTAAATAAATCTAAGATTAAAATCATTTTTATTAATTGATATGAATATAATTGACGTTTATAAGTTATATATTCATCATAAATGTTCATTTATACATTATGGACTTATCACTCTTCATATTATCCATATATATGATTCATTTTTCATGAGATATATACTTTACATGGTGTATATGATTCAATCTTGTTCCCATGAAGCTATTATGTTCTCATAAATACTTAAAAACCTGATAAATATATTCAAATAATAAATGTATTTATTTATATTTATAAATATATATATTTATTTAAATAACAAGAGATTTATAATAAATATATTTATAATAATTTTAATTATATATATATATATATATAATAGAAATATATTTATAAATATATAAAAGTATTTATTCATATATAACTATATTTACTATTATAATTATAATATATATATATATGAAAATAATTATAAAATTATAATTAATATATTTATTAGATTTATAATTATAAATATAAATAAATTAATATTTATTTTTAGTCATAAATATAAATATTTTTATAAATACTTTTAAATTCATAGGAATTAAAATAAATATATTAATTATATATAGTCATAAATATAAATATATATATAAATAAATTTATTTAAACACTTATGAAATTATAATATATATATTAATTATATATATTTACTATAATTTCAAAATTATTTAAATACATATTTATATTTATTTATATAATTATGAAATTATAATAAATATATATATTATATATATAATTTTAATTATAAATAAATATATTTATATATATATTCTTAAATTTATTTATATATATTATAATATATATATATATATATGATAGTGAAATAAATATATTTATTATATATATATATATTTTAATTTCACAATAATTTATTACAATAATTATGATAATATAAAAATGTATATAATTAAAATATTTATTTGAGTTTCTTATGAATTTATATATATATATATACGTCTATGAAAAAATATAAATATATATACGTATATCAATAAAAAAATATTTATTTATAATTATTAATACAAATTTAATGAATATATTTTTTATTAATATATTTATATTAATTTCGTAATTATTTAAATATAAATAGTTAAATATTCAAATGATTATGAAATTATAATAATATATAGTTAATATATTTATTATAAATTGATAAGTATTTAAATATTTTTTTATTTATATTAATATTTATGATTACATATAATTACTATATTTATTTAAATTTCTAAATAATTTAAATATATATTCATAATTATTTATATATTTGACTAAAATCAAAATATATATGTAATAAATAAATATATATATGCGTGTATAAATTTTTAGTAATGAAATAATTATAAAATTATAACATTCATATACAATTTTAATTATATATAATTATAGATATATTTACATAATTTTAAAATTATAATAAAAATATTATTTAAATAAAATTAAAAATTTATTAAATTTATTAATTATTTATTTGTAAATATCAGTAAATATATAATTTTAAAATAAGTAAATATAAATAATTATATATTAACTGTTTTATCAGTGCTTTTATAGCGTAGATAACGATGTGTGTTATAAGCACTTTCTAGTTTAGTGATAATAAAACATATATTTATCATGGATTATTCACTATCATTGATAAACAATTTACGATATTTTGTAAATTATCCATAATAATCTCTTCCTCATTTCGCACAACTCAAGATCTTGTGGAAGCTGAACCATGTCGTCGCCTCCTCATCCTCCTCCTCGGTTGTCGACACCTCCTCCTCCTCTACTGCCACCATGAATACCTTATCCTCATCCTCCATCTCATCCTCAACAACTAGAGACACCCCCTCCTCTACTCAGATGTTGTGAATCCCTTCTCCTCCTCCTATTCCTCCTCCTCCTCCTCCTCAGCCTCTGAATCATCATCCTTCTCCACAGCTGCTACTTGCCTTCCTCCTACTCTACCTCCCTATCCTACTATTACGAAGCCATTTTCCATGTACCCCACCTCTTCCTCTGAACCCCACCTCCCTGTGAATATCTCCTCCTCTGTGAACCCACATTCGCTATAAACCCATCTCATACGGTGCTACCACTGTGAGTATTCATGTACTTCTCTAATTACATTTTTGTTTCAATGAGAAAAAGGAAATGGGTCAAGAATGTATAGATTTGAATTCCTACTTAATATTTAAGTAATTATTTTTTCATCATTTTATCAATTATTGGTAAGATAACTTCCTTATCATTTTTATCTAATACATAATTTTTCATTGATCCTTTGGGATGTCATATTTTCCATTAAACTATTTACAACATGATAGAAAAGGGAGAACATGTTGAAACTAATTTATGACTTATTAGTAGTATATTTCAATGTATGACTTCCCAAAAGATATATCATGATTATTTTCATGACTATAGTACTAATTAGTTACATCTCAATCATCCACACCTCAATCTGATACACAGTGTTATCGGTATGACTTAATGTGTATGTTTTTAGTTAATAACATTATTTCATCCATTATGAATCATGTCTTCAAAACTACCATGATTTTAACCATGAATCATGGTTACAATCAATGAAACATAGGGTATGAATTGATAATGTTAATATCACCTTATTCCATCTTTATTCTCATGATATCCATATATGATTATTGATATCTCCAATATTTACACTTATTTCTCATATATTATCCACACTTTACTATGTTTCACTTCTTTAAGTTATTAATCATGGTTTTATAAATAATATTTATAATAAGGTTTCTAGTAATTAATTATATAATGATAGAATCTAATGAACTGGTTCATTATTATTTCATGTTTCCAAAATCACCTAACATAAACTATTTTAGAATAAATTGTTATGTTATGTTAGGAATATAAATCTACTAAGAGGTGATATCTATGTTTGAAATGTATTGGTCAATATATTTTGTATAAGATAAACTGACAAACTCAAAATTGATCAAAAAAAAACAATTGACCAGTATCACTCACAGTTTTTGTTTCTATTTCAAATTGACATTTCTTGTAGTAAAAAGAACATGTGACATACAAACAATTGGGAAAATGAATTTAGATTGTTTTAATATTTTAGAAAAACGATTGATGAATCATTTTTTTATGTGAACGAATCAACCATGCATCAATATAATTAACATTGTTTATGGTATGAATTTATATTTGTATTTTTATATTATATTATCATTAAATTGAGGGAAAATGACAACTGATATACTAGAAACCAAAAAATCACATTATGGTTTATTTAATATTTTATGAAAACGATTAATGAGAAATTTTTTAGGTATAATTATCAAACACATCCAAATCCAATAAACAGTGTAACTGGTATAAAAAAGAGTGTCAGTTATATGTTTAGAATGGACATTGTAATTCAAAAAGTATCACACACTAAAATCCAAGAAATCATGCAATCATTGAATCAATAATTTAGTGCAGTGATTCATATGTCATTTGTGATGTTTATGAAGTATTCTGTCATCAAACGAACAACGATGAGATCTCTATGACATATAATGAATGTTTCCAGTTTGAAATTAATTTTTATTAAAAAAACATAACGAACATACTCAAAACCAAGAAAACATATTCGTATTGTCAATAAACTCTAGTAAAATGATATATAAGTCATTTGTGACATGAATTAATCTTCCAAATATCAATACGATGCATGGTTTGTCCAATATTACTCAATGTGTATCTTTTTATTTAAAATTCACATTAATTTAAGTAATAACCACAATTTGACATACTAAAAAAATAAGAAAACACATTTGGAATATTATTATATTTTAGGAAAATGATATGTGGTTCATTTTATACATGTAAAATTCAGCAAAACATCAATAAGATTTATGGTGTGACCGGTTTGACTCCAAGTGTGTCTTTTTACTTAAAATTAACATTAATTTATGTAAAAACTAAATGGGACATACTAGAAATCAATTAAAAGAATTCGGATTGTATTGATACATTAGGAAAATGGTCCATGATAGACTTCTGACACGTAGGTATCATCTTCACCTCAATAAGATGCCTGTTGTGGCCACTATAACTAAATTTGTATCTTTTTATTTAAATTATACATTAATTTATGTGAAAACAATAAGTGACATAATAATAAATGAGAAAAAGAAATCATATTGTTTTTAAACCTTAAGAAATTATCCATGGGTCATTTTTGATGTATAGGATTCAACTGCACCACAATCTGACAAATGGTGTCACCAGTATGACTGAAAGTGTATCTTCTTATTTAAAATTGACATTAATTTTACTAAAACAAAAAGTGACATACTCAACATAGAAAAAAACATTATAATTGTTATGTTATGTAATATATTAGACCTAATCCTACGCACACCTCCATGAATACATAAAAAAGGTATACTAGATATTATATAATTATGTTATGTAATGTATTAAACCTAATCCTACACACACCTCCATCTAATGGGTAATGAACATATGGTTTCTGTGTACGACAAACTACTACCCCATTAAATGATGATTGTTCAATTCTCAATTACCTGCTCTCATGGTGGACATTATGATGAATAATATATTTAAATGAAATATAAAATATATATATAATATTTTTTATTTATTTAATTCATAACTATATCACTTTTTTATGACTACCATCTTATGTAAGTAAGATAATTTAATTTGAGGATGTGTTGAATAAAACTCCCTCAATGTGATAAAAACTCATTCATGACACAATTGGAATGTTTAAAAATTGTTTTAATAAAACTATTTAACATATATAACATAGATATTTTAATTTAATTATTTATACAAATTTATAATTTCGTTTTAATTATTTTAATACAATAAAAAATGAAAGTAATGTTCATGCATACATACGACCTATCGTCTCCGTGAATAGTGCAATTCATTTCTAATATCTAAATGTTATTGAATTTAAAAATACATATATACAAGATATATATAATATAAAATTCTTGTTATAAATTATTGGTATGATTAAACTATGATATATTTTATAATAACAACAAACAACAACTTAAAACATAATAAAAAGCTAGGAAATTAAAACACAAAATAGTTAAAATTCTGAAAGGTTATTAATAAATAGGTAATAAGTAATTATAAGAAGATAATATATGATATAATAAATGTTAATAGGGTTATTTTATAAGTTATTAACATGTTTAAAAGTCCTTATAACATAGGTTAAAGGAAGTTCACCTAAAAGGAAACTCAAGGATATTGATTTTCATCTTACCTTTTAAATCAGTTAGATTAATGTCATATTCACTACTTACTTGTTTTGTGTGATATAGGGACAACACATTTATATATATTATATCACGATTTCCATTTATTACATGATAATAAATGTGTCAATTGATGTTAATATTTCATGTAACCCCTTGATCAAAATCTACTCATCTAGTAAGAGATTCTCAAAAAAAATTTAACATGTGTGTGTTTAATGTGATGTTCAGAACTTACATATTTTCATGATGTATATATTTACCATTTTGTTATATTCTATCATTAATCATTTTATATTTGTGTTTAAAAAAATTAATATTATTCCTTCATAAGGTTGTGATTTAAAATGGTTTTAACTGGAATGGGTCACTTTGGGATGTTGATATATTATGTTCCTCGTGACTAATCCTAATTATATTTCATTGGAATTTCCATTCAAGGAAATTACATAAACTTTATTTAATAAACCCTTTAATTATAGTACATTAATTCATAACCATTTTCATATGTATGTACCATTTTTACACTCTCTGGTACTCAATATTTTTTAATTTTTTTAAGAAAACCAAACATTGTTTGTATCTTTAGACAGATAAAAATTTTTCTTCATAAACATGTTCATTATTTATATGTTTTCAAAATGATTTGTTAAACAAAATTTTACCCTTTTTTATCAATGCTTTGCATGGAATATTCTAATAACTTTTTGAATGAGGGATCTTTTTATCCAGTTACTGAGAAAAAGGAATGTAATTTTTACCTAGTACATCTTGTATAGATTTATCCTACACCATTTATTTGATTCCAAATTTACATTTATTAAATAATTATTTTGAAATATTTTTTTTCAAACTATATTTTCAATGAAAAATAATTTCATATGTTTTTTCCAAAGTAATGGAAATTTTCATCAAGAATATTTTTTAATGTTAATCTTTTAATTCATAAATGAAAACAACCCTCTATTTTAGTATCCTTGGGATTGGTTGTATTGATACCATCCTTACTATTGTTTGGATGATTTTTTGTTGCTTTGTAAAAAGATAATATTCACATTAAATTCATCAATTTATTTCTTGGTCGCATAAAATATTAAATCTCGTATGATCATTGATCATTAAATTCACCAAAATTATCCATTTCATATATCAGAAAAATATCTATTTCCTATAATATGTTCCATTTTATATATGATATCTACTTTGATAGTTATTTTATTATTTGTTGAAATGTTTATAATTTTGTTTTCTTTACTCCATATTGATATTTGATAAGACACATTATTAAATTGATTATTCGATAGATGGGGATTGTTTTATACTGGTACGACATTGGTGGGGCTCAAATTTAGATAGACCCTCGATGCATTGTTAGTCTCATTAGATGAAATAGTTGGTTATCTGCATTAGATGGGTTTTGACCCTACATTTTGGAAACCATATTTTGAATGGAAATGATGATAAAGGCAGCATGCACCCGAAAACATGGAATCCAATAATTATAAATTTCCATCCATTATATTTCGGTATAAAGCATCAATTATTATTTGTATTGACCTATGTATAAATTCATTTTTTATCAGGTTTTAGTTATTATTCATCAAAAATATTGTTCATTGGAATATCTATGGATATTTTTTCTTCAGTTATTTAGATTTCATGAGATTTAATATCTTACCTTCCCATATTTCATTTTCCTTATCCAGTTATATAAACAAAATTCGTTTTTAGATATTACCCTTCTATATTTCTTACATATCTCCATTCATGTTTTTGATTAAATTTCATTACTGTTCAAATATTTACATTTCCATATTGACTATTTCATTGATTCATTATTCCTTCCCCTATATTTTTTCCATACTGAGAATTTGAGCTCACCCTTTTTTTGATTCGATGATTCTAATGAATTTTACTAAGTGAGATGTGCAGGTATTTACTAAATAGAATAAAAATACCCTTAGTGTTATTTATTTGGAAATATGTAATTATTATTTTTTAATTAGTGTATTAAGTTTTAATAAAATAATAATTTATGAATTCGGTTTACAGAAACTACTTAACTGAATAGTCATTGACGGTTTGATTCCTTATAATTCATGCGATGTCATTGATAGTTATCAACATATCTGGGATATAATGTGTCAGGTTGCTACAGTTTGTATCAAAGTAAATTTATTAGATACCATTGGAATTGGATTTATGAAAATATTGGATAGATAAAATAAAACTAAAATTTAATATGAGTATAAATATATATATATATAAATCCTATAATTTCAGTAAAGGATAGATTTTGTGGTTATTAATATAAATTCATCCCAATTTTGATATTATATGTTGATGTAGTTCTGGAATCTTTGTACCTTTGAGTAATAACTCTGATAAGGTGTTTCGGACCTCACTTGGGTTAGGCTTGTATACATCAACTGGACTTACTGCAGACCTATTTTGAGACTCTGTGGGAATATTATATAGAAAATACACTTTTTCATTAAAATTCATTTGGAATAATTTGAATAGATAGTGACAATTAATAATAATGGTTAATCCTAAGGAGTTTTATATATAAGATAATGAGTCTTCATTTATAAATCATACAAATGATATTATATTTAAACCATAGACTATGAAAGGATGAATCATGTTGAATTATTTGTGGGATTGAATAATAAAAGTATAGAAGTATTTTATCTGTGGTATTTTTGATATAAGAATCATGAAAATTATAAGTACTATGCTTGATTTTAAAAGAAAATGTTTTAGAGGAATATATTTATTTGAAGAATAATTAATTTAAATTTATATATATTTAATATAAAAGCTATTGATAACCTTTAGGGTTCAAATAATTAGTAATAACAAAGTAAAAAGAGACAAATAATATTAGAAGACTTTTTAAAAAATGTTTATATTGAATACAATATTTAATAATGTATTTAATGATCAAATTTTAAGAATGTCCATTATATTTTTTTTCAAATTATATAAATATGGATTTCAAAAAAGATAAATTGCAATACAAGTTACAACCAATATGATTTGGGAAGTCCATTTTTGTTGAAGTCATGATCGAAGGATGATAAGGGTTTTTCAACAACCATTAACCTATGCAACGTCTAGGTTAATTTTTCATTGTTTTTAGATATACAATTTGATGAATTAATGTTAAATATGAATATATTATATCAATTTTGTGTATTAGGGTTGAACCTATTAACCATATAGTTTTTGAAAGATATTTATGGGAAAATAGTTGGAATTTTCACTGTTTTGTAGGCCTTACGATCCATTAATCCTTTATTTTAGTGATTTAGTCATAAAAAATAATTATTGGTTATTAATTTATTGTAGTAAAAGACTGAAATAAAATTAGATCAAAGAATAAAAAATGGTGGGATTATTCATATAATATTTAATCCTACCAAGTAAGAATGTTTCCTTATATTATAAGTTAGTAAATTCCTTAACTCACATTACAAAATGGCGTAGAAATAAAATGTTTTAATAATTCATTAATTTCTGGTGAAGCAATGGCCTACAAAATCATCACATATTTATGGATTTGAGTCCTTCGTCATTTTATTTATCATTATATTGTTTGTTATTTATTAATTCATTTATGATTTTTCTCAATGTACATTTCTCTACTTTCCACTAATTTTCCCTAACAAAGAAACCTTGTTAAATAGTTGTCCATGAGACCTTTCTACTATCCGTTCTCTATTTTATTGAGGATTACATATGTACCATTCCCATGATGTGGGAATTAAAACTTATGATGTATTAAAAACTCAATCACCATGATCATTATTAAATTGTGAGGATTCAATTTAAATATGTCGGGTAGAATGTGATGGCCAGAAAAAATAATGTTAGAAGACTGTATTTGATGGTGTGTATGAAACCCAACACCAAGCGTGTGAGGTAATATAATATCTAGATACTTTTCAAAAAAATTATTTTTTAAATTATTTTTATATATTTTATTGCATGAAACAATGAGTTATCATGCATTACATGTGAGATAACCCTTCTTGGATAGCTTGAGTAACACATAAGAGATACCTTCCAGGATATCTTGTTCTATACTCAAAAAATTGTTTAGCCATATAACAATGTATTATTCAAAAATTATTATTTAATATTATATGATATAACCTAGCTAGTATGTTAGTTGTTATGAATATTACTAACATAAATAAGAATGTATATGGGTTATATAAATATAAAATGAATTCATGGGTTATTAATTAATGATAAATGTAAATAAGAACCAATTTAATATAAAAAGAAATATAATTAATTTTATTCTTCCAGAGGATTTTTATCATAATGATGATAAATAATATCAATTTTATAATAATTTTATTTAAATATATATGTTATATAATTAATAAAATAATTTTTATATTCCTTTACTAGGTTTTACATGAATTTGATAAGAACAACCCATATTTTACACATAAAACCCTATATTTTTTATAAATGCGATTTTACGACCTTTCATTTGAGAAAACATTTTAAATATGAATTTTAAATCGTTAATTTATTTAATATTTAGAAATAAACCAAATAATGTTATTAAATTCATAAAAATAAGGTTAGGGTGAATATTTCATTTTTTTTCAGAAATAAATCATTTTTAATGAAAAGATAAAAATACTGAATTTTAGATTAAAATTGATTTTTCATTTAGTTTATTTATAGGGTTAAATTATACTATTAAAATGTTTAAAAGTATGATTAGATTATAATTTTTTAAATTAATTCAATTTATTTCACTTTTATCAATTTCACGTTGAAATTGATTATAGAAACATTATAATCATTAAGAGATTGTACACTAAAACCCAGCTTTGTCATTCTGTTTACGAGATTAATATCATTTTAATTTTTTCTGCTTCTGTGATTGTAATTTGGAAAAATGGATTCCATATTTGGAATAATTTTTTTTATAATATTTAATACGACAAACTTGATTTTATACCAAAAACATTGGTGAATGTGATTAAAATTTATTAATATTAATATTGTTAAATCAGTCTTATCCATGGACTGAATTTTATCTTATGGGCCCAATTGACCTATACACGTGTGAGAACTGAATTTTCATGAAATAAATATTCAATTTACTATCCATTTAGAATATTATTTTTTTTACATATTTATTTAGTAACATGTGCACACATAACTTTTTTCCAAAAAATCAAAGTGAGTCCTTTTCCTTCCAAATTAAAGGCCACCAACTATCCCACTTATTCATAACATACAGAACTCATTGGTTTGGCTATGATATGGCCGAATTTCTTTCCAAAAATCCTCTCCTAGAACTTCATTCCTTCATTTTTCCATAAATCCTACCAAATAAGCTTTATGTTACAATCCAAAAAAGTTTACCTAGTTAATTGCAAACGTCTTCACTCAAGCTTTTTTGTTTCATTAAATTTCTCCAAATTCTATTATCTTATTATTATATGAGTAAATAAAAAATTATTATCATAAATATAATTTGATGTTTTTATGTAATCTGTTCAATCTACACAAACAAACAACTCCACCAAATAGGTAACAAACATACAATTTTTCTGTATAATGAGCTACTACCTCATTAGCCGATGATTGTTAAATTATCTATTACCATATCTCATGATTCCCATTATTATAGAATGAATTTATATATATGTTATATTATATATTTATAATATATTTATAATTCAATAATTTTTTTATATAACAGACCATTATTCCTTCCATCTTGTGTAAATAAGATTATTTAGTTTGAGGAATTGTGGACCACCACCCGCTCCAAGCGATTTAACTCACTCATTCCATACATGGATCATATTGTGTATTGTTTTAGATAAAATATGTAACATAAATAATATAGATATGACACAATTTTTATATTATACATATTTATCATATATTTTTTAATGTTATAATAAAACATTTAAATGAGTGTAGTAATCATTCGTACATAAGACCTACCATCTCCATTAATAATGTAATTCATTTCTAATATCAAATTATTATAGACTAAATGAATACATATATAATGGATATATATGATATAAAAATCAATTTTTAAATTCACTAGTTTATGAAACTATGATATATTTAATAATAACAACAACAAAATTATAAAACGTACTCGTCAAACAAGGCAATTAACACCCAGAAAAGATCAAATAATGAATGTTTATTAATAAATGGGTAATAATATATCATAATAAGATAATATATAATATAATAATTATTCATATGGATCATAAAATGTTATTAACATGTTTTATACAAATTATACTAAAATTTAAAGGATGTCAACCTAAAAGTAAACACAAGGTAAAAGATATACATCTCACCTTTTAAATCTATGAGATAAAAGTCATATTCACTACTTACATATTTTATGTGGTATACCTACATCCCATTTTGATATATTATATCATTATATCCCTTTATTTCATGATATAAAATGTTGAAAATTATTTTACTCTTTCGTGGAACCCTTTAATGATAATCTAATCTTGCAGTAATGAATTCTCATCTCACTTATTTCATATGTGAGATTAATGAATTTTTCACCACTGACATCTTTTTTGTATTGTATCTAATACCCCTTTTAATGTATTATAAAATTTATACATTTATATTCATGTTATCCTAAACATTATTTTAAAATTATGCCATCACATGGTTATGATATAAATTGTTTCTAAGTTGTATGGGACACATTGGGATGTTTAATGATGTTTTTCCTCTAGACTAATTCTATAGATCTTTCTGTTGATTATCCACTCATGGAAATTACTTGAAATTTTTAAAATTAATCCATTAATTAACCTATGGTTATTCAAGAACATTTTCAGGTATTATTACCATTTTTAACTCTTTGGTACTCAATATGTTTTAAATTGTATTTAAATAAGACATGAATTTTTCCCTCCTTAGTCAAAGAACTCGTTTTCTTCTAAAAGTCATTTTTTTAAAAGTTTACAAAAACGTTTAAAAAATGTTTTCTTAAATATTTTTACCTTTTTGGACTTTTACTATTGATCTCAATGGAATATTCTTGTTTTTTTTCATACAAGACATCATTTTAACCATTAATCATGCAAAAAAATGTTCTTTTTACCATGTTTTACTTGTACTAATTTATCCACATTCACTTCATTGAAGCCTCCTCTTGAATATAAGAGGTTTTATTTTTAATGAAATTATTTTAAAATGGAATTTTCAATGAAAATAATTTAAATATGTTTTTTAATTTAAAATGATATCTTACTCAAGAATATTTTTTAATGTTAATCGTTAATTTCCTCATTGACAAAAACCTTCAATTTTACACCAGTTGGGATATGTTCAATTGATACCATCTCTATTATTAATTTTTATGGTTTATAATTTATTTGATATAGTATAGTATTCCTAATGATTTCATTGATTTATTTGTTTGTCCACATGAAATATTCAATCTCTTATGATCATTAAACATTGAATTTCCCCTAAACTATCTATTTCATTTATCAGGGATATTATTATTTCTTATAGTTTATATCATTTCACATCGAGTGTCTACATTGCTAATTATTTTATAATTTTGGGAAAATATTGAAAACTGTCTATTCATTAATCTATATTGATTTTTGAAAAAAGGCACATTTTAAAAATGATTATTTGATAGATAAAGAATGTTTTGTACTAGTACAAAATAGGTGGGGATAGATTATAGATATCCCAATGATGCATCATTTTTAGCATGAAACAAAATAGTTGTCTAGACACATAAGATGGGTTTAAACCCTAATTTTTATAAACAATTTTGTTAATGATCATGATGGTATAGGTACCATGCACCTGGGAAACATTTCTTACAATAATTAAGCATATACTTTAATTATATTAAGTTATTAATCATCCATGGGATTTTTCATCGAAAATTATTTGGATTCATTCTCCTTTTCAGGTTTTAGTTGTTATTCATCCATGATATTTTAAGTTCATATATCTATGGATACATATAATTTTGAGTTTTTTAGATGGCATGTGTTGCAGGTTCTTACGTTTCAATATTTTATTTTTATTATCTAGTTAATTGAATGGAATGTGTTTTAATTTATAAATTTCCATATCGTATACATACATCTATTCATTTTATTGATTACATGGTATGTGTGTTCAGTTATTTACCATTATATATTGACTATTATCATTGATTCATTATTTCTCACACTATATTTTTCCCTTTATGCTAATTTGATGTCACCCTTATTATCTTTCATTAACAATGAATCCAATATGATTAATGTGATATATATGAAATGATATAATATATGGAAAAAATTATCCCTCAGAGTTATTCATTTATAAATATGTTATGTTAAAAAGTTTCTCTTGTAATTTATTTATTTATTTTTTAAACTACACTTATTTATATATCGGGTTTACCAACACTATTAAACTGATCAGTCCTTCAGGGTTTGATTCTTTGTAATCATCCTAAAGTAATTGATATCATACACCAACTTCAGGAATTATGGGGTCGGGTTTCTACATATTACATATATTAACACATTCTATAATTAATATATGGACATAATATTAGGAAAAATTGAACTAGATCATGAAGGTTGAAAAACTGCTATAATAAAAACAAAAATTACTATTAACATTTTATAAAATGAATCAACTTCATGGTAGAACAAAAAATGATATTTGGGACCAATTAAACATATTCAAGTGAACTAATAAAATTTCATTACATGTTAAGAGTAATATTTCAATTTAAAAAAAATCCATAATGAACCAAACATGAAACCATGAAATGATTGCACCTGAAACAACAGAAATAAGAAAAATATATTAATAAAATGGTTGAAAGAGGTTATAAAAATATCATATAAGGTACTATAAATATGAATATTGTTCAATGATAAATTAATAAAACTTGATATACCTTTATTTAGGTGGTTTGAACAATTTTTTAGGATGTCAAACCTGTGGTAATTAAATTACATTTAAATTATTATCAATGTATATTTTTAAAAAATTCAAAAATATTTATATTTATACTTATACGTCATGAGATAATTTTACCTATTTCATGGCACATTATTTTTTTGAAGCCTCTCTTACAAGATTAAAATAATAATTTCAAATAAAATTTTTCCCCATGTATTTTAGTAGTATTCATTTAAAATAAGTAATATTCCTCTATGAATATTTTTATGATGCAAGTATACATGTTTTATTATTATTTTATTATTCATGGGAATTTATTTGATGATTTCTGCTTCAATTATAAACCAAATATAGATTGTTACATCATATCCCCCAAATGAGTTGGATATGATAGAAGTTCTCTGTAATGGTTATTTTATTTTAACTATGATAGTTACATAATAAGGTGTCCATGAGGGTAACACTTTAAGGTATCTATGTGGGTTAAAAATCATATGTTAGTTGTGAGGTTTATAGTCATATGTAAGTGTGGTAATAATTTATTTCCTAAGTAACATAAGTAGTTTTTTATGGTTTCTAGGTTTTATGGAAACCTCATATTTTCACAAAGAATATGTAACATTAAATTATTAGATGTATATCATAGTTAAAATTACTTCACGTGTTAATAATTATTCATGGATTAATGTTTCTTTCCTTCTTTTTATGTCCCTCACAGTGATTTCTGGGATCTGGCCATGTTTTAAATATTTTTCATAGTGTATATGGATGGGTATGATAATAGAAGAATACAAGATGAATTTCATGTATATTTTTCATGAAAATAAACAATGTTTTATTTTAAAGTCATTATTTGGAATAAAAATGACGTTGGATTTAATATTCCACTAGTAATGTATATGTTTACTGTTAATTTATTTTCCTTAATTATGAAAAATGATAAACATAAATACATTCTCAAATGTAATAGAATAATTTATTGACATAAATACTCATTATTATATAATTATTAAGCTCAATGCCTTGTAATTATTATAGTATTGTTATGATTTCATGCATGTTTTAGTCTTTTAATGGATAAAAAATTCATTTCCAATCTTCCCATGAAAACAACAATATTAAATAGAACATGATCATATCCTATATATCAAAAGTAGTTCTATTGTTGTATCCATATAACTTAATGTTAATTGGAAGTTGTTTTTTGGATTTTATCCACCACCAAATATTCTAAAAACACTATATTTTTTTAAAATATGCCTATTATGTTGGTCTAAGAACACAACATGTCGAATTGAGGTGACATATACTTGTACACAATAAAAATAATTACAAATATTACAACTATGGTTAAACATCAATTAACTTTAATTTTATGTAGTATTTACCATTAGTAACTTGTTTTAGTTTTTTAAAACAATATAAATGAATGTGGATGTGAGGAGAGGGTTGGATAGTGTTTCAGATAAACATAAGATTTTTATGTATGAGTTGATTTCAATAAGCGAGGGTCCATTTTATAAGTGAAATAGTATTTAATTTTTGTAAATATCCAAATGATTTAAATAATGAGAGTTTATTAAGGGATGTTGTTCCAAAATCGATAAATAATTGAGAGATGAATAGATAAGACCAAGAAACACCTCAAAAACTCAAATAAAAACAAATTTTTTTGAAATATTTTCTCCTTTAACTCTTAGGTTAACCATTTTTACCATTATGGATTTAACCCCATTAGAGGGTTTTAACCAAAGTAATTCTATTTATGGACAAATATAAAATTTTCCATATATAATATTTATTTTCTAATTCCATGTTTGGAATTAATTTCATTTATTTAAAATTATAAATGTGACAAAAAGTATTATTAAACTAAAAATATATAACATTTGAAAAAAAGTTCTAGAAAAAATTACTTATGTTATAAAATAACAAATATGAGTTTATATATTTCAAAAAAAATTTAAAAGCATAAAGTCCCATAAAAAATATATTTGTTCATTGAAAAATATTTCAGAAATCTTAAATTCATTATTTTTATATACTAATAATTTCATAAATGTAATTTTATTTTTTGGAAAAGTTATCATTCTATGTTCACCTAAAAATAAATTTTTTAAAAGATACAAAATAATAATCATAAGAAAATATTCATATGATGAATATGAAAATTATTTCTATTTTCACAAATTAAAATTCTAAATTTTTAAAATTTAACATTTAAATGAAATGGTGGGATATAATAAAAAAACTTTATATAGAAAAATAATTTTTTTGATATTAATAATTCACATTCATATTTACAATTATTTAATAATTATATTAGTACTAACAAATTATTATTATTTATTAGAGTTTATAATCATTACTACGATGTTTCATGTATCAAAATTTCAAATATCATATAAAAGAAATATTTTTAAAAATACATTTTTGAGCAAAAACATATCAAATTAAAAAAAATCAGTAAAAATGAATTTAATTTATATTAAAATAAGCCTATAATTTATTTCTAATAATATTTATAAATTTTCTTACTTTTATTTATTGTTAATAATTAAATGACAATGTATTATGGGTCTAAACATATCACAATTTTTTTAGATCAGGGTGGTATGGATATTATGCTTTCAATCACATTAAATTATATAATGTTATTAATATAATTAAATTTTTATGTGTAATATCACATCATGATGTACGTAATATTTTTTATTCTAATAAAATTTTATATTACTTAATATAAAATAAATATTTATTGGAATAACAGTGTATAATTTTTATTTTCTATATTATTGTATGATAATTGAGAGGGGGGTGAGGTGAATTAGTGATCACTTTAATTTATTTATAAATCTTAGCATAGATACACAAAAATAAATTTTGTTCATGATATACTCATAGATATCCCACAACCATACCTCATATGTAGTAACTATAAGGGAAAATATCAACACACATTATTTAAAAGTTTTAGTCAATTTAATTTAATCTTTACCATTTTGGATATACCCCTGAAGGATATTATCTATTATACACTTATTCATTATTACAAAGGAATATAAAGAAACTAGTTTTAAAAACCACTTATCATTCAACCAATCGACCGTGGTTCTACCCCATTGTGAAAAACTTTTCTTCTATAGTTATCTATATACCCCAAACATCAATATTTTATGCTATTATTTATTGAATGGTTGTTCCCATATCCATGATCCTCATTAGAAACTATTTACACCCCTATCTATAAGCCCATACTTTTTATTTTTTGATAAGGTGTAGAAAAATAATCTTTTTCAAATATTCTTCTTCAATAATCATGTTAGATAACCTTTTCCTGTTTAAAACATATTTAATATACTCAATAGATCTCTAAAAATTAATCTGGGATCGAAACATCACATTCCTCTTGAAGGATGTATAAAAAATAAAATATCAATGTTTCGAAACTTTTTCTGTTTTTATTATTAAAAAAATTCATCCTATAATACTATTTTTCGTATTACTTATCTGTTACCATCAGTTCATTTTATATGTATTTGGTACCCCTAATGTCTAGTGTATATCGACCTAATACAAATTAGTCTATTTATCCTCTAACCAATTCTCCATTCTGGATTCACCTTATTCATATTCTCGTTCTTCATCTCATACACCAGCTGTCTAATACTTCTCTATTTAGTGATATTCCTTCCAATTACAATATTATTTAACAAAGTATAATATAGGTTTGTAACTTATGATGTGGTCTAAAAAAATAGAAAAAATTTCACTATACAAAATCAGTAACAACAACACATCACAATAACTCCACTTACCTTCATATACTCAAACTTATTCTACACAACGAGGACGAAGTGAAGGATCAAAATTTGAATTTCTTTCCCAACTAGAATTTCAATTGATATACTTTAATGCCTCCAAACCTATCAAATTTTTCATTTTTCATTAGTGGTTACTCAAATAATAGCACAAAAAATCTCATCAATTGTCTACAAATATAAGATATGTTTATAATAATTTAATGTACACATCAACATCACCAAAATAAGTGACATTATAATGTCTTTGTTAATAAACTTTGGATATTATATGATATAAAGTCTTCTATATGAGATATTCTCAGTACAATAAACCCAAGTTTCTCTATTCGGTATATACCACATTTCTTTGTTTGGTGTCTTTGAAAATAATTGTAGGATACTCTATCAGGGGATTTTTATAAGAACTCCTACAACAGATAAATATCCATTTGATGACTCTTTTTCTAGATCCCCTCAAATAGATAGACTTTGTCTGATGAAATACAATTTATAGATTACAATAACTTGTTGTACTCCATTTCATGACATCACATTTCTCATTATTGTGATCTGGGTAGGTTCAATATATAATATCAATTAAAAACAGTTTATTTGATGGATTCTGTAAGATCCTAGACTTCATGGATGTATTATCCAATTTCAATTTTGATTTAAATCTCTTATTTTGGATTAATTATGTTTTAATAGGGGTATGAGGGATATTAGGTGTGTCCTAATAGTTCAGAATAGGGAAGAGAGGGAAACTCGACCATTCTGTTGAAGGTTCATGATTATGAAAACCAAGGATAATTCTTAGGAAACCATGCAGCCCTGGATAGAGGATTTGTGAAAAGTTATTCAAACTCTTTAGTGTTTCCCAGGTAACAGTGTGACCCCAATTCCTTGGACAGTGTCATTCCAAATTTTTATGCTAGGATTTTTAAACCAAGCAGGTAAATCGTGTGGCATAGTAATGTTCGGAAAATTGACAAAAATTTCCTTATAAGATTTTAATCCCTCACACAATTTCCACTTATCATCACCATATGAACCCTATAGATGAATAAAATCTCCCAATAGATTCCATGGGTGGGTTTCCATCATTTTTAGGTCATTTTTATTGTATTAGATTTCAAATCGATGCTTCGGGTAATGCTAATCCCCCATATTTATTATCTTTTTTATTTAGATTTCTAATCCCTCCATTTTCTCCATCTAATTCTCAAAAAAAAAATTATTTTCTAGAGAGATCTAGGTTGAGGTTTCAATGTTTGGTTGATGAATGAAATAAGTATTAGATTCAGAGGGTTTCCACCAACATATTTTTGGTAGTTGGTGTACTTTTTTTGACAAATATTTTCACTATATATTTGGGCATTTTTTGTCCCACTTCTTTGCTGCATCATATTTTGATCATGATCTAATTGATACGTATTGGAATAAAGAGAATATAAATGTTAAAGGGACACCATAATTCCCCCGATGGGTTGCATTAAGGATGACTTTATCCCTTTAAGGACATTCATGGGGTGCACCATTATCTTTAGGGGCTAGAAGTTTGATATGTATGTTCTTGGTCATTTTGCGATAATGTAGAGCCCTTGATGAGTATGTTGGTATGTTTAATGATAGTGAAAATGTAATATTGGTCACATGTATCAGTTTCTGAAAAATTAAAAGGATTTATTAATATATTAAATGGTTTCATATAAGATTATTATTAAATATGATTAGTGAGATTGGATTGAGGATGAGAATCAAGATACACACCCTGGTTTAGGGTCCTAATAATAACTCAAGATAGATGGTAAAGACACACCATGTGTTTTTTCATTATATTTTCTTCCTCATTTGGTTTCTCATTTATAAAACCACTAATCATTCCATCACACCCTTTTTTAGAATTCTACATTTTTTATTTATCAAATCACTCAAAAAAAATTAGTTATTTCATGTATATCAAATAAAATCATAATAAATCATTTTATGGATAGAATAAATACTAATATATTCTTAACCATTTCATATTATAATAAAATTTTACAATTATAAATAATATATTAATCATTACACATATAGAATAATTCAACATTTTCATCAATTAACTAACTAATAGAAAATTTTATATGAACCATTAATTTGATACCAATTATACCAAATTGTACCATTAAAACCCTTAATTACATTACTCGTAACTTGGATTTCAAATTATAACATTGTGAGGATAATTTTTTTAGTTCTTTAGAAAATTTGTAAAAATAATCTTATATATAAAATCATTTCAATATAATGTGGAAACCTCCTCTCAATGTTAAATTTTTTCACAAAAAAATAATACGATCCTTAAATATAATATCTTTCTTCATTAGAAACACATCTTATTATTTTAAGTTGAATACCCAAAATGGAATTATAGTCCATACTATAGTTCTTAATCATTTTTAATCCCTATAAAAAATATTAGAAAGTGATGGATCAAACAAAAGTAGAGTAAGTGATAAAAAAATAGAGGAAATATGTTTTCTTTGTCCCATGAAAATGTTAACCATTTTCATGAAATAAAATTTGAGTTCAAAATAAAAAATTACTATTGAAACCAAAATTTCCCCATAAGTTTTCACAAACCTCTCATTAAAAAGAATAAATGTAAATTCATTATTATTATGGGTTTTTTTAAAATCATTAAAACATTTACTTGAAAGAAAATGATTCATACATAAAAGACCATTACGATTCCACTAAATCATTAGATCGTTTACATAACTTATGAAATAAAAAAATTCAACAAAAAATAGTCATTAACAGAAACGATAAATATATACATGGAAAATATAATAAATCACTAGTATAATATTAATCGATTTCATAATCATAGAATTCATTATTATAGAAATCATAACAATAACATTAAGAATTAATTCCAAGAAATCATATACAAAAAGGTATGTTATGTGAAAAATAAAAAATATATTTTGTAACATTAGAGTGATAATGCATCAATAGTCTATAATAGGCCCTGCACCTAACATACTAAGTCTACTAAATTAATCATATAGGACAAATTAATAAAAATACATTACATAATCAAAATAAACATTCATTATAGTAATCTAGCATGTTAAATGTATATATTATTCTGACCCAATGAATTGAATAATGTAATCATCTGAAATCTAGAATATTAAGGTGGATAATATCATTATATTGTAGCCATATAAAACTCTTAAATTAAATAATGGATAATAAATAGATAAAAATGAATTTATAATGAAAATAGAACATCACATTGATATCAAGAGGAAATATCTTTTTATTATAAATTTTTTAAAACTAAAAATTCTTAGAATAATGATAATTATATTTTATATCAATCAAAATGTATACATAGTAATAAATAATGGCTATGATAGTGGGAAAATGTGGTCATGTGGTAAACATTAAAAATATATTATTTTTATACTTTTTGTAAAAAGTAAAATTAACCCATATGGGAATCATTGTTAAGATTTATTTTTACCAATTTTTAATGAAATTAAATATTAAATTTAAATTAAGATAGAAAATAATTTATATATACATCGTAAAATTAGTGAATCATTAAAAATAATATTTATATGGCTGAAAAGTTGATTAAATCATTTAAAAATACATTTTAATGAAGAACCATTTAATATTTTGGAATCGTTTCATTCAAAATATCATTGAAGGGAAGATGATGGAATGTTTTTTAACATGATTTTTCATAAATTACATTTAATGTAGATTAAAATGGTTATATATTCCCCAAAATAATAATAAATGTTGTTTAAATGGACTACGTCTTAATGAAAGAAAAATGAGATGAAAAGGCCCTTACCGCGATCCCCGACTCAATCTATACATTCCCTAAATAATTGAATAATAAAATTAAATAATTCTTATACATGATTAGGATCCGACCTGATGTTATATAATTTTTTTATTCTTTTTATTTAATTTATTACCATGAATGGTATAGTCACTATATCTGTGAAGTTTACATCTTTCATTTTGAGGATGTTCTGTTTATATTACCAAAACATCATTTATAGGCTCTCCAAGGTAGAATGGATAATGGTTATATCATTACCAAAATATTAATAATGACATAATTACCATATTTAAAAATAATATAAATTTTTTTAAACACACATAATCTTTTATCATGTATAATGATTGACATCGATTCGTGGATGTGATATTCCACTTGTATGCCCAAACGACATTATAATTTTCAACTGATTGAAGGATTAGAAAGTAAATAATAAAATTTCTTTTTCGAATCATATTAATTTTATTTAAATAATATATATTCATTAAATACATCATAATGACAATTATTCTATGTTTTTTATGGAAATTGAATCACATTGATTCGTGGAAATGCTAGTCCCCAAGTACACATGATTGATGTTTTCATTTCACATAGGTTGGAGAAGAAAATGAATAAGTGTTATGATATAGACATCATAAAATTTTATTATATATAGGATATGAATTTTATCATTTTGTAACGGTAATATAATATTTTAATGATTAGGAATAAGAAATAAACTTGAAAACCCTCAGTTATGAACTACAACTTTTCTTTGGAAAACCTCACTTGGATTACAACTTATACCATATAGGGTGGTATTTTGGAAACATAAAAATGACTTTTAAATATAATGGAAGGTTGGAAAGTGATTTATGTATATCATGGTTAAGATTAATGGCTCAATAGGTGTGTTAAATAGAGTATTAGAGGTTCCATTTTATAATTGAGGTGTGATCCAATCATATAAGTACATGAAATATTAATATAAAATATGGGTCTAACTCCTGTGAAATGTCCCAAATGTTCTATATATTTTATGATAAGTAGTTTAAGGTGTAAATAGATTTGAATAAAAATATTTATATATTTTTATGTTTCATTTTTAACCATATCACTTTGTTTAACCCCTTCCTTATCCTTTTAAACATAATTGTCGTAAAAAATTTCAATATCTAATGGTCATGAATGTATTTTTAAAAATTCAATTGGCACACATATATATAATTAATTATATCCTGAATGTTATATAATGAAATTTATTTATTATATTTTTTTTTAATTTTATAATTATTTAAAAATAATTTTTTATCATTAAATATCATTTAAAGTAATCTCCATGATTATTCACATATCTTGACGATAAAATAATCAAGATTATTATAAAACTAGAAAATATACATTTTATGTGTTAGTTATATTTTTTAAATATTCATAAAATGTTAGTAAGAACATATTTCAACAAGAAAAATATTACTTTTATTGTTTTATAGATATGATAATTAATTATATATTTTTGGCAAAATCATTATGTTATATTTACATAAGAATTAAAGGTAGTTATTATATAACAAAAAACTAAATATAGAATAATATAATAAAAATGATTTATTATTAATATATATTATAATTTATATGTATTTATATAATATTTATATAAATATATTTTGATATTATGAAACATAATATTTAATAGAGAGTGAAATATTATAATTAAACTTTATAAAAAATTATAAAACTTTCATAATCAATGTAAATTAGAACAAATATTCTATTTAAAAAAGGATTATGTTGTCAAAATATAATTATAAAATTAAGTAAATTAATTTTTTCATTGATTTTTAGACCATATCCAATTTTTTTAAATAGTTTAAGCCATTTTACACTTAACTATTGTTATAAATTTTTACCATAGTTACTATTCATTACGACTAAAATTGAATTAGAACATATTAAATAATTTGAATATGATGATTTAAAATATGTCATCTGTTTTCCATTATTTAATTTCAATAATTTGTGAAAATAAATTTTATCATTAGTGTCAGAAATGAAACAAAACAATTTTTAGAAAAAGATATATTTTAAGAAAAGAAACTATTTTATACCAAAATCATGTAAAATGTTGATTCTCACAGAGTCAATAAGATCATGTTTAATAATATTAAATATACTAATCTTTAAAAAATCCAAATCCAAATGAATAATATAAATTATATTTAAGAAATAAAATAAAAAACATTTTTTTCAAAATATTTATTTTTCACTATACAATAAAAAATATACATTTTATGTAAATTCATATAAATTAATTTTGATATTATTTTGAAATTATGATATGATAAATAATTTACATTTTATAAATTATAACTTATTAAACTCTATGAAATTAATTTTAATATCCACATAAGTAATTCAATTAAAACTATTTGTGAAGAAATTGTAATTTTAAAATATACTATTTTATACAATCAATTATTTCTATTAAGAAAACATATAATAATATTAATCTAATTTATTAAATAAATGATCTATAAATTTCATTATAATAATTAATCTGCAGTAATTAATGTAATTTATTTGAAAAAATAAATTTCAAAAATAAAACAATTTTGTAAATTATGTCTCATTTAATATGATATAATTTTGATTAAAATTGATTTTTTCGTTGGAATAAATCCTAAAATTTGTACTATGAAAAAAATTTATACATATATTTCATAATTTAGTTACAATTTTTCATACACTTAAATTCAATGGATATGCTATATTTGTTATATTTTAGTAATTATTTTAATAGTAGGTTGTATTTTGTATTTGTCTTGGCAATGTGTATTATACACACAATCAAACATATCATTAATTTTAACAATAAATATCATAAATTTATGTTATATATATGAAGTTATGTTAATGAAATATTTTAATTTTGGACCTCTATACAGGGTTAGGTCTAAATCTTGTCTATCTCTTATATTAGAATTTCTCGTCATCCTTTACGAACACAATTTTGACACCACATTTTATCAATGATATGTTTCACCAGGGATCAATCATATTCTTCGAATTTTGAAATTCTTCTCATTTTCAATCGATAGTTAATCCATTTTAAAATAGGTGGTTAGGATTTATATTTCTACATAATCGTTAAGTAAAATCATTCTAGATGATATACTAAATATATTTTTGAAAAATGTTCCTAAAAATATTGAATGTGATTTACATTATTTGACATTGGTTGCATTAAAATAAGGACATGAAATGAGTTCATTTTATAATGAATTATAATATTATTTTATTTAAAAATAAATTTTATGTACAATATTATTTTATTATTAATTAATCATATATAAAAGACACAACATCTTTTAAATAATTTCATAAAATCAAAAACAAGATAGAATAGATTCTAATCCAAAATTCACACCATCTTTAATTTAAAAATTGTTACTAATAAAAGTAAGAATTAGAAACACAAATTATAAAGTATATAATTTTTTTGAAATATTATTTATAAAATAAATTCAATATAAAAAAGGCAAAATGAATTTAAAAAACTCAAAAATTCAATATATGTTTACATAATAAACAATTAAATTTATTATACAAAAATTAACCTCATCGGTTCATTTTTATTTCTCTACACACGCCATCTCATGAAAAATAAATATTAAATAATGTAAATAATTATTATTGGAAAAAATATAAAAAATATTAATTACAATGCATTATATAATTTTAATTAAAGGTAGATCCATAAATATGTATGTTTTGGTCATTTTTAGTCATATTTTTTGTTTTCTCATATTGTAATCAATTTAATACTACTACATTAGTCATTATGAGAACAAAACATATTAAATTAACCTATATTTTACTCATAAGTTTCATACATAATTCAATGATAAATTTCATATGATTTCGCATAAATTAATGGAATGTGTCAAATTTTTCACCATTACAAATGTGGTTTAATGTTTTAAAACCCTAAAAGTTTTTATTCATCATCAAGAGTGAACCAAAACTCATATTTCTATAAATTAAGATTGTATATTTCATAAATTAGTTATATAACATTAACCAAATACACCTATAAAATCTAGTGTTATTTATGATGGAATTGGGCTATTTCTATTGTGTGATATCTTTTTCTACTCATATATCCATTCAAATGGTCTTCCCTATGATATTGTTGAAAATCGTGAAAATTCACACAATACAATTTTTTGATCCCATACACCCTTGTAACTTCTTTGTGACCCATATAATCCTTCCCGACTAGTATCATCCATCACCATGTGATTTTCCATCAGTTTTCATACCTCAACATCCAACCATTAACATCCCACCCTATCAGGATAAATAGCCAAACAGTTCCTACGACTAACTAAATTATGCCCCATTGTAACTCAGATTTAATCTACCTCAACTCAGCTCCCTTATACCCTCCCTTCCATGGATTCCCTCTGTATCGCATGTCACTCCTATCTAGTCCTATGACCCCACATATAAGGAATCGTTCATTAAACAGACAATAAATGAAATTCCTTATAATAATGGTTTCACATTATTATGGTTCAAATATATATTAGTTTTAATGTTTTAGATAAATAATAAATCAATTTCCAAACATATTATAAATTAACATATATAATATGTCTTTTATATAAAAATATATTTCTATGGTTACATTCTTTTTTTCATTTACAATACTTTTCTTCTTTCAACACATTTCACCATTGACCTTCCTATTATCCTCACACATCCTCAAGATGTATTAATGACATTTGAAAATGATGGAATAAATAAATAATGCCCTCTATGGGATATGAAAATAATTGAATCTTGTTAGTCATTTTGAAAATTTATTAAGAACAATATGTCGATATTCCATTTACAAAATATTAATTGATTTTTACTTAATAGATAATTAACAATAAAATCAACTAAAATGCCCAAAATTTTTATAAAAAAATTGATGTAATCTATAATAAGTGATGTGTTTCCATCAAACTACATTCTTGAAAATTCTTGTTGCAAATAGAGAGTGAAATCATAATTTCAAAAAGAAAGGAATTTTCTTCAAACTACCGTTTTGGAACAAAAATGTTTTAAGGAACAACATGCTGCACATTAAGAAAAGTGTTAATGATAATAAATTAAATACTATTTTTATAAATAATAATCAAAGAATAGTTCCAATATTCATCATGATTGATATGAGATAATATTGAGAAAACAATTATCTATATATTTGGATAATGGTGGTAGGGAATACTGGTCAAGTACACTATACCTGAATAATACAAAATAGAAATATATATTTGTATCAATTTAATAAACCATAAAAGTGAATGATCGTTTTTATTTAGAATTTATAATTTTTTCATTATAGGGAGAAAGAAATATCTAGGATTGAATACTCAAGATAATCATATTATGCTCCAACAGTATATCCTAATTAAAATTCGTTATTGTTTTCCTACAAATATTTTTGAGCTATCAATTTATGTATTACATTTTTAGATAGATCTTCACATTAAATAATCACATGAGTTATACGAAAAAACTATGTTGAAATATTCTTCTTACACTCTATCACCTGGAGAAAACTATTTTTTTCATCTATTTTTTAGGTCATTGTCTGCATGGTCACACATTCCATTAGGGAAGTAATTTTTAGTGGTTCAATTCAATTTAGGTGGACGTATTAAATATAGAGATACATGAATATATTAAAACAATATGTGAACAATAATGAATTTTTGTAAGAATCAATTTCCAAATGTTATTTTGTGTATAAAAGTACCAATTTGTGATAAACATATATTGAGTAGGTTAAAAATTAATAATTAATGGGATTATTTTTTGATACTAAAATGTAAAAAAAATCCAATCATAAGCTAATTTAAAATTGATAGAATCAAAATTTAGTTAATATGAAAAAAGTATAAGTTTATCAAATATTCAAAAATACTATATACTTCTTTTATGAAGTAAGGTTTGAAGGTTATCATAGTAGAAACAAACATATGATCCTTTCTCTATAATTGATCCGTAAGTCAATGGACCCAATTTCATATCACATGGATTTCAATATACATGAAAACATTTTATCTCGCATAATGGTTTTTTTCTATAATAAGGGAGATGTTCAAGTATTTAAAAAGCCATCTAATGGATATTTAATCAAATGAAACCATGTGGAAGTGGTGTAGATATTATAGTGTTAATAACGCACACTACGTTTGGTGAAAAGTTTCATAAGGTAGTATCCAATGAAAAACCTGGATACATTGTTGTAAAATGTATTTTTATGCTTCACATTGAGAACATGTTAGGTGAAACATATAATTGATCTCATACTTGGGGATACATTTGTTTCCAGTATATCCTTAAGAAACATTAATTATATTTATATGATTTTAGTGAACTTACAATAATCACTAACATGAACTAAAATGATTAATGAATTTTTTTATATCTCCAATAATATATATGAATCCATAAAACTATTTTTAATATATTTTTATCAAGAAATCATCAATTTGGAACAAAACATTTGTTCATAACTTATTCTTTATAATAATTCCTAACAATGTGACACTGCGAAACATATAAGTATAGAAAAAAATATAAAATCCCAATTTCATATATTTAAGAAATGATATTCATCTAGAAAATAATTAGTGTGACTCAATATATAAAAGGTAATAGTGTGATATGAATCAAATAATCTCATAGCTGTATATTAATATGTATTCCACAAGATGTATTATATACATCATATATACACCTATATAATCACGTTTTCCATGAAACTATGTGATCACTAAACATAGAACATGATAATGTATTATATTACATTAATATTTACATAATTATCTGAAAATGAGTGACCACGTAACTAAATAAATCACATGGAATTCATTATATATATGAATTCAACACATAAAAAATATCTCAATATCTGAACATCATCATATGTGATTCAACAAATATTTTTAATTCATTTACTTAATAAAATTATGTATGTGAATTTTTTTTATACTGATATTTAATCTTTAGAGATACCATCATATTTTTGATCCAATGAACGACATGTTAAAAAACATACCCTTTAATGACCCAACCTATTCAGTTTAGGAACCTAGTCATCTAACCCTATGGATCACCTATAAAACTGTGGCATACTCCATAACACAACATATTCTATTTCCCAATCAGGTCACTTTTTATAAGAAAAAAACACTACCTATAGGATAACACTGGTTATTTAAATGTAATTTTTCAACAATAACACACACAACATGAAAATTAACATAAGATTAACCTTCCAAAAACAACACAGAAAATACATTCCTAACTATGTAGTTCTAATTAGGATGATTCCTCAAAATAAAGGTTCACCTTGTTGAAATGTGTTTTCAGATTAATTATATTTCACCTCACTTTTAGAGTGGTGCTATAATATCTACCACATTAAAGAACAACATCCCCTATGTTATAACAATAACTCAAACCTAGGAAGTTCCTTTACACTGTTGTTATGGTATTAGCTACGATTCCATTTTTAATGAAAATAATTCCTCAAACAGTGAAATCAGTCATATAAACTAATGGGACTCCTATAATACCATGGTATCATTCCTAGAAAACTATAGGCTATTTACTATAAATAGAATGTCATGAAACCCTACCTCAAATGGTAACCTTATTGAGATGTTAATGAAGGATGATATATAATTATGCACCATGTCCCACCTCTAATAGGCCCCCAGGTCGGCAACAAACAAGAAATGTATAAAAATATCATATATAAGTTCTATTTACCTCAATAATATAATTATCATCCAATGATAAGATATATGAGATCAATCATTTTCAGAAATAAAATAAAAGTAATCCAACAACATTATTAGAATATATGCATAGAAATACATAGATTCAAGTGTCTCCAAATAATTACACAAAAAGGAAAAGTTAATGCAGTGACACAACAACATTCCAAAATTATGAGTTAGTAACATCTAACATAGTGTACGAATTCCTCTAGGAAACTATAAAAATATTTTTTATAAACATTGGTTGACCATACAAGAATACTATATAGGATTCACAAAGTCCCTCATGTATATGTGAAAGACCTAAAATAATGAAACAGTGAGAAAATTGTTGAACCAAAACAACTAAAATAGATAAACTATCAAATCACATCCTCGCTAAGGCACTATCACATAATAATAAATCCATGCATAATTATATAATTAGAATCATATCGATAAATGTGAAATCATATTACATTCCCACTAATTTTCAACCCTCACACCTGAATAACATATTTATTCACACTTACATATCAGCCGTATAACATACATAACATCACGAACAATAAAACATAGTCCATCAAAACACATCCTTGCCAGAATTAGAGTAATAGGGTATTATAAAAATAAAGAAAACAAATATCATTCTGTTGCCCCACCATAAATAACCCACAACACCAGTCATCTCATTAAACATCACCATAATGAACTTTTTTACTTTTAACCATCACAACACATGCAAGTCAAGGTCATTTTTCTTTGTATTAATGGAATATTAGGTGTTATTCCATCCATATTAAACACCATATTGATTGGAAAATAGCCCCAAAAAATATGGTTGACAACTCATGGTTCTTAAAATCGGTGGGGGTGTATATAAATATTAGAGAGAACATTTATTTTATATAAAACCACAAAGAATACCCAATAATGTGTTAACAATAAAATAATTTTACCAATTGAAAACTTCACCACCATAACTCATAAATATACCACATTTAATTCCACCTCTAAATTACTAACACCACAAAAAAACCCATAAGATATAATCCACATTTTTCTAGGTTACTACGTTTTATAGATTTCTGATATACTAAATAATTCAATTAACCAAGCCATTAATTTCAAATTTCAATATCATCCATATTATCCAAAGCATCCCATTCATAATTCAAACATTCACTCAACATTAACTCCAATTAAAAAATAATCCCTGGAATTTTATACTCATAAGATTCAAAATAATTTGATTACTAATAGGGAATCTATAACAATACTGAACATCACCACAAAATCAAATATCTTTTATGCCAACTGACACAACACTACACCTACTTCAGAAACACATATAATTTCCATATCCAAACCATTTTCTATATACCTTTCTCATCACATCTATATACAAAACCATAACCACACATATCCCCCAATCACAACAGCACATGTAAAAAAATTTCACATATCATTTAAAACAGTTTCCAAGGATATTTTAATGACATTCACATACTTATTTAATGGAATTCTAAAAATGACAAAATGTATACTGGAAACCATTTCATTTACATGATTAAATTTGTTAGATAATCCCAATTTAGGGATAAAAATCACAAAAAACAAGGGTTACATATTCATAATAACCAAAATAGGAAAAAATCCCCCCAAAAAATATAAATTTTATCAAGACATATATTTCTTACAAATTACAATATCAATAAATATACAAATCTATAAAACATGTAATTTCATTCCCCTTACCCTTCAATTTCAATTAAAACAATTCATTTTCATTATTATGAAGACTATTAATACATTCCTGAAAGATGAATATAGTATAAATACTCCCTCAAGATACTACTAATATAGAAATTTCGGATCCCTTACCTCAGATGAATCTTTTCAATTATTTGTGAAATATTGTATCAATATAGTGGAAACCACCTAGAACAAGAATGAATGAGAACACCGTCAAAAGAATAACCTACAAAAACACTATAATTACTTTATTACTATTTCCAAAAACCATTACTTAATTAATGTAATAATTAAATAGATTAGAAACCAAATTAAAAAAGGGGAAAAAAAATAAAGAAACTGACCTAAAAGCACCATTGATATTTCATCCTAGTATGGGATTGAAATCCATTGAAAAGGGGAATAAAATACATCCCATGGATGCCCTTGGGTAACCCATGAAATTTGATAAAAGTTAAATAAATTATATGTTTCATAGTGATTTTTTATTTTATAAAAATACCAGGAAATACAAGTCAATGAAATCTCCTAAACCATGACACTATTTGATTACTAAAAAGAAGAATTTCATGGTGAAAAGAGGATATAACTTGTAAAAAATTGGTTGGACAAGGATTTATTAAATCATTAAAGCTACCTCCATGAAACATATTTAATAATGTTGGAAATGGACCATGGTACATCCTAGACCACTATTCCATAGAACTCAATAATTGGATGCGGCTATGCCAAAATGTTTACTCCATGAAACAACTACGTTCAAGATAAAAGGACCTCTAAAACAACACCATAGTAAAATAATTATATAGACGGATTATCTATTATTCATAATAAAGAGAGACTATCCACATAACCTCAATATGAAATAGTTACCACTCAAAAGTATGAACCAAAAGAAAATCACCCATGATCCCCTTTAATCCATAACCTACCATTCCATGCCACGAAGACCCTTATCCATGGCACAACCCATGCCTCCATGATGTAGAACTCCCTTTACTGATATTATCTCATCGAATCCAAACTTCATTAACCAAACTCATTGTATATCCCCCAAAAACCATTACCTCTAGATTTCCCACAACATAACATGTAAGAATGTCTATTACGATACATGTAACCTATCAGAATAATGATTATTTCAGAAATACCAAAAAAATTATTTTGTTATGTTCTTATTTAAGGAAAATTCATACTAATTATAACATCCATACCCCAAACCATTGTCTTGGGTCAAATCAGAATATCATTTAACATATTTTCCTCCCCTAGACACTAATGTATTGAAATAAATACAAGGTGAACAAAATATCACTGTGGTATTATTTACAATCATATTCCACCCATTTTTTATAAAAAACTCTGAGGAAAAATATATAAAATTATGGACGAGTAAAAAAATATAATACAATACCTTCCAAGACTAATCCAATATTTGATTCACAATAGACAATAATTTACTAAAAAATAATACATGTCCAATGACTCATAATGAAGAAAAAGGCCCAATGTCAAAAACTCTAATTCTCCACAAGATTGAAACCTCCAAGCTCCAAACTCCACCCCTAAAGGCTACTAAACCAATAAAATCATCTACAAAATTAAAAGGTATTCTCTCACCTACGTAACACTGAAATAATTCTATATATTCAATAATATTAATATGTAGAGGATGAGTATAAAATACCAATAATAAATCCCCAAAATACATCCAACATAGTTCATATAGACTAGAACATGTTATTTATCATTTTATAAATTAATCCAAATAAATTTATTATAAAAATACATTAAATAAAATTAATCCATATAAATCAATAATTCAAAAAATATCACCAATTAAGAGAGGGAATTTATTAGAACATCTCATACAAAAACCATCCCACCCATGCCATTTATAAACACCCATGAATTATAATAACCCATTGTATATTCTGTCAATGTGGGCCCAAATGAATTGATAAAATGACGAGATATAGCATGTTTCTATACCAATGTTGTCACTTGGATGAAAAAACTATTGTTCCTCTAATTCCTCCTTACATGAATTTTGGAAACATCAAGGCCCTGTTTTGTGAATAATGAGCTAATAATGACGCAAGCACTATAATGTTCCCACATTTTAGCATGAAAACTATTTATAAACCAATAAGGCCATATAATATGAATCATGAACACACACTAAAATCCATATTTCCAATATACATCCAAAATAATAATCACATCAATATATTTTGTGTAATAACACACACACACACACAAAAACCAAGTATATCTAAGGAAGAAATCATCATTTAAGACAAAATAACTAAAAACTATATTTATTATCAATGATTATATGATTCATTTAATATAAATAATAAGAAATATTTAAATTTATAACAAAATATTCATACTCATTGAGAATGTAGAGTGATAAAAATTTGCCCCACCAACGTCACATAGAACAAATTAGTCATAAGAATAATAGATTGGGTAGAAAATTGTTTTCTAAAATTACCTATTAGAATATAATGTTAAGGATCAATAGAATGGAGAGGAAGACTAGAACTTGTTTTGGTGATAATATGATAAAAATCATGTTCATTAACCCCTAAAATATTTCACATGATATCTTGATATTTGTACAAACCTCTCTAAAAAACCATACATGTGTTTTAGTTATTTTGGAATAAAGATAACCAACACCACAACACGGTGGTACTCATAATATCCACAGAACTCTTTACGACATCCCTAATATATAGACCCACCATGTTAAAGAGTAAAACATGGTGTATTGTCCCACATTATTTTAACCACTCCATAAATTCAAAAGTGGTGTAGAGAGGCCATGATCCTTGTCTCCACGTCGTCATACTATTTCTTCATCACCACACCCTATAACCACTATGACCACCAGCATGAACATGAAGCCGTCCCCATTACCCACTACATATCTTTCGAATCTCCATTCCAAAAAAATATAATGCCCCACAAAAGGGTTGAAACAATTCTAACTATATGTCTCATTATTCCCACAACATAAAATATCTCAATACATATGAATGAAAACAACCTCCACCTCAAAGACCACCACGATTTGGTGGTTCCCAAATTACCCCAACATTGATTTCAAAAATTCCCATGAATCCTATACATCTTGATTATTATATATAAAATAGAAATACATTAAAATACATAATAAAAAATCAAAACTATAAATAAAGGGTGTTAGATTCTCCCCACCACTATTCCTTTCATCCAGTGAATTATAATGGTTTGTGATGTCAAAAAAAAATCTTTTCTACTAGTCTTCAATATTGGTATCCAACAACCATGATTACCCATTAAACTAGTAATTATATTTAAATACATGTACCAACCATTTTCATCGATGTCACAATAGCTTCTCCTTCCAATTTAATGATAGAACATAAAGTGTAAAACTAATTGATTAATTAACTCCATTACAACATGATTCTAACTAATTACATAAACAGAGTCCGGCCTAAATTTTTATAAACACAATATGAGGAAAACATCATGAATTATATAGAATCATGGGGATAATTTCAACCAATATTAAATGAGACCAATATACATCACAATCACGAGGGTCTATTAAACCATGGAGCAAGCTACCCTCATGTACCAAAGTCGTTATTATTCAGTCTGGGAAATAACAACAAGAATTGAAAAACAATTATCTATAATGATAATTTATGGAATAGATAATCTAAATCAAAATTATAATTCCCCAAACATAATTTTAAATGCAATAATAATAATTGTATTTTTTATCATCATTATTCTTGAATTAATGTGTATTGGAATGTTTTCTTTCAAAATACTCTCAAGATAATGTGAACACTTATTCAGACAATGTAATATAATATTACTATCAGTGATTAAAACTAATCAAGAAAAAACATCACATGACCTAGTTGATAAAATTGAAGACCACCCTACATCACAATGAAACCGAATAAGATGACATCATCCACTGAATCATTAAATATAAAAAAATATTTAGAAGAATATAAATTATATAGAGAGTCAAAGGAGTGTATAACACCATCCTCTTAAGACAAGAGATGATCATGATACATGGAATACCATGAATGGGTATTTATAAAGTTCAATATGACCGTTATAAGTAACCATTAGGATTTTAAATTACCACTGCTGGTTTTTCCATTGTGTGTGTATAAATGTTCTAATATTTTCAGATAAGTGAAAATATGGTTTTGAATTAATAATATATGCATAAAAAATTATTATATATCTAATTGAGTTAATTATTTAAATTATTTTAAATAAAATTTATTGGTATGTGGAATTAGTTTTTTTAATTATGGGTTAATGTTAAATTTTTGGGTTTTAAAATATAAAACATGAGTATTAAGAAATAGTTAATTATTTTTTGCATTTGAAAATGACATGGTTTTGATTTTAAAATTATTCTAAAATTTAAGAATGTATTTTTGATTCTATACCTATAAATTTTAGTTATCTAGTTTTACTTTTTCTTTTTAAATAATGTGTGATACCCTAGACTTTGTGGATACCAAAAAAATGCTACAGGACCTAGTTAACCACAACGAAGAGGATTTTACCGCTACCCAAGGAAGCTCGAGAAGTCTACAGTGGACCCTAGAAAGCCTAGTGGAGGAAAGATGTGTGAAAAAGACTGTCTATAGGGCTTGATTCAGCGTTATCAGAGGGTGACATAAGTCGTGCACTAGTGTAGGGGGTGAGTGATAATGGGTAGAGTATCATGTGTAAGGAATGCAATGTGACTTCCTGTGTCATCGAGAGATGTTACCACAGACCTACACATATAATGCGGTCTCAAAACTGGTTGGGTTTCGATGTGGGATGCATATTTTTCTGTGGAATGTCATACATGCCATTTGATCTCCCCGTGCAAGATCTCAATTTTCATCACCAGTTCAACCTTTAAACCCCCATCATCGCAGTTTCATTACCTCATTTATTTGATCTATTGGATACGGTCGCACTAGATCCTGACCTCACAACCTTTTTATAAAATGTGGTTACACCATAGTTATCTGATCAAATCAACAATGTAATCTCAAAATTTAATCTATTTTAAAAAAAGTTGATCCACCTATGTTGTTTGTTTGGATCGTCTTATGAATAAAATTTTTCTGTTTGTTGCCGCAATTATTCTTACTAATAAAAATTTCTGTGTTATTCTTAACTCGTAGATCAGATCGAATTTAATACGTACCACCCAATCCATTCTGCCTTCTTTTTCATCATAGAGACACCCCAGTTCCAATTCGAGCATGTAGCCACCAGACCCTATCCATACCCTATTTCTCATGATATAATCATTCCTTCCTCTCTATGAGCATTATAGTCTATAAAATTTGTTAAATTGCAAAAAATGTTTTTACATTTAAAACAAACATCGTAATCTATGAAACAGATCCTCCACCTAGATTCATTTTATAATTTTACTATGTCAATTTACCCTATTGTAATTGGATTTTGTGCTAAATAACATTTTTTTTCATATTTTTAGTTTATATTGATTAATAATTTAATACCTTTGTTTGTTTTAATAACCTCACTTTTCACTCACTAATACACCTAATAATTTCCTCTTTCACGCTCTCTCTTCCTCTCTCAGTTCCAGAAACACATAGACTCATATGGTTTGAAATAAGTAATGTAAAATGTATTCATTCATTTTCAAGTAGTTATTTTATTATCATTAAATTTAAACATTATATTTTGAAAATAATTCATGTTATTATTTATGATTTTGTGACTATATGTTCTTCACAATATACATAATTTTATGTAAGGGTGCATTCAAATTACTTACAACCCATGATTAAATTCATTAAGTGATACCATTATAATCATTGATATATATGTTTATAATGTTTCAAACATATGTATTTATAAATATTTGTTGTATTTTTTATGTTATTTTTCCGTAATAATGTATGTAAATGTAATTATTTGGTATTTTTGTAACGCCCCGACCCCAGTTACCCAGAGCCAGTGCATTATTTTAATTCATTGTCATGATTACAAGGAATAAAGTCTTAAAAGACCAATTAGATTGGTAGTCTTGGATGATAGATTATATACAGGGACATTACAATACACTTTAGAAAAAAAACACAACATAAATGATCCTTTGAGTATGCCATTAATCCCCTAGATTAACCCTACTTATCAATCATAATAAACTTCTTAGAATCCTTAGAAAATTAAAACATAATAATGGGTGAGCTCAAACGCTCAGTAAGGGTAACTAATTCAGTGGAAAATGAAATAAATATTAAGCATGGTGAATCATTGAAACCACATGCCTTTACCAATAATAAACTTGAATACTTTTATGGAAAGAATATGAGCTGAGTAAATAATTCCATAATAAAACATAATCATGGGTATTCTACTAGTCGAATGACCACATGAACCATCAATATTATTTCCGTAATGAGGGAATGTATAATGTCATAAACTATGAAACATTTTTTCAAGGCTTTGGCCATGACATCTAAAAATGATTTAGGCCTCGGCAAAACAATAAATCAAATTGGGAAAGGGCCTCGGCCAAATCCACATATAGTTTTCTCGTGAGACCTATCGATGCATCGAGGAGCTATAGAAGGCTCCACCCATCACTTACAAAGTCCAATACATTTCTCATATGAAAAGGTTTAAACATATCATAAAAATTCGTATTAAAACTAGAATATGAAATGTCAATACTTTAACAATATATCATGAATGGTATAAAAATAACACATCCATAGTTAAACATATCACAAAACCTTCAATACATTATATAATATTTGTATCATATTAAATCAAATTGAACAAATATAAAATCCATCAAAGGATGTTGACATAGTTGAATATTATTTGTAATAATCTCTGAGAGAAATATAACATTTTCATGAAAACATTTTAAAATTACAAAATTTCCAAAGGAAGACATTAAAATACATTTTTGAATAAAATTTTCCCATACCACTTTGAAACCTTCAAATGGAATTAAAATTTTTAAAAAATTCATGTAAATATAAATAAATCCTGACAACCATTTTGAAAAAATGGACATTAATGAGAATGATTTAGAAAAAAAAATATTTAAAACATTTAAAATGATGTTTTAGTAAAAAATTCAGTTAAAAATAATCCCTTTGAAAACTCTTTTATAAAATATGCACATGGATAATAAATATGTCCTAGTAGATACATTCTTAAAAACAACCTCGGATAATAAAAAGAATGTGAAAATAACCCTTACCAATTTGCTAACTTACGAAACATACACCCCATGAAAAAAGTATCACACAATAAATATTTAAAGAAACATAAATTAAATTGTATTACACAAAGAATAAAATTAAGGGAAATACATACACCAAAAAAAGGTAATAGTTGCAATATGGCATTAATCTCACAGGAATAACGAGTGAGATGAAAACCCCTTACATTGGACTTTCATTTAGTCAAGGGTACATTCAACCTATTTTATGAAGACTATTGTATGTAATTAAATTATAACATATCCATATTAATATTTATGATATCGTTCATTATTCATTTATGACATTATACTGCCCATTTAATAATAATTTCCATGTTATTTTAATATTTCGGGTAATAATCCTTTTCATTATCATACGTGTTTTAACTTGTTACTATTGATTGTATCACATATATCATGATTTTAAAAATTCCAGAATATAAAACATATTTATATATTATATATATTTAGAATATAAATATGTATAATAGACATATATATGAAATTGAAAACACCATTTATGGAGAAGATAGTCAGCACGTAAACATAAATGCTATTTCCATTTCCATATAGTATTTAATGGATGTAAGTGAATAAGATATATGTAAGTACATAAATACTTATATATATAAATATATATATCTCTAGTAGAATTATTATGTCATATATTACATAATTATTTGTGATATATATTTTTATAATCGTCGATAAATGGTGAACATGGAAATGAATCTCATCGCGTCGTGGAGACGGTAATCTGTACGTAAGAACGAGCAAAAATATCATTCTTTTGATATTAAAATAATATATAATTTGATGGTATAATATATATAAATAATCATTATCATGTTATATTTATTATTTACATCAATTACACATCCTCATTATATCCATCCAAATAATAACTTATTGAATAACAATTACACCACGACGTGGAGACGGTAAGCCGTACGTACACAAGTATGGTGACTTGTCATACAATTGATGGATATAATACTGAATATTGTAGTACCATATTTATAATAAAATCATAGTATATAGAAGATACTAGTGTTATTATTTTAGAATGGAAATAACAAAGAAAGAAGAAGTGGAAGAAGAAAGGAACATGAAAGATGGTGGTGAAATCATTACCACTTCTTTGGGTTCTTCCTTTTGATTTGATCAAAAGGGCTGCTTAGGTTGGCTTTCTGATCAAACTAAGGCCTATAGGTTGAATTGAGGGAAGTTGGGAGGATATTTGAGAATATTTTGGACGAGCCAAAATGGTTTGGAGGTGTGAATTTGAGAGAATGGGAAGTGCCTTTTTATAAGAGGGGTGAATGGCACCTTTGAAAAAACATTAAATATTATTTTATAATAAATTCATATTTGGTTTATAATGGCTCCAAAGTGACTTATTTCATGGATAGGGGTGGGAATGGTATATATAATCTCAACCAAAAGGTTTTAAACAGGTTTAGGTTACCATTTTAACCATATCATTTATATTTAACTCTAAGTTAAACAATTTAACTTTTACAATCTCTTCTGGTATTTTTACACTATATGGTTAATTAACATACTATATACTTCAAATCGAACCCCAATTGGTTAATTAATGTCATATATATTATTATATATCTTTTCTGGCATATCCTTAGATTTTTAGGACCATTATATGAATTAAAAATATAACATTTATTTTAAAAACTATTTTATGTCAATTTTGACACTATTTGGTATTTGTTTTTTTTTGTTAAATAATAAAACCATGATTACTTCAAAAAAAACACATTGAATCAATACCAACATGTCATATTCACCTATAAAATTGGTGGATTTCATAAAAAAATTTAAATTATATTTATTTTAATAAATATAATAACATTTATTTGATTCATTCATTAATAAATTAATTACTACATCACCATTGTGTCATAAAAAATTTAAATTATTTAATGTATAAAAAATAAAAATAAAATACCATTATGTTGTAAATATTTTTATTTTTATAATTAATATTTATAATCGAATTTATCTTATGTATAACCCAATATTAAAAAAAATTTAGTTATTAAACTTGTATTTTAACTCTTTTACCTCTTCTTTGAATTAAATAATAATAAATGTCCTAATCTAATCCAAGTGGACCTTAATGATAATATTTTATTCCTAAGGTTGTTTTTGGTCTAGATACACTTTTCCAATAGAATTAATACATGTGTTAGGGTAATACTAATATCATTTCACCCATAATTACCCTATTTATTTTTAGCCGTGGTAAATAAAAGTAAAAAGTTACTATTCGCCAAAAATTATTTTAATCTTATTGAACACAAATTTACTCTTTTCTATTAACAATTTCTCTTGGATTTTCAAAATTCAACTCAGAAGTGGTAAAATTATGTTTTATGGGCATTTTCAAATTATCCTAGGAGGTGGGTAAAAGATGGTGAATAGTTCAATAACATTTTTATATATCTAAAATTATAATAAACTGACTCCAATGAATTAAAATGAACATATATAAGTATTATGTATCTATTTTGAAATAGATTAATTTAAATAAAATAAATAATTATTTAAATAAAAAATCAGTTTTAACTAATAACTCGGTGTTTTTAACTATTCATAAAAAATTGATGTTTCTCAGAAAAATACCAAAAATTCGGCCTAAGATATATTTGATATTATGAATTCAAAAATAGTTTCTATTTTTCCAAATTCAATAGAAATAAATTTCATTAATTAATTTAAATTAATTTCGGCTGTCAAATCAAATAGTGTGTTTTTAATAAATAACAACTATCAAAAGATTGACACTTTCTTATGTCTAGTTTAATGTGAAATTATGTCCAATGACCAGCATTGGATTAAATGGTAAAAATAAAATATAATTATACTTTAAAATCACTCAAATTCATAATTTATCACAATTAAATATTTTGATTAAAAAATGTTGTTTTCAATTATTATTTTGTACTTTTCACTATTTATGAAAATATGAAAGTTATCAGAAAAGAAACAAAACTTCACCCTAATATAATTTCGATATTCCAAATCCAAAATTGAAGTTCATTTTGAATGATAAAATGTATAAAATTTCAAAACCTGGGTATTACATTTCTTAACGACTAGTATGATTGGTTGTGGTGTGCTAGAACTCGAAGTTGCATATAACACACGCTATTGTATTATTCAAAGAGGAGCGTACCATGAAAGCTTGAGGTGTGACATTTTTTCTCCATTACCTTCAAAAAAATAAATTTCTTCAAATATAGAATATTATTTTCTGATATATATTTCAAAAATTATTTGGAAGTGATTTCATATTTTTTCAGAATAACATCCCCAAATTATAAATGTTTAAGTATTTTTTATCACATTATTTTGAAATCATAATCATGTACATATGTATGTATAAAACTATGTTGTCTTCTCTAACCGAAATTGCATAAATGCTGCGAAGTCTATTTTTTGAAGAATATATTTATAAATAATTAATATTATAATATTACTACCATACTATGACCATTACCAAAATTTATACATTCATGGGTATATACATGCGTATATACTCATATACAACATAATATTTTCATAATATATATATATATATGTTAATTGTTTCCTTTCCCTGTAACTTCTATAAAAACGTATATTAACTTATTTTTCATATTTTATTTTTTAAAAGTGATATGTGTATATATTTTATATATGAGTGTATGAGAAATACTACATGTAAAAAACTTTTACACTAATTTTTCAACTTTATCTAGGTGTGTGTTTACCTTGGAGGATTCATTACATAAAAATTCATAGGGGTTTTGTGCATAAAATCCACACACACAAACATATACAAGAATAAAAATTTATATATTTATAGATACAAATATATGTATACATATTTACAATTGTATACACATTTATATTTAAAAATCTTTAGAGTAGTTGTTCTCCCTCTTCTATAATGAATTTATAAACAAATTTTTTCAATCTCCAAACCTATGGTTTTAAATTCATATAAACACTTTGTTTACTCAACTGCATGAGATAAATGCTAAAATGTTATGTGAAATCAGGATACACATTATCATTTCACTTAATAATCTTATTTATACATTGTATAATTTGTTTACATAGATTCATAAGAAAAACTATATCATATCATGTGAAAAACCAATATATCGATTATATGACTTGTTTACTCAGCTGCATGAGACCAACTATATCATTTCATGTGAGAACCCAATTTATCGAAGAGAAAAAAATGTTCATTATTTATTTTAAATTTGAACATAATTAAAAATTCAATTTATTGGGGACATGGAAATAAATTCAATTAATTTACTTATGAGGTGAATCTTTTTATTATAACCTATATATTGAAAAATAAACTCTTTAAGGATGTATGGGACACATTGGAATTTTTAATGAATTTATTTCTTATATTAATAGGTATAAATTAAATCAAAGTAGTATGGGAAAATTTGATTTAATGTTATACATTTATGAAACCTATGATGAATCCATAAGACATATTATGTGATGGTTGAGCCATTTTATAGCCTCTTGATGCATCAGTAGGTATAATGAGACAAACTAGGTCATAACATGAGGCCTTTCTTGAATAGTTATGTATAGTCTTGGCCTGAGGCCTTGAATGAATATTTATGATTTTCCTACATGTATATTACCTTAAAATGATTCTACTTTGTGATATTTCATGTGATTATTCAACTAGTAAAATTGCTATGACAAATGTTCATACTCATAAGAATCAACATTAATCAGCTTTATAATTCCAAGTGCACATGGTTTAATGTTTTATAGAGAACATAAATATATATATATGCACAGAAATTAAATATAAATAGAGAATGGTAATTATTTTCCATACCATAATGATAAATGACATCATTTTTATGTGCAATTCTAAAGAAATATTATTTCATGTGTGAATTTTTATCTTCACCTCTGGCATGTCTTAGAAATGATTGAGTTTGGACATCATCAAAATAATGGGTTGAAATACATGCAATTTTGTTCATTACATACATATTTTATTATGAATTATATTTATTACTCCAAAATATGTTTATTAATATTAAGCTCGTTTTATCTTAAAATATGTTCTAGATTCTATCACGAAAATGGTGATGACATTCTAATTAAAATATTACGTTCATGATTTTAATGCATGGGTTTGAAAGAATTTTTCTAATGAAATATTATTTATTAATCGTATTTTATTAAAAAACCTTATTAGGAATTTTTTTGATGACCACACATATTTTAAATTATTCATATAGGTTTAGTGGATGTTCAATGATGGATTCCTAATGTTGAATTATTTATATGATTATTGATTAATAGACTTTGTTCTTTTATTTTTAAATGTAATAATGGATTCTAATTCTTTAGAACCTAGGATGATAAATGTTAATATGTTTTTTGGTATGTTCTGTGAATATTCTTTTACTTGTTTAAAAAATACACAAAATTTTTTTAGCACAGACAACATACAAATGGGTCTAGGTCCTTCCTGATGGAATCAAAGGAACGACCTATTGAACATTAGAAAATTAAAATAAAACAACTAATTTGAGTATGTATTATTATTTAAAATCCAATTATTATAATCTCATATTGAAGGTGAGGGTTCTCCAACCAACATCTATTCACTTCCTACGATCTCTCTGAGACCATAATTATCAAAACATGTTCACAAGCATACAATCCTTTTGCAAAACAATGTATGGAATGAAAAAACCTCTACCAGGTGTTAATCAGACAAAGTATACATTGATGTTTCCTAGGAGATAGTTTTTTCTATCAACGTATGGAAATTGCACAATTTGTAGAATATTGGTATAGTGGAATGAATCATGAATTCCTCTTCAAATGTTTCACTCTATCTAAGAATTACCTAGCCATAGTAAAATTTCATGAATCTACAATGGATTGTGACCTTCATGTATCTTATCTGTTCTAGGTTCTGGGTTATAGTATGTGTTGGAGACTTTATGAATTCTTAATAATCAAGCATGAGATTGTTCGATACTTCTATATAGAACAAGTCCATTAATAATTATCTATGCTCCATACATCCCATTCATCCCTCTGAAAACCTGAGTTTTTTGTGTGTAGGTTTGATGATTACATTTTGAGGTGTATCTGAGTAAATAAAATTTAGGAACTCAAAACAACAATGGGAATCCACCTGAGGTCATAAAAAAGATTAGCCATAGTGGTATACCTGGTAAAGTTATAAATTAAATTTTTTCCATTAAAATTTTCTAGTTACTTAATAATAATTAAATCATATTTTGTATGGACAATAGGGATAACGTCTAAAGGTTGATGTTGTTGAAACATATGAGTACAATTGAAATTTGGTGGCACAAATCAATTAAGGGGTGGATATTGTAATGCCCCTATCTTAATAATAAATGTTATAATTATAATTTTTGTTATTATCATTATTATTCTTGTGATAATGTGTATTAGAATGTTTTATTTAAAAATAAACTAAAGAGAAAGGGAAAAATTTTATTCAAACATTGTAATATTAAATTTATGCAATGTATTACAACAACTCAAGAAAACTCATTGCAAGACCAAATAGAACAATCATTAGACCACCCAGAATCACAAAGTGAATGATTAAGTAGTCATCATCCCTTGAATCCACCAATACAAAAAAAACAGTGAGAATAATAGGAAAAATACAGAGAGTCAATAAAATATAGAGCATTGTCCTAATAAATTAATATTTGATCATGATCCTTGGAATACAATGAATGTGATTTTATACTGTTCAATATGGTTGTTATAAGTAGTTTATTGTGACTTAAATGAATGTTTGGTTTTAAGATGTTCGATGTGTTTAAATGTTCTAATATATTAAAATTAATGAAATTATGGTTTTTCATTAATAATATTTTATTTAAATTCATTATTTTTATAATTATTTTAATTATGTAAATGTTTTTAAATAACCATTTTTGTTATGTGAAATTAAGGGAATTAATTTTGGGTCAATTTTTATTTATTGGAATTTGAAATATAAAAATTGGGTATAAAAGATTAGTAATTTAGGTGTGTTTAAATTAAATTGATATGGCCTAATGTATATATCTATTCCTAGATCGTCTAGTAGGTGAAAATGAATTTGTTGAGAGGATGAAAAATAAAACCTACAGGAGTGGGTTTATGCAGTAGGGGAAACTAGATGTGATGCAGATAGATAGAGTTTGTTCATGATGATAGCACTGTGCTAGAAACACATACAATAATGGGTGAAATTTTACACAAGCATATATTATTTTCATTGATGGGATAGATCCATATATATAAACTATCTTCCCAGAGGAATCTCGGACAATAGAAAAGGCGGATGTGTGGACAATGGATTTACTATAATGTGTTTCATTCCAAGTTATTGAAAAATTCTCAGATTCCAATTTTTTGGGTGGAGGCGTCATCCTCTCATGAATCACACAATCAAACAGAAAAAAGCACAAAATGGAGCATATAAATTTTATATGGATCGGTTGGATGACATTGGTCAATATGTAAGGATGAATATTTTCATATTCAAAAAGGAATACAAGTTTATTATAAAATCAACTTATCTATAATATCCCACACATGGGATCAAAAATATATATATAGAGTGGATGAAAAAAATCAAAGGGCCACTTCAAAATTTATCCAAGAGGTCACCAATTCCAACTACGATTATTTTTCCATGAAACAAAACATCATTTTTAGTCGTAAGGCAGCGTGTACCAAATTTTCAAGTCATATTCAGCCAATGAGAAATCTATGTCGATAACCCAATATCCAATAAAATATAGTGGATGGTGATATTTATCCTCAATAATAAAAAACAAGTGATTGATGTGAAATTAAATTCTCATAACGGAACAAGCAGGGTATCTTCCCTACCATAGAGTTAGTCGATAATTTTTTTTCCTTTGAACTTCAATAGATTCAAGCAGTGTTACCCAATATTCTACTTCATTGAATTCAACTCATATTATCACATCATGGAAATTATCATCAATGACATGAAGGATTACCACCATCTAATTGAGGAGGTAATCATCAACTACTAGCATGGGGTCCAGATGACATGATCTGCCTCATAAAAAACACCAACAGATACATAATCTTGGGAGATTTACTTTACAATGGATTATTTAAAGAATTAATTAATATACTACCATTGGATTTGGAAATTGTTGAATTTTGCATACATTCGCACCAATTTTGAAACTCATAGGGGCATTTTCATTCAATTCAGTGTCATTTCAAAGATCATTCTCACATTTCTCATGAGATACATTTATATGGTATCGTCATTTTACATACCATTAATAATGGTCAAACCACTTCTTTCTCCATCAATTTGAATTATGGAGTTGGACGAGATATGTTAGGGAATAATCTCAATGATCCCTACTTCAAAATTGAGATTATTCAGTACTTCCCTTTATGAGTTCTAAACAGACACCAAAAAGAGTGGTATTTTATCAGTGCTTTCAAAAATAGATGATAAATTGAACATTTATCTTCTCTCATAAATACCCCCTTTTAGTTATTTTTTATCTCTGATAATGGAGTTGATTTAAATATTTCAACCTAAATATGCTAAAAAATGGTACATTTATTTGCATAAATAAATCACCCCTTTTATTAGTGTTGTTTTGTGATGATAAAGACCATCCTTTGTCTGTTCAGTTACAAACCGAAATTGGTAGTGAATTTTTAGTGCTAGAAGAAGGGTTAACCACTAAAAAATTTTATATATTATAATAAATAATTTTTTAATATGTAAATATAATTAAATTGAAATGGATATAATATATATTCTTAAATATTATTTTTATATTACTAAATATTTATTTAAAAATAATATGTAATAAAATAATTCAAATATGATTTATAAAATTATTTAAGATTCACAATAACTAATAAATTACAAATTATTTTTGAGAGAAAAATATTTAATTACAATTTGGTGATTTAAAAATTTATAAATTAATTAATCACTCAATATATATTTAAAACAATTAATGATCATAAAAAACCAAGACTTTTCATCAGGGAGTCTACTTGGGCTCTTAAAAATTAGTTGTTATTTTATGTTTTCTCCAAAATTATTCTAAAATATTTTTTTTATAACATGTTAACATATATATAACTTTATTTAGATGAATTGTTATATTTAGGGACACTCAATGTGCTGGCCTACAATGTATTACTCACACCGTACATGGGAAACCATGGCACTTCACTAACAGAGAAGATGATACATTTTTGTTGTCATAGAATTGATAATCTTGAATAGAGCACGGGATTCTAAGACTGGGCTATGACTCCAAACCATTTTAATATTTTTTTTCATGAATTATCTTTTCATATTTTTGTTCATGCTGTTGGTTTCATTAGATGTATAGTATACAGTTTTTTTATTTTGGCATGGTTAATTTTGATTATTTTTCAAAACATTACTAGATGTCATTTCTTTGCATTATAATTCAAGATATAATTGATTTCCATTATTTAAAATGTTGATTTATACTAATATGATCGTATTGTCTCCCCAATTTACCACCATAGTCCAACACTTCTTGTTAGTTTCCTCTAGATTGTAGGGAGTCATTACTATGATATAACGGTGTTACAAAGGTATAGGAATTGATAAGTGGTTTAGGGTGGTGAGGACATACATGTTCCATGGTAACACATGACCTCATAATTATATTTTAACTAACATAGATGAGTCTATCACAAATTGAAAATAATTTCTCTCATGTTTGAAATAATGTTTAATTAAATTTAATTAACTATATAATATTTTTCTATATTATGATTTTATCACACACGAGAGTCACATTTCAATTGAGGCGGTTAGAGGAATATTTGACAAGGCCTATAAAAACTGTGTAATGACAAAAATAATTCTTCCCATAACGGATACTTATCATTATATTTTCTACTACATGCAAGACAATGTTTTTAGTGATGATCCTCATATGGATATGTCATAGGTTTATAGGCATATGTTGAATGTGCAACATGATGATGTGGAACATGGGGGGATGTCCAAAATGGTCAACTATACGCTACTCAACATCCTTTCAGATAAGATCCACATCCAGATGTTATCCTTATAATGGTCTAAGATGCATATTCTATTGTTTTCCCTACATAATAAATTATTTATTACGATTATGCTACAGTGATAGGGTGTGATAAAAGTGTTATTGAGTCTACATTTTTTCTTGGTGAGAAGATAACAAGGAGAAAACAACTTTCTTATCAACATGTGGGAGAGAGTTCTATTCATCAAGAATTTTCCTTCCTGCCATGATGGTTACAAGATTGGCGACACTGGATGCCACACCCATGGTGTCATTTTAAGTTTAATATTTCCTACTTTTGGTCATTATATTCATCTATATTGTTTAGTATTTTCTAATTAAAAATTAATTTTATTTGTGTGATAGGGGTTGGTACAAAATTGGAAAAAGGTTATGGGATATTGTGCATGAACCTCATAAAATTTTGTGTGCTGAGACAACAATACTAGACAAAACACTATTAGGAAGATAGTTTGTAAAATAATTTGACCTATACCAATGGAGCCTGAGGCATCCTCATAGTTGGACACGTTTTGGAAGACAATGTCTCCAAATTATATGGTATGCCTCAATTTTTACATATTTGTCATTATTTAGTTCCCGTCTATGTTTTGACCCCTTTCACTCATAATTTTCTACCATTTCAAACCCCTCAAACCCATGGAACACCACCCGCGTCTATTTTCCCCTCATGGCCTAAAGTTTGATTGGATTTCGACCTATATTCTTCAAGTAAAAATTAATTATGTTTTTCATTTCCCATATTTTTGGACTCTCATCCATCATTTCGTAATTTTAATATTACCTACTGATTGAGATGATATAGGATTAGCCTATTCCTAACAATATGGAAGGGGGTTTGATGATTATGGTTTTATCCTGCATCCATAGAGCACCATATATTCATGTATTTCTAATATCAACACGTTTTTTTGGTTTAATGTAAATTGATAGGTGGTTCTGTGTTGAACAATTTTTTAATGCATACATGTTCTTTATTTTAACTTTAATTACTATTTTAATTGGTTTCTATGTGTAAATGGGTGATTTCCATGGAGATGTAGTGTGATTTCATGATCTTTGAAATGGATTTACCATTTTTAAATGGTTGGAAATGATTTCCTTCAAGATGTGGTTGTTTGGAATATGAGCTAGTTGATTTTTATGACATGATAAAAATTATGTTTTCTGGAGCAACAAAAGTGACGTGGGGGGAAATAAATTCAGGATTTTTTTTTGATTCGATGGATCATTTACATTACTGTACATGATGTGAATTCCATGTCCAATTATATTTTCCACTATATATTTACGTAGATAAACCCAAAACTCAAAGATTATATTTTCAAGATAAATTTATAATTGATTTATATAGATCTATATATATAAATACGTAGTCTTAGTATCTTTTTTTGATGATGATGATGTTGATCATCCTAAAAAAAAATTTGGATTATCATTGTTGCATTTTTTGGATCCATGTTTAAAATCCCTCATGCAGTGAACCATACGTGCTCCTATGATGTCCAAATAACAAAGGATGATTTTCAGGTGCTATCATGGTGAATCAATGATCTTGAGTTATTCTTCATGATAATTCATCCTTCGGAATTGAAATAATTTTTCTATATGTTCTTCTAAATGATTTTGAGAGAGAATGAGGAGTTGGGAGAGGAATCTGTTGACACAATTATTTTTAAATATCGATTAACCCTACAAAATAGATATAAAATTCTATTTAAAGAGCATGGAGTTATGTTAAAATATTATTTAATTTAATTAAATAATTTTAATAATATCATAATCTCTACCATACCCCATTCCAAATAATAATATTATTATTTTTATTTAATTGCATTTACTGACTTGCGTAATGTTAAATATTATTTTCCTGGATTTTCAGTTAAAATTATTTTTCAGATGTGAACCTAGTATACTCGAACTCTTTAACATTTACTAAATACCCAAATAAAAATTTTATTCACAATCTAGTAAATAAAAATTTATTAATATATTCCATATTTAGTAAAAATATTATTTTCAAAATCCAATGGGTAAATATTTATTGTTCATTCACATAATCAAATAAATTGTTTATTAAAAAAAATAAAATTATTCATTTCCTTGTGAATAATATTGGTCATTAAAAATTGAAAAAAATTAATTCCTAGTCTTTTGTAATCTGTTTATATTTATAAATAAACTCAAATATAATTTAATCAACATTAATTGAAAAAAATTGTTAGTGATACCCTATTTTCTATTTGAAAAAACAAATTAAACTTTTCAAAAAAAAGAAGTTTTATTTTAAAAAATTGCAGTTTTGATTCTATTTGATCGAAAAACCATTTTAAATATTGTTTCTATTTGAAAATAAATCTTATCTTAAATCTATATATAAAAATTTTCTTTGGATGAATTTTTGATATTTTCTGTTAAAATTCGTGTTTTGATGAATAGAAAAAGTACACTAAATATTAATTGAAAACAACATTTTTCGTCGAAACTATTTAAATGGTTAATTTATAATATTTAATGGTTATAAAGTATAAATATAATATATTTTAATCATTTAATGTAATTTATGTTATTTTCAGTTATTTTACATTGAATTTATATGTAAAAAAATTAATCTTTTGCAATGTTTTCACTTTTAAAACTACATTTCTCGTATTAACAATGAGAATTATTTTTAAATTTATTACTATAACTTTTGTGTTTTTAATTTGAAAAATGGATGGAAAATTATGAATTAGAAGGTCAAAATTTTGTAAATAGTTCCCTTCTATTTTAATTTTTTTAATAGTAATATTGGTAATTTTTTTATTTACCACGGTTAAAGGGTATATCAGGTAAATAAGTGTAAAACTAATATTATAATAATATAAAAATAAACTAAAATGTGTCTTAATATTATTTAATGAGTAATATCTGACCAATAAAATCCTTCGGTCAAACTTTTCTCCTTTGGGAGCCTCTTGGGTGTGATAATGACATTTTATATCATTTAATTTATTAGAAAGGCAAAAGTATCATAATAATGACTCTTCTGACTAAAACAATTTTATTATTGGTTATATATTTGATACACTTGAATAAAAATAGTCCATATAAATATAAAATTATTACCTATATCATGGTTATATATTTATAATTTTTTATTTAAAATAAGTAAATATAATTTTGACATAATGATGATGCAATAAAAAATTTATTAATGCAAATTCAAAATAATGATATAATTTATTTTAAAATAAATATTATATAAATATTTAACGACATTCGAAAATATTATGGATTACTAAGACATGTTAGGATTGAGTTAATGTATTTTTTCAAAGGAATCAAGTTTTTATGAATTTTTGGATAAGCCATGTTTGAATACTCTCAACATTGACATAATTCATAACATAAAACATAAAATAGTTAATTAAATGTTATTAAATTTATAGAAATCGAATATTTGACCAAAAATATAGTAGATGTCATAATATTTCATAAATTACACTTTTATTCTTATTTGAGATGTTATTTTAATTACATTTACAAAAAAATGTAAATATCATGATATCATGGTAATATTTAAAAAGGTAAAATAAACGGTAATCCAAAAAGATATGGATTTAAAAATATTAAAATATTATATTATTTAAATTTTATTATTTTTATATGTCAAAAATTAATCTTATATTTTAAATAAATTATTTTTGGACCATTAGAAATCAAATATCAATTTATAATAAATTAATATTTCAATACCATACTAAAGTTCCCCTCCCATAAATTATACATAAGAACCTCCTCAATCACCTATTCACTTATCATTGTGCCTTAATGCTCTGACATTCCCTACCCATTTATCTTTTAGACATCCCTAGTTACATTATAGTTGTTTTGAACATTTTCAACGACAAAATATACTCCTCTTAGAGGTGATTTAGAAGAAGAACATCAAAGAGGTGGTAATCTTCTATACCAATTCATTCACACTTCATTCATATACTACATCTACTTGATCATAATTTTCTCTTATAATGTAATAACTCTAGTAGAAATTATGTATTATGATTTATTATCATTACGAAACAACCATATTCTACCTCTAGTGATCCAATGAAAAATGAAATCACCATGCATTCATATGTACAACGTGTCGTCCCCACACCATGGTGTAATTTGTTGTTCACCACCACCCTACCTATATTTGTAAAATAATGGAATTTATAAATTTATATTATTATAATAAAATTATATGTATTCTGAAATATAATACATCATGCACTTCAATACCATTAAACAATTTTTGGAATGATTTTGTCGCTCGTGCGTATGAAGGGCTTACCAAGTACACAGTGCCATGTCATTCATTCTACATGTTCATCATTAATTAATAGTTATATAAATTAATTGAATGAATAAAATTGAATTATATTATTCTAATATCATTATACAAATTATATAATTATAACCTAAGAAAGTGAATTATAACATATTTGACAAAACATACATAAGAACATAAAACAATTAGAAATGAAATGTTACTAAAAAATTGATAATATTACCATAAATGATATCCTAATAATGTCAATTACTTTTTAATAAGTCTATAATTTATGTTAAATCAATATACAGGAGGTTCGGATACATACAATGCATAATAGACCTAAGGTAAGGGATTATTTTGTCTCACTTTTATATATGTGGTGATTATACACTAACTATTTTATGTGTTCAGTGTTTATTCATCCTATGAATGTTTTTATGATTATTATTATGAATTTTATGATATTTAAAGTTGAATATAATTTTATTTATTTTGTTAGGCATACAATTCAAGTGATTATAAATTTGGAAGGGATAATTTTTGAATCCCATTTTTATCCAAGATTGTTTATTTTCAAGTGTTTACTCAGGTATATTATCATCCACATCTATATTTCCTAAATATATTTTTAGAAATACTATTGATGTCCTTATAAAAAAATTTAAATAAAATTTTACAAATTTGGGAATTTTTAGTAATTGTTATGGAAGGAGTATTTTTTTAATACATGGTACATTTTTGTCTTTTTTGGATAAATTATTCGGAGAATGCTTCGTTTGTATTATACAACATGAGTAGGTTTTTACGCTTTTATGATTACTTATTTCCAGGAATCATACATTAAAATATTTCACATTTATTTTCATCTATATTATTTTCTTTTAAAATTTCTTGTCAATTTGAGAAAAAAATTTAATAAGAAAGAGTCTTTTCCTCAAAAATTCGTTTCCAGAGTTTTTTCAAAATTATTTACCATCTAGAATGACATTATTTAAATAAAGTTATATTTATATCCCTATTATCAATATGATTTGATTTTATTTATGATGGTAATTTATTAATGAAATCCATTTTTTTATAAAGAGTGTGATGGAATGATGTTTAAAAAATCCATTTTATTTCATGTTTTATGTGATGGTAAATATTTGTATGTTTATGTGGCTCAATGGATAATGTTTTTATTATGAGATAGTTGAGAACTATATCTCCTTAAAATGAATTAGACATATATTAATATCTCATGATATAAACATGAATGGAATGGAATGTAAATATGTTTTATTAATATAGGGCTGGAATGCTATTTACATCTAGTTCAGTAATGGTCATTGTCTGCTATTATTGTCTTAGCAATGAGCCTTGGATAATATGGAAATTATTTTATATTTTTTTATGATTTCAAAAATTACATATTTTATTCCAATTATATTTTTTCATGGTTCATATTCCTTTAAGATATAATCCATAAAAACTATTAAGATGTAATTCATGATTCACGATCATGATATTAAAAATTTGTGTTAATGTGTGTGAATTATTATGTTTATGGTTTGTTTGAATTTCTCCATGTTTACCATTACTATGAAATTGATCTCACCCATTTTATGTTTTCTTTTCCACAGAATATTAATAATTTTATTACATACGAAAACTAATGGGGAATATATTTATGGGAGATGTTGAAGATCATTCACATTGTTAGAAGAATGTGCTACATGTTTCCAAAGACACTAAAATAATATAGTCTTTGGTAATATATTTGTGTATTGTATTAATTAATCCAACAAATAAATTTATCATACATGTATATAAAGAATTTGTTTTTAGAGGGATCCTTCTGGGAATGTGATCTCACTTCCTACATACATACAATTGGGTAATTTAAACCACGAGATTATTGACTCGTGTAAAAAAATATTTCTACAGTGGCGGTATTTAATTGTATTAGTGGTATAATTGTAAAAGTATTGTTGGTGACATTCTAGGTTAGTAGCCCTTGTTTTATGAGGTGATTTTTGGATCATTTGTTTTTATATTTTACATTTTTTTTTGGTATTCACTTATAGGTGTAACCTTAAATTTTGTGTATGGTATGATTTTTTAGATTTTATTATTGAGGATTGTTATATTGAATTATGATAATGTTGAATATTGTGATCGGAAAAACATTCATAAAGAAGTTCCTAGATACGTAATATATCTAATATTATCATAATTTTTATATGTTTTCCTATTATATAAATACTACAAATTTATCAATTTGATTTTATTTCCTTCAATTTTGGATTAATTGTTTTGTTTTCACTAAAATGGGAAAATTTCATAATTCAAGAATTGTGAAATATTTTCATGACATTGGTATTTTGAAAATGAAATTTAAAATATTGATCAAAATTGAGTGATACTCATTTTTATATTATTTCATGATTTTTGGTCATCAACATATTCTTATGTACCTAGATCATATTTGAACATCAAAATTCTAGAAGTAATCGATCAATTTGAGAATGTTTTATGAAAGATTCATTGGACCCAACATCATTAAATGTGGAATAAATTAGTCTAAAGACCTCTTTGATATGTGATTAAAATTGTAATTAAAATATAATTCCAATTAATGTAATAACATTAATTATCATGGAGTTATTCCTTTATTAATGTGGCTATTGTATTGTCAAAATATGACGAAAATTTAGAAAGCATTCGACCATAATCAATATTCATAATTAACTGGTCATTTAATTTTCTACACATGGAAGATTAAGCTAAAACTTTGGGTTTGAATAAGAATGATTTTTTGGAACAACATTCCATAATTCCACTCTTTCGTATTATTTCATTAAAGGGTTATAACATGTACAATATTTTGGAGAAATGATTATGGAGCCGAAATTTAACACCATATACCTATAAAAATGCATCACATCCCATTAAAAAAATGCAAGAGACTATTTGGGTCCATTTTTTATTTTCATTTATTTTCACTCCAATGTAATACTAATTTGAATTTTGAATTGATTTTACTCGTCTTATTCATCACATTTACATATTTTCATCTTTTGTGTTTCCACTGTGTTCTTCTCCACCAGGATCTCATATACTCATGATCATGTGTAATTAACTCATGGATATTGTTATTGGATCAATCCCATTTTAACTCATTTCATTGAAAATTAATGTTGATTTTTTATTATTTTCTTACAGATAGGTTGAGGGGGGATCTTAGTGGGTAAGGATCTATTGTGTCTCTATGTTCAACCTAAGGACTAATATTCAATTCTTTAATATTTTCCCTAAATCGTGGAGGTCGATGTGTGTTATATTGAAAATTATTGAGTGAATTATATATTCAAAACAATAATTATAATATTATAACACTATATAAAATTTTGTTTGTTCATTATGTGAATTTGAAACTAATATTCATACATTGAAGTTTCAAATCAAATTGGGTGATCTCCTGGGAGGATATCGTTTTTGATAAACAATAATTTTCCCCATCTAATATATTTTCATTTCACATATATATATATATATATATATATTTTTCATATTCCAAAAACAATTCATTATATTATTTTGACTTATATTTGTTAAAATATAAATACAGACAATTAAAATTTTATGTTTTGTGAGCTGCCTCCGGGAGACTGTCCATGGGTCTGCACTATATTCATTGCATAGAAAAATAAAATAATTATTTGGGATTCACAAAATATCCTTTAGAATCAACTTAGAGATATTCCCAAGGAGCCTTAAAACTTTCACGCTCTATTTAAAAAAATCATAAAAAATTTATGAAAAATACTAATAAAATATTTTTTTATGATTCTATCAAATGATTGTATATTTAATTTAGGAAACAGGTACCCATAGATTATGGATCTAATTAATAACTCAACTTTTCCATGGCGGATGGTGTTTTTATTATTAATAGATAGGTGGTGATATTTTTTAAATCAAATAATTGGGATTAGGTTTCCACAGAATTCCTAGATGGCTTGAGGGAGGACATGAAAAAAAAAATTTATGTGATGGCCCATGAGCTAACTTAGTTGTCCAAAAACATTCAAAAAAATTATCAACATTCCAAGGTCCACGAATATTACCCCTTTTGCTTCCAGAATTTTTTGAAGAAAATACGTGTGGTTGAGGCCAAAATTGAGGACCACTAATATACCAACCATCTCCAAAATGAAATAAATGAGTACCATAATGGGATAGAGTTGGTCAATGATGAAGCATGAATTCCAATTGGAATATGTGTGGGAAATAAAAAATATTAGGATAAATTCTATAACTATAATGAGCTATAATATGATACCTAGGGCCCTATGAAGTAGAAGATCTTGTACCGTTTCATGTCACTCTATCCATGGAAGAGGAAAATTTGATGAAAGGATGGAAGAGAATGACTACCTAATTCCATCCATGGAGACTCACATTCAATAGGAACTTATCAATAAAGAAGTGACTAAACCAAAGACATCTCAAAGAGATGAACATTTCATAATCTCTATGTATTCAGATTTCACTCAATCTGATTTGAGTATAACTCCATATGATTTTGAATTTATAGATTTGGATTATCCTTGTGTTTTTATAGAAGAAGATAAATAATTAAGACCATTACCCGTTGATGAACACGCGAATCTCCCTAATTTGGATGAAAATATATTTGAGGAATCCAATGAAGAATGAAATTAGTTTATCCTAAGGAAATCACGGAAAAGGAACCTTCTTTTGAAAGGGAGGATATTTTTGATAATTCAAATTTTAATATTGTTCTTGTAAAAAAGACCTTCTTAATTTTCCTTTTATTATTCATGTCATATGGAACATATTGATCTATAAATATATATTTTATAGGTTTTTAAAAAATTATCAATCAAACATGTGGATGATTCATACTTAAACATAACCCTTCTTGGTTAACAATATCTAATTGTAAAGGAGGAGGATTTGGTGTATTCTATCAATGGATCATTCCTAACAAAGAAATAATAGATGAAATTTAAGAATATAAATGTCACGACCCCTCCCCCAAATGTGTACCCCTCCTGGGCTGGAAATGTGATATGGGAGATAATGAACCCCGAGTACTGCCTCCAATAGGCCCCAGGTTGACTACTAGAACTGGGGGCATAGTAAACACACAAATGGGAGGCATTATCCTCGTAGAGAACACATGTGGAAGAGAGAGATAATATAGACACCTACCAACTCCAAGTCAATTAGTAAGATAAAAAATACCAAGTATACATATGAAATGTCATGGAAAAGTACACAAACTAGAAGAGGAAAACAACATTTTCTCAAAAGAAAGTAAAAAACAACAGCCACCACAAGCCCGGAAAGCTCTTGTATCCCCAAGCCAGTATAAAAAAGATTGATCTCCACCCCGATCCAAGTGATATGAAAGACGATTTATATATAAATAGATTGAGTATAACTCTATACTCAATAGGATCCTCCCCAATGACTCTCGTGCAAAAGTAAAGAAAGCATGACAAAGCACAATGAACAATAAGGGAAACTAACTCATCACCTAAATAGGTATACTATGTTTCCAACCTCACCATGGATAAACTCACCAAGTAACATATACAATAATATATCATATAATAATGAATATCATGGGTACCCCGCCACTAATTCCTCACTGGTTTTCCACTTTTTACCCATGTCGCACGTCCTGAGAATCTCTCTCCAAAAAGGCATGCTCACATACAATGGGGCGAAACACCAAAACATTCACCTTGTGAAAAAAAACCCCATTTCTATGTATTTAATCTATTCTAGTAGTTTCTGGGAGCCACCACAACTCTCATAACATGTATCATTCATCGAGTGTTACACCTCAAACCATTACAGCCCATACACCGAGTAAGGATCTTCGAGCCATCACATCTTATACACATTACACCTATAGTAGTCCAGAGAAAACTATATCCAGAATATATGTGTGTGAAAAACCACATGCCATTACATCACTCTACACACATATATGGGTAAAACTAACCAATGTACATGCCAGAAATATTAACTACCAATACAAGAGAGCATGAGAAAAGGGGGTAGTCAGCCATCCATCATCCCACCAGAACATTGGAAAAAACACCCCCAGGTCTTAGAATCCCCGAGGTGTCAGTTTCCCTTAATAATGGGTTTGAGTAGCGTATAGAATAAAAAATATTACATGATATACTATATCTCACAACCACACTATGGGAATATCCTAGTCTTAGAAACAACTGCAACTAACATCCCTCAGACTCCAGGATGCTAATTATAAGACTAGGTATCCTATAAGCACACACCCATATAAAGATATTTCATAAATTATTTCATTACCTTTTCATTACATTCACTTTCTGTAAATTAATTCTTTAAAAATTTATTAACCAATTGAAATAACATATTAAATTTCACTAGGATCGCTCCCAATGTCCACTATCCCATTAAAATTAAAACCTCGCCATTATGTTCTAGAAAATTCCAACCCCATGGGTTAACACCAATTTTTCAAATATTCATTACAGAATTACCTTCCCATATTCCCAGAAATTCATGAAATCGTTCTATGCTACTAAAAATAAGGGGGCTTAACACGGTGAGTAGATGTAATACTTATCGAGTCTTTCCCGCCTATAGCAAGAGAATAGACCCACCCTCCCTTGAAAATATAATCATGGAAAGAACATGGAATACCCCGCGCATTGTCCCCTCTTTTGGAAGAATGGTAAGAAAGAATTTCTGCCTTGAGAAGTGGTGAAAAGCAATGAAGATAATCAACCAATAAGAATTAGAAGAATCAAACAATCACATCCATCCCATTCCATCATCCCTGGTGTCCCCCCCAACACCTAAAAGCATCAACTGATGCATTTCGCCACTCTAGGTGTCATATGATGCCACAACCAAAAGGCCTCCATGGGCCCACATAACACAATATCCCACCAAGCTCACATCACAACACAAGCATCATGAAAACAAACATTTTAACAATTTTTCTCTAGGACATTTAACAATCAAGAGGGTAATTTGATACCCTACATGGAATTATCAAAAAATATGTTCATTAATCTATATTAAATTAACCAATTAATGATTCACATGTTCCAAATTTGGGAAACCTATTCATTAAGCTATCACAAATAATTAAACATACTTACTACAACAATTTTATTAAAATCATATTAAAACATAGAAGAACCAGATTCAATAACATTCCACTTTATCCATAGCCAATGTTATCAATTAATTCTTCATTACATTCTTTACCAATTTCCACCAAGAATGAACAGCTAAACGAAGAAAATAGGGACATCACACAATCTAGAAAATAAGGGGCAATAACATACAATCTATATCAATTTATTTATCAAGTTCAAAAATTTATTATGTCAATATCATTATGGTACAGTGGGATAAAACATTATATCAATACATTTGTATATAAAATAACAGAGAGGGAACAAATCCCCTACCTCAAACAGTTATTGATGTTCTTTATATGAGAATAGTTCACACAACAGGTCATGATCCTCCTCTCTCAACAACTACATCCACTAGAGGATTCAACTGTACGACCACACAAACCAAAACCCAAAAAAAACTCCATTATTAGCACATAGATACCATGTTATAATTTGGGAAGGAGTAATAGGAGAAGATGAACCCCAAAAGAACGACGATAAAACCTACCTTATATTGAAGATTGGTCGATACAGCTTGGTTTCATCAAGACAGAGTGGAACTAATTTTAGTAAGAATGATTTATTATTAAACCCTTATGAGAAGGAATGGGATGTTCGACGTTCTCACTCCCGAGAACATGGAAGAAAAACAAGGGAGGAAGATATCTTCTCCCTTTTGATGATTTAACAGAGTGACAGCTTAAGATATACATACATTCCCATTAAAAGCAGGTCCCATTAAACCATGTGGTATTAGCAATTAAAAACATCTCGAGCCTTAGGAATAATTAATATAGAAGTTATGGCCTCTGAATTGGCCTTAGAGTCCTTAAAAAGAGGCCATAAATGCATTTTACTTCAAAGGAAAATGCTAAACAGGTGAAACTGTGGGAAGCTGGAAACACTATTCATGAACTCAAAATTGGGCAAAGGAATGAAAGGTTACTATTAGTGGTTACCGATAGAACTATTCACTGATGGAACTGGTCATAGATTGATAATTTTGAAAAGGAATGAGAGGTTACTGTTAGAGGTTACCGATAGAAATGTTCACTATTGGAACTGTTCAATGAAGGTTGTTGATGACACTGTTCACCGAGGGTCACTGATGACACTATTCAGAGAAGGTGAATGAGGACAATGTTCACCTAAGCTCACCGATGCACTATTCATAGAAGGTTACCATTGCATTGTTCACAAATGTCTACCGTTAGAACTATTCACCGAACTGGAAAATTGGAAATGTGTTGGAGATAAGTCCCCATGACCTTCTGAATAAACTCAAACACCATATTTTCACAAAGGAATGGGCTAGGGAGGTCTGTGCCATTCATCAAATACCTCTCAAAATAGACTCATCCATGTGAATTCAAAACCCACATAATGTGAAAAAGAAATGGGGTCTGAACAACCACCCATCCAGGTACCTCTCAAAAGAGCGCAAGACACAAATGTAGGAAAGAGAGCCATCTCATAAACATGAAATTTTCATAACTACATAAGCTGCATCGATACATGAAAAGAGTTAAAAACATACAATTTTGGGTACTGAGCACATATGTGTGACTCAAGTTTCCAGGTTCCCTCCTCCATGCCAGCGTGTCGCCACAAGACAAGAACCAAGGGGATAGAATGACCACAAAACACCTTCTCCTTATGGTCTTGGACCTCCATAGTCGCTCCTCAAAGGATGCATCATCATTAACAACAGTCTCTCCACAATCGATGACATGAGAGTCATCATGAAGATAATGACAGAGTTGTGATACATTGAAAACATCATGAATCTGACTTATCTTCGGTGGAAGTGCAACTCGATACACCACAACTCCAACATGAGATAACACCATGAAAAGCCCAAATAACCGGGGAGAAATTTTACTCCCATGACTAATCCTTTGCTTCCCACGATGAAGATTCAACTACAGAAACACATGATCCCCATTATTAAAATCCAAGGGTCTCCTTCTTTGATCAACATATGATTTCTGATGATCTGGTGCTGTCTTCAGCCTCTCACGAATCACCTGAACCATATCTGATGTATTCTTCACTAGTTCTCATCTAAGAATTGCTAACTCTCCAACACCAGTCCAGCACAACGGAGAATGGAATGGTCAGCCATACAATGCTTCAAATGGCACCATACAGATGGTGGAGTGAAAAGAATTATTGTAGGAAAACTCTACCAAGGTTATGTTCCTCATCCATGATCCTCTAAAATCAAGAACACAAGAGAGTAACATGTCTTCCAGAGTCTGGATGGTTTTCTATGTCTGACCATCCGTTTGAGGATGAATTGCAGTGCTAAGGCACAACTGATAACTAAAAGAATGCTAGAGACCTCTCCACACCCTAGTAGTAAAGTGAGGATCTCGATTGGATTGATTGCCATTGGGTTTCATTTCTCACCACCTCCTCTTGATATTGCCTCGAAAAAACATCCACTGAGCTTGACTCCTTGATAATTATTAAGTGGGATGATTTTTTTAAACAATCAACTACCACATAAATAACATCATGTACTCCCAGAGCTCGATGTAAACTAGTGAGAATGCCCAATCATATTTCCTCCCACTTCCACTAAGGAATATTTATTGGCTGGAGTAGACCACCAGAGATACGGTGTTCGACCTTCACCATCTGGAAGACCACACATTGAGACTCAAACTCTACAAACACACACTTCATCCCTGGCGACCAAAACTGACCCCTCAAGGATCGGTACATCTTTTTCACTCTAGGATGCACCGCTAAAGGAGAACTATGAAACACTTTGAGAACCGTATACCACATTATCAAGGGAAAATAATCCTTCTGTGATACCACACTCAGTGTTGTTCATCCCCCAACCAACCATCAGGTGACTCACCCCAAACAACATGGTCTCTCAACACCTCCACCTCGTGGTCACCCAAATGGGAATCTTCCACTTTATTCACAAGAGAAGAATCCATCATCATCTGAAAAATACAACCTCTACCCCCAACATCTCTCATATCGTGATGTAATGCTATAATATATTCCATTACTCTCAAGGAATAACCAAATTCACACACAACATCACTACATGACATTCGACTCAGCTAATTAGCTAAAACATTACCCTTTCTCGGTGTATATGATATCTCGAAGTCATATTTTTATTTGATCTCCAACCACCGATGTTGTCGTAAGTTAAAGTCATGCAGGGAGAAAACATACCTCAAAATCTTACCATAGGTGAAAACCACAAAGTGATCACTAATGAGGTAATGTCTCTACAACCTTATAGAAAACACCACAGCTACCAACTCAATATCATTGGTGGAATATTTATGTTCATGGTGATTCAACTACTGAGACCCATAAGAAACAAATGACCTCTACTGCATGAGAACAAAGCCTAACCCCAGGTGTAATGCATCACAGAAAACATCAAACAGAACTTCTTCAGCTGGAAGAAAAATAACTGGAGCACTTACTAACATCTCCTTTAGATACTCGAAAGTAGTTTGGAACTGATGATTCCATATGAATGCCTGATCCTTCTTTGTCAAATCTATCAGAGGAGTCATCACTCATGATAAATCAGCTACGAACCTATTGTAATAGCCTATGAGACTATGGAAACATCTCACCTCTGACACTGTCTTGGAGGCTGCCCAAGAAAAAACTACTTCTATCATTGATGGGTCCCCAACTAATCTTTTTTGGGACACAACATGCCCCATGAAACGGACTTATCAAGCCCAAAACTTTCACTTCAAAAACATCCCAAACACCTGATGTTGATGAAAAACTCCAAAAACTAATTGTAGATGATCTGCATGCCCCTCCTCAGATGTGGAATACACAAGGATATTGTTGATAATAACTACCACAATCATGTCCATGAACTCAAGGATCACAAAATTCCTCATTCACATGAACACGACATGAGAATTCATCATGCCAAATGGCATTACAACGAACTCATAATGCTCATGAAGACAACAGAAAGCAGTATTTGGGATATACTCATTCTTGACACGCATATGATGATATGCTGACCGCAAGTAGATATTTTAGAACTAACATTCACCCTTCAGTTGATCAAATAAATCATCAATCTACAGAACAGGATAGAAATTCATTATTGTCTCTTTGTTTAATTGGCGATAATTGAAACACAACTGAAAATTGACGTCCGCCTTCTTCAGGAACAACACTGATGAACCCCACGAGGACACACTTGGCCGAACAAAAATTCACTTTTACAGACCATCATAATATATAAACATCTCTCATAACATATAAGGGTACATCCTATATGGATACATAGAGATAAGAGATGCTCCTGGTTATAGTTCGATCCCAAACTTGATCTCTTGTCGAGGGGGTAATGCTACATCCTCTTATGGAAAGACATCTAGGTACTCTTCTAAAACCATAGGAAAATACAACTAATGAACCTCTTATGAACTCAAAATATTCTCATCCATCATGGATGATAAGGGAGGAATAATCCTATGACCCATCTAATGATTTCGCTCTCCCACAAACACAACCGGCTCTTCATCCGCATCGAAGAAATCGTCCAGAGTCCTGAGGAAATCCACGATAGCCTACAATGAATTAGATAGATCCATTCCTAGGATGACATCATATGGTTGAATTTGGAAACATAGGAAATCTCCCCATGAGCGGTGATGCACCAACACTAGCTCACAATTTCTACATACTTCAAACAAGTCATCTTGAACTCCAACTGGCATAGTCAACTCCAAGGGCACTGGAAGCCTTTAGACCTAATGTCCCAAATCATGGACAAGTGTAGGTGATATAAAGGAGTGTGCCCGTCATGAATCAAACAAGGCATACACCATGGTAGAAAACAAGAAAATGGTACCTCGAACGTTGTTTGTCTTGCCCAGTACTGGCAATGATAGAGCATGAAGATGACTGCGACCTCTTCCACGGCCACTCTGAACTTGATGATGAACAACCCCATGGCCATGATCTGCAATCTAAGGTTGGGGAGCATCATGGAGTTGTCCTATGCTTGACCCATCTACCCTCTGTTGATTTAAAGCTGGTGAAACCTACTTCTGCTGCCTCAGCTGGAACTCCCTCAACGGAGGAACCTAGAGCATAGCACCTAGTTCACGATTGACACTCTGAAAGGCTGGGAACTCCCGCTATTGATGATCATGACCACCATATGAAAAACAAGTGCCTTATCTATTTTCATAGGCTTGACATTTTTTCCCTCTTGAAAAATGTGATATGAAGTGCTGGGACCTACCCCCGACTGAATGAAAACACTTTTTCCAAAAAAAAACTAGGAACCCTAGACCACAACTCTTCTTCATGAGGAATCGTGATGATTCCCCACTTGTGATTATCCGGTCCTGGCCAAAGTCCTCTCGACAACCTCTGTCCTCACCAGAACCTCATGATATGTCTTCAGCATAAATGGGGTGAAATGGCGATGGAATTATGGATGTAATTCCTCCTATAAATGCCTCACTTTGGCCTCCTCATATGTTAACAGGTCTGAATCATATCACAAAAGGATCCAGAAATGGATTCCAAACTCTCAAACACTGGATCTCCCCTATTGAAGGGTAAGAATCTCCAGGCGACTGGATGCCTTTGCAGTCAATGAAAGAAACTTGACTCTAAACCTGTCTCGGAACTCCTCCCATGAGATCACTGACTCTTCACGATCCTAGAGGATTAAGAACCACCACTATCTTGTTTCTCCACGTAGAATCATCACAACCAAGGACACCCAATGCTCCTTCTGATCTCGGATTGAATTAACACCTATCTCAACCTCCTCCAACCAGTCTTCCATGACAACATCTAAAACAGATACCTTATACCTCTAGAAACTATGCCGCTGAAACTCTCAGAGTGTCTTCCTTCAAGTGTTGTCATCGTCACCTCTACCCTGGGACAATCTGCATAAATAGACTGCTGAACATATTTTGCATAATCCTATTGAGGACATTGACCTGGATCCATACCTGTAAAATAAAAACCCATTAGAGATCCTCAAACTGTAATATGGATGACTCAACATTTATTAGTTAATTATTTTCTTGCATTCATTTTAGGTTAACCTATCCCATGATATACCCATTCAAACACAGTCACAATGAAGAATGATGCATGATCCTTTCCCTGGACTCTACCCAGCAACTAGTATCACACTATTTAGTAGCCATTGTACAAATAAAGGTTCGTACATCAGATCATTAGAATCCCTAAACGCCAATGTCTCAGTCAGTCTCCAGTGTTTACATCACCTGCTAAAGTGGAATGAAACTATTACCCTACCAACCACTGAATCCTCACCTGTGCCTAACTCCAAACTCTATCCTATCATTCAACCAGACCACTGATACCACTATGTAACAACCCCCTCCCCCTAATGTGTACCCCTCCTGGGATGGCAATTTGAGAAGGAAGATAATGACCCCCTGGTCCCACCTTCAGTAGGCCCCGGGTTGGCGACTAGCACCGATGGCATTGTAAACACCCAAATGAGAGGCATTAACCTCTAAAAGAACACATGTAGAAGAGAGAGATATGATATACACCAACCAACTCCAACTCAAGCAGTAAGATAAAAGAAATCCCAAGTACAAAAATGAAATGTCATGATAAATTACTATAACTAGATGGGGAGAACTGCATGTAACCAAAAGAAAGTGAAAACAACAGCAACCACAAGCCCGAACAGCCCCTACAACCCCAAGATAGTAGAAACCTGCTTGATATCCCACATGCAACAAGTGGAATGAAAAAACATTATTATATACATAGGGTGAGTATAACAGTATAATCAGTAGGATCCTCCCTGAAGACTTTCGTTCAAAAGTAATGAAATCATGTTAATGCACATTGAACAACAAGTGACACTAACTTGTAACCTAAACAGGTAGACTAATTTCCCAACCTCACCATGGCTACAATCACCATGTAACGCATACAATAATATACCATATAATAATGAATATCAGTGGTACCCTACTACTACTTCCCCACTGGTTTGCTGCTTTTCCCCAGAGTCGCACGTCTTGAGATTCTCTCTCCAAAAGGCTTCGGGTAGACACCTAGGTGAAGTACCACAACAGGCACCTTGTGCAACAAAACCAATACATCCGCATATGTAAAGTAACCAGGTAGTTTCTGGGATCCACCACAGCTCTCATAACTAGTATCATACCTTAGGTATTACACCTCATGCCATTACAACCCATTAACCAAGGAAGGATATTAAAGCCATCATAGCCTATACACGTTACACCTATAGTAGTCCATAGAAAACTATATGTAGAAAATATGTCTGTGAATAACAACAAGACATTACAGCCCTCTACACACATATATGGGGAAAACTGACCAATGTGCCTACCATCACTTGTAACTACCTAGAAAAGCGAGCGAGGCCAAAGGGTGTAGTCATCCATCAATCCTCCAACCAAAATGTTGGGGAAAACACCCCCCAGGGATCAGAATCCCCTGGGTGTCAGATACCCTTAATAATAGGGTTGAGTAGCATAAAGAAACACAAAAATGACAGGATACACTATATCTCACAACCACACTATGGGCATAACATAATATTAGACACAACTGCAGCTAACATCTCTCCTACTAAGGGCTACTACATCTAAGACTAGGTATCCTATAAGAACACTACCACTTCAAGAGCTTTATCAAATTTTTTCATTACCTTTTTATTAGATTCACTTTACATTAATTAATTATTTTATCATTAATTAGTCACTAACAATTCCATATTAAATTCATTAGCATCACCCCCAAAGTCCATTGGCCGTTTAAAATTACAACCTCATCATTATGTTCTAGAAAAATCCAACCCCATGGGTTAACACTATTTATTCAAATTTTCATTACAGAATTACCTTCCCATATTCCCATACATTCTAGAAAAGCATTCTATGCTACTAAACACAAGGGCGGTCAACAAAGTGAGTTGATGCACTACCTGTCGAGTCTTTGCCGCCTATAGCAAGAGCATAGACCCAACCTCCCTTGAAAATCTAAAGGAGGAAAGAACATTACATACCCCGCGCGTCTTCGCCTCTTTCAGATGAAGGGTAAACAAGACCAGCTACATTTATAAGTGGGGAAAAGTAATTCAGATAACCATCCATTAATAATTAGCAAGCAACCAACAATCACATCCATCCCATTCCATCATCCCTGTTGTCATCCCGAACACCCACATACATAAAACAATGATTCTCGCCACTCTAGTAATCTCTACTACAACAACCAAAAGGCCTCCATGACCCAACATATCACATCATCCCACCATGCTCCCATCACAATACAAGCTTCATGAATAAAGAATCTTAACAATTGGACTCTATGCCTTATAAGAATCAAGAGGGTAACTCATAACCCTTCAAGGAATTATCAGACAATTAGTTCTTTATTCCATATTTAATTAACCGATTCATTATTCCTAGGTTCCATATTTTGAAACCTAATCAATAAGCTGTCACAGATAATTAAACATTCTTACTGCACCAATTTTATTAACATAAAATTAAAACAAGAAGAACCAGAATCATTTACACGCCTCTTTATCTATATCCAACAGTTATCATTTATTTCTGGTTTACGTTGTTTCCAAATTTCCATCTTGAACGAATAGCTAAACAAAGCATGCATGAATATCACACTATCTAGAAAACAATGTGTAATAACATATGATTGATATCAATTTATTTATCCATTTAAAATATTTATTATATCAATTCCACTGTGGTCCAGTGAGATAAAACATGCAAACAATACTATTTCATATAAAAAACAGAGAAGCAACAAATCCCCTACCTCAAATAGTTATTGATGTTATTTATATAAGAATAGTCCACACAATAGCTCACGATCCTCCTCTCATGACAACTACATACACCTGATGATGCCATGATATGACCTCACCAACCAAAACCTAAGAAAATTCTATTAGATGCATGGCGATCACATGTTATAATATGGAAAGGGGAAATATTAGAAGATGAACCCCAGAAGTATAATGAAAAACCATACCACATATCGAAGATTTCTCGATACAGCTTGGTTGCATCGAGACAGAGTGGAACCAATCAGTGGAGGAAAGTTTAATTGTGAAACTACAATAAAAAGGAATGGAATGTTCGAGTGTCCCACACCCAAGAAAAATGAGGAAGAACAAAGGTGGAAGATATCATGTCCCTTTTCAAGATTTAACAGAGCGACGGTTTAAGATACACTTAATTTACCATTAAAAAGGATTAGATTACACCATGAGGTTTGACCATGTAAAAAAAACTGTAGCCTTAGGAATAATTAATAGATATGTTATGGCCTTTTAATCAGCCTTAGAGTCCTTAAAACGAGGCATTAAATGCAATTTACATCAAATGAAAACGCTAAAAGGGAGAAATTGTATGAAGATGGAAACAATGTTCATGAAATTAAAATTTGGAATAGGAATGATAGGTTACCATTATAGGATATCGATGGAACGCTTCACCGATATAACTATTCATTGAAATGGAAATTAGGAAAAGGAATGATAGGTTGCCATTATGGGTTACCGATAGAACTGTTCACTGATGGATTTATTCATATAATGTTGATGATGACACTATTTCCCAAGGGTCACTTATGAAATTGTTCACAGAAGGTTACCGAATACACTGTTCACAGAAGGTCACAAATGCATTGTTCACAGAAGGCTTCCATTGCACCATTCACAACTCTCTACTATTGGAACTGTTCATCGAACTTGAAAATGGGAAAAGTGTTAGGGAAAATTCCCCTTGACCTCCTGAATCACTTCAAACACCACATTTTCACAATGGAATGGGCTAGAGAGGTAAATGCCTTTACAAGCCACATGTAGTGGTTCAAGTCGAAGAAAAATCATCCACTAACTGACAATAGATAATAGCTTGTGCTTCCCTATGTAGGATGTAAGTCATCATTTCACACTTGGGATATTATACCAATAATCATCTATTTTTCGTTATTTATATGACTTTACATTCAATTTCATTATTAGGATTAGACTTGAATGTAGCCCACACCCTCATATATTACAATGATTACCTTACATGATAATTGTGGCGAATTAACTAATTTTATATTATACGTTCATGATTGTTGAAATAAATCCAAAACCAAATGAAGAAAGGGGAATAAGATTAATGGGAATGTTATTTGAATATTAATGTTAATATTTTAAACATCATAAATTTTTTTCATCTAAAATATGATTTGTGAGTTAAATTGGAATTTTATGCCCACACTGGAATTATGTATTTCTTGATATATATATAGGAGACATGAGTTTCTTAGGAATCCATTTATTACACTTATTATATTTTAATGATAAAATGATGACTGAGTAAAACTGGGAATTGGATGATTAACATGAATAATGGATGAAACAATGTGGACCCATGATTTGAGGTAACTAATTAATTCATGCAAATAAAGAATCCAAAATTTTCCTCAGCATTGGAATTTCTAAAATTTATGTGAAATGAATTGTTATTATAAATCATACCATAAAGTGATTAACCCAAATAACTTGTCACATTATTGAGAATATTTCTATACAATGAACTTATTTTATCTTGAGCATATTTCACGAGTGGCCATTGGAAATTTCACCTACCATAACATATATTTGAAATTATCAAAGATTTGACTATGAAGAATCTCATTTAAAATAATTGATGTAACTTTTGATAAACCTATTATACTTAAAAACCACCACTAACTCAATCCATATTTTACCTATATAGACCATGAATTACCGTTATAGAAATGATCCATGTTTCAATATATTTTTATATATTCATTCTATCCTCTCAGTATTTTCATGTTATTTTAAATTTGAATTATGGGGGTGAAGGAATTAACTGTGGAAGGGATGAAATGAATTACAATGAAAATGTGTGGGGGTTATTATTATGGAAATAAATTAATGTTGTTAATTCATTAGTTTTATTTCATGAAACACAAATGCCCATAGTTAGTGCATTATTTAATTACATTTTCATGATTACATGAAATCCAATCATAAGGGACCTATCAGTTTATCAGTATTATAAAATAGATTACATATTTTATCCATTCATTACAATTAAAAACCTAAAATAAAACATATAAAATCATTTGATAATTCCATTAATCTCATATCTTAACCCGCCATATATATATCATAATAATCATAATCGCATAATGGGAAACCAAAAAATAATAATTGGGTGAGGATAGATGCTCAGTTATGGTAAATAATAATATAGATGCTATCAAAAATAACAACAATAGTTAAAAAATGGTATATAATCGAAATAATAAATCAAATAACTCAATATATATATTATCATGGATATTGTACTAGTATAATAATAACATGTAATTAAAATTACTAATCTCGTAATGAGGCAATGAATAATGTCTGACATCATAATCATATCATTATGGATTCGTCCAAGACACGATAGATAAATGGTTAAAAACCCAAACTAGTTTGTCTCATGGGACCTACTAATTCATCAAAGATTTATTGTAGGCCAAACCCATCACATACTATTTCCAATGAATTCCTCAATTGTTAATGGTGAATCATAAAAAATATAAACATTCATATTATAACTATAAAATTAATTTATAATACATTAATAATAAAACATGAATGGTATCAAAATTTCACATCCATAGTCCAACATATCATAAACCCTTCTATTCAATATGATAGATTGTATCATAAAAAATAAAATTCAATTAAGCATAAAATCTAAAAAATAATGTTGTCATTAATGAAAATAATTTAATATAACCATTTAAAACTTATTGGGTGAAATACCACTTTTGTATTGATTTTTTTTCAAAATTGGCGTGAAATATTAATAGAAAAAATTATTAGGGAAAAGAATAATATAATCATGTAATGTAATTTTTTATCATGATATAAAATTTAAAAATAGAACATTCCTTTCATATTTTCATGATATGGTAATAATTTCACTCATTTGGAAAATCAAAAAAATATTCCTTTCAAAACTTTTTATAAAAATTCATTTTTTTCTAAAAATGAATTCAAATATTTGTACAAGAATAATTAAAAAAAATATTTTTTTTATATTTTTTAGAAACATTGACATTGATTGTAAGTTTGTTCCAGTAAATACTTACTTACAAACAACCTCAGATTATAATGATATTACGAAATTTACCATTAAAATAGGTCCAATTACCTCTGTACAAATACAAACTCTTATATTGTGGTTTCAGAAAAATTATTAACTAGTAAAAGAATCATTATAACCATTATGATATCATATATGATTAATTTATGGCTTTATATTAACTTTTTATTAACAACTCGATGTTATTGAAACGTTACAGGTAATAACCACTTTGTTTATCATATGTGTATTGACTTGTTATTCTTGATCCAATTACATTGATCATGACTTAATTTCTTCCAAAACTTTAAAAAGAATTTATATATCATATATATTTTGTATATTAATATATATATATATAAGATATTAAATGGAATACACCATTAATGGAGATGTTATGTCATATTTATGCATGAACGTTCTTTCTATTTTCTTACCATATTAAATGGATAATGGTAAATGACATATATATGTTTGTGTGTGTGTGTGTATATATATTATTCTTGAAGAAATATTATGCCACATATTTATATTTATTCATTATATAAAATTTTAATATAATTATTGAAATCTTAATGTGTATAATTAAACTCATTGCATCATTTATATAGTAGGTTGTATGTATGCACAAGCGACAGTATCATTCCTTTAATGGTGATGTGGTAAGGAATTGGATTATATATTAATTATATAGAGTAAATATAATGTATTATATATTATTTATATCTATTATAATCATAATTATACCCATCCAAATATAGTGGTGATGAAAAATAATTAAACTATAGCCTGGGGATGGTAAGTCGCACATACACATGCATGGTGATATTTTATTCGGATGGATAAATGGAGGAATTTGGTGTCCTATAATCATAATAACATATAAACATATAGATAATACTGGATTTTTTAATTTAGTATAGATGATTGATATTAATAAGAAGTAGATGATAAAATTAAATTAAATTAATTTGTAAAACAATTACCTCTTATTAGATGGTCTTCCTTTGGATATCGTCTTAGGGACACTAGGGTTGGTATTTTGGTAATTGAAGGACCTAAAGAACCTAAAAAGGGATATTGTTAGTAGAAATTGTTAGGGTTTGGTCATTCTAGAAGGCTCAATGTGGTGTGAGTATTTGAGGGATGAGGTACCCTTTTATAATTTAGGTGAGGGGCACTTTAGGGACCCCTAAAAAATATCTTAATTTTGATTCACTTTTTATTTCAAATAGATCCGAAGGGATTTATTTTCAATATATGATTATTATCGGTAAAAAATATACCAACCAATAATTTTTATAAATGATTATGCAACAATATTATCCTTATTTTTTCATTAACCCTTATTTAAACCATTTAACTCTTACAATGAAAATAAGAATCAATACTCGTTTGGGTTATTGTAGTTACAATAAAACTCCAAACAAACCCCAAAAGGATAATTGATAATAATTTTATCATAATTATTGTTATAAAAAATCATTTTAAATTTTTATTTATTTTATATTATTTAATAAAATATTATTTAATTTAATGTATCATCTATGAAAATATTGATACTATTCATTATTTGTTTTTTCAAATTTCCACACAACATGATCACAGCAGAACAGAACTTCTAATAAATAACTATGTTTCATATAAAATTATTATATGACATTAAATCTCTAAAATTTTATTTATTTTAAAATTTTTAATATCATTAATTTGATTCATCAATTATTTAAATAGTTATATTATAATCATTAAGTAACTATTTAAGTTAATTATTTTTTTAACAAAAAAATTATAACAAAATTATCACGATGTAGATATTAATTCAAGATTTAAAATGAATATTTATAAACTAATTTATCTTTTTCATAACCATATATTAATAATGGTATTGTTATGAAAAATTTGAGTATGACATTTTAACCATACCTTCAAATAAAATATAATAAATGCAATACTCTAATTCAAGTGACCTAAAAAAGTCATAATTTCAGCATAAGGATTATATTTAATGAATCACACATATTATATTAAATTAGGATAAAATTTATACTAATTTTATAGTATTATAATATTATTTTTACCTTTAATTACCTTATTTACCCTTACCATGGTAATTTTTTTAATAACGTTACTATTCATAATATATAAATTTTTTTTCCCTATTTAAATCCAAAAATCAAACTAAATAAATCCATGTACATCCATGTTTCTAGATTCAATTAACAAATGTGGATAAGTAAAATTTAAAGAAAATCCCATTTACCTAGAGAGAAAGTGGGTTTTTACTGAAATGATCAGAATTTCAATATGTTTTATGTCTAATTTTAATGTAAAATTTATTTCAAGGAGCAAAATTCAATTAAATGAAAAATGCATGATCAAAATATTTTTATAAACTAGTCAAAAATGAAATTTATCAGTATAAATTATTTTAATGTAAAAAGTTGTTTTCAATTAAAATTTAGTATTTTTCACTATTCATCGAATCATTATACTTATCCGAAATATACCAAATATTCAATAAATATTAACTTTTCTCATATATATTAATTTAAAGTTTTTATTAATTAAAATAAAATATATAAAAGTTCCATAAATTGCATATACAATTGGTTATAAATTAAATGACTATAAAACAACCTTTAAAATAATAATTCCTTTATTGCGTAAAATTAGATTTATTATTATTTAATTCTTATAAAATAATTTTGATGAATGTCAAAGAATATTAAATATATAATATATAAATTTCACAATTTGGTTCATATTTTTCATTCCCTCTAATTTAACAACGATGTTTTAACATTCGTGATAAAAAAAATTATTTTTAATTGTATATCATTATTTGTGTTAACATGGTTTTGTGTAAAGCATAAGTTATCAAAGATATTAAATAAAAAAATTAATTGAATAAAATATTGGAGGGTTACAATATACCATACAATAAATTTATACCTCATCATTTAATATCAGGATAAAAAATTAGAAGTTTGAATTTTCAAAATATCTATGATTAAATCTCACACCAGAAAAATGATTAATGAGACACACAGTTTAAAATATAGATAGGTAAGTATGATGGTCACTATAAATAACACGTATGAGGGTTCAATGAAGTAAAACATGGACGTGGAAGATAAATCTATCAATCATGTTCGAATGAAGGGTGATAGAGAAAATGGTCAGGAGAATGTTATGAATCACAAAGCTATAAATCTGTGATGATCTATTGGACAATTAAATTCATTGTAAAAAAATCTAAATGGGTAAAACGTTTTCAACATATTTCCCCTCTAGTTAAATAATTAATTTACTTCATAGACTAAGTACATAAGGATATATTCTTAATTTACATGTATAGTTTCATCCTTTAATCCTATTTTACTAGAAAATCTTATTTTTATCCAAACAATGAGTTTTTTAGATGAGGTATTCATTCTTGTAGAACTTTTATAAATCAAAAGATACACAAGTAATTTCATTCTCCCTTTAAATATTATAAAAACCAAAATGGTTAACCAAGGTTATCAAATTTAATAAAACATACATTAACCACAAGAAATAATATCATATGTTTATATTAGTCCATTATAACATTAAGCCTCATCCAAAATAAATTGGTTCAAATTCACAATCCAAAAATTTATATGGAGGGTCACTATATTTCGAAAATCCTCATATCATCAGATTTTTCCCAGACAACATAATGTAGATATTTTATTACATACCAAATATATGATTTCCTTTATCAACTTAAAACTTTATTGAAAACAGACATGCTTACAAATCCGTAATGAAGAATTTTTGATGTACAATATATATATATATATATATATCAGTTTTTTGTTAAAACAAGAACGTAATTATGTTATTCATGAATCCCAAAATAAAATAAATTCATAATTTCAATTTTACTATAGTAACATCATAATATTGACCTTGGCCATTTTTTCAGTTATATTTGAGTGATGTTTTTGAAGATCATTTGCATAGATCCCTATCTCTTTATAATTGAATCATTTCATATTTAAATATTTTTTCCATCCCATATAATCACGAGCCTTGTGACAATTCTCTCCATAGTTATAACAAACTCTCACTCCCTTCAATAATGTGTCTGGGTGTTTCTTTGCAAAATTATCACATGTGGTAAAATTCATAGTTTCCCTTTCCCATTTATATGCATGTTTCTCCATCATTATATTATTCAATATAAATCCCATTAATGTAATAAAACATAGATAATTCTTTCTAGGTCTTCATACCACATGAGTATGTATCATCACATGATAAGAAATTTTGGGAGATTAATTTAAATAGGAGTAATGGCTAAAACCCATCAAATAAATGATCAATATTACTTCATGGGTCACCTATGTAGTCCATATAATTCCATTATATCCCTATAAATTTGGTTTCAAATTTAATTACATTCTCAGCATCCTTTTACCTCAGACTTATAAATTGCCTGTCAATTTTCCCCTATTTTTCATGAGGGAAATATTATTCCTATAAAATTTCACTGAAATAATTCAATTCCATGCTTCAAATTTATTCCTATACCTTAGTGTTTTGAATCAATAGTCATTATTGATCTGCATATCAATAAATATCATAAAATTCCAAGACAACTTTCTCACTTTTTATACTTCCAAAATATATAAACATCTTTTCTGATGAACACTTCCATTTCTCAGCCTAAAATGATTTTTTTGTCCCATTTTTTATTGGAGGTTGTTTTCTCATGATGTTGACTAATATTTTTCCTCCACGTGGGGTATCAAACATCTACTTATGGTTATGGTTATGGTTCATAACATTAGTCATGGGTCTTAGTATAGTTATATGTTCTTCAGTTTAAGTTGTAGTTCTGGCTCCACTATCATAATATTTTAGTGAAATAAAATGAATACATTGATTACATGTGATGATATAATATATATTCATTCCACTATTTTACAGTTTTAAAAAATGGAATAAATTAGATTAGATCATAAGATTAAGATACATAATGTATAATCAAAAAACAACTAAATCACAAAACAAAAAAGATAATTATTTATAAATAATATATAAATCATTAAAGTGGTTACTTTAGAGAAATATATAATTTTTTATCCTTCATAAAGGTTTTTAATCAAAATGTGAACATTCCTAAGCATATCTTACGAGAGTGTTCAACCAGGTCTGCAATAAGGCATATTGTCATGTACTAGGACACACCATGTCATGCTCGAATCACCTAGTCAAAGTTGATACCCCTAGGTAAAATTCTTCTAGAACCATATTTACTTAGAGTATCCAGAAAGCATGGTACTGATCGGAAGAACCACATATTCATTATCATCCCAAAATTTCATGACATTTTTCTATACATTTCCTTAAAGTCTATCGTATGGTAATGTACCATAATCTATTTTTCTAAATATATTTTACAGAGTTTATGATAAATTTCCATTGATACCAAATATAATTCCACCAACCAATAATAATAGATCCTATTCATTATTTAATTACATTTTCATGAATATAATAAATAAAATTTCGATGGACTGATCATGTTAGCAGTCCAGGAAAATATATTACAAACATGAACCCTATATTAAAATTTAAAACATAAAATAAAACATTGGAAATCCTTTTAGAACCACATTATTCTCATATATTAACCCTTCATATCATTCATAATACACAATATTGGAATCCTAGGAAAATAATAAAAAAGAAAGGGGTGATATAAAATTCTCACTAACGGTAAATAATACAGCAGAAGCTATCAAAAATAAGAATCTACATTCTTGGAAAGGTATATAATTCAATATGATGCCTTTAAACCATAATATGGAGAACAACATGGCATGAATAAATAAAATTATTCAATATAAAAATTAAAATGAAAATTATACTAGTTGAATTATCACATTTAATATGAATAATTGTAATCATAATTAGGGAACACATCATACCAAAAATTCAAAACATTCCTTCATGTCATAAGCCAAGAAACAATACATAAATGGGTAAAAAGTAAAAATAGTTTATCTTCTGGGACCTACCGATTCATCAAGGGGTTATAGTAGACCCCACCCATTATTTACAAATTCCAACGAATTCCTCATATGAATAGGGTGATACATAACCAACATAAACATTCATACTAAATGTATCATATCAATTGTTAATACATTAACCATAAACTAAGAATAATATACAAATAGAATATCTACAGTCAAACATATCCTAAACCCCAGCAATAAAATTATATAGATTTTATCATAAGAAATCTACTTAAATTATGAATGAAATAATACAAAGTATGTTTTTATAGATGATAATAATTTAATAAAATCATTAAAAACACCATGAGAGAAAACCCACTTTTATGTTGCAATTATTGTAAAACCAGTGAAAAAATTTTAAATATGAAAACATTATTGAGAAAAAAAATTTAGTCTTGAAATGGATTTTTTTGTCACACTGTATAAGTAAAAAAATAACATATATACTATATTTTCACGAGAAGGTTATAAAGTACCTCATTTTGAAAAATGAAAAAAATAATTCTTTCAAATAATTTTATAAAAATTAAGAATTGGGTAAAAATGTAATTAAATTATTGTCTAATAATCATAATAATATTTTGAAATCAATTTATAAGAATCATGGACATGGATGATAAATATATCCTAGTAAATACTTTTGATTAAACAATCTGTTATAAAAATACGATTAGGAAATTAATCCAACACTAAGGAGCAATTCCCTATGTACACGTGTAAAACATATGTATGGAGGTTTTAAAAATATTACTAACCTTACAAGAATAATAAAAAAATTATGATATCATATATAATTCATTTATGAATTTATATTACTAGTTTATTAACAATTCTATGTCAAAGCAATGTTTTGGGTAATAACTTCTTTGTTTATCGTACATGTTTTGACTTGTTATTCATGATGCAATATATTAGATCATTATTTACATAATTAAATAATGTAACACATTATTTATATATCATACATATTTGTTATATAAATTTATATAATAGATATGAAAGCTAATATAATGTTTATTGAGTCGGTAGGCCGTACATACAATTGAACATTATTTTTATTTTCTTGCCCTACTGAATGGAAGGAGGTAAATGACATGTATCTAGGTATAATATATATTATTTTAGTAGAAATAATATTTCATTAATTTTTATTTATACATTATATTAATTTTTATAATCATTAATGAATGGTTAACATGGTGAATAAATCTCATTTTGTAGTGGAGACAGAAGGTCGTACGTATGCATGAGCGATATTATATTTATATTAATAGAAATGTCGAAAAGAATTTGGTGGTATATTATTCAAAAAGAATACATTTCATGTCATATTTTTTATTTATATCTATATATTCATCATTATACCAATCCAAATAAAGAGGTGATGAAAAACAAATTACACCACAGTGTGGAGACGGTGTGTCTTATAGACGTGCACAAGGTGATATTGTTTTTCATATGATGGATAATAAAAGGAGGAATTTGTTTAGAATATTAATAATTACATCTGAAAATATATACTAAAGTAGATTTATTAATTTTGTATGTAAATAGAATCTGAAGATTATTTAGATGAAGACATGAACATAAAAGAATTACAGAAACAATTACCATTTATTCGGTGGTCTTCATTTGGATCTCCTCTTAGGGACACCAAGGATGGTATTTTTAGAATACCAGGAATTCAAGAACATATCTATGAATATTAGTTGAATAATTGTGAAGGGTTTGGTATATCAATAATTCACAATGTGATGTGGGTAACTGAGAAATGATATACCATTTTTATTAATGAGGTGAGGCACACATTAGTGAACTATCAAAATATTAATTTAATATAATTTTTATTCAATTTCAAATAAATCCATATGAAAAAATATAACATGTTAATGGGTTTAAAAATGCTCGAGAAATATTTTTTATACATATTTAGGTCAGAATATTAATCTTATTTCGTTCATTAACACTTAGTTAAACTTTTTAACTATTATCGTGACAACATGGATTTTTACCCTTTATGATTAATATTGATACCATAAAATGACAAAAAACACCAAATGGATAATTGATGATATATCATACCTTATTATAGTAATTAGGCATAATTTTAGTGTTTATTTATTGTATATCATTTAATATAATTTTATTTATTTTAAAGTATAATTAATGTAAATTTTGATACAGTTTAGTTTTTGTTTTTTAAATATCCTATCATCATGATAAAATTGAACAAAAATATCTAATAAATAGCTACAATATCTATGTTTTCAACAAAATTAGTTTATGACATTTACTATCTAAAATATTATATATTAGTATATTTTTAATATCATTGATATGATTCTTACATTTTTTTAAATAATTAGTGCATTATTATTATGTCACCATTTAAGATAATTACTTTATAATTAAAAATTTTAAATAAATTACCATGATGTAGATTTAAATTTTAGATTTAAAATTTATATTTACAGTCTAATTTATCTTTATTATTACAGTATATTAAAATGGAATATTTATGAAAAATATGATAATTGCAACTTTACATTAGCTATAAATAAAATGTAATAAATGTTATACTCTCACCCATGTGGATTAAAGAGGAATTAATTTTACCCTAATGTTGATTTTGGTCAATACCCTATTGAAAAATGAAGTTAGAACAAGTTTTAGTTTAATATTATAGTATTATAATGTTATTTTCACCATTAATTAACTGATTTACCCCTAACCATGGCAGGAAAAATATTTTTCAAGTAACTATTCAAAATAAACAAAAATTAAGTTGATTCTTTTAGAATACAATTATAATAATGATTAAAATGGTGTATATTTTTGTTTCAAAATATTATTCATATAATTTGATTTAAATTTTATGAAAATTGAATAGACGATGCGAGAATTGGTTTTTTTAAAAATTATTCAAAAGGTCAACATTTTTAATATCTAATTTTAATGTGAAATTGATTTCAATTACCTACATTGTATTTAATGATAAAAAACTATATAGTTTTATTTTAAAACCAATCAAAAATATTATTTAACCCTATAAATATTTTTGATGAAAAAATTTGATTTAATTTAAAATTTATTAATTTTCACTATTCACCAAAAATGAACTTATCAGGAAAATTCCAAATATTCCAAAAAAATTATTTTTATATCCAAAATTATAATTATAATTTTATTTAGTCAAATTATATTTATAATTTATTCCAAAATCCAATTTAAAAATGGTTCTCCACTAAAATGCGATAAAACTGCATTTAGAAAAATATTTTCTAGTAACACGTAAAACTGGATCCATTATTATAATATGTATATAAAATAGTATTTCATAATGAAAAAAATTTAGTTAAATATAAAATTTTATAATTTTATAATTTTATAATTACTATTCTTTCTCACCGAGGTAATGACTATGATATTGCAGTAATGTTAAAATAATGACATTTAATTTTATATCGTTGTTCTTTTAAATATGGTGTTTTGTGTAATTTAAGAAATCAATGATTGAATTTAAAAAAATACATACCCTAAAATGTTATTGTGTTACATCCATTATAATTTATTTTTTCCCATCTTTAGTTAGAAAAGGATAATGACTAAAGGAAAAAAAATGAGAAAAACAGGCTAGGATTTGGGGAAACAAAAAGTCAACAATACTAGACTTATGATTTTTATCATATGAATTTATATGGTTTATGTGAGTTTTATTAAATGAATATCATTAAAAAAATTCAATAAAAATGTTATTTGAAATATAATAAAATTTATAAATGTAGAAAAAAAATTATTCAAATGGGTGCCCATATAATTCATTATTCTTTATTTGATCATAACCATTAGTTTGTGATTCGGAGAAATGGAAGTGAGTAATTTTAATGGGATAATGTCCATACAATTAAACATTATATATCATGAACATTTATATATATATTAACCTCGAAATTGTGATTTGATTATTTATTATTACCAACCATAAGCCTTAGAGTAACTAGAACAATTAATGCAAGTCCTCATAAATTCATGTGTTTTTATCATTACAAAAGGTAGAAAGTAGTTATTTTAAAATACTATGGACAAGAATAATATATTAATGTTATGATCATAACTATAACTGATTTAATATCATTATTTTCGAGTAAACTGTTTCAAAATAGAGGTAGGTCATGATTATGCATGTTTAATAAAAATGAATTATAGATTTTGAATGAATGAAAGAATAATTTTCCACCACTCTCAGAAGGGAAAAAGTAAAATACATTGATTAGTTTTTTCATTGAAAAATGTTATTTTTAATTGATATTTTATGTATAAATTGAAATTTTATTTTTTCCTTGATATAAAATTATTTTAATTACTTTGAAATTAGAATAATGGATACTTTTCTTCCCATTGAAATTTAATGTTCAGATTTTGTGCATGAGGAAAATCTTGATTTAAATGTGGTGGAGTTAATATAAATTATATTTTCATAAATTTTTATATTTTTTCAATTATTTAATACCTAAAAATTTATAAATATGATAATACCTACACAAATTTTTTATTTATTGTTTTTCTGGGGCTAAATGAGAAAATTGATTAATTATGGAATTTTGATAAATTTTAATCAATTTTTAATTTTGATAATAAATTTTAGAATATAAAACCATGTTAAATGAGTTTTCTTATTTTATGAAATTATTTTTGGGATTAAACATATTATTATGGATGTGTGTCTAATTTTAACATTCAAATTCCAGAATTAATCAATAAATTTGAAAAAAAAATCTGGATGACTGAGTGGACCCCAACACAATAAATGTAGAATTACTCAGTCAAAATACCTCCATGTTAGATGATTATAGATAGACTTTAAATATAATTCAATGTCACATATTATCATTGAATATCATGGATATATTTATTCATCAATCTTTCTATTGGATGCTCAAAATTGGAACAAGTTTTAGGAATAATTATTCCTAAATAAATTTTTAGAATTATTGGCCCACATATTTTTATACACAAGGAGGATGAAGCTGAAATTTTGGGGTGAAATGATAAAGACATTTTGGAACAACTTTTCACAATACCACACTTACATATTCCTCCATTACTTGGGTATATGATGAATTTGTTTAGAGAAATGAAATTAGAGACAAAGTTTCACTCCTTTTATTATATAAAATAGATTGCCTCTCCTTCAAAAAATGTCTGAAACTGTGTACTTAAAATTTAAATTGATTTTCAGTTCATATTCCTTGTAATTTTATGGTGAATATTTAATATATTTTTCTCTTCTTCATCATCTCATTCATTTGTTTTCATCTTTTGTGATTTAACCCTATTCTTATCCACTATGATCTATTATACTCACGATCCTGATTAAAAAACATGAGGAAGTTCCTAAGGCATCAATATAGTGTTGAACCGAAGTCATTGGAAAATAATTTTTTTTTATTTTTTTATTTTATTACATTTAGGACAAGGGGGATCATATGGGGTATGGATCCATTCTGCCTCCATATGCCACCAAAGGATTAACTTTTCTTATGTAATAATTTTCCTCGACCGAGGAGGTGGGTGAGTGATATCTCAACGATCAATGATTGCACTACATATTAAATAAATAAGTAGATGAGTATATTTATGCATACAATAGAGCATGTTAATTGTGTAAATTTGAAAATAATTAAGAGATGATAAAGGTTCATCTGTGTGTTCTCCTAGGAGGATTTAATTTCAATTTAACATCATTCTATCTGTATCCATTCTACTTTTTATTACACACACACACACAGATATATATATATATATTACTTTTAATTAATTATTCAAACCCTCCCCAATATATTTTTTATTTCTATAAGAGTTAAAATATAAATAGTGACATTATAAATTCAGTGTCGTAGGATATTCCTTCTTGAGACTGTCCTAAGGTGTGAATTATATTCAATACCTTGTGAAAACAAATATTGAACTGGGATTTAAGAAATATATTCACGAATCAATATAGATGCACTAATTTCTATCCCATGAATATTGGGAACACCCTTTTATCCATTTCACTACCTAGGTTAAGTGTATTTTTTAATGGATGCTTGGGACTATTCATGAAAAAAATAATATTGGAGAAGGTTTTCCATTTCATTTGGTCTTGTAATTTGGGTAATGTATTGATATATAGGAGTTAGGTTTATCATGTATTGGGATTATGGTTGTTAGTGGGGTGTCAAGACAACACACCCCATAATAGAGCTTAGGTCCCCATGGGATGCTGGGGTATATTATTTGATAACTCCATATGGTGTAATGCCCAGGATAAAAACATGGAATGGGAAATAAAGTAGAGTGGAGTAGTTTGAGTTTTGATATAAATTTTTTTTAAATGTTTTTTTATGATGTTCAACATGATCAATGTGGTCTGATGTATTTATGATTATCCTTTTTTTTAATTTGTTTACAATCATGCCTCTATGGAGACCTCATGTTGTGACACAGGAGGAGGCATGTAAATATTATCCATTATCTAACCAAAAAATAGACCAATGACTCATAGAGGTAGTGTATTGTGCTATTTGATAAATATATTAGAGTGTGGTACCAAGTAATGCTCAGGATAAGGATGTTGAATCAGGGGATGCGAATGGTTGGTATAATGAGTTACTCAAATATAATTACCATTAAATGATTGAAATCACCAAACCCTAGGAGGTTGAAAATTTATTTGATGAATATGAGATGAATTTAGGTACCACGGAACTCCAAAATTCATCAATTTAATGTGTGATGTGACTATGTAAAAGGGACCTAGTAACTTGGTATGGGTGACAATGGCTCAGGTTGGGAAATATGAGAATATTGAATGGAATGTTATTAAGTGATATTTTCTAACAAGGATATGAGTGTCACTATGTGGGGGAGGGGGTAAATCAATGATATACTTTTATTTTATGTGTTGTTTAATTTGAAACAACCTTTAACACTTGTTAAATATTTCATTTCCTATAGAAAATATATTAAACACACATCTATATGAACATAATATTTTAAATGGTTCACTACTTAATATCAGTAGCTACATCCTTGTTATGGCTTTGAAACAATAAAATACCACACATTCCACTATAAAACAATCCATTTTGTCCAATACATCAATCATGACATGCCATTAAATTTTTGTAGAACGATTATCAATACAAATGTGCATGTGTTTCTAGTAAAAAGATGAAAAAATAAATTTTTTATAAACATGTTATTATGATTCTTGATCATCATTCAAAAAATATTAATTTATAAATAAATTCATTACATCCTTACCCAAAAAAAGAAATAAATTCCTTGAACATCATAATTATACTTAGTCCCATTCCATAGTCAGGTTATTCAGTCTGATTACTCAATAAAAAAATAATAGATAGTCAGAATAATGCTAAAAATAACGCTACACTACTACTTCTTAATTACCTAAATACCTGTCTTGTTACCATATTATATTTTTTAATCACTGAATATGATCTTGACCCTTCTCTTTTTCTTATTATTTCTGGGATCATTCCTTGGGTATGTATGATTTAGAAGCTTCCGCTCTATAAAACATTTTAGTTTTCCAAATTATCTCTTCAATAATACATTTGAATTAGAATGTATAGAGTAACTATACTATTCGTAGGCAAACCAAAAATTGGTTTAGTTGGGATTCTTAAAATAGTTCCCTCTAAACAATATTTCCCAAAACATAAGCATCCCTCAAATTTCATATTATTCCTTGACCATTTCAGTAACACTCAACTCTTCATAGATCATCACGAATCTTATCACTACATCAAATCAATTCATAATTATTTAATGAAATGAGAGTCTAATTTTGATTGAAATTACGATCTACCACATTAATATGAACTAAAATATAAAATAATTGATTCTTCTTCTTTTTTAAAGATTGATAATCATGCATCCGATAAAGTTAAATGGTGTAATCCTACTCCATGTGAATCGATCTATACATAATGAAATATTTGAGGAATTATTTCACCAAATAAAAAAGAAAAATAAAAAATAAATAATTTTTCATGATGATATTCATTAGATACATTATGTATTCATCAATGAATTTCATTAAATTATTTTTCATCTTCATTAATCACAAAAATTACCAATGAAAACATTTCTTCTTATGGTTTCCTTTTTCATCCATAAATGCATCTGATAATCTATGTTATGATTACTCTAATTATCAGTGGCCCATTGTGTCTGATGGACTACTGTTATCAGCAACCTCATTCCACTTCTGATTATGATATCATTAGACTATACGAAACAACTAACTTATTTCTTTGAAGATTAAAATATTTTCTCATATTGTTATAACAGAAAACCATGGTGATCACATAGTTATGTTTCTTATAATCATTCCATTCCTTTTAACGGGATTTTGTTTTGTCTTCTCAAACTGAATATCAGAGACTGTAATTTTTAGACTCACGCAACATCCATCATTCACAAACATCACCTTTTATTCATAGATTCCTTGATGAATTTTATTACATTGAATATTGGAATATTATCATCTCACTTATACTAGAATTTTATGTATCTTACCACTCGTTCATGAGTTTCATTTTTTATTACCATCCTCGGATATGATTGATAACACCTATTTTCCCTTTTTTCTTTATAAAGATTCAATCAAATGTTTTTCAGATTACATTAAATTAATGAGAAATATAATATAAAAAAAAATTCATTTGATTATCATTTAATACATAGATACTCAGATCCTTCTATGGATAAAATCTTCCTTTATCATGCCCAAGGTGGATCGGATGAACCATTTCTCTGAGAAACCATCTCCTCAATTTAGTGGAATTTCATAAGAATTTATGTGTTTGATATCATGAATATGATAGAGAGTTTGATTATCACATCATTCAATGTGAATGTATTTATTTAATTATTTTAAACTTCCATGAAGAAACTTTTCTTCTTTGACAACAAAAGACAACACATTTAATAGGAACTTCATTCAGCTTCAAAAATCAACTTTCAGCCAACTTAGTCACAATAATGTCCCCCTTTAATTTTTTTTTCAACCATGATTCATACATCACTAAAACTTGTAACATAAAAAAATGGATTAAAAATAAATAATTTTAATCCTATGTAAACTAACTAATTATAGGAAACTCGAATTATTGATAAAATTTCATGATGTCTCGAAGAAGTGACCCATGAAACATCTATAGCTTTCCTTCAAAACATGATTTACTTCTTCAATTATTAATATAAATTTTTTTCTATAACCACTCCATCAAATAGTTAGAAAAGGTCACAAAAATACATTATAGATTCAAAAAATTTCCAAAACTCCCCCTTTATACAATTATTCTTGAGGATATATTTATTGAAAAATTATCTGCATTGAAAAAAATATCCATATAAAAGATTATTGAGGGGATAGAAACACATACATCAAAATTGATGTGATGGAGTTTGGATTCCCTTGTTCAACCATGATTTTTGAAAAGGTTCCTTTGGAATGGTTTTTTTGAAAGTGTCAGTAACTTTTCTCGACGTAGGAATATACTCCCTCTTCATTCTATTCTTATCCATGTGATCTTTGATGAAGTGGTACATGAAATCCTTATGATTGGAAAAAAAATATTATACTGGGTTTCTCGTAACGTATATATGACATTAATTATCAAAACCCATGAAAAAAGATAACATTAATCTAGCAAGTAATACTTATAATTTTGTTTTTATCTACATTTGTTGGGTAGTATATTAAGTGGAAGTAACATAGTCACATTTCTCTATACTATGAGTATCTGAGATTTCAATTCTATTTATTCGAAAAAACTGAATGTTTTCTCAGAAGAAAAACTCCACCATATTTTTATCTAATATCATCAACATTTTCTACCCAATCAACATCTAAATACTAGAAAAGTGAATAATTTCTGTGATTTCATACCTTATTATGAATTTTTTTCCTTTTATGTATATGAGAATTATTTTTTCAACCAATAAATATGATTCATTTGTACCACTCTAAATTCTTTCATATAGGGGAACAACATAAACAGTGTTAGGTCTTGAGGTAGTCAAATACAATAAACAACCAATAATATTTTGAATCATTTTTTGTTGAATTCCTTAGCTTATATATCTTTAGACAACTTGGTTCCCAAATAATAAATCATGGAAGATTTCTAAATTTCCCTTCTGAACTTAGTAAGAAGTTCCTTAGTAATATTTTCTTTTGAAATAAAATATTAATTATTATTTTGAGAGATTTTTACCCAAGAATGTGTTTCATTTCACCCAACATGGACATGTCAAATAACATATTCTTTTATTTAGAAAATATTTCAAAATTTATTTCATTATTTGTAAAAAAGATAATTTCAACATTATAAACTATTAAAAATATGTTAAACTCATGAAATTCATTGATGTAATTATTACTATCAGCTCTACTTAATTAAAACTCATAATCCTCATGTAAGTATCCAATATGGAATTACATTCCATATGAGTGTCTTGTATCCCATAATAGGAATTGTTTCAGCTCACACACATATCTTTCAACTTTCCAAACAATAGAGTCGCATGGTTTCTCAATATAAAATACCTCATCTCGTTCCCCATTCCGATATGCAGACATTACATCCATCTGAAAAATTTTGTTACTTCATTATGTATTAATATAATGAATGATTATCAATGTCTATAACCATAAAACCTAAGAAAAGTTCTCATCATTTTCGATTCCATTAATCTATGAGTAACCTTTTCATAATAATCTTTCTTTTTTATTTTCAATTCACCATATTCATTAATCCTATTTTTAAATGCCCAATTTTTACAAATAGACATATTTTTTATCTATCATGGATAGAGTTACCAAGTATCATTCTTCTCTATCTATTCCAACTTTTCATTCAGGTCCTGAAACCATTCCAAATGATCAAAATGATCATCCGCATTTTTTTCCTCTACTTTAAATAGATGGATGTATTGGAAATAGTATTTGATATTCCTTATGTTTGAACCATTTTATGATGATCACCAATAATGTATAGAGATTTTACTTGCTTCTTTATCCTAGGATGATATTTTATTATTTCTTCATTATCACTGAAAATAATTGATTCTGATTCTTTTTTTTAGTTGGATTATAAATTTCTATATCCTTATTAGAATTGTTTAAAAAAATTCCTTATCGTACTCATTTACCTTATCATCATGAATCTTTATATAATATTCCTCAGCATTCTCAATAACATTAATTTAAAAAAAATAATTTTTGTTTCTTTGTTAAAACATATATTTCTTCTCCCATCTGTATCATACCTGAGAAACATTCTATCATCACCACTCTACTCAAACATTCACATGATTCCACATTTCTTTGACATTATGCATGGACTGTTGAAAAATCTTAACATTTTCAATATTATTATTTTTCCATAAAACATTTCATATGTAGTAATATATTAACATGACATGTAGAAACATCAGTTTTGATTATAATCAATAGTTTCATGGATTTCCTCAAAAACTAATGAGAAGGATTATGTTCAAGAAACATAGTTCACCACATTTCTACCATGAATAAACTTTCTCTATCAGAAAAACTATTTTGTTGAGAATTGTATAGTGTAATCATGATTAATTTGATGATTTTCAATATAACATTCAAATTATTCATATTTTTTCCTCAATATTATATGTTCTAATCTTTTTCACTGAATACTCACATTCAATCACAACTTTCATCCTGAAACATTTCAAAATTTTCATAGAATCTGACTTATGATTCATATTGAAAACACATGTAATGTGATTTAATTCATCATTAAATTTAATGAAGTTCATATATCCATTTATTGATTCATTTCTCATTAAAACATATATATTAGAATGGATATATTTATGTCTGTCTTTTTAAAAAAATGTAATCATTCATTTGAACAAAATTTGATATCCTTACATTCTAACAAATAGTGAAACACCAATATCTTCTTCATGAAATATCATGAATATCATAGATACTATATCACTTTGATAATTATATAATGTCTCATTAAAACCTATATCCCAACCATTTATTCCACAACTGATTCTCTTCCCCCTTTCCTATGTAAAATATTATTGAACATCACCAACATGAAATTGGTTTCCTTTCGTCATTGTCATGATGTTACTATCATTCTATCTTCTTCACTTTTTAAAAAATATCATATTTTCTGAAGATTACTTTCTTCCATCATCACAATGTTGTGAAACGCATATTAGGTTTTGTTTTAGACCATCATCAAACAAATAATTCTTGGATTTCAAAATTTCATTCGAAATGATGGATGTTGCAACACATTTAACTATGAGAGATTCATCATTGAAAATTTCACCATTAAATTTTGGATTTATTTCACACTGATCAATAATTTAATATCTTCTGTAATAGGAGATGAGCTCCCATAATCATGAATCTAGGGTTGTTCTCCTTTATAATATTGTTAGAAGGATTCATCAACAAGAGAATTTTCATTTCCTTTATCTGTATTCACATATGGCTTATATCAAATGTTACCAAAATTTTATTGTTCCTGTAAGAAAAAACTGAATCATTTGAATTGTGTATCATTTGTTCAAACCATTCATAAATAGTTTCCAAGGGTTTTTTCTTTTTTTAAAATTTTACATTAAACATCTGAGACTTAATCAAAACAACATTCTCAGACTTCTTTGGAGCATCCTTCTTATACTTCTTGCATTGGTGGTATTTAATCCACCAAAAAAATTTCCTTCTATAACAAATGCAATAATATTAATTTGTTTGAATAAACTAACCGATATTGTTCTATTTCTAAATCCATAGAAATACCATCATGATCCATAGAACAAATATTTTCTTCTGTAACTTCCATATTGACTGGATTTATGAATGGGTTTCATAGAATACCTCTAATATTTCGTATAATAACATTGATGACCAAAACCTATAGGATATCTCCCAAAACCATATTCATCTAATCAATTTTGTTTTCATCTGTTTTATGAAAGATAGTAATAGAAAATTTGTCAGACTCCAAATGTTTTGAATCTTGAAACTTCTCTACTTAGTTACTTTTGGCCATATACATAAATTTCCCATATTTCTACTTCTCAAGAGAAATTTCAAAAAAAATTCAACCATTGAATATAATATTTGATCATTATCTTATTTACCACTTCTATTACATTCATGAACTTAAAAATATATAAATATTGAATCATGTTACCCTTTTTTTCTTATTATTAATGTTTTTCTTAGACTATTTCCAACTGATAATATTTTTCCATTAATTTCACTTACATATATTCATTATGATTATTTTCATTCTAAATGGATTTATTAAAATACTAATTATCATTCAACAGCTTAACATTATCATTAGGAAAAAATTCTTGATTTTTTTTGAAGAGTCATCATATTTCAACTTGCTGTCATATTTCTCGTACCTCCAAATCTTTCACAGACAAGCATTCAGTTCTTATATAAAATGAAATTATAGGTGATTTTTCTATTCATTAGAACTATTTCATCTGAATTCATCATTATTAATTGTTTTAATTAAATTATCCTCTCCCACGTTCTTAGTATACTTTTTGGATTTATCTTTAATATATTTTTCTTCATCATATTTTGAAAAAAGGGATTCTTTTGGAATTGAAGAACATTTTATCTTTAACACTATAATATGATTAATTTTTATCACCTTGATTCTTTGACATACATCTTGTACTAATTTTATCATCATCCTTATCCTCTCATTTCATTCGTCCTGTAAAATTCACATTAAAGTTCCCAATGGCTCATTATTCAAATAATTTAAAGGTAATGTTCCCTTATACATTTCTGTACCAATTATAACATTTTTTTTAAAATAAGGATAAAATTTCACCATGGATTTTTCATACCAAGTTTTCAGAGTTAGATTCTGAAATATCATCTTCCTCAAGAACCTTTAAATGAAATTTATTGATCATATTTGTTTTTAATTTCATTGATTTCCCACTTCTCATATCATAATCGATGAGGGTACAATAAAAAACATGAAAAGATAATATTTCAGGATCTCTATCTTTCAATGTAGATACTTTTGCATCATACTGGTTTATAAAAATTCTCATGATATTCTCAATAACGGTTGAGTCATAGAGCTTCTCAATATGACATGGGATAGTACTAAAAAATTTATTTACCCTAGTATTGATGTCAAAAACTCATAGTACTAACAATGTCACATTTCTAACAATCCTTCCCATCATTCAAACAATTACATGTTACACATTCTCACACTAATCACCAGGGACTGAAAAACATTTACTTCATAAATATCTTTATTTCACAAGAATCATCCCGTAATCATAATTTTCTTTCATAACATTGACTATGTTGATGATTGGAATATAATAAATTGGCATATAATTGGTATTATAATAACATCACCTTCCTCTAGCATCTTTATTCAGTCCTACGAACTGAAAATATGATTGGAAGCATATGTTTTCTAATTTTCCTTCATAAGGCATGAAACATAAGTTTTATATATTACATGTAATTTTTGTGAACACCATGATCAGAAAATAATTGTCAAATTTTAATTAGAACAATTCAGACTCTGATCCCCATTATGATCAGATATACTTTTATTGGACCGAAGGTGGATCTGATTAACGTTTTTTTCTAGGAACCATATTATCAATTCATAGTAAAATCGAAATCACATTGAGTCCAATTCCATCAATATTATTGTGCATTTGATTTTAACAACAAAAAAGTGAATTGATTTTATTTCCTCTTTGAAATTTATGTCATTAAAATTTTCATCATTGGCAACAAATGGAGACAAATTTAGTAAAAACTTGATTATAATTTGGAAAAAAAACATGAAAAAACAATGTACCAATATTAATGACAAATTTGAGGATAAATTCTATCCTAATACATTGACTCTCACCGTCACTAAATGCATTATTACCCTTTAGTTGGGGGGTCATTAAGTGATGTAATGTTCTTACCAATTTGTTGATATAGTTTAATTTTATACATAGTTGATTTATAATGATAGGTTAACAACCTAGATATTTTTAATGGGGATGTGAATAGATAAAGATATCATGTATTCTTGATTAAATTGAAGACCCATATTGAGGTGTTTGATCCAACCATAATTAGTAAAATCGAAATGGATTGTATAGTAGGTCTAACTATTTTTATTACCGTTCCCACACATTGTGTTATTATCTCAATGAAAAATCAGAGGAAGTGGTAAGAGTAAGTAGAATTGTTTGTAGTGGCTTTGGTTATCCACCTCCAACACCTTCATCAATAACTATAGGTGTAAGAACTGATATGTCATATCACTACTGAAGTCTCTAGAACTTGGTATTAACATTATCTATGCCTCTTAGGGATTGACACCTTTTGGAATCATGGGCCACCAATATAGGTTTGGATGAATAATTCCTCATTCTCAGAGTGTGTTATGGTATGCCACTCCTAGAGGAACTGCATCTCAATCGGATTCTTGATGGAAAATGGAGTCCCGCATCAATGGAAATAGTGGGACAGACAAATATTGAAATTGGAAGAGTCATATTAATGTGAATATTGGTTTTATTAGTAAACCATATAATCAGGAAGATATATTTATGTTTTATGCTATGGATAAGGAATCACTAGAATATGAAATAGGCATGATGATAGTTTGAGGTTCTATTATTTTTTAATCATCTATAGTAATTTCATTGATTTAAATCAATGCTTCAATATCTTTTAGATATGTTCACCTAAAAGAGTAACTGAAACACTCTAAGGTGAAATTGTAATATTCCATGGAGTTTGTACGCCACATAGAATAAAGAAGGATTGGGGTCTTCAATACCCATTATGTATTGTCGCATGTCAAAAGTAGTGATCAAATGGGATTTCAAAGTCCTTGAGATGAATCATTTTGACATGATCTCAGGGTTGGTTTGGATAGAATTATTTAAGGACCACATTGACAGATACTATCAATAGGAGGTCGTTACAATTCACAAAAGGAGAAAAAGGGGTTTTCAAGGTAGAATAGTATTAATGGTATGGATGAAATTGACATCCATTTCTGGTTTTACGTATAGATTCTTGTCGGGTACCCACCTTTAGCATAAATTTGATGGGGTATGTTGATATATTATGTTTCCTCTCATTTTTAATGAGTGTATTGATGTTTCTGTAGATTATTTATTTATCTTATCACTTGAATGGGAGGTGTGGTTCACCATTACATTGATGTTAGCGACACAACTAATACCCTTATCATTATATATTATGGTCCAGAGTGAGTTAAAGGATATACATATTCAACTAAATTATTTGGATTCAAAAGGTTCCACTTGATTGTGTGTCTCTTGAACGGAAACTTCAATACATTTGGTCAATAAAGCTTATGGATACCTATGGATCTATGTTGAGTCTTAGAAGTTGAATCAATTCTGTGTAAGGAATAAACAGTCATTTCCATATATTAATGATCTCTTTGACCAGATCAATGGGAAAATATGATGATTATAGATTTAACACCATTTAGGGTATCACCATGTCACAATGTGAGAATATGGTGTTCCTAGGACCAATTTTTTAGGCTGGTATGACGATTTTGAATTCCTAGTAATTACTTTTGGAATATCAAATTATATTATGGTTTTCATTGATCTTATGAATCATTTTTTCTATAGATACCTTGACTCCATCATAGTGTTTGTGGATTACATTCTGGTTCTATCTAAATTGGAAGACTAGCATGGATAACATGTGAGGATCATTATGGTAATATTGTGGGATGATCATTTGTTTGATAAATTGTGGGAATGCAATTTATGGATTTAGGAGGTAAATTTTCATGTTTATTTTATATAGAAATATGGTATTTCCCTTGATCTAAATAAATAAGTGAAGTGGTACCATGGTATTACCTAATGAATATTTTTGAAATAAATGCTTTTTGAGCCCGAAAGGTCACTACAAGTGGGTGACTAAATAATTTTCATGAATTGACTCACTTATGATGGATCTTACACAAAAATTGGTAGCATTATCTTGCATCCTGGAATGATTATCATATATTGAAGAGCATAAGATGAGGTTGAGATCTATCCTTGTCTTGAAATTACATGATGTATTTCATGGTTACACAACTTATTCTGATGTATCAGATATAAGGTTATCTTGTGTGATTATGCAAGGTGAAAATGTGTTTGCTTTTGAATCTTCCCAATTATGGACCTATGAGACAAATTATCCAACCTATTACCTCAATATTTCAGTTGTGATGCTATCCCTAAATTTTTTTCACCACTACATTTTTAGGGAATGTTTTATATACTATGAAGATCATAAATATAAATATTTATATTTTATGAAAAATATTTTAACCTGTCATAACGATTGTGGATAAATTATAATCAAGGGTTCATCCTCAACATCATATGGACTCCATGTAATGGGAATTCAGTTTTTGATTCCCTATGATAGATTTTAGAGCTTCATGATCTGATAGAGTCTAGTGTTGAGTGGAACCTTTTGTTATTTTTTTCTTATATGTACCAAGAATCCAAAAAAACAAAGGGGTGTTTTTTTGCTAACATGAAATTGATTCCATATCTTCTAGATATAATCTTTGAAGATCATACAAATAATAATTTAATCATTGTTCCATCCATTATATGTATTTCCAAGATTTTACTTATGAATGGTCTTTGTCACCCATAGAAGTGATTTTCTTCATTGAATACTAATTTTTCATCGTTGTCTATTAGGAAGGTGGAAATTCATGATTGTCTATATTCATAGTGGAATATTAATCATAGTTACACCATGATGTATTCAGATTCTCAAAATTGATTATAGTGTCTTGGCAGGACACATGATATTACAGAATTTATATCATGATGTTTTAACTATCAACTAGTCAAAATGAACATCAGAGTTCCTCAGGCCCCTCTTCAGCCTCTCCCCATTTTTTCCAGAAAGTGGGATGAGGTACCCATATATTTTATAATCATGTTTCACTATACACATGGGTGAAGGATTTATATTTGGTTTTAATTGATCATTTTACCTAATACTCTCACTTTGATCATATTTAGGACCCCACAAAAGTGGATGAGCTTGAAAAGATAAATGTTAATGAAATCACGAGTTTTCATTGTGTCCCATATTTTTTACATCTAATAGGGAACCTCGATTCAACTATTGTTTTTTTGGGAATGGAACCAAATGTTAATGGGTTCATAGTTAAATCATAGTATGATATATCATCCCTAGTTGTATGGTCAAATGGAGATGACAACTCATATTTTTGAATACACGATTCTAGCTAACAAGTTAGATTTTAAAGGATCGTTGTATATCCGTCTGGGGTAAGTGTAATTTTACAATAATATTAGATAGTATTCCTTGATCAGGAATGATCCATTGGAATCTCTATATGGTTTTCCATTCTAGATCCCTCTATGATGGATAGAAGTTTGTGAGATGTCATTAGTGGAACCATGAATCATAAAATAAATGACAGATATGATTTGGATGATCATGCAATGTTTGATGACATTACAGAGCTACGAAACATCTTACTCCAATAATTGATGCTAGACCATGGAATTCTCAATGGATGAATATTTGTTTATATTGGTGAAACCTTTTTGGGGCCATCATATTTTTGGGATGTAAGGGAATCATGATTGTGTATTGTTAATTTTGTTTTATATTTTGTTATTGATGTTTTTTATAATACTTTTTGATGATGTTGGATAATATAATGATAAAGGCATCCCCAAATGATCCCATTGATACCTAGAAAATAGTTTCTAGCCCATGGGGATCTGGAACACCTATCAGGACATCCCATGAGTCTAGTCAGATTTTGTTTTGATTCGAAGCCTATGTCGGTTTGTGAAAATGGACCCACCGCCTTTAACAGATGATGATGTGGTGAAAAATAACACATATTCTAGAAAAGGGGTTCATATTCCATATTGTGTAAATTGATATAAACATAATAGATACACTGAATATACATCAGGTTGTGGCATGGTGGATGATCTAGGACAACGATCTTCTCAAGAGTGATACATTTACCATTCATAAATTCTTAACATAGATTGATGTAATAAGTATTCAAAATTATTAGTTTCAAGTTATTTAATATTATATTTTATAAATAGTATGCTTAATTAAAATTTAGTAATATAATTATTACTAAGAAATCATTAATTTTTAAATGAATGTCATCTAAAAAACTACTAATATAAATTTCATTTAATTATTTTATAAATCAACGAATATATAAAATATATTAATTAATTACACATGTATTAGTTATTATATTATTAAATATATAATAAATCATTATAATATTGACAGAATTAATTTATTGTTAATAATATTTTATATTTAATACATTTTTTATTAGTAATTAAATTAACAATAAATTTTCTTGAACTATATTATAGGTTACCTCGACCCCCATTCGAGCACAACCCATGACACGAAATCGGTATGGGAAATCAACAATGCAAAATTTACTACCAAACCCATCAACCCTATCCATCACGCGACCCAAGATGACCTTTTTTTAATTATATTATTAATATAATTATTTTTTTTAATATAATAGTATATATTATTAATTATATTTCTTATTATATAATTAATATTTAATTTTCTAGTTAAGAACTATTATTTACATTATTTTTATCATATTCATATTTATTATATTAATAATTACGAATTAATACCTTACAAATAATTAATAGTAATTAATTATATATTATTAATAAATATAAAATAATATAATTAGTAAATAAAAGTTTTATTATATATTAGTATATTAAAATAAGTTATATTAAAAAATATTATTTTGATATTAATTAATATTTGTGAAAATATTCTATAAGATATTAATTAGTAATTATAAATATATTAATAATTATAAAAATATTAACTAATAACATGAATTAATATAATAATTAATTAATATTATATGATATAATTAATATGTATTGTATATTATATTATAAAATTCTTTATTAATTACTAAATATAGTTATTATAAAAATAATGGTAACATCCCAAGATTCCATGTTATGTTTCCCTTTGAATAATGTAATAGGTAGCATTGTACGCAACTTCAAGATTCTAACACACCATGACCAATCAATCTAGCCGTTGTGAATAGTAATACCGACATTTTGAAATTTTATGAATTTTAACTTTCATAATGGACTTTATTTTTGGATTCGTAATATCAGAATTATCTTACGATGAATTCTTGGTATTTTTTTGAAAACATTCAATTTTTGATTAATAGTGAAAAACACTGAGTTATAGTTAAAAACCAAATTATTATTTAAATAATTATTTATCTTATTTCAATTTATATTCGGTCAAAATAGTTACATAATACCTATATATGTTCAATGTAATTAATTGGAGTCATTTTATAATAATTTTTGATATATAAAAATTTTACGGAACTTTTCACCGTATTTTACCCACCTCTTAAGAGAATTTGCAAATTCACATAAAAAATAATTTTACCGCTTCTTTGAGTGGAGTTCCGAAAATCATAGAGACACAGTTTATATTAGTAATTAAAATGTGGTTAATTAAGATGAAAATAAATTTTTTGTGAATAGTAACTTTTTATTTTTTTTACCACGGTTACAAATAAATAGGGTAATTAAGGGTAATAATTATATTATTATTACCCTAACACATGTCCTAATTCTATTTTATAAGTTTAATTCGACCAAATACAATATTATGAATAAAATATGACCTGTTAGGTTCACATGGATTAAATTAGGATATTTACTATTATTTTATTTAAAGTAGAGTTAAAAGAGTGAAAATCAATGATTAATAATTAAAACATTTTTAATATAGGGTTATAAATAAGATAAATTAGACTATAAATATTAATTAGAAATTAAAAAGGATTTTTTACATAATGATATTTTATTTATAATTTTTATAGATTATATAATTAAATTTATTTATGACTATATAATGATGTTGTAATTAACGTATTAATGATATATTAAAATAATTTATATTAAAAATATCAAGATAAATGTTATTTGAGACTTTTATTGAATTACACAAATTTTATATGTTCATATGACCTTTTAGGGTTGATTAAATGAATTTTTTTGAAGTAATAATGTTTTTATGAATTTTGAAAAAACAAAATATCAAATAGTGTCAAAATTCAAATAAAAGAGTTTTCAAAACAGATATTATATTATTAATTAATATTCTATCCCTAAAAATCTATGTAAGTGACAAAATACTTATATAATTATTGGTGAATAATTAAATAACCATTGAGGTTCACTTGGACGTATATATTATTTTTATTGACCATATAATATAAAAATACAAAGAGACATGGTAAATGTAAAACTATTTAAGTAAGAGTTAAATCTAAAATATAAGGTTAATATAGTGACCCAAACCTATCTAAAACCTATTGGTTGAGTGATTTTCGACCCATCCCCAGCTTATCCTTTAAATTATTCATTTTGGATCCATTATAAAGCGAAAATTGTTTTATTATAAAATAATATTTGTAGCTTTTCCTAGGGTTCCCCTCGCCCCTCTTATAAAAGGGAATCCCCCCTTCTCTATAATTCAAACCATCAAAGACATTTTTCATGGCTAAAATTTTCCCAAATACATTCACCATTATCCCCCATCATACTAGAGGCCTTACTTTAGTCATAAAGACATCCTATAGAGCCCTTTTGATGAAATTAAAAGGAATAACTCGAATAAGATGTAAATATTTCATCACCACTTTCAAGTTCTTTATTTTCCCATCATTCTTCTTTGTTTTTTCCAATTTAATATAACAAACCCAGTATCTTATAGATAATATGATGTTATTATAAATATGGAAAAACCATATTCACTATTCTATCCATCCTTTAATGACATGTCACCATACGCGCGTACGTACAGCTTACCGTCTCCACGTCATTGTGTAATTGTTATTCAAAACATTATTCTTTGGATGGGTATAATAATGATGTTTAATTGATGTAAATAATTAATATAACATGATAATTATTATGAATATATGATACACAATCAAATTATATATTATATTTATATCATAAGAATGATATTGTCACTCGTGCGTATGTACGGATTACCGTCTCCACGAACGTGATGAGACTCATTCCCCATTGTATACATTCAAGACTAATTTTCATTTGATGATTAAAAATAATGTTTACAGAGTTGATATCATACTGGATATGAGTAAGATACATCCCATCCATAAAAAATATGACTCACATATCAAATAATATAAAAGAAAAAGGAATCTTCTAACACCAAAAACGATAATAGTACTAAGATATTATTAACAAAGCAATGTTAATAGATCATATATGATATCATATTAATGTATATGATTAATGTATAATTTGATAACAATTATTTCACCATTATACAGGAGGTCAACCGACCCTCTACCATGGAAAAAGAACAAAGTACAGGGTTTCTTATATCCCTTTTAATTCCGTGATATTTCCATTGTTCACCACTTATTTATTGCATGTCGTTTATTGTGTACTGAAATTTGATATATTTTATCATTATTCTATTTATATTCACAATATTTTTTGATTCAATTGTTTGTTATTAACTTTGATTCATATGACTCGATTTATTACAATGAAGTAAGTGTTTTTCATCTCACTTTTATTCCCATCAGATTTATGCTATATTGGCAACTATTTCCATTTTTGTGGAGTATGTAAGGCACCTGATTGAATTTTTTGGTAATATAATTCAATGTATGGGTATTTAAATCTTAATTTTATAATACTTTTTTAATCGGGTGTATGTTTCATAAGTTACAAATCAGTAAGGGAATTTCAAATTTCAATTTCCACTCATTGGGCTTTACACATACTTCATTGATTATTTTACTCCATGATTCTTAGTGGAATCACTATTTACTATTTGTGTAGTAATTTCTACTCCCCGTTCTGTGGATATACTTTTGATACACATAATCACTCCAATGATAAATTCTCAAGTCATCGATATGAACTTGAAAAGAGTAATTTTAACTTAATCTTCATTTATTGGGTTAAACATCCAATTCATTGGTGTTGTTTTTACAAGAATATGGGTGAATATCCTCTGATTTTTTACATTTAATATCCAGTCATATTGAGTGTATTTATATTTTTCACACATAATTATGTCATTGATTTATCCTAAACCTATGGATGTGATCTTTATAAGAGATTTCAACTCAATTTACATTCCATTGAGACTTCGTTGTTGTTATACAACAATTCACTTTTATATGGTGTATATAACATACTTTGACATAATATATCATGAATAACTTTACTCTAATTATATTATATTGTTTTTATTACCTCAATTATTTGTATTCATGTGTCTCTCTTTTGTTTAGGAACTCTAAAAAAATATCAATTTAAATGTTTTAAAGATTTATTATACATAATCATTCACATTATTGTCCACATTTTAAAAATGTTTTTAAGGATTTATTTATATGGACATTAAAGTTTCAAAATTAAAACACTTGTTAAAAGTTTCAAAGTGGAATGGGGCAGTTTGATTCAAAAATCTATTTTTAAACGGCTTCTTAATAAATATCATGACTCTTAAATGTTTTCAAGAAAAAAGGGGATATTTCTCACAAATAGTTTTGATTCTTATTTTCATATATGACAATATAATTAATTATTCTAGATTGAGGTTAATTTATTACAATAAAATCTTCCATATTATATTGAATGAGTTATTTTTGAATGTGGATATGATATTTGTATACCCTTCATAGTTTGTGGACAATGTATTGACATTTTTTATGCTAGTTCTAATAAAAAATTTATGTTATGTTTCAATCTTTTCATGTGAGGAATGAATTAGACATAGTAAGTGATAGGTGGAGCCTTCTATAGCTTCTCTATGCATCTCTAGGTCTCATTAGACAAACTGGTGTCTTGGCACAAGGCCTTGAAAAAATCTTATTTGTAGTCTTGGCATAGGGCCTTCACTATGGGGTTATGAAGGTCTAGCATTTCAAATTCCACCGTTATGAATGTGGCTATTTGTATTTCATGTGATTATTCAACTAGTAGAATATCCATTTGAATAAGTAAATGGAATTATTTGATTTTTATCCTTTTCAAATTATGTTAATGTTCATGTTTAAAAGGCTTGTGTTTTAGTAATATAAATTACCATAAATGTTTATTCTTATTTATGAATTCTTATGATATATTGTTATCCTTACTGAGAATCTGAGCTCACCCCTATCTATGTTTTATTTTTCATAGGATACGAAGAAGTATACTATGAATGACCTACAGGGATAGTCTATGGGATCTTAGTGTTGTCTATGGAAACAATGTTGTTGTTGTTTTCCATTTTATGATGTAATATAATATTTATGAATGTATGTTGTACTTCCAAGGATACTAAATTAATCAGTCATTCCAGTCTTGATATTTTGTGATAATGAAAATGATACGTAATAATGCGTCAACTCTAGGATTCTAGGGTCGGGGCATTATAGTTTTAATCAGAGGAGGTTTAGTACAAACCATGGAAACTAGATTTAGATAATCTCTGATTAGAGCACATATCCCTAAGATAATCTTTGAGGATTAGAATAGAATAACTTCCTAAAATATTGGTATTTTGGAGATTTTGTGGGTATTACAAGAAATACATCCCTTTCTGGATACAAGTAGGTTGAGGCAGCTCTGTCACAGAGGTACCTAGGGGTAATACCCAAAAACATCACTTTGAGAGAGACTCAAACAAGAACTGGTGCACGACAACGGGCCTTGTTGCACTCTTGGTTATGACACTCCTGGGGGATACACATAAGATAATTTATATTTTCTTTACAATCCTATTTGAAGGATTTTAATATTAGATGAGAATAAATATTCTTTGTTAATACTATGGTGTTTTTGATATAAAATAAGGTGTGACGATATTTTCTAAATAATTTCATGACAATTCTTACTCACACAATATTTTTGGGTTTTACATAATGGATGGATTCTGAGGAATTCAAAGTAAAATTGAACATGATGTACAATCTAGGAACAATGGTTGAAATGAGAAACGAAATGGAATGTTTATTTGTAGAAAAGATATTGTCTTCATTCCAAATAAGTTTTAGAAAAATATGATCAATAACATATATATTAACGAACTCCCAGACTCATTAAAGAAGAGAAAAGTAGTGAATTATAATAGCTCCAGTTGTGGAGACTATGGAGAGAAGAGAGCTCAATTTCCATCATGACAGAAATGTGGAAGGGGACACCCAATAAAGTGTCTCAATAGAACACAAAAATGATTTTAGTGTGGGAATGAAGGGCATAATGTAATGAATTGTAGAGGAAAAATGAAGAGTATTATGGAAGAAAAAATAAATGATCCTATGATTCCAATTACGGTCATTTGAATTAAATGTAAGGGACCTTGGCATCACCCAAGTCAATGCCCTATTCTATAGGATAACCTCTTGGTCAAGGAAGAACTTATGTGGAAATAAATGGATAAAAAAATGTTTAAAGGTATTGGAGCTCTTTGATGTTGAGATTACATTGGATGTACATTCTCTTATATATGTAACCATACAATTTATCATGTGAAGGTTATATTTGGGGATGAACTATCTTTTCTCTAGTGGATATAGTTATAAATAACCATTTGGCTTTATATGATCCTTCAATTTGGGGGTATTACTTGTTATTATATTTTTGGATGAAAATAAAAGGTATGAGATAAAATTTGTGGTTAAACTATGTTATGGTTATTTTGAGGAATTTTTCTCATTTTGGTAATGTTATAAAATATAATTTTCAAAAAAGTAAAACACACAAACCTTTTGACAACCCATCGAATCGGGCAGAGCTATGGGAATCAAACCCTCAACCAGAGTGCGATTGAGATTTATCTCCTACCACTGGACTACTTAAAGTACCTGGTTTGTTTGACTAATTATTTTATGTTAATTTATTTTATTGATCAACAATATTTTGATTTTGGATCTTATGTCTTATTAAATGAATACCGTTATTATAGGAATATTATTTGGTGATTATGTGATAAGTGTTTTTTTGGAAGACGTTCTCCATGTTGGGAGCACTATATGCCTTATGGAAAATAGAATACTATGGGTTTTCATTTGAGGAGTAATGGTTGATTTTTATCTATGTTTTTATTGTTTGTTTATAATGATTTGGGTTATTTATGGAAATGATTAACCTATACTAGGGAATATTTGATTAGGTTAATTACTTTTAAGTACGAGACATTAAGAGTATTCGATGTCATTTAGAGACAAAATTTAACTGGGAAGACTAGAAAACCAAATTCTTTTATGTTTTGGGTTTCAATATTAGTTTGGATTATATTATAGGATTTTAAGGAAATTTTTTTATTGAATGGTATTTATTTATCATTGGGGTATTTTGGTTTAATTTTAACAATTACGATTAATGTTTCTTTCTCTAAAGGAATTTATGTTTGGGGGATCATCTGATCTTGTAATGACCATTTTGGTTTTGATTAATCATTAATGACAAGGTAAAAATATATTTTATCCTTTAAGGATCATATGACTCTCTAGATATTGATTCTAGCTCTTCCGGTGTGACCAATTCATCTTGAATACTCATAGTTTAAAAAACGAGTTAGTAGTAGAAATTTATTAAAGAATGAAACTCTCCATAAAAAGTAAGTATATCGATTTATGTTCTTAGTCAATCTCATAAAAAAATGCCCCATCCTTATGAAATTAAACTTATATAAAAAAAATATGTTGTCCCTTAACTTTTCCGACTGGAAAACTAATTAACGTTTGTCCTGTCACTAGTTTGTGGTTTTCTTGTTTTTAACTTTCTAATGATCTTGTTTTCTATCCATCATAATCATAACATGAAACATAGTTTATCATCCATATCCATGTTTTTATACATGAAATCATGGTATGGTTTATCTCAGTTGACCTTTGTACTTTTCTTTCTTTCTTTTAAAGTGACGATTTTATTGACACTTTTACCGATGCAGGACATTCAATTATGTTCCCATGCCCAATTTTTAAAATTTCGATGATGAAATTTACAAAATGGGGGAAGAATGTAACACCCCAAGATTCCGGGGTATGTTTCCATTTGAATAATTTAATAGCGTTCATTGTACGCAAATTTGAGATTCTAACACACTAGGACCAATCAAATTAGCTGTTATGAATAGTAATACCCAGTTTTTGAAATTTTATAAAATTTATTATTCAAAATTTATTTCATTTTTAGATTCATAATATCAAAATTAGCTTAGGGTTAATGTTTGGTATTTTTCAGAAAACATTCAATTTTTTATGAATAGAGAAAAACATTGAGTTATAGTTTAAAACCGAATATTTATTTCAATAATTATTTATTTGATTTAAATTCATTTTAGGTCAAAATAGATACATAATACCTATATATTTTCAGGGTAATTCATTGGAGTTAGTTTATAATAATTTTAGTTATATAACAATTTTATTGAACATTCACCTTCTTTTACCCACATTCTAGAAGAATTTGAAAATTAAAATAAAATATAATTTTACCACTTCTATGAGTGGAATTTCAAAAAATCCGAGAGACACGGTTGATATTAGTATGTAAAATGTTGTTCTATAGGATGAAAATAATTTTTTTTTCGAATAGTATCTTTTTACATTTATTTACCACGGCAGAAAGTAAATAGGGTAATTAAGGGTAAAAATGATATTATGATTACAATAACACATGTCCTTATTCTATTGGATAAGTGTAATTTGACCTAAAACTACCTTAGAAATAAAATATGATCCTTTAAGTCCACATGGGTTAGATTAGAACATTTATTATTATTTTATTTAATGAATTGTTAAAAGAGTTAAAATCAAAGTATAATAACTAAAACATTTTTAATATAGGGATATACATAAGATAATTTCTACAATAACTATTCATTATTAATAAAAAAATATTTAACTACATAATATTATTTTATTTATAATTTTTAGACGTTATATAATTAAATTTATTTATGACACAATGATGATGTAGTAATTATTGTATTAATGATATATTAAAATAATTTATATTATAAGTATCCAAATAAATGTAATTTGATAGTTTTAATGATTTAAACATATTTAGTAGGTTAATATGACATGTTATATTTTATTAAATGAATTGATTTCGAATAAATAATGCTGTTATGAATTAAGAAAAAAAATACCAAATTGTGTCCAAATTGACATAAAAGAGTTTTTAATCCAAATATTATACTATTAATTGATATTATATTCCTAAAAATATAAGGTTATTCCAAAAGACATATATAATGATAGGTGTATCATTAATGAAACACTTGGGGTTCTATTAGAAGTATATAGTATGTTTATTAACCATATAATATAAAAATACAATGAGACGTGGTAAATGAAAAACTATTTAACCAAGAGATAAATCTAAAAGATATGGTTAATATAGTGACCCAAACCTATCTAAGACCAATTGGTTTAGTGTATATCGTTCCATAACCCCCTTATATTTCAAATAATTCATTTTTTAGCCATTATAAACCAAAAATTATTTTATTATAAAATAATATTTCTAGCTTTTCATAAGGTGCCTCTTACCCCTCTTAAAAAAGGGCACTCCCCCTTCTCTCTAATTCACACCTTCAAAGCCATTTGCCTTGGAAAAAATCTTCCCAAATACCCTCTAAAATTTCCTCCCATCCTCTTATAATCCTTCTTTTAGTTAGGAAAACATCCTAAGGATCCTTTTTGATCAAATAAAAAGGAAGAACCTGAAAAACAGGTAAATATTTCATCACCTCATTGAAGTTATTTTCTTCTTCCTCTTCTACACTCTTTGTTGTTTCCATTCTAAAATATTAACTCCATTATATTATATATACTGTGATGTTATTATAAATTTGTCACAACAATATAAAATATTTTATCCATCCTTTTAACGACATGTCCCTACACGTGCGTACATATGGCTTACCGTCTCCACATCGCGGTGTTATTGTTATTCAATAGATTATTATTTTGATGGGTATAAAAATGTTGTGTAATTGATGTAATAATAATAAATATAAAATGATAATAATTATTTATACATGATTAAATATAATGTTTATATAATTGATATAATTCTATATATGAATATGATACATCCCATCCATAACAAATATGACTCACATAACAATGAATATAAAGGAAAAAGAATCTGTTAACACCCAAAATGATGATAATACTGAGATATTATTAAAAAATAAATGTTAAAAGATCATATATGATATCATATTAATGTATATTATTATTTTAAAATTTATTAAAATTTATTTCACCATTATACAGGAGGTTAACCTACCCTTTACCCTGGAATAAATACAAAGAAAGGAGTTTCTTATCTCACATATAATTCTGTTATATTTCCATTGTTCGCCACTTATTTATTGCATGTGGTGTATTGTGTACTGCAATTTGATATATAACATCACGATTCTCTTTATAAACATGGTATAGTGTGATTCATTTGGTGGTTATTAACATTTTTTCATACGACTCGATTGATTACAAAGAAGTAAGGGTTTTTCATCTCACTTTTAATCCCGTTAGATTCACGCTATATTGGCTACAATTTCCATTTGTGTGGAGAATGTAATTCCCCTGATTATATTATTTTTGAAATATAATTCAATGTATGGTTATTTAAATCTTCATTTAATGATACTTTTTAATGGGGTGTATGTTTCATAAATTACAAATTCGGTAAGGGAATTTCAAATTTCAATTTCCACTCATTGGGATTTACACATATTACATTGATAATTTTACTCTATGATTATATGTGGAAATGATATTTAATACATATATAGAAATTTTAACTCCACTTTCTCTGGATATACTTTTGAAAACCATAATCACTCCATTGGTAAATTCTCAATTCATGAATATGAACTTGCTAATATTAATTTTAACCCAATCTCCATTTATTGAGTTAAACATCCAATTTATTAGTGTTGTTTTTACATGAATATGTGTGAATGTCCTTAGATTTTTTTACACTGATTATCAAATCATATTGAGTGTATTTATATTTTTCACACATAATAATGTTGATGATTTATCCTTAACCTAAGGATATGGTCATTATAAGAGATTTCATCTCAATTTATATTCCATTGAGACTTTTTTGTTGTTATACACTTATTCACATTTATATCGTGTTTAAAATTTATATTGACATAGTATATCATGAATCCCTTTATTCTAATAATATTATAATGTTATTATTACCTAAATTATTTGTCTACAAGTGTATCTATTTTGGTAAGGAACTTTAAATAAAATATCATTTTAAATGTTTTAAATATTATATATTCAAAATCATTCTCATTAATGTCCAAATTTTAAAAACAGTTTAAGGATTTATTTATATGAACATCAAAGTCTTAAAATTATATCACTTTTTAAAAGATTCAATGTGGTATCGGACACCTTGATTCAAAATTATATTTTTAAATGACTTCTTCATAAATAGCGAGACTCTTAAATGTTTTCAATAAAAAGGGGGATATTTCACTCAAATAGTTTTGATGATTATATTCTTCTATTTAAATATCCTTCATTATTCTATATTGATGTTAATTTTTTACAATAAAATCATCCATATAGTATTGAATGAGTTATTTTTTAATGTGGATGTGATATTTTTATACCATCCACTGTTTGTGGATAAATTATTTAAATATCGTGTTATAGTTTCAATACGAATGTTTATGTTATGTTCCAAAATTTTCATATGAGGAATTCATTGGACTTAGTAAGTGATGGGTGGATCCCTCTATAGATCCTCGATGCATCGGTAGGTATCATGAGAGAAACTAGTGTCTTGGCACAAGGACTTGACAATATCTATTTTGTAGTCTTCGCACAAGGCCTTGTCTATGTTGTTATGAAAGTATTGCATTATGCATTCCATCATTATGAAAGTGGCTATTGACATTGCATGTGATTATTGTACTAGTAGAATATCCATGTAAATAAGTAAATGTAATTATTTTATTTTTATGTTTTCCATATTATGCTGAAGTTCACATTTAAAAGGCATTTGTTTTAGTCTTATAAATTGCCTTATCTATTTATGCTTATTTGTGAAATCTTCTGCTATATTGTTATCCTTACTGAGAATCTGAGATCACCCCCTTCAATGTTTTATTTTTTCCATGATGCAAAAAGTATATTTTTACTAACCTGTAGGGATAGTCTACTAGATCCTAGTGTTGTATATGGAAAAAATATTGTCATAGTTTTCCATTTTATTATGTAATGTAACCTTATAAATATATCTATTACATCCAAGGTTACAAAACTATTCGGTCATTCGAGACTCGATCTTTTGTCATCATGCCAATGATACGTAATAATGAATAGACTCCGCGATTTTGGGATTGGGGCGTTACAATAATGAATAGTTATCTTATATAAATTAATTAAATAATTATCTATTCATTAATATACAATTATTTAATTACTTAATTTTTACATTTTATATTTTTAATTAATTATATATATAGAACAATTGGGAAGAAAAAATATCACCATAGCACTTGTGAAAATAATTCATGCACAACCGAGAATATAGAAACATGAATGAGGGTCACCCTTCACTGGGCCCATTATTTGAAATAATGAAAACTCAATCCCAACAATGCGTTTGATCCTTCACTAGAAATGTAATTTAAAAATCTAAAAACCATATCCTAAGGGGGTTAATCTGAACAGAAAAAAATAATGACTCTGGTCAAGCTACCCCAAAAGTGGGGGCTGGTGGCCCTCCTTAAAAGCCTGAAAGTACGCATAATTATTTTCAAGAAAATATGTGGAATGAGTGATTCAATCACCATACCATTTCTTTTTATGGAAACAACAAAAAGAAATTAGTTTAGTCATTGCATCTTATATATTTTACTTATGTTAGTAATTATATATCTATTTTTAAAATTTTATTATAATGGTAATTTTTTAAAAAAATATAGTAATTATTATTTACATTGACATTAATGGACCAATCACTGAGGCTGATGGATCAGTCACGAAAACTTAGACCTGTCCAATTAATTAGATCGTCCTGAGGTCAGGACTAGTATGAGCTATGACAATATTCATGTCATCCCTAATAGTTTATTCCAACTCGATGATTTTAGGGTCATTCCTAGCATGGTCAGTTTTTACAAACCTTTCCAAGGACATTCATGGGAATAAGGATTCAATTCAGCTAGAGTATATTAATCACATTTTTTGAAATTATTATTATTATTATTATTATTATTATTGTACATAATGAAATCAATATTGACAAACCACAAATTCATTTTTATTCGTGAATTTTCACTTAATGGGATTTCCCATTTAATTTGTTACATTGGCATTCAATTCAAATGATTTAATATTATTTAAAATGAAATGTACCCTAAAATTATCATTTCAGAGTTTACATTTGAGACACCTCACGTGTTATCTTATGAGTAATAGTTGTATTCTTCTCCTCTCAATTACCTATAAAAATTGGTGGATGATATTGGACCATCAGATGGAGATGTGTGGGATAGAAATAGGTGGAATAATGTCCAATATCCAACATTTTTGTTTTTATTTATTTGACAAGAATTTATTGACACAAATACCCTTTGACACACATCATCATTAAACACCTACTTATATATATATATATATATATATATGTATGCATACATATCGAAATATATTAATTTTAAAGTATTTTCAAATATATTTATAACATTTATATGTTGTTTATATATCAACATTTATTAAATAATGAATATATTATTTTAACAATATATGTTTAATTTTATTAATATAAATAATCGAGAGGAAAAAATAAAAGTATATTTTTATATTTTTATGTTTATATATTTTCAATCCCAATTTATAAAAATTATTTTAGAAAATATATTAATTATTATGTATTAATATTTATAATTGATAATTGATAATTATATGTTAAATGTTATTAATATTATTATATGAAGATATAATTAATTTCATAATTTAGAAATATAAGTACATGAGTGTATACATGCATACATATATATTGTCATATACAACATTAAATATATAATGTATATTTTAATATATGAATAAACATAAATATAAATATTCTTATTTAAAAATACATACAAATATACACAATCATAGATACATTAAAGTTATATGTATACACAAACATACACAGGATGTTTGCAATACAAATATCCTAGTACTGATTTGTCTTGTGAACCTCTCGTTGGTGATTATCCCTTTGAATCACCCATTGGATATTTTCAATACAAATGTCACATTATTTTTTAGACGAAAAAAACTATCATTTATGTTGGGAATGTCACACATCCAAGGAAACATGCCAATCATGAATGATTGACTAAATTTTTTTCCCACCCACAGAAATAGTTTGGGATTCCAAATAGTGTGCCATAAAATTTCCTTACCACATAATGAATGAAAATGAGTAAGCTAATAAATGAACAAAAAGGGATTTAATTCTACTTACTAGTTGGTCGAGGGGTTGATGGAAATAATCCATGTAACATAAATAATGCATCACGATATGACAGTTTGATTAAAAAATAATGGAACTCCAACCTATGTTCATAGAAAATTATGTCACAAAAATAATATTATTATATTCATCTACTAGAGGACTCCACTTTGAATGTAAATTTCATTGGATATTAGAAAAAACGGATCCAAAATAATCTTGGATGACCAACCCACATAAAAAACACCCATAATAATCAATGGGGCAATCAACATAGATATTTAGTACATCTATCGATTGCAGGGATCTATATGCAGAAATACCCAGAAGATATTTTGGAAATACTATTACCATCAGAAGGATTCCAACTATCCATGTATAATTTAGTAGATTTTACCTATGAGTGTTTGGTTTTACTAAACCATTGATTATGAGTTCATTTCTATGAATCATGATTTTCCATGATAAAACTAAAATATTTATAACCATATCCATAGAGTTTAATGACATTTAAATGTTGAGATATGTTGGTAGAATGAATAGTGTATCTAGCAAGGCTACAATGCTCGCATTCTAAGCATTCCAGACATCCTTATCCATAGAAAATTCCAAATTTCCAAAATTGGTGGAGTCCAAAACCATGTGGAAATGCATACATGCATGTTCAACAATGATGTGATGAAAAAATATGAATTCCTTAATATGGAGATTGCATGGGCACACCCTCAACCAAAAAATCAGAATTTATATGGAATCAAGATATTCCATAGATTTTCTAATATTCATAGGTCCCATGATGATAGATAACACATGAAAGATTAAAACAAGACATAATGTTGTTTACCCTAAAAGGCTCTTTAGTTATATAATGATAACCTATATGATGGTTGCTAACACATGGGATGCTCAGAATAATGATCATATTCCTCTCATTGCAGATGTAATTTAATTTATATATAAAAAAACCACTCCCATCTTCATAAATTAAAGCATGAACCTTCTCATTATCTATCCCTACATCAACATGATAGGTCAACAATGACCCTCCGATGTCTGGTATCCAAGCATCCTTCTAAATATTATTTCTACCACCATTTCCAATTCTCCAATATATGACCTAATTCAGATAATCACATGAATCCCATATGAATCTCCCATATAATTAGATATATATAATTATGTGTATATAAAACCATACATATGGCATTGATAATATAAATATCCCAGTGGACATTTATCATGTGAATCCCTCATTGGATATTGACCCTTTGAATAATGATCATGTTAATATCCCCGTAGTAATTTTACCTATGAATCTCTCATATAGATTAATATAATTATATATATATACTAACATACATAAAAAATTGAATTAAAAATATCATTGTGGATATTTCACCGGTAAATATTTGTTTGGAGACTAGCCATATGTATCTCATATTGGTGATTGAACCTATGAATCTACCATTGGAGATGTTCCCTACAAATATCCATTATGAAATTAATATATATAAATTCATTGCTGAATCACTATTAAAAATTACATATACAAACAGAAACATAATGATATACAATATATCTTTTTGTAAAATGTGTAGTTCCAGTATATATTAATTTTTTATAATGTTAATTTAATGTTAAAAAAATGACTTTACCAAAAAAAATATTATTAATAGTTGATCAATACTAGAAATTATTTTACTAGCTATTAAATATATTTATTTATTATGTAGATTTTAAAAAATTATCACCAAGACATTAATCTGTTATTAAGAACTGTTATTACAAATACAACTTTTATCATTAGAAAAATATGTTGAAATAAACTGTTAAATTTTTTCCCATCCACATCCATTTAAAAAACAATGTTTTATATTATGAAAATGAAAAATTATAATGTTCTGATTTCTATTGTTGGGTTTAGAGCATCTTCCCAGGGTTTCCTATGTTTTAGGGATTCATAGTGCTTTCCAATGCACATCATTAATTCACAAGTATCCCTACATCCATTGGATGAAGTTTCCAAACATTATTATTTTTTCGTTTCAAAATTTAATTTGTCGAGATGTGTCATAACAAAGACAGATCAAATAACATTTTAGAAGACATATCTCAGATGGGAAATGAGATGGCGATGCTTTTGGCTAAAAAGGATGATGATGTGTTTATTATAAATCATATTTCACTCTAGTTCATCAAGATTTTTGTGATCAAACGACCCTTTAAAATGGGTGCCATAGAAATTATACAAAAAAATTTCCATCTAAAAGAGGATATGATCTTTGAATTATTTCACAAGAAATATAAACAGAAGGTTCTCAAGGTATGTCTTTAGTTCTTTGACAACCATCTCATCTGAATAAAGGATTTAACAGATGGAGAGGAAATCCATAAGAACATTCTATCCAAAACCACATTATTAATATGACATACGTGAATTAATTTTTGTGTTAGATTAGAGTGTGTTATGCATCAAATCATTGGTCAGATACGTGAATTTATGGAAAATGACTGATCAAATCCTATTCATTATTGAGTGGCATCATATATTATTGTATTGGATGAGGTTGATAAACAACTTATGTTGTCCTTATTTATGATGATAGAGGAATTAAAGGTATGGATATCATTAATATTTGAAAATCGACCATATTTTTTATTAAATTTGGGTGTCTTAGACACACATTGAACGATTGTGTTTCAAATGTGTATGATGACAGAATCGTAATGATATAGTATGGTCCCTGGCACTATTAAATGTTTTCAAATTCGTCCATCATATATGAACCAGAATAAAATGGGATAGAGATTGTATTAAAAATATATATTTTTAAGCAGTATGAGCATATCAAAATAATATCACCATGCTGGGGAATCCAGATTTTTCCTCAAAACAACGTATGGACCTATTAGTAGATAAAGGGATGCAATAATACAATAAAGTAGTTCTTTCATCCATGGTATTTGGAATGATGACCACTGAAATATACTATAGAGAGATTCACTCCCCAGTAGTTATTCATGTATCCATGGAGGGAATGAATAATCTATCATCTGACCTATAAAATTCTACTCAAATCCACCATATCTGAATTATCCTTCGTTACATGAAGGATTCTTGTATCCCATATTAATGGGGGTTGGTATTATCAATTACTCTATATAATTTCATAAAAATAGTGGTTTTGTAAGAGGAATGTGAGAGAGGATAATGGTAGTGAAATTAATGTGGTAGAAAATAGTGGAGTTAAAGGTAGTACAAAGGGACCTCTGGTTAATGAGAGATAATATAAAAGGTTGAATATGCGGGGTGATGCAACATACATTGAATGCTCAATGGTTGAGGCAGGATTGAGATATCCCCCCATATCATAATAAAAATCATATGTTTGAACTATCATGTCCTTGTAAACCAACAAATAATTAAATTTATCTAGATTTGGTGCACCAAAAGTATACGTGGTATGGGTTTTTTTCAAAACCATAATATAATCCAATGATAAGGATTGTGACACAAAAAAGGTATGGTTGTATATTTCCCAGTTTCATGGTTTGTCCACAGGGGTGCTATTGGAATCCATTATTGAAAGGAAGTGGATTCTTGGGTTAAAAAAGTATTTTATAATCACATTGGTGCATGCATCCAGCAATCATGTGCAATGGAATGTAATTTTGATGTAATATATGGATGAACCACCAAGAGGGATAAATGGAAGCCGTATAAGTTATTGAAAACCCACCAAGATAACCAATGCAGACCTCTTTTTATTATGCATACTAATATGAATTTTTATTACATAATGATTAAAAATAGGGGCAAATATGTCTCATGAATATATGTTGGAATTTCAATAGGATACCTAAATGGTGGTACTTTACAATTTTTGATATTCTAGAAACCATTTAACATGTTTTCTCGAATTATGAAAACAATCTCTCTATAGAGAGGTTGAAAATATATTTAGGGCCAGATGAATGGAATAATATTTTCAATTATTTCCATGTTTTTCAACTTGTTCCTGCCACATCAAAACATCCATGACTTTTTTGAAGCCTAGGCTCAAGACTCAACTACCCCATACCCACCTCCATTGGTCATGGGGTTAGAATAAAGGCCGAAATGAATTTCTGAAATGGGAGGGATTTCCCTATGTAAGTAAACATACAAAAAAATAAATATCCATGAAAATTTGTAGTCGATGAATAATCAATGTTGACAAAAAATATAGAGAACAAACCATTCCAATAAAACCTCTAGATAGTACAAGAGTAGGGTAGTGTAATCTAAAAATTAATGGGGAAATATACACACCCATATATAATAAACTATAAAAGTAAAACACTGATATAAAATTAGAAAATTAAAACACTCATATAGCCCCAATCCTGATCTCCAAGATCTAACCACTGTATGTTGTCTAATGTACCAGGTATCACTATGCTCTTATGAATTCATTGTTGGCCATTTCTTTGTAGGTATAAGATTCCAAAAATGTGGTAAAACCCCATGCGATGGTCAGAATATAACTACCTACTAGGAAACACTATATGATTAATGGGTATTAGTGAGAGATATAATAGGAATATAAATATAGTATTTAGTACACAAGATTCATGATATAGTGAAATCAAAAAGCTCAACTCAAACCAAGAGAGAAGATGATTTTTCCAAATAGAAGGGGATAAACATGATGTGTATATGAACCTCGTGTTTTTTATTTTATAAATATAGTAAGAGAGTATACTAATCCCACCACATTAAGTTAAACATGGAAAATACATGCATACCCTTCACATCTATGAAACCCATGGAATGAGAGTAAAAAAATCCAATGTTATGGATACCTATGTGTATATATATATATATTCTAAATGAAAATAAACCCAATAAAGATAGAAATGGGATTGAGATATCATAGATCAACATAGAAAAAATAATCTCCAACTATTCCAAAGGACCATCAATTATTCCCAAAATCCCACGTGTCTGCTTAATTGTAACCACTCATCTCCCGCCACACCTTTTCATTGTGTCGCACAGTCAAGGGGCCATATACAGAAGGCATTGGACCCATGCCCTGGTACATAATGATGGGTTCCACTCAGTGGTATAAGACCCATTCCCAGACCAATTGGATTGTTCCACTCTAGAAGTTGGTAGAGAACACTGCCCACCTCGGATGGAGGGTTCTATTCTAGAATATGTTGAGGACCCATGCCCAGTCATGTTGGAGGGTTCTACAAAGGAGATCGGCATAGGAAAAATACCTTGTTATGATACGATGATTCCACTATGATAGTAAATGGAGGAACCATGACCTACCAAGATGTAGGGTTGCCCTCTGTTGATGAATGACAAAATCCTAGCATAGCTAGAGGGTTCTCCAGTAGTCATCGTGTACCCCTTCCCAACAAAGATGGAGGATTCTTCTCAGAAGTTAGTAGTGGAAATATTCCTTATTCCAATAAGAGGGTTCCACTATATGATTTTGTAGGGGACCCATGCCTTGTCTACCTAGAGGGTTCCACTATAGAAGTCGTTGATGACCCATTCAATTTCCTTAGGAGGGTTCCACTCGGTATTATTTTTGTGATCAAGTGTGATAACTTCCATAATCGAGCATCAACTAACCAATCATCATGCCTAGAAATTTATACATCATATATCAAGATCCAAAAGTGAGGAAACTATCATATTCAACATGGAAATATGCGTAGGATTGACTACTCATGATCCAAAATCAATGTTCAATCATAGAATATACAAATTCGTGAAATTTCATCAAAATATGCCCAGGTGTACACAACAGGTGAGGGGACTCACACAACGTGTGGTCCAAGTCATTCATCTAGACTTTTCTCTAGAGGTATATGGTTTTCCATCCATGTAGAATTATATGACATGTAGGGGATATACACGGTTTACCCAAGCCACTCGGGGTCTCTACCATGTGCTATGGAAAGTATGGGTACCCATGTTGTGTCGATGTACATTACCCCATATTCATCTACATTAGTAGACAACATGAATCTTCTCATGTGGGGTCGCCTTTGTGTTCTGGCCATGCATGTGAAATCATGCGCAAGGCATATACATAGATGTTCCCTCTTCCACATTGTTCATCCACATAGGGAATGTGGTACATGGTATGTAGGAGGTATACACATCATTCAATTCATATAAATTATAAAAATCCAAGAATCCTCTGCCAACTATCCTCATGTTGTGTGTTGATAATGGTATGTGGAGTTTATTTGGGTTTTCACAACTTTCTAGATCACCTTCCTCACAGTGAATCAAGCCATGCCCCTTTGATTCCAGATTTGATTCTGTATACAAATAGTGTATTTGTTTGTGGATTAATGTTTTCAGTAATCGTTCACTGTAAATTAGATTCTGTCGATCCCCGTAGATATGTCTCATGTTCCCCACACCATTGAACCTCCCTCCATTGATGATCTATCCTTAAATCATTGAAACGAACTTCCAAAACCAATATATATCCCTGATCTGACCATGTCCAGTTTATGTTTTCCTCATTTGTATATCCATTGTGATAATGGGGTTTCGTTCGGGCTCGTTACATCCCAATAATGTTGATCCATGATCTTAGGGTCCTACCAGCGATGAAAGGAAAGAAAATCAGAAGAAAGGAACCATATTTATTAGGTGATAATTTCCATGTGTACATAGACAATGATAAAATATGGGGATATCCAGAGAGATAAAACAAATATTAATTAGATTATTTTACACCCGAGCACATGACAAGGGCACAATTGGATCAGGTCAATACTAGGTATTGAATTTCCCAATAATATTAATCATAAAGGTCATAAAACACATATTTAGGACTCCCAGATAGTGATTGGATTCTTATTTGTCATTCAATGAACTATAAATATATCTATGTCGTTGCATTCGTTGTTCTCTGATCTTCTTCGGACCAGTTTATCATCGTTGTTCGAGGATATTCTTTAATAGAAAGAGGTGACAATGCTTTGGAATCCTCCAAAGGTCTATTTATCAATCCATGTAGGATTCACCATGGAATTATTCTAATATAATTTAGTTTATGAAAAAAAAATTAATTAAATAATTAATTATATTTATTTATCCACGGAATGTACCACCAATGGGAATGATTTCTAAATGCTTCACTTCGTCCTATTTAATGTAAATCAGATGGTAAATAATGAGATCCAGACTCATCCATGGTGTCATATTTTTTATGTGAGAATTTTTTGAAGTGTTATCAAATTTGATTTATGAAACTACATTCATAAAATAAAAAATAGATTTAATATTATTATAAAATTAATTATGGGATCTCCGGCTTTGGAATCACATTGCATCTCAGTGACTATATTTTGAAATATTTATTGAATTATTTTGAAGACTTATATGGAAAAAACTAGGTCTCAACATCATTCACTCCTTCAATATATTCATCCTTGAAAATCAAAACTAAAAAAAACATAGGATATTTAGCCTGTACTTGGATCTCTCACACCTAGGAGCTCTCCAGCATGTTTTTTTGCTGCCAAAACACATGAACCAAGGGGACAGTCCATCCATACATGTTATTTTCATAATGATTCTTTATCACAACTGAGTACTACCCAAATTTGTCTCTATCATCGATGTCCAACTCTCCTGATGACATGCATTGGTTCATGCATGCATCTCCTTTGCTAAAACTTGTGGAAGACATCATCCACCCACTCCAACTGTGGGGGTAGGGTGAGGTGGTATGTATCCTTATAAAACCTAGACATTATCTCAAATGGTATGATGTACTTTAGGGATAACATACCTTTATATCTTAATTTCTAAAATCATTATCATTGGGAGAATTTGAGGAAATGTGGTTTCCATACTGAACACCAACATCATAAAATTACTATATGTCTAAGATTTAAGCATTCTATGGGCCGTCCCCATCTACTCACAAAGGAATTTTACATTTTTCCTCATCACATGAACCATCTATGGTCCATTAAGTGTGGTCTCACCAATATCTATCTAGTTTAATGGTTTAATGTAGTGTATCCCATATAGGACCTAAAAAGTTTTCATGCCAATGGTAGAGTTGTAGTTGTTATTTTATGAAAACCCAAAAAAGTGAAGGTGATCCTCCAATCTTCGTAAAACGTTTAACATGAAATTACTCAGCATGTCCTCCAAAACTAGGATAGTGATATTTGATTTCCCATCAGTCAGGGGGTAAAAAGATGTACTCATTTTTATTTGGGTTCTAAATATCATCTATCATGCCTCTACACAATTGTGATATAAAATGAACATCTTGACCAACAATAATCATTTAGGGAAACCCATTAAGTAAAAAGGTCTCATGTATATAACACTGCCCCTAAATACTCCATAAAACTCTCCTCCTTTTATAGTATGATTGTTTGAAGACTTCAGGAATTGGTAAAATATAACATAGATGGTGTCATATCTCTTAAATTTTCATGGAATACATGGAAAAATTATAGTGTTATGTCGTCCCACTCCCCCTCTATGATCACAAGGTGCTGCAACAATCCTACTGCAACTTTGTACTTTGCCTTCACCGGCTCAGAGGTGATGCCTCAAGAGAGAAACACAACTTTGATATATATCAAGTCAAACCACAAAAAATGACATTGATTGTCTCTATACATATTATCCAAAACCAGATGTTCCTATTGGGTGATAAGTGTGGAGAACCCACATCATTACTGGAACAACCATCTCTCCCTAGAAAAATATGGTGTAATTCCATCCTTCAAAATATCCCTCGGGAGTTAGTTCCTCTACATCCTCATGTTTGGAAATCCAACCGGCGTGGATGTCTCATGTTCATGTCTCTATGAGTGAAGACATATATGAGATTCTGATGGTTTGAGTAAACCCTATAAAATTCCCTCGGAAGGTAGTTCCTATACATCCTCATGTTTAAAAAATTCAATACCTGATCTAATTCATGAGTCACTTATTTTTTCTCATGTATTCCAAACTGTATCGAATCGTATTTATTAAGTACCTTTTGCTGTGTCAACACAAAAATGAGCCAAACTACTAAGGAATTTCAATACAATACATACTTCATTCCCTCCTCTGGTAGTATCAATATAGGACAACTTTTAAGCCTCATCCCCGACACTTTGAAGGCCTTCTATCGCTACTCAGTCTCGGTAAACGATCACCCTTTAAATATTAGGTTGGTTAATGGGGTTGAAATTGTAGAGAAGTCTTCCACAATCCTCTGGTTGTACCTTACCATGAAAAGAAATATATTCACCTCTGCTATGCTCTTACGTCTATCCCAAAAAATTACTACATCAATATTCACTATGTCTATGGCTAAACCATTACAAAAAATGACATCCATTATAATGTGAACCTAATTAATCTAAAAATATAACACTGAGAGTTTCCTATAATGTAGGTGGTATCAGAGTAAATCTATAACCATCCTCAAGTGATATCTATCATCCTCTGATTCAATATAGATAAGTATGTTGTATATGAATAGAAAAAAATGGTCCATATATGGATGAATCATATTTTTCATCTATGCCATAAACATGATGGGGGAAATCATGACACCAAATAGAATCACTAGAAACATAAAGTATCTATAGTGACATTGGAATGAAAAATATAGAATATCACCCTCACGAACCTTAAAATTGTGGTTTCTTGACTAAAGATCGATCATTAAGAACCATATTACACCTTTCATCGAGATAATGACTTCATTATACCATGGAAATGGGAAGTTTTTTATTATCATGGCATGGTTTAGGTGATGGTAATGAATTAAAATACACAAGATACTTTCTATCATTTTCATTTACAATAATGGAGATGCCCATGGGGCACATTGGGCTCAATGAAACCATTCTATTAAAGTGACCCCAATAAGAAATAAATATTCCAGTGTATATTACGGCCAATCTAATATGTATCAGAAGATATCAATGTAATCTTAGGATGAAATTCAATGAAAAAATAAATATCACATCTCAAAGGTATTACCGAATCATATTTGGGGAAGTCTTCCTTATAATCTTCCACAACTAAAGGAATACATATTCCAGAAGATCCTATGGAACCAAGGGATATACAATACAACTGATGGGAGATGGGATGAAACCTCCTACTCATGGAACCTAGTCATCCTACATGAGATCAATCTCAATAGAAATGGAAAATATCATCCTAGAAATGTGAAGGTATCTGACTTGTCAACAGTGACATAATATCTAGGCTCAAAACATGGAGAACCAATCCATTCCAAAATAAATAAATCATAGGGTTCCATCCAGATGACCAAAATATACCATGTGAACATCATTCCACCAAGATATAACTCTCTCATTTGGCCAATAAAAGTCACCGAATAATCATTCCCTAGTGGAACCTCGAGATTAATTTATTGTAATATATCCTTAACTGAGATATCTATCTCTTAGATTAAGTGTATAGATATGAAATAATAGATCTAAATATTTTCTAATAATAACAAATCATTTTTAGGATAATCACAGATCACAACATTAATCATCTCATAAATTTTGTGGCCAATATCCTCCAAGGCATGATTCTAGCCACAAGCCCAATCACAGGATCCCTTAGCCAAACAAGGGTCACCTAGGGGTGGTGGTGGAAGGATATCATAACATCATCAACCTCCCACAACTCCTCATACTCCACTTCATGCTTTGACTTCCAGGGATTTACATTGAACTCACCTGGGAGGTCCCTAATCACAACAATTCCTCTACTATGGCAGTCCATTATATTCCTGCTTACACTCCGCAAAATGCTTTGTGGTGAAGTCCCATGCAATGTGACCTCTCACATCAAAAGCATTTAAATGACCCACTTCTTTTTTCATTTGTGATTTTTGTTTTCCTTATACCTATTAACCATGAACCTGAGTTTGATCGTAAAAGGATCTATGAGTTCATGATCCCACTATCTTGAACCTTCTAGCTACTGAAAATTATTTCGTTTTGTGATGTCCACTGCCATCTATAGCTATCTGGAATCCCTACAATATAAATCTCTTTATCTATAGTGCCCACTTAATCATACTAGAATAAGTGGGTATTGACAAGTGAACCACGCTAGCATGAATCTCTCTCTGGAGTCCATTCTATAACATATATTATCTGAAGTATCCATCATGAATCATTTCAAGGGAGTGTTGTGTAAGGTATATGAAACTCATTGTGTACTTGAATACTATTATCCATCCCTCCTGTAGACATAGAAGATCTTGAATCCAAACATAGCACACATAATAGTTGGTGAACATCTCACATAACAGTAGTTGGATGTATGTCCATGAGAGTATCGACTCTTTATTCATCCATGTAATAAGGCTCTACCATGTCAAATAAAATCTACGGAAAATGCTGGTTTTTGAGTGAAACCATCGTATACGCTGGTGTTCATATAATCCTAATGACTATATCCGTCGACTCTAGCCATTCCTATGATTATTAATAATATAGATCACTATTGAAACTTAGTAGTCTCTATAGATGAAATTCATGGAGAATGGTTTTCCTATGTGCATCCTCATCTTACTCTAATTATTAAATCCACTTCTTTATTGGTTGATGTGATTCTACCTTCCCACATGGAGGAAGAATCTCACAAGATGGACCCAAATCTGATCACTCGTCACTCATCGGTTCGTCATCAGGATCCAGAACTAGTATTTTGGCTAGCTGTCATCATAGAGGCACCCTATCATTTATCAAGATGTACCATTGTTAGATGAGCGTGAAAAATATAATATACAATGGGGAGAAAACTCAATATGTTAATTCATAGAATAACTCATATATGATACATGTACCATTGATCCATGAAACCAATGTCTCAGTATTCTGTGTCGAAAAGCACGTACTCATGGTCACAGTGAATAGATACATCAGCTGACCATATCATCACCAGATTTCATGGCCAATGAGGCACACTCAATACACATTGAATGTGTTATCCTAAATCCCATCCAAAAACTCAGAAGGGGACTACTGCAAATAACATTACAAGGAATGAAATTCCTTAATACTAATCTTTCACAACCTGACCCATGCTGGGGCCCATGCCACTACACCCTAGAGCCCACCATTATAGTTCAAGGGGTGGTGACATTCACTGAATGAATTATAATAATTGGGAATCCATTGACAATGAAACTATACACACACATAGAATCATCTTGGGGAAAAATTAAAATAGGATGAAAAGTAAAAGGTGAAACACACTAGGGAATCAACCATGAATGTAAAACCTCTATACATTATAAAAGTACATTTGTGAAAATTGAAATTTAAAGAGGAAGAATACACACAGAAAAAGAAATATTTCCCAACCTAAAATAAACAAGTAATTTAGGTCACTAGGTGATATTTTAACCTCATATTGATGTTGTTCCCATCATACAGGGTCTAAAGTACCAGGTATCCATGATCTCTTCTGATGTCACCACTGACCTAACCATCATCTTCATAAGACACGGAACATGAAGAGAAATCCAATGTAGGGGCAAGTATATACATACCTAGTATAAGTCCCAAAATGTATAAGGGTGGCTAGAAAGTGATATAACAAGGAGAGAATGATAGTAGAAAGTACATAGGATGCAAGATATATTGAAACTTAATAGCTCAACCCAAACCAATAAAGAAGTAGCATCATCCAAATAAATGGGATTCAATTGTAGTTTTTATTGAATAGAAGTCAAGTATTTTAGACATATTTAAGGAGAGTAGGATCATCCAACAACAATCAAATAAACAAATAAATCTTGTGGCATTCCCCACACATCTTCACAACCCATGGATGGAGAGTAAGTGAATTTAATGGTATGGATATGTATGTGTGTAAATATATTCCTAGAAAAAAGAAACCCAAACAAGAGAGAATGGGGATATAAGTCACATAGGTAGGCCTAAGAAAATGTTTCACCAACTATTCAGAAACCCCATCAACAATGGCCAACATCAAAGATATATACTATGAAATAACTGTCCAAGTCCTTCTACTCCTCATCACTATGTTTCATAAACCAAGGGATAAAATCTCTATTTAGAGAACCAAATTCCTGGTAGAATATGAGGGTTACACATAATGTTATAGAACCCATGACCATCCAAGCTAGTCGTTTCCACTATAGAATTCGATAGAGGACCCATGCCCATTAAATCTGAAGGATTTCACTCTAATGTTTACCAAATACCCAGGCCCATCCCATCACTAGGGTTCCACTCAACACGACATTAGAGGACACATTAAATATTTTAATAAGAGGTTTCCTATCTAATATAAAAGGACGTAACAATGACATTCTTAGTAGGAGGGGTCCACTCTTGTGTTAGAGGACCCCTGACCAGCCTATCTGGAGGGTTCCACTCTAGTCATCGAGGACCCATGGCCAGCCAAGCTAGATAATTCCACTAATAAGTTAGTATATTACTCATTTCCTATTTTTATAGGTGGGTTCCAAACTAAGAGTATGTAAATGTCCAATTCTTAACCCATACGGAGGGTTTCACTTTAAAATTCATTGAGGACCATTGCCCTACCCACCAGGAGAATTCCACTTGGGATGCCTCTACAGATTCTACATGATCACGACCATCATTAAGATTCAACAAACCATGTTTGATGCCCCAAAAATTCTTCATCGTGTCTCATAATAAACAACTAAGAGAACTGCCACATTATTCATAAAGAAATACACATTATAGGTTACCCATGGTCCAAAATCTAAGTCCAACCAAAGGATATAAAAATGTCTTAAATTTCCTCAATAGGATCCATGGGGTACATGGAGTTTGATGGGACCCACATGATATCTGGTCCCACTCCTTCACCTATATATTTCAGTAAAAGTACATGTATCTTCAACCGTATATGATTAAATGAAATTTGGGTGATATACACAGTGATCACATGCAACGCAGGGTCCTTCCCATGTGATTTAGCCATGTTCGGGAATCCAAGCTCTGTCCATGTACATTACCAAATGTTAGTGTGCATTAATAGAAGACATGCCTCTTTACATGAGTTGACACCCATGTGTTCTGGTCATTCACGTATACTTGGTCACGTGGTGTGTACCATATAGTGTCCTTCACCACATTCCTCATCCAGATGGGGAGGGTGGTATACATCATGTATGAGGGATACACATCATTAAATTCATATAAAATCTAAATCCCTTAAATAATACATTAAAGGGTCTACAGATCATTTTTTCATCATTGTATATGGTGTGTAGTCTGATTTTTCAAATTTTTCTAGATTTTCACCAATGCATTTAATTTGGCCATACCCCTTCATTAAAACATTGATTCCACCTAAAATTAGTTGATGTACATTGAAACGTAGTTCTCAGCTAACATTCTGTACAAATTTGATTCCATCGATCCTTGGAGAAAAATTACATTTTCCGCACACCCATGAACCTTCCTTTGTAAATGATCCTACCTCTAAAAATTCAAAAAAAGATAGAAAACATGTAAAAATACCCAAACTAATATTATTCATCAATCCATTCCTCATTCAATAATATTTCGTGATTCTTGGTGTCCATTTAGGCTCAATTCTTCTTGCCAATGTTGAACTAGGACCATGAGGTCCTACTAATAATGAACACGAAGAAAAGGGGTAGAAAGGAACAGAAAAATGTTTAACTGTTCACTTCCAATTATTCTTATCCAACTATATAGAATGGGGATATCCCGTGACAGAAAAATTTATTAAACAAAGTAATTAGTAAATGGGCACACACTTTGGCTATAGTTGGCATATATCAATATATGTGATAGACATAATCAACAAATTTAATAAAAAATGGAATATAATTTTATGAATCCTACCTAAATATTTGATTGTTCATCATAGAATAATACAATTGACAATGATTTAAGGATTTCATTACGTTATTTGCACCACGATATTCACTGATCTACTCTTTCGGCATCATCAAAGGTGATTGTAAAATTGAATGAGGGATGAAAGATCTGGAATCCTCACAAGTTTATGCAGCTTACCATATAGTATTTTGCGTGTTAGTATTCTTATTTAATTTATTTTGGGATAATAAAATAATTAATTAATAAATCCAGTAAACATACCGCCAATAGGTGAGATATTTTAACACCACACAATAACCTATTTTAGGTCAAACCTAATGTATTCAATGAATTTTGGACTCAACTATGGTCTCTAAATTTTGATTTGAAATTATTTTTAGAAGTTAAACATATTTATTTAAGAATCTGTGTATGTGAAATATAAAATATATTTAATATTTTTATGAAATTAAATTCAGAAACATTGGGCCTTCGGATATCACACCATATCAACTCCTAGATATAAAAATATGTATTTAATAATATAATGGTATTTAAAGGGAAAAGGTGGATGTGTATAAGGACATTTTATGATCATCATTTAAACATTTATTATGTATCAATAACCATGGAATGAATGAATATTCATATTCTATAGCTTATGGGTGATGGATATGGAGTGAAAATATGTGATATGCTCTTTTAGGATGGTGGGGGATTCTAGCATCAAAACAAATTTCAAACTTCTAGTTTCCTAGTTTAAATGTACTGATATCAAATTTCATAATGATTATAATATGTGTGATGTTATATAATGATGTCTAAATGATTTTTAGTATATCCACATATACGATAATGTTATCTTCCATATATCAGGAATGAAAGAGGACATAGATGTGGCACTATGAATTAGAGAATATTTTTGGTCTATACGTTCCCATGAATACCACATTAATATGGGAAAATACAATTCATTCTATTTAAATCATAAGGACATCCAAAATATCCACATGAACACTATCTATTTTTTCAATAATTTAAAAAGTAGACCTATATTATATTAGAGAGGAATTGAAGATCATTTGAAGTGTTTTTCTCAGGGTATTTTTTTGATTTGTTGGTGGAAATCCTTCAATTATTTTGATATTGCTACTTGTATGGAACCAATGTTTTTGGAATGATTAATAACTGGCTGACATGTGGTTTTACTAATAGTGAGATTTTTTTGGCACTAAAATAAATACACTCTACCAATTTTGGTAAATAATTTTTTTATCATTAATAAATAATTTCTAATTATCAGTCCAGACATTTGAAATCTACTGAAAGTCCTTTGAATGGGAAAATACAGTCAATGTGAAATTAATGAGACTATTATAACACTAATTTTTTAGATAATGAAAAACTTCATTGTACTCAAACTTTAGGACTGTAATGACCTTGAATTTCCATGTATTTTTTTAAAAGTTATATAGGAATTTTATGAAGCCACATAAATTTATGCCGTGTGATTCCGAGGCCCAGTGTGCCAGGAATAAATTTTTAACCTTCTTTAATGTACATTTAGTAAATGTTAGACCGGGTTTTTATAACTTTTGAACCGGTTCTCAGAATTGAAATCTAAGGACACTATTGAACTCGCAATGCTGGAATTCGCTTAAGGAGACTTTCTCCATGATGACAGATGGTCAATGGTGAATGTTACTTTTTTGTTTTTCATGAATCAATAAAATAAATTTTTTTTGTCAATTTTATGTGTTGAAACATCCCATGGGGACGTTATATATGTGGTGACCACCTGAACTAACACCTCAAACATGTATGTTATAAAAGTGGAGACCACCAAGCCTAAAACCCCCATTTTGAATTTCTAGTGGTGGGGACCACCCGAACAAACTTAATGGGATAAAACCCTTTGAGCTACCTAATTAATGAAGAGTTAACCCATGGGATTCCTCCAAATTTATTATACCAACTCATAAATTAATTAATAAATCCAATTTGAAATTTTTCCAACAATATAAATAGATAACATATTCTACTATGTTGGATATTACATATTTGGAGGTGCACAAACGATAGGGGTATACCTTCCTATCATCTGTGGCTGTTATCTCTATGATTCATGATCTATTTCTAATGAGGCAGTTATCAAGTTCTGAGGTCCTAAACATACATGAAAGTGTGTAAGGAGAGGAACCTATTCCGAGATAGACCGTTGGCGAGGATGAGATATTTTGTTTCCAGGGATGCGTATGGGTGCCAGAAGATATACCCGAGGAGATGATGCAGGACATTAATTCCTATATATGGTATGTTCATCCTAGAGTCACTAAGATGTATTGTGATCTACATAATTAGTATTGGTGTCCAGGTATGAAGAAGGATGTGGCTGGTTTTGTTAAGCGGTGTTCCACCTGTCAGTAGGTGAAGGCAGAGCATTAGTGACCAGCAGGACGTTTACAGCAGTGACACATTCCTGAGTGGAAATGGAATGATGTTGCGATGGACATTGTGATAGGGTAAATGAGATCTCCTGGAGGGAATGATGCAGTTTGGGTTGTATTTTATTGGCTAAATAAGGTTCCACACTTCTTTCCAATTAAGAAGACCTTCGGTGTTGATGAGATTGGAGATTTGTACATACGTGATATGGTACTCATGCATGGGGATCCATGTAATATCTTTTCTGATAGGGACACCCTATTTACGTTGAATTCTGGAAAGGTCTATAGAGGGATTATGGTACACATGTACATTTGAGTACATCCTACCATCCCCAGAGAGATGGCCAGTCAGAGCGCACAATTCATGTTCTTGATGATATGCTCTGAGTCTGCATTACGGACATTGGATGTTATTGGGAGAAGAATATACCTCTTGTGGATTTTTCCTACAACAATAGTTTTCATGCAATTATTCATATGGAACCTTATGAGGCTTTGTACGGTAGGCCATTCCAATCACCCTTATGTTGGCCGGAGGCAGGAGAGACAGCTTTGCTGGGACCTCATCTTGTTTAGGAGACCAAAAAGTATATAGAGTTGATTCGGAAGAGGATGGCTACTACACAGTCTTGTCAGATGTCTAATGTTGATCAGTAGAGATGACCTCTGGAGTTCAAGGTCAGAGATCAGGTTTTCCTACGCATTACCCCCAGGTTGGGACACAAGAGGATTAGGAGACAACGAAATCTTTCACTGAGATACATCGGGCAGTTTGGGGTTCTGGAGAGAGTCAGGTTTTTTTCTTATAAGTTGCAGTTACATTATAGGTACCGGTATATGCACGATTTTTTCCATGTTTCTCAGCTTCGATGATATTTCATAGACCCATTTCATGCTATACAACATGAGGAATTTGAGTTGGAGGGCGATGCATCTTTCAAGGAGCATCCTAGTAGTATTTTCAATCATAGTATGAGAGTTATCCATGGTCTGTCAGTTCCTCTGGTACTTGTGCTATGGTGGCACGGGTGAGTGCATGACGAAGCATGGGAGAGGGAGGTCGATGTACGATCGTAGTGGTCGAAGTTTTTTGGGGTTTCTTCTTCTGCGCTTTGCTAAAGAAATTCTGGGACGAATTTCTTTAAGGGGGGAAGTTTGAAAGAACCTGGAAATTTTTTTCAGGTATGGGACCCCTGCTTGATGTTTTTATTGGTTTTAAGGTAATGGGTGATTAAAGGGAGAGTCATTAAAACATTGAGTGATGTTTTGAGGCAAAAGGAGGAGTCACACGGGCGGCACACAGTTTGTATAACCGTGCGACAAAACTGTCCATAGTAAATGTTTAAGAAAGTAGATCCCGCATGGTTAGTGCATGGTAATGAGAGAATGTGCAATGAGGTCGTGTGAGAGGGGTGTCTAAGGTAGGGGATACTACACCGTTAGTGCACGGTTTGTCTATTTGTGCGAGCAAACTATGTGGTCACATTAGTGAGATCCTAAAAAAGTAGATCTCACACGTTTTAGCCTCTATGTGGCTCGTTTTCCCTCTTATGCGGCCAAAACATGGGATTTTTCTCCTCCCAAGGTCAATGAATGTTCTTCCATTATTCCGAAGTCAATATATAGGATTCTCATGGAGAATCTAAGCCTGTTTGTTAAGGTGTGTGATTGTTCTTCTTCGTTCTTGCTCATTTTGATAGATCTACATAGATCTACTTCATCCATTCTGTATGATTCATAGATCTACCACCGTTATGGGTAGATCTAAGTGTGTGGATGAAAAAACTGATGAGTTTGGGTCTTGGTCTTGTTTGGAGAAGAGATCTAAGGCGGTCTCTTGGAGAATTAAACCAGGTTTTTGTGCATTCTTTAATTTTTGGGGTTTTCGTCAAAACCTTTGAGTTAGGTGGTTTTTTGCCATATTTTGAATGTCTTTCATTTTTTGTGGAATAGTGCTAGATTCCCATGTTTCTGGTATCCCGGGTTAGGGATTTTGGTCCCATTTTTTAATTGCCATTGATTTCTTGTTAGCTTAATGTTAATTGACAATAATATATGCTTGTTTTCATGTTTGAGTATCACCCCATGGGTGTTATCATTGTTTGGATATTTATCACAATTTGGCACAATATTCCTGCGAGGAAACCCTATTGCAATTTCCAGTTTTCTTGTTATAACAGATTGCAAGTGTCGCTTGCTATGAAATTATTTTGATGCATTGTTTCTTTTAGCCATGTAGTTGCTAAACTTACTTAGGGCTGCTGGGAGTCGATTATGCATGATTGGACTGCTCAGGGCTGTGAGAACCCAGTGTAGGAGACCCAATAGGGAATATACGATTATGTTCTTCCCATGGGGGTCTTTTGGAATTTGTTTTGTACACAGGGCATATGAATATTGGACTTTGTGATTCCTAAATGTGTGCTTAGTTTACGCACGTATTGATACCATAGTAGGAATTAGACGTAAGCGCTTCCTCAAAGAGTCTATAGCTAAAGTTTCAAGACAACATGGTAATTTCCATGAGTTCTTCCTAGAGTGTCTGTGCCTTTTTATGTTTACTTGCCTATATGGGTCTGCTAGTTTGAGCCACCCAAAGTGTCAGTGATAATTTGGATTCTTTGGTTGGTTTACATGAGTCTACGAAGCCAAAGAACAATCATGGATCTATTGGACTGCTTGTTTGTTTAGGTAGTCTTTTGAGATGCCTGTTGTGTTACATGTTTATCTTGGAATATGGATTTTTTCTAGATTCCTTGGTTATTTAATTAAATGAATGAATTAATTATTAAATTAATGTAAATTAAAATTGGTAGGATTTTTTTGGGTGTACTCCTAGTTCATTACTGCATTTACTTTCATTACTTCGGCTATATTACTCACTGACAGTAGGGAACAGGTCTTGTGGTGGATGCCTACAGGGATTAGTCTCACACCCTGTTTGGGTCCTGCTTTTCGACCCAAAAATGCTACATGGTTGTATGTGAAGATATATATTCTGGCCCTTCTACTTCAGGTACATTATTACTAGTTGGAGTTGGAGAGAATATGACCGATCTTAGGCTTGCGATGCTCCTGGAGTTACTTTTTACTTTTCATACTTTTATTCTCAGTTGAATATAATCATGTTTTTTTGTTTTCTACATTCCTTATATACATGTACATGCTTCATCATTATCATCATTACGATATATTCATTGCTTTCGCTGTTTAGTTTCAGTTGTTGTATGTTGTTTACTGCTTCCACTATTGACTGATATTTCCTTTCCCCTTGTATACTTTACCAAATGAGTGCATAGTTTCCCCCAATGATTCATCAAGGCCCTGGTTGCTAGTAGGCATCATCTAGAATTTGGGGAAATGTGCTTGAGGTCATGTGGCGAACCGGGTATAGGGCACCAATATAGTGTCTCTGTATTTGGGTCATTACAACTAGCGAGATTAGTGCGGGAACCCTATAGCTGGATGAGATGATGTACTAGGAGCCTATGTGGGTCTGACAACATACTAATGATTTAATAGAATATTGTGTGGGTCTGACGACGTACTAAATATGTAGTATTATCCTATGTGGGTTGACAACGTACTGACGATGTACTAGGATCCTGTATGGGTATGATCATGTACTGACGATGTACTAGGATCCTATGTGGGTCTGAATATGTATTAGGATCTAGTGTGGGTCTGATGAGGTACTATGATCTTGTGTGGGTATAGCATTTTACTTCGATCCTCTGTGGGTCAAATGATGATTTAATATCCTTCACGGGTCTTCCTTTTAACAGAGTAACACGAATTAGTAGTTTCATCTAAACATCCTTACAACAGTACCTATGTTATACTTGGTGTGAGCTATGTTCGTACCTGTGTGGTAATTTCATTCTCAGTAATACCTTGGTGGTATTCTTCTTCGTGGAATACATGTGTGGTACTTACCTTCATGGTATTCCTTCTTTTGTGGAATAGTTTAGCTTTGGGATTTTGGGTTGGACCCTATGTTTCCTCGTGATTGAGATGGGTATACATGATAACATAGGTATTTGTATTGGAAAATACCTAAGTAGGGTTGTCAGTTGACTTAATGCTCTGTGGTTTATACTTTGTGGATTTTTTGAGAAATTTAGGGTCTCTATGCCCCTACTTAGTATCATTATGCTCACCCCAACATAGGCTTTGCCCGTATCTTGTTGTGTTTGGTGTAGACTACAGAAAATGATGATCGAGGCTGGGTGTACCAGGACTAGACGAGGCCCAGAGGTGGAAAATACGACATATCGGTACGTAGGGAATATGGGAGGACATGGAGTGTTGATGAGGCGATCTATACCTACCCATCTATTAGGAACCTCGTAGGATGAACTTGTAGATACCTTTCTTTTTCTTCAGTTGTATTTTTTTCAATTTGTTCTTTTACCTTTACTGTTGGACATGTATTCCGTCCCGTTTTTCTTTCAACAAAATTTTTTCTATACAGATGAATTGTGTTCATATCTTATTGTGTTCATGGTTTCATGTGTATACAGGTTATAAAGGAAATTCCTTCCTGGTTTTAGGAAATTCAAATTTTGGTGCTAGTTGCCAGCCCCTGGCCTATGGAAGGCGGGCTTGGAGTAGTCACGGCATGGGACCCGATGGACGTGTGGGGACATGGACTGTCAGTTTATGGATTTGTACCTAGAAAATATTTTCAAATTTTTTTGTTAACCATCTATAGACATGTCAATCATCCTAAATTTTTGAAATACAAAGTGATTTCAAACCTATGTGTGTCATTACCCGCCCTCGGAGTCCGTGTCGTGACTACCCCAAGCCCGCCTTCCATAGGCCAGGGGCTGGCGACTACCACCAAGGCGTAAATCCCGGTAAAAAGGGAAGGCATTGCCTTTTAAAGTAAACAGACACCACAGAGTAAGAAAGCGGAAAAGTAAACACTAAGTAAGAACAGTGTACAACTGAAGTGCGGAAAAGTAAATGGGCCAGTATACAAACCCAAACTGAATGTAAAGTATAACTCGAAAGGGAAAACAGCAACTGTAAAGTAAATGCCGCTACACCGAGCCGTCCACTGGAAATCCCACCTGAAGGGTGCGTACAGATAGCTACACTGCTCCTCGGGTCCCGCCGTCCGCTACGAACACGTCCCGCCCAGTGGTCCACCTCCAGGTACCGTCCTGCTCTACAAGCCTCAGCCAAGATCAACGATGACCGTCGTCTACAACCAACACAACGTAGTGCGGGCATAGCCTGTGCAGGGGTGAGTATAAGCTACTCAGTAGGGACCCCGAGACCCCTGAAGGTCTCCTAAAATCCACAAAGGATAAACCACAAAGGAAGATACAAACACGAAGTAACAACCGACACTGCTTAGGTATATTCCCATACATATACCTAAGTCTTCAATTCCAATACGCTCCAACCTCCGAGCCCAAGTACAACTCAGTCCACACAGGAAAGTAAACGTATTCCACACAGGAAAGGAAAACGTAATCCACACAGGATAGCACAACACAATCCACACATGAAAGCAACAAGATTCAGCTCCCACAGGTATACTTCTTCGAAAGACGATAAATATGATCTCTGATCCATCTAAGTCGTCGGACCCACAAAGGATCGATAGGTAACTAACCCCCGCAATGACCCACACAGGATCGGGCCCACAAAGGACCTGTAGGCGCTGGTTCACACAGGACCGCTGAGCACAATGACCCACACAGGATCAGACCCACACAGGATCGGGCCAACACAGGACCTGTAGCACAGATCCACGTAGGATTGCAGAGTGCTGTAGTCGTCGTCGTCGAATCCACTAAGGATCTCTGTACTGTCGTCGTCGCAGTCACAGTAGCAGTAGCAGTAGAAGTAGCAGCCGCAGCAAGCTCTAGGGTTCCCGCACATAGCAAGCTCGTTCGGGAGGGTCCGCTCCACGAGCCGAGAGGCTGATACATCAACTGTCACACAGTCCAGAGTTGATGTATCCAAAAGTTCCGTATCGTCAACAGGAACTCAACGTAACAGACGGCGCGTCAATCGGACGCCCGGTCTGAGAGTTATTGGCTTTTTCGCCCCAGGGGCCCGGTTGGTTTTTAAGGAAAAACCAACCCGACCGTACTCCACCTGCGTCCAAACCCCGGGTGGAGTATGAAAAAAGATCCGTCTCACTATGAGTAACTCAACAAAGCTGACGGCATGTCAATCGGACGTTCGTAGCTCAAGATATGAGCGTTTCCGCTCAGAGGGCCCGGTTGGTTTCCTGTACGAACCAACCCGGCTGAACTCAAAGTATTCCGAAAAATTGAGTGTGATATACTGAATCGACCGTCTCGATCCAAGGATCGCATCTCTGCTGACGGTTCGTCGATCAGAGGTCCGTAGCTCACGTTATGAGCAAAAGACCGAAGTCGATTCGAAAACGGGGGTCCGGGTCCGGGTCGACCCGGCCCGGGTGGCGGCGTGGTCCGGCGCACCAGCGCGGTCCGGCCGGCGGCCACGCGGCCTGGGCACCGCTCGGGTGCCACGCGCGGGGGGCAAGGCCCCCGCCCTTCTCTGCTGGCGGCGCGGCTGAGAGTCGCGCCTTGGATTCAACGACCCCCCCACGTGGGGGCCTGCTTTTGAGAAAAACGGGGGGGGTGCTGCCCCCCCTTGGTGTAACCGCCCCCCCCCCCCCATTATGGGGGGCCAGTTTTGGCCAGCCGGGGGAATTAATTCCCCCGGTTCTTCTCCCTTCCGGCCGGCCCGACCAGGCCAGCCGGTCCTTCCTCAACGGGACCGGCAAGGCCGGTCCCCTTTTCGGCTTCCGACACCGGCGGCCCGGCTTGCCGCCGGTCTTCTCGTTCCTCCGCGGCCCGGAACCGGCCGCGGCCTTCGTCATCCGGTGCGGTGCGACGGCACCGCGCCCCTCCGCCGCGGCCCCGCTCTGGTCGCGGCGCCTTCGGTTTCCATCGACGCGGCGCGACGGCGTTGCGTTCTTGAAAATCTTTCCACGGCGCGATGCGACGGCGCCGCGTAATATTTGCCGTGTGATTCCCGCGTGGTGCGACGGCACCACGCCATCTCGTTCATCCACAAGAAAATAATAATATTCAAGAACAAAGGAGGGGGGATTCGGCCGTGTTTGTGCGGTCCGCCCCCCCCCCCCCCTCTCGTTAGACGATAACACTTAAATACTTATCCACAAGATTGTCATGATAGAACCAAGAACGAGAGTAAATAAATAATCAACAACAAACCCCTACCTCGGTTTCAAGAACGATGATCGTCAACGACCTGCGGAAGACGAGCGTCGCGGTGGTCGGCGTCGCAGAAAAGGACTTCGATGTCATGAAGCGACGATTCAAAGTTCTTTGACGACGATTTCGTCGCGGGAAATCGTCGCGGAATAGATGACGCGGAAGAAGACGTCGTCGGTATCGCGGGTATGGCGTCGTGGAAGACGATTCCCGAGAACGTGGCGTTCTTCATCGATGTCTGAAGGTTCTTCGCGTTCTTCGTCAAAGTATGAAGAAGATGGAGAGAATTCTTCAAACCTCTCAAGGTGGCTAGAGAATTCTAACCCAAATAAATAAGCTAAGGACTTATTTTATTTACACAACCAAACCATTTTAAAATTCAAAGGTTTGAAAATAAACAACTCAACACATTTATTAACCAATGTTATCAAGTTAATTAAAGAGGGGTTATTGGGAGTTTAAAAAGTGAAGGTGAAGAGTTATGCTTCGTGTGGGACCCACCACACTTAATCCTCCCAAGGGAGGTTAAGTGGATGTGGGTCCCACCTCTAACTCCCTTTGGGAGAAGTTAACCAACAAGTTAAAATAAAATTTGTATTCCACAATTTTATTTAACTTATTCTAAATTCCCAAAAACTAACTCTCAACCCGCAGTAAACGCAACCTCGGAAAAGGTCTCCTTAAGAGAATATCGGTGCTGCGAGTTCATCGGTGCCCTCGGAATTTGATTCCAGGCACCGGTTCAAAAGTTACAAATTCCCGCTCGTTCGTTCACTGAACGTACCTGAGCCAAACTTTGGAAATTGATTCCGGGCACACCGGGCCTCAGAATCAGGTTCCGTCTGAAACCACGTTCTTGTAAAATTCCAAAGAAAATTAAGAAAAAAATTCCCTTGAATTTTACGGGTCTTTAAGTTGCTCCCACCTCAGGGATTTACGTCCTCGTAAAGATACATCAAAAACTGGGGAAACAAATGAGGGTACTGAGCACAAATCTGATCCTCCCGCTCCCATGTGCTCTCCTGGAGGTTCCCGTGCGGCCATATGATGCGCACAAGAGGAATCAACCGTCCATGTAGGACCCTCTATTGTCGATCCTCTATCTCCACTAGAACCTCCGTAAATGTCGCCCCATCGTCAACGTCAAGCTCCCCATGGTCAATGATGTGCGTCGGGTCATGCACGTATCTCCTCAGCTGAGACACGTGGAAGACGTTATGCACCCGGTGCAACTGAGGTCGTAGAGCCAGGAGATAAGCCACCTCGCCAATCTTGCTGAGGACCTGGAAGGGTCCGATGAAGTGCAGAGATAACTTGCTGCCTCGGCGAAATCTCCATATACCACGTCGAGGTGAGACCCGCAAGAAGACGTGGTCGCCATCCTCGAACTCTAGTGGCCTCCGTCTCCTATCAGCGTATGACTTCTGCCGGATCTGAGCTGTCCTCATCCGCTCCTGGATGACCTGGGCCTTCTCTGTCGTGGCCTGGACCATCTCCGGTCCCACAAGTGCTAACTCCCCAGGGTTTGTCCAGCACAAAGGAGATCTACAAGGTCGGTCGTACAACGCCTCGTACGGTGCCATCCCGATGGTGGAGTGGTAGCTGTTGATGTACGCAAACTCCACCAACGGTAGGTGGTCCTCCCAGCTGTGACCAAAGTCGAGGACACATGCGCGGAGCATGTCCTCGAGAGTCTGAATGGTCCTCTTCGCCTGACCATCCGTCTGAGGGTGAAAGGCTGTGCATAGACGTAGCTGCGTCCCGAATGCCTCCTGTAACCCCTTCCAAATCCGGGAAGTAAAGCGAGCATCTCGATCGGAGACGATAGATGATGGAACACCGTGGATCCGCACAATCTCATGAACGTAGCGACGTCCCAAGCTCTCCACTGAGCCCTGCTCTCTGATGGGTAAGAAGTGTGCCGACTTGGTGAGTCGGTCGACAATCACCCAGATGGAGTCGTGACCTCTGGAAGTGCGTGGAAGTCCAGTCACGAAGTCCATAGATATCCCGTCCCACTTCCACTCCGGGACCTCCAAGGGCTGTACCAAGCCTGCTGGTACCTGATGCTCTGCCTTCACCTGCTGGCAGGTGAGGCATCGAGAAACGAACTCTGCTACAGCCTTCTTCATGCTCGGCCACCAGTGCTGTCGCCTGAGATCCTGGTACATCTTCGCCAATCCTGGATGTACCGCCAAAGGAGAAGTGTGAAACTCTCTCAAAACCTCCTCTCGCAAAGCGACTGGTACCATGGTGCGTCATCTGAAAAGGATGTCGTGCTCTACTCCAAGGGAGAAACCATCAGGTGCCTGTCCCAAGGATATCTGTGCACGCCATGTCTCACAGTCAGCGTCCTCACGCTGTGCCTCTCTGACCCGCTATAGTAGAGGAGGGGTGACTGTAAGAGACTGGAGGAAGGCTTCCCCATCTCTATCCACGAAGGATATCTGCAAAGAGGCTAGCTGCTCCGTCGCCGCCTCAAGTAGCTGAATGCCCATCCTCCTTCCGAGGGAATCAGCTACTACGTTCCCCTTTCCAGGAGTATAGACCATCTCAAAATCATAGTCCTGGAGGAACTCGAGCCATCGACGCTGTCTCAGGTTCAGGTCCTTCGGCGAGAAGATATACCTGAGACTCTGATGATCAGAAAAGACTGTAAAGCGCTCGCCCATCAGATAATGCCGCCATGTCTTCAGAGCGAAGACCACTGCTGCCAACTCCAGGTCATGGGTAGCGTAGTTCTGCTCATGCGGCCTCAACTATCATGATCCATAGGAGTTCATTGACCGCTCCTGCATCAGGACGCAACCGAGTCCGGTCCCTGATGCATCACAGTAAACTACGTACCCTACTCCCTCCTCAAGCAACCTCAAGATAAGTGCGCTAGTCAACCTCTGTCTCAGCTCCTGGAAGCTCTGCTAACATCTGTCTGACCACACGAAGGGTTTCCCCTTCCTCATTAACGTACAGCAAAGCTGCAAAGATTTCTCCTTTGCCGAAAAGTGAAATCCGGTCTCATCCCCTGGATGAACCACATTCCTTGCCTAAAACAGTCAATCTCGTCATGATTAGTTAATTCATGGCATGGATGACGTCGTAAGGCCTCGACGCTGCTACCAAGAGATACAAATATTACTCTCGCCTCCAAGGGTTGAGTCACACTGTCGGCATCAGTGTGTGGTCGCTGGGTTTCCTCCAGTAAAAATCTCGCATGTTAGGGTCAAGTCAACAGTTTTTAACCGGCACCTCTTAGTAAAAACAAACAAAAGACAAGAAAACAAAAGTCACCAAGGCAAGTATCTTGTATTACTTCAACTTAATGTACAAGGACACAAGGCAACACAAAATACGAAGCTAGAGGCATTATGGGAAAAGGCCTCTATGCCTGGAGCTAGTCCCGCACTAGTCCACCCGCTTCCGGAGCTCCATGATCGTAAGCTTCAGCTGCCTAATCCATGCTCTACCCTGAGGTCGGGGGGACCTCTTGGTGGTGGTGGTGGTAGAGCCTCAAAGCGTCTCCCACCACCTGCTGCTCGGCCAGCTCCTCTGCCTCGTCCGCCTCCTCCCTGCGGACCGCCACGGTCGAACCTCTGCCTCTGCCTAGGTGGTTCCTCAACCGTCTGCTGCTCCTCGGAATGGCGGGTTGGGCAGTCACAAGCCATGTGGCCCTGCCCGCCGCACGAGTAGCATTGTCTGCCTCTCGAAAGAATGGCTCCATGTTGTGTGCCCCGCACTACTGAGCCAGCGTCCAGAGGTCGTCTGCCTGAAGGTCTGGTCTGCCTGGACCCCTGAGTCATCCGTCGACTGCCAGCCGCAGAAGACTCTGCCACGTGCCGCCCTACGGTGGGTCTCGGCGCTCGTGTAGACTCAGCAAGGAAGCTCTCGATCAAAAGGGCCCGCTCCAGTACTCCTATCTGAGTCGGTATGCTGAGGGAGATCAGCGATGCCCTGATCTCGTGTCTCAAACCCTCCTTGAAGGTCCGGGCTTGGAAGAATGGGTCATGTACCATGCCGGTCGAGTAGCGCGAGAGATCAGTAAATTTCGCCGAGTACTGAGCGACCGTCATGCTGCCCTGCCGCAGCTGAAGAAGCTCCTGGATACGCACCGCACGAAGGGTGGCTGGGAAGAACTCTGAGCGGAAGAGGCTCTCAATGTCAATCCAAAGTACAGATGCCTCATCGTGCACCTGGAGCATCAAGCTCCACCATCGGCCCACTGCTGCGTGCAGTAGGCTCGCAGCGAGGATCCCCATGAGGTCTGCTGGTGTCCTCACTAGCCTGAAAACTCGTACCACTGCCTCCAGCCAGTCCTCTGTTGCCTGGGGGTCCGTCTCCCCACGGAACCTAGGCGGTCGCTGGCGCTGGAACTCGTGCAGAGCTCCAAGGCGACGTGCATCGTCAGCGGCTGGTGCTGGATGCATCGGTGGATCGGCGGGTAGAGCTACCGCCGGTGCCACTGCTGACAAAGGGCCCTGCACCAAGGCTTCATCGCTTGGTGGGCTGTCATCACGCTCGACTCTCGGAACCCTAGCTGGCTGTCGTCGTGGGGACATCCTGAAAAGAAAATAGGTGTGCCACGGTCAGAACAGTATACTTGGTGATCTGATAAAAGGTAAACACAAAGAAATCTTGAAACACACACGCAATCAATGTTTTCGTGCATTAAGTCGGAAATCAGTAGTCAAGGTCTTGGTGTACGGATACGTCGGCCGCCACACCAACACTGGACTCCCTGGACTGATAACCACACTCAATACGCTAAACATTATTTCTTCACATAGAAAAGATCAGAGTTCGCGCTAGAACCGAACTCCTTTGATACCAATTTGTCACGACCTGCCCTCAGAGTCCGTGCCGTGACTACCCCAAGCCCGCCTTCCATAGGCCAGGGGCTGGCGACTAGCACCAAGGCGTAAATCCCGATAAAAAGGGAAGGAATTTCCTTTTTAAAGTAAACATACACCACAGAGTAAGCAAGCGAAAAAGTAAACACTAAGTAAGAACAGTGTACAACTGAAGTGCGGAAAAGTAAATGGGCTGGTATACAAACCCAAACTGAAAGTAAAGTATAACTCGAAAGGGAAAACATCAACTGTAAAGTAAAATCCGCTACACCGAGCCGTCCACTGGAAATCCCACCTGAAGGGTGGGTACAGATAGCTCCACTGCTCCTCGGGTCCCACCGTCCACTCCGAACACGTCCCGCCCAGTGGTCCACCTCCAGGTACCGTCTTGCTCTACAAGCCTCAGCCATGATCAACGTTGTCCATCGTCTGCAACCAACACAACATAGTGCTGGCATAGCCCATGCAGGGGTGAGTATAAGCTACTCCGTAGGGACCCCGAGACCCCTGAAGGTCTCCCAAAATCCACAAAGGATAAACCACAAAGGAAGATACAAACACGAAGTAACAACCGACACTGCTTAGGTATATGCCCATACATATACCTAAGTCTTCAATTCCAATACCCTCCAACCTCCGAGCCCAAGTACAACTCAGTCCACATAGGAAAGTAAACGTATTCCACACAAGAAACAAAACGTAATCCACACAGGATATCACAACACAATCCACATAAGAAAGCAACAGGATCCAGCTCACACAGGTATACTTCTTCGAAAGATGATAAAGATGATCTATGATCCATCTAAGTCATCAGACCCAAGAAGGATCGATAGATAACTAACCCCCGCAATGACCCACACAGGATCGGACCCACACAGGACCTGTTGGCGCTGGTTCACATAGGACCGCTGAGCGCAATGACCCACACAGGATCGGACCCACACAGGATTGGGCCCACATAGGACCTGTAGCACTGATCCACGTTGGATCGTTGAGTGCTGTAGTCTTCATCGTCGAATCCACTAAGGATCTCTGTATTGTCATCGTCACAGTCACAGTAGCAGTAGCAGTAGCAGTAGCAGTCGCAGCCAGCTCTAGGGTTCCCGCACACAACAAGCTCGTTCGGGAGGGTCCGCTCCATGAGCCGAGAGGCTGATACATCAACTGTCACACAGTCCAGAGTTGATGTATCCAAAAGTTCCGTATCGTCAACAGGAACTCAACGCAACAGACGGCGCGTCAATCGGACGCCCGGTCTGAGAGTTATTGGATTTTTCGCCCCAGGGCCCGGTTGGGTTTTAAGGCAAAACCAACCCGACCGTACTCCACCTGCGTCCAAACCTCGGTCGGAGTATTCCAAAAGATCCGTCTCACTAAGAGGAACTCAACAAAGCTGACGACACGTCAATCGGACATCCGTAGCTCAAGATATGAGTGTTTCCGCTCCGAGGGCCCGGTTGGTTTCGTGTACGAACCAAACCGGCTGAACACAAAGTATTCCGAAACTTTGAGTGCGATATACCGAATCGACCGTCTCGATCCGAGGATCGCATCGCCGCTGACGGTTCGTCGATCAGAGGTCCGTAGCTCATGTTATGAGAAAAAGACCGAAGTCGATTTGAAAATGGGGGTCCGGGTCCGGGTCGACCCGGCCCGAACCGGGTCGACCAGACCCGGGTCCGACCCGGCCCAGCCGGCGGCACGGACTGGACGCCGCTTGGGTGCCACGTGCTGGGGGCAAGGCCCTCGCCCTTCTCTGCTGGCGGCGTGGCTGAGAGCCGCGCCTTGGATTCAACGGCCCCCCCACGTGGGGGCCTACTTTTGAGAAAAACGGGGGGGGGGGGGCAGCCCCCCCTTGGTGTAACCGCACCCCCCCCCCATTATGGGGGGCCGATTTTGGCCAGCCGGGGGAATTAATTCCCCCGGTTCATCCCCATTCCGGCCGGCCCGACCAGGCCTGCCGGTCCTTCCTCAACGGGACCGGCAAGGCCGGTCCCCTTTCCGGCTTCCGACACCGGCGGCCCGGCTAGTCGCCGGTCTTCTCGTTCCGCCGCGGCCCGGAACCGTCCGCGGCCTTCGTCGTCTGGCGTGGTGCGACCGCACCGCGCCCCTCCGCCGTGGCCCCACTCCGGCCGCGGCGCCATCAGTTTCCATCGACGCGGCGCGACGTCGTCACGTTCTTGATAATCTTTCCACGGCGCGGCACGACGGCGCCGTGCAATATTTGTCGTGTGATTCCCGCATGGTGCATCGGCACCACCCCATCTCGTTCATCCACAAGAAAATAATAATATTCATGAACAAAGGAGGGGGGATTCGTCCGTGTTTGCGCGGTCCGCCCACCCCCCCCCCCCCCTCTCGTTAGACGATAACACTTAAATACTTATCCACTATATTGTCATGCTAGAACCAAGAACGAGAGTAAATAAATAATCAACAACAAACCCCTACCTCGGTTTCAAGAACGATGATCGTCAATGACCCGCGGAAGATGAGCCTCGCGGTGGTCGGCGTCGCGGAAAAGGACGTTGATGTCGTGAAGCGAGGATTCGAAGTTCTTTGACGACGATTTCGTCGCGGGAAATCATCGCAGAAGAGATGACGCGGAAGAAGACGTCGTCAGTATCGCGGGTAAGGGGTCGCGGAAGAAGATTTCTGAGAATGTGGCGTTCTTCGTCGATGTCCGAAGGTTCTTCGCATTCTTCGTCAAAGTTTGAAGAAGATGGAGAGAATTTTTCAAACCTCTCAAGGTGGCTAGAGAATTCTAACCCAAATAAAATAAGCTAAGGACTTATTTTATTTACACAACCAAACCATTTTGAAATTCAAAGGTTTGAAAATAAACAACTCAACCAATTTATTAACCAAAGTTGTCAAGTTAATTAAAGAGGGGTTATTGGGAGTTTAAAAAAAGAAGGTGAAGAGTTATGCTTCGTGTGGGCCCCACCACACTTAATCCTCCCATGGGAGGTTAAGTGGATGTGGGTCCCACCCTTAACTCCCTTTGGCAGAAGTTAACCATCAAGTTAAAATAAAATTTGTATTCCACAATTTTATTTAACTTATTCTAAATTCCCAAAAACTAACTCTCAACCCGCAATAAACGCAACCTCAGAAAAGGTCTCCTTAAGCGAATATCGGCGCTGCGAGTTCATCGGTGACCTCAGAATTTGATTCCGGGCACCGGTTTAAAAGTTAGAAATTCCCACTCGTTCGTTCACTGAACGTACCCGAGCCAAACTTTGGAAATTGATTCCGGGCACACCGGGCCTCGGAATCAGGTGCCGTTTGAAACCGTGTTCTTGTAAAATTCCAAACAAAATTAAGAAAAAAATTCCCTTGAATTTTACGGGTCTTTACAATCTGACTCATCATTGATTACATCATTGTTTCCCAAGAATTTTATTAGTCCATGAAAAGTGGATCATTTCCTAAAAGGGGTATCATAGCTTGGGGTGGTATATTTATAAGGTGTATGATAGATTTGAATGGATTTATCTATAGTTTTTATGAATAAAATTGTTTTTTATAATAAATTTATTGAATTCATCAGGGATTTCATCTCCACAAAATCGTTTGGAATTTTAGTTAATAGTGTCCTCTCTTAAATATTTTCCCTTACTAGGGGTCATCAGTGGGGTAACCCATTATTATCTTTCCAATTTATTTTTGTGGATTTTGTTTTTTCGAAGTTAATTTATATGGAATCTATAGTCAATTTACTGCATGGGGTGAAGGTTTTTTTGTAGACCACACCTATTTCACACCTATTTCTTTGATAATGAAAATTTAATTTTTTTTGAGATAACTTGGTGTAATTCATTAATATTTAACAAATTATACATAGGTAAATTATGTAATCTATGTAGTTGGATAACATTTCCATGTCTGAGATATTCTTTACTTCTTGTCTTCCTTAAAGTAGGAAGGATGATCTCTAAATTACTTCTAGAATTATGGTGGCTGAAATTCACCATAAATATATGCGGTTCCCCACTATTTATGGGTGTGAAAAAAGTGTTTTTTTTTGTATCATGGAAATAGTTCTAAAAATAATTCAAGGGAAGTCGGGTAAAAGGGTTTCTTATGATATAATTGAAAACATCATCAAGTCCAAGGCCCAGACTATCCCTACCTATGATATGTCTCTTTTCAAATTATCTTGTTCTTTTATTGACAAATAGAATGTTGGATTGGAAAATTTCTAGTGGGGTAGAAATAACGGAAAAATGATAACCCTATGTATGGTGTGGCCAAGCACTCTATAAGTTTTTTAACGGTTTGGGGTTTCAATATCTATAAATTTTTAATGATTCCATTCTTTTTATGCTGGGATGGATAATTATAGATCACACTAATTCTATTTTTTGTGGGTCATTGATGAAAAATATTTTTTGAATTCAAACCTCTAGGGGTTGAAGCTTTCCCAATAACGTATCATATTTTGGAGATGTTTGTGGTGTACTATTGATCTATTAAATTAAGGAATCTATTGGAGGATAGTTGATTTATCTATTTTAGTTGTATGGAAATACCCTTGGCTGGTTGATAATAGTGTCTCCTTGATATCATCACCTATTGATTAGGGAACGTAAAATGAGAATGTGAAATCAATTTTTAAGGTTGATGGCATCAGATAGTACACTAAAAAGTTTAATGAATGTTTTAAAGAAAGATATAGAAATAAAATTTTGAGTATTCTAGGTCTAATGTATTTTTGAGATGACCTTCCACAAACATAACCAGATACCCTGCTACCCTCGTACCCATGCTGGTACTGACATTTCCCGATGTCCATTCATAATATTCATATGATATATACTAGAACCTACCATATTACATGATAATTGAGGGAACAAATTTTACATAAAATAAAATAAGATAAATGTTACAAGTTGTTAAGATAAAAACTCTTAAATGGTAAAGTACTATAAAACAAATTTGTATAACAAAACCCAAATATTAAATCATCAAAATTCTCAATATATATATACATAAAACTCAAAAATACCATAAAATAAGTGGTTAACTTCTCCACCAGGCACCTTCATCAACACAATCCATATATTCTTAAACATCCACCTCCTCCAAGATATTATTTCCTATTGTTAGGAACTAGAATCACAAAATATACAATCACATTATTGAAAATATATCGCATGACCAATAAATTCTAGTAGGGTCTAACCATCTGTTCTATAATCAAAAATATAAAAATTTACCATTTATTCTATCTATTTAAATAAAACTGTACATGAAATTTTGTTTTCATATTTTCAAAAAATTACATGCGTTCATTTAAATATGGTGGAAGATATTTTAAAACCACTATCAAACATGATAAAATGAATCTTTTATAGAAAAAATTGTGTACAAATATGTTTTCATGAATAAAATAGTTGAAAAAATCAATGGAATGTATAATCAAGTAACAAAAATCATATCAAAGCATGAAGCATGTACAAATGCCATGTGGTGTGAATGATTATTAGGTAATTGAATCCTCAAAAGTATTATTGTTTTCATAGATACTATTATGTGCGAAGACATAAATACAAACAAAAAAAGGAAACCATTCAGGGGAATTATACACAAAAATAGGTGACCCCATAATTGGAAATCAAGCCAAATATTATTTAGTAATTGTTATCATTATCAATACCTTTATGGTGAGGCATGGACCTATCATTATTTTCCTATTTAACACAAAAATCCCATGATAACATCTGCATCGAAAATCAATAAATAACTCAAATTCGAAATTAATCATTTCAGATATTTTAAAATATAAATGCATAATTTCAATTTCCAACAAACCTTTCTCTTTTAATAATCAAATAAGTGATTTTAATAATTTAATTCCATTTCAAATTGTCTTTAAATTTATTCCATTTTCTCAAAAACAACATAAAATAATTTCTATTGAAATTATTTCCAAAATAATGATTTCATTTTCCATTTATCCATCCCGGAATTTCAATTCCATTAAAATTTGTTTTTTATTAATTTCCATAACCATTGAAAATATAGAATTAAGTCATTAAAATTCCATGTTTTCAAATTTATAAAAAATAAATTCAATTTAATATATAAATTCATGATTTCAATTATATGTACATGAAAATGGAACGACCAACCATTAATCAAGGATCAAAAAATTGAAACTCATAATGCGATCAACCAATAAAGATCAATGGATTTTGAGATCTAGATATCAAACATTGAATCAAGATCCCATCAAATATAGTTTAGATACCTAAAAAAATCACGATCTAATACTCACTATTGGTTATAGATAGAAGTATTATGGAATATAAATCAAGGCTAGATCCACTTACCAATGATATAGAGGGTCGTCCAACAACCATTGATTCATCCACGGAAGGGTCTAGTGGACCCAAAATCACTTATAGGGATCCCTCTCACCCCTAGAAATCGAGTTATACCCGATTAGGGGTGATAAGAAACATAAAAAGGGGTTTGTAAATTTAAAAAAAACGAATCTATATATTAACCCCATTTAAACCATAAAACATATCCCTATTGGGACCTTAAAATGATTTTACTGAAACTCCCACATAAACATCCAGTATTGTTCTAGCTAATTACAATAAAAAGATACCTTAATTTGAATCCTATACTATATTTTTTGGAAACCACATAAAAATTATGTTTTATATATGTTATTGTTATTTTGATAGGATTATATAGGTAATTTTGTTATGTTATTTCCCCACAGATTCCACTGGATCTTCCAACTGAGGATCCACTGTAACATCAATTTGAACTTCTGGGGGTGCGTCCAGTCATATAGTACATTATGTTATCACTAAAACATATACTATAATTTATGGTATCCAACAAAAATATGTTGTTTTCTATATTGAAATAAATTTCTTACAAGATTTAGCAGGTAATTTGTTTTTTTCCTTCCCCATTGGTTCCATGTTAAATTCAAGTGGATATTCCATTGGAACATCTTGTTGAAATTCCAATCCTATTAATCCTTATTTTATAACTAAAATATGTATTGTGATTTGTGGAATCCAAAATTGAAAATTTTATTCTATATTTTTTACTATATATAGGACACAGTAGTGGATTGTTACATTATTTCCATCATTATTGTAAGATCTGTGATTTTCATATAAATTTGTTACTTTAAATTTCTAGTTGTGCACTTTAGGTCATTAATGACATTATTATAAATATTTATACATGAAATCAAGCCACATTTGAAATACAGTCATGAAATAGAACTAAAGATCAAAATTTTTTGTTATATGTCTATGGATTTTATCGCAAATATTATATCAACATACAAATTTAAGAAATCTGACAGGTTTTTTATTACGTACATGATAATTATTATTCATCATAAATTTTTTTATGATTTTATGCATTGAAATGATAAATCTATGAAGGTGATATTCGAAGGCTATTTGGGATAACTAAAGATGAAATAGAAATGGAAGAATTCTATTGTTTCTTCCCTTCCAATACACTTTTATATATTTCAATATTTCTAAAATGTGTTAATTTATTGACCCAAAAGAAAATTAAAGTAGCACTTTTGGAAGATACAATGGGAAATAAACTAGAAGATCTTTATAACACTCTTGCACTCATGTTCTTGTATAGTTTTTCTAATATTTTTCCCAACTATGGGTTCTTACTTGAGTTAGGGATTTATCAATAATCTGGATAGTTTGAAATAAATGATTACACTAAAGTGGCCTCCAACAATCTACTAGCAATTGATAAATTCTATTTTATAATTCCACAAGTATGATTCCTGGATTATGCGGGCTATTTTACATGAACAAACAAATTTTTTTCACGTATATATAGTGTTAGTCTCCATAGCACTATTATTGTTATAGTCATAGAAATATGAAGAAAGAAAATTACTAAAATGTAATCAATAAGATGACAATCCGTATTTCAATAAATGATGCTTTTCAAATTTCAAAACTATTGTTAGGTAACGAATGATTCAAAAATATGGATCTATTGGGGTAATTCTATAAATTATGTATGTAAATTAATCATCTTATAAATAATGGTTATGTAAAAAAAATATTAAATATGCAGAAACGTGAAGAACCCACTGCATTATTTTGGGTAATACTACCAATTATAGCATTAGATTTAATATTTTCTCAACACATTGTTATGTAAAATGAAAAAATATTATAGATGACGGAATATAATGATGGTTTTGTATCCATTGGAGGTATTTTCTACCAATTTGTGTTAAATTAATGATATTCTAAACCCATTGTAATGTAAAAATAATAATAATTGAGTCCCAGATATACCAAGATGATTATTCAACTGGTGCAGTAAGTATTCTAATTGCAATCATGAATTAATGATTTTCTCAATCGATGTTTATGTAAAAAAAGACAAATAATACAGAAGTAGAAACATGATTAAGGTTAAAATGAGAAAATATCCACAATGTAATGTGGTTATTCAATGTTGAAAAATGAATATTAAATGTACCAAATAGATAGTCTTGAAGAAAAAAATTCCACAGTGATAATAACACTAGAGACCATGGCAGAAAATGTAAGGAAAATAGCTTAAAAATTAAGAAATTGTGGTTATTGAAATTTGAAACCCCCATTAAAGAGGAAATAAAAATATAATATTCCATTTATTGAGAGAATATTATACCTTATATAATAAAGAAAAATAAAAAATCAAGGCCCAATGAAATGGGGACCCATGAGGCTAAATCGCACATGGATGAAATAAAGATGTGTAAAAAAAGAAATTGTATTTAGAAAATGTTTATGAAAACTTAACTAAGATAAAAATAACCACAACAACAAAATAAAAAAGCATTAAAAGATATATAAGAGCTTCAAAAACCATAAAAATAGCTAGTATTTCATAGAAACTACAACAGTTAATGTATACTACATGATTGGATGCTATACCAAAATTGGTTTTGTAGAGTTAGAGACTCAAAAAAATATACTATGAACACCTCAAGTAGATTTTGGATTTTTTCTAATCTCGTATTGTTCACATAATTTAATTTTTTTTAATTTCCCCATTACTGAATATAGTCATCATCACAAATTTATTTTACATAAAAAGAAGGATATAATCATGGTACAACCAAGAGAATGTTGATAGTGTATAATGTAATGAAGCCTGAGGTCATCACATCTGACTAAATCAACACCTTCATGGGCGAAGGGATACCATGGTAGAGAAACAGGTTACTAACATGTCATGAGGTACTTTTTTAGGAATGGAGGTCGAAAACATTATTTACCTCATAGTATGTAGAACTTCTAAATGATTGTTGAAGATAATTTTCCACCTGATTTTGAGATAATATACCGACCAATGATTTGATTTTATCTAGAATATGTATTATTAATGATTTTGGAGTAGAATTCAACAATCACAAGATCAATATTGTTCTGTTTACAATAGAAAATACATTCTATAATCACCATTTCTTCATCCTGAAGTTATTAACCATCTACAAAGAAATAAATAAAATCTATAATAAAAAAACCCCTAATATCTCCAATAATTCTCACTCCCTACATTAAACATGTGTTAAAATATATATGTGTGTTTATATTAATCCTTGTCCATTGATAATTTCAATAGATCCCCCAAACATATTGGTCCCAAATGGAGTTGTGTATGTGAGATATGGTATTCATTAGGGAAAAAAGTATTGGGAGTCAGCCAATATTATTTCTTAGTTGAGTGTGAGTGACTAATAAAATTTTAAATATGAGAACAAGGTCCACTGTCATGAAGGAAATCCCCTCATACAGTGTATTGATCCAAGCCTACCAGATGCAGCAGCTTCCCACAACTAGAGTAATTATTCTCACATTATTTTGTTCGTTATTCTTATTTGTCCCATGAAATAGTAGATTAATTAAAGAGAATTCTAATGAAGCCTATGAATTAAAAATAATGAAATAACTAATGGTGTTTGATTCTTATTTCTCCCATTCCTTGTAAATATACATGTTATTAGATGATTCACCTCGAGGTTCTCCACAACAAAAACACCGAGAAATAAGGATGATACCTATTTACCAAACAAGTTTATCTATGGAAATAGAATTATTCCATATAATCTATATGAGAAAGTTTAATTTTTGAATTATAAATTTTCACGAGAGTAAATAACCCCAACTTTCATAATCAGTAGTGGTGGACACACAGTAATGGTAGTATTTACCAATGAGAACTCCAAATGTAGAACCTATAAAATTGCATCCATCTGGATTAGAAATATCAATATGGGGTTAAATAAAATTTAATAATATTTTTTTTAAGTCCTCATGGTTGAAACTAGTGTAATCCCTCGCTTTATTGAATGACATGCCCAGTGCCAGGAATCCTTGAAAGAACATTGTCGTTCTGACCGATTTTTCATGGTATAAATTGATATCACCGCTACCCAAAATCCACCAGTTGTTCCTTTGGAAATCTATAATATTAGGATGGATTGTGATCCATATTTAGGAAAATATCCTATTCTTAGAACTGATATTATTTCCATACTTCTTCATCATGATCCACCCTAATAGAATATTTCCTTCGAGAACTTCTCATTGATAATTTACATTCATTCAATGGATCTCTATGGAGTTAATTATGAAATTCATGTTTCCCTCCTACACTATTATATACATCCTTTCCCATGACTCCCAATGATGTATCCCCTCTTATTGATAATCCAAAATGAAATGGTTAGTGTTTTCTCTATATTCACAACCACCTATTTCAAATCCTTGAGAGTTGAAAAGTGGGAATTGGAATTGAGGTTAGGGGATTTTTATCCTTGGTGATTTTTTTTTCTATAGAGGAAAAACTTTCTTACAAACATTAATATATTCAATTATTATATTAATCACCTTAATAAAGAAGTGTATACAAATCATACATAGAGGAATTAGTGTTCCAATATAGTAGATTGGAAAATTGTACCTTTGTATGCCTAGGCTTCATTCCATAGTGATATCAAATCTATTTGTGAACCTCTTTGATATATACAAGCTAATTTTATCTCAATTCACTACTTTCCATCTCCGGTCGATTTACTCCTCCAAAATTCTATTAAAAACACTAATTAAATGCTTACTAACATTCAGGAAAATGATTGTGTCATCGATATACAAAAGGTGGGTGATTATTACATTACCAATATTATTATAAAATAATATTCAGTTACTATCACATCTTCCAATCCTATTCAATGATATCGGGTCATATATGCATATGAGTAAATATTATAAAACAATTGTAAAATATTGAAGATAGATGGAATATTACCAGATAAATCGACAATTATTACATGTGCTTCGATGGTGAGTATATTATTATATACATTAGTTAGAAATTTACATGTGCATTCATATCTATATTCATATTTACAGGGAATAATTTTTAGGAAAAATAGAAATTTTGTACAGATGATGGTAGAGAACCAGTTAGAGATATATTGTAGTTGAATGGAATTATTTTTGTCACCATTAACACTATAAATCAACATTGGATATTTGATGATTGTAATATGAAGAGAAATTTTTTTGCCCACTAAAACATGATGAAGCCTTGGTTGGGGGGTGGAGGACATTCTATTTATCATAAATATGCATTAGTAATAGTATATTTTCTCCACATTTACATGAAATACATTTTATAATAAACTAACATAATTAAATTTACATAACTCCCAAAAAGAATTTATATGGAACATCTCATATTTTCGAACCCTACTAACTACTGTTCATAATCATCATTTAGAAAAAATAGTTTTCTTTTGATTTATGCCTCTATCGTTGACATCAAAAATAAAAATCCTTGTTTTATGGGTGTGACATGAAACTATAATTGAACATGTCCTCAAGGGCTTGATTTTATTACAATATTTTCTATTGTTTTACTTTTTCTTGAAAATAATATGGAGTGAAACAATTATATCACATAAGGTATGTTGGTCAAATAACAAACTAGATGCATTAGCATTGATAATCGAACATCATTTCAAGGTATTCCAACATTTTTCAATGTTCATTGAAATATGAACTATAAATGGTACCAAAAACCAATATAGTTGTATTATAAATTAAAATAGTTTTTCATGTGTTACAATTCACATAATGTAAATATACATATAGATTTCAGATTCCTAAAATGGTTTTCCAATCCATTTAAATTTATGATTACATATACATGGTATCATATAACAATGTTTCTATTTTAAAAATTTCAAAATGTTTTCCTAGTAAAATATCTTCCATAAATTATTATAAAAATTCTCATATACCGTATCTCCATACTAATTTAGGATTCTTAAAATCGTGTCGCAATATAATAAAATTCAAAATTCCATGGAAATGCTTCAATTGATTCATATACAATTTTTCATATACTACATCGGTAAAAAACATGTAACTTATTAAAATAATGTCCCAAAAAATCAAATCTCAATCCATTCTATTAATGAATTATTTTATCCATTAAAACTTGATGACAATCCTATACATAGTGTGTAGGGATCACATTTCAAACCAAAAACAACTTTTATCTAATGTTTTATGTACTTGGACACTTCAAATTATATGGTAGTCTACCACAAGTGTTGATTTTACTAATTGGATTTATGGTATTCCTACAAAAAAGGAAAAAACAATTACAGATCATATAGACATGAATCATGTTGTTAAATAAATTACATTTTATGGTGATTTCATGGATGCAACAACAAAATCTGGTCTCCATGGATCTTCAATTCCCTCTACGAATAAAATTGAAATGAGATACCCAATTAACATTACAAAACATCTATTAAAAATGAAATTCTTCGTAACATGAAATCAGATTGTCGTCATACCACATAACATATTAATATTTTAATTCAATTTTGTTTACTTTTGGCCCCCATTTTCTTAAAGTATTTTGAATATATCACCCCTATCTATATTTGATTCCTTATAAAATAGGTTATTCTTAAAATTGTCTCAAAACTATAATGACCACACCCTTATCCATTGATGTATTCATGATAGTAAAATCTATTGAAAACATACTAAAATTAGAGAATGAAATGTCATAACCTGCATCTATTTAAAAAAATTTATCATTATGTTCATTACCATTGTTCTAAATCTTTATAAAAATTTTCTATAATAGAATTTATATCATCAGTTACATCAAAAAAATATTAGTCAAAAATATGAATATTACTAGCTAATCTGTTCCACCACCCCAATATCAATTTTTTATATGTTTATATCACATCGAGGAGATCAGAAAATTCTATTACATGATAACAACGATACCCAAAAATCATAAATTTTCGACAAGAACATTCATCAAGTCCATTGGAATGATGATATAATACATGGAATTGATCTCCACAGCCATGTATTATAATAAAATACATAAATGCAACTCTGCATTCAATAAATTATACCATATAATAAATCAGGCACTAATCATATGAAATTCATTTTGAAATAAATCAAATAACTTAGGTGTATATCTAGTAAAAACCTATCACATAAATGCATGGTAAGAGAAACGATTACAAGGAATCTTCTCGCACATCCCAAATTCGACCATTATTTCTTGATAGTTAAATTTTCCATCAATCACTCAAACTACATAAATAAATAATAAATGTAACACCCATTCAATTCGTTTTGTAAAATTAAATACAAAAGTTTATGAAAAATAAAAATTAAAAAATGCATGGTTTAATAAATAATAATACATATAAATAATTTTATCCAAATTTAAATAAATTTATTTATATTTAAATTACTATTTTAAAAACATATATTATTGTAATATTTTTTCTAAAAGAATATTTTAATATGAATATTTTTTTATAAAATTCATTTTTATAAATAGATTTCTTAATTATATATTTTATCGATAATATATATATTGAATGTTATAATTATATTGATAAATACTTAATTATGTTACGAATATATTCACAATTAATATGATACCCCTAGATTTTATGGTATATTTCTTAAAAAATAATTTTAATTCTACAGATATCATATATGAACAGAACACTATTGCTCTATGAAACAACACGTTGTTATATTTATAAAATAGCAATTAAAATTATTTTTTTCAGTTATGTGATTTGATTTTTGAAAAATTTATATACACAGTTGCAATCAGTATGATATTTTGTTTCTCATAAGATCGACATAATTTATGGTGAATAGTTTCGTACACTTATGAATATGATTGTTAACCTTATTAATTGCAAGGTACTCATCCAAATAGTAATATGAACCTTATAATTGGTATATTTACCCATATAAGTATAAATAAAATTTATTCACATTATTGATAAGAGTGGATTTTTTAAAAATTATGAATTAAGAGTTTGTATTTTTTAGAATATTAATTATTTAATGAAAATTGAAAATTAATAAATTTATTTAAAATATATATTATTCTGATAAAATTTATTCCTTCATAAATATTTTAATTAGAATGATTTTTTCATAATTTTAAGTGACCATAGATAATTTCTAAATCAATTATAAAATCAGTTATATATATATAAAAAATCTACATTTTTCAAGTAAATAATTATTTTGTTTTAAACTAAATTTCACAAATGTATTAAATTATTTTGATAAAATGGTGTCCATTTTTTAATTAAACACCAAAAAATATGTTATGGTTAATTTCTAATATTTTTCTAAAATACTTGAATTTTTTTGTTAATAGTAAATTAAGATAATTATGATAAATGTTGCATACATGATTTATTGAGTCATAGGTGATGTATGGTTTATTTAAGAAAACATTGGTTAGAAATCACAATAATATATTACAATTTTGGGTCACAATAATGAACAATTTTTCTTGTCTTGAGAAAAATAATAAAATAATGAATAAGATATTCTAGAATCTCCTAACTCCTCCACTATTAAACCCACCTCTCAATACGTCTTTTGCTCATTCATATAAGCCTTTAATAATCTCAACATTATACCTAAATACTCTTAACTATTCTATACCCACATCCAGGATCTCTTGTTCTTACTAATAGACCAAAACCTATTCTCTAAAAGAGGTTCTCAAAGAGGATATTTCAAGAGATAAAACCCCCGTACATTTTCGTTTAATTTCATTTCACGTTCTTTTATTTTCTTATGTTCTCCTCCCCTCCACTATCCAAATTATTATTATAACACAAGTATCATATATATATATATATATTAATTATATAAAGTTAATGTAAGAACCATCATCAATATCCTTACTCTCTCTCTTTTATTTTAAAAACAAAAAACATTTTCAAGGATGTGAAAATTTACTACATTAGTGGATGACAATCATTTGTTTTTCAATTTCTTATTCAAGGCTGGTCTTGAAACCATATTAATTTTGGAAGAAGATTATAAAATATTTATTATATGTTATTTATTTATTATGTGACCATCATATATTCATGAAATAAATTTATATAACAAAATTAGATCGTTGTAATACAAAAACCCACCGTGGAAATCATAACGATTATCATTAATTGAATTTTAAATGGATCCATACTCTTACCATGTAACAAAATGATATATATATACATTTAAAATTTGTGATTTTCATTAATAATATGTAAATTCAATTCTGTAGAATTATATCCATTACACAAGAACTTCCATACATATATAAAACACTACTAGTTTTGAAAACCAAAGAAATGACCACTCCTTTGCGAAAAATATTATCATATAACATATCCAAAATTCCATAAATTTACATAAAACATTATACTTAATAATATATATATATATATATATATTTATGAATTTATTAATTAATGTAATTAATTTTATTATCCAAGATGTTTAGATCAAGTGTAGAACATATTCAGACATAAGGTACAGGGTTTTTCATCTCACTTTTTCGTGATATTTCAATTATTCACGACATATTTCATGCATATAGTGTATGTGTTTTGATATGTTGTATATGACATCATTAATATATTATTCTTCATGGAATCAATTTATTCATATATATTTATTAATTTTTGGACATATGATTCGATTAATTACAACGTGGTAAGGGGTGTCTTGTCACACATTTATTTTTATGAGATTTCCATTATTTTCCACTATTTAAGTGGTATTGTGTATTTATACTCAAAATTTATGTATCATATCATCAATATATTTATTTTAATAGTACTCAATGTATCATTTTATTATTATTAATTTTAGGGCATATGAATTGATTGATTACAATGTTTAATGGGATTCTACCCGAACTCCCATTTTTCACTTTAGGTAATTATTTAACTATGTTTACTAAAAGGTAATGATTATTTAGTTATGAATATTTATAATATATTTTGTGTATATCTTAAAAACTCATATATTTAGATAATATAATATTTATTTGATTCGGATATAAATGGTTTAAAATGGTTCTCTTCTCAATTCTTCATGATAAACAAGACTGATTCTATAAAACATCACTAATTATTACCTCTTTTAATATTCACCCAAGAATATTTACTAATCAATAATTTTTTTTTACAAAATTATAATTTTTTCATGAAAAACTATATTGGTTAATTTTTTTATTATGAAAACAAATATTCATTTTCTTTTTAAATAATCTTTAATATTTACCTTAAACTGCACTAATTATTTTTTTATTTCTACAGTTTCTTAAAAACTATTTTTACATGATTTCACTTAATTGGGAAATAATTTATTCCTAAAATATAATATCAATTCAATTAACTTTTATTTTTTGATGTATTCATGGTTAAAATATATTTTTTTTATGAATATGAATTATTTTCCAAAATAACACTACTTTATAAACTAAAATGATTTATCTCAAAATATCATTACTTATGTGAGATATATTACTTGATAACAACTTCTTACATGTAAATGGATTATGTAATTCCATTTGGAAATTTCACATCATGATTCTACTTATTTTCATTATATTATATCGGGTCATTATTTTAAATTTTCAACGTCGTATAGGACACATCGTAATATTTAAAGAATATATCCTCATGAAATTTTCAATGGAATAATTTAAGAGTATCTTCCCATATGACATAATAAATTGTTGAATATTTAACTTCATTTAGTTTTATCTTGTATTATATCATCTATCATACATTTTTATGAGGTTTAATGTGGATCATGGCATAAATATGCATCGAGGTGTAGGAGGTCGTCTTGATGAAGAGGGTCGAATTCCCTTGATTGCACAAGAACCATTGTGAAGAATTGGTGGCCCAAAGACAAGGGAACAGATCAAGGGAATTAAATAGGCCTAAATTGGGTTAAACATGTAATTATATGCAAAGGCCAACACCCATTCTTGAGGGAAGCATCCAATATTATAATTACTTTAATTAAGTCCCGAACATGATTTGAAAAATCCATCCCATAAGGTGGAATGAATTTTACAGCCCACCACACTATGGGATTTTCAAATTCAAAAGGAGGTGGGAAACATGTCATTAATTTTACAAAATGGTGTGCAATATTTCTCCTAATGTGATTTTCATGTTCCAATGTTATCAAATTAAATATTTTGTCTTTTAACTATGGAATACTAGGCATTAGACTAAAGTAAAGATCTAACCCATGTGTCATTAAAATTTCAAGTTCTACAGGATATATATATATATCAACCCCCATGTGCACTTGAGACATCATGAATTAAGGTAATGTTATTAGGATGATTTTTTCCTAAAAACATTGTGTTCTTTCACATTCATGACTTATCAACGGATTGTTCCTCCTTTGTTGTGTCATTTTGATAATATTCATTGATAAAGTTTTTCTTTGGGATCTACATTTACCATTTCCCACCTTCCTTGTCATTTTAACTATATTTACAACACCGTCACTTGTATCCTTTTTCGGTCTAGTTTCTCAAAATTTGAATATTGTATAAGTTTTCTAGTATTCTTTCTAGTTGGTCTTGTATCGCGTATCATTTGTTATCAGATCCAACTTGCAAGAAATAGAGTTCCTTCATTCTTATACCTTCATCCATAATCATTTCACTTTGAATCGGGAAAACCTCAATTCCCATCCATTTTATTCATCATCTTTAGAAATCATTTCCTCTTAATTTTTAACATATATCATGTCATTTTTTTGTTGATAACCACATCTTTCTTGTCCATATAGAATAATCAATATTAATGATATATATAATGATATTGAACGGTTTCAAATTTTGCATTGAATTATGAAATTTTATAACCAAAAAACTCATATTTTTATTTATTTTTGTTGTTACAAATTATTGCATCTCATAAATTTAAATATTAAAAAATAATATTGTTTCTGCTACATTTATTCAAAAACATGACCCAGAAAAATTTAGGCTACAAAAAGTGAATCATTTTGAATTGTACATCCCAATTTCATTATTCTTCATCTATTTTAATCATATTCCCTTTTTTTCATCTTCAGTCAATTTTAAATTTTAACTTTGAATTCTTATTCATTATTTCCCAATTTCAACAATCCTTTTGATTTTTTAAAAATGGGTAACAACTCTGTAGGATGTAATTCGAGTGGTAAAAGTAAAGAGTGTTACAATTTGTTAAAAAAATTAAAATTTCAGTGAAACAAGGGAGATAAAATTATTTTTTATTGTAAACACATGAGGGAATATGTGAGGTACATTTTCCTTTCTCTTAAATATTTCTCACAGGATTCCCAAATGGAATAAGAAAGTAACACCAAGTAATGAAACATTATGTTTTTCATGAGGGATGTAAAAGAACAATTCCAATGGTTGAATATGAGGATGGATGAATTGTAATCCCCTTAGAATTCTAGGGTACAACCAAGGCGGTGGGTCATTGGGGAAGAGGAGGAGTTTTTTGATATTCACGGTTCACTAATTCGGAGAAATAATCAGCCATGGAGGAAAGGCAATGATCCTATATGAGTAATGTTTAGGATATCATAATTCCAAGGTAAGAATGACCCCAAATCATATGAGGAATGGAAGTTATTGTTCAAACATGATTTTTGTTGTCACACCTATTTGAATGAAAATATGTTGATGTCGAAAAACATGGAGTTCCGCGACTATGCTAGTATATGGTGAGAACTATGCTAGTATATGGTGGGACCAACTACTAGTACGTCGATGATGAATTGGAGAATGAACCTTCCACACTTAGGAGGAGATGAATCCAATAATGCATAAGATGTTCATTTCCAGACACTAATATAGTGATTTTTTCCTCATGTTGCAGGGTTTGAACCATGGGTCCCTGATTGTTGAGGAAAACCTTAAATAGATGTAGATCATCATGATTCTGGCGAATATTGATGAGGAGCGTGATCCCACTATGGAATGGATTGTGAATGGCCACAAACATGACATTCGGGACAAAGTTGACATGCACCACTACTTGGAAATTGGGGATCTACATCACATTCCTACCAAAGAAGAGAGTTGTGTAAAGTTAGGAAGGATATTCCCTAAATACTATGATAAGGATTCATAATCATATTTCTTTTCCAAGAATTCCAAACCACAAGAGAATGTAAGGGTACATAAAACAAATTCAAAAGGGCAATCAATCCAAAACCATTCGTTCATAATCTAATGGGGAAATGGAGGCTATGGTTGTTTCCAAATATCATGATATCAAATGTTTTAAATGTCTATTATTTGGATATATCGCATCACAATTCCCAATCAATAGGAAAATGATTATTTTGGATGATATATATGTTATTATTTTTAGCATAAGAGAAGATAAATTACACCACATGAGGATGATTCATATTTTGAATTAGAAATCCACGTACATGGAGAAATTATTTTGGAAAGGAATTACATGACATAAAAGAGAACATGATCGAGGGAAAAGGGAGAACATTCTTCGTATTATATGCCTCTTTAATTATAAGATATGAGGTATAATTATTCATGGGGGGTAGTTGTAAAAATGTAGAAAGTGGTTTGATGGTTGATAAATTTGGATTACCTATTATTAGACATCCTAGGCCTTATATACTTTTATGGTAAAATAATAGTGGTGATGTCATAGTGAATAAGAAAGAACATGTTCAATTTTATATTGGAATGATTGAAGATGAGGTGTAATGTGATGTTTTTCCAATGCGTGATATTAAATTTTTATTGGGAAACCTTGGAAATTTGATAAGAGGGTAACACATGATGGATACACCAACATCTATTTCTTTTAGTACAATTTGAGGATGGATATTCTTACACCATTGAGGCCTTTGAATGAAATACCAAGAGAGGATTGGGAGAGATTTTGAGATTAGACAAAAATAAAAGAGATGACAAATAGAGAGAATGAGAGGAGTAGATAAAAAGAGGGAAAGATGGGTGTTGTGTAGAGACCCGAAGCTTGGCGTACATTGAAAATAAATTACTTTTGCGGAATACTTAATACATAACAAAAACAGACACACAAGGACCGTAAATGTTTAGTGTCTTTGGAAACTCAGAATAAAATCTTCTAATCGTGGTGAAAGATCATCAACAACTCCCATAACGATCTTCCCCTTTTTTTCCATACCTAAAACCTTTATTTACTTCCTGGGGCAAATAAAACATAAAAAGGGTGAGCTCAAATGCTCAGTAAGGGAAAACAGAGATAACATAAAACAATCTATAAACATTTAGAAGCAAAAACTAAAATTTAAACATCAAAATCTTGAGCAAGAACATAAATTGTGGAAGTACGTAAGGCATATATCATAATAGAACATCAACTATGATAAAATGGCAATAAAAAACATGCAATTGTGGAAAAAATTCAGCACATGTCATGATTTCCATAGTAGCCGAGAAATTGCTTCTAACACCATCTTAGTGGACAAAGTCCCTTTCTGAATCGAGTTCACTCCTCATTTCAGTCTTGTAACACTGAACGGGATTAACTTACCGTTCCAGCCATGTCTATATCATGAGATATAAATTTTTACCCAATGAATTCGAGTGAGATATAGGTCCCACCCATCTAATAATTAAATCATTATTACTTGTGCCATAACATAAAGATAAATCATTCATCATAACCGAATGAATAAAAATGGGTTTCATAAACATCATCCCATCATAACATAATCTATATAAAACAAATGGATATCGTTTCATCATAAGAAAAGTGAATCCATATAAATCATAGAGACTTTATACATGAAAAATACGCATAAGAAATAATTTTATCTTATATGAAAAATGGTTTTGATAAAACACATGAAATGAATTCTTGAGGAAAATTTCATTTCATCTACAAAATCATTTTTGTTTCACAAAATGTCATGCAATTTTAAAAGAAAAGGATTTTGTTGAAAATAGTCATGAAATATTTTGGTGGATTCTTCATGAAAATAAGGCTTTATAAAACCATAAAAATCCTTTCATGCCGTATACGTTAAAAAAACATTATTCTCGTACTTTTGTCAGAAAAGTCAAAAAGTACCTTGTAGGGTAAATAAAAGAAATATTCCTTCCATACCATTGGGTAAAAGTCAAAATGGGTAAAAATGACTTTAAACATACATTAATACATTTTTATAAAACATGGACATGGATGATAGCAATAACCCCAAAAATACTTACGAGTAAGCAATCTCGGATAAAATTGAGATTTGCAAAATTATCCCTTACCTTATGTCCGATATGCTTCGTATGTATCCAAAACTTCTGTATAATGATTTAAATAATGTCATTGACTTATTATAGAATCAAATGAATTGTTATGATATCATATATGGTTCACTTATTACATTATATTACCTGTTCTTTTGTAAATTCCATGTTAAAGAGCGTTTTGGGTTAAATCGTTTCATTTATCGTATGTTTTTCGACTCATCGTTCTTGATATTTTTACTTATATCCTGACTTAAATAATTCCAGAATGTAAAACATGATTTATATATAATATATATTCATTATATACATATATATTATAGATCGATAAAAGGAATGAAATACACCGTTCATGGAAACGGTAGGTCGTACGTACGCATGTATGCTGTTTTCGTTTCTTTATTGAATTGAATGGAATTGAGTATATGATATACATATATATATATACATAAATCCAGTAGCATTATTATGTCATACATTTGATTATTATTCATTATATATAGTTTATAATCATTCTTGAATGGTTAATCATTGAAAATGAATCTCATCGCGTTCATGGAGACAGTAGTCCGTACGTACGCACGAGCGATGATATCATTCCCATGATTGTGGAATTGTATTGGAGTGTATGTATAAAATTTAATAATAAATATCACTGTACAATAATCATTTATTAACACCATTATACCCATCCATGTAAGGTGGTGGTGGAAAAACAGATTACACCACGGCGTGGAGACGATATTCCGTATGTACGCACGCGTGGTGATTTCATTTTCTGTAGGATGGATAGATGGTGAAATAGGTTTGTTTCATAATTATAATAACATATCAGTATAGTAGTTATACTTATGTTATTAATTCATATTGAAACAACTAATGAAGAATAAGTGGATGAAGAAATAAAGTTGAAAGAATCGGTAACGGGCATTACCTCTTCATTGAAGCGCCTTTTTGAAACCTCCTCTTAGGGAACTAATATTGGTCTTTGAAGAAGGCCATAACCTCTAGGATGTTTCTAGGGAAGTGGAGAAGAGAATTTGGCAGGGGTTTGCCGAGATTTAAGGCTCAATGTGGTGTGAGGAAGAGAGGGAGGAGGTTCCCTTTTATAAGGGAGGAGAGGGGCACCTTTGGAATAACTAAAAATATTATTTTATTATAAAGTCAAATTCGGGTTTTAATAGCTACAGTTTGAAATATTTCGAAGATAAGGGGGGATGGGTCGAAATACTCTCATCCAATAGAATTTAGACAAGTTTAGGTTCCTATTTTAACCTTATCATTTAGATTTATCTTTAAGTTATAAAATTTTACTTTTACCGTGTCTTTTTTTGTTCTTACACTATAAGGTTAATAAACTTACTATAACAAGAAAAACGAACCCTGAGTTGTTTATTATTAATATATAAAACCTTATCAAAGTCATTTGGCCGATCCATTGATTTTTAGGAATATAATAACAATTAATAATATAATATTTGTTTTAAACACTATTTTATGTCAATTTTGACACTATTTGGTAATTGATTTTTTTGAAAATTATAACAGAATGATTAGTTCGAAAAAAGTTAATTAAATCAAAAATAACATGTCCTATTAACATAAAAAATAATGGTAATTCATAAAAAATATCAAATTACATTTATTTGGGTATTTATAACATCAATTATGTCAATATTTCATTAATAACATAATTACTGCATCATCATTGTATCATAAATAAATTAAATTATTTTAAGTCAAAAAATTACAAATAAAATACCATTATGTATAAAATAGTTTTATCTTTCTATTGAATATTTATAGTCGAATTTATCTTATGTATAGCCCTATATTAAAAATTCGTTAGTTATTAAACTTTGTTTTTAACTATTTTAACCCTTCTTTAAATAAATTGATAATAAATGTCCTATTCTAATCCAAGTGGGCCTAAATGGTCATATTTTATTCCTACAGTTTTTTTTGGTCGAATTACACTTATCCAATAGAATTAGGACATGTGTTAGGGTAATAATAACATCATCTTTACCCTTAACTATCCTATTTACTTTTAACCGTGGTAAATAAAAGTAAAAAGTTACTATTCACCAACAATTATTTTCATCTCATTGAACCAAATTTAACTTACTGACATCAACCGTGTCTCTCGGATTTTTGAAATTCCACTCACAGAAGCGGTAAAATTAAGTTTTATAAAAAAATACAGTTTTTTTAACTACCACTTAGTGGTTTTACTATTCATCAAAAAATGAAAGTTTCCAGAAAAATTCCAAAAATTAGGCCTAAGCAATATTTTATATTATGAATTCAAAAATGATTTTTATTTTACCAAATTCAAAACATATCAGTTACATTAACTAATTAAAAAATTAATTCCCGTCGTCAAAACAAATAGCATGCTTTTAAGATATAATAACTATCAAAAGATTGACACTAGTTTATGTCTGGTTTAAATGTGAAATTACATCCAATGACCAACATTGTATTAAATTGTAAAAATATATTCTAAATATACTTTAAAACCACTCAAATTAATAATTTATCACTATTAATTATTTCGATTAAAAAAAATTTAATTAAACATTAGTAATTTTCACTATTCATCTGAATATGAAAGTTATCTGTAAAGTACCAAAATTTCACCCAAAGCTAATTTCGATATTAAGAATCCAAAAATGAAGTCCATTTTGAAAGATAAAATTTATAAAATTTCAAAAAGTGGTTATTACTATTCATAATGGCTAGTACATTATAATAATATCTCGTTTAGTGAAACTTGGTATGACATACTACACACGCTATCGAGGAAGGTCGTGATTGCGTGTAATGCAAGGAAAGTTAGGAATGCGTGTTGTGTAAGCTCATTTTGGTGTAGCATACAACACAATACATTAATGAAATTACAAATAATATTTTTCATAAAATCTCGGGGTGTTACAAGTTGTGTGAAATCAAATTAATGAGTGAAATAAGTGAATTGAAAACATATGTAAAAATGAGTTTGAAAAAAATTGTGTTGGGGAAAATTTTAACTTATTTTCTCGAAAAAGTGTGTTATAGAGATCATTATATTGGAAATAAACTCTCATGATTATATGTAAGGTAAAATTGTTTATCACTATATCTCTTATCCCTTCAATGACATCTAGTGTTATGTCACTTTATACAGGAATGTTTTGATGTGTTTCTTGAGGAAATTACCAATGGTTTTCCTCCCATGTGGGGAATTGAGCCTCACATCAACTCCATCCAATGAGAAGTGCTTCCCTACAAACCATCATATGAGGATGACATGGAGGAAAATTGAGAAATTAAAATACAAGTGGAATAATTCCGATGGAAGGGAATTGTTCGAGGGAGATTGAGTCTGAGTGTGGTATATATAATTCAGGTCATAAAAAATATGGAAAGTGGATAATGTGTGTTGATTGTTGAGATATAAAAAAATGCATGGTAATGTATCGTTATCTCATTCCTCATTTGGTTTATATTCTTGTTATAATCCATAGTACATTCATGGCTACTAAAATTTACCTAAGGAGTGGATACCATAAAATTAGAATGAAAGATGGAGACAAATTTAAAATAGCATTTAAATCTATGATTTTATTGTATCAATGGCTTGTTATTCCCTATGTACTAAATAATTCCCTGAGTACAATCATGAACATTATGAATCACAATTTCCTCCATTCATGGAAATATTCGTGGATGTGAATTTTAATGCCATCCTTATTTACTCTAAGTGCCTTGATAAAGATCATGAACATTTGAAACATGTTTTTGAGAATCTTATTGAAATAGGTAGTTTTCAAACATGAAAAAATGTAAATTTTGTTTAAATTCAGTTGACTTACATGGTTTTTTGGTAAGAGCATATAGAATGTGGGTAGATGAAGAGAAGGTGAAGGTAATTCAGGACTGGCAAACACCAAAGAATGTCATTGAGGTGACGAGATTCCATGGACGTGTGAGTTTTTACCAATGGTTCGTGGATGAAATTTCAACCATTGAGTCCCATTGAATTAGTATTTCATAAAAATTTTGACCTTCATGTCGGGAAAATCTCAAGAAGGTGCCCTATCCACACTCATAGTTATGTTGACCAATTCACTTCTCTTTATTCTTCATGAATATTATAATGTTTTTGAGGTTTATTGTGATGCCTCTATAATAAGAACTTGGGATGTTTTAATGGAAGACTATAAGAATATCTCCTAATTCAGTGAGAACCTATTTGGGGCTTCATTGAACTACTATTCCAATTATAAATAATTTTATACCCTAAAAATTACTTTAAAAATTTTGCAACATTACTTGTCACCTGAGAAATTGTGATTAATTCGGTTCATGAATTCCTAAAATGTATTAAGTCTCAAGGAATGTTTAATAGGTAGCTTGAAAGCTGGATTGAATTAATTGACACGTTTACATAAATAATTAACTATAGACATGGAAAATAATATGATGTTTTTGATGCATTGTCGATAAGATACACTCTTATTACTTTTAGGCATGCTAAAATACATGGTTTCAATATTTTGAAATGCATTTTTGAGAATGATGTAGATTTTTATGAAATTTGTACATTGTTCGTAAAACATGGGAAAAGTAACTTTTACAAAAATGATGGACTTATTTTTTGGAAAAATAGATTTTGTGTTCCATTATGTTCTATGTGTGAATATCTTGTTAGAGAAAATCATGGTGGTGGATTAATGGGGCATTTTCTGGTTTAGAAAACATTGTCCTTATTGAGTGGACATTTTAATTTTCCTCACATGGATATGGATGTGGTTAGTGTATGAAGAAATTTAAATGTGTGTGAACATGAAAAAGAAGAATGTTCTTATAAATGTCTTATACACCCCTTTTCCCATTTCATCATATCCTTGCGTAGTCATATCAATAGATTTTTTACTTTCCTTGCCAATATAACAATCGGGTAAGGATATAATGGCTATGGTGGTGGACAATATTAGTAAAATGAATCATTTTATATATTTTTTTAAAACTATTGATGAAACTCATATATTTAATTTTTTATTCCTGAAAACTGTTAGGTTTTATTGCTCACCCAAGAGCATTGTAAGTGATGGGGGTGTCAAATTCCTTAGTCACTTCATGAGGAAATAATGGAAAAAACATCGAACCAAAAATTTGTTCGCCAGCACTACACACCCATAAATAGACAGTAAAAATGACGCATCCAATAGAACACTATCCACATTGTATCATTCCTTAGAAAAAATTTGAATATTTAGGAAATATTCTTTCCTTACATTGAATTTTCTTATAATCGAGTGGTTCACTCAACTTCTAACGATTCACTGGTTGATGTCCTGAATGGTTTTTACACATTAACTACACTTGATATTTTATCTATTCCTACTAATCAATTTTCTAGTAATGAAGTTGAAAAAATGAAATTTTTTTGAAGGAGTTTTTAGTAATTTCAAAGTACAATATTACATAGTAGAATGAAAGGTAGTGAAGTGTAGAGACCCGAAGATTAACATACATGGAAATTACATTACTTTTGCGGAATACTTAGTACATAACAAAAACACACACACAAGGATCGTAATAGTTTAGTGTCTTTGGAAACTCGGAATATAATCTTCTAATCGTGGTGAAAGATCTTCAACATCTCCCATAAAGACCATCCTTATTTTTTTTACCTAAAACCTTTCTTTATATCCTGGGGAAAATAAAACATAAAAGGGTGAGCTCAAATGCTCAGTAAGGGTAAACAAAATAATATCAATCACATCATATTCATAAGAACATAACATTTTGGAAATCTTAACCTGCAAAAGAGAGCATAATTTCATAACATGGGATAAATCATAGTAGTGAAATGAAATCCCAATAATCATAACTTAAAACATGAAACTTTGTGGCATACACACATAATCATAGAGAATCATTTCTTATTAGTCAAGACTCATTGCCAAGACTATCTTAGTGGACAAAGTCCATTTCTGAAATGAGTCACCCTCGTTTCAGTCCTGTTTCACTGAACCGGTATAACCTACCGTTCTAGCCATGTCTATCTCCTGAGATATAAAATCTTTACCCAATGCATTGGAGGGAGATATAGGTCCCACCCATCTCATAATGATACCATTCTTATGTGTGCCACAAAATCATAAACCATACATCATTGCATAACCCACGTAATAAAAATGGGAATCTTAAACATCATGACATCATAAAACAATTCATATACGATAAAGGAATTCATAAAAATAATTCCATCACAACATAATCAAATAAATCTAATAATAGGGATAAAAACAGAACTCTTTATTATCTTATATGGAAAATAATTTTGATAAAACACTTGAACTTCATTCTTGAGGAAAATATCCTTTCTACTTCAAAAAAATTTTCCTTTCTTAACATGTCATAAAATTTTAAACTAAAAGAAGTTTATTAAAAATAAACATGAAAACTTGTAAAGGAATCTTCTTGGAAATAATGTTTTAAAAATCCATTCATGTCATATAAGTTAAAAAAACATTCTTCTCGTACTTTTGTCGAAAAAGTCGAAAAGTACCTCGTACGAAAAACGACAAAAGATTTCTTTCATATCTTTTACTAAAAACTCACTGAAGGGTAAAATTGGATATTAACTATTGTATAAGGATATAAATATTACATATTGAGTAAACATGGATGTGGATGATAAAATACACCCCAGAAAATACCAAAGTATAAACAATCTCGAATAAAAATGAGATTGTGATATTTTCCCTTACCTTTGGTCCGATTTGCTTCGTAAGTGTCTGGACCTCCTGTATAATGATTTAAATAATGTTATTGACTTATTAAAGAATCATACTCATTGTTATGATATCATATATGGTTCACTTATGACTTTATATTACCCATTCTTTTGTAAATTCCATGTTAAAGAGCGTTTTTGGGTAAAATTGTTTCATTTGTCGTCCGTGTTTTGACTTTTAATTATTCATATGATTACATAGATCATGATTACTTAATTCCATAATATAAAACATGATTTATATCTAATATATATTCAGAATATACATATATATAAAAAATCAGTAAATGGAAATAAATACACCGTTCATGGAGACGGTAGACCGTACGTACGCATGAACGCTGTTTTCGTTTCCTTATGGAGTTGAATGGAATTAAGTAGATGACATACACATATATACAAATAAATCCAGTATCATTATTATGTCATATATTTCATGATTACTTATTATATACACTTTATAATCATTCATGAATGGTTAAAGTGGAGAATGAATCTCATCGCGTCGTGGAGACCGTAGTCCGTACGTACGCACGAGCGATGATATCGTTCTCATGATCGTGGGACTGTATTAGAGTGTATGTATACTATTTAAGAATCAATATCACTTTAAAATAATCATATATAGTTATTATTTACACCATTATACCCATCCAAGTAAGGTGGTGGTGGAAAATAGATTTCACCACGGCATGGAGACGGTATTTCGTACGTACGCACGCGCGGTGATTTCGTTTTCTTTAGGATGGATATATGGTGAAATGGGGTTTTTTCATAATTATAATAACATATCAGTATATTATTGATACTGATGTTATTACTTCATAATGAAACAACCTAAGAAGAAGAAGTGTAAGAAGAAATAAAGGTGAAAGAATCGGTAACGGAAATTACCTCTTCTTTGAAGCGCCTCTTTGAGATCTCCTTTTAGGGAACTAAAATTGGTCTTTGAGGAAGACCAGAACCCTTAGGATGTTTCTAGGAAAGTGGAGAAGAGAGTTTGTCAGGGGTTGGACGATCTTGAATGCTCAAATTGGTGTGAGGAGGAGATGGAGGAGGGGCCCTTTTATAAGTGAGTAGAGGGGCACCTTAGGAAAATCTCAAAATATTATTTTATATTAAGGAAAAATATGGTTTATAATGGTTCCAAATGGTCTTATTTCGAAGCTAAAGTGGGGATGGGTCGCAATCCTCTCATCCAATAGGATTTAGACAAGTTTCGGTTATTATTGTAACCTTATCAATTAGATTTAACTCTAAGTTAAATTATTTAAATTTTACCGTGTCTTTTTGTTTTCTTACACTATATGGTTAATAAACTTACTATATCAAGCCAAAAGAACCCCAAGTTGTTAATTATTAATATATATATTCTTATATAAGTCCTTTGGCCGAACCTTAGATTTTTAGGAATTAAATAAAAATTAATCATATAATATTTGTTTTAAAAAATAATTTATGTCAATTTTTACACTATTTGGTACATGATTTTTATGAAATTCATAACAGAATGATAAGTTCAAAACAAGTTACTTATATCAACAATAACATGTCATAAGAACCTAGAAAATTAATGTAAGTCATAAAAAGTCTCAAAGTACATTTATTTGGGAATTTATAACATCAATTATGTCAATATTTCATTAATAAGTCAATTATTGCATCATCTTTGTGTCATAATGAATGATAATTATTTAATCTCTAAAAATTCTAAATAAATTCTTATGATGTAGATAATTGTATTATATTTCTGGAGACTATTCATTTTTGAAGTTTCATGAAGTTTATCACTAAATTAAAATTTATATACTTATAAGATTTAAGAATGTGACATGTTGTCACATTCTTGGGTTTTAATAATAATTAAATTATTTTAATGGGAAAAAGTCCATAAAATGAATCTAATCCGACCCTTAGGTTATATGGGTCTACTTTTAGCCATCCAATAGTATTTTTCCAAGTGTTAGTGTAATTTTATAATCTTATATTTACCCTTAATTACCTGATTTACCTTTAACTATAGTAAATAAAATATACCGTAATTACTATTCACAATGCCCAAAAATAAAACATAGCTTATTAACATAATTTGGACCCACTGATTACAAATATGGAATCCATTTTTCCAAATTCAATACACAAAAGATGCATAAATTAAATTAAAATTAATCTCGTTGACGAATGAAATCAAATTTTTCTTTAAAACATTACAAAAGATTGAATTAATTTAACCTATGAATTCAAGGTAAAATCAATGCTAATGACATACATTATATTAAATGGTAAAAATATATTCTATTTATACTTTAAAACCATTCAATTTTATAATTTAACCACATAAGATATTATGATGAAAAAAGTCGTTTTTAATTAAAATATAGCATGTTTTTACTATTCATTAAAATATGAAAGTTATTGGAAAAATATCAAAACATTATATAATGTAAATTTTAATATCATGATTCAAAATAAGAATTTTATTTTGTCAAATTTAACTTATAAACATGTCAAAAACTAGATTTAAAGTGGGTGCGCCATCAAAAGACGGCAAAACTGCATTTTTTTTAAAATACTTATTTTACCCGAAAAATTTATTTTGTTCTTATACCATGTTCTAGAAATGTGTAAGATGAATAATAATGTTATAAAATTTAAAATTTAGTTAACACAATTCATAACATCTAGTTCATAACAATATTATAATAATATATCGTTGTTTAGTAAAACCCGGTATTGCGTACAACACACGCTATCGAGGAAGGTCGCGATTGCCTGTAATGCAAGCCAAGTCATGGTTGCGTGTAGTGCAAAACTCCATGGTTGTTGCGTATAACAGAATCCAAACATATTTTATTTATACATTGAATATATATATATATATATACACTCAATTTTGCATAGAATAACTTCTATCAAACGAACTTGAAATTTTGTGTAACAAGAGCCAAGAAAAGTGTTGCGTATAGAGAAAGATAATCTTGGTGGAGAATAGAACACAAGACATTAATGAAATTAAAATAATATTTTTCATAAAATCTCGGGGTGTTACATTCTTCCCCCCTTAAAATTAATTTCGCCCTCGAAATTCGTCAGGGTTGTAAATGGTTTACTATTCGAAAGTTTCTTTAATAGAAACCCACATCGTAAAAAGGAATACCAAAACATGGCTTTTAAAAACTAAAGTATGAAATGTAATGGTCACCCATATTAACTCATCATGGGGTTTCCACATAGGATAACATGGGTGAAAATATGGATATGGAAGAAAAATCTAACCATCAAGTTCTGATGGAGAGTGGTAGAGAACACGGCTATGAAAAAGACAACAGTCACAATGCTATTGATTTGTGATGATCTAAGGTACCATCTGATTAATAGGACATTTTTGGTTTTCAAGATCATTTCCCTAAATTTGATGAAATTGGAATTATAAGAAATAATTTCGTGATTTTGGTGTAGTCTCACCGTTTGTCGTTCTTTGGACAATTTCCACTTCATTTCTTAATGAAATGAAGTTGAATTTGTCATTCATGATGTGTTATCAGATCATGTGATAGAATGATGGGTCATTCCATCTATCTCAAACAAAAGGTTAGAAAAGTTATCAAAAAATACATAAGTCCATCTATAGTGAGATTAATCTTATATAGTTCCTAAAATGGACTTATACTGCTTAATATAATAAAACTAGTTTCTACTAAACAGGAACTTCCTGTAGGCCAGTGGTAGGCGATAAAGGCCAGTCGCACTTTGGTTGTGGGTTCGATTCCCACTGCCTTGTCCGACGTGATGGACTGTCGCACGTCCTGTAGGTTGTCATTTTTCTAAAGCTATATTACTATAACATCCCATCAATAATATCGAAAAAAGTTCTATCCTAACTTATGTCCAACATAATCCATTCCAATCTTTAGGCTTATCTAAAATACTTCAGTCCAAGATCATAGTATAAAGAAAACGATTACTTGAAATGTCATCAACCAAGCATGTGAATAACATCATTTATCCCCTATATATCTTGTTGGTCACATTCCAATCATGTGAATACCTTAATCATGTATTATCTTGAATAATGAATACCTCTTAAACCTTAGTGAAAACATGAATGATGTCAAAAGTTAACTCTTACCACATAGAAAAATCCAAAAATTCTATATACTCAATCCATGATATAACCTTCTCCTTATATCAGTCATGAGCTCATGAATACTATCAAAAATTTAATTTTCTCCTTATCCCTTCATTATGCGCATATCATCTACATTCCAAAAATACCTGAATAACCTTTCATGGATACTGGTACCATTAATCATACACTTCCAAAACTCAAGGAAAGACAACAGTGTAACAATCCATAGATGTCTCTTTATTCCATAGTACCATGAGATTACTTATACAACATTACACATGATAAACATGTAATAATTCCACTACATTCTTAAACTATTGACCGAGCTTCAACAATTCTTTCATATCACATATCATTTGTAGTCTCTTCATCATCATCAACATAAATACTACCCATACGACCATACTGATTCTCTCCATGAGACTTTCCCTTAGGGCATTGGTTTACATAATGCCTGTACATTCCACATTTAAAACATTTAACCATTGTTGATGTCGTAGCAATACCATTATCCTCATCCCTGGTGTTAACTGAACCTTTTCTTTTGCACTTATTGGCTTTGCATCCTTCTTTTCCACACCCAAAGCATCTTCCAGTTCCTTTGAAACATTCTCCTTGATGCCACTTCCCACATGATTTACATAGGGGAAATTGAACTTTCTTTCCTCTATGGTTATCATGAAACTCCATCTTTCTCTTATTAGCCGAGTCAGGAAACATACCAAATTTTACTTTATTGATCATATTATCAGATTGACGATTCAGAATAATAATGATGTTTGGACTTCCAAATCCCATTTAATTTGGTTTCTCATGAAGAATATCATTCCATTGTCCATCATATCCTCCATTATCGTGAATCATCTTGTTTATAGCCATTTTCTAAAACCCAAAAAAATAGTGTGAGAGGAAAAAATCATAATAAAGGGGGAGTAACTTAAATATATAACATCTTTGGTTTAATATAATATCGTTACCATAGTTCTAAGACTATATACTATACGTATACATATCCTTAGGGAAATCCCTAGACATACCTTAGAAATATCTCTAGGGATCTCACTGACGTTTTCGCATCCTAGTTTCCAAAGGTGACTAAACCTTTCCTCTGATACCAACTGTAGAGTCCCGAAGCTTAACGTACATGGACATTACATTACTTTTGCGGAATACTTAGTACATAACAAAAACACACACACAAGGATCGTAAGAGTTTAGTGTCTTTGGAAACACGGAATATAATCTTCTAATCGTGGTGAAAGATCTTCAACATCTCCCATAAAGATCTTCCTTATTTTTTTTACCTAAAACCTTTGTTTATATCCTGGGGAAAAGAAAACATAAAAGGGTGAGCTCAAATTCTCAGTAAGGGTAAACAAAAAAAATATCAATCACATCATATTCATAATAATATAACATTTTGGAAATCGTAACCTGCAAAAGAGAGCATAATTTCATAACATGGGATAAATCATAGTAGTGAAATGAAATCCCAATAATCATAACTTAAAACATGAATCATTGTGGCATACACACATAATCATAGATAATAATTTTTTATTAGTCAAGAATCATTGCCAAGACTATCTTAGTGGACAAACTCCATTTCTGAACCGAGTCACCCTCGTTTCAGTCCTGTTTCACTGAACCGGTATAACCTACCATTCCAGCCATGTCTATATCATGAGATATAAAATCTTTTCCCAATGCATTGGAGGGAGATATAGGTCCCACCCATCTCATTATGATACCATTCTTATGTGTGCCAAAAAATCATAAACCATACATCATTGCATAATCCATGTAAAAAAAATGGGAATCTTAAACATCATGACATCATAAAACAATTCATATACAATAAAGGATTTAATAAAAATAATTCCATCTCAACATAATCAAATCAATGTAATAATAGGTATAAAAACAGAAACCTTTATTATCTTAGATGGAATATAATTTTGATAAAACACTTGAACTTCATTATTGAGGAAAATATCCTTTCTACTTCAAAAACATTTTCCTTTCTTAACATGTCATACAATTTTAAACTAGAAGAAGTTTATTAAAAATAAAAGTGAAAACTTGTAAATGAATCTTCTTGGAAATAATGTTTTAAATATCCATTCATGTCGTATAAGTTAAAAAAAACATTCTTCTCGTACTTTTTTCAGAAAAGTCAAAAAGTACCTCGTACGAAAAACAACAAAAGATTCCTTTCATATCATTTACTAAAAACTCACCGAAGGATAAAATTGGATATAAACTATTGTATAAGGATATAAATATTACATATTTAAGATACATGGATGTGGATGATAAAATACACCCCAGTAAATACCAAATTATAAACAATCTCGGATAAAGATGAGATTGTGATATTTTCTCTTACCTTTGATCCGATTTGCTTCGTAAGTGTCCGAACCTCCTGTATAATGATTTAAATAATGTTATTGAATTATTCCAGAATCATACTAATTGTTATGATATCATATATGGTTCACTTATGACTTTATATTACACGTTATTTTGTAAATTCCAGGTTAAAGAGAATTTTGGTTAAATTGTTTCATTTGTCGTCCGTGTTTTGACTTGTAATTGTTCATATGATTACTTATATCATGATTACTTAATTATAGAATATAAAAAATGATTTATATCTAATATATATTCAGAATATACATATATATAATAAATCATTAAATGGAAAGAAATACACCGTTCATGGAGACGGTAGACCGTACGTACGCTTGAACGCTGTTTTCGTTTCCTTATTGAGTTGAATAGAATCAAGTAGATGACATACACATATATACAAATAAATAAAGTATCATTATTATGTCATATATTTCATTATTACTTATTATATATACTTTATAATCATTCAAGAATGGTTAATGTGGAGAATGAATCTCATCGCGTCGTGGAGACGGTAGTCCGTACGTACGCACGAGCGATGATATCGTTCTCATGATCGTGGGACTGTATTGGAGTGTATGTATACTATTTTAGAATCAATATCATCTTAAAATAATCATATATAGTTATTATTTACACCATTATACCTATCAAAGTAAGGTGGTGGTGGAAAATAGATTTCACCACGGCGTGGAGACGGTATTCCGTACGTACGCACGCGCGGTGATTTCTTTTTCCGTAGGATGGATAGATGGTGAAATAGGGTTTTTTCATACTTATAATAACATATCAGTATATTATTGATACTGATGTTATTACTTCATAATGAAACAACCTAAGAAGAAGAAGTGGAAGATGAAATAAAGGTGAAAGAATCGGTAACATAAATTACCTCTTCTTTGAAACGCCTCTTTGAGATCTCCTTGTAGGGCACTCAAATTGGTCTTTGAGGAAGACCGGAACCTCTAGGATGGTTCTAGGGAAGTGGAGAATAGATTTTGGCAGTGTTTGTCCGATCCTGAATGCTCAAATTGGTGTGAGGAGGAGAGGGAGGAGGTGCCCTTTTATAAGGGAGGAGAGGGGCACCTTAGGAAAATCTCAAAATATTATTTTATATTAATGTCAAATTCGATTTATAATGGTTCCAAAGGGTCTTATTTAGAAGATAAAGTGGGGATGGGTAGAAATCCTCTCATACAATAAGATTTAGACAAGTTTAGGTTATTATTTTAACCTTATCAATTAGAGTTAACTCTAAGTTAAATAATTTAACTTTTACCGTGTCTTTTTGTTTTCTTACACTATATGGTTAATAAACTAACTATATCAAGCCAAACTAACCCCAAGTTGTTTATTTTTAATATATATAATCTTATATAATTCATTTTTCCGAACCTAAGATTTTTAGGAATTATATAACAATTAATAATATAATATTTGTTTTAAAAACTAATTTATGTCAATTTTGACACTATTTGGTACATGATTTTTATGAAATTCATAACAGAATGATAAGTTCTAACCAAGTTACTTATATAAACAATAACATGTCATATTAACCTATAAAATTAATTAAAATCATAAAACGTCTCAAATTACATTTATTTGGGCATTTATAACATCAATTATGTCAATATTTCATTAATAAGTCAATTACTGCATCATCTTTGTGTCATAATAAATGATAATTATTTAATCCCTAAAAATTATAAATAAATTCCTATAATGTATATAATTGTATTAGATTTCTGGAGACTATTCATGTTCTAAGTTTCATGAATTTTATCACTAAATTAAAATTATTATACTTATAAGATTTAAGAAAGTGACATGTTGTCACATTCTTTGGTTTTAATAATAATTAAATTATTTTCATGGAAAAAAGTCCATAAAATGAATCGAATCCGACCCTTAGGTTATATGGGACTACCTTTATCCATAAAATAGTAATTTTCTAAGTGTTAGGGTAATTTTATAATCTTATATTTACCCTTAATTACACGATTTACCTTTAACTATAGTAAATAAAATTTACCGTAGTTACTATTCACAAGGCCCAAAAATAAAAAGTAGCTTATTAACATAATTTGGACCCACTGATTCCAAATATGGAATCCATTTTTCCAAATTCAATACACAAAAGATGCAGAAATTAAATTAAAATTAATCCCGTTGTCGAAAGAAAACGGGTTTTTCTTTAAAACATTACAAAAGATTGAATTGATTTAACCTATGAATTCAAGGTAAAATCAATGCTAATGACATAAATTATATTAAATGGTAAAAATATATTATATTTATACTTTAAAACCGTTCAATATTATAATTTAACCACATAAGATATTACGATGAAAAAAGTTGTTTTTAATTAAAATATAGCGTGTTTTTAGTATTGATTAAAATATGAAAGTTATCGAAAAAATATCAAAACATTATCTAATGTAAATTTTTATATCCTGATTCAAAAGAAGAATTTGATTTTGTCAAATTAAACTTATAAACATGTCAAAAACTATATTTAAAGTGGGTGCGCCATCAAAAGGCGGTAAAACTGCATTTTTTTAAAAATTCTTATTTTACCCGAAAAAATTATTTTGTTCTTATACCATGTTCTAGAAATGTGTAAGATGAATAATAATGTTATAAAATTCAAAATTTTAGTTAAAAATATTCATAACTGCTAGTTCATAACAATATTATAATAATATATCATTGTTTAGTAAAACCCGGTATTGCGTACAACACACACTATCGAGAAAGGTCGCGATTGCGTGTAATGCAAGCCAAGTCAGGGTTTCGTGTAGTGCACAACTCCTTTGTTGTTGTGTATAACAGAATCCAACCATATTTTATTTATAAATTGAATATATATATATATACACTCAATTTTGCGTAGAATAACTTCTATCAAACGAACTTGAAATTGTGTGTAACAAGAGCCAAGAAAAGTGTTGCGTATTGCGCAAGATAATATTGGTGTAGAATACAACACAAGACATTAATGAAATTAAAAGAATATTTTTCATAAAATCTCGGGGTGTTACATGAAGCATGCTAGCAATGGTCAGAAAAAATTTATGTTTCATCATCGATATTGTGTTATGGTACACATGATGAAGGAGAGGTTTTCAGACCAACTAAAATAAAAAATTCATGCATGATGAGATCATCATTTTTATGTCTTAGAGAATATCCATGACAATGCCTACATGATTGAGTTCCACAATAGGTATGGGAATGTTAGTGCCACCATAAATGTTGCTAATCCTTATCCCATTGAATTTTCATATTTGGGGACAAATCCTTTTGAGGAGGGAGGAGATGATGAGGATCTTGGAATGAATGGAAATCAAGGGATTGATGACAGTATTTATGAGGAGGGAGGAAGGTGCATGATTTCACAAGACCCGCTGTAAGAATTCTTTGGTGCAATTACAAGGGAGTGGACCAAGAGAATGAATGATTCCTTAAGTGGGATTATCATGGAATACTAAGAAAAGGCCCAACACCCTTGATTGGGGTAATAATCTTGGACTATAATAACATTATTTAAGGACCAGATATGATTTTAGAAATTCATCCCATGTGGTGAAATGAATATTCAATCCCACCACACCATGGAATCATCAATTTTAAAAGGTGGTGGGCTACTTCTCATTCATTTTCCAAAAGGGTGTGCTACTTGTCTCCAAATGTAATTGTGTAGTGCCAAAGTCGTAAAAATATTCCATCAGGATTTTTTACTATGGAAAACTAGGCATTATAATAATTTAATGCACAAGGAAATGTGTAATTCTATACTCGTGTTCCATTGTATATAAATTGCCACTCGCATGTACTCTTGATACATAGTGAAATAAGATAATGTTATTATGGTGTGTTTTTCTTGTATCCCTTGTGTTCATGAAAAATTAATGACAGAAAAAAGGAATTTTCCACTTTTGTGGTGTCTTGTGGCTAGAGATCTTATAGAAAAGTTCCCATTGGGTTTTAATTTGACAATTTCATCCCTTGCTTCTAATTTTCACTATTCGTACACCACATTCACTAGTTTTCTTGCAGCGATCTAGATTCTCAACCTGTAAATATTGTACATGTATACTAGGACACATCATAGTTGGTCTTGCATCGTGTATCAGTTTGATGATCTGTTTGACTATGAATGTTCTAATTTGATACCATTAATGGGTTATTGTTAAACTATTCACAATTCGTCTTCTATTTTTCCAATATGATATTTTATGTTGTCTATGTATCACACATTTTATATGAGGAATTTATAATACTTAGTAATAGAATGGTGGAACATTCTATATATCTTCACTAAATCGGTTGTTCCCATGAGATAAACTAGTTTGGTTTTTAACCCATTTATGTATGGTTTGGAACGGGGCCTTGAAAGTATGGTTATGAAGTTTTGAAATATGAATTCCCTCAAAATTAGACTAGTATTTGATATTCCATGTAAATATTGGACTCTTAGAATATATGTGGTTATGTTTTATTACGGAATTCTTTGTTAATATATTATTCCTTCAATATTATGCTCATTTTTATTTATTCTTAAAGTCATGTGTTATTAGTTATCCACCATGCCTAGTGTTTATGTTTATAGAAATTTCTACTATATTACATACCCTACTTAAGAATTTATGGTCACCCAATTCTTTTGTATCTTTTCTCTATTTTATGAATAAGAAAATATTGAATAATATATCAAGGGTGGTGCTTATTTAATTTTAAATTTTTTCATATTATAATATTTTTTACTAATGTATTTTTCGTATCATGAATAAAATCTGTTGTTCCAAGACTACAAAACTGATAGGTCCATTGGGAGTTCCATCCATGTAATAATGCTAATGTAACAAAATATTTTGTCAGTTCCAGGATTCTAGGTTCGGGGTTTTACAGTTGGTATCAAAGGATGTTTAAAAGAAACATTGGAAACAAGATTTAGAAAATGTATATTAGGGAACATAACGTTAAGATAGTCTCTGAGGATAAGCATGCTGGAAATCACAAAAATCATGGAAATGTATTATTATGTGGATATTATTAGAAAATACACCAATGCCTAAATATTATATGTGGTTGTAGTTCTGGAACATATTTACCTATGAGTAAAACTCTGACATGGTGTTCTGGGCAAGACCCGGGGTAACTTGGTAAATGACAGTGGGCTTTACTGCGCACTTGGTTTGACACTCCTATAGGATATGAAAAGGATAATCCACAATTTCATTACTAAAAATTATTATGTATTTGAATATACAATGAAAATGAATAATCTAGGTTAAAAATAAGTTGTTTTTGTTGAAAATCAGATTTTACAATACTCAATAAATGAATATATTTCTTCTCACTTTCACTATTGTTACTCACACTAAGCATTCGAGTTTAAGAAAATGGATTGAATCCAATGGATTCATGTTAACGTTGGACATTCCATACATGGTGTTGGTGACGAGCAATGAAATTGGATATTGATCAGTGTGAATTATATGATGTTCATTCCTAATTAGTATTCCCAAAATATCATTAACAACATATACCATAACTGGCTCCTGATGGAACCAAAGAAGAGAAAATTGAATTTTTATAAGATCTCCGGTGGTGGATACCATGGGTAAATGAATGCCCAACTTCCATCATGCATGAAATGTAGAAAGAGTCACCCAAGAATGTGACTCAAATGAATGGAGAAATGATTTATCTATGGGAAATAAGTACAAAAAGAAAATAATTGTACTATGTAAATTTAAATAGTATTATGGAAGGTGATAAACTGAACATAAGAATCCATTTTCTTTTATTTTCCATAAATTTAAGGGACTTTGAAATTACACGAGTCAATTCCTTATTCTATAGGACAACCTCTTTCCCAAGGTAGTCCATATGTGTAAATAAATTTATGATGTATTTTTGTATATAGGTGGTATTGAATATCCTAGTTAAAAGAATGTTTAGGGATTGAACTTATTTTTGGGATGTCTGTCAAATATATATTTGGAAGTTATATGGTTTTATAAAAAGGAAAACATGCATTTTGGGTGCCAACTCATTACATCCGGCAAGGTCGTCGGGTTTGATCTCACAACTGAAGGGTGATAATGGTGCAATGCCTATCACTAGCCTATGCAATGTCCTAGTTATTAATAAATTATAAGTTAAAACATATAATTGATAAATATAATATGGATTTTAGGGAATTTTTATCAAATATATAACATAGTGGTTGGAAAATTATTTTTTTGGTAATTTATTAATGTTATTTAGAAATATATTCACAATTTTTTGAATCCTATAAGATTTTGGAAAATTGAATATTTTGGGGAATAAATTATCGATTTTATTTGGAGTCTAATGTGATTTTATTGTGTAGCTATGGTGATACATATAATTTATGGAAATCACTAGAATAACATAGAGATTATGTGATGAAGGAAATTTAATTTTTTATATATGAGATTAAGAGCTTCCAATTACTTTTTGATGACTATATGATAAAATCCTTTTGATTTTGGGGTCATAGTCTAAAATATTTTTTTTGAAACATGTGAGTTATTTTAAAAAATATCAATGTTGAACTTTGAGTTTTATATTTTAGTTTTGTACATTATAGTTGTTTTTTAATATATAAAGAATTAATATATATTAGGAATCATCTAATTTTATCCTAGCATTTTGGATTTGGATAATATATAAATACACTTTTGTGGGATCTGTGATCCATTGAAGTTGATTTTAATACATTTGGGATAATGAAAATTCGTCTTGTATATTCATTTCTAGGTATTAGTAATATATTTAAACACATTCTAAGATCAACCAAAGTATTATATTATACTTATGACATGGAATGTAATCAAGTATGTTTAATTCCTTATGTTCTTGTGTAACAGCCCAAGAATTTATGAGATATATTATTTTTTAATGCCTTCAATTATACACTACTCCATGATTAGCTTGTAATATACGCAACAACGTATTAGCTTGAAGTATATGCAACACTATTCTTGGCTCGTGTTACACACAATTTCAAGTTCGTTTTGCGGAAATTATTCTACGCAAAATTAATTATAGATTATGTTTAATGTATAAATAAAATATGTTTTGATTATGTTATATGCAACAAAAAATGGAGAATTAACTACACGTAGCCTTGACTTGGCTTTCATTACACGCAATCAAGACCTCCTTAGATAGCTTGTGTAGTACGCAATATAATGTTTCGTTAAACGAGATATTATTATAATATTATTATGAACTAGCCATTATGAATAGTAATACCCACTTATTGAAATTTTATAATTTTTAACATTCAAAATGGACTTTATTTTTGGTTTCGAAATATCAAAATTATCCTAGGGGAATTTTTTTTTATTTTTTGGAAAACATTCAATTGTTGATGAATAGTGAAAACACATGGTTACTATTTAAAAACCGAATATTTATTTAAATAATTATTTATTTTATTTAAATTTATTTTAGGTTGAATATTGATACATAATACCTATATAAGTTCAATGTAATTCATTTGGGTCATTTTATAATATTTTTAGAAATATATAAAGTTTATTGAACTTTTCACCGCCTTTTACCGACCTCATAGGAGAATTTGAAAATTTACATAGAATTTTGTTTTACAGCTTCTGTGAGTGGAATTTTGAAAATCTTAGAGACATGGTTAATATCAAGAGTAAAATGTGGTTCAATAAGGAAAAAATAATTTTTAGTGAATCGTAACTTTTTACTTTTATTTACCACGAATAAAAGTAAATAGGGTAATTAAGTGTAAAAATGATATTATTATTACCCTAACACATGTCCTAATTATATTGGATAAGCGTAATTCAACCAAAAAAAACATAGGAATAAAATATTACCCTTTAGGTCCACATGGATTAGATTAGGACACTTATTATTATTTTATTTAAAGAAGAATTAAAATAGTTAAAACCAATGTTTAATAAATAAAAAAAATTTAATATAGGGTTATACATAAGTTAAATTTGACTATAAATATTCCGTAGAAAGATAAAACAATTTCCTTAATAATATTATTTTATTTATAATTTCTAGACTTTAAATAATTTAATTTATGTTATGGACATTGATGATGTAGTAATTACCTTTTTAATGAAATTTTAACATAATTGATGTTATAAATACCCAAAAAAATTAATTTGATACTTTTTATGATTTCGACTAATTATGTAGGTTAATATGAAATGTTATTATTGTTTCAATTAAATTTTTTTGAACTATTAATGTTGTTATGATTTTCACAAAAATCAATTATCAAATAGTTTTAAAATTTGCATAAAATAGTTTTTTAAACAAATATTATATTATTAATTGTTATTATATTACTAAAAATCTAAGGTTTAGCAGAATGACTTATATAAGGTTATATATATTAACAATAAACCACTTTGGGTTATTTTGGCTTGTTATAGTACGTTTATTAACCTTTTATTGTAGGAAAACAAGAGGACACAATAAAAGTTAAATTATTTAACTTCGAGTTAAATCTAAATGATATGGTTAAAATAGTAACCTAAACTTGTCTAAAACCTATTGGATTAGATTATTTCAACCCATACCCACATTATCTTCGAAATAAATCAATTTGGAGCTATTATAAACCTAATATGACTTTATTTAAAATAATATTTTATGTTTTTCCAAAGGTTCCCCTCTACTCCCTTATAAAAAGGGCACCCCTTCCCTCTTCTCATCACAACCATTTGTGACTTGAAGAACAGAAAACCCCTATAAATTCCACTTATCAACCTATCTAGTTATATCATAGTGATTGTTTTATTCTCAAAAGACCAACTTTAGTTCCCTAATAAGAAGTTTAAAGGAGGTGCGTCGAGGAAGTGGTAATCTCTTCTACCGACTCTTTCAAGTTTCATTCTTCTTCTACTTCCTCTTATTTAGTTGTTTAATTATAAAGTAATAACATCAGTATTAATTATATACTGATATTCTATTATAAATATTCAACAACCATATTTCACCTTCTATCCATCCTATAGAAAACAAAATCACCGCGTGTGCGTACGTATGGAATACCGTCTCCACTGAGTGGTGTAATCAGTTTTTCCCCCACCACCGTAATTGGATGGGTATAATGGTGTAAATAAGAAATATATATGATTCTTATAACATCATAATGATTCTAAGATACTATATAATCCACTAAAATTCCATTCAATATATATGGGAACGATATCATCGCTCGTGCGTACGTAGGGATTATCATCTCCACGACGCGCTGAGATTCATTTTCCTTGTTAACAATTCAAGAATGATTATAAAGTATATATAACAAGAAATCCTTAAATATATGAAATAATAATTCTAATGGATTTATATATATATATATATATATATATATTTATGTAATCTACTTAATTCCATTCAATTCAATAAGGAAACGAAAAACAACGTCCATGTGTACGTATGACCTACCGTCCCCATGAACGGTGTATTTATTTCCATTGATCGATATATTATATATATATATGTATATTTTGAATATATATTATATATAAATCATGTTTTTTATTCTGGAATAATTTAATCATGATCTATGTAATCATATTAATAATTACAAGTCAAAACAGGAACGATTAATGAAACGATTTTACCCAAAACGCTTCTTTAACATGGAATTGACAAATGAACGGACAATATAAAGTCGTAACTGAATAATAAATGATATCATTAATATTATAATGGTTATGTTACAAGTTAATAATATGTTTATACAAAATATAAAGGAGTCTCATACACATATGGTAGAAATTGGACTTAAGGCAGGGGATAATTATTCCAATATCATTCTTATCCGAGATTGGTTATTCGTAATTATTTACTGGGGTTATTGTTATCATCCATGTATATGTTTTCTAAAAGTATTTTTATGTATGTTTAAATTCCATTTTACCCATTATTTAATTTTACCAAATGTTATTAAAGGAATATTTTGTTTGTTTACCATACAAGGAACTTTTTAACATTTCCGACAAAATTACAAGGATAATGTTTTTTAACTTATACGGCATGAACCAATTTTTATGGTTTCATAACACCTAATTTTAATGAAGCTTACTTTATTATTTTGAACAAAATACTTTTCTTTTAAAATGGCAAGGCATTTTTTGAAAATATATTGATTTTGAAAAAGAAAGGATATTTTCATCTAGAAATCATTTCAAGTGTTTTATCAAAACCATTTTCTATATAAGATGGAATTATTTCATATGTGTATGATTCATGTATAATGTCTCTATGATCTACATGGTTTCACTTTTCTTATGATGAAATGATATCCATTTTTTTGTATGTATTATGTTATGATGGTATGCTGTTTATGAAACCCATTTGGTACTTTGGGTAATGATGAATGATTTATGTTCATGTTGGGGCACAAGTAAGAATGATTTAATTATAAGATGGGTGGGACCTATATATCCCTCCAATGCATTGCGTAAATATTTATATCTCATGAGATGGACATGGCTGGAATTGATAGTTAATTTGGTTTAGTGATACAGGACTGGAACAAGGAGTGAACTCGATTTAGAAAGGGACTTTGTCCACTAAGATGGTCTTGGCAGCAATGCCTTGGATACAATGGAAATCATATCATCTGCTTAATGGTTTTCAACAATTACTTGTTTTATTCCAAGGATATTTTATCATTATTGATGTTCCATTATGATCTATGCCTCAAGTGCATCCACGTTTTATTTCATTGCTCAAGATTTTGATGTTTAAACATTATTGTCATGTTTTTATGTTCAAATGTATATAGTTAGTTTTATTTTCTCCATGCTTAACCTTACTGATAATTTGAGCTAACCCTTTATATGTTTTATTTTCTACAAGATATAAAGAACGATTTTAGGTAAGAAAACAAAAGTGGAAGATCCTTATGGGAGATGTTGAAGAAATTTATCCATGACTAAAATATTATGTTTCGAGTTTCCAAAGACACTAAACTATTACGGTCCTTGAGTGTTGCATTTTTTTATGTATGAATTATTCTGAAAAAGAAATGTAATGTCCATGTATGTCAAGATTCGGGTCTCTACATTTGGTATCATAGGAATGGTTTAGTTAACCATTGGAAACTATGATGTGAAAACATTAGTGATATCTTTAGATATATTTCTAAGGAATGTCTAATGATGTCCCTAAGGTTTAGTATAATTATAGTTTAAAGTCCTAGAGTTATGTAGACGATCATGAATAACCAAGGGTGAACCTAAGGTATCATGGATTAGTGAATGTGTGATAAGTTAGAAATACTATAAGAGACATTTTACGATTATGTGGTTCCTCATTATTTTTAATGTTTCTTACACCATGGATTTTGGTTTTTGTCAATGAAGGGAACAAGAAAGAATTGGGTCAACATTGAATCCAATGGAAAAATTTCTGAAAATGATTAAGGAAATTGTGTTATGCCTAGAAAGAAAGATATGATGATTATTTCGAATCATTCATCATGATATATGATTAACAAGGTGAAATTTAGTTGTATTCCTAATTCATCAAATAATAGGAAGATTTACTTTTATGCATGTTCTCATGTTGAGGAGCATAAAGAAACAAATATTTAGATTTCTAATGAATGGAAGAAGAACCTTGAGGAATACCACAAATAGAGGGGAAGTTGTTATCTGTGTGGAGAAATGGGTCATAGAGTGATAGACTATTATGTACTTCAATGTCTTATTTGTGGAGAACATGGGAATTACCCAACTCAATGCCCAGACCTAAGAGGTTACTTCATAATCCAGGGAGGAATAATTCCATGGAAATCATTGACGAGGATGGATTAAAGTGTTTATGTATTGGTATTCATGAATAATGTTGTTGAGGTACATTTATGGAATATTGGAATATCTATGTATTGGTCCATTGTGGTTTACTATAAAAATATGGCATCGGTAACCATGAAAATATATTGAATTATTTTTGGAAAGCAGATGATATTCATAATAAAGAGAAAATAATATGTTTGATAGTATTCATGAGCTCATGACTAATATAAGGACAAAGTTATATAATGGTTTGAGTGTATATATTTTTTGGATTTTGGTATGTGGAAAGAGTTAACTTTTGATAGCATACATGTTTTCACTAAGGTTTAATGGGTATTAATTTTTCAATAGAATACATTATTAAGGTATTCACAAGATTGGAATGTGACCAACATGATTTATGAGGGACAAATGATGGTATTCACGTTCTTTTTAAGTGACCTTTGATGTAAACGTTTTCATTACACTATGATATTGGACTAATGTATTGTATTTTGGATAAGCCTAAAGATTGGAATGGATTATGTTGGAAATCAGATAGTATTATTTAAGGATAGAACTTATTTTTCGATATTATTTTTGGAATGTTATAATAGTATAGTTTTAGAAAATGGACAACCCGTAGGATGGGTGACAACCCGTCACATAGGAGAAGGATGTGCTAATCGAACCCACAACTGAAGTGCGACATGCCTTTATCACATACCACTGGCCTACAAGAAGTCCCTGGTTAGTATAAATTAGTTTTAATTTATTACGTGGTATGATATATGATGTATAAGTCCATTTTAAGAACCATATTTGATTAATCTCACCATTGATGGACTTATGTACATTTAAAAACATTTTATATCCTTTTATTTGAGATAGATAGAATTACCCACTGTTCTATCACATGATCTCCTAACTCTTCAAAAATTCCAAATTCAACTTCATTTCTTTAAGAGATGAAGTGGAAATTGTTCAGGGCACGAACAATGGTGATATTGTTCCAAAATCAAGTAAATATTTCTTTTAATTCAACAATTCATCAACTTTAGGGAAATGATATTGGAAACAAAAAATGTTGTCCTAGTGTCCTTATATCTGATGAATTAGATGGTACCTTAAATCATCACAAATTTATGTCTATGTGATTGTTGGATTCTTCATAGCCATGTTATCTACCACTCTCCATCATAACTTGATGGTTAGATTTCTCTTCCATATCCATATTTTCACCTATGTTCTCCTATGTGGATACCCCGTGATGAGTTAATTTGGGTAACCGTTATGTTTCATACTTCACTTTTTAAATTTAAGTTTTTGTATTTCTTTTTACGATGTGTGTTTCTATGAAATAAACTTTCAAGTATTAAACCGTTTATAACCCTGATGAATTTCATGGGAGAAATTCATTTTATGGGGGGTCGAATGTAACACCCTGATATTTTATGAGATATATTATTTTTAATGTCTTATTTTATACACTACACCAAGATTAGCACGTACTATACACAACACCATATTATCTTTTAGTATACGCAACACTCTTCTTAGCTCGTGTTACACACAATTTCAAGTTCGTTTTGTGAAAATTATTCTACGCAACATAAAGTATAGTTTTTTTAATGTATAAATGAAATTAGTTTTGATTATTTAATAAGAAACACCAAAAAGAGCTTTCAATACACACATCCCTGACTTGGCTTGAATTACACGCAATCAGGACCTTCTTCGACAGCGTGTGTAGTACACAATACCAAGTTTCACTAAATGAGATATTATTATAATATTATTATGAACTCGCCATTATGAATAGTAATAACCACTTTTTTAAATTTTATAAATTGTATCTTTCACAATGGACTTAATTTTTGGATTCAGAATATCGAAATTAGCCGAGGGTGAATTTTGGGTATTTTTTTGAAAACATTCAATTTTTTATGAATAGTGAAAAAATGGGTTACTATTTGAAAACAGAATTCTTATTTAAATAATTAATTATTTTATTCGAATTTATTTTATGTAAAAATTGATTCATAATGCCTATATAAGTTCAATGTAATTCATTTGAGTCATTTTATAATAATTTTAGATATATAAAAATTTTATTGAACTTTTCCCCGTCTTTTACCCACCTCCTAGGAGAATTTGAAAAAATAAATTAAACATAATTTTACCGCTTTTGTGAGTAGAGTTATGAAAATATTAGAGACACAGTTAATATCAAGGAGTAAAATGTGTTTCAATAAGATAAAAATAATTTTTGATAAATAGTAACTTTTTTACTTTTATTTATCACGATCAAATGTAAATAGGGTAATTAATGGTAAAAATTAAATTATTATTACCCTACCACATGTACTAATTCTATTGGATAAGAGTAATTAGACTAAAACTAACCTTAGGAATGATATATTACCTTTTGGGTACACTTTGATTAGATTAGGACACTTATTATTATTTTATATAACGAAAAGTCAAAATAGTTATAATCAAAGTTTAATAACTAAAACATTTTTAATATATTGTAATACATAAGATAAATTTGACTATAAAAATTCATTAGAAACATAAAAATATTTCCTACATAATGGTATTTTATTTATAATTTTTAGATATTAAATAATTAAATTTATTTATGACACAATGATGATGTAGTAAATAAATTATTAATGAAATATTAACAAAATTGACGTTAGAAATACCCAAATAAATATAATTTGAGAATTTTTATGAATTAAACTAATATTATAGGCTAACATGTCATGTTATTATTGATTAAATTAAATTTTTTCAAACTAATCATGTTTTTATGATTTTCACAAAATTTAATTACCAAATAGTGTCCAAATTCACATAAAATTGTTTTTAAAACAAATATTATATTTTTAATTGTTATTATATTCATAAAAATATATGGTTCTGAAACATGTCTTAGATAAGGTTATATTTATTAATAATGAACCACTTGGGGTTCTTTTTCATTGTTATATTATGTTTCATAACCATATAGTGCAAGAAAACAAGAAGACACGGTAAAAGTTAAATTATTTATCTTGGAGTTAAATCTAAATGATAAGGTTAAAATAGTAACCTAATCCTGTATAAAACCTTTTGGCTGAGAGGATTTCTACCCATACAAACTTTAGCTTCTAAATAAATAAATTTTGAGCTATTATAATCCAAATATGAATTTATTATAAAATAATATTTTATGTTTTCAAAAGGTTCCCCTCTCCTCCCTTATAAAAAGGGCACCACTTCCCTCTTCTCTTCACACCCTTTTGAGCATTGAAGATTGGCCAACCCCTGCCAATTCCTCTTTTCAACCTATATAGTTATATCATAGAGGTTTTGGTATTCTCAAAAGACCAGCTCAAGTTCCCTAAGAATATGTTTAAAGGAGGTGCGTCGAGGAAGAGTTAATCTCTTCTTCCAACTCTTTCAAGTTTCTTTCTTCTTCTACATCCTCTTCATTAGTTGTTTCATTATAAAGTAATAAAATCAGTTTTACTTATATATGTATATGTTATTATAAATATGAAACATCCCTATTTCACCTTCTATCCATCCTTTGAAAAATGAAATCATCGTGCGTGCATATATACGGAATACCGTCTCCACGTCGTGGTGTAATCAGTTTTTCCACCACCACCTTACTTAGATGGGTATAATGGTGAAAAGAATAAATATATATAATTCTTATAACATCATACTGATTCTATGATATTATATCATCCAATTCAATTCCATTCCATAAATATTGGAACGATATCATCACTCATGCCTATGTAGGGATTACCATATCCACGACGCGATGAGATTCATTTTCCATGTTAACAATTCAAGAATGATTATAAATTATATATAATTAGTAAATCTGAAATATATGATATAATAATTCAAATGGATTTATTTATATATATATTTGTATGTCATCTACTTAATTCTATTCAATTCAACATGGAAACGAAAAACAGTGTTCATGCATATGTACAACCTACCATCTCCATGAACGGTGTATTTTTTTCCATTTATCGATATATTATATATATAAGTATATTATGAATATATATTATATATAAATCAGGTTTTCTATTCTGGAATTATGTACTCATGAGCTATGTAATCATATTAATAATTATAATTCAAAACACGGATGATAAATGAAACGATTTTTCCCAAAACACTGCTATAACATGGAATTGACAAATGAACAGATAATATAAAGTCGTAAGTGAATCATATATGATATAATAAATATTATTATGGTTCTTTTACAAGTTAATAATATGTTTAGTCACAGTATACGGGAGTATCAGACACATACAGTAGAAATTGGGCATAAGGTAGTGGATAATTATTCCAATCTCATTCTTATCTGAAATTGTTTATTCTTATGTATTTATTGTGGTTGTTGTTATCATCCAGGTCCATGTTTTCTAAAATTTTTTATGTATGATTAAATTCCTTCTTACCACTTTTTGACTTTTACCACATGTTATGAAAGGAATATTTATTTTGATTACAATACGAGGAATTTTTGACTTTTCCGACAAAAGTACGAGGATAATGTTTTTTTTAACTTATACGAAATGAACAAATTTTTAATGTTTCATAAAACCATATTTTCATGAAGATTACTTTTTAAGATTTATTGAAAATTTTCATCAAAATACTTTTCTTTTAAAATTTCATGGCATTATGTGAAAAGAAAACGATTTTGAAAAAGAAAGGATGTTTCCCTCAAGAATTAATTTCAAGTGTTTTATCAAAACCATTTTCCATATAAGATGGAATTATTTCATATGTGTATGTTTCATGTATAATGTCTCTATTATTTTAATGTTTTCACATTTCTTATGATGATATGATATCCATTTTTTAAGGATTATGTTATAATGAGATGATGTTTATGAAAGCCATTTTATACTTTCGGTAATGATGAATGATTTATGTTCATGTTGTGGAAAAAGTAAGAATGATTTCATTATGAGAAGTGTGGGAAGTTTGTCTCACTCCATTTCATTGGGAAAAGATTTATATCTCGTGAGATATATATGGCTGGAACGGAATGTTAATATGGTTCGGTGATACAGGACTGGATCGTGGAGTGAACTCGATTCAGAAAGGGACTTTTTCCTCTTTGATGGTCTTGGAAGCAATGCCTTAGATACTATGGGAATGATATCATGTTCTTAATTGTTTTAAAAAAATACATGTTTTATTCCCATGCTATTTTATCATGGATGATTTTCAATTATGATCTATTCCTTAAGTACTTCAATGTTTTATTTCATTGCTCATGATTTTTATGTTTAAACATTTTGGTCATGTTATTAAGTTCATATGTATATGGTTAGTTTTATTTTCTCCATGCTTACCCTTAATGAGCATTTGAGCTCAGCCTTTATAGGTTTTCTTTTCCCCAAGATATAAATAATGGTTTTAGGTAAGAAAACCAAAGGGGAAATCATTATGGGAGATGTTGAAGATCATTCTCCAATGTGGTATTCTCACAAGTGAATTTTCAAGTTTCAACCTTTAATATTAGACATGTAATTTCAAATTGTGAGGATAAAATTCTATTTAGGGGGGAATAATATAACATTCCAATAATTTGTTTAATAATTTCAAATTCATTATTTTATGAAATATAATAACACTAAATAATTTTTTTTAGTTAATAATAATAATTATAATTATTTATATTTCAAATTTATTTATTTAAAATTTATATTATATTAATGTTCTAAAAAATATTTTTTAATGTATTCTTTTGAGTAAAATAATATTTTAATATGAATATATATATTAGATTATTTTAAAAAAATGAATTTTTTCAATCGATTATTTAATTAAATATTATATGAAAAATATATATATTGATTATTAAAATTAGTTGGACAAATACTAAATTATGTTATCAATGTATTCACTATTAATATGACACCCCATGACTTTATGGTATATTTCATCATAAATAATATCAATTCATTACATGGATGATATGCACACAACACTGAGCCAATGTGAAAAAAATCATTTTTATAGTTATAATGTAGGTGTAAAAACTCAATTTTCCACTTCACTGAATTGAATTTTGATAAACTGATAGAAAATGTTGTGATCAGTATGATATTTAGAGTCTAATATGATCAACTTATGCTTTGGTGAATATTATCTTATCCTTGTGAATTGTAATGTTACCCTTGTAAAATGTAATGTACACTTATGAATTGTAATATGACCCTTATAAATATTAACCTCACCCATATAAGTATTAATAAAATTTAGGCACTATATAAATGTGAGTAAATATTTTAAAAATAAATAATTAAGTGTTTTTATTTTTTTTAATAATAATTATTTAATTACTATTTTAAATTAATAAATTTAATTTAAATAGAAAATATTTGCTCAAAATGAATTACTAAAATAAAAATTTTTGTGCCCTATTATTTTAGGATAATTTTATTGGAGGTCAAATAATTTTTGAATGTATTATAAAATAAGATTTTATTTTAAAATTTGAATTTTATAAATAAATAATGAGTTTATATAAAAATTAAATATAGGTAATTTAGAAATATATTTTTATAAAATATAGTCCATTTTTGAATTATACTTCTGGAAAAAGGTTTATGGTGAATTTTTTATAATTTTCTAAAATATATAATTTATATGGGAATAGTAAAATATTATAATTTACAATAAAGGCTAAATGCATGATTTAGTGAGTCATAGGTGATGTATGGATGATGTAAGAAAAATTAGTATGAGCTTAAATTCAGGAATTACTATATTTTTTCCTATAAATCCATACTACTTCTTTTATTGACAAAAATAATATAATAATTAATTATATATTAAAAAATCAACCCTCTCCACTATAAAAACCACCTTTCACTCCATCTTCTCCTTACTCCTCATAGACTTGAAACATTTCAATGTTCTTACAATGTACTCTTACCTAGTCTCTCCCCACATCCAGGAGCTCTTGGTCATTTAAAAATACCAAAACCCCTTCCCTTAAGGATGATTTTATGGAGGATATTCCAAGAGGTAAGACCCCCTTCCATTTTCATTTAATTTCATTTAATGTTCTTTTATTTTCTTATATTATCCTCACATCCACTTTCCAAATGATGATGATAACTACAATATCATTTATATAATTAAATTATATCATTTTAATGGAATAAACAACATCAATATCATTAATCTCTCTCTTTCTGTCTATTATTATAAAAATGAAATCATCGTTAAGGAGGTACTGATTTACAACATTTGTGGACGACAGACATTAATTCTACAATTTCATCTTCAAGAATGATCCTGAAAAAAATTTTATTGAATAAAATGAAGATAAAATATTTATTATATCATATATAGTAATTATAGAGCCATTATATATACAGGATATTAAATAATAGAACTAAACAATTTCATTGTAATCGAAAAACAACCATAAAAATATAAATGATTATCATTAAATGACATATCTAATGATTCATCCACATTTAATATAAAAAAATGATATATATATCAATTTAATCTTATTAATTCACATTAATAACATATATATTTAATTTTGAAGAATTATATCAAATCCACATGAATTCCAATAGTCATATATAAGTCTTTCTATCATGAAAAAAAAGGAAAAGAGTGTTCCCAAGTGATAAAATGGTAACATATATCTCATAAAAATGACCTAAATAAACATTATAATATTTTAATAAATAATATATATTATTATGAATTCATTAATTAACTAATTAATTTCATTTGAATTTATAGGATGTTATGATCATGTGCAGAACCGATTCATACATATTGTAAGAGGTTTTTAATCTCACTTTTGTTTCCATGAGATTTCAATTATTCTCCACTTATTTCACGTATGTTTTGTATGTATAATTAAATTTGATATATTATAAAATTAATATATTTATATTTATATAATTAAATTATTAATTGTTGGTTAATTATAATTTCAACAAATGATTCGATTGATTAGAATGTGTTAATGCATTTCTCATCTCTCTTTTTTTGTAATATTTCCATTATTTGCCACTATTTAATGTGTATGATGTATGTATAGTGACCATTGATGAATCATGTCACAAATATACTTATTTCAATGGTATTAAATTTATAATTTTTCAATTAATAATATTGGGTCTTATGAATCAATTTATTACAAAGTGTTAAGGGATTCTACCCAAACGCTTGTTTTCCATTGGCTTATGCTTTCACTACATTTAATCAAATATAATGTTTTATTATTTTTTTATATTCATTTTAAATTATATATTTATGTTCCAAAATCAATTACATATATTATATAAAGCTTATTTTATTGGGATATGAAATTTTTTAAATGTTTCCCTTCTCAAATTATCATGATTAGGAATCCTAATTCAAGGGAACTTCTCAAATTCATACCCATTTTCAAGACCCATCTAGAATATATTTTAATCCACAAATTTTTTTATAAAATCACACAATATATCATGAATAAATATATTATTAAATTTCATGTCTTTTGAGAAAAATATTCCTTTTGATTTAAAATCTCATTAAACTTTTCCTTAATCCACCCTAAAATGTTTTCATTATAATGTTTCATAAAAACACTTTTTACATGTTTTAACTTCAGTTTGAAATCATTTATGCCTAAAATATATTTTCAATGTACATAACGTTTATTTTTTTGGATATAAATGTTTACAAACTGATTTTACGATTCACATAATTAATTTTCCAAAAGAACTCATCTTTCTAATGTAAATTGGATTTTTCATCTCTTACCTTTACTTCTGTGTGATTTATGACTTTATCATGACTTAATTTTTATCGATGGTGTCTATAAATCGCTTCGATATATAATATAGAAATTCCCATTAATATAATTATATACTAAGGGATTATGATTTTAATGTTTTTAAGTGGCACGAGAAAATTTGTAATGATTAAAGAATATATCCTCATGAAATTTTAAATAGCCTCATTTAATATTATCTACATCAAGGACAACAACCTATGGTGAATCATATACATATTTAATTTTAATATATTATGATGTCATCAAAAATATTTTTTTGAAGGGTTGATGATCAGTTTTACTATGGATGTGCTAAATTGATATCATTTATGGGTCATTGAAAAAATAAGTGCATTTCATATGCTATTTTTTTAATATAATATGAATGTTTATCTTGTCTATTTAGAACTATTTTCATATGTGGACTATATTGAACTTAGTTAGTGATTTTTGGGGCCCACTATAGTGCCTAGAGGCATTGATAGGTCTCATGATACAAAGTATTTTGCGTTTTTACCCATTTCTATATTGTCTAGTCTTGTGGCCTTGATAGTATGCATATGATGTCTCACAATATTCATCACCTCATTATGAGACAAGTATTTTAGATTCCATGTGATTAATCGACTAGTGGAATATCCATTGTCATGTTTTCTTTTAGATATATTTATTCATATTTTATTCCATCCATATTATGTTCGTGAATATTTAATCATAAAGGTATGTGTTTTTAGTTGTTCACTATTCATAGTGTTTTTGTTAATGATAACTTTCAATGTTTTACAAACCCATACTAATCATCCGAGCTCAACCCATTCTTATGATTTTCCCCTGTTGATGAAGAATAAAATTTTGAATATGATATCAAGGATGTAGTTTATTTCATTTTTTATTGTATCGTATTATATTATCATTTATGATTGTATTATGTGTATCATGAATGTAATCTTATCTTCCTGGAATGTTAAAACTAATCATCCCTATATGATTGAATTCCATATAATCATGCCAATGTAATATTATAATGTGTCATCTTGGGCCATTTGGGTTTGGGGTGTTATAAAAACCACTAATCATTCGTGGAAAATAATTATTAATTAGACCATTAAAATTTTACATAATTGAGAGCGACAAATTCTCAATGATAATGAATCCTTCAAAAATAAATGCACACAATTTTAATGAAATAGGAATACATCATCTATTCAATAAATGAAGTTTGATGTTACATCATATGATGCACCTGTAATTTTATTAAACAATGATGAAAAATATATCCAGGTTTCATCATATAATAATATAGGCCCAAAAACCACCATCACTCGATGATAATTGAATCTCATAAAGACATCTAAGGTTATGTACACATTATTATAACTTTAATTGGTGTAAGAAACAAAAAAATTCCCAAAGAACTCATAATTTGTCTACTTTTTTGGATTCTCCTTAAAAAATATTAGTAGTTTTCCCAGTCAATTCATGCTTCATAGTATAGGTTAATGATGGATTGTCCTGATTTTTACATTCAAAGTACCCAAATATGCAACATGAATTCCCATGAACAAATTAATTTTCCCAATTAGACCATATAATTTTAAACTAATCAACACATGTGTATTTAATATCATCTCGACCCCCTCCAAGAATTATCCCCAAATTCACTAAATAATTTGGATTAATGCTTGCTGAAGCATTCAAATATGACTCAGCTACTCGTGATTCTATTTTTCTCTTTGAGAACTCATCATATGAATTTATTTAGTATTTCTAAATTGATAATTATTCCCTTAAAAAAATAAATGACATTCATATTTCCTACATGGATATAACTAATCCCCATTCGAGAAATGCATCTTATATATGTCTCACCCAGATTAAATCTCACCATATTTTCACGTTATTCAACTTTCTTATTACCTTATTTTCTACAAAAATATAGTCATTACGAAATTATATATTTATACTTTCTACTTTTAATCGATAATTTCTATCAAACACTAATCCCATTTACCCCCCAATTCTTATCATAGAAAATTTTCACATCATCAATTGATTTAAACATCATCACAATTGATAGTTTAATATATGATGATGAAAAATACAAATCATTAGAATTGGATGATACATAAAAATAAAAACATAAGTTCATGAATATTAAATAAACAAAAAATCATTATAAATATATTTTGTAAATAATTCTGTGGAATGTTCAAGGGAATATCAAGTGAATGTTCAACACCAACTTAGTGTAAATGTTCTGAGAAAAATATGTACAAATATTCTACGGCTGTTTTAGTAGAATTTCTACAATACATGAATTTGATTATACTTATAAAAGTAAATTTAAATACATGTAATTATATTAAATTAATTTATAAAACCATTTTACTACTGTTATTACATAACATGATTAAAAATAAAAATTATGAAATGTATAAACTAAAAAAATAAAAATAAAAATTTAATTTATTTATTCAAGAAAATAATAATTTTGAAATATAAATATATATTTAAATATATAAATAAATAAATTTATAAAATATATTGAATAAACTTTTTTCTATAATATCTAGTTGAATTTACACAATAAAACCATCAATTTAAACTTATAAAACAAAATTTAAATATATATAATTTTGTTGAATGTAATTTAAAAAAATTTATGATAATTTTTAAATATTTTTTATAAAAATAAACATTTTGATATGTATGAAATAAACTTTTATTGAATGAAGAAAATTTATATATTGAAAAAAAATTATTTTAAAATATTAATATATTTATAAATATATAAATAAAACATAATGTATAAGATATATGGATTTTTTTAACAAAATATCATCTAAAAGTTCTAATGAAATTTAAAAAGTAAAGATTGAAGTTAATCCTAAAAACAGTAAATTTAAAATTATATAATTTTTAAAAGTAAAAATATAAAAACATTATATTGCATTTGTTAAATAATTTATTCAAAAATAATTCTTCTTAACCTTAAAAAACATATTAATAAAAATGTTAAAAAATGTTATATATTAATTAAAATATATAATTAAAAATATAATTATATTTATACATATATAAATAAAACATCAAATATTTGAAATATTGAATATATGTTTTTACAAAAAAACTCATTAGAGACTCTAGTGAAACCACATACTACACCGAAAATGTTGAAAACCCGAAAAAATGACCTCCACACATGAGACTACACCTAGAAGACTCTGAAATACTTGAATCCTATTAGAACTATTGTGAAACTCAGTTACATTGCCCAGTTAAAGAACATATTGAACCCACAATGGATAATGTTGTAAACAATGACATGAACAGTCAAATATGCTCTCTAATGACTTCAGAAAAACAATCCTCCATTATCTGGTGTGATTCATGTTATATCAAAATGAATTTTCCTTGACCAGTGAAACCCCATAAAATTGAAAAATCCTGTAAAATCCCTCATTTTACAACACCTAATATAACATTTCACATTAAGGATGAGAAGGAAATCCCTTCTTGGATATAAATTAAATTCTTCAATGTGTAAGGATGTGTTAAAATCGTGTTTCCCCAATTTAAATTCCTATTAAATAGAGAGTAGGATTTGATAAATCATGAAAAATAATAGGGGTTATCTACAGTTTTCAGTGCCTCTTCATCTCATTTGATGTCTATTCTTGTCTACCGTTCCCCGTTTTCTTCATATAATCATGCTGCACAAAATTGACACCACACTTATAGTTGGTGGACTCATTATAGAAAACTGCTCCTAGGTTTCAACACCTCCCCAATAGCATTAGTATAACCTTCCTCCTCTTCCCTGAGTCTCTCTTGCACAAAGATCATCACTGATGACCCAATCCCACACTTATTTATTAATCCTAGAATTACACATCAAAAACTCAACCATGTAAGTCTACAAGCAATTTTATATATCTTCATTCAAATCTATTCGGGTCCAATCATTATTTACATCAAACCCTTGTATAATTTCCATCTAAATGAGAATCCATACTACTCACAATTTTCATGGGTCTCCCATAACCCTTGTCATGTTTCTAATTGCAGTCAAACCTTTCATATTTATAAATATTTTTATTATCATTCATCATTATATTTATCAATTTATTCCTATAGAAAACTCTATGTAGTCTCATCTCTACTTCCAGGTCAACTCATATGTTATTCACTGTTACATAAAGCTGACATTGAAATCATCATACTAGGATCTTCTATATTCCTCACATGTCCAATACATTAATTAATATTTTACCCACATTATGTAATTTCACTATATCTCTATGTCCCAATATCTCAAAATATTTATTTCTACATATTTCATTTATATTCTCTTCATCTAGTATTTTTGGTATGCCCCATTAACCAAATTAAAAACCAATTCATTATGTTCTTTATATACAGAAAAAATATATACCACATTTTCCATCCATGGTTACATGATTGAATATTTCTTGTATATGTATATATATATCATATATATATATATATGCATGTGTGTGTCTACATTTTGTGTATCATTTATTCCTTCAAATAGGGTAATAAAAATTTCCATCATGTTCATATGAGAAGAAGGGAATAGTGATTATCAGGGGCTCAAACAATATATGGTAAATGAATCACTGTGCCCATGGTTTTTCATTCCATACCTTGATTAATTCTTCCCACATGATCGGTTTATAACAAATTATCCTCATTGAAATATTAAGTTAATTTTGTATGAAAGTGTTTATTTCTTATGATTGCATCACAGTTTCATTATATTATTATGACGTTCAACTAGAAATGATAAATTCATTATAATGTTTAAAAATTTCACATAAATTGTCTCTATAAATTTTTATGAATTTGTTCTAAATTTTTTTAATAGAGACATAATGTATGAAATTAGTTTTTTTATCAAATAAATAGTTTGATTTGTTTTTTGGTTTTACACTATGAAAATTATTTGTCATGGAAAAATATTTCTATAAGTTCTAATGATTAGGAACAAAATATAAATGTAAATTATGTGATAGAAAAAGATAAAACACTAAATAAAATTTTTGTTTTAATGTTTTGAACATCCATGATAGGCATGTTATACTAAAAAAATCATTATAAAACATTTAAACATTAGAGGTGTCTATTTAAATGCATGTTTCCTCCTAAAATATGGTCTCCCTCTATGAGCCACTCCACTTGCATACATGAACTCTAGTTTATTTAAATATTCTCATGAACCCAATAGAAATATTCCATTGAAAATGGAAACAATTTACAATACATATCATATGTTACACTTATTTGGAAATTAGTATTTTTAAGAGATATTATATGTGAAGAATATACAAGGTACTATTTTTTTTGTAAAATATATAATGTGAATAAATATTTCATAGTTAATAGATATTAGAACAATGGTTTTCACTAATTTTGGTTAGAATAATTAAATTAACATTAGAACACTGGATCAAAGGGAAATTAAACACATTATATTCCAAAAATTTTGTGTAAGGACATGTTTCCAATAATCAAATACATTCTTATGAAGAAAATGATGTTTCTATCTTTTAATGAATCCATACCCTTATCAATGAATCATTAACTAAAATAAAATATCTATAATATTTGTAATATATTACAATCCATTGTATGTGTAACATTTACTACCATTCATTAACAATTTATAATTCATTCACTATGTGTGTATCATTCATTTATAATATGTAAAAGATTACAATCCTTTCATTATTGGTATCATATAAAAATTCATTATCAATCTATGTTTCAGTCATTCATGTTCAATAAAAGATTAAAATTAATTCATTATATGTATCATATTACAATTCATTTATTATTCGTGTATCATTCCTTATAATTAATTCATTATAATTTAATAAAAATATATCTCTAATATCTATAATTGATTATTCACAGAATTAGTGTCATAGAATATCTATCTAATATCTTAAAAATATTATATTTTTACTTTTTATATGTGTAATATATCAATATTTGTAACCTATATAATGGAATCTCTATGAAATCTCTATAACATATTATTTGTGTATCACTCATGGAAATTCATCAACAGATTACAATTCATCACTAGATTATTAGTCTATGTTATCTACGTAATCACATTAACTGATAATTATCTATAATATAATATGTCTGTAATATTTTTAATATTCCAATATGTGTATTAGAATGTACCATGAAGAGAATCGAAGGCCAAATATAAAATATCCGTTGTTATATTGGATTTATTCCAAACTAAGGTTTGGTATGGGTACATATTTTTTTTATGATAATTGTTGAAAGAGGATTGGAATTTTTAAGCTATTGGCCAGGTGACTTCCATTCAATATTTATCGTATTGAATGAACTGAATTTTTCTGTTCTCCTAGTTAATTTTTTCATTGGATCTTTTACTGGTATAATCCATATAAGACTGGTGGAATACACGGAGTGGTCATGCTACAGTTCCCATTTGAATTTTTTCATAAGATTCCAGAAAACCGGAATGTACCTAGGCTTCCACATATTAATGATTCAAGGTGATATTAATTATTTCACATAACTATGTAAAACTAGTTGGATAATCTGTGATACTTATTACCACATGGTACATTCTTGTTCTGTTTTCCTGATTTTGTCATGCTGTATTCCATTTTTTACATTATGTTATAGTGTAGTTCAAGAGTAAAAATTTAAATGGAAGGACGTGGGTGAAGGAAGTGTCCTTAATTGGAGTAGGTGATTTGTAGGGGCATGTCTAAGTACGATGTTCAGATGAACATGGTGTGAATTACTAGAGGTAATGGCTTCATCAGTTTACGAATAGTATGCCTCCTCCTCCACTATGGATACACTGCTCACGCTAATGTCCATCATCTCAATGATTAAAGAGATACGAAGATCCTATTAGCCATGGAAGGAGATGATTATCATCTCTAACTCTTCCAGATCGATCTCCTCTACATTGACTCAATCTCCAACAACATTTGTGGTACCGTCAGTATCTTCCACCATACATCCCATGTGATAATTGACTGTATTCTAGACCCCTAAAAGGTTTTGTATCCCGAATTTCCATGAACTAAAAATGGGCTAAAATATTTTCTTATTGAAATTTTGACTTTCATGATATTGGGACCTATTATGTGGTAGTTAGATCATCTACTTCTTCCATCAATGAAAATCATATCAATTAATCAAATGTTTTAAAGGGTGAGGATTTATAGATACATGTTCAATAATTCAATCATAAGGGTCTATGGTATAACATTTCTAGGAAACTGAACAAAAAACACAACATGGGAATTTGTCAAGGATGGTCGCCTGGATGTGTTTGTGTTGAATATGGGTACATTCTTGGGTCACATTTTACGCCAAATTTATTTCATGCCATAAAATTATTATTTTCCTGCTCTAGTGTATTTCTCTGCACAAAATTCCATCTAAATTCTATCTTTGACCAGTGAACCATAGGTTTAAAATTTGGTGACACTATAACTTACATTATTACCTTCTATGAATATGTGTTTGATTCAATATTTTTATAATATATCACTATAGTCTGTAATATAATTATTATTTACCTATAAAATCTGTATTTTTAATTGGTGATCTCCCCAATATATTATATTCAAAAATTTAATATTTGTACAACAGGTTATAATGCATGTATCATTTATTTCAGATCCTACAAGGTGTCTCATGTTAGTGTCCTTATCAGTTCTTATAATGGGGTATGAAATGTTCTCCCACCAGTTTGAATGTTTTTTATTGGTGAGTTCTTTTGGAATTTATTCTAATCTGATGTAATTATAAGTGAACATTGTCATTGCCGCCTTCGAAGGACTAGGTTGATGAATTGCATGTGTTGATCCCATCGCCAGTTTCAATCATTTATTTTCCAAATTATATATGAAACAAATTATAGATTGAGTTTGATGGACTTTAATGTACAGTTTTTTTTGAGTTTTAACAAGCCTAAACATGTTTATAACATGTTTTGTGAAGATATATGAATTTTCTTGGAGTTTTAACATTTTTTATGTAATGTTTTATTTTTTTTCCAATGTCTATTTTTAGATTTAATATAACATAATTTTAGAATATTTATATTATAAATTTATTTTATGTAATTAAATTAATAAATATTATATTGGAATATCCACACTAAATATTTTATTTTTTTCATAACTGATAAAAAGATATTAATTTTTGGTAATTCTAATATAATTTAATAATATTATTTTCAGAAAAAATATGCCCTATGATTTTTCTTCTAAATTTTTAATCAACATATATATTATATGTTGAAATTATTATAAATAATCAAAACTATTTTTTTGTCATAATAAGATTTAGAAACATAGTTATTACCAATAATTTAGTGACATTGACACTCTACTCCATTTATTATCTTTGGGGTATATGCATGTGGATTATCTCCATTAGAGGTTTCTGAAGGAAATATTAGCAACCACTAATGGAGGCCTCTAATTCCAAAAAATAAAAAACTATGGATTTCACCAACATCCAACATTGTATTCCCATCGATTTTACTCAAAAACTGCCTTATTGCTCCCATCGTCGCACCTCTTCCTCTAGACACCTCCGACACTCCCTAATCAACACTGAAATCCCCTCCACCCTGAACATTACATCCATAAATCTGATCCCTCCCTTCATAGACCTATGATAACCCATGACTTCCCTCCATATACCTGACTTCCTCATTCCTCCATGCATCTTCCATGATTAATGTCAAGAATGTTTTTGCTCCGTCCCTGTCAGCCCCTATGTCTTGATTTGTTGGGAACATCAAATTGAACTCTAATGAGGGTGTTTCCTTGGGTGGATGTTTAGAGGTCTCCATAGGTGGATGATGTTTTTCTTTACAGACAGAGAAAATGCAACTATGAACAATGGTCTCAAGGTGTCCCTTAAAGGTATTTATATTCCACCTATTACTATCGATAAAGGATAGTATTCAAGTAGTGACATATCTGTTGATAAAATGATTTTCCAAAAAAAAGGTACATTTACCAACAAATATGTATTGTCAATGATTTTAATTTGAGGTATTGTATTTTTCATTTTTTTTTCTTATATTTATTCATTGGTTTTCACAGGTATTTTTTTTGTAAAGTGGATATTTTGGGATTGACACCATGTGGTGCATGGTTAAATGAAATCACACTCCATACTATAGGTAATCATGCAGCTGATTTACTCTTGAATAGAGAAGACTAAATAGATGACAAAAGGTTTTAAAAACTGTACAGGCTAACCATCGGCATGTTCCCCTTACATAGTAAAGGACGCACGGTTTCCGTATGGTATAGAAAACCATTTGGGAAAACCCTGAAAGCTATCTATGTCATTATATATGGAGAAATTACCCTCTTCCCCTCTACTTATTAAACTATAAAACACCTTTAATAAAATCTCTATGGGATTATCAGCTAATATATATTCCTCAAAACATGCTTGGAGACATCGAGCATCAATATTTGGTTAGTTTTGGTGTGGATTTAGTAAGGATTCATCAATTATGTCTCCTTTACATTGGATTAATTGTTATTATAGGGTTTATCTTCCTCCCAAATTGGTATTTTAATATTTAGTGGGTTGTTTGTCATTGTGTGGGTTTGATTGTTTGGGTAGATATTCATAGTTTTTGTTCAATCTTGCCATTATAGGGTCAAATTGTGCTCCTGTTGTAGTTTTCACTAGTTTTTGGATGTAGATGATATTAAGATAGGGTGTTCCATGATTGTTCCTTATTATATGTTTTAAATATGATTTATTGGTTGATTAAATTTGTTTTATGGATTTTGTGTGTGGTTTGAAATAAGTATTTGGAATGTTTTTACATGCATATGTGATGAATGTTTGGTATCTAAAAGAAAATTTTTATGTTTTATATGTACCTTTTTTCAATGATTAATGAATTTTTTCAACTATTGTGTTAAAGGTGAAAATTTTGTTTTTAAATTTATTGGAAGATGAGAATGTTTTGAAAGTGGTGTTTTTCAATTAACATTTCTTCTGTTGCATGTTGGAGTCTTGTTTTTCACTGTAAATGTGGATTGGGAATTATGAAAGTGATGTGAAACGTGTTAGAAAGTGGATTTGATATGTATGAAGTTGAAAGGGGATCATCCAAAAGAAATAGTTGGATTTCATGTCATCAAATCATATTGTATATCCAAATGATCTTTGTGAATTGTTCAAATGGCATAAAATTTGTTTCCAAACGTTTTTTGGTGTTCATGGTAAATTAATGTAGTCCTGTATATAGAAAAATGATGTTTTTATTGTTGGAAATGATCATTTGTTAAATGTGAATTCTATAAATGGTGATTTCCATGTGTGTTCATAATTCATGGCTTGTGTGTTTGAATGTGACGATTTATGTAGCACATGAAATGGACATTTGAGCACAAATGGAATCCTAGGTATCCAGGTTGGATAACTATAATCATTACGATAGTTGAATCGACACTGGGAAGGATTGGATTCATATAGAACAATTGATGCAACAACAACAACTAAACTTATTATCTGATCATATACCACTATACATTGTGATGGGATCCCCTATAGTGGATCGTGGAGCAGAATGATGTTGTTTTTGGATTATTATACATACACCACTAGACCTTGTGATTCATTCCCCTATAGTGTCTCATGAATAAGAACATTGTGGGTTATTGTTGGAGGATTTTTATCAATAGAGAATAATGATTCTAGGTTCCCATTTGTGCATGTTACTTATAGAAATTATCCACGGTACATGCTTGTGACTTGATATATTTATGTAATGCATATGTGATGTAGTGCTAACTGTCAGTATATGGTGTACATTGTGTACATTGTTGTTTTAAAACAAGATTCTTTTGAAATTTGTTTATAATAAAAGTGTTTTCTTGAAATTTTTTTCTTTGATATGTTCCTATAAAATTCCTTCCAATTTTTTTTTAAAATGTGAATGTCAATTTAACATCTAATTTTATAGAATGAAATACCTTTTTGGTGATATCAATCTTATATTTAGCTCACATCCTACATAAACATTTATGGGGTATATAGACCTTGTTTTGTATGACCAAGGTAATGGAAACATGTCTCATTGATGTAATTGTGGATCTGATTGCTTGTTTCCCACATATTGTAAGTTTTGGTGGTGGTGTCTTGAGGGTGATGCCCCACTTGTTTCATAGAGGTTTTGGGATGTTTTTTTCCAATTCCATGGTGGAGTTATTATTTTTTCATTAATTTTATAATCCATGAATCTGAAAAGTTATATATATCATTTTATTATGGTTATTGGTTATGCAATTTTTTATTCGCATGGGTTAATTTTTATTATATACATGGGTGAAATCATTCCCAATGTATATTTTTATACATAGTTACTAGATTCCAGCCTGTGGAGATCGATAGTTCCCATTGGGCCATGACACATATTGGGTTGGGTGTGGGGTTATATGACACTCCATCTTAGTTGTGGATAAAACTGTATTAGAGAAGGTTTCTCGCATTTTGGTAATGTTATTTGGGAGGATTCTTGATAGACCAGAGATAAAACTATTGAGAAATGAGGTTCTAGGTACACGTGGGGTGTTAATCTAATGCAATTCATGATAGGGTTGTAGTCGCTATGAGATGTTTGGAGTTTGTTTTGACTTCTCACCCATGTGATATATACATGATGTAGACTCTATATTCACATAGGATAAGGCTAATGTGGTTTGTGATTGTTGGGTGTGTTTTTCATGACATTGTTTTGGCGTACAAAATTTTGTTCCAAATCATATTATTTTCATTGAATTTTTTTTAAAAAAAAGTAGTGGATGTATTGATGAATTTATCATGTGTTTGATACATATTTTAGAATGATTTCTCCCAAGAGACATCAGGTATAGTCATGGGAGGAGTCCAAATAATGTTATCCCTTAAAAATAAATCAGAGATTATTGGATGTAGCGATTTCAGCTTTTCAAGATTTGGGTAAAGGAACATGTTCTAGTCCTACTCATGTTAGAGAAGTTGAACCATCACCTATAAAGAACAATGAATAGGTGTTCCTAAAGAACAATCCTCCTTTTATTCAGGTCATCTCGGAACCCCTGGAATCTAGAGAGTGACCTTATTGGACAGAGTGGATGTCCTAGTTTCTTGAAAATCCTAAGGAATTCAAGGTGAAGTGCACCTTTTCATGTTTGAATGTTCCAGCCATATTTTGTTGGACTCTGTGATTCACGATAAAAATACCAAGTATAAGGGATATAAATATTTTACAGTCATCTTCAAAAAGAATTATTATCGTGATATTTTATCCTTCACTGAGTCCTGAGAGTTTTTGTTGATCAGAAAACGAATCCAAACTATGATGTTGTATTCTAACCACTTTGTAGAGTCAGTTTTATTCACACTTGAGTTCGTTTCTAAGGAGCAGTTAAAGAATATGATGTTCAATATATGGTTTCATCCAGATATATGATCCCAGGTCATTTTCTTCAATTTTAATACCAATGTGAATGTGTTTGATTTCCTATGATGGTGGAAATTGATTGTAGTGGAATGTCTAGTTTCTCAGGAGCTATGTAATATGTGGTTTGTGGATGTTCATATGAGAAAATATGGAACTATCTTCAGTCGGAGAAAATGAGAGGTGGTAGTTCAGTCCCCCCTCATGTCTGTCTTCTTCTATGGATTTAGGTTCTAGGTCAATAATGTACCATCAGTTTTGGATGGCAAGACACATGTTATATATGTGTTCATATCCACAAAAACCTTACCACCGGTGTAGAACTACGGGTAATATGTAATTATTAGGAATTATGGAACTCCCATTCCAGAGTGGTACAAGATCTATAGAATTCAATGGGTCGCTAGCTTGGTCAGATCCATCCAGGATTATGGTCTATTGATTTGGATATCATGGTGGAAGTGATGGAGCTTCTTCAGAGAATAGTTAGTTTTGGGTAGAGCCACATATTTGTGATAATTCTCATGTTCGAGCAAAGATGAGGCAACTTCATGTTATATAACGATGGCTAGTTCAATCAGATGCATTGTCTATGAATGTTTGGTTTACCCGTTTTATTACATCATCTTTGGTTGTTGAATTGTTAGATACCTGGGGTTTTTTAATTTTTTTTTCACCCCAATTTTTGAAAGTATTGAAATTTCCAACTGATCATATTCCATATGCGATGAAGTTGGTGATTCCTCTTTGTAAGAAGAAAGATAAGTGTTTCAGGTGTCCATCTTTTGCGCTTATGGATTTAGAGTTTGATTTGGAATGATATTTCCTAGTTTTGGTGATTTACCTCTTCCACACAATCCTCATTAAGAATTTGATGGAGCGTTTTCTTGAACACATCTGTCATTATCACTGTTGGGTGAGTTTTGTGTCATTTTATTGGATCACCTATGTTTTTTGTTGTGAATGAGATCCTTCGAAATGATGTATTGGACCAAAATGTGAGGAGCTGGTAAATCGTTTTTATTAATTCTCATCACTGAACTGTTGGATGATGGTAGTTTTCATAAATATTGACCAACACCTATATTGGAGAGTTCCTAGAGGTATTTTCAGATGATTTCTCGGGTTTTCCTCTAGAGAGGGATGTGGGGTTCTCCATTACTTTGGCGTTGGGAAAAAAACTGATATATCTTCCCACATACTGTATACCCCCCTTAATTGATTTAATTAATGGTATAGTAGGATGATTTATTATCCAGTTGATTCATTGATTAATTTTCTCACATTGGGCCTCCACATTTCTATATTTGAAGAAGGCCGATGGATCACTCCAAATGTGAATCGATTATTGAAATTTGAATAAAATGAAGATTAAAGATAAGTACCCTTCAACTCGTATTGATGACTTTTTAGATCATCTTATGTGGGTGATGTGGTTCTGTATGATTCATCTATGTTTCACAAATCACCATGTCAGGGATAGAGAGGCTGATGTACCGAAAATAGATTTTCGAAGTAGGTATAACCATTTTGAGTATTTTATAATGCCTTTTGGATTAAAAAAATACTCAATAATTATTTATGGAGTTCAGGAATACATTTTCCGATCAGTATATCAACATGTTTGTTGTGGTATTTTTGGATGGCACTCTGTCTATTAGGGGACTAAGGAGGGGAATATCGACATCTGAGGATTGTTCTAGGATGTCTTTGGGATTATCATATCGATGCGATATTTTCCAAGTAAAATTTCTAGTTTATAGAGAAGTTGTTTCTAGTTTATGTTAAATTATAATTTCAGGTTTTAGTGAAACCACTGATGATCCGTTCAGTGATGTCATGGGAGAATCTAAAGACTGTTTTTCAGATCAGAAGATTTTTGGGATTGAAAGTGTATTACAAGCCGTTTGTTCGAGATTTCTCTCACCATTCATTGTAAATGACTACGAGTACCCATAAAGTGGTAATGATTTAATAGATCCCTGAGTGTCAGGAATCTATTGAATATCTTAAGTGTTTTTTGACCACAACCCCTATTTTAATATTTTGATGTCTGGAAAGGGATATGTGGTTTAATGTGACGACTCTGTTATAGGACTTTTGTGTGTGGTAATTAAATATGACCATGTAGTGGAATATTCTTGTTTCTATCTCTGATCACATTAAAATAATTAGTAATCTCGTGACATGGAGTTATATGTGGTGATAAGTTCCCTGAATACATAGAGTCATTATTGTTTTGTGGAGAAGTTTGTAGATTATATTGATAATTAGATATTTTCCTACATGTTCACCCCAATAGATTTAAATTTTATGTAGCCTCATTTGGTAGAGTACCTTTAGGGGATCAATTTGGATATCATCTACACCGTAGGAAGAGGTAATGTTGTTTCAGAAACAAGGGGAACAAAAAATATGGAGTCAGTTTTAAAGGAGTCCAGTGATGAGTGGACATTTATTGGAATTTTAGTAGGTTGAACCTGGAGACTAAGGAACATATTGGAGGTTTGTTCTTTGTTAGTGTTCAGCTAAATCCTTCCATTTTGTTGTTGATTCAGTATGATAATTTGAGTGATGATTTTTTCCAGAATTCTATGCAATTTATAATTGTTGGGGAGGTTTTTTGTGAGTAGTCATTATCTCATAAGGGGTTTTTGTTCGTCATGGGTCACTTTGTTGTACTGTTTTTTACGGAAGGTGGTGGTGTAGGATAGACACAAGTCATAGTGGGTAATTCATCTTGGTACCATGAAGATGTTGTATAATGTTCATTGTCTATTTTGGTGGTCTAGTATGAGGCAGTAAAAAGATGTCATTGTATCGCGGTGTTATACAAGTTAGTAGGTTAAAGAACAACAGAATAGACCCAATGGTTTGCTTTACCCACTACTCATTCCTAACTATAACTGTGATGATATCTCTATGGGTATAGTTGGTGTCTTACCTCATACACCTCGAGGGTGGAATGCTATTTGGTTGATGATTGACTTTCAAACCAAATTATGCCATTTAATTTAAATTAGGGATTCATCTAAGGTGGATGAGTTTAGTTGATTGTATATCCAGGAGTTGGCGTGGCTTTATGTCATGCAATCAATGATAGTTTCAGATTGGGGCCCACATATTATGTTACTTTTTTTATTTCCCTCAAAATATGATGGTGTAATATGTTATTTCGAGCAGGGCATACCACCCAGAAAGGGATAGTTGGAAAGAACGAGTGATTTAGATCTTGAAGACATTCTTTGGGCATGTGCGTTATATTTTTGAGGTTCATCAGACATCCATTTAGTATTGGAATATTTTTAATATAATATTTACCTAACATCAATTTGAATAGAACCATTTGTGGTGATTTATGGTCATCCTTGTCGATCTCCATTATATTGGGAATAGATAGCCGAGACCACATTTTTGGGATGAGCCTTGTGCAGGAAACATCAGATAATGATAATTTAATCAGCAAGTGGTTGTTTATGGTTCATTGTCTCAATATGTATTATTATAATTAGATTGAAAGATCATTGGAATTTTTTGTGGGTGACTGGGCGTTTCTGAATGTGTCACCTAACATGGGTCACAGTCATGTAAGAATGCAATGGAAGCTAACGGTGAGGTATGTTGGACATTTTGAGATTACTGAGAGACTCTGTAAGGTAGAGAATTAGCTGTATTTTCCATATCATTTGATGTCAAATCATTTTTTTAAGTATCATAGTTGAAACTGTACAATCTAAACCCATATCTTTTGTTGAGTTTGAAGGAATTGGAGTTAGAGGTTGATTTTTCTGTGTCTGAGCATCCAGTGCATATTCTGGATTCTCAGGAGAAAGTGCATCATGGTTATTTTTATGACTCTTGGAATGAGTGAGTGAATGTTAAAATTTATTTGACATGTGAAATTGAAAACTGATAAAAAATGTAATCTCGAGTATCATGGTGGGAGAACTAGAACTCTTACGCTAGTTTACGTAGATGTGGAAAGGTCCAAATTATTATATTTGGATTCGCACATATTAACTAAATAAACATGTGATATGATTGGATACCACTAGACATTGGGATAGGATCTCCTCTTGTGGGTCAAGCATGAGTATTCAGTTACTTTTGAATTATTATATGAAGACCACTATTTCTTGGGATGTTTTCCCCTCTAGTTGATCGTGCATGAGAATGATTTTCGGTTATGGTTTGAAAATGTGGATAACTGGGGAATAAAAATTATAGAGTCCAATTTGTGGAAGTTACCGGTAAGGATTTCCCATAGATCCCTATTATGACATGGTAATTTTATGTGATGCTTATGCGATGTGTTTCTAACCGTTGGATTATTGTGGACCTTGTTTAAATTGTGGATTTAAAGTACGTTTCTTTTGAGAAATGTTTTCTGTAAAAAAAAATTCATGAAATTTTTTTCCTTCAGATGTTCCTTGAAAATGATTTCAAAATTTTTATGAAATGTGCATGATAATTTTTTTTCTGATGTTATTGACTGAAATATTTTTTTTGGGTGATATCATACTCGTATTGGGATCACACCCTACATAAAATGTTGTATGCATGTAGATATTGTTATGTATGACCCATGTAAAGGCATTATGTCTCATGATGGTGATGGTTGATCATGTTTCTAGTGTTCCAATTATTAGAGGTGACGACGGAAGTGGATTGTAGGTTATAATCATCTTTGAGAATACAAGTTTTTTGGAATGTTTTCTTCACATTTCATTGTGTAACTGTTGATTTTTTGTAAATATTCTAATTGAAGAATATGAAAATAAATGTATCTCATTTGGTTGTGGTTATTGGTTATGTGATGTTTTATTATCATGGGTTGATTATCTGTTATATACATGGGTGAAATAATTCCAATAGTATATTATCGTTACTCGAGCACTAGATTCCAGCCCGTGGGGATAAAGAATTCTATATATGGGATTTCATAGATCAGGTCGGGTGTTAGGTTGGATGGGAGTTCGGATTGGTTCATGAAAATATATATCCATGTTGAAAAAAGATAAATATTGTGTAGTGTTTGTTTAATCATGTATTTATATGTAAATATGTTTGTTTTCATATTTATCTATGTATATATAATAATATTTAAATGTGGTTATATACATGTATTAAAAGAAAATTGAAAATATTCAAAGTTGTATATATCTATATATATGTATGTACATATGCATGCATGTACATATATCTCTAAATAATTACATCTATTATATTTTCATATAATTACAATAATATATATTTACATACTAATTTTAGTATAGATATATTCATGTATTTGCGTATGTGCATACACAAAATGATATGCATTTAACTATGTATTTATATGACTATATGAATTTTATTGTATAGATGTATGTATGTTCTTATATATAAATATATTATTATGTGTGTGTCTGTGTTCATTGGTTATTATATTTGGTCGTGATCAATAATTATTATATGTATATGAAAATATAAGTATTTTAATGATATTTTAATACATGTACATACATGAATCGAAATATTATTATATGAACATACATAAACATATATATAAATATGCATATATATTAATATATTAGTATAATTATTTAGAATTATACATTTGTATAAGTATATACAAAAATAAATATTTATAACTTTATTTTTTGTTTACACTCTGTATAACACATAATTTTTACCGTTTCTGTAGATATGCATGTTTATACCTATTTTTTAAGTATTTATATTTAAATAAGTGTGTAAATAAGTAAATTAACATATATGAATATATGTATGTTGTACAGACCCGAAGCTTGATGTACATAGATATTACATTACTTTTGCGGAATACATAATACATATCAAAAACAGACACACAAGGATGGTAATAGTTTAGTGTCTTTGGAAACATGGAACGTAATCTTCTAATCGTGGTGAAAGATCTTCAACATCTCCCATAAAGATATTCCACTTTTTGTTTCCTTACCTAAAACCTTTCTTTTAATCCTGGGGTAAAATAAAACATAAAAAAAGGGGGAGCTCAAATGCTCAGTAAGGGCAAGCTTGGATAAAATAAAACATACCATATAAATTTGAACTTAAAAACATGAACCTAATGTTTAAACATCAAAATCTTGAGCAAAAACTTAAAACATGGAAGAACATAAGGCATAGATCATAATGGAACATAAATAATGATAACATAGCATGAGAATAAATCATGTAATTGTGGCATCCATTAATCACAGGATATGATTTCCATAGTAGCCAAGGCATTGCTGCCAAGACCATCTTAGTGGAAAAAGTCCCTTTCTGAATCGAGTTCACTCCTCGTTCCAGTCCTGTATTACTGAACCGAATTAACTTTCCGTTCCAGCCATGTCTATCTCGTGAGATATAAATATTTACCCAATGCTTTGGAGGGAGATATAGGTCCCAGCCATCTTATAATGAAATCATTTTTACTTGTGCCACAAAATAAACATACATCATTCATAATAACCCAACAAATAAAATGGGTTTCATAAACATCATCCCATCATCACATAATCCATATAAAAGAAATGGATATCATTTCATAATAAGAAAAGTGAAACCATTTAAATCATAGAGACATGATACATGAAACATACACATATAAAACAATGTCATCTTATATAGAAAATGGTTTTGATAAAACACTTGAAATGAATTAATGAGGAAAATATCTTTTCTTCTTCAAAATCAATTTATTTTCACAAAACATCATGTAATTTTAAATGAAAGGGATTTTGTTGAAAATAGTCATGAAATCTTTTGGAGGAAGCTTCATGAAAATAAGGCTTTATAAAACCGTAAAAATCTGTTCGTGCCGTATAAGTTAAAAAAACATTCTTCTCGTACATTTGTCGGAAAAGTCAAAAAAGTACCTCGTAACGTAAACAAAAGAATGATTCCTTACATACCATGTAGTAAAAGTCCAAATGGGTAAAAATTACTTTTAACATACATGAAAACACTTTTATAAAACATGGACATGGATGATAGAAATAGCCCCAGTAAATACTTACGAATATCTAATCCCGGATAAAAATGAGAGTTTTAAAATTATCCCTTACCATATGTCCGATATGCTTTGTATGTATCCGAACCTCCTGTATAATGATTTAAATAATGTCATTGAATTATTAAAGAATCATATTCATAGTTATGATATCATATATGTTTCTATTATGACTTTATATTACCCGTTCTTTTGTAAATTCCATGTTAAAGCAGCGTTTTGGGTAAAATCATTTCATTTATCGTATGTGTTTCGACTTGTAGTTCTTGATATTATTACATATATCCTGATTTAAATAATTCCAGAACGTAAATAATCATTTATATATAATATATATTCAGAATATATATATAATGGATCGATAAATGGAAAGAAATGCACCATTCATGGAGACGGTAGGCCGTACGTACGCATGAACGCTGTTTTCGTTTCCCTGTTGAATTGAATGGAATTAAGTAAATGACATTAATATTTATATATATATAAATCCAGTATCATTATTATGTCATATATTTAATTATTATTCATTATATATACTTTATAATCATTCATGAATGGTTAACATGGAGAGTGAATCTCATCGCGTCGTGGAGACGGTAGTCCCTACGTACGCACGAGCGATGATATCATTCCCAAGATCGTGGAATTGTATTAAAGTGTATGTATAATATTACAGAATCAATGTCACTTTACAATAATTATATATATTCATTACATTCACCCTTATACCCATCCAATTAAGGTGGTGGTAGAAAATAGATTACACCACGGCGTGGAGACGGTATTCCGTACGTATGCACGCACAATGATTTCTTTTTCCATTGGATGGATAGATGGTGAAATATGGTTTTTTCATACTTATAATAACATATCAGTATATTATTGAAACTTATTTTATTACTTCATAATGAAACAACTAAAAAAGAAGAACTGGAAGAAGAAATAAAGTTGAAAGAATCGGTAGTGGACATTACCTCTTCTTTGAAGCGCCTCTTTGAGACCTCATCTTAGGGCACTAAAAGTGGTCTTTGAAGAAGACCAGGACCTCTAGGATGTTTCTAGGGAAGTGGAGAAGAGAATTTTTCAGGGTTTTTCCAAGAATGAAGGCTCAAATTGGTGTGAGTATGAGAGGGAGGAGGTGCCCTTTTATAAGGGAGGAGAGGGGCACCTTCGAAATTCATAAAAATATTAATTTATAATAAATCTAAACCCACTTAAAAACCACCAAAAATGATTCATATCCGAATATTAGATGAGATATTGTTGTAATATCATCAAAAAATAAAATTTACACATGTTAGGAATTTATTTTAAACATTATTAACTTGATTTATCCTAATTTAGTCAATTTAATTTTATTTGTGCTATTAACATTCTAAAATTTAAATTATAAAAAATAATTAATTATTTGTTGTGAATTGTCCATAATTGGATACTTTATAACGTTTTATACCATATAAATCTAAATTTATAATTTTTAAATATATTTGTGATTTTTAAACAATTTTATAATATATTATTTTTATAAAATAACAACAGTGTCAGTTTTAACACTATTTATTTATTTGAATTTAAATAAAATATATACAGAAGATATGTTCGAAATAAAATAATTAATAGAATAATAAAAGGTCATATGAATCTAGAGAAATAGTTTATCACATTAAATAGTTCATATAATATTCATTTTATTATTTTTAAAACCATTTATTTGGATTATATTTTAATAAAATTATTACTACAACTTTTTTGTATAATTATTTAATATACATATTTGTTGCATAAAAATTAAATATAAAATCATAGGATGAATATAATTCCATTACCTTTTATAATAATACTTTTAATATAATTTATCATCTCAAAATCACAATATTTAAATTGTTAAATTTATTAAATTATGAAGGTTACAACTTTGGCATCATTTAAAATAAAATAATATAAGTGTCATAATCGCTTATATAAGGCTCCAAATGGTAAAATATTCTACCATTGGATTATTTTGGTTTAAATGTACATGACCAATAAGTTTTGGTCTGGGTTTTGGCCATTTTATGGTTACTATTAGTTTAAGAAAAACTATATTCTTGATTTTTTACTAGATAAACAATTTCTGGATCACTATTGTGTTACAATTAATGATAATTATTTAATCCCTAAAAATTATAAATAAATTCATATGATGTAGATAATTTCATTAGATTTTGGGAGACCATTCATGTTCTATGTTTCATGAAGTTTATCACTAAATTAAAATTAATATACTTATAAGATTTAATAGAGTGACATTTTGTCACTTTCTTTGGATTTAATAATAATTAAGTTATTTTCATGGACAAAAGTCCATTAAATGATTCTAATTCAACCCTTAGGTGATATGGGTCGACCTTTAGTCATCCAATAAGATTTTTTTAGGTGTTAGGGTAATTTATAATCTTATATTTACCCTTAATTACCCGATTTACCTTTAACTATGGTAAATAAAATTTACCGTAGTTACTATTCATAATGCCCAAAAATAAAAAGTAGCCTATTAATATAATTTGGACCCACTGATTCCTAATATGGAATCCATTTTTACAAATTCAATACAGAGAAGTTGCAGAAATTAAATTAAAATTAATGTCGTTGTTGAAAGAAAACGGGTTTTTGTTTAAAACATTACAAAAGATTGAATTGATTTAACTTACGAATTCAAACTAAAATCAATTCTAATGACATACATTATATTAAATGGTAAAAATATATAATATTTATACATTAAGACCATTAAATATTATAATTTAACCACATAAATTATTACGATGAAAAAAGTTGTTTTTAATTAAAATATAGCGTGTTTTTACTATTCATTAAAATATGAAAGTTATCATAATAACATTAAAATTTTATCCAAGGTAAAATTTTATATCCTTATTCCAAAGAATAATTTTAATTTGTAAAATTGAACTTTTAAACTTGTCAAAAAATATATTTAAAGTGGGTGCGCCCTCAAAAGGCGGAAAAACTGCATTTTTTGAAAAAAACTTATTTTACCCAAAAAATGTATTTTGTTCACATAAAATGTTTTGGAAAATTTATAAGATGAATAAAAATGTTATAAAAATTAAAATTTAGTTAATACTATTCATAACAGCTAGTTCATAATAATATTATAATAATATATCGTTGTTTAGTAAAACCCGGTATTGCATACAACACATGCTATCGAGGAAGGTCGCGATTGCGTGTAATGCAAGCCACGTCAGGGTTCCGTGTTGTGCAAGAATACTTCATTTTTTCATATAACATAATCCAACTATATTTTATTTATACATTGAATATATATATATATACACACTCAATGTTGCGTAGAATGACTATTATAAAACGAAATTGAAATTGTGTGTAACACGATCCAAGAATAGTGTTGCGTATTCTGCAAGCTAATACGGTGTTTCGTATAGTAGAAGCTAAACTTGGTGTGGTGTATAATAGAAGACATCAATTAAATTAAAATAATATTTTTCCTAAAATCTCGGGGTGTTACATTCTACCCCCTTAAAATGAATTTCACCCTCGAAATTCGTCGGGGTTATAAATGGTTTTCTACTTGAAAATTTCTTTAATAGAAACCCACATCGTAAAAAGGAATACAAAAACATAATTTTAAAAACTAAATTATGAAATGAAACGATTACCTAATGTAACTCATCATTGGGTTTCCATATAGGAGAACATAGGTGAAAATATGGATATGGAAGAAAAATATAACCATCAAGATCTGATGGAGAGTGGTAGAGGACATGGCTATGAAAAATGCAACAATCACAAAGCCATAAATTTTTTATTATCTAAGGTACCATATGATTCATCGGATATAAGAGAACTAGGACAACATTTTTGGTTTTCAAGATCATTTCCCTAAAGTTGAAAATTTTGAATTAGAAGAAATATTTTATGGATTTTGGTACAATCTCACTGTTGTTCGTGCTTTGAACAATTTCCAATTAATCTCTTAAAGAAATGATGTTGAATTTGTTATTTGTGAAGAGTTAGCAGATCATGTGATAGAATGATGGGTCATTCCATCTATTTCAAGAAAATTTATCAAATATACATAAGTCCATCTATGGTGAGGTTAATCATATACGATTCCAAAAATGAACTTATACTTCATATATCATACTGCTTAATAAAATAAAACTATTTTCTACTATTCAGGGACTTCCTGTAGGCCAGTGGTAGGCGATAAAGTCCAGTCACACTTTTGTTGTGGGTTCGATTCCCATAGCCTTGTCCGACGCGATGGGATGTCGCCCGTCCTACATGTTGTCATTTTTCTAATACTACATTACTATAACATCCCATCAATAAAATAAAAAATAGTTCTATCCTTAAACAATACTAACTTATGTCTAACATAATCCATTCCAATCTTTAGGATTGTCTAAAATACTTCGGTCCAAGCTCATAGTATAAAGAAAACGATTACTTGAATTGTCATCAACCAAGCATGTGAATACCATCATTTATCCCCCATATATCTTGTTGGTCACATTCCAATCATGTATTCTCTTAAAAAATGAATACCCATTAAACCTTAGTGAAAACATGAATGTTGTTAAATTTTAACACATTCCATATACCAAAATCCCAAAAATTATACATACTCAAACCATAATATCACTTAGTTCTTATATCAGTCATGAGCTCATGAATACAATCAAACATCTCATTATCTTATTATCCCTTCGTTATGCGCATATCATTTGTTTCCAAAAATATCTGAATAACGTTTCATGGATACTGGTACCATTAATCATAAACTTTCAAAACTTAAGGAAAAACAATAGTGTAACAATTCTTAGATGTCTCTTTATTGCATAGTACCATGAGATTACTTATACAACATTACAATTGATAAACATGTAATCATTCCACTACCTTCTTAATCCATTGACCGAGCTTCAACAATTCTTTCATCTCACATATCATTTGTAGTCTCTTCAACATCATCAACATAAATACTACCCATACGACCATACTGATTCTCATCATGAGACATTACCTTAGGGAATTGGTTTGAATAATGCCCCTACATTCCACATTTAAAACATTTAACCATTGTTGATGTCGTAGAAATACCATTATCCTCATCCATGGTGTTAACTGAACTTTTTCCTTTGCACTTACTGGATTTGTGTCCTTCTTTTCCACAACCAAAGCATCTTCCAGTTCTTTTGAAACAATATCCCTGATGCCTCTTCCCACATGATTTACATGAGGGAAATTGAACTTTCCTTCCTCTATGACCATCATGAAACTCCATCCTTCTCTTATTATCTGAGTTGGGAAACATACCAAAGTTGAGATTATTGATCATATTATGAGATTGATCATTAGCCATGATAATGATGTTTGGACTTCCAAATCCCATTTCATTTGGATGTTCATGAAGAATATCATTCCATTGTCCATCATATCCTCCATTATCAGGAATCTTCCTATTTCCATCCATTTTCTAAAACCAAAAAAGAATAGTGTGAGAGGAAAAAATCATGCTAGGGAAAAAAACATAGTAATGGGGGAGAACCCTCAATATCTAACATCTTAGGTTAAAATCTATGATCATTATCGTAGTTCTAGGACTATATCATATACGTATACTTATCCTTAGGGACATCCCTAGACATACCTTAGAAATATATCTAGGGATCTCACTAAGATTTTCACCTCCTAGTTTCCAAAGGTTGACTAAACCTCCATCTGATACCAACTGTAGAGACCCGAAGCTTGACGTACATAGATATTACATTACTTTTGCAGAATACATAATACATAACAAAAACAGACACACAAGGACCATAATCGTTTAGTGTCTTTGGAAACATGGAACATAATATTCTAATTGTGGTGAATGATCTTCAACATCTCCCTTAAAGATCTTCCACTTTTTGTTTCCTTACCTAAAACCTTACTTTTAATCCTGGGAGAAAATAAAACATAAAAAAAGGGTGAGATCAAATGCTCAGTAAGGGTAAGCATGGATAAAATAAAACATACCATATACATTTGAACTTAAAAACAAGAAAATATTGTTTAAACATCAAAATCTTGAGCAACAACTTAAAACATGGAAGTACATATGGCATAGATCTTAATGGAACATAAATCATGATAACATAGCATAGGAATAAAACATGTAATTGTGGCATGCATTAGGCACATGATATGATTTCCATAGTAGCCAAGGCATTGCTGCCAAGACCATCTTAGTGGACAAAGTCCCTTTCTGAATTGAGTTCACTCCTCGTTCCAGTCATGTATTACTGAACCAGATTAACTTACCATTCTAGCCATGTCTATATCTTGAGATATCAATATTTACACAATGCATTAAAGGGAGATATAGGTTCCACCCACCTCATAATGAAATCATTCTTACTTGTGCCATGAAATAAACATACATCATTCATTATAACCCAACAAATAAAATGGGTTTCATAAACATCATCTTATCATCACATAATCCATATAAAAGAAATGGATATCATTTCATAATCAGAAAAGTAAAACCATGTAAATCATAGAGACATTATACATGAAACATACACATATGAAATAATTTCATTTTATATAGAAACTTTTTTTGATAAAACACTTGAAATGAATTCTTGAGGAAAATATCCTTTCTTCTTCAAAATCAATTTCTTTTCAAAAAACATCATGCAATTTTAAAAGAATATTTTGTTGAAAATAGTCATGAAATCTTTTGGAGTAAGCTTTATTAAAATAAGGATTTATAAAACCATAAAAATCTATTCGTGCCGTATAAGTTTAAAAAACATTCTTCTCGTACTTTTGCCGGAAAAGTCAAAAAAGTACCTCATAACGTAAACAAAAGAAAGATTCCTTACATACCATGTAGTAAAAGTCAAAAATGGTTAAAAAGGAATTTTAACATATATGAAAACAATTTTATAAAACATGGACCTGGATGATAGAAATAGCCCCAGTAAATACTTACGAATAAGTAATCTCGGATAAAAATGAGATTTTCAAAATTATCCCTTACCTTAGGTCTCATATGCTTTGTACGTATCCGAACCTCCTGTATAATGATTTAAATAATGTAATTGACTTATTACAGAATCATATTCATTATTATTATATCACATATATTTCACTTATGACTTTATATTACCCGTTCTTTTGTTAATTCCATGTTAAAGCAGCGTTTTGGGTAAAATCATTTCATTTATCATATGTGTTCCGACTTGTCGTTCTTGATATTATTACTTATATCCTTATTTAAATAATTCCATAATGTAAAACATGTTTTATAAATAATATATATTCAGAATATATATATACTGGATCGATAAATGGAAGAAAATGCACTGTTCATGGAGACGGTAGGTCGTACGTACGCATGAACGCTGTTTTCGTTTCCCTATTGAATTGAATGGAAATATGTAAATGACATACATATATATATATACCTAAATCCAGTATCATTATTAAGTCATATATTTCATTATTATTCATTATATATACTTTGTAATCATTCATGAATGGTCAACTTGGAGAGTGAATCTCATCGCGTCGTGGAGACGGTAGTCCGTACGTACGCACGAGCGATGATATCATTCCCAAGATATTGGAATTGTATTAAAATGTATGTATAATATTACAGAATCAATATCACATTAAAATAATAATATATATTCAATACTTTCACCCTTAAACCCATCGAAGTAAGGTGGGGGTGGAAAATAGATTACACCACGGCGTGGAGACGGTATTTTGTACGTACGCACGCGCGGTGATTTCATTTTCCGTTGGATGGATAGATGGTGAAATAACATTGTTTAATACTTATAATAACATATCAGTATACTATTTATACTGATGTTATTACCTCATAATGAAACAACTAAAAAATTAGAAGTGGAAGAAGAAATAAAGTTGAAAGAATCGGTAGTGGACATTACCTCTTCTTTGAAGCGCCTCTTTGAGACCTCCTCTTAGGGTACTAAAATTGGTCTTCGAAGAAGACCAGGACCTCCAAAATTTTTCTAGGTAAGTGGAGAAGAGAATTTTTCAGGGGTTGGACGAGCTTTAAGGCTCAAATTGGTGTGAGGAGAAGAGGGAGTAGGTGCCCTTTTATAATGGAGGAGAGGGGCACCTTTGTAATTCATAAAAATATTAATTTATAATAAATCTAACCCCACATAAAAGCCTCCAAAAATGACTCATATCCAACGATTAGATGATATAGGGTTGTAATATCATCAAACAATAATATTTATACATGTTTGGAATTTATTTTAAACATTATCAATTGATTTATCCTAATTTAATCAATTTAAATTTATTTGTGGTAATAACATTCTAAAATTTAAATTATTACAAATAATTAATTATTTGTTGTTAATTGACCATAATTGGATACTTTATAACATTTTCTACAATATAAATTTAAATTTATAATTTTTAAATATATTTGTGATTTTTAAACAATTTTATAATATATTTGTTTTATAAAAAAACAATAGAGTCAATTTTTACACTATTCATTTATTTGAATTTAAATAAAATATATACAGAAGATATGTTCAAACTAAAAGCTTTAATAGAGTCATAAAAGGTCATATGTGTCTAGAAAATTAGTTTATAAGATTAAATAGTTCATATAATATTTATTTTATTATTTTTAATACCATTTATTTGGTTTATCTCTTAATAAAATAATTACTACAACATTTTTTAAAATTATTTCTTATACTTATTTGTTGCATAAAAGTTAAAAATAAAATCCTATGATGAAGATAAATTTATTACCTTTTATAATAATACTTTTACTCGAATTAATCATCTTAAAATCACAATATTTAATTTTTTATATTTATTAAATTATGAAGATGACAACTTTGGCATCATTTAAAAAAAATAATATAAGTGTCATAATCGGTTTTATAAGGATCAAAATGTTCAACTATTAGACCATTGTATGATTATGGTTTAAATGTACATTACCAATAAGTTTTGGTCTGGGTTTTGGGCATTTAATGGTTACTATTAGTTAAATTAAAACTATATTTTTGATTTTTCACTAGATAAACAATTTCTGCATCACTATTGTGATACAATTAATGATAATTATTTAATCCCTAAAAATTATAAATAAATTCATATGATGTATATAATTTTATTAGATTTCTGGAGACCATTCATTTTCTATGTTTAATTAAGTTTATCACTAAATTGAAATTATTATACTTATAAGATTTAAGAGAGTGACATGTTGTCACTTTCTTTGGTTTTAATAATAATTAAGTTATTTTCATAGACAAAAGTCCATTAAATGATTCTAATATGACCCTTAGGTGATATGGGTCGACTTTTAGTCATAAAATAGAATTTTGGTAGGTGTTAGGGTAATTTTATAATCTTATATTTACCTTTAATTACCCGATTTACCTTTAACTATGGTAAATAAAATTTACCGTAGTTACTATTCATAATGCCCAAAAATAAAAGGTAGTATATTAATATAATTTGGACCAACTGATTCCAAATATGGAATCTATTTTTCCAAAATCAATACACAGAAGTTGTAGAAATTAAATTAAAATTAATCTCGTTGTCGAAAGAATACAGGTTTTTTGTTTAAAACATTACAAAAGATTGAATTGATTTAACCTACGAATTCAATGTAAAATCAATGCTAATGAAATAAATTATATTAAATGGTAATAATATATTATATTTATACGTTAAGACCATTAAATATTATAATTTTACCACATTAATTATTACGATGAAAAAAGCTGTTTTTAATTAAAATATAGCGTGTTTTTACTATTCATTAAAATATGAAAGTTATCAGAATAACATGAAAATTTTATCCAAGGTAAAATTATATATCCTTATTCCAAAGAATAATTTTATTTTGTAAAATTGAACTTATAAATTTGTCAAAAACTATATTTAAAGTGGGTGCGCCATCAAAAGGCGGCAAAACTGTATTTTTTGAAAAAAACTTATTTTACCCAAAAAATGTATTTTGTTCACATAAAATGTTTTAGAAAATTTATAAGATGAATAATAATGTTATAAAATTCAAAATTTAGTTAATAATATTCATAACGGCTAGTTCATTATAATATTATAATAATATATCGTTGTTTATTAAAACTCTGTATTGCATACAACACACGCTATCGAGGAAGGTCGCGATTGCGTGTAATGCAAGCCACGTCAGGGTTCCGTCTTGTGCAAGAATACATCATTGTTTCATATAACAGAATCCAAATATATTTTATTTATACATTGAATATATATATATATATACACACACACTCAATGTTGCGTAGAATGACTATTATAAAACGAACTTGAAATTGTGTGTAACACGATCCAAGAATAGTGTTGTGTATTCTGCAAGCTAATACGGTGTTGCGTATAGTACAAGCTAAACTTGGTGTGGTGTATAATAGAATACATCAATGAAATTAAAAGAATATTTTTCCTAAAATCTCGGGGTGTTACATATGTATTTATGAACTTGTAGTTATATATATATATATATATCCATTTAGATATAATATTATTTTGATGAATGTATTTAAATATATTTAAATACACTAATAATTATTTATTTATTTATATACCTATATTAATGTATTAACGTATGGATATATATATATATATAGATATATTTATTTATTTCTATATGTGTGTTTGTATATAAGAGTATTCCTATAATTAAAAATATTTATTGTCATATAAACCTATAATTATATGTATATATGTATCTATCCATGTGTGTACTAATAATTGAAAATAAATACATTAATTATATTTTTTTAAAATAGAAATAATTTTTATTTATGTTTTTGTACTAATATAGATTTATGTATAAATGTGTTTCTTCTCATATTTAAAAAATATATATTTATGTTTATATGAATGTATATCACTATAATAATTGCATGTAGAAATGTAACTACGTGTTTATATATATATATATATTAATATAGATGCTTGTATGTATGCATATATTTAATAGTTACATATATGTATGTATGTAAATAGAAAATATTTTTTTAATTTATATAACTGTTTCTATAATCAATAATTTATATATTTATTTATTTATACATATTTACATTGTGTAAAATTAATTATATATGAATACAATATATATATATACTCATTTATCAATAAATGTGTGTGTGTGTGTGATCAGTAATTTGTAGATATATTTATTGATATGTTTGTATAGAAAATTTAATTACTATTTAAAATGTACAGAAAATAGTAAATTCAAAATTTTAAATGTTAAATTTATATTATATGTATAATTATATATGTGTTTATGCATATATACATATGTTTATGTGATATATGTATGAATATATATGTATATATATACTTGTAAATATTTATATATGTATGTATATACTTTAATAAACATATATATATACTTATATATTAATTAATTTTAAAAACAATTTATCGATAAATAATATTTTAATGTATATTGTTTTTATAAAACAATAACTAGTTTAAATGTAAATATACATTGTAGAATGATACCGATATATGAAAAAAAATCAATATATTGTATCATATATGTGTCTAGAATTATTCGCATTGATATAATGATCGCATGTGTCGCCAGATTGAAATTTTGATACCAATTGAATATAGTATAATAGATAAAAGATTATTAGTGGAAAAATTGAATCGATGAGAGACAATATCAATTGGGATTAGCAATGGGCCATTCTCTTAAGGGTGGTTTAGTTAATGCAATATAATTATTATGATTCGCAATTCAATGGTCGGTAAATGGAAAGATGTGGAGAAATAAATATCTATATTTCCCACCGAAAATGCTTTGTTAATTAGGATCCTACAATTGTGACACGTTGGATAAAAAATCAGATGGTTTTCAATTAGTGGGCTTCCAAAAACAGCACCATGCTTTGCAGCATTTCACATTCATTCTTCACCAACCACAATTCAATTTCTCTCTCCAAAATTTATTTTTTCCACGGAAAAAATATTTGATCGAATATATATTTCTCCATTGTAAATAGTACTTCAATCTTTCAAGTCCAATTTGATTTTTACATCGATACAAATATTTCTAGACCGAAATATGATGAATTTTTTGAATTATAAAATTTTTATTTATAGGTGCATATTTTAAATGTAAATTTACAATATTTTCATAAAAAAATTATACATTATTTGTTTATAAAAGCAAAATGAATAAAAAATATTACGTATAAATAATTTTTTTATAAATTAATATGTATAAATGACTATATATATATACATTAATTCAATGTATATAATTACATATATATATGAATTTATTTATAATTGCATACATACATATATTAATATAATTATTTATGTGTTTATATATTTTTATATGAAAATAGATGTATGTATATTGATAGACCCAAGAAAATATAAAAATGATTACAAATACAATTATTTTCATTACATATAAAAAAAATATATATATACATAGATATATCACACTTACATATATATATATATATATCACATTATCACATTATAATTTAAAATAAACATATACATACATAATAAATATATTACATTAATATATGTATATCTTCATAAAAATAAATATGATTATACATACAACATAATTTTTTTGCATAATATTTAGAAAGAGTTGTTTGGTTAAGACATTATGTAACAATTATTTTTTATATCATCATGTTAGTAATTATTTCTAAAACATTCAGATCACGTACACACACATTTATATATATATATAATTCAATGAAAACATATATATATATATATATTATTCTTACATAATTACACACACATAAATTTTTTTATCAAACACACACACACACACATATATAAAATAAAAACAATTTATTTTTACATATATACATATGTGTATATGTTAAATATATTTCTAGATACATACATCAATATATATATATATATATATATTCATAGGTATATGTATACAAGAAAATTAATATACTCATATACATGCATATTACCATGATGGTTCAAGAGTAGATCAAAATTTTGGTCCTAATTTTTTTAAAAGAATAGTAAATTAAAAACAACCAAATAGATCATGTGGCACAAAAAGAAACACCACACACAAAATTGGAAGACAACCCCACCGAAAAAAACAACTAGAGGAAAAACATCAACATGCATAATGGATATGAAGACCTCCAAATGTGCAAGGCCCATCGAAGATAATTTAATGGATCATAAACCCATCATAATAGATGGCACAAAAAAACTAAATACCTATGAAAAACAACACCCATCAATCAACATGGACCTTCCATTCCACGACTATAGTTATTGGAAGCCATCAAAGATATCCCAATCTAATCATGCATCCCATCCACACATCATTGGTCCCTGGAGACTTTTCTCCAACAGTGTGTAGCCTCTTGTTCCATACGTTCGCTGCCAGCCCGCATCCCAAACTTGTTAAAATCACAATTCCATCGCTACCCATGAACTGCGGTCATACGCACACCCTGAGAACAATGGACATCACCATCTGCCACTTGATAATTACACAAACCCATTATATTCGTCATCTGTGAAAACAAGACATCACTCAAATCATGACCACCATCCGGCTCTTGAATTGTGCCATCATCACCAATGTGAACTCTACCTGAAAAAAATACATTCCATGGATCGTGATCAGTGACAAGAAACTCCATCACCGCCCACATGGATCTCCAGCCACCAGAATATCAATCCAGACACTGGCTATGATCTGCACCCCTTTCCATCTATCACCGTTGTTTCGGATATAGACTCCTGCAAAATGAATGTCATGAACCATCCCCCGGGGCCCATTCTCTGACTACCCCAAGACGTCCTTCCATAGGCCCAGGGTTTGCGACTAGCATCGAAAAGGAATTTCCTGAAAATGGAAAGACATTTCCTCAAAACCTATACACACACAATCATGGTACACTCTGAAAAAGTAAAACACAATGAAAGAGTGAGGTGAAAACACTACTTGTAACCCCAACTAAGTGTAATAGTTGGTACCTATTGTAACGGGACTGGAATACAAGCCCAATTGAAGTTATAAAACTACAACTGAAGACCAAAAACATCTCCTGGAAACATCAACAAAGGATCCTAGCTAAAGTGTAGGTAAATATCATCTCCACTACTCTCCACGTCATCCAATCTCTTATATGTATCAGCTGGTCCAAGCTCCCTCATGTCTCAACCATGCTGCTCATCGTCTGCACAAGACACAACAAGGAGCGTGCGTTGCCTATGTAGGGGTGACTATAATAATACCTATTAGGGTCACTGAGACCCCTAATGGTATCTCATAATTCCAAAAAGAAAAAAATCACAAGTAATGATATCAACCACAATGCACATATAATTAAACACATCTCAAAGTAGTTATATGTAAAGCACAGATGCACAAATGGCTAGTCGATAATATAGATCATCGTATTCTATCAAGAGGCACTGCTGCTAACCATACAGGGTCTGAACCACACAAGGTCGGTAGAAACTAACCCCAGTAAGGCCCACATTGGATCCGGCCTACCCTGAGTCAATAGTTATAATCCCCCGAAAGACCCACATAGGATCTGACCCACCCGAATTTGATAAGTACTAACCCCTATAAGACTCACAAATGTTCTGACACACACATGATCGGTATAGGATAACCCACATGGGATCAGTTAACGCTGACCCACATATGATCTGACCCAGACTGTATCAGTTTTCTTTTGAGCCACAATGGGCTTCTGTACGGTTGGTCCTCGTCGGGTGGTGTACTAGTGATCAACACAGGATCTCCAGTTACTAACCCACACAAGACTTCTCGATATTAACCTCTGTATGATTTGTCTCCAACTCCCATTCACTTCCAGACACTGTATTCTCACTCTTAGTAAATATGATTCATGAAGAACATCTCCTCAACCAATCGGTCTTATTTCAACAGGAACAAAGTCCCACGAAGAAGTAACCCGTTGATCTGTCACATCATAAAAGTTCTTATAAAATAGAAGGCGCGTAAACTAGAAAATTGATCTGTATGTTATTGGAATTAAAGTGATGAGGGCCCGGTTGGATTCGGAGTTGATCCAACCCATTTGTACTCCAAAATTTTCCACAACACTCATCGAGTATCTCAAATGGACCATCTCTCTCCAAGGATCCGAGTGCCACTAATGGTTCGCCAAATAGAAGTTTGGTGCACATGTTACAGTCATGTAAGCGTAAATGGTCCCAAGAGGAGTCCGGGTCTGGTAGGGCCCTGTAGGACCGACCCGGCATAAGCAGGCATTAGTCTGACCTGGCCTAGAATGTACAGGCCCGGGCCAGCCCAGTTAGGTCGGGCCATGGTGGGCGCAGCCCGCTGGGCCATGGACCAACTCGGCCTGACAGCTGGGCGCGTCCGGCACGCTAGCTGAAGCGGCCCACATGGGGGTTGCATGGTCCACCTTCCCAAAGGCTCAAAAGTTTGGTTCAGATCCTTGATATGTCATGCCTCGTGGCACTGCCTCATCAGCTGTGAGACCCGCATGGAGCAGGTCCCAAAATTCGTCGCGACTTACTTCCACAAAATGTCTCCCTATGACATGTGATGTTGCTCCGCCTCCCACCACTATGACTGTCTACTGCCGGAAGCATATTTGATAGCTGCGGTGTCGAGCGACACAGACCACTTACTCAGTCACCGACACCGATCTCCGGTGTAGTGTAGGTGGAGATTCTTTGGGCCATCGAGTGTGCTCCGGTTGTCCGTTCTTCTTTATAGACACACCTACATCCCTCTCAGGATGTCTTCGTCGATGTGCACCATCCGATTTCCACTTTTAAATGAGCTGAAATTCCTTCCATGATGAACGCATCATGAAACCCAGTAGCAGATGTTCCGAAACTTGTTCATTTTTCCAATGCCCTCCGTGTTAGTATTTTAAAATGTGGGAGATAATTTTGCCAAAAATAATAGACTATAATTCGTATGTGATTCATCACATATTTCATGAATGAGGGAAGAACAATTCTTATGAACATAAAAAACCCCTACCTCCTGAATCATTGGAGTTGTTGCGCTAGAGGAAGGTTAATCTGTGCATTGATGAATTCGTCTGGTTTTGTCATTCTCGGTTCATTCCCTCTTACGACGTCCAATCTTATGTTCCCCATCAGTGGACGATATCACGTCAATTCTACATAGGATTCATTCTTGGTGAAACCATGTCATTAACCTACCCCATGCCTCACTTAAATAGAGGGGGAATGTGTCGATAACGCACCGAGGAATTAATGAGTTTCATTAAATCATGTAATAAATGTTCCACATTAATTACACAAGGGGTGGTTACGCAATGAAAACATAACTAGAAATTTTTGATCCCATATTAAATGTATGAATACCTCAATCGTCCCCGCCACTGACGCTCAAGAGGTGGTAAGATAAAATAAAAAATAAATTTTGTTAATATATTAATTCATTAATATTTCAATAATTAACATTTTCACCCGACCTACTGCAGTCGTTGTGAGGCCCCCCATAAGAAAATCCTTGTGTTGTGAGTTCAATGGTGCCCTCAGATTTCAAATCCGAGCACCGGTTCAAATGAGATAAATTACCACCGACATGTTTACTGAGCATACCGTAAAAAAGGATAAAACTTTATAATAATCACCCTTGACCCATGTCGGTCGAGGATAGGCTCTGCCAAAGGAAAACACACCCTCATGTTCTCAATGGTACTAAAATATTTCCAATCTGAGTTACCATTTAGGAGTTATAGAATTTCATCATTGAATAATTGTTACATAATTTTTTTATCTGTGGTCAAAAACTAACATCAATTGTATCCCCATTGTGTCCAATGTTAGGATCCTCCTATGGAAATAATACATATAGGAGTTCATCAGTGGCCGTAGATTTTTAATATGAGTCATCCTTCATGGGATATAATCATTTTAAAAATAAAATAATTTTATTTATTTATTTTATTTACAGTTTATCCATTTATAGGTTTTCACACTGGAGGCCTATGCCAACCCAAATTATGTTGCGCCTAAGGTATACTCGCCATCTTGAACACAATGATGCCCTCATATTTCTGATCCGGGCACCCATTTAATTGTTATTCCACTTTTTTTGGGAAAAACCACTCATGTGCTCTATTTAATGGTTAATAATTTTAGTTGATTCATTTTGGCCACTCTGGGCATCATAATCATGTTCCATCAATTTTCGCAGTCCAGTAGTAATCCCAAATAATTTTTAAAAAATTACATGAAAATTACAGGACATTACATTCTTCCCACATTAAGGATTTACATCCCTGAAAGCCCTAACAAATTAAAATCAAATAAATGAGGGTACTGATCCTGAATCTGAGCCTCCCTTTATTATGTGTTCTCATGAAGGATCATGTGCTACCACCAAACTTGCAATGGAGGGACCAACCATCGATGAAGGACTCACCCCTATTGATTCTCTCTCTCCACTAGGAATACTATAAAAGTCACCCCATCATCAATGTTCAACTAATTCTAGTAGATAAGATGTGATGGATCATGCACACATCTCCCCAACTATGATAAATGTAAAACATTATGCACCCGATGCATCTATGGGGGAAAATCTAGGAAGTAGTCCATCTTTCCAACTCTGATGTGAATCTGAAATATTCCGATGAAACTCAGAGATAGCTTGCCTCCTCGACTAAACCTCTATAATCATAATTGGGGTGAGACCAGTAAGAAGACATGGTATCCCTTTTCAAACACCAAGGGTCTCCGTCTCCTTTCAGTAAAAGACTTATGTGGGATCTATGTATTCTTCATCCAATCCTGGATGATCTACACCTTCTTTGTGGTATCCCATACCAACTCTGGACCCATATGTGCTGACTCCCCTGGGTCGGTCTAGCATAGAGTTGATCAGCATGGTCACCCGTACAAGGGCTCAAATGGATCCATGCTGATGGTGGAGTGATAATAGTTGTTATATAAAAACTTCACCAGTGGAAGTTGTTCCTCCCAAATGAAACCAAAATAGAGGATAGAAGAATGAAGCATGTCCTCTAGTGTCTGTATGGTCTTCCCTGTCTGACCATCTGCCTAAGGATGAAAGGTAGTGCTCAAGCATTGCTGAGTTCTGAATTACTCATGCAACCCCTTTCACAAGCAGGATGTAAAACGTGTGACAATATTTAATATGATTATTGGAAACACTCTGTGAAGTCGCACTATCTCTTGCATGTAGAGGTGTCCCAAGATTCCTAGTGATCCCTTCTCTCTGATGGGTAGGATGTTGGATGACATGGTGAGTCAGTCAACGATCACCCATATGGAATCCTGGTGACCTACAAGTAATCATAACCACATGATCCATGGAGATACCATCCCAAAATCTCCCATGGTACCTCGGGTGGAAGAACCCAGTCAGCTGGTACTTGCCGCTTGTCCTTCACTTGCTGACAAGTTAGGCATCGAGATAGACACTCTAGAACTTCATTCTTCATCACTGGCCACTTGTACTGACGTCAAAGGTCTAGTACATCTTTACTACTCCATGATTTACCAAGAAAGGGGATGTGTGGAAATACCTCAAAACCTCCACTCGTAGAATCACATGTACCATTGTGCATCCTTTGGAAAGGATGGCATGCTATCCGCCTTCAAAAAATCCATCAGGAGCCTTTCCTAAGAATATCTGAGCAAGTTGGGCCTCGATGTCTACGTCCCATTGTTATGCCTCCCTAATTCTCTATAAGATTCTAGTGTATCCATCATAGACTGGAGGTAAGCTACTTCATTACTATGCATGATGTACATTTGAAGCGTCGCAAGTTGTTTTGTCGCCTCACTCAACAACTATAGACCATACCTCTTACTGAGTGCGTCTTATGATATATTCCCCTTCCAAATATTTTATACATTCTCAATGCCAATGTCCTTGTGGAAATATAGACATCACCTCCATCTCTGATTCATGTCCATCTATGAGAATATATTCCTCAGACTCCTGTGATTGGAGTAGACAATAAACCGTTATTCCAACTAAACTCTCATCACCCAGAGCCATGTGAAATCCATCAGATATGAAGTTTTAGATATTAGTGTTGTCTTTTGGGATAAGCCAGTGTAGAATTCCTTCTCCCTATGGGGAAACAATAATGGAAACATCATATTAAAAGATGTTCATGTACACTTCCACTATTGTTTGGAACTGAAAACTGAAAACACCTACTTCCACGAAGTAATGGATTGGTAACTAAAGATAGATCGACTTCACCCACTTATTCATGAGTTCAACCTATACATTCTATGATTACTTTTTTTTCGACCAAGGAAAACCCCATTCTAACACTATAGATAAACCACATTCTTTATTCCTAAAATAGTCAATATGAGCATAAACTGTGGATGATAATTCCATACACAATGTAATGTCGTAATGCCTCGACGTTACCACCAAGAGTTTCATGCCAAAACTATCTCCTCAAGAGATAGATAACACTATTTTATTATGAATGATTTTCTAGTATCCTCTTAATGGTATCTCCATACGTTAGGGAAAATTCAACATTTTAACCAGAAACTCTAGTCCTTGATCAAGATTAATGACATGAAGTAAGGAATAGTACCTATGCCTATTAATTTGTAGTTATTAGTAGATAGAGACTGTATTTAGATTCGTTTCTGGAGCCTTTGGATCACACTCATTGACTTCATGCATCTACTCCATTCCCATGTACTCCATCTCCCTATGTCTGGCGGGGGCCAAATTTGTGTGCTAGTTGTAACATATCAAATGTATACCACCTTCTACTGCTCAACTAGCCCCGCTTCCACAACGACTACCCTATAGATTCATCTGTCCCTATGACTTCCTCTTCCTAAAGAATTTTACACATCTATGTCCCCATGAATGACATCAGTTTCTTCCTTTACAACTTGTGACAATCACTAGTTAATTCTACTAAGCCAAATAGTTTTCAACCACAATGGTACTCTGTAGCACCCGAAAATATGTATGAATGCACAGATGAATATTTCAAGATTATATGTCCCAATATATATATTGCTTGAAGGTCCAGGACCTGAAACACTGGTCATATTGTATTCATAGAGTACCTAGAATGGTCGGTATGCCTTGATGAATACTCAACAACTGACATGTCGTCCTACCGTAGTTGTAGAAGATATAGGGAACACTTATCCCATAGCATTTTATTTAAAGAGACCCCCTTCTCCGAGGATGGTTCTGAAGAACTATCCATGGAAAAATCCACCTCATTGTATGAAAGGGGAAAATCTAAACCCGACCATCACCCTATTGAGACACATAGAATGCTCACTTCCAGGACCACCATCTGATCTAATAGTGCCCAGGCTAGATGCAAACTCAGTCACAACCTCAGGCTATTCCTTAGCCGCTTATGATTTTGGATAGCCTCAGAACATGAGGAGTATCTATAACTGAAACACCTGAAATGAACTAAGCCTATAAGTGTCCTCCACCAATAGAGCTAGTAGTAACTATTGAGAAATAGGAATTGGTATTGCTGAGAAACAACATGATGGTACTATCTTGGGAACAATCAATGTACAAAAGCCTCATCACACTGTGGACCATCCACATGGCCACACATTGGAATCCAATCTGGCATTCTCTGTAGATTCATCTTGAAATACAATCAAGATGATCCAGTTTTGATATGTTATTCATAGTTAGATGACTGAAAGAGATAAATAAGGAAAAAAAATTTCAAAACAAATTCAACTAGTGTTTTATTGTACCTAGTCAGAAATTAGAATTAAGACTTCTGGTATATAGATATTTCAGTTGTCACACAAACACTGGACTCCCCAAACAGAAACTCAAAATGAAGACACATAAAACTATTACTCCCTTGAAAACATAGACTATTAGTTATTCAGGTAGAACTAACCACATGCAATACCACATTGTATCGAACCGTACACATGGGGCCCAGGCTGTGACTACATCAATCCCAACCTCGATAGGCTAGGGGTTGGCATGTAGCTCTGAAAATTAATATAAAAAAACAGGAAGGAATCACATCTAAACTTCTACACACAAAAGCATGGTATACTACACAGAAGTAAAACACAATAGAAGAGTGATGTGAAACCACAACTATGTGTAATAGTTGGTACTGAATGTAAAGGGTCCATAATACAAGCCAAACAAAAAAGATACAAATACAACTGAAAAACATAAAAAAACCTCCTAGAATCATCCACCGAGGATCCTACCTGATGGGTAGATACATCATTTTATGTCAAGTGTCACTACTACTGACCATACAGAGTCTGTCCCACACAGGTTAGGTTGGTACTAACCCCCGTAAGAACTACATAGGATCCGAACTACCTGGAGTCGACAAATACTATCCCCTACAAAACCCACCCAGGATCTGACCCAAATAGGATTGATATTTTATTGATCCATGATGGGATGCTCTAATGATGGTCCTCATTAGGCTTGGTACTAATGATCCACAGAGGATCTCTAGGTTCTGACCCACATAGTATCGCTCGGTACTAATATTCATATGATCTGTCTCCAACCTCCTCCTCAATGCTAGACACCTGATTCTAGCTCATAGTATGCTTGATTATGGGAGAACCACTCGACTGGACATTGTACATACTTAAACTAGAAATATGTCCCATTAAGAAGTAACCCGGAGATCTGTCACATCATAATGGTTCTAACACATTAAATGGCGCGTTGATCGGACTCCCGATCTGTAACTTATTAAGATTTTAGTGTTGAGGGCCCAGATGGATTCAGAGTCGATCCAACCGAACAATACTCCAAAATTCTCCAAAAACCTAGTGGAGTAATTCAAAAGGAATTCCATGCTCCGAGGATCCCAGTTCCACTGACAGTTTTCCAAACGGATGGCAGGTTCGCATGTTACGGTCACTTAAGCGTAATTGGTCCCAAGAGGAGTCTGGGTCTAGGGTGAATAGAGTGGACTGAATCGACCCGACCCAGCCTAGGTCCAACCATGCCTGGCCTGAACCAGCTTGACTCATCCCATTGGGTTGTCCGACCAACTGGTTGGCCTGACCCGCGCCTGGGCTATGGGGTTCGGAATACAGCCTAACTAAAACATTCAAATTCAACTAAAAAACAGAAAATTTCTCCTGTAATTGTCCACCGAGTGATTCATTGTGTGTCAGCACAAATATTATGTGGGTCAGATCATGTGTGGGTCAGTGCTCAACGATCATGTTGGGGTCAATGCATAACAATACTATGTTGGTCAGATACTGTGTGGGTTAGTTGGGGTTACTACCTATCAACATTGGGTTGGTCAGATCCTATGTGGGTCTGGAGGGTGGCATTACCTATCGATCTTGTGTGGGTCAGTCTCCATATGGTTAGCAGATGTTCCTCTCAATAGAATAAGATGATCTAGCTTCTCGAATAATCATTTTACTTTTGTGCCTTAATTATACCTAGTCTGAGCTTTGTTTGTTACTCTATGATTTGTGATAGATATCATTCATTGTGGTTTTTCTTCCTGGAATTCTAAGAGACCTTTTTGTGTCTCGGGGTCCCTACTGGGTAATTTTATACTCACCCATGCACAGGCTTTGGCCACCCCTTGTTGTGTCATGTACAGATGACGAGTGGCTTAACTAAGCCTATAGGGGCCAGGAACAAGCAATACATGGAGTATATATGATGACACGGAGAGTAGTGGAGATGAGTTTTACAAACCATTTATGTAGGATCCTCATAGAAAGATTCCAGGAGCTATTTTTTCAGTTGTAGTAGTACCTTTTTGTTGGGCCTATATTCGAGCCCCATTAAATTCATTACAAACATTTACTACTGTGGTTTAACATCATATTTGCATCTTTTTGTGTTCTTGGATTGTGTATTTTCATTGTTTTAAAGGCAATGCCTTCCGATTTTATGGATACTCATCTTCGATGCTAGTCACCAACCCCTGGCCTATGTAATGTAGGCTTAGGGTAGTCACAGGACGAGCCCTAGGGGACATGGAATGAAAAAGTTGTATGAGATGAGTTTGTTCCACCAAATAACTAGGACTCTAATCTTCTTAATATAGAAAATGTGTTAAGTGTTATGAGTATGGTTTTTTGTTTAGGGAGACCAGTTTTGGTACATCGACTGGAGTATCCATACAATAGGACCATGAATTCTGAATTCAGAGTCGGTTCACTAAAACACTGATTAAGTGTTTTTTGAAATGTTTTTACTTTGGTCTCTATTCTGTTAGAGCACAAGGGATAACTTATTGACCTCTAAACACTAGTTTATTTTTAGAATGCCTCCTCGTAGACACCCAGAGTGAATTTCTGAGAGACTATAGAATTATTTCCCTCTGAGCGATAAGGTTTAGATGTTAGGCCCTCTTTCTTGGGTAGCACCTTCAGGTGGTGCACCAGGACCACCACCACACGTTGGGAAGTAGATGTTACCATCCCCACCAATAGACTGTTCATGCATACTGAGAATGTTGAATGAGTTCCAGATATAGGGACCTCGATGGATTTGATGCGAGATAGATCCCTATGTAGCTGAGGAATGGATGGAGGCTATGGTTAGTGTTTTTTTCTTGGTTGAGACAGCAGTAGAGCATATGGTTACCTAAGAGAGAGATATTTTTAGGTCATTATAGGAAGATTGTGTATCCTGACTCTTTAGACACATGGTGAGGTTACCCACACCTGTACATATATTGAGATCCCCTTTTGGGCGGAGTTCGGTCTAGTGATGCTACGCTCTGTGCATATTCACGAGCTCTTACACTTACATCAGGGAAACCTAACAGTATCCCAGTACTCTGTGAGATTCACTATCCACTCTGTAAACTCCACTATTTTGGTACAAAACCTATTCTTCAGGGCACATACCATTGAGAATGGTCTCTGGGGGGAGATATGAGTGTTGTTGATATCACATAATATCGCGATGTAGGCTTGAGTGCACGAGTGATCATTTTTGGTGGAGAGCTTCATAGATAAGAAGGAATATAAGGTGAGAGACACCATATGACAATAGGTATATGATTCATCTATACGAGGAAGTAGACAAATGATTTAGAGGTACATGCTGTGCCGAACCACTGGTGGTCGACCCAAAGATGCAAGGTTGGATATTCAGATCTCACGAGGCAGAGAAGGTCATCTGGGATGCAGCCTGTACATGACCTACGATAGGTTGGGACACATGTCTTGTGACATCACAACCTTCTGTACTAAATATCATCATAAATTTGAGGGACATCCGATGCAGAGGTAAATATTCAAAGTGGGGTGGTTTTCAGGACCGAGGAAAAGGCCATGGAGCATGCAATGCAATAAGCGGTGTGTGTAGATTTGAGGTTCAACCACCACCACCACTAAGAGTTCCATCACAACCACAAGGAGTAGGTGGACCGAAGTGAGCACAACATAATAGAGTGGATCCCTATGATCACGGTTCTCTGGAAATAATTATAGTTATGATCTGTGTCTTTTCCACCCTAGCTACAATAATTATATGAACAGTTTCTTGTCACTCTTTTATTGACACAAATCTATTTTGGAGCTCTATGATTATGATGGATCTGTTGGCTCAATCCTTACAATTAGAGACTCTTACGGGAGAGGATTCGACAATTATACACTTCTTCGAAGAGTGTGTCCTTTCTCTAGGAGGTTAGAGCTTCTCCTTGGTTATCCTAGTAGCAGTGTCGAGGAATTAAGATGTCATCTTGTGTATGGATTTCCTATCTACATTCCATGATCAGATCGACTATTTGAGGAACAAAGTGTGGTGTGTCCACAATGATGGGATTAGGTTTACCTTCACTGGTGAGGAGGAAACCGTTGCAGAACATGATGGACTATCTCGGAGGAGGGATCAGTCGATTAATCATCAGTTGGCTAGCCTCACCCTCAGAGTATTTGACGTTATAAGTCTGAGTTATCCTATAATGGTGGAATAGTATGATGATGTATTTCATGATGATTTTTCAGGTATACCTCTATGTAGAGAGGCAGAAAATAACATCGACATGTACCCAAAGATGATATTGATAACTACAACAACATATAGTATGACTCCCATGGAGATTCATGAGCTGAGGGTTCATCTAGAGGACTTGCAAGGAAATGGGTTTATATGTCCCAGTGTTTCTCCATGGGAACCCCAATCTTGTTCACCAAGAAGGTGGAGGAGAGCATGAGGCCTTGAGTGGAGTATCATTTCATGAACCAGATGACCATGAAGAACATGTATCCAACATTGAGGATTGATGAAATATTAGACTAGCTATAGAGAGTTAGATGGTTTTAGAAGTTGGACATCATATCAGTCTATCAATATCTCAAGGTACGAGACGAGGATGTACCGAATAAAGCCTTCAGATGTCAGTATGTCTGTAATGATTTGTTTTGATTCCTTTCGGCATGACCACTCCTCCAGTAGTGTTCATGGGGCTCATGAAAAGGATCATCAAGCCATACCTCGATCGTTTCATTGTGGTATTCATTGACGACATCTTAATACAATCTATAGTGGAAACAGAGCAAGCTACACACCTATGGATAATTTTGGATACACATTGAGATAAAAATATTTTTGGAAAGATCTCAAAATGAATGGTCTAGATACGGGAGGTCCAATTCATTGGTGACGTTATCTTAGAGGCTGTATTTGATTTAGATATGTTGAATATAGAGGCAATTCATTCTTTGGATCCAACCAGGAGTGCGATGGTGGTGCTAAGTCTTCAAGTATTGGATGGGTACTACTGGAGATTTGTAAATTAATTTTCCAGGGCAGCAATACCCTTGTCTCCCTTGATGATGAAGGGTAAGCCTTTCTTTTGGACAGAGAAGTGCTAGGAGAGTTTCTAGGATCTAAGGCAGAGTCTAATAAGTGCCCCATTTTGAGACTAGCAGAAGAGGGAGTTTGGTATGTAGTCTACTGCGAGACATCTGGGACCAGACTAGGCTGTGTCATGTTGCATGAGCGAGCAGTGATGGCCTATGGCTTACAACATTTGAGATAGCATGAGTAGAACTATGGTACTGATGACTTGGAGTTATCTGCAGTGGTATTTTCTCTAAATATGTTGCGGAACTACATGATGGGTGAACAATTTACTATTTACCCTGATCACAAGAGTCTCAGGTATATATTCTCATAGAAGTATCTGAAACTTTTTCAACAGTGATGGATATAGTTCCTCCAGGACTATAACATTGATATAGTGTATACTCCAGTGAAGGGGAACATAGTAGTAGAAGAACTCATAAGAAGGTCTGGTCTATTGTTGATGATTAATCCAACAGAGAAACTTTCTGTGTTGGATATTTCCTTCGTGGATAGTGATGGAGCTGCGAACCTCCAATCCTTGACTCTTACTACCCCAATTATTCATCGCGTTCAGGTGGCATAGCTTGGGGACATTGACAGAGAGGCCCTAAGTGCTTATTTATCCTAAGGACGGTCTACTAATGTATTTTCTTAAGGTGTGGAGCATGTTGTTCTCTTTAGAGGCTGTACCATAGTACCAGTGATGCTATGGGATGAGTTTTTGAGGGAGTTCAATAAATCCTTTTAAAGGTACCTCATGGAGTGAAGAAGATGTACTAGGACCTCCAACATCATTATTAGAGGACATGGAAGAATAAATAAGAGGCAATGTTTGTATTCTGATTCCTCCCTTGTCAGCATGTGAAGGCCGAGAATCAGGTACCCACAGTAATAGCTCAGCCATTTGACGTACTATAGTGGAAGTTGGATGGTATCTATATGGACTTAGTGATTGGGCTACCACGTATGTCTTGGGGCCACGATTCCATCTGGGTGAACGTTGACCGACTAAACATGTCATCCCATTTCCTACCCATACAAGGGCATGGATCAGTAGGGAGAATGGGATGCATCTACGTGGATGATATAGTGCATCATCAATGAGTTCCATCATTGATCGCCACAGATCACAACCCACATTTTACATCCCTATTGTAGAAGGGACTAAATGAGGCATTCAAAACTCAGCTACGCTTGAGCACTGCCTTTCACCCTCAGATAGATGGTCATATGGTGTGAACCATATATACACTAGACGACATACATCTTGCTTGTCTCCTCGAATTTGGCCACAATTGGGAGGACCATCATACCATAGATTATTTTTATTACAAAAATAGTTACCACTCCACTATAGGCATGGCTCTGTTTGATGATTTGTACGGGCGACCATGCAGATCACCATTTTGTAGGACAGACATATGGGAGTCCGCATTTATGGGTCTAGAGTTGGTATAGGATTCCCCATAGAAGGCGCAGATCATCCAGGAGAGGATGAATACTACACATAGCTGACAAAAGTCTTATATCGGCTAGAGACAGAGGCACTTGGAGATTGAAGAGGGATACCATGTGTTTTTATGGGACTCGCCCCAATTATGAATACATAGGTTTGGCTGGGATGACATTATATCTTTGAGGTTCGTCCGACCATTCCAAATCCTCAGCAGAGTAGGCAAGGGGGTGTACCATCTTGCTCTTCCCTACACAGATGTACCAGGTTCATAATGTTTTCCACGTGTCATAGCTGACGATATACATGCATGATCTTTCAGACATTATCATCTGTTGAGATATTGACATCAATGATTGGGTGATATATTAAGAGTTACTGGTGGAGATAGAGGATCGATTGGATATGGTCCATTCTGAGAGGTATAATCCTCTAGTGTGAGTTCATTGGTAGAAATGGAATATCCATGAGAGAACATGGGATCGTGAGGGTTAGATACCAGCTCAATACCCTCACTTGTTCCCCTAGTTTTGTAGTAGCATTCAAGGATGACAATCCTAGTGTGTGTAGATTGTAAATACACTGAAATATATATATATATATTTTAACATACGTTCAGTAAATGCTTCGTTTGCATTTTCTATCTTTTAAACTAGTTCTCAGATTAATAATCTGAGGACACCATTGAATCTGCAGTGCCTGGACTCTTATAAGGGAGGCTTCACTTTGACCAAAAAAGGTCCAGATAAAAAGATAGTTTTTGGAATTTTTTATGAAAATTAAAATAACATGTAATGATTATTTTGTTATCTTTTTTTCCAGAGGATGAGAGGAAGTGGTGGGTCAAATGAAATGTCAATCCATTTAAGGGTTTTCCCCATCAATTCTTTAACTCCATTATTGTGAATAAGAATAGGGAAATTAAATGATTTAATGAACCACATTTATTCCTCAATGTGTTACTCTTCTTTCCACAATTATTTTTAAATATAGACCAGGGTGGGGTTTTAGAACTACTTATTCAAGCAAGGAATGACTGTAAAAGTCATGTTGCAACATCCACTGAAGGAGGATGGAAGCTCGAGCTACAATGATCCGGGATCGACCAAAGCTGATGACTCCATCCAATGTGGACCATCCTCCCGCATCAACCACAACACCTCTAACAGATCTCGACGTCTGTGGCTTATTTTAATAAAGTGTACCTTTTATTAAATATTCTCCCACATATTATCATGTTAACATGGAGGGAGTGATCTGAACGAACAAGGCCTAGACCATCCTCCACTTCTTCTATGTTGCATTCTTCAAGATAGATTTCATCAATTTGACAGCAACACAAAACATTAGGTCACCCCTTGAAGACGACATCCCAAATGACTCGTAGGTGTAGGAAGGAGTGAAAACAGTGCTATAGAGCATCAATAGAACCCTGTGAAAGATCCATCAAATCTGGCGGGCGACTGCGGTGACCAGCATCGGCCGTCTGAGGCTGCAGCGAGCATCACGCCATCACACAATTCATAGGGGAGTTATAAAATTATGTCATGGTGACTAGAGAAGGAAGACTGACCTTGCCCTACGGCGGACGAATAAGTGGAGGCTGGGAGCCATCACACGCATAATTCAAGGATTTTGCGGCGAAGGAAAGGGTGACCGGTGACCCACAGGTCCCGCAGACCACGTGGTGGCACCTCATGGTGCCGCTGATTAATGGGGGATGAATGATTCCTTTGATTCATTCAGTAGGCATACCGTGGGGCCCACACATTTTGAACCAGAAGGCCAAGCCATGTTTCCCATAAGGCTAGGCCGGTTCACGTTCAAGTGGGCCGAGCCGACTGTACCCCATCCCAAACGGTCTGGGCGGGACCCGGACCACTCTCAGGCCCAGAAACACATTAGGATACTTATCTTGTGAACCATACATTCATGTGATGAACCATCTATGGTGTTGGGATCCTAGGGGCGAGACAATCCTTTTGAAAACTCAATGAGTGGTTTGATGAATTTTTTAGTACATCTTTTTTGGATCGACTCAGAATCCAAACATGCCCTCGACACTAAAATTTTAATAACTTAGATACAAGGAATCCCACTGATGCATCGTCCAGTTGACACACTGTTTATCTGACCACCACAGTACTAAGAAGCATCTACCTCCTCCATGGCCATTAGCACTAGCTGCCGTCTCCGCCGCCAGCGCCTGTCACTTGTGCTGGTCGCTTGTGTCGCTGTGCTAGTGGAGCATCTGCGGGCCACCGAGTGAGATAAGGTTGTCTATTCTTCCTTCCGAACACACCTACGGATGTCTGCAGATTTCTCTATCAATGCACCCCCCCAGTTTCTATTTTCCAACGGGTTAAAAATCATTCCATGAAGACCTCATCAAGAAACGATGCGTCGAAGGGTCCATGCCTTGTTCATTTGGCCTGCACAATCCGTGTTATCATTTTAAAAAGTGAGAGATAAATTAGTCAACATAAATTGAATATAACTCTTCTGTGATTCATCACAGTATTCATGATTGATGGGAGAAAATTTCACATGAATTTTAATGAAAACCCTACCTCGTGAAAAGTTGGAGTTGTCACGGTGGATGAATGGGAATCCGTTATTCGATGAAGCTGTCGACGTACATCGTGCTAGGTTCAATCTCTACGAAAAGTTCCAAGCATATGTTCCCAATCTATGGAAGATGCCGTGTCACATATCAATAGGATTATTTCTTGGTAAATTCATGTCAAAAACCCACCATAATCATCACATAAATAGAGGGGGAGAGGGTGGGAAACACACTGAGGAATTAATGAGGTTCATTAATTGAAGTAATTATTGTGTCACATTAATTACACAATGGGTGATTACACAACCAATGAATAACCATAAATTTAAGATCCATTATTAAATGTCTGAATACCTCAGTGATCCACGCCATTACTGCTCAATAGGTGGTAGGATAAACTAAAATAACAATATTGTTCTTTGAATAATTATTACATGTTGCAAACACAATCAATTTCAACCATCTTACTGTGGTTGGATTGAATCATCCATTGAAATAATCTATGTGGTACATGATCAATGGTTCCTTTAATTTAAATATCAAGAACCATTTCAAATATAGAAATTGATGCTCGCGTGTTTACTGAACATACCTTAAAAGAGTCCAAATATTCAAAATAACCACCATGACCTGCACCTGTCAAGGTTTGGCTCTACCTAAGGGAAACACTCCCACACAAGCTCAATTGTACTCTCTAATTTTCAATATGAGTTACCATTTAGGGTTTATAGAATTTAACAATAAAATAATGGTAATGTAATTATCTTATTTGTGGGAAAAAACCAATATCCCATGTTGGCCCCTGCTGACAAAGGTCAATATCTGCATAATGATTGAGTACCCTCATGAGTTTAGTGGTGGTTTCATATTTTTAATTGAAGTCACCATTCGTGAGTTATAAGCATTTAAAAAATAAGATAATTTTATTAAATTATTTTATATACAGTTAATATATTTTTTGATTTTCTCACATGAGGCTTGCGCCTTTCAAATATTGGTCGTGCTAAGGATTAACCTTCTATAATAAATGCAACTGTTCCGTATGATTTCTAATCCAAGAAATTGTATAATTGCTATTCTAATTTTTCAGGAAAGAACACTCACGTACACTATTTAAGGCTTAACAATTTTTTAAGTTTCATTTTAGGAACTCCAGGCCTCATAATCATGTGCCTTCAATTTTTGATGTCTATTAATAATCCCAGATAATTTAAAAAACTAAATTGAATTTCTAGGATATTACACTTAACCTCCATCACCCATCATTGGCCTCAGCCTCTAGCCAAGATCTAGGCACCACCTGACACAAAAACTCTATCATCACCGCTTCAGAGATGACATCACTGGATTACGCCACTACAACATAGTAGTCTTTTCCGCACACTTCCTAGTTATTAAACAACCCCCCTCACAATAAAATAGTGCAAACTGGGACCCTCACCCAGGATCTGTGAATCTTCATCCCTAACATGGGCTTACCAAAAATTTCAAACCATCCGTCCTCACAACTATGATTAGCCTTTGTAAACAAAAAAATAGATGTCGTCAAGATGCTTTCCAAATTTCCCCCATTAACCATCTTTTCTGAAATATCTATCAGTAACATGACCACCTTATGTGAATAGTATAGGGACAATAACTCCTTGTTCCCAATAACATCCATAAAGGATAGATCATCCTTGCAGGTTCCCCATTTCGAGAAATTCTCAAATGGGCCACCAAAAAAAAGATAGAGAAGCTCTCCTCTAATGTGTGATGTTGTCTCCCCTAAATACATATATACATAAATGCATATATTTAAATATAATAAAAAACGCATACATACCATCATATATAAATATAAATGTTAGTAAATACATGCATCCATTCTTGCATATATATTAATATAATTATTTTCATATATATGTATATATATATTTATGTATATGAATAATCATATATACATCCATAAGTACATATATATATATATACCTATGTGTATACAATAACATACATAAAATCATACATACATATAGATATAAGTATCCAGAATCATGCGTGCATGTGGGTACCATATTTCAGTGGACATTTATACTTTTAATCTCTCATTGGATAATTTTCATACAAATATCTTATAAAACATTAATATATATAAACGCTTTACTATATGTATATACATAATTTTATATGTAAATATTATTTTATTTATATCTATGAATATATAATAGTATTTATAAGTATGTATATACACCCATTAAAATATTCTGTATAATATTTGAAGTTGTATATGCATGTATATATATGTATGTATGCATGCATGCATGTACTTATATCTACAAATAATTACATTAATTATATTTAAATATAAATTAAATAATATATATTTATATACATAAATTAATATATATTTATATATGTATATATGTGTGTACTTGTACATAAATAAATGTTTTTAACTATTTCTATATATAGCTATATTAATTTGTATGAATAGATCTATGTATGAGTTTACATATAAATATATTAACATATATGTCTGTATATATTTTTGTATATATGAATATATGTGTTTCTTCATGTATGTATGTACTAATGTATGTATGTCTGTATGTATTCATTTGTTATTATATATGTGTGTGCTCAATAATGTTTACAAGTATATACAAATTCAAGCATTTATAATAATATTTTTACACATGTATAAACATGCATCTAAATATTCTTATATGTACATAGATACACATTGATATTAACATGCATGCATTCAAAATTTTTTGTATTATTATTTATAATTACTCAACTATATAAATATACCGAAATATAAATATTTATATGTGTATTTTAAAGTGTATTAAAAAAACATACACAAATGTATATTAATATAACTACATAAATGTATATTATTGAAATTATATTAAAATATAATAAATGTTGTTAATTACGTATATAAGTTCATACATTCAGGCACACACATACACATAGGTATATATAACAACAAATATGCATAGGTATATTTAAATTCATGTACACATATGCATCTAAATATTATCAAAACTACATGCATGAATATACATACAATCAAACATGAATGTATATATCAGTATATAAGTATATACCCTTGTATCCAGGTGTATATCTAATTTAATTATTTACAATTACACATATGCATATGCATAGTCTTTTATACATTCATATGTAAATATATATTAGTGAATAAAAACACATACAAAAAAACATACACACATATAAATATAAGTACCCACTTGAAAGAATATATGTTAATTAAATTATTTAAAATTCAGAATATAAATATTAGAATGAACAAATCACATAGTGGAGATTTCCCAGTGTTGATTAGAAATGGGAATCTCCCATTGGAGATTTACTAGAGGACATCGGAACTGCAAATCTGTCATTGGAGATTTCCATGTGCATATTTTTAAAATGAATATCACATGGGATATTTCACATAAATAAAAACAAAAATGCATATAAATATAAAAAATTACATGAATTAATATATATATATATATATATATGAGGTTATTTAAAATTTCATAAAGAAATATAAGAATGTAAAAATCTCCTAGTGGATATTTCCCAGTGCAGATGGGCAGTGTGAATATCCCATGAGAGATTCGGCAGTGCATTTTTGATGTATCAATCTACCATGAGAGATTTCCCAGGGGATATTTGTATTATGAAACTCCCATTAGAGATTTCCTTTTGGGATTATTACAGAGTTATATAAATGTATGGATTCAGGAATGTACCTGTTTTTTTATGTAACTATGATGATATGTAGCTGCAAATAATTACATTAATAAATTTGGATTCTTATTAATATTATCCTTAATATTTTTTATATATACCTCTATATATGTTTTCATGTATTCATGTACTTTTCACAATTACACATATGGCCTTTTACTTCATGAAAAATGGCCTTTAACAACACTGAAAATGCGTTGTTAATCACAACAATAATAAAGAGGGTGTCCCATTTATCAGTGCTAAAAATATATTGATAAAGTGAGTCCATTATCTACTTTAAAAAACATTGATAAAGACCACCTTTACTAGTGCTAAAACTAGTGTTGATAAAGGCCCAACCGCCTTTATGTTTTGTTAATAAAATAGCACACCCTGAAGCAATAACCTATATTTTAATTATAAATTCATACAATTCTATAATTTCAAACAATTATATATATATATATATATATATATTTAATTTAAATCATGAATAAAAATATATCTACCAATAGTATTTACAAAAAAATATTATTTACATTTCAAACAAAATGTTTTATATAATTACATTTACAACTGCCAAAAAAACATTCCAAAACATTAATATGTCATATTTTGATTCATGTGAACTCCTCAAAAAAATTCCCACCAATTATATCAGTTTCATAATAAACCATCTCATCCCAAGAAAAATATTCCCCGCAAATATGAAAAATATATTATGTTTGTAATAATACAATGAAATAAATTAAAAATTAATATGATTGAACACATTAATAAAATGTAAATATTTAATAAAAATTAACCATTGGGAGTTATACCAATTGTTCTTTTCATCCTGTTGAGGTGTTTTTTAATCTTACAACTTAAAAATTAGTTATGGATCATTTTCCCAAAATATCAAAACAATTCAAATGTGTTTTCTCAGATTTGAATATGTGACTTTTTTACTAAAATTAATTTCAAATTCAAATAATGAAATTATTGTAATTATATAGGACACATCATGATTCATTGTGACGTGTGGTTGATACCAACCTGTCCAAAATTACTAATCGATCATTGTTCTAAATCAATAATGCCATCGGAATGCATTTGCATGTTTTTTAGAATGTCATTCTTTTTTTTACTAAAATGCCATTCCAAACTGAATGCACGTATTTTGTGGAATAATAGTTTAATCGTGTGTGAATTTGACATAAAACTACAGCATACACATCTCAAATGACTTTTGAATCACTATCCCAATATATCAGGACAATTGAACAGTGTTTTATTGGTTTTATGTGATTGATGCTTTTTTAACTAAAATGTCAATTGTAAACTGATAACAAAAAATTTATGTTATACCGATTACCCCATGCATTATATTGAGGTTTGGTTGAATCCTAAATGTCACTAATGACTCATGTATTATTTTCCTAATGTGTAAAAATTATAAGAATGAGTTTTCGCATTTTTTTAATATATAACATGTTGTTTTTACTTAATTTAATGAAAATTTTAAATAAAAAGATACACTTTGATTTATACTATCCATACCATGAATTTTAATGAGGTGATTTTGACTCCTACATGTCACAAATGACTAATGGATGATTCTTAGAAAATATAAAAAAAATATGAATGTGATTGATTAGTTTTATGTAGGTCACTTATCATTTTTTCATAAAATAATGTCAATTTGAAACAAAAAATATATATTGTGTTATTCTGTACACACCATGAATTTTATTGAGGTGATACTAATTCCTACACATAAAAAATGAAATATATATCATTTTCTTATAGAATAAAAACTATCTGAACATGTTTTCTCTATTTTCAGTATGTCTATTTTGTTTTTTTACTAAAATGTCATTTCAAACTAAAAGAAAACATTATGAGTCATACCAATCACATCATGCATCTGTTTGATATGAGAGTGCTTCATACACGTCAAAAATGACATATGCATCATTGTTCTGAATTATCAAGACAATCAGAGTGTCTTTTCTGGGTTTTTAGTGAGTGACCGTGATTGAACGAAAATGAAAATTTTAAACTAATAATGGAAGCTTTTAGTCATATTGGTCAGAAAATGAATTGTATTGAGGTTTCATTGTCTCAAAACATCCAAAATGACTCATGGATCATAATCCTTAAGTATACAAAATATCTGAATGTTTTTTCTTATTTTCCATTATAACACAAGTTCTGTTGTCTCAATATATGATCAATTTATTATAAAAAAACTCTTTTAATGTCATACTGACCACAAAGTAAATCAATTTAAGGGGAGGATGATCTATACACATCAAAAATAACTCATGAGTAATTTTCATAAAATATAAAAATAATATGAATGTGGTTTCGTAGTTTTTAATATGTCAAATGTTCTTTATAATAATTGTAATATCAATTTTAATAAAAAAATACACACTTTGAGTGACCCCAGTCACTTATTATTTTTTCTCAATTATAAGTTGTTATGTTTATAAAATACCAGCTATATTGACATAGGAATTTCACCCATAGATATAATATATTATTAGATTAATATTGTTTACCTAACATAATGATCCATGCAAGAATAGATTTGTTCTAGAGCATTAGAAAACATGAAAATTAAAGAACTGGTTCATAAGACACCCCCATTATGTAATTATTTACTAGAATCCTTCTTATACATATCATTTCTAAAACAATTATTAATAAAATAATGATATGAAATATAATAACAGGTGATCAAAGATGCTCGGTAAGTGTAAACAAGCGAGATATCAATGTTCACATAAAGATTACATGAACTTAAAGATGTTAGACAGTGATATTAACATTATAAATTCATACCTTGCATATCATAGATCATAATCACGAGTCCTGGATCAAATCATGGTACTTTATAAGAAATTAATCTTTATGGATCAAATAATATTATATAAGATAAATATACACATCAAGTCATACTAATCAATCTATGTATCAGATTGAGTAATGGATCATTAAGTTGCATCTGATTACTACATTGTTCAGGAAAATGTTCATGATATATATTTCGGGAAGTCATAATTTTCATTCATTTACTAAGAAATCATAATTTTTATTCAACATGTTCTCTATTCCCTCGCTTGTTGCTAATAATTGAATGGAAAACATTACTTTCCAAAGGATCTGTAAAAAAAATAAGTATTAGATAAAAATGATAAGGGAATTAACATATATATAGTATATAAAATGATGAAAAATTTAATTAATTAAATATGTAGTAAGATTTCAAATTTATAGATTCTTGAACCATATCCTTTTTGTCATTATCATTGTTGTACTGTCAATGTTAAAACTCTCATGAGGATGAGATTCAATGAAAACCCACCTTGTCTCAATCCAAGGAATCACCCTATATTATCAATTAATTCTGAAATGGGTAATACTAAAAACAATTAAATTAAACATAAATATGGAAAAATCCACAACTTCGTTGGTAGTAAGATCTTCATGATATTTTTGTTCATTACTCCATAAGGTATGCTTCCGAATCTTTTCTGTGCAGATCTATATCATCTTGTGAGAATAAATATTTTCATCTTTCATTGAACTATTGAAAAAATATAAATACTCAACCGATTAATAAATATTTTAAATTAAATAATAATTATCTTCAAATATACCTCTTCATAAATTCCAGTTTGTTAATTGAATAAGATCTATCTCTTAAATTTTCAAGCTTAATAACGACAATATTTTTTGTTTGTTTGTTTTGGGAACTACTGGAAAGTTGATTAGAATAACCAATTTGTTTTGATATATGTTTGGATAGTTAAATCATATTATATATACCAATATACATTAATAGTCACAGTACTGGACTTATTTCTCATCCTAATCCCCTAGCCTCATTCCTTTTATTCACGATAATGATTCACCATCCAGTATTAATAGATACATCATTAAACAATATATAAATTATATAAAATGATGTTTAGATCTATGAATATGGATGTAATGTATTAAAAATTGAAAATTTACATATTTTGGGGATTTTTTATTTGATATCCCTTCATTTAATCTAGGAAATAAATCAATAGATAATACAAATGTACTTAAATGATCATCAAATGATTCGTAAAAAACAAAGAAATAAATAAGTAATGAATGAAACGAAAAATTGATTATATTATTAAATTATAAAATTTTACCAATTATTCATTGGTATTAAATATATACTATCATCTAAAATTTTTCTTTCAAAATATTTTCGTGGACCTTCCCCTATTCTATAGTTTTTGTATATTTTTTTATTTGTTCTACAGAGTAGATGTGAGGAATCAAAAGTCTAAATTTTCATTCATGTACAAATCCTGCCAATTGTTTTTCATTATACGCATTACAAAAAAAGTAAATGTATTTAGCCATATTTAACAAAGAATATCTTCTTTTGAAAAATCAAATAATGAAAACACATATCATGTATACATTAATGTCTAAGCTAACTAACCAATCATAGTTGAGTATTTCTATTACACTCTCAAAAAAAATTAATTCTTCAACATTATCTTCATAAATTTTTTCATCAAAATAAACTGTGTGATTACATAAAATTCTTAACTTTTTATCCAAGAGAAACTACAAGTATAGTAATTTCAAGTATAGAATGGGAGGGGTAATTGGGCTTTCAATAAATCTCTTTTATCGGTTGGTTGATCATTTATATGGTATTGAGGTGCTCATTCATTTCATCCCCATCTCTCTATCTGTCTGTAATACCATTCATTACTTCAAAAAAATTTATTTAATTAATAATTGTTTACCATAAAAAGTTAATTTTAAATATACACCTCCTTGTCGACATGTATTTTAAAAGATGTGATGGCCATGTGATAAATGTTCCAACAGATTTTGCGACCTTATATATATATATATATATTCCTCATAAAATGGAATATGTATATCTACACTCAGATCATGGGCTATGATGATCAAAACTCACACATGACATATTCATAGTGGTTTACTATGTAGAATGTTGTTTTGAATATTGAACATTGAATCCCTCACTACAAGGTGATGGGGGTGTGTTTCTAGATATAAATCAGAGTCATTATCAACCTGTAGAATATCATTATAGGAATTATATCATTTTCTGTTTGATTCACATTGCATAGAATCATTTATTAGAACATTCATTAACACTTCTAAGTCATCTCTTTAAGAGGAATTTCTAGGCCCATTGGTGAGGGGGTTGGGGTGGGATCTCCACATGGGGGATATTTTTTAGTTTCTTCTTCTATTTTCCTCACTTCCATTAAAGTTTCCATCATACCTCTCTATAATTGTATTTGTCCTTCAAGGGTAGATATTTATTATCACATTTATTGTATTAATTCACTTTGATCAACCTCTTGTTTTTTCCCTAAAAATATGTTTGGGGTTTTAGCCCAAAATATCCGCACCTCTGACACGGCCATAATTTTTTGGAAGCCTCAAGGACATTGATACATTATTTTCTACTAGAACAAGTGATTCTAATTCGTGTGACTATGTCATATAGAATATAAATAATTATAAGTGATAATTTTCATGTAATAGTGATTGAAATAAAAAATATATTATGTAATAAGTGTACCTTTTTTCAACACCTTTTGTGACTTTTAATATATCAGTATCCCATATTTATTTACAAATACCTTCTTCCATTGTTTATGGAATGGGATGGAAGTGTCTTTGGATTCCATGTCATCACTGTAAATATAAAAAATGGACCATAATTATTGTATTGTTCCATGTCATTTAAATGTATTATAATAGATTTAAAATAAGTAAAAAATTTATTTTAATGTGAAGTGTACCTGATCCTTTGATTACGGTTGGGGTATTCTAGTTTTGATGTTTGCTCCATATTTCCATTACTCAGTTATTGTTTCGAAAATAAGAAATTATCATTCAATGTGTTGAATAAATATATAATAAAGAAACATATTACTAGGAACAATGTAACTAAAACTTCACATCTACATGACATATAGTAAGCATATCAGTCACTTATTGGTTGTCAACTATGCATAGATAACTTTTGGATGTGGGATTATTTTCCCTTATTCATAATTGAGATGACATCTTTTCCGAGTAGGGTGAAATCCTCTGTTTATCCATTCAGTAAAAATTAATATAAACTTCTTGTGATTTTTATCTACTATAAATGAACTATGTAATGGATAATGAAGAGTATTTCAATGTTTTATTATTATATTTTCTTAGTAAAATAATGAAATGATATAATAATGAAACTTTAATATCTTTCCACATGAGATTCCCCGGCCTAGGAACAACATGGTGCAACAGATCAACATCAATCAGTATGTTTTCCCATGTGATTATTCCAATATTACTATTTAACATGGACATGTTGTAGTTAACATCTTGACCCCACATATTCCATCCCACGTTGAATTTGATGCCTTTGACTTTCTCCTTAATTATTATCTCTATCAACCTAAAACTATGGAATTCTTATTTTCTCTGCGATGTCGGTTCAACACCACCTACGATTTCCCTACAATCAACATCATCAAAATGATCCTCTAGATAATAAGTATAAGAATATGTTCCTGGTCATTGTACCTCTACACTAGGAGTAACCATATTCTGAGATAAATTTTGTTCCTTGGTAATGGGATCACAAGCACAATGAGAAGGACATTTTTTTACTATGAGTAGCAGAAGGATGAGTGACATATTGTTCCTTGGGATTAGAAGCACCATCATGTAAATAATCAATTGTCTACAGATGTGTATTAAAAATAAATTTAAATTAAATAAATGTAGTAGAATAATGATAACAACATTATGTGACGTTAATTATACTACAAAAAATGCAACCTAATTATTAAACATTCGTTTTATTTTTTAAAGGGCTAATGGGATTTGACCCCACTCTCAATGATACAAATCCTTTCTTTTTAGTCTCCCCTGACATTGAAAACTTCATATACATTGGGACCACTATGAAATGATTGTGAAACCAAAATGAAATGGCCATCCTTGGTTGATTTCTCATGTACCGGTTTAGTGTTTTTGGTTGCCAATAGAAAAATTTAACTCTACTAGTTTGTGGGACATGCAAAATAAAATATATTTAATTCCATTGATTCCATTATAAATTGTTAATCATTGTACCCTCACAGAAATCAACATTCACAATTCCTAATTCATTTATTTTAACAAGAACTCATGTTATCAACAGATATATATTAGAAAATCGACACCATGAATATTGTGAAATCCAACTCCTATATTATATTGATGATTCCAATGTATGAAATATTCATGTAAATTAGATTTATTTCCATAGTACAGGAACAATCCATCACTTTAGCCATGAGTGTAACTCCACTATTTTTCATGGTACTTTCATTGTCATTCTTGTTTTTATAGAACATATAACCATTAATAACCAAACCATAGTATGATAATACATGAACACTTGGTCCTATAGCTATCTATCGAATTCATTCTGTTATTGAATCTGGATTTTCATGTGACTCCTTAAAAATGTGGTCTTGAAACCATCATTAAAATTGTTGATTATTTGTTTTTGATATCCATCTTTTTTCCATTGATGGATTCATATGACTAATAATTTCTTCATGGGATTGGACATATGGGGAAACCTCAAATATGTAATGAAAAAATGTAACGTTGGACCTACTATCAATATATATTATTGATTTTGACAACATCAGATTTAGAAATGATTTCACCCGCGATCCACCCATTATGAAGATATTTCAGTGGACAATTCATTCCACACCAAATAGGTATTCAGTAAAAAATTCAATAGCTTCATCCATAATATAACACTCTACAATAAAATCTTCATAATGAATTTTATTTTTGATATACCCTTTCAAAATATTCATATACCATTCAATGAGTTACATCCATTTATAGTTTACAGGACACATATTCTATTATCTCTTAAATGATGAACCATAAAAAACTATCATATCAAATAAATGTTTGCGGAAAGACTATTTCAAATTCACATAATATAACTAAAATTTAACTTTACATATTCAGAAATATCAGTGGTTATATAAATTTTTTCTATATAGCTTTAAATATGAAATAGAGCTTGGTTTATGTATGATGGACATTCTTGCTAAAAATGAAATGAAATTCTATAGTCACTAGATCTTTCATCAAAACATATAAGTTGTTACGACCCAAAGTTTTCAATGGAAATTTCCCTTGTTATAAATATTTCATAAAATAACATGAAAACAAAACATAAGGAACTACTAAGTGCTATGTGGCCTTTAAACATAAGTTTGTCACTTCTGTGATTGGTATTTTTAAAATCTGATGTACATGGTTTCAATTAGTAAGTTATTTGGTGTCTGATAATAAAAACAGAATATTGATTGAATATATACATACCCTAAGGAATAATAACAGACCCTTATTAATTGTAATATACCCAAATGAATTGTAAACTAACCTATGATAGTATAAAAATAATATTGATGTCGGAAGTACGATATACCTATATTTTAGAATAAGTTAATGCATTTTTCATATCATGTTTTGATAATAAATTATTATTTTATTTAAATTTTAAATTTATAATATATAGAACATTAATATTTGAAAATGGACTTCAGTTTTGGAATCTAAACTTCGAAAAATGGTTAGGGGGATTTTTTGCGATTTTTCTGAAATACATGAATTTGTTATGAATAGTAAAATATGATAATCGACAATAAATGCTAAATAAGTGATTTTTAAAGTCATTGATGATGTTTTGCTGATGGAAACCAACTTCGTTCTGGATGAAGTGATAAAATTAATATTCTTGGTCATGGAATACTTACTATTTCTTGTCTTGTGATAAATAATAAATTAATGATTATAATATTATGAAATCCCTCCTCTCATCAACTATATCCCCCCTTTCACTCCCTCTTCTCATCACTCATATCAAGCAACATGCCTTGACATTATTTGGCCTAAATCTCTCTCAAATATCTCCCACCACCTCCAAAATATCCTAGCCTCATCAAAATACCATGACCTCTTCCCATAAGATATTCTCAAAGGGGAAAGCTTCAAGAGGTAAAATTCATCTTCCCAATTTCTTATTTTGTATTATGTAATTTTCTTTTTATTTTTTTCTAACCTCCCTTCAACATATTATTTTGATAAATCTAGTAACATCCATTTAATGAAATGTTTTCATGCTAATGTTATATTTCATTATCTTCTCTCCTTTCCCCACCATTTTATTTGAATGAAATGAATGCACCATTTGAGATGTGTTAATTTTTCACATTCAAGGACAAGAATTTATCAATTTTATTTATTATCATTATTTCTAGTCTGGAAACCATTTGAGTTATAGTTGAACATGATTATTATAAAATTAATATATCATTTTTTGCATTAATTTTTTTTGTACAAATGGAATTATGTTATAAAAACAAAACAAGATATTCGTATTCAAACACATCTATTAAAAAACGGTTTTCGTTAAGGTTATATATATTAATTATACTTCACTTTAAGTAACCTAAAAAAAACCATGTAATCTCCTGGATGTGCAATAATGAATATAACATAAATTCTGGAAAAACCCTTTCATCATACATATAATCCAAACAAGAATATATGAGAACCGATCTTTTAAATCCATGTAAACAAATGAGCTCGAACAATGAAATTGAACCATATAATGAATCAAAAAGGATTTGAATGAACTAAAAAGGGTTATAATAAATAAATTACATATAGAAGACATTCTGTTCTTTTTAATTAATGTGACTAAATTTGTTTTTTCAGGTCTCTAATAACAAGTGGAGAACACCAACAGATTTAAGGTAAGGGATCCTCTCCATTTCACTCTTAATCATGATTATTCACTATGATATGCCCTTTTTTTGTGTGTAATACAATGTGATGGGGTATATTTTCTCAACTCCCCCATAATGGACTAATGTTTTATAAGTGATGAGAACTCCATTATTTCTCTCAGCATGCCCTCTTAGTTCCTCCAAATTCTATGCCGATAAACCTTAATGGATTGTACCCGAACTTCCTTTATTCTTTAGAGTTTCTCTATTTTTCTTTTTTCCAAAATGTAATTGTCTTTTTATTTTATTTGAAACTTCTAAATTCCATTTATATTTTGTAGAATCATTTACCAGGATCCATATCTCATTCTCTTTCGAGGATATACATTCATTTAAGAGAATCCCTCCTCGATACTTCCTAATAAGCACACTCATTTTAAAGGAACTTCCCAAAATTTAACCGAAATTCATGTGCACTCTATCCTTTGTTTTAAGACAGCATTGTCATTTTAAAATCATCATTTTTTTATGAACACATTTTTTTTAAATTATGGTTTTATTTAAAAATAATGTCCTATTTACTATTTTAAATGATCTATATTATTTTCCTTAAAACCGCACAAAAATGTTTTGATGATAATGTTTCTCAAATACATTTCATATATGTTGTCACTTATATTTGTTACCATATACCATTTTATATTCCTATATTAACTTATGAAGCTCCATGTAAAGACCCGTAAATTTCAAGGAATTTTTTTTCTTAATTTTCTTTGGAATTATACAAGAGTGCAGTTTCTGACAGCACCTGATTCTGAGGCCCGGTGTGCCCGGAATCATTTTCCGAAGTTTGGCTCGGGTGCGTTCAGTGAACGGACAAGCGGGTTTTCCTAAATTTTGAACCTGTGCCTGGAATCCAATTCTGAGGGCACCGATGGAATCGCAGCGCCGGTAATTTCTTAGAAATGCCTCCCCCGGAGTTGCATTTGCTCGGTTGTGGTTTTTAATTTTTGGGTTTAAAGTTATGAAATGAAATAATGTTGTGCGAAAATTTTATTTTAGTTTCACTTTAAGCCACTTGAAAGCCACTTAAAGCTTCTTAAGAGGAGTTGTTACAGATAGGGTATTATCCAAAATATCCTACCCACTTGGTAGGATATTTGTGTGGTGGGGCTCGCATGAGCCCCAACATTTCTTTCTGCTAAGTAACGCACCTGCGAAAACCCGTCATTATGAAAGTCAACTGATGCGTTTTCTTATTTTTTCTTAATGCACAATTTAATTGGGAAGTTTTATTAGTTGAATTAAATGGGCGGTTTATTCGTTGAAATTATTTCTATGAATTAATTTCATTCGATTCCTAACCTCTTTGTAATCCGTTGGCATAATAAAAAAATAAGACCAATGCCGACTTCTTGAGGATTACACGTTGAGAGGCTTTTGACAGAATTCTTGTGCCTTCACCCTTCTTCGCGAAGAATGCGAAGAACGCGAAGAATGCGAAAACGCCGGCCTCCAACGAAGAACGCCGAAACCGCGGAAATCGACGACGCGATGCCCTGTGCCGCGACGCCGATGTTTCCTCTTCCGCGACGTTCTTCTGCGACGTTCCATCATCTGCAACAAAATCTTCGATCATCTATTTGAGGTATGAGATTTCAGGTTTTCTTTTAAAACTCCTTTGTGGTTTTTAAAAACGCATGGATTTAATTATTATTAATTAAATTTATTTGTTCTTGAACCTCGGAGTTCGTCGACGCGACACCCTTCCGCGACGACGCAACGCCTTCCGCGACGCGACGATTGCCTCCATCCGCGGCGATCAATTCCATGAAGAACGCGCGTGCGACACTTGACGAGGTAGGGATTTTCTTTAGATGTTTTACATTCCCATGTTGTTTCAGTTCAAATTAAGAACCTGGATTATAAAAACAATTTTAATTCATTAATTTTTTTGGGTTATGTATTCATGTGTTGAATAATTCTCCCGTTGTTATTATCTAACGCGGAGGGTGCATGCCAAACGAACACGGCCCGACAACCGTCCGCCGTTCTTCGTTGTTGTGCGAATTTCGCGGGTGACGACAAAATGTGACGCAATGGAGATTTGATGATCCCGCAGTGAAGAACGGAACCCGGGAGGAACAGCGCCGTAGACGGGAAGGAAAACGGACCACTGGAGGAACTCCGGTGGCCCGCTGAAGCCGCGGTGGCGGTGACCAACGGACCCATGGGCGCGCGGGTCCGTCTTGCACGCACGGGACGTGGAGACATGCCACATCCGTTGATCCAGCACGGCCCCACGCGGGGCCGCGACACCTCCAACCCCCGGGGGCAGCGCCCCGCGGCATCTGCGCTGCTCGGCCGCTTGGCCGAGCCGAGCCGGGCCGGTCCGACCGGTCGGGCCGCGCCCTGGATGGATAGGACCGGGTCGGGTCGACCCGGTTCGGCCGACCCAAGGGGGACGGCCCGGGTCGGCCCGGGCCCAGACCCCCCGTCTTCGGACTGTTTTCTGTCTTTTTCCCATAACATGAGCTACAGGCCTCCGAACGACGTGCCGTCAGCGGCAACATGATCCTTGGATCGATATGGTCGTTTTTATATATATAACTCAAGGTTTTGGAATACTTTGAGTTCAGATGGGTTGGTTCGTACACGAAACCAACCGGGCCCTCGGAGCGGAAACACTCATATCTTGTGCTTCGGACGTCCGATCAACGTGCCGTCAACTTCGTTGAATTCCACTAAGTGAGACGGATCATTTGGCTCACTCCGCCTGAGGTTTGGACGCAGGTGGAGTACGGTCGGGTTGGTTTTGTCTTAAAAACCAACTGGGCCCCTGGGACGAAAAAGCCAATAACTCTCAGACCGAGCGTCCGATTGACGCGCCGTCTGCGACGTTGAGTTCCTGTTGATGATACGGAACTTTCAGATACATCAACTTCGGACTTTGTGTCAGTTGATGTATCAGCCTCTCGGCTCATGGAGCAGACCCTCCTGATCGAGCTGGCTGTGGGTGGGAACCCTAGAGCTGGCTGCGACTGCTACTTCGACAGCGACGACTGTGCAGAGATCCTCAGTGGACTGCAGCGACGACTGTGCAGAGATCCTCAGTGGACTGCAGCGACGACTGTGCAGAGATCCTCAGTGGACTGCGCCGACGACTGTGCAGAGATCCTTAGTGGACTGCGACGACTACTGCACTCAGCGATCCTACGTGTATCAGTGTTACAGATCCTGTGTGGATCCGATCCTGTGTGCGTCAGCACTCAGCGGTTCTGTGTGAGCCAGCGCCTACAGGTCCTATGTGGGCCCGATCCTATGTGGGTCTTTGCGGGGGTTAGTTACCTATCGATCCAGTGTGGGTCATTGTGGGGGTTAGTACTTATCTATCCTTTGTAGGTCCGACGACTTAGATGGATCAGTGATCATCTTTATCGTAATCCGAAGAAGTATACCTGTGTGAGCTGAATCTTGTGTTACTCTCATTTGTCGATTGTGTTGAACTATCCTGTGTGGATTTACGGTTTACTCTCCTTTGTGGATTGTGTTGAGCTATCCTGTGTGGGTATACGTTTTCTTTCCTGTGTGGACTGGGTTCTGCTTGGGCTCGGATGTTGGAGCCGACGGGGATTGATGACATAGGTATATGTATGGGCATATACATAAGGAGTGTCGGTTGTTACATCGTGATTGTATCTTTCCGTTCTGGTTTATCCTTTGTGGATTTCAGGAGACCTTAGGGGGTCTCGGGGTCCCTACTGAGTAGCTTATACTCACCCCTGCACGGGCTATGCCCGCACTACATTGTGTTGGTTGCAGACGACGAACAATGCTGATTGTGGTGGAGGCTTGCGGTGCAGGACGGTACCTGGAGGTGGACCACTGGGCGGGGCATACTTGGAGCAGACAACTGGACCGAGTAGCCGTGGAGGCTATCTGTGCTCACCTTTCAGGTGGGACCTCCAGAGGATGGCTCGACGCTGCGGCTTTTCTTTTCAGTTTCTGTTTTCCCCTTTCAGTTGTACTTTACAGTTGGGCTTGTATTTCTGTCCCCTTTTACTTTCAGCACAGCTTGTTACAGTTTTTACTTAGTGTTTACTTTTCCTCTTTCTTACTCTGTGGTGCTTGTTTACTTTTCAAAGGTAATGCCTTCCCTTTTTCTGGGATTTACACCTTGGTGCTAGTCTCTAGCCCCTAGCCTATGGAAGGCGGGCTTGGGGTAGTCACGACACAGGCCCTGAGGACGGGTCGTGCCAAATTGGTATCAAAGGTGGTCGGTTCTATCGAAGACTCTGATATTTCTTCTATGTGAAGCAATAGTGTTTAGCGTATTGGGTGTGGTTATCAGTCCAGGGAGTCTAGTGTTGGTGCGACGGCCAACGTATCCGTACACCAGGACCCTGACTTCTGATTTCCGACTTAATACAAGAAAACATTGATTGCATGTGTGTTTTCAAGTTTTCTTCGTGATTACTTTGTATAAGCTCACCAGGTATACTGTTCTGACCGTGGCGCACTTGTTTCATTTTCAGGATGGCCCCCCGACGGCAGACAACTAGGGTTCCGAGAGTAGAGCGCGACGACAGCCCGCCGAGTGACGAGGCCTCGGTACATGGCCCGTTGACAGCGGAGGCACCGGTGGTACCTTTACCTGTCGAGCCCCCTATGCTTCCAGCACCGACTGCTGATGATTCATGTCGCCTCGGAGCTCTGCACGAGTTCCAGCGCCAGCGACCACCCAGGTTTTGTGGGGAGACGGACCCCCAGGCAACCGAGGACTGGCTGGAGGCGGTCGTTCGAGTTTTCAGGCTAGTGAGGACACCAGCAGACCCTATGGTGATTCTCGCGGCGAGCCTACTGCACACAGCAGCGGGCCGATGGTGGAGCTTGATGCTCCAGGTACACGATGAGGTGTCTCTTCTCTGGACGGACTTCAAGAGCCTTTTCCGCTCAGAGTTTGTCCTGGCCACCCTCCGTGTGGTGCGCATCCAGGTGCTTCTTCCGTTGCGGCAGGGCAGCTGGACGGTCGCCCAGTACGCAGCGAGGTTTACCGATCTTTCTCCATACTCGACAAATATGGTACGAGACCCATTTTCCGGGCCTGGACCTTTGAGCAGGGTTAGAGACACGAGATCAGGGCATCGCTGATCTCCCTCAGCATCCCGACTCAGGTAGGAGTACTGGAGCGGGCCCTTCTGATCGAGAGCTTTCTGGCTGAGTCCACAGCGAGACCTACCACAGGGCGGCAGGTAGCGGAGTCTTCGGTAGCAGGTAGCCGACAGATGACTCAGGGTCCCAGGCAGACCAGTCCCTCTCGTAGACGACCACAGGACAATGGCTCAGTAGTGCGGGGCACACAGAGCGGAGCCAGTCTTCTGAGAGGCAGGCAGTGCTACGCCTGCAGCGGGCAGGGCCACATGGCTCGTGACTGCCCGACCCGCCGTACCGAGGAGCAGCAGATGGTGGAGGGGACACCCAGGCAGAGGTAGAGGGTCGACCGTGGTGCTCCGCAGGTAGGAGGAAGACGAGGCAGAGGAGCTGGTCGAGCAGCCGGTGGTGGGAGACGCTTTGAGGCTCTGCCACCACCACTACCGGGAGGTCCGCCCCGACTACAGGGAGCTAGCGGGCAGAGACAGGCACAACTCCAGGTAGCGGAGGCCTACGACCACGGCACACCAGAGATGATTCGAGGCACGATCTGTGTCTATTCCCCCTTTGATGCAGTTCTTATAGACAGAGGAGCGAGTCACTCTTTCATAGCCACTGCCCTTGTTCGGAGCTCGGAGATTCCGACAGAGCTGTTGGCTCGATCCTTACGGCTAGAGACTCCTACGGGAGCAGTCTCGACGATTACACACTAGTGCCGGCAGTGTGAGCTTACTCTAGGAGGTGAGAGATTCAGCTGGGATCTTCTTGTAGCAGCTTCGAGGCCTTACGACTTCATCTTGGGAATGGATTGGTTATCAACAGTTCATGCACAGATTGACTGTTTTAGGCGCAAGGTGTGATGTGTACGCACAGACGGGAGCAGGTTCACCTTCACCGGCGTGAAGGGAGCCTTTGCAGCACAGGATGGACTTCCGCATAGGAGAGGACAACCCATCACTAATCAATTGGATAGTCTCATCCTAGGAGCAGTTGACGTGCGGAGTCCTAGTTTTCCTGTAGTGGTGGATCAGTACACAGACGTCATTCCCGATGATGTTCCAGGGCTACCTCCTCACAGAGAGGTAGACTTTTATATTGATATGTACCCCGGGATAGCCCCGATATCTACTCCAGCGTATCAGATGGCCACCACTGAGCTTCGAGAGCTACGGGTACAGTTGGAGGACTTGCAGGGCAAGGGGTTCATCCGACCTAGTCTTTCACCCTGGGATTCCCCGATATTGTTTGCCAAGAAGGAAGATGGGAGTTTCCAACTGTGTGTCGACTATCGTCGCCTGAACCAGGTGACTGTGAGGAACAAGTATCCTCTACTGAGGATTGATGAACTCTTCGATCAGCTCAAGGGAGCGCAATGGTTCTCGAAGATAGAACTGAGGCCAGGCTATCATCAGCTCAGAGTTCGAGACGAGGACGCGCAGAAGATGACCTTCAGGTGTCGGTATGGCCACTATGAGTTCTTGGTTATGCCATTCGGTGTAACCAATTATCCAGAAGTGTTCATGACCTCATGAACAGGATCTTCCAGCCGTACCTCGATCGATTTGTCGTGGTCTTCATCGACGACATTTTGGTATACTCGACCACAGAAGAGGAGCATGCCTACCACATAGAGGTTGTACTTGACACACTCTGAGAGCACCAGCTTTTTGGCAAGCTCTCCAAGTGCAAGTTCTGGTTACGTGAGGTCCACTTCTTGGGGCACGTCATTTCTGAGGCGGGAGCTGCAGTGGATCCCGCAAAGATCGAAGCAGTGCTAGCTTGGGAGCCACCTAGGAGCGTGATGGAGGTGCAGAGTTTTTTGGGACTAGCTGGATACTATCAGAGGATTGTGACAGACTTCTCTAGAGTTGCGGCACCACTCTCAGCCTTAACGAAGAAGGGGAAACCCTTTGCGTGGTCAGACGGATGTCATTAGAGCTTCCAGGAGATGAGACAGAGATTGACCAGCACACCTATCTTGAGGCTTATTGAGGAGGGAGTTGGATACGTAGTCTACTGCGATGCATCAGGGACCGGACTCGGGTGTGTCCTGATGTAGGAGCGGGTCGTGATTGCCTATGGATCACATCAGTTGAGGCCGCGTGTGCAGAACTACACTACCCATGACCTGGATTTAGCAGCAATGGTCTTCGCTCTGAAGACATGGCAGCACTATCTGATGGGAGAGCACTTTACAGTCTTTTCTGACCACCAGAGTATCAGGTAAATCTTCTCGCAGAAGGACCTGAACCTGAGACAGCGGCGATGGCTCGAGTTCCTCCAGGACTATGACTTTGAGATAGTCTATACTCCTGGGAAGGGGAATGTAGTAACTGATGCCCTCAGCAGGAGGACGGGCATTCAGCTACTTGAGGAGGCGACAGAGCAGCTAGCCGCCTTGCAGATATCCTTCGTGGATAGGGACAGAGCAACCTTCCTTCAGTCTCTCACAGTCTCTCCTCCAATTCTACAGTGGGTCAGAGAGGCATAGCGTGGGGACACTGACTGTGAGACACGGCGTGCACAGATTTCCTCAGGACAGGCACCTGATGGTTTCACCTTTGGAGCAGAGCACGACATCCTTTTCAGAGGACGTACCTTGGTACTAGTCGCTTTACGAGAGGAGTTTCTGAGAGAGTTTAACACTTCCTCTTTAGCGGTACATCCTCGAGTGGCGAAGATGTACCAGGACCTCAGACGATAGCACTGGTGGCCGGGCATGAAGAAGGCTGTGGCAGAGTTCGTTACCCGATGCCTCACCTGCCAGCAGGTGAAGACAGAGCATCGGGTACCAGCAGGCTTGGTACAGACATTGGAGGTCCCAGAGTGGAAGTGGTACGGGATATCTATAGACTTCATGACTGGACTTCCACGCACATCTAGAGGTCATGACTCCATCTAGGTGATTGTCGACCGACTCACCAAGTCGGCTCACTTCTTACCCATCCGAGAGCAGGGATCAGTGGAGAGCTTGGGGAGTCTCTATGTTCAGGAGATTGTATGGCTTCACGGTGTTCCATCGTCTATCATCTCCGATCGGGACACTCGCTTTACTTCCGGCTTTGGAAGGGGTTTCAGGAGGCGTTTGGGATGCGGCTACGTCTGAGCACCGCCTTCCACCCTCAGAAGAATGGTCAGACGGAGAGGACCATTCAGACTCTCGAGGAAATGCTTCGCGCATGTGTGCTCGACTTTGATCGCCGCTGGGAGGACCACCTACCCTAGGTGGAGTTCGCGTACAACAACAGCTACCACTCCACTATTGGGATGGCACCATACGAGGCATTGTATGGAAGACCTTGAAAATCTCCTTTGTGCTGGACAAACCCTGGGGAGTCAGCACTTGTGGGACCAGAGATGGTACGGGCCACGACAGAGAAGTTACAGGTCATCCAAGAGCGGATGAGGACAGATCAGAGCCGGCAGAAGTCTTATGCTGATTGGAGGCGGAGGCCACTAGAGTTTGAGGATGGTGACCACGTATTCTTGCGTGTCTCACCTCGACGTGGATTACAGAGATTTGGCCGAGTAGGCAAGTTGTCTCCACGCTTCATCGGACCTTTCCAAGTCCTCAGCAGGATTGGCGAGGTGGCTTATCGCCTAGCTATACCACCTCAGTTGCACCGGGTGCACGACGTCTTCCACGTATCTCAGTTGAGGAAATACGTGCACGACCCGACGCACATCATTGACCATGGGGAGCTCGACGTGGATGATGGGGCGACTTTTATGGAGGTCCCGGTGGAGATAGAGGATAGACAGGAGCGTGTCCTACGTGGGTGATCGATTCCTCTTGTGTGCATCAGATGGAAGCACGGGATCCTCCAGGAGAGCACTTGGGAGCGGGAGGCTCAAATGCGTGCTCAGTACCCACATTTGTTCCCTAGTTTTTGATATATCTTTATGGGGACGTAAATCCCTGAGGTGGGAGTAATGTAAAGACCCGTAAATTTCAAGGAATGTTTTTTCTTAATTTTCTTTGAAATTTTACAAGAGCACAGTTTCTGACGGCACCTGATTCTAAGGCCCGATGTGCCCGGAATAATTTTCCAAAGTTTGGCTCGGGTACGTTTAGTGAACGGAAGACCTGGTTTTCCTAACTTTTGAACCGGTGCCCGGAATCGAATTCTGAGGGCACCTATGGAATCGCAGTGCCGGTAATTACTTAGAAACGCCTCTTTTGGAGTTGCATTTTCTCGGGTGTGGTTTTTAATTTTTGGGTTTAAAGTTATGAAATAAAATAAAGTTATGCGCCAATTTTATTTTAGTTTCATTTTAAGCCACTTGAAAGCCACTTAAAGCTGCTTAAGCGGAGTTGTTATAGATAGGGTACTATCCAAAATATCCTACCCACTTGGTAGGATATTTGTGGGGTGGGGCTCGCACGAGCCCCACCGTTTCTTTCCACTAAGTAACGCACCCGCGAATACCCGTCATTATGAAAGTCAATTGATGCGTTTTCTTATTTTTCTTAATGCACCATTTAATTGGGCAGTTTTATTCAATTAATTAAATGGGCAGTTTATTCGTTGAAATTAATTCTATGAATTAATTTCATTCATTTCCTAACCTGTTTGAAATCCGTTGGCGTAATAATAAAATAAGACCAATGTCGACTTCTTGAGGATTACAAGTTGAGTGGCTTTGGACAGAATTTTTGTGCCTTCACCCTTCTTCGCGAAAAACACGAAGAACGCGAAGAACGCGAAGAATGCTGGCCTCTGACGAAGAACACCGAAACCGCGGAAGTCGACGACGCGACGCTGTGTGCCACGAAGCCGACGTTTCCTCTTCCGCGATGTTCTTCTGCGACGTTCCATCATCCGCAACGAAATCTTCGATCATCTGTTTGAGGTAAGAGATTTCAGGTTTTCTTTTAAAACAACTTTGTGGTTTTTAACAATACACGGATTTAATTATTATTAATTAAATATATTTGTTCTTGAACCTCGGAGTTCGTCGATGCGAAACCGTTCCGCGACGACGCGATGCCTTCCGTGACGCGACGATCGGCTCCATCTGCCGCGATCAATTCCGCGAAGAACGCGCGTGCGACACTTAACAAGGTAGGGATTTTCTTTGGATGGTTCACATTCCCTTGTTGTTTCAGTTCAAATGAAGAACCCGGATTAGAAAAACAATTTTAATTCATTAAAATTGTTTTGGGTTATGTATTCATGTGTTGAATAATTCTCCCATTGTTATTATCTAATGCGGAGGGTGCGGGCCAAACGAACACGGCCTGACAACCCTCCGCCGTTATTCGTTGTTGTGCGAATTTGGCAGGTGATGAAGAAACAAGACGCAATGGTGATTTGATGATCCCGCAGTGAAGAACGGAACCCGGGAGGAACAGCGGTGCTGACTGGAAGGAAAACGGACCACTAGAGAAACTCTGGTGGCCCGCGGAAGCTACCGGCGGCGCGGGTCGCTGGCATGGCGGCGACCAATGGACCCATGGCCGCGTGGGTCCGGCTCGCACACACGAGACGTGGCGACATGCCGCGTCTGCTGATCGAGCGCGGCCCCACGCGGGGCCGCGAAACCTCCAACCCGCGGGGGCAGCGCCCCGCGGCATTCGCGCTGCTCGGCCGCTCGGCCGAGCCGAGCCGGGCCGGTCCGCCCGGCCGGGCCGCGCCCTGGCCGGTCCGGACCGGGTCCAAACGGGTCGGACCGGGTCGGGTCGACCCGGTTCGGCTGACCCAGGGGGGGTTGGGCCGGGTCGGCCCGGGCCCAGACCCCCCATCTTTGGACCGTTTACGATCTTTTTCCCTTAACTTGAGCTACGTGCCTCCAAACGACGTTCCGTCAGTGGTAACGTGATCCTTGGATCGAGACGGTCGTTTCGGTATATCGCACTCAAGGTTTTGGAATACTTTGAGTTCGGCCGGGTTGGTTCGTACACGAAACCAACCGGGCCCTCGAAGCGGAAACACTCATATCTTGAGCTTCGGACGTCCGATCGATGTGCCGTCGACTTCGTTGAATTCCTTTAACTGAGATGGATCTTTTGGCTCACTCCGCCTGAGGTTTGGACACAGGTGGAGTACGGTCGGGTTGGTTTTTCCTTAAAAACCAACCGGGCCCCTAGGACGAAAAAGGCAATAACTCTCAGACCGAGCGTCCGATTGACGCGCCATCTGCGACGTTGAGTTCCTGTTGACGATACGGAACTTTTGGATACATCAACTTCAGACTTTGTGTTAGTTTATGTATCAGCCTCTCGGCTCGTGGAGTGGACCCTCCCGATCAAGCTTGCTGTGTGCGGGAACCCTAGAGCTGGCTGCGACTGCTACTTCGACAACGACGCCTATGCAGAGATCCTCAGTGGACTATAGTGATGACTGTGCAGAGATCCTCAGTGGAATACAGCGACGACTGTGCAGAGATCCTTAGTGGACGGCGACGACAACTGTGCAGAGATCCTATGTGGACTGCGGGGACTACTACACTCAGCGATCCTACGTGGATCAGTGTTACAGATCCTGTGTGGATCTGATCCTGTGTGGGTCAGCGGTCAGCGGTTCTGTGTGAGCCAGGGCCTACAGGTCCTGTGTCGGCCCGATCCTATGTAGGTCTTTGTGGGGGTTAGTTACCTATCGATCATGTGTGGGTCATTGCGGGGGTTAGTACCTATCGATCCTTTGTGGGTCTGACGACTTAGATGGATCAGTGATCATCTTTATCGTCATCCGAAGAAGTATAACCTTGTGAGCTGAATCTTGTGTTACTCTCCTCTATGGATTGTGTTGAACTATCCTATGTGGATTTACGGTTTACTCTCCTTTGTGGATTGTGTTGAGATATCCTGTGTGGGTATACGTTTTAATTCCTGTGTGGACTGGGTTGTGCTTGGGCTCGGATATTAGAGCCGATAGGGATTGATGACTTAGGTATATGTATGGGCATATACCTAAGAAGTGTCGGTTGTTACTTCGTGATTGTATATTTCCGTTGTGGTTTATACTTTGTGGATTTCGGGAGACCTTCGGGGGTCTCGGGGTCCCTACTGAGTAGCTTATACTCACCCCTGCATGGGCTATGCCCGCACTACGTTGTGTTGGTTGCAGACGACGGACAGTGCTGATTGTGGTGGAGGCTTGCGGAGCAGGACGGTACCTGGAGGTGGACCACTGGGCGGGGCGTACTCGGAGCAGATGGCTGGACCGGGGAGCTGTGGAGGCTATCTGTGCTCACCCTTCAGGTGGGACCTCCAGAGGATGGCTCGACGTTGCGGCTTTTCTTTTCAGTTGTTTGTTTCCCCTTTCAGTTGTACTTTACAGTTGGGATTGGATTTCCGGCCCCTTTTACTTTCAGCACACCTTCTTACAGTTTTTACTTAGTGTTTACTTTTCCGCTTGCTTACTCTATGATGCTTGTTTACTTTTCAAAGGCAATGCCTTCCATTTTTTCGGGATTTACGCCTTGGTGCTAGTCGCCCGCCCTTTGGCCTATGGAAGGCGGGCTTGGGGTAGTCACGACACGAGCCCCGAGGACGGGTCGTAACACTCCATGTATGTTCTAATCCCTTTATTTCATGGACACATTCATGATACACTCCTTGGTTATGCTCTAGGTCATGATTGTGGTACCCAATTCCCTCCTTGGGAATCCTTATGTTTATGAACGATTTATTATGTATGATTATTTATGTGTAATGAATATTTATGTTGCAAAAATATTTATGTAAAAAACATTCATGAAATTTTGAGATGGGTGCACCTAGATATCGCTCCAATGCATTGGGTAATGTTTGGTCTCATGAGATGCGATATGAAATGGGATTGGCAGTTAGCCTTAACCCATACTAATGAAATTTTTTATGATTCAGCCACATCTATATGATTCTGTGTTTATATGATCCCATGTTTATATGATATGATTTCATATGTTGCATGTTTTGTTTCCATTATGTCATGCCTCGTAACTCATGTGATTAAGATGTATCCTCATGTATATTCCCAACTGGGATTTTTAGCTCAGCCCTTTGTTCATCTGTTCCCCAAGGAATCCTATGCAGATGTAAGGGATCAATGTAAGATAGGAGCACATTATGGAGATTATAAAAAGAGGTGTTTTTAGCCACATGTTTTATGTTTTATGTACCTAGTCATCCAAGACACCAGACATAAAAATCCTGACCTATACTCTAATGATTAATTATTATTAAAATCATGAAGTGTTATATGTAAAAGGATCAGGTCTCTATAGTAGGTATCAGAAGATAGTATAGTTATTTTTTGAGATTTGGAATAGAGAACCTTAGTGAGAACCTTAATAATGAGACGAAGAATAATAAAACGTCTCTAAATTTTGGTATGTACAGTTTAAGTGGTTTAATAATAAAATATTTCCTTTTCTAGATACGATAAGGAAGAGGTGGCTCTTGCAATTATGTACCTAGGAGAGAAAACTCCGACAAGGAGTTTTTGGGCTTGACCCGGGTATCCTGGTACACAACAATAGGTCTTGCTACACTCATGGTTAGAACACTCCCATGGGATATGATTTGCTGGATTCACGAGATTAGTACAAATAGTTATCAACAGAAAAAAATAATCCCATTATAATATATGTTATGAAATAGATCGAGGATAACCTAGGTTTAAACATAAGGAATCACAAGTTAGGATATACTTCTTCTTTATATGTTTATACATTTATGTTCGAATTTTCCTATTTATGATCAATATCTAAGTATTAAAGACATATAATTATATGGTCTTTTTCATAGTTTATGGTAGGAAATATAAGAACACATCCCAAAAACCAATGTTATAGGAAATGATATGATTTCCCTAATGATATTCCTGATGTGACGGAAGAAGGCGCTCAAAACATTATGGAAGTACTTGCTCAGCTGCCTTGAGTTATGAATAATAACTTGAATCATATGGAATGTCCTCATGCTTCAAGGAAAGATAATGTTGTTGTATAATCCTTCATGTGACAAAGGAATCCTACTTTTAGAGGATCTTATGATCCCCTCCTCACGGTACAATGGATTAACTCAATTGAAAAGATATTCTCAGTTCTCCAATGCTCGAAAGAAGAGAAGGTTGTACTTCCAGTATATCGTTTTAATGGGGAAGTTTTTCAATGGTGGACACTAATCAAGAATACAATGTCCAAAGAAGAAATTCATTCCATAGATTGGGAGGAATTAAAGAAGATGTTTTCAACAAATATTTTCCTCTAACCCTCTGTATCAATATGAAAAGAGAGTTCCTTAGACTCAAGAAAAAGTTAGATGAGTCCATCGAGGCGTGTGAATCTAACATTACAAGGCTTTCAAGTTACACATCTGGCTTTGTAATGAACACCGAAATCAAGGTGGATTGCTTCATTAGGGGACTAATTCCATGTCTATAATATGTGTTGGCAATTCGGGACTTTGATAGTTATGTGGAGATTGTTCGTTGTGCCCTAAAGGTTGAAATAATGATTTTAGACTCTCAGTGGTCTCATGAGCCTAGTGACAAGAACTAAAAAATTGAGAACATCATGGGTGGTTCATCAATCAAATCCTTTTATGGAATGAATCCTCGCATTACCCTTTGAAATTTTTTTGGGAAAATGAATCTTGGTGACTATCTCAAGGGAACTAAGAACTGCTTCAAATGTGGAATTTTTGGTCATCTATCTAGGAACTGTTGAAGGGATATGAAAAATCCTGTTAATGTTGAAGAAGAATGGAAGTTTCAGATCAGAACTCAACCTGTAGTGTAGTGTTTCAACTAAAAGGAGCTTGGGAATTATTCAAAGAAATTCCCTAAACTGAGGGTTGTTTGAGGCAATATGCAACAACCTCCAAGGAAACATGGAAGGGCTTATTCTATCACTACTTCTGAGGTGGAGCCAAAAAATGATGTGGTGATAGTTATGCTTGTTATTCATTCAATAATAGCTAACATACTATTTTATTCTCATTCTACGCATTCTATTATATCCTGCATATTTATTAGAACAAATCAAACACCACCTCAAAATTTGGAGGAAAAGTTATATGTGAGAATAGAGAATGGGGAAATTATTGCATCAATGGTTTATACCTCCCCCCCGGTTAAATATTGTGGACTGAACCTCCCAGAAAATCTTGATATACTTCCTTTAGTGGAGTTTGATGCAATCATAGGAATGTAATTGATATCATTGTATATTCCCAACATAAACTGTCAGAAAAGGGAGATCAATTTACACATCTCGAAGAATCCTATGATTCTATACAAGTGTAAGGAGTAACATGCCTCTCCTTTAGAATCATCATCTCATGTGTGGATAATTTTTCCTTATGAGAGAGCATATCTAGTTCAAATGATTGAGACAAAGGTGAGAATCATGCTTGACGATAGACCCATTGTGAGGGATTACTCTGATGTATTCCCTGAATAGTTTCATAGATTTCCACTTGAACAAGAGTTTGAGTTCTCAATTGAACATATCTCTATATCTTTAATATTCTCATAGAATCCTTACAGAATGGCCACTTTTGAGATGGAAGAGTTGATGATGAAGTAATAATAGAATATAGAGAAGGGTTTTATACGCCCGAGTTCTTCGCCGTTGGGTGCTCCAGTTCTCTTCAACAAGAAGAAAGATGGATCAATGTGCCTCTTCATTGATTATTGGAGATCAATAAAATCATGATAAATAAAAATTATCCCCCTGCACGGATAGATGACTTGTTTGTTCAGCTTTGTGGTTCCAGTTATATCTCTATGGTGGACATTTAGTCAGGATATCACCAAAAAAAAGATGAGGATGGAAGATGTTCCCAATATTTCCTTTCAAACACGGTATGTACACTATTAGTTCATAATGATGCCCTTCAGACTAACTAATGCTTAAAAAAAATTACCGGATTTAATGAATAGAGTCATTAATGATTACCAAGACAAATTTGTGGTGGTCATTATTGATGATATTCGGATATACTCCACGATCAAGGAGGAACACGTGGAGCATTTGAAACCTGTGTTAATGATATTATGAAGGGATATGTTGTATGAAAAGTATAGTAAATATGAGTTTTGTATGGAGGATGTATCATTATGGGTGTATGTTATCACTAAAAAAGTATATTTATGGACCCTTCCAAGACAAAGGAAATTGAATAGTTGTCAAGGGCAACTTCTGTAACGGAGATCCACAACTTTTTTGGGTCTAGCAGGATATGATCGATGATTCATGAAATTTTTTTGATGATTGTCCAACCCAATGACCAAGATGAAATGGAAGGGATTATAGTTTGTCTGGACATAGGAATGTGAAGACTCTTTCAAGGAGTTTAAAAAGAGGCTTATCACTGCGCCAGTACTCACACTTCTTTCAAGTGGAGAACTCTTTGTGGTGTACAATAATGCTTATAAGAAAGGCATATGATGTGTGTTAATGATAAATGATAAAGTGATAGAATATGCCTTAAGGAAGATGAAATCCTTCAAAAAAACTATCCTATGCATGATCTAGAGTTGGCGGCTGAGATCATTGTGTTGAAAATATAGCGGCATTATCTCTGTGGAAAAAAATGTGACATATATACTGACCACCAGAGTCTAAAATATAGTTACACACAGAAAGAGAATAATATGCGCCATCTATGATGGATATAACTCATCAAGGATTATGACTGCTCAATCCACTACCATCTCAGTAAGGAAAACAAGGTGGCAGATACTCTATGTAGAAAGTATTTTGAATCTTTTTCAATTATGAGAATTTAAAATGATCTGATCTTCTTAGATTTGGAAAGTATGGAAATGTGAACCATTTAGGGGGGAACATCATCAATCATTTCTCAAATGATTTCTCAACCATCCCTCTTGGAGAAAATAAACGACGCTTAAAGAAAGGATGGATAAATTCATAAAAGGGTGGAAGCTATTAAAAATGGGGAATCCGTCAATTTCAAAATTGATAAGAAAGGAGTTGTATGATTTGGGTCACAATTATGTATACCATCTGATCCAGAGATAAAGAAGGATCTATTGAGTGATGCACTTAGATCGACCTTATCTATCCATCTAGGGACTACCAAGATGTATCGTGATCTCCGAGAACACTTCGGTTGGGATGACATGAAGAAGGAGATTAAATAATGCATATCAAGGTGCTTGGTATGTCAGCATGTTAAAGGAAAGAGACAAAATTCTAATGGGGTGATGAAACCATTTATTATACCCATGTGGAAATGAAAAAATGTCACAATGGACTTTGTCAGAGGTCTCCCAAGGACGTCGATGGGAAATAATGCGATATGGGTTGTGGTTGATCGACTCACCAAGACTTCCCATTTTATCACTATTTGGGAAGACCACTCTCTTGAACAACATTCAAAAATATATGTGATGAATGTGGTGAGAATGAATGGTGTTCCACTCTCAATTGTCTCTTATCATGATCAAAGGTTCAAAACAAAATTCTGGAGGAGTCTTTAACAAACTTTGAGTGATGAATTATATTTCAGCACTGTGTATCACCACAAAACTGATTGAAAATCAGAAAGGACTACATAGACGCGTGAAGATATAATACGTACATGATGTCTAGAATTTAAAGGTGGATGGGATCAGAATCTCACAATGGTTGAGTTCTCATACAACAATATCTTTTACTCGAGTATTTAGATGGCTCCATATCAAGCTCTCTATGGAAAGAGATGTAGATCCCCAACCTGTTGGGATGAAGTTGGAGAATGAATGCTACATGTACCTGATCTCGTGAAAGAGATGACATAGAAGGTTTAAGTCATCTAGAAAAACATAAAAGTTGATCAAAGTCAGGAAAAGAGCTACTCTAACAACCTTCAAAGGGAATTAGAGTTCGATTTGGGGGATAATGTCTTCCTTCTAATATTTCCATGGAAGAGAGTCATGTTGTTTGGAACCAAAGGGAAGCTAATCCCTAGGTACATTGGACCCCTTGAGAACCGTGACTGCATAGGAGTCATGGCCAGCTCACACTTCCTCCGAATATGGCTTTAGATTATGATGTGTTTCACGTATCATTCCTGAGAAAGTAAATTCCTGATCCCTCACATGTAATGAACTCGGAGGTGGTGTAGCTGGAAGATGATCTCTCTTATGAGGAGCATCCGGTGAAGATTCTAGACAGAAAAGATAATGTTCTATGGAACAAGACAACCCACCATGTCAATGTGATGTGGAGGAACCAAAAGTTTGAAGAAGCTACTTGGGAACTAGATGAGGTGATGAAGGATAATTACCCTCACCTATTTACAACATATAATGTAAAAAGAAATTTTGAAGGTGAAATTTCATAAGGGGGGAAGAATGTAACAACCCAAAATTTTCAATGTAAATTTACATTCATAAAAATATGTCATAAAATAACATGAAAATAAAAAAAATGAACTACTACGTTCTATGAGGCCTTTTGACTTTATTTTGCACTTCTATGTTTGGAATTTTGAAAATCTGATGTACATGGCTGCAATATGTATGTTTTTTGGAGTCTGATAAAAAAAAATAATTTTTGATGAATATTAACCTACCCTAATGAATAGTAACATACCGTTATGAATAGTGATATACCATAATGAATAGTAACCTCAACTATGATAGTATAAAAATAATATTCATGTAGGAAGTACGATATACCTATATATTAGAATAAGTAAATGACTGTTTTAGAACTGGTTTTGATAAAAAATTATTATTTTAATTAAATATAAATATTAATAATATTTATAAAATTATTTATGAAAAATTGAAGCCATGTTTGGATTCTACATGTCGATAAATGGTAAGGTGAATTTTGGGAATTTTTCTCAAATACATGAAATTTTGATGAATAGTAAAATATGATAATCTACAATAAATGCTAAATAAGGGATTTATTTAGTCATTTATGATGTTATAGAGATGTATGACCAATTTTTTTGGGATCACAAGAAAAATTACTATTATTTTTCATGGAATACATACTATTCATTGTCTTGTGAAGAAATAATAAATTAATGATTATGATATTATTAAATCCCTCCTCTCCACCACTATAATCACCCCCTTCACTCCCTCTTCTCTTCACTTCTCTCAAGCCTTGTGACATTCCATTATTCTGCCCAAATCTCTACCCAATATCCTCCCCATGTAAAAAATCTCCTAGACTCTTCAAAATACTTATACCTCTCCCTTTAAGAGATTCTCAAAGGAGAATGTTTCAAGTGGTAAAATTCCTCTTCCCAATTTCATTTTTTCTTTTAAGTTCTTTTCCTTTTTTTCATTACTCACATCCCTACACAATAATAGTATGATAAATCTAGTAAAATAAATATACTGGAATGTTTTCATGCTTATGGTATATTTAATTATCTTCTCTCCTTTCCCCACCCTTTTATTTGAATGAAATGAAAGAACCGTTTGAGATGTGCTAATTTAGCAAATGCAAGGACAACAATTTATCAATTTATAATATTATCATTAATTCTGGCCATGAAACCATTTGATTTATGGTTGAACCAGATTATTATATATGTAATATATCCAATTTTTAGTTCATTATTATTTTTTAAAAAATTATATTATGTTATAAAAAGAAAACATTTTCTTTGTAATCAAACCCATCTATTAACAAAAACGGTTTTCATTAAGGTTATATATATATTAATTAGACATCGCACTAAGTAACAATATAAAAATTAAAAACATTTAATATCATGTATGTTCACTAAATAATATAACTTCAATTCTGGAAAAACACTTTCATCTTACATAAAATCCAAACTTGAATATCATTGAACTGATCTTTTAAAGCCTAGTAAACCAACGAGCCCGATCAATGAAATTGAAAATTATAACGAATCAAAAAGGAATTGAATGATGAAAAAATAGTTATAATAAAAAAATGACATATATAAGAGGTTCTGGACTTATTCATTAATAATTTTATATTTGTTTTTTCAGGCCTCTAATAACAAGTGGAGAACACCAACAAATTTTAGGTAAGGGACCCTCTCTTTTTACCTCTTAATCAAGATTGTTCTAAATGCTATTCCTTTTTTTATGTAATACCTATTTATGGGGTATATTTTATGACCTCACCCATTTTTTCCTAATGATTTATAATCAATTATAATACCCTTACCTCTCTTATCAATCCCTCTTAGTTCTACCCAATTCTATGCCGATAAACTGTAATGGATTCTACCTGAACATCATTTATTTTTTCTGGTTGCTCTATCATTATTTTTTCTAAAATGTAGTTGTCTTTTCTTTTTATGTAAAACTTATAAATTCTGTTTATATGATCCATAATAATGTTCCAAGATCCATATCTTATTCTCTTTTGTGGATATACATTCTTTTATGTGAATCACTCCTCGTTACTTCCTAATAAGCACAGTCGTTTTAAAAAAAACTTCCCGAACATTTACCAAATATTTTGTACACTCTATCCTATGTAATATAACACCATTTTATTTACAAAATCATTATTTTCTTTATTAAAACCTTCTTGGTTCATTTATGGTTTTATATAAAATAACTTCCTCTTTACTATTTTAAAATCTCTATAGTATTTTTATTAAAACCGTACAAATTTATTTGATGCTAATGTTTCTCAAATACATTTCTTATATGTTTCACTTATATTTGATACCACCAACAATTCTATATTCCTATATTTCATTATTAATGTCCATCTAAGTTATAATCCCTTTCCTTAATGGATACATTCATTATACACTCATTGGTAATCCTATATGTCATGATTGTGGTACCCAATTCTCTCCATGGGAATCCTTATGTTTATGAATGATTGATTATGTAAGATTATATATGTCGAAAGAATATTTATGTGGAAAGAATATTTATGTAGCAATAATATTCATGATATTATTGAGATGGGTGTGCCCAGAAAGTGTTCTAATGCATTGGGTAATGTTAAGTCTCATGAGATGCGATGTGAAACAAGATTGGCGGTTAGCCTTGACCCATACCATAATGGGAAATGAGATTGGCAGTTAGTCTTCACCCGTACTTATGAAATGTTTTATAATTCCTAAACATCTATATGGATCCATGTTTCTATTATCCCATGAATATATTATATGATTTCATATGTTCCATAATGAGCTCCTATCTTCCATTCCTCCTAACTCATGTGATTAAGATGTAACCTTGTGTACATTCCCTTTTTGGGATTTTTAGCTCATCCCCTTGTTCATGTGTTCCCCAGGGTACCCTATGTAGATGTAAGGGCTCAATGGAAGATAGGAGCTCATTATGGAGATTAAATAAAGAAGTTTTTTTAGCCCCATGTTTTATGTTTTATGTACCTAGTCTTCTAAGACACTAGACATAACGATCCTTGGCTTGTACTCTGATGATTAATTATGTATAAAATCCTGAAATGTTATATTTAATAGGTTAAGGTTGCTATAAGAGTCATGTTGTTTCAGAACCTTTAAATTTTAAAAGGTCAATGGCATGATATTATGGATATTTGATAAATAGTCCATTGAAAAATTTTACATCATTCAAGAGGATTCAAAAATTATATCTCTCTTTCCTGGAAAGTTTTTAAGAAGTTGGAGGAAGAATATATCATTTTCACTCTTCACTAGAAGAAACGCTTCTCATATTCCAAATACAAACATGTCCAAACTAGCATTAATTTCATAATTTTTTCCTTTATGGATTTAGCAATGTGCAGATGAAACTATCCGATATCTTTTTTTCAACATGATTAACATCAAGAAAATGTTTTCTATACAGACAATTTTAGTACAGGAATTCAAAAAAAATGATCTATTTTTGTCACCGGTTTTTATAATGTTTTTCTTAAATGGATTACCAAATAAATGTACACATCTTTTACATTCTCAAATCATTAATCACCTATTATTGGATACCGTAGTATACATTATTATATACATATATCGAATGATATCACCCAAGATCTATAGATATTTTTTTGGGGTAGAAATATGTGTTGTCCTAGAAACCATGTTTTAGAAGAATGTTTTAACAATAATGAATTTATACCTTGTTCGAATATGGGACTCCCTTCAGTTCCTTACTTGATATATCCTGAGATATTTATATATGTAAGAAATTCGTTTTTTATCCAGCAGAACATGGCTCTTAATATGGAATCTTCATTTCTAAAAGGATCAATTATCGTAACACCGGAATCTCCCAATAATATCAAATTTTTGATCAACTGATCGAAATAAACATCAGTATCATTACTCAGTAGTTTTGGTCATGATATAAGCATAGATTACATGATTGTTTTTTCATACATAACCATGGTGGAAAATTATAATTGACCTACATAACTGGCCATGTACTATGACTGTTTCATTGAAAACCAAAAGAATTGAATCTATATGTAGATAATGCAGGACCATGGTTTCTCAGTTGGATACAAATTTTTGGATACCCATAATCATTTTTCTTCAATTGTTAATAGTCTATTTAGTGACAACGTTTCCCTTTTTTATTTCTTGTGTCTTCATTAAAAATAAATATCCATGTAGCCTACTCACATCTGTATACATTCCTAAACAGAGGAATTATAGGAAAGCACCATACATATTACATAGAACCATTTTCATATTTCTTGTATGGAGAAGCTCCACACTGTGGGAATTATCTATGTGATTTTTGTTCCTTGATAAATGGGAATAAATTAATTCAGTTAGGTGTGTATTCTTTTGGAGATCATAACCATTGATAAGGTCTTTTGATTGGTGTCATTTGTTTGGCTTGGGGCCTCATTTTCTTCTAGGAGAATGTCATTCAAGAGGAAAATTAATTCCATAAATCCGGTTTCACTCCACTCGTTTCATGCTTTCAAATTATTGAACATTAATATGGCTGAAAATATTGTGTATTTAGTGCAACCATCATTCAATGATATCTTTTCACAACTCCTAAACTACTCAAATAAATATTTTTCAATCACAATGATCATCATAAACTATCCTTGTCATATATTCAATACGATCTCCATCATCCTTTACATCTATAATAACATTCCCAATATGTTCATTATAAATTTCCACAATTTTACTCATATCAGATGATCTATAAAAAACCGTGACATCCTAGAGATAAGCCACATTTTCTTTTTCCCCATGTTTATTACCACATATATATCATCAATCAATTACATGATAGTTCATGTTTTATTCTAACTCATCAGGACTAACATTGCTTGAATAAAAATAGCGTAAACACAAACAAAGAATTTGTGAAGGGTCATATACATGACCTTGTTCAAACATGATGAACTATTTCACTCTATATTCATACACTTTTATCAAATGATTGAAATCTATCTATTCAGTATTCCTATCCATTCTATTTGATTCAGGGATATTATTATTTATCATAATAAATACACCAATGGGTCCTCTAAAATAATTGGAACTCAACATTTTAATGATAGTGAAAATTTAATTTAATTTCTTGTGAGTCTTCCCCATATAAGATAACACATTATTCCTTTTAAATCTATTTAGAAAATAAATAATTAAATTACATTCCTTGTCTTTAAATTATTCTAAATATATTTAAAACAAATTGGAATGTTGAACAAATATAATTTTTTATGAAAATTTTTAAAAGGCTTTATTTATTTTAAAAGATACACAAGGCATTTTCATAGACATAAATCCCAAGGAAGATTATTTAAAAATGATAAATGAATAAAAACTATCCAACATTTCATAATGTAAATAGATATAAAAGTTATATAATCTCTCTCATGAATAAAAAGTATGAATCGTATATTTTACTCACATAATACTACTAAGGAGTGAATATGTAGTAGATAATGACATAAGTTTTAATTGGCCATGTTACGTTTAAACCTAAAGTTGTGTCTCTTAAAAGAGGGAATCCATCTACCACTTTATTCTTGAATCATGTACAACCTAAGCTTGATCATTCCCATATAGAACTTTAGAACAAAGGATCCCCTTCTTGAAGATATACATTAGGTCAATGTTAAAGGACTATAGGTACTCGAACCTTCTCCACAATAAATGGTTCATTTCTCTTTGTGATTAAATACGTTTCAAACACTTTTTACTGTATTTCAATAATATATCACCCTATATACAATATAATTTATACATAATGGTAAGATACACGTATTCAAAATCTAGGAATGGATTTGGGATGTTTCACTTATTTGTAATTAACTATCTGGACCCATAAGTAACCAAGTGACTATCATGGACTCAAAATGTTAAAATCATGACTCCTAATACATCAAAATATAATCCATACTCATTAACCACCTCATCTTTAGTTAAAATTAGTTTTTTAATCGATCTCAAATTATGATATTTAAAGGATATGTCATGAACATTAATGTAAATGAACAATTCCACATTATCTGTTAAGGAATTTTTATGAAATACATTCATGAATAATCTTGGTCAACCCTCCAGGAAAACTGGAAATTTCCATAAAATACCATAGTGTTTGAATGACTCATTTACTACTCTCAAATAACATTATGATGGGTCCTCAATAGTACCTTTTATCATAGAGGATTATAATATATGGATTTCGGTTTTTGGGTGATGTTTTGATATCATCACAAAAAATAGGGAATCAGTTGGCGAGCAAGATTAATGATCACTGTGAACAAACCTAACTAAAGATATTGGTTATTGGATTCTTCATCCGGGAGGGGAACCATATAGATTGTCATATACTCAATTATGACCTTATTAACCTATAAAAATAAAGTCATATTCCAATTATCATTATGAATAGTTATGGATCTATAATAACATTAAATGTGGACCATTGATTGGATCGGGCTTAGAGGTGGGATCTATGCCAAAGAGGTGTTTCCGACATGGACTACGGATGATCCTTCATGGTTCACCATAAAAAAACATATTTTTATAGGAGATCAGGGTACATGAGTTATATGAATTTATCACGGTTTCATAGTAATTCAATTTCTACAACAATAAATTCATCTCATGGCCTAACTAGTATGTAGATCAAGTACATTAACATGTTCCACCTAGTTCATAAACTGGCTAGGATAAGCCTCCAAGTATAGTTTCGTCATCAATTCATTATTTATCCCCCATTTTCATCTTTTATCCATTCCTCCTATTATTCCTTAATCTCATCATACCACCATTTCCATATTTTTGTAGGGTTTAATTTTTCATTATTCTATTACTCTAAATCTTATAAAGAATGTTTTTGAATGGATGGGGTTAGTGGAGTTGTGGAGGAAATTATATTACTAGATGGGGTAATTCCATTATATCATTAATAATCTTCTTTATTATCCATTGGTATAATGATATCTATAATCAATTAATCCAACATGTACATGAAAGTTGATGATTATAGTTTACAATATGAATGGATGTTGGAGAAGGTATAATGCAGTAATCTGAAAATAGATGAATTAGTCCACTATAACCCAATGAGTGTACATTTATTCACTTGGGTTTTTGCCTATTACATATTTTATGGGTTTAATATGTGGGGAATAATTTTCCCACTTCAAGTAAATTGATGAGATATAATAGAAATATCCTAAAACTGACATGAAACATTCATATTACAAAAATTCTCGAGAAACAAAATCAATACATTCCACTATAATTAAATATTAATATAAAAGATACACCAATGTCACTATATCAATGAAGTTATAAATAATAAACCATATCCATATGTTTAAAGACAACGAAAAACATATGAAACTACATAGAAAAATCATAACTACAAAAGATGTGTTATATCTTATGGCATGATCTCTAGAAAATCATGGCCTTCATTCTCAAAGTCACCAAACAAATAAACCAATTCCTATGCCACTAATCATAAATTAGGACACATTAATCCAATATCTAACCATATAATTATATAACCAAAATGTACTTAGGAAATTACATGAATACTCATAGTGGTTGCACATGAGGAGCTCGGTTTGCAGCGGAGGTGGGTTGGAAAAGGCGGAGGTCATTGTAACAGAGATACAGTTTGGTGGAAGAGGTGGGGTATGTGGGGGAGGGCTTTGTTATGGTTGGAATTGGTAGCAGTTGAGGATGTGGATGAGGGATTCAGGCACATTGGTGGTGGAGGGAATTGTGTTAGAGGAGTAGGAGGCGGGGGGGAATCACGGTAGTGGAGGAGGGGTTCGTGGAAGAGGAGAATGAGGAGGAGGAGGTAGTGGTCAAGGAGGTGGAGTTGGAGGTGGATGAGTTGGAGGAGGAGGAGGAGGAGGTGACAGGGTTCAAATTCTATGAGAGATTGATTTTTGTGATAGGAGAATAAGAATTTTAGTGTTTATTTATAAAACTGTAAAAATCCTTTTATCTGCGCTTGCTAAAAAGTGGAGATAAAAATATGTTTTCTCTAAGAAAAAATAGAAAAGTAATTATAAAACATTTCTTTATTAGTTCTTTTTAGAGATGATAAAGGCCAATCATTATTAGCACTAAAAAAGCGATGACAAAACTGTAATGATAAATATATAATCCTAATTGGTATTTCCTGGAAACATCATCAGAGTTGAGAATCCATGTATTAATACAATGCCACCACTCATCTTCAAACTCATCAGTCGGCATGAGGATGACTTCATATTGAATATGAATCCTAAAAAATAGTTTATGTTTGAAATCACAGATGATGAAATATAGGACCTAAAATCAGAAAATGTTCACATGAAAGGCTATATGGATGAGGCAATGGGTTTTATGATCCACCACATCGTCTTAATAGAACCTCTCATCATGTTCCATGATAACCCATCGACTTTCAACCCCACCACATTCTCCATCATCCCCATCCACCATAGTATACCCTATATCCTCCACACCGAAAACATCAAGGTCCACTATGATAATACTTTTTTGTCCTGAAACCCATCACTCTATCAACATTACATGAACTATGTTTCTGCAGAAATGGAAGTTGAGGATCGCGGGTGCTATGGTATCCATATCTAACATGGGGAGTAGGAGTTGCCTAATAATGTCATGGTTAACTGATGGTTCATCATCTTTTTGATGATGACATGGTTTTGGAAAAGGAAAGATCTTTGAGATTCCATATTACTAAGCTCCAACTAGGTGGACCATCTCAACGGATACCGGATGCCGATGGAAAACCTAATACCATGTTTTGTGCAGTAAAATTTATAATCAATCATTAATATCTCCTCCAATATTCATTGAATCATCTGGCCATTGTGTACATGCACAACACGGTGACCATATTCCTAGTAGCTCCATTATACATAAACCACAAAAGCAGTCTTTTGTTGGACTTGTGTGGGAGATGCCTCAAAGGCATGGGTGCAACTAACAAGGTTTCATATATATCCAATGAAAAAATAATGACCCGTCTAAGAATTCCATATACTACAAATATTATTGATTGGGTTTTAGTTTCTTAATTGATGATACATGTGAATGCATTCTCAAATTGAAATTAAATTCAGGTAAGGGAACCCTCACCAGTCTGACCGTCACAGTGAATGAGTAGATTAACACTTTCGTATGGAACATAATCGGCTTGGATTAGTGTTACCAGAGATTCTAAAACACCAATTTCACCTCTTATTAAACCATCATGGGCATGATTGTCAACTATGTCATGGAAGAACAACTACAGTGTGAGGAGGGAATCATCATCAACTCGTTTGGGGGTCCAGAATTTATTGTTCACCTCTTTGAAAATACCAAAAAATACATGAATTTTGGGGATTTCCATTAATTTTTTTCAAGATGATAAAAAATACTATAGTCAAATGTGACTTCAATGGCATGCTGCCTATATTCGTAGCTATGGGAAAATACCATGGGGAATTGTCTTACAATTAGTTCCCTTTTTTATACTCATCCACATATTCATTTTCATTCATATGATGATTATACATTTTTAATTTCATTTGTTTTTGGTTATATATTTTCATTTATTTTGTGAAGATGTCATAAGTCCACATTTATAATAGTGATTCATTTTCCAAACCCTTCATAATAGAAATATTTTTGTTCCAACCTATGGAAATTGTGGTTGGACTATACATGGTACTGATTTATCTCAATTTCCACTTCAAAATCAATTTCTCTAATTCAACATTACATTTTATCAGTCCTAAAAAATGCTCATATAAGGTGTTTTAATCGTTACTTATCCTTGTTATATTTTTCTTTCATTTTTATAGATGGTCAGAGACATCTGCTTCTAACAGAACATTTTTAGTATATTTAAATAATTTCAAAATAATAAAAAATATTTTTTTAATAATTAAAATAATACATATATATGTGAATAATAATAAATTTATAAGAATTATAAGAATTAAATTTTAAATTATTATTATAAATAAAAATATATTAATTTAGTCATAAGTATAAATATTATTACATATATATTTAAATATGTATGAAATTATAGAAAATATATATAATTAAAATATACATTTTTGATTTCATAAGTAATTAATTATATATTTTTTTCTATTTATGACTATAAATAATTATATATTTATTTACAATTATAATTATATATATATTTTTTTTTTATAATTCTAAATATAATAAATATATTTATTATAATTTTATAATTATAAATATTTTATAAATATTATGTCTTTATTAGCGCTAAAAAAGTGCAGATAAAATCCTTTTGTGATTTTATAAATCGAACCATACACATCCACTTGTCGTTCGACCCTCAAGAATTCGGGAAAGTCGAGCTTTCCCTCTACCACCATCTCTTCCCCACCTCTACCTCTGATGCCTCCATCTCTGCCACCTCCACCCCCACCTCGCCCTCCTCATCCTTAAATGATTCCCCCGACTTCGCCTCCGCTTCTCTCCTCTTCGCTTCCATCGCTTCTTCTTCCCACACCTCTACTATCCCTGCCAACACCTCCACCTCCACCACCTATCCCTCCACCTTTTCCTACACCATCTCAGCTTCTACCGATTTTTCCTTTTCTTTCCCAATCTCTGCTTCCCCTTCCTCAACAACCCAATGCATCCACCTCTAAATCCCTATTTCCCCCATCCATGTTGTTGCCGCTATCTCTACCCATGCAACCTTCGCCAGAGCCACAATCACTGCCTCTACTTCCCCCAACATCCCTGCCACCAGACCATAATTTCCAAATTTTCAAATATATTTGAGCAATTATATATTATTCATGCCAATATATTTAATTTATTTCATATTTATAATTTTTATCATGAGATTTTATTTCTCAAGGATGGGATTTTGTCTTCCATGTTGTAGTCTGTTTATAATGTGATGATGAGATATATTGTTTTACCTAATTCCATCATGATATGTTGGACCTTGCAAGATTTATGTTAGGTGGGGTTATGGCCTGACACACACTAGTAAGTATGAAAAGAGATAATAGGATGTATTGAATTAGTATGTTAGAATTGATAATCTAGGGGGGAAGTGGTTGTGTTGGGGGGGATATGATAATTTTTATTCATATATATATTTTTACAGTACATGGATGAAATTATTTGTGAGGGTGTGGTTGAGTATTTAACAAAATAGGTGTATATTTGTTCTAATTTTTTCTCATTGGAGAATTAGTATGATTTTATCACATTTACAAGATGGAATGTAAGAATTATACTGGTAAGTATACATTTTATGATCACCTCTATATATATTATAGGTTATCAGATGGATTTTAGTGATTATGATGGACTGGCCTATTTTGAAGTTGGAGTCGATGTATGGAGCTACTAGTTATAATTGATTTAGGATTTTTTTAATATATTATTTTTGTATAAAATGACATGAATAGATTCATATTGCTGTTAATTTATATCCTTTCCATTAACATTTCCATTACATCTAGTGACAGATACTGTTAATTGAACTGAAAAATTGAAAGAAGCATCATTTCCAAATAATATCCAATTTTATAAAATGTTGAATGAAATTCTTTGATGCCTCTTCAAAATTGGCAATTATATCCATAATTCCTCCATTACATATTATGTGATGTTCTATATCCATTGTTTTAACAAATTTCCCACTAAGTCACAATATTTCATAAGGTTTTCTTTTATATAAATCAAAATGAATGTAATAGCCAGGTTCTATTTCTCAGTTTTATTAACTAAAAAAATATATTTTTCTTCTAATACATAGTAGATGAAATTGAATATTAGGCCATTGGGTTTCACCCATGAAGGAAAACACTAATTTTTTGTGAATCACAACGCTAAAATCAAATTAATGTATCCCATCCTACTAAAATATGTTAATCATCTAAATTAATCACCTTAATGAAATAAACACATTACCCACATTAATTTCATCCTCAAATTTAATTTCCATATACCAAAAATTTACTACCAATTACAACCAATACATACTTCAAACCATTTCCCTCCATATGATAACAATAATTCTATTGATATCTTCTAGGAATTAGAATATCTATTAATGTTTGTGTCTTGGAACCCTTATAGAAAATCGTCTTCCAGAATGAACATGGATATTTAATTCAATAACATTATGTATGGGATGATTTTTGTAACCTCTATGGGTTCCCTTCCATGAATTAACATGAATGTCACAAAAATCACACAATAATGGTAGTATCTGACCTTGAAAAAATAATCATGTACATCAAAATTCTAACTGCTGGTGATAATATAATATTTTCCATGTAAGGAATCACATATTTCATTGTCTTTCCCTACACTACATATAATAGAACCATTCCAACAAATGGAGTTGAGAAAATATTACATCTGGCCATCCAAAACCTATTGATTAATTCTTGTAAGTATTCCCTATAAGATATCACTAATGTTTATACCTTCCAATCTATCCCAATTCACATTACCAAAATCATCATCAAAATTAAAATATCATTCATCTTTAACCTTATAAAGAAGCATTTTTTTAAATAATAATAATTATAAACCCAAATCAAGCTACTAAAAGGATTTCCATAAAAAAAAGAAGTGTGATGTAACTTCATTCATCTAATACCTTATTTATGAAAATACTATCTTCATTGATTTATGTGAATCCTTCTTCGGCCATGAAATGTCAATGTTTCAGTTATATTATCTTGGAACATGATTCAATATGTAAAGTAAAATCTTATATATTCATATAACATACCCATTCAGATATTCCTCATATCCTTTATGTCTCTTTGTATAAATCGTTCCCTATATTTCATATATTTGGCATGACCATAAATTTTATTTTATATTGTTTTCCCAATTCATTTAAACATTACTATTGAATTATATACAAATTCATTTATATTTTTCAATAATTACATATTTTAGTACTGAAAATAATGTTTAGTGTTTGGAAAATTACATTTCTAATGGAAAAAATATATTATATTATGTGAGTTGATTTTAATACAAAATTCCCAAGGGAATTAAAAATACTTAAATGGAGTGAAATGTTATAAATATGGACTCTCTTCTCTTTTCATTTTTGAATAGAATTTCTTGTATTGAAATAAAGATGTGATTTTGATAAATGCATTAATTTTTTAAACCATGTGTTAATATCTCCTCATGATAATGAGAAAATACAATTTAAAATGTTTGATATGTTTTTGATATAATTATGAAAAATTATGTTACATTTTTGAAATTTTTGGAAAAGATTTAACAAGAAAAGGATGGGTTTCAATATTTATAATTTATATTTTTCATAAAATTGTGAATGTATTTTTGGAAGAGTTCTTGTGATTCACAAGTTTATTTTGAAACATGAGTGTCATTTTAATGAGAAGATTATTTAAAGGGTTGGTTTTTTTAAATATATTTAAAATGAAATTCTATAAATAGTTTTCAATAGACTACTAAAATTTCGTCTTTCATTAATATTTTATGTTTAAATTCTTATAGAATTAGAAAAATCATTACATTAAATAGAGATGAAAAGTATTTTGAAAATAACACAATGATAGTTTTATGTCACTAACTCTATCCATCCCATACTATATTTATCATGACCTCACACCTCCAAATGGTTCATTTATGTTTATACCCATTGAAACTCTTAGAACTACTTTCCATACAATATCACTTGCATAGTATATATTAGGGTATTACTATACAATTACATCTATTTCTGGTTTGGTGTTAACTTGTCTAGGGATGAGCCTCAGACAACCAAATGGAATAATAACTGTCATTCAAATTTTGAGTTCCCTTAATCTTAAATGCCCATTTTTTTATTTATTTTGAATGATATTAATATCACCGAATAAAATAGGATGGATATGAATAATGTATGGATGAATTCCAATCATCTAATAAAATATTCTAAAGATGTAGTGAAAGTGATCATCATGTTTTTAAATGAGCATTCATATAACCCTTCTCAACTACATTGCCTCAGTTTACAAAATTATTATTCAAAAATAATTAAGCAAATCCATTAGAAGAACACTTGATCAGTCATGGAATCTATCAATGTTTTTAATGACGGAATAATCATGTGGAAAATGTGAATGTAGCTAGTGGTAGAGATAAATCTCTGTTTTATGGATCATCTCATATTATTTCAATTGGGGACAATGACGAAGACTATATTGAATATGAGATTAAATATGTGAATGATGACGAAGATATTATTTAGAAAATGAGAAGGATAGTTAAATAGAAACATTGTGATTAAAAAAAATTATTGAAAAGTTAATGAGTTCTAAAAATAATACATTGTATGGTGGTTTCACTAAATATATATCATTTTGTGTCATACTGCAGCTATATAATTTGAATTAAGTCAATGGATAGTGTGATTCTTGTTTTATGGAATTACTTTCTCCCTTGAATGACATGATTCTAGAGAATAATGAGCTCCCTAGTCAAACAAATGACACCAAAAAAATTATATGCTCGAGGGGTATGATATCTGAATGAATACGTGCCTACCCAAATTAATGTATACTATTTTTCAAGGACCACAAATCACATAGATAATTAACAAAGAGTGGTGCTTCTTGGTACAAGAAAGTTGAATCTCATCCTATGAAATTTGTAGGGTACTTTTCAATAATTCAATGGTATATGTGCCTATATGTATGTGAGGAGACATCATGGAAATTAACAAGGCACATATATGCATGATGTAAATATGGAAAACTACATCACTTGAAAGAATCTTCATTGTGGAAGAGAATTGATCACGAGTATCCTGATTTTGGAAGCAATACAAGAAACCTTCATATAGAGTTTTCTAGAGATATATTTAATCCTTTTCATTTTAAAAGATGCAGTCAATGTACATGGAAGATTATTTTTGTAAATTATAACTTTCCATCATTATTATGCATGAAATTAAAATTTTACCTGTCATATTTAATTTTATCAAGACAAAAAATCTGGGTAATTTTATTGATGATTATTTGTCTTCATTGGTTGATGATTTGAAATTATAGCGGGATTCAGGTGTTATGTTTTATGATTCATACATAAATGAGGATTTCATGTTTACAGACATGATCTACCAATATTCGACGACATCATTCGATGGAATTTCATAAGAACATTCATCAATATCTCCAACAATAGGTGATCAAATTTTTGATAAATTAAAAGATGCAGACACTATTTATGTTAAACTGTTTTCAAAAATCCATATGAAAATAAGTTCGGAAAATAGATTATTTTTTTTATTTACCAAACTGGAATTGTATATACGTTAGATATTTCATTGATGTTATTCATGTTGGAAAAAAGTATGTGATAGTGTTATCGAAACGTTTCTAAATTCAATTCAAAAAACAACGGATGGAAAAAGGATACGTTGGAAATAGTTTACCTGGGAATACAAGAAGTGTTGGTTTGAGTGAAGGGTGAAAATTGAACTTTTCAACCTCTAGCTGATTACACTCTTTCCAAGAAAGAGATATATCAGTTTTTTATCTTATTGAATGACGTAATGGTTCCAAAGGGGTATTCATTGAATATCAAGAATATCATGTCAATTACCGATTCAATGTTAAAGGGTCTGAAATCACATGACTACTAGGTTTTGATGAATGATATAAGGAATGTAGCTTTATGTTGAACTTTTCCCAATAATGTCCATCATACATTAACCAAGATCTATTTCTTCATTAATGTTATATGAAAATATATTATTGACTTGATGAAATGGCTGACTATGGAAAGAAAAATTTCCATTATATTATGTGAAATGGAAGTGTTCTTCACACCAACATTATTTGATATGAATGATTATTTTATGGTTCAATTGGTGAGAGTGACATGACTATGTATCCTATACACTATGGATAGATGTATCCAATTGAAGGATATATGATGAATTTGAAAGGTTATGTCAAAAATCGATGTCATAAAGTGGTTTGTACTGTGGTGTTATATATTGTTGAAAAAGCCATTGAATTATGTACTGAATACCTATTCGTTGTGGAAAAAATTCAACTACCAAAATCTCATCACAATGGACATCTGGTGATTAATGTAATTTCTCTAAGAGATATGGTTAGAAACAATTTTTTATATCATTATTTGTCCCATGTTTATATTTTTTCATAACATTATTGTGGTTTCACCATATGTTGAAACACAAAAATAAATTCATAGGAATTTCAATACATCTAGGTGTAAAATATGGATGTCAAATGCACATAATGAAAATTTTATAGGATGGTTTAAGGACCATATTCTAAATGAGTAAGATTAAAATCCAGATTCAATTTCAAAATGATTTCAATGGATAACTTGAGGAACAAATTTATATTTATTATCTGTGAATGGATATGTAATTAATGGTCAAACGTTCTATAATAATGTTCATGATTAAGTGAATGCCATGAAAAATTGAGATTTACAAAAATGGCTAATGAGATTAATGTTTCTTGTAATAAAAAAATATATAAATTTATGTTAATATGTCAAACATTGAATCATAAATCAAATATGGGTTTTGTATTATAAAACATTCCAAGTGTGGATTTGTTATTGTAAGTTGGTTGGTAACATGACTGATGTTCAAATAGATGAATTGGTATTTGTAAAAGTTGAATTTAGTTTGAATGGGTAGAAATATAAATAATTTACAATGGCATACAATAGAGAAAATTTATTTTATTTCCTTTATCCGAATAACCGAAAGTATTCAATTATTTTGTTATAAATCAAAACTAATGAAGGATGATAAGAAAATTCAACTGATGATGACCCTTTCACTGGGTTGTCGCAAACATTTAAAATCGATCTGAATGTATAATATGTTATGTATGTCAAAGAATACAATAATTAATGGATTTGGATAATCGATAGAGAGTTCAAATCCCATCATCATTTAAGAAAGATAACATGAGGTCACTAATTATGATAATTTTTTTGTAATATAAATAATTTACCTCATGTTGTTATATGTTTTCTACCACATTTATATACTATAAATTATATGTTAAACCACTTATACAGATATTGACATTAGAAGATGCTGATGTTCCTAATCCCGTGTAACAACAGGTATATCAGCCTACTGCTGCTTGTAGTGATCAGGAATGACCTTATGCATGTGTTGGTGCTCATATTGTTGAAGAAGAATAGGTTTCCCAACTTATTGTTTCTCCCAGTACACAGTTACACAAACGATAGAAGGATGCAGTTGATACCACTCTAAAGGAACATATTGATGATGTTGATTCTAGGGAAATGTTAGGAAACTAAGAACTGACTACACAAAAAAAATAAGAGCAATGTAGTTTGATGGTTTTAGAATAAATAAATATGAATAATGATAAATCCATAAATTTTGAGGTCAGATGGAGTCCACAGGGACAACTTGATAACCCCAACAAGGCCATGTTTAGTAGTTACATTGGAATCATAACTCAAAAACCCATGTTGATTGATGTTTATTTGTGGAACCATGTTGTGCCCAGGAAAGAGTCACTAATGTTGTAAAAACATTCAGTTACATTAGGATATCATTTCTCTATTTTACTAAAAAAAATAAAATAATGAAACATTCAATTACACTTCATCATATATCGAAGAATGAATTCAATGTTAATGGCCCCAAAAATAAGAATTTAATTATTCTTTCTTGAAGTATTCACATGGGATTGCTCAAAATTCTATTATGAAATCCACATAAAATTGTTGAAGGACAAATAAACCTGCACCGACCGCTTATCAATGCACACCTTATAACCCTATAAGTGGTGTATGAATTTACTAGAATCCATGAGGATATTTATTTTCATGTACATTGTGTCTAGTAATATGTTGTTTAATGATATGTTTATTAATCAATATGATTGAATTTTTTTTATTTATGACATTGCAACTGAGTGCTTGACATAAGGAATGAGTGGAAAACCAGTGTACCCCTAATATAAATCAACATTTTGGTATGCTTCAGTTGAAAAATATTTGTTCACATTTTGATTCTACTGTAATACAATTATGTTTCATAAAAAACCATAATTTTTTCCTCTATTTATATTCATATTTATGACTATAAATTCAAATATATTTCCATCCCACACCATGTGCGATGGAATGAAGAATGTTTAAAAAATACGGGATACTAATAGTTGATAACAGTAAAACAGTATGGGAAACATGCATAAGTATTGAATAATTAATATTTTTTTTCATTAAATCAATATTTTGAAAAATAATTCACCTAGATAAATAAAATAATTTATATTTTTGTAATACTATAATGATTTAAATTTAGCACAATATTTCCATTTTAAACTAAAGTCATGTAATTTAAATAGTTTTATGAACATCATGTATTGGATTGAGTTGTAGTTGATTCTTAAACGACAATCCATTTGTCATTGTTATCTAATGTAGGGTTTCTTGAATGTTCTCATGTTAATGTTGATTAAAAACTTACTACGGATGTGATCCAACTCAAGAGAACATACTTTATGAGAACAATCCATAAACTATCACAATATTTCATAATTGTGTTCCATTATTAAGTCTATAAATAAAAATAAATAATTATATTATAATAATGATAAGGAAATTAATTATATTATAGAAAATAAAATAAAAAAATAGAATTTTGTTATGGTCAGTTTTACTGATATAATGCTCTTTTATATTAAAATTACACTTATATAGTGAAAACATGCACTTAGAGTCATACCCACCACATCATGTGTCTAATTTTTGTGTAATCAACTTCTACATGTATGAAATTATTTATGTATCATTTTACTAGTGTTCGAAAATAATCCTTGTTTTTTTCTCAGTTTTTTCTAGTGACATGTGATTTAAACTAAACATTTTATTGAAAATAATTTTTTTTGTCATTTCGGTCATATAATGTGATAGATTAATGTGTGTTTTATTTTTACATTTCCAAAATTAATTATGGACTCTTGACATAATGTTTGAAAATAATAAGATCTCATATTCTTGGTTTTGGCTATTTGATGTGTGTTCTAAACTAAAAAGGATCTTTTTTATTGAAAACACACACATTGAGTAATTTTGACCACTTCATTTGTTGGATTGTTGTGCGGTCAATAACTACACATCAATGATTAATTATAGATGATTTTTATATTATTTGAAGACAATCTAAGGAGGTTTTCTTAGCTTCGAAGATGTCACATGCATTTTAAACTAAAAATGGACTTTTATATGGAATACAGGAACTATGAGTCATATTGACCAAATTGGGTGTCAGATAGATGTGTAATTCATTCCCACACCTAAAAATTAAATTTTCAATTATTTTCCTAAAATATGAAAACAATTCAAGCACATGTTCCGGGTTTTGTCCATTTTGTGCTTGTTTTAAACCAAAATAATAGTATTGTATTAATAAAACACAAATCAAGTCATACTGACCACATTCATTTTCAGAATAGCATTTGTTTGATTCCTACAAATCTCTAATTAATTATGTATCAGTTTACTATAGTTTTAAAACAATTCAATCTCTTTTTATTTGTTTTTGATATATGCTATGTTTTAACTAAAATGTCAATTTTATATTGGAAATATGTACTTTGAGTAAAACTTCTAACATCTTGTGTCCGATTGGTCTGTGTTCAATCCCAACATGTGAAATATGAATTATGGATCATTTTCCAAATGATTTAAATGAATCAGAGTTCCATTTTTTGGTTTTTTAGATTTGATACATGTTTTAAATTAAAATGAAACTTTTATATTAAAAACACACACATTGAGTCTTCTGAACACAACGTGTGTTTTATTGACATGAATTTGATTACTATGCATCACATATTAATTATAGATCATTTTCCTATTTTATAAAAACAATTAAGATCATTTTATCTTTTTTTGAGATGTAACATGTGTTTTAATGTTAAATGACCATTTTATATTGAAAGCACACAATATGATCCATATCAGTCACACCGTGTGTTAGATTTATCTAAAGTTGATTATCTTATTCTAATAATGAATTATGTAAAATTTTCCCAATTTTTTAAAACAATTTAAAATCATTTTCTTACCTTTAACGCTTTTATGGATTTTTTACCCTAAACTGAAAATTTTCTTTTAAAAATATGCACTTAGAGTCATACAGACCACATCATGTATTGAATTGTCAAGTGTTCAATTCCTACATATCTAATATGAATTATGGTACATTTTCTTATCATTTGAACACAATTTGAGTTTTTTGATCGGTTGTGTCTACATAATGAGTGTTTTGAAATAAAATGATAGTTTTTTTATTGGAATCATGCACTTCAAGTCACATCGGCTAAATCATATATCATATTGGTGTGCGATCAATTCTAACAAATAAAAATTAATTATGGAATGTTTTCATAATTATTTAAAACAATATGATCTTGTTTCTTAATTTTGGCTATTTGATGTGTGTTCTAATCTAAAAATGGACTTTTATATTGCAAACAAGTACCTAGAGGTAGAAAAAACACATCAGGTGTCTGATATATTCATGCATGCCAAAAATGTGTTATATATCATTTTACTAATGTTTTAAATTAATATGAGTCAATTTTATTGGATTCTTTATATGTAATATGTTTAAAAATATAATGACGCATTTATAATGAAAAAACGTACATCAGGTTATACCTAGCACATAATGAATCGTATTGGAGTTCGTTCAATTCCAATATATGAAAAATATGTTATGGGCTATTTTCCTAAACATTCAAAATAATAACAACTTGTTTTCACATTTTTGTAATTCCAATATTATTTTAAAATAAAATAACACTTTTATACTAAAAACATTCATTTAGGGTCATATCGACCACATTAGGATTCAAATTAATTAATAGTCAATTATTTCACGTCTAAAATTACATATGGATTGTTATACTCTGATATAAAAACAGTCATTTTTTTCTTGGTTTTGAGCATGACACTTGTGTTTTTATCTAATGTGAAAATTTTAGAAAATCATTGTCAGTTATAAAGTATAATGAATTTAACTATGAAAATTAGATAAAATGAAGATAAAATTAACTAAATAAGTAATCTAAAGTCACCTATTTATTCTGACTATATACATTCTGAGCCCATGCATTCTAACCATTCATTTCTAAACAAATTTATTTCCTCCATTTTACATCTCCTTGAGGAGATAAATTAAAAATTTATATATAAGAATTACTAAACTATTATGTTACATCTTGAGTTAATATTTAAGGCCATATACTATGCTATATTACAAAAAGATAAGTAATACCCAAAATTTTATGTCAGCAAGAATTATGATGCCATGTACTTTGGCCACTCATCTCTAAACAAATTTAAAAATATGAAGTAAATATATTATTGGAAATAATTCTAGTACTAATAAAATATATACAAACAAATTAATAATATATTTTTTCATTAAAAAGTAATTACCTACGAAAATTACATGTTCGAGGGTTGTGGTATTTTGATGGTATATAACATCTTTCATAAATATTCAAAAATAATATCAAAAAGAGTTGTTGTTATCTTTCATTGGACACTACAGAAACATTAAAAAAATGATTAAATTGTTTTGAAATACGTATTGATTGTTAAATATTTCCATATATTATATAATCTTTTTCAATTTTATGAAATAAAAAGGCTAATAATGTTATGTCATTGAACCAATACCATGATTTAACTTATATTTAAATATCACCAAATAATAACAAAATTGTTCTTATAACACAAAATATAAAATATAATTTCATTTTTATCTATAAAATAATGATTCTAGTTCATTGGAAATTTATAATACATAACATGTGAGGTCGGTTTTATAGAAATGCATGCATTGTATCCCAAAAATAAACATTTAGGGGACCCAAATTGATTGCGATCAACATCTAGTGCTTCCTAAGAAAACAAAAAAGAGTAATAAAAAGGAAAATATATTTAATATGATTATATTAAAGTGTTTTACCCTTTAATTGTATGAATTAACAGGATTTTTTTAATTTTCTCCTCAAATTCCTTTGTTATATATCCTTTTTCCTTGTGAATTTATACCGTCTCCAAAAAAAATTGTTCCCCAGAAATGATACATGTATTAGTGAATCTAAAGTGTGTTTCATAGTGATTTACCTATATATAGTATTAATGTAAATTCATATAGAAAATATGAATATTAATTAACATTAATGAACATAGAAGTTCATTTTTTGACATAAGGATTATGAAAAATTACCTCATGTATGTATTCACAACTGATACTCTGAAACATTAATACCTGAAAATATTGTTTATACACATGAGATCAGAAATGATTGTAATAAAAAATACCAATATTTATTCTTCATATTTAATATATGACACATCAATAATATTTAATTTTATAACATCATGAACCTATACTATTAATATATGATATGATGGATGTTTTGTGGAGAAGGTTCTCCTAGAAGGTCCTTTTGATTTATTGGTCGATTCATTGGAATATCTTAATATAACCTTTAATTTACCCATCCTTTATCTATTTTTAACACCATACCTCTTTTAAGGCCTATGTACATCAACTGTTACATGTTTTTCACTAGAAATAAATTATTACAAACATACCCAGTCTAACATTATATTAGTGGATGGAAATTCTATGAATGATACAAAAGAATCATTTATTTTTGAAATATCTAGATCATCAAGTGGAATAGGAAGCTCAATAATCACCTCTTTAGATACATCAATCCTTAATCTAATGTGGTATTTTGGGTGTTAATTTTTGTGTAGCATGTATCTTTAGGTATAATACACCATACCCCTCACAGAAATGTCATGTGTGGCTGTTGTTAGATATAAACCACATATAACATCCCGCTAATGAATTTTAGAAATAAAAAGTTAACATAAGTTGTTTTATTCTCATATAGGGGAATGAGAAATATAAATATAAATTACATTATGTTAGGTATAAAGATATGGATAACGAATATCCTGAATTCCAGTGGGGTTCATTTGGCTCTTCATGTGATGAAATTTTTTCTAATTTTGGTTATCTTTGATCATTTCACATATATTGGTCAGATATGTGTCATCGTGTGGATTTGTATTCTCAAAATATTTTCAAGGATACACTATAAATTCTACACCTCTAATTCAATTATATTTTTCCAGTCTCTTTAAAAACACTAAACGTAGTTTTTCGTCATGTATTGTCACTACTGATTCTTTTGTCCAAACTGTATAAAATATCAAGTACATAAATAAATATTATTATAAAATACTATAATAAGTCAAAAAAAAAAATTAAAATCATATCACACATAATCATTATTCACATAAATCACATTTATTTTCCTCAACTAATTTACCCTTTTATTTACATTGTGCCCCTTTCATATCACATGATGTGGGATGGAAGTGGCGTCAGATTTTGATTAGTCAATCATCATATAAACAAAGTAATGCATAATAATTCATATCATATAAAACCATTAATAATGATTTTAATTAAATTACATTTTCTTCTATAATGATTTGTACCCAATCCTTGCTTTTTGATATTGGTACATTGGTTTTTATGCACATTGTTTATTTTCAAGACTCCTTTTCTATTTCATAAATTAATTTTTTTGTATAAAATTAGATAAATTAAATTATTTCAAATAATATATTATCTACCAAAATAAATATAAAATGTTTTTTCATTTTGATGATGGGTGAAAAAATTAAATGGTTACTACTTTATAATGTGAACAAATATATCTTGTGGGTCGAGATTGATATACCCCTCAACATCCCTGAGATGAATATTTGTACGAAGTGTTTGGAAGCCTCTATGGGATTTTCTAGAAACCATTATTACATATTTCCTATTGAAATATTCTAAAATAAATGACCTCTTCAAGGTATAATGAAAATAATATAAATTTTCCATTATATAATTTATCAGTAAAATAGAGAAAGCATATCATAACATTACCTTAATATCATCACAAAGGGTTTCCTTCGTTATTATTTTTAGGTGGAAACAATAATATATTTCAATTTGAATATTAATTATCACAGTGATCCCATCATATCTTATGAATATTGAATTGTTGGTGTCAGTATGATATTTGTGTTGATTCTTGGTAACCTAGAATATAATATCATTCTTCTTACCATGATAATTTTATTCAACCGAGTGAGGCTACATCATTGTTTTTTTCATTAACGTCTTGTTCATTCACTAATAATTCCATAGTTACATATTCAACAGTATGTTCATCCCTAAGATTGGTAACATCATAAAGTGAATAATTCATTATTTTCAAGAGTATTCATACATTTAATTATGGTTTTAATAATACAATAGACAATGGAAAATATATTGAGGAAAATCATATTATATTAAAAATTAATAATTTATCCTTCACATTGAACTCATTATTTTTCCATTAATGGTTGACGGTGTTTGGATCCTCTATCGATAATTCAAACCTCCTCATTATGGTCCCCTATAATGTACAAGTAATTTTCTACATTGGGATCACTATGAAATGATTATGATCTACCAATTAATGTTTCACCCTCGATTGAATTTTTATCAGACCCAATGGTTGTTTTAGTCACAAAAAAATAAATTTTCAGTTATTGTTAGTTGGATATGAGACATTAAATACTTGCACAACATGTGATTCCATTATGAAAATATTTTCATTAGACCCTTTGATAAAAGAATTCAATTTCACAAATCCAATTACATTAACTCTCACGACACTCGTTTTTAAAACCTACATCCAATAGAAAATTAGAAAATGAAATGTGTTATAATATTACTATTTTATCTATTTTACAATGTCTAAACATGCCATGTTTTCATAAATTGGATTTCTATCCTTTGAACTACATTTGTTTATCTCTTTTTCCATAAGCATAACTCTACTATTCTTCATCAGAAAATAGTTATCATATTATTTTTTATAGAATGTAAACTCATTAATTAGAAGTGTACTGTATGATATAAAATTTCCATTTGGTACACTAGTAAGATATCAAAGTCATTAAATAGTTGAATTGTGATATTCAGATAACTCGTCAAAAATATGATCTCAAAACTGTTATATAAACTACCATTTATCTATATTTAATTCCCAACCTTTATCCCTGGATAAATTAAAATCTCTAAGAATATAATTGTTGTATTCAATGTATTGATCAACATCTTCCCTGATGTTTAAAATATAAATTTGATATTTCTCCCTCTTTATAATTGAAATTGTAACAAATTCTCTTCCAAAAATCCCTTCACCCATATTTAATACACAATGTTGATACATTAAGAGATTTATGCTATCAACTTTTCATATTTAATTATTATAGAATTAATCATATTATTCAACACTATATCATTCCACAATACAACCATATGGCCAAATTTGATTCTTGATTCACCCTTACAATATCATCATATACAGTTAAATTGGGTACATCCATATATTATGTGCATGACCACATAGTTGAACCTCACTAACCAAGTGTAATTTCGGGTGGAACATTATATCACTGATTGATGGTGGGAGGAACATATAAAATTCATATAATATGACTTTTACCCCCTTATTCACGATTGAAATCATCACTATGTCTATAACATTACTACATATAAATTGGAAAAATACCCAGAGTCTGGTTAATGTATGGCATTGATATTTAGGAAGAATATATCATATAGTGTTGAACATCAAATATTGCATCAAAACAAAAGTGCTTTGGGATTTTAGTACATATAACATCAATTTTGTTTTTTAAATGACATTCTTGATATTTTATGAATACCCATATGTAAAAATTATTCTATTAAGGAAAATGAAAAATTACAATTTCTCTAGTTTGCATAATGTGTAAGCTACTGCATGTAGAAAAGTATTCATTTTACCCTTAACAAGTTCCAAATCATCCCATATACCCATTTTAATCATTTCCATCCTAGAATTTATTACATATTTTGTTTATATTATAAAATTTAATAATGTTCCAATAACACTATCGAATAAAAAAATTTCGATACACAAGACACCAAGAAAATTTGGGATGTACAAACTATTCTATTAAATTGATTGAATGAAAAATTATCTATTTTTTCAACATAATTTCATATGATGTTTAGAAAATAATTTATCAAAAATATTTTAAATATGTTGTACTTTATCAATTTTTTGATCACCCATTAGTGGAGATGTTGTTGTACCTTGTTTGATATTTCCATCGAATGATATCATCCAACGTCAAAATTAAATTCATCATGGTAACAATAAATGATGTTCTAAAAACACATTCATTGAGAAATGATTCAACTGAACTGGGATCATGCATTCTTCACAAATGATACAACCTAACATGCCATTAATACTATATAAATAAACATTCCATAGGAAGATAATTAATTTCTCATCCGATACAAAATGGCCCTCAATATGAATTGTTTACTTCTATGATATTCATACATTATACAATTTTTATCCCGCATCAATTTCATATATTCGAGATATGTAACCAAATAAACATCATTATAATTACATGGTTGTTTTTTCCCAGATATATGAAGATAAAACATAATATATTTTCACCCCATGTATATCCATGGTGGAATGTAATAATTAACCACCATATCTAGACATTTAATATGAGTACTACTCTATGATCGAATTATTTTATTCCATATGTGTATAATTTATGATGAGAGTTTCTAGGATTATTTCTGTATTCATTATACTCATAATCAATTTTCATCCACAAAGGAGATTATACTAGATGACATTGTTTTGTATATTAATTCTTGTATATAAATTCTATGTTAATTTAATCATTGTTTCCTGATATCTATAAATTCTTTTAAACTATGGAATTAATGGAAATTACCATACATATTTTGAAGGACGGGATTCATCATTCTTATATCGATTCATGCAACACATATGTAATTTTATATGTAATTCCTAATCCATTCAAAACAATATGAAAACATTTGGATAAGAATTTATTTTTTATAGATCATTTACATTAAACATACAATTCATTTAGCAATTTATGTTTGAAATGGACATTCCTTTTATTATTGTAGCATATCTTTCAAGAGAACAAGTAGTTATGTAATGTTGTTGTCCCTTCATCCACTACCAAATTTTGAATTATATTACCTCGATATAGTTGAAAAAAATGTGTAGTAAGTATAACCATTATACAATTTTCTATTAGAAAAAATATTTATGGTATAAATCATATTTGGGAAATCATGATGGACATAATAAATTTAGATTTTAATTTCATCCATATGATCTCCATCATCATTTATACTGGTATTCATATCAAATGATCCATAAAACATAGTATCATAAAAAAATGATCACATTTTGTTTTTTCCAATTATTATATTAATATTTATATATTTTATATATTTTATGAAAAATCAAATGTTCTTCCAACTCTTATAAACTAATTTTGTTTTGAACAGAAAAATCGTAATCATCGAAAATGATTTGAGAAGGGTTATATGCATGATCTATTTCAAATTTGACGAAATAATTAATTCTATATTCTTAATCATTTATAATATGATTATCATGAATCCAAATTCAATTCATATAATTACTATAATTGTCTTAAAACATTTATTTTTTAAAAAAATTAATAAATACACATAAGATATTCATAATCAAGGGATACTGTTACAGATAATTCAAATAAGGTGTACCCATAATTTTAATATTTCTAATAATTTTAGCATGATTTTAAGTAAATGGTTAATTGAATTTATGAAATGAAAAATTCCATTGGTGGTAGGTATTATACAATGAATTCATCCAACATGGTCACAATTACCTAGTAGGGGATGGCTACTACTCAGTGTAGTTCAAGATACATATGTTAATTTCCAAAAGAGATGGGGAATGAGTCTTTGGTTACAAAATTAATTAATAACAATTTTAGAGATTATGATAATGAGGAAGACATATTTCATGTTAAATATAAATATTCATTAGCTGTGGAGTTAGTGAATCACTGAACAACATTTCGTAGTTAGATATATAAAAGAAAAAAAGTAGAATCTATGTTATAATACCTCCAATGAGTTCCTTGATGTGTATAACCTTGAGAAGGCTCACCTAAACGTTCATACATGCACTCATAATGATACATTAGTTGGATTATCATTATTCATTGAAATCCATAAATAAATCGATGGAAAGGAAAAAACCATTATTTTGAGGATGGAATTTCACAAGGGCTTAGATTCCTCTGAGACCAAGGATTTCAGAGTGGAGTCATGATTAATTTTCTATTAGTGGGATAGAGTTAGTGAAATATGATTCCATGGTTTTATTATCAATATATATAATGTATGAGGTGAGATTTTAGGTATCTAAGGGGACTTAGAATGTTAATAAGATTATATAATCTTAATAATTGATGGATATGTAATAATGATTTTTAATGAAATAAAAATGTTCTAATGGTGTAATTGATAAATAAATATGGATACTATTAGGAGAACCTATATTTCAATACCATTACATTCTAACATAATGTTATATTATAGTTATTTAATGTTGGTACACACAGACATTCATGATAACAGTCCTCATATCTCACCATGATTTAATTAAATAATAAAAATTATAAATAATATATTCTTAAGATCTAGAGTGTTTTTATTTTATTAGAGAGATGACCTTATTCAGAAAACAAATAAAAAAATATATTGTCTAGAAATCATTGTTGATTTTTGACGCCGGTGACAAATTGTCTCTCTCACCTTTCTTCAATGCCATACATATCAATCCATATTCATTGAGATTTATTAATGTCAATATTAATTCATAACTAATGTGAAAAACATAAATATGAAATAGATTTGATTTTTTGTAGAATGATAAATTTTATACTTTTATCGGGATGGTGGTAATTCGTTTAAAAAAACAGAAGGTTCTATTTATCTAATGTTGATGAACCCATTTTGATATATTTCAGTAAAAATATCAATGAAATATTAATTTTGTATATCATTGATCATTTTTTCAATGAAATATTTTTCTTTCTAATTTCACACCATATAGATGGACCGCTCCAAACTACCAGAAGAGGTAATAAAGATAAATATTGAAAATAAATCTTTTTTATAGGTTTGACACCCTTAGAGAAACCTGATAACATGTAATGAGTAATTAATTTAATCTATAAATAATTGGGAAAATAAAAGATTGACTAAATATAAGAAAATATAATCAATGTTGTACAACAGAAAAAAGTAAAAAGTAAAGGACATAATAATATAAATGAGGGAAAAATAGAAATAATTACCTATCTTAGAAATTGAGTGGGTAGATTCACAAAAGCGAATGTTGAGGGGCAACAGTGGTACATGTTATCTTTTGCGAAAACTTGAACATTGCAAGGGACATAGGATTGGTTATGGGTTTATTTAAGGGATTGGGAATAGTTTTTCATTGCTTCGAAAAAGTGTTGATAAATAGGGGTTTTATAAGTAGTAAAATAAAAATGTGCTGATAAAATAAATCTTAATAAGAACTTATATAAAAGTTCTGAAAAGGTTTGGATTAATCAGTGCTTTCATAATACTGATCATGGGTTGACCACATATGTTCTTGGTAAACCTCAGATTCTGATATCTGCCCCATGCTTCTTTATATGTTATCCCCCTAAACCATAATGAAAATGAAGTCTTATTACTCTCATAGGATACCTACTATTGTAGGTGCCTCCCTATGCCGATTAAGCCTACCGCTGTCGTTGCCACCGTGCGACGATGTCACCTTCCACCGATTATTTTATGGGCCTGATCACCACCCACTGGTTTAATGCCCTGGTTTTCAAACTAGTCTATTCGTACCATGTTTTCGGCCCTCCTTATAGGGTAGCCTAGACAGAAGGCCTAATTTGGGTCTATTATAGGGTAGTTTGCCAAGTGGGTTAAGGGCATTCCCACTAGAATACATTTCTTCCTAATTAATAATCAATTCATAAAAAAATTCCCATAATATACATAATTTAATTTAAAATATATAAAATTAATATACTAATTATTAATATATATATATATATGTATGTATATTAAAGTTATTACTTTTTATTAATAAATATTTCATTGATTTTGTTTAAATATTAATATATATAATTATAAATATATTTAAATAATTGTATATTTGAATTCTAAAATATAATTATAAATAAATATTAATATATATAATTATAATGAATAATTTATTATATAATTACAAATATATTAAAATAATGATAAATATGTATTTATAAATATAATTATATATATATAAATAAAATTTTATAGAAATAAATTTTTAAATATATTTATAAATATGGGTATATGTTTATAAATACATTTATATTATAACATCTACTTATGTAAATATAAATATTTACATATATAATAAATATTTATAAATATAAATATAAATATAGTAAATATAGTCATTATTGACTTATATTTATTATAATTTTATAATTTTTTAAATAAATAAATATATAATTATAATTATATAAATAACTTTATAAAAACTAAGATATCTAATTATAATTTTAAATATATAATATATAAATATATAAATATATATTTATAAATATATTCATTTGTAAATATTTATTTACAAATACATTTTTAACATTATTAATGAATATTTAATCTTAAATGAACGAATCTTTAAAATGAGTGATATTTAATATTAAAAAATGATTTGATTGTAAAAATATTTTAAAAATTATATGGGTTATTAATTAAAAAATGTATTAAATAAATAAATATTGGTATATATTAAAATGAAAAAGATTACATATTGAAAATAGTAAATTATAATAAATAAAAATATTTAAATAAATATTATTAAATGATTAAATTCCAATAAAATAATTATAAATAATATTAAAAATAAATAAATAATACTAAAAATAATAACATTACAAATAAATAAATAAAATATACTAAAAGAAATATATTATGTAACTAAATGAAATTAAAAATTTAATTTTAAAATTTGAATAAATTATATAAATATTTGGTGTGCATGTTTCAATATATGATTTCATTAATTACATTAATATTAGTTTGGGATAAATTAATCTATGTATGAATATATACATAAAAGTTAGATATATGTTAAATTGATCAATGATGTCATGTAATATATAATGTCTATTAATGAGATAAATTATAATAAGAATTGACTATTTTTATTAAAGATTATTTAGAATTAATTATATATATAATTTTAGAAAAATAGAAATAAATATTTACATATTTTAAAATAAAAAATAATCATATCTCTTTTTAAAAATACAACCATATTAAAAAAATTATATGATAACGAACAGACATGCATAAATAAATATTAAAAAATTGATTAAATTACAAAAATATTGAATTATATAAAAATGACATTAAATAATTTAAAAAATGATTAAATATATTTATGAATAATTTTGTATAAAAAATTTTAAAGATGAATAAATTATAAAAATATTAAATGAATTAATATTATTAATCTATAAATTAAAATAACTGTAAGAAGACACATAACATTATAAATTAATAAATTTAATTGAATGAATGCATGTTACAAATGTGAGAAATATAATTATATATGTATAATTACAATGTTAGTATATTTATTATAATTAATAAAAATGAATAATTTTATTAAATATTTAATATTCTAATTAAATAATTTTTATATTATTTACCAAATATATTAAAATATATATATTATTAATAATTTTATTACATTTTTTAAATATAAACATTATATTAACTATTACATTGAGTATATATATATATATATTTATTTAATATAACATTTATCACTATATATATATTAAATTTAATAAATTTAATTTTAATGAATTTTATGGTCGGACTGATCCAACCCCTGAACAGGCATCCATATATTATTAAATAAAAATGAATTTATGTAAATTATGTTAATAAATGAAATAATAAAAAAATTAAATGTTAAAAAAATTTAAAAGAAGTTTTATTAATTAAATTTTTATTAATAAAAATGAATAAATTTAAGATGTATATATATGTAGAACAATAATTATTAAATAAATTTTTTAATTAATATATTAAGTATTTAATAATTTTATTCATTTTTAGAAATTATAAATAGTGTCATAATTATTTAATTCAATGTATAATAAATATAAAACTTATTACTATATATATAATATAATAAATTTGATTTTTAAAAGTACATTAATTATGTAATTATTTATATATAATTTTTTTAATTTAATAAATAAATATACTATAAGGCCCCGGCCTTAAACCTTACTTAATATTGAATTAAATGAATAATTCACATTGAGGATCTTTTCAGGTTTAGAGTTTTAGAGAATTAGAACATAACTATTACATCTTAAAAGATTACAAAGTAGACACTTCTACTAAGTTTCCATAGAATAATAAAAAAACTCTTAAAAAGAAAGATGTCTAGATTCCATGTTTTATATAGCATGAAATTCCCTTGATCCCATCCTTGACCTTATTCCACATTATGTCCTGTGAAAAACATTTCAAAAAAAACTTGGGATGAGCAAAAAAGGCTCAGTAAGGGATACATCAAGAATGAAAACTGTTAGTTTTTCAAAATCAAGTAAACCATGTATACTCTATCAAAGTAATACCTTCACCTTCATGAAGTAGTAAAAACGCTTCACTGAATAAAGTATCATTACTTACCTTTTTGTAACCAAAGTATTACCATAAAACCCATATAAAGAACACATAACATATATAAAGGTAACTTGGGACATAAACATACTTAAGTGGAATAACCATATGGTCGACTTCCACACATATCACTTAATGGAATAGCCATACGGCCAATTTCCATACATACTTAATGGAATAGCCATACGGCCGACTTCCATACCCAATGCATTGGAGGTTATAACGTAACCACCCGTCCTGGTATTCACGGCACCACCCGTCATATGGTTTATAACGTAACCACCCGTTAAAATGTCCAAGTACCAGTATAAAATCATAAAACACAAAACCAATATAAATGAATGATAACATTTCCACATTTCAATCAAAATATATCATAAATATATTGACATAATAGAATCCTTTTTCAAAACCATTTTCAATACCAAAATACATAAAAGAGTATATGGTATTTATTTTATTCTAAAAACATTACGGCTTGTTGAGAAATCCAAAGACCAAATAATACTCGCGGTGGCGGAAAAGGTCGTTGTCACCGCGTACGTTAAAAAAACATTCCTTTTTGTCGTTTTGTAAAACGCTTCGTAGAAAAAGATTCCTTTTTGTATAATAGTAAAAGTCAAAGGTGTTTATACACTGTATAAAATAAAGTTGTGTATAAAACGAAATATGCCTCAATGAAAGGAGATTGAGACGAATTCCCTTACCTCGGGTCCGACTTGACTCGATCGTTCTTTAACGTCCTGAATAATAAACTTGAGTTAATTTATACTTGATTAAGAACCTTTTTAAAGTTCATTATTCTTTTTATATCACTTATTGCCATGTTATAAACATTATGTAACCATTTAAGTTAATAATGTTTGTTTTGTCAATATTTGGTTCTTAAGTCGAAAGATGACTTCTTACAATTACATGTTGTTCGTGTGGTCAAAAGTTCTTTATATCCAGAATGAAATTCCTGATTTGGATATCATATATATCGTATATATCCAGCATATACATGTATTTATAATATTACATAATCATTTAGAGGTAAGAAATGAAATGCACCGTTCATGGAGACGGTAAGCCGTACGTACGCATAAACGCTACTTTCATTTCTTTGTCATGTTAATGGAATTAAAACTAAATGAGAGGTATGTATATTTTAATTCCAGAATTATATTCATCATTTAGATATATCATTCATTACATATATCCATTATATACATGTACTTTTAATAGTACATTACATTTGGGGATAAGAAATGAAATGCACCGTTCATGGAGACGGTAAGCCGTACGTACGCATGGACGCTACATTCATTTCTATCTCATACTTTAATGGAAAGGAATAATAATGATATAGAGGTATATTATAATTCCAGTATAACATCATATATAATAACTTTAAATCCATCCTTTACACGTCACACATATGGCATTAACGAATCACATCACTTTGAGGGGGCGGTAGTCCGCACTTCCTTAAATGAAGATATCGTGTTTACCCATAATGGAAACAATAAAGGTATGCCCAAAATGGTAAATACAGAAGCTTAAATAAAAAATAAACATATTATATATCATATACAAAAATAGTGACATCATAATGGCCACCCTTGAAGGTGTTAAATGAGTATTGAACAATCATCGTTTCGGGTGGCAGAATTTCACCATCCACGGAAACCGTAGGTTCTTTAACCATTTGATGTAGTTGTGTGAGAGTGTAGCTCAAAGAAATATTATAACAACATCCTAGTATATTGAAGATACTGGTTTTGTTACAAAAGAAGTAAATAAAAAGAGTTTAGAGGGTTGGAGAAGCAAAATAAAACAAATGAACAAGAGAGAATGAATTACCTTTAAAAGTGTAACTCCCTTTTGATTTGATCCTAAAGGCTTCCTTTGAAAAGATTCTGCCCAAAGGGAATCCTCTAGGATGAGTAGAGGGATGTGGAGAGAGTAATTGGGCAGGGTTTGGCCGAGCCAAAGGCTTGATAAGTGTGTGAAATGGGGTAGAGGTGGGGGCCTTTTATAAGAGGAGAGGAGGGGCACTTTTGGAAAGTAAAGAAATATTACTTTATTTGAAAATGTGTTTCGGTTTTAAAAGGTCCCACATTTATATAATTCGTGGTCAAGGTGATAAGGGTTGGAAATCCACTCATCCAATTGGTTTTTGCCATGTGTAGGTTTTATATTTTTCATTATCTTTCCATTTTATTTAAATCGTCAAATAATGATGTCATCACTGCATCATTATTATGTCATATATAATTTAATTTATTTAATGTCTAAAAATAAAAAAAAAATACTATGATGTAGGAAATCGTTTTATCGTTCCAATGACTATTTATAATCAAAATTTGGACTTGTATAACCCCACTCAAAAATTATTTTAGTAAAACAAGTTATGTTAGTGTCATTTTCACTTTAACATTAAATAAAAATATATTAATGTCATTTTCCATCTAAAGTGGCTCCATGGGGTCCCCAAGTTGGCCCATGGCTTGTCTTGGTCGGCCATGACTCACCCAATAGGTGTAGGACAAGTGTCATGGTGTTTTCACATTTTTATAATATCATTTTTACATTAAACTACACTAATTACCTCTAATCGCGATTAAAAACTTAATAAGTTACTATTCACCAAAAAATTATTTTTATCTCATTGAACCACATTTTACTTCTTAATGACAACCATGTCTGTCGGATTTTCAAAATTCAATACACATTAGTGGTAAACTTTCATTTAACTAAAAAATCAGTTTGCTTGATTACCACTTAGTGGTTTCACTATTCATCAAAAATTGAAGTTTTTCAGAAAATTACCAAAAATTCACCCTAAGCTATATTTGATATTCCGAATTCAAAAATGAAGTCCATTTTACAAAATTCAAAACATATAAGTCAAATTAATTAATTTAATAATTAATTCCCGCTGTCATGACAAATAGCGTGTTTTTGCGAAATAATAAGTATCAAAAGATTGACACCAGTTTAAGTCCAATTTCAAAGTGAAATTGATTCCAATGACCACCATTGGATTAACTGGTAAAAATATTTTCTAATTTCACTTTAAAACCAATTAAAATAATAATATAATCATATAAATAATTTAGATTAAAAAGAGGTTTTGAATTAAAATACAACATTTTACACTATTCATAAAAAAATGAACTTTATCAGAAAGGTACCAAAAATTTACACAAAGTAAATTTTGATGTCCCGATTCTAATGAAGAGTTATATTTGGTACAAAATAAAGTATAAGAGTGATCAAAACTATATTTAATGACGGTTCACCATTAAAAGGTGATAAGTGAACATTTAGTGAAAATTAGAGTATATATGCCCTAAAATTGAACTCTTTCCGTATTTTAAGCCTTTATCTTTTATTGGGTAAATGTATAAACATTTAAAAACATATCTAATCATATTTTAGTTATTTCTATCCATTCCCGCCAGTACAACGACTACTTGTTAACTAACATTTAAAATAATATTATTTTATTACTAGTGTGCTACGTAAGTTTCAAAGAAACTCATCGTTGTGTATCAGGTACGCTATCGAATATAGAAACCCCTTTAAAAAGAATTAATATTTAATTTGTAAATATTAATAAATATGAAAATTCTTTATTCTTTATTTACCTGGGATGTTACATCCTTCCCCCCTTTTGGGAATTGCATCCTCGCAATTTTATTCACTTATCAAAATAAGTGGGGGTATTTATCCCTCATAGCATTTTCAGATTCCCACGTTGCCTTTTCAATCACATGGTTTTTTCACAAAACCATTACCTGATGAATCACCTTATTTCGTAACACCTGCTCCCTGTGGTCAAGAATCTGGACCGGTTGTTCCTCATAAGATAGGTTCTCTTCCAACTGAACTACCTCTGGACTCAAAACATGAGATGGATCTGGCATATACTTTCTCAACATTGAAACATGAAAAACATTGTGTACCTGAGATAAACTCGGAGGTAAAGCCACCCGGTATGCAACTGATCCAACTCTCTCTAGAATTTCATATGGTCCAATAAACCTTGGACTTAGCTTTCCTTTCTTACCAAATCTCATCACACATTTCCATGGAGAAACCTTGAGAAAAACATGATCACCTACCTCTAAAGATAGATCCTTCCTCCGGTTATCCGCATAACTCTTCTGCCTGCTCTGAGCTGTTCTCATGTGCTTCTGAATCAACTGAACATTTTCTGCCATCTCATCTACCAATTCTTGTCCCATCAGCTTCCTTTCACCCACTTCATTCCAAAATGCTGGAGTTTGACACCGCTTCCCATATAATGCCTCAAATGGTGCCATCTGTATACTGGAATGAAAACTGTTATTATAAGAAAACTCAACAAAAGAAAGATGTTGGTCCCAACTTCCCTGATAATCCATCGAACAAGCTCGTAGCATATCCTCCAAGGTCTGAATTTTTCGTTCTAACTGCCCATCTGATTGTGGATGAAAAGTTGTACTAAAATTTAATTCTGTACCCAACGACTTCTGAAGGCCCTTCCAAAAGTTAGATGTGAACCTGGGATCACGATCAGATACAATGGAGAGAGGAACTCCATGTAACCTGACTATCTCTTTAAGATACAAATGGGAAAGTTGATCTAGGGAAAAAGTATCTCGTATAGCAAGGAAATGAGCAGATTTGGTCAAGCGATCAACAATAACCCAGATTGCATTATTACCTCGAGATGTCTTCGGTAATCCCACAACAACGTCCATGGATGTATTCTCCCATTTCCACTCTGGAACTAGTAAAGGCTGAAGCATCCCTTTCGGTAACTGCCGCTCTGCTTTAACCTATTGACATGTCAAACACTTCACAGTAAAATCAGCAATATCTCTTTTCATTCCGTCCCACCAGTAATACTCCCGCAGATCTCTGTACATCTTAGTACTGCCAGGATGAACTGAAAACAGGGAACTATGAGCCTCACATAACAACACATTCTTCAACTATGAATCACAAGGCACACATAACATCTTCCCAAACCTCAAAACACAAACACTAACTTATCCAAGAACTCATGGAAAAATTTTATTCATAAGGTCCATGAATACAGCAGGTGCATTGGTTAACCCAAAAGGCATAACTACAAATTCATAATGGCCATATCGAGTACGGAACGCAGTCTTCGGAACGTCTGCTTCTTTTACTTTCAACTGATGGTACCCCAACCTCAAGTCAATCTTCGAAAAATACTGAGCTCCCTGGAGCTGATACCACTTCATTCGATGGCCCAACATCTGCTGAAGTTGTTGCAAAGGATTTCACCACCCATTTCTGCTTGTAGTCTAGCTGCATTACCCCAGTTGAGTTCTTTGTTGGACACTCGTTTGCATAATGACCCATTTCATTACACTTAAAACATCTTACCGTTGGCTTTTCATTTCCTGCTTGATCATCTTCCTTACAGTTACGAGCAATATGACCAGACTTACCACACCGAAAGCACTTACCAGACTTGGATAAACATTCTCCAGGATGCATTTTACCACACTTCTCACAGGATGGATATTTGGTTTTCTTACCTCCTTGCTTCTTTGATGAATTCTTCCCCTTTGCCTGCCAACTAGACCTCTTATTCTGTTGTTTGTCATAGAACACCAGATCATCGACAAACTCCATTTCCACCTTCTCCGCACATCGAACATGTTTTTCATAACTTTTGAACTCACGAGAAGCTAAAGCCCTTCGATACTTTGGCTTTAACCCTGAGTAAAAATGGTTTATTTTACTATCAAGATCTCGTATGAAGTTTGGAGCATACCTTGCCAATCGAGTGAACTTTTCTTCATAAGCAGCCAATGAATCATCCTCCTGCCCCAATTCTAGGAACTGTTTTTCCATCCTAAGATGAACCACCTTAGGAAAATATTTCTCAAGAAACATACCTTTGAATTCGTCCCAGTGAAGATCCTCAATCTCATCACTATCCCTTATATTTTTCACAATCGACCTCCACTGATCAGCTTCACCTTCAAAACGGTAAACAGCAAGACTAACCTTTTGATGTTCTGAACACCCCATGACATCAAAAATCTTCTCTAGTGCTTTAATCCACCCTTCAGCTTGCACAGGGTCAGATGATCCTCTGAATGATGGGGGACGTTGCCTCATGAAGTGTTCCACCACTGACATGTTCCTCTGTGGTTGATCTGGCTGATCTCGTGCATGTATACCACCACCATTTATAGCCTAAGTCAACTATGCCATCACTGCAACAAACTGTTCAGTTCTGATTCCGACCATCTCAGGTTGCTGATTTGGAAGGTTTTCTTCCTCCTGATGTCGTCCCAACGTAGCTGCTTTGTTTCCTCTCCGGAAAACCATTCTGAACACAGAAATATCTTAGGCGAAGCATCATGGTAATCCGTAAATGCTATATCATTTCAATCATATTATAATTTAACAATTTTCTAACTCCTAAAGTTTTCTAAACCGACCTTTGATACCAACTATAAGGCCCCGGCCTTAAACCTTAATATTGAATTAAATGAATAATTCACAATGAGGATCTTTTCAGGTTTAGAGTTTTAGAGAATTAGAACATAACTATTACATCTTAAAAGATTACAAAGTAGACACTTCTACTAAGTTTCCATAGAATAATAAAAAAACACTTAAAAAGAAAGATGTCGAGATTCCATGTTTTATATAGCATGAAATTCCCTTGATCCCATCCTTGACCTTATTCCACATTATGTCCTGTGAAAAACATTTCAAAAAAAACTTGGGGTGAGCATAAAAAGCACAGTAAGGGATACACAAAGAATGAAAACTGTTAGTTTTTCAAAATCAAGTAAACCATGTATACTCTATCAAAGTAATACCTTCACCTTCTTGAAGTAGTAAAAACGCTTCACTGAATAAAGTATCATTACTTACCTTTTTGTAACCAAAGTATTACCATAAAACCCATATAAAGAACACATAACATATATAAAGGTAACTTGGGACATAAACATACTTAAGTGGAATAACCATATGGTCGACTTCCACACATATCACTTAATGGAATAGCCATACGGCCAATTTCCATACATACTTAATGGAATAGCCATACGGCCGACTTCCATACCCAATGCATTGGAGGTTATAACGTAACCACCCGTCCTGGTATTCACGGCACCACCCGTCATATGGTTTATAACGTAACCACCCGTTAAAATGTCCAAGTACCAGTATAAAATCATAAAACATAAAACCAATATAAATGAATGATAACATTTCCACATTTCAATCACAATATATCATAAATATATTGACATAATAGAATCCTTTTTCAAAACCATTTTCAATACAAAAATACATAAAAGAGTATATGGTATTTATTTTATTCTAAAAACATTACGGCTTGTTGAGAAATCCAAAGACCAAATAATACTCGCGGTGGCGGAAAAGGTCGTTGTCACCACGTACATTAAAAAAAACATTCCTTTTTGTCGTTTTGTAAAACTCTTCGTAGAAAAAGATTCCTTTTTGTATAAAAGTAAAAGTCAAAGGTGTTTATACACTGTATAAAAAAAAGTTGTGTATAAAACGAAATATGCCTCAATGAAAGAAGATTGAGACGAATTCCCTTACCTCGGGTCCGACTTGACTCGATCATTCTTTAACATCCTGAATAATAAACTTGAGTTAATTTATACTTGATTAAGAACCTTTTTAAAGTTCATTATTATTTTTATATCACTTATTTCCATGTTATAAACATTATGTAACCATTTAAGTTAATAATGTTTGTTTTGTCAATATTTGGTTCTTAAGTCGAAAGTTGACTTCTTACAATTACATGTTGTTCGTGTGGTCAAAAGTTCTTTATATCCAGAATGAAATTCCTGATTTGGATATCATATATATCATATATATCCAGAATATACGTGTATTTATAATATTACATAATCATTTAGAGGTAAGAAATGAAATGCACCGTTCATGGAGACGGTAAGTCGTACGTACGCATGAACGCTACTTTCATTTCTTTGTCATGTTAATGGAATTAAAACTAAATGAGAGGTATGTATATTTTAATTCCAGAATTATATTCATCATTTAGATATATAATTCATTACATATATCCATTATATACATGTACTTTTAATAGTACATTACATTTGGGGATAAGAAATGAAATGCACCATTCATGGAGACGGTAAGCCGTCCGTACCCATGAACGCTACATTCATTTCTATATAATACTTTAATGGAAAGTAATAATAATGATATAGAGGTATATTATAATTCCAGTATAACATCATATATAATAACTTTAAATCCATCCTTTACACGTCCCACATATGGCATTAACGAATCACATCACTTTGAGGGGGCGGTAGTCCGCACTTCCTTAAATGAATATATCGGGTTTACCCATAATGGAAACCATAAAGGTATGCCCAAAATGAAAAATACATAAGCTTAAAGAAGAAATAAACATATTATATATCATATACAAAAATAGTGACATCATAATGGCCACCCTTGAAGGTGTTAAATGAGTATTGAACAATCATCGTTTCGGGAGGCAGAATTTCGCCATCCACAGAAACCGTATGTTCATTAACCATTTGATGTAGTTGTGTGAGAGTGTAGCTCAAATAAATATTATAACAACATCCTAGTATATTGAATATACTGGTGTTGTTACAAAAGAAGTAAATAAAAAGAGTTTAGAGGGTTGGAGAAGCAAAATAAAACAAATGAACAAGAGAGAATGAATTACCTTTAAAAGTGTAACTCCCTTTTGAATTGAGCCTAAAGGCTTCCTTTGAAAGGATTCTTCCCCAAGGGAATCCTCTAGGATGAGTAGAGGGATGTGGAGAGAGTAATTGGGTAGGGTTTGGCCGAGCCAAAGTCTTGAGAAGTGTGTGAAATGGGGTAGAGGTGGGGGCCTTTTATAAGAGGAGAGGAGGGGCACTTTTGGAAAGTAAAGAAATATTACTTTATTTGAAAATGTGTTTCGGTTTTAAAAGGTCCCACATTGATATAATTCGTGGATAAGGTGATAAGGGTTCGAAATCCATTCATCCAATTGGTTTTGGCCATGTTTAGGTTTTATATTTTTCATTATCTTTCCATTTTATTTAAATCGTCAAATAATGATGTCATCACTGCATCATTATTATGTCATATATAATTTAATTTATTTAATGTCTAAAAATTATAAAAAAATACTATGATGTATGAAATCGTTTTATCTTTCCAATGACTATTTATAATCAAAATTTGGACTTGAATAACCCCACTCAAAAATTATTTTAGTAAAACAAGTTATGTTAGTGTCATTTTCACTTTAACATTAAATAAAAATATATTAATGTCATTTTCAAACTAAAGTGGCTCCATGGGGTCCCCATGTTGGCCCATGGCTTGTCTTGGTCGGCCATGACTCACCCAATAGGTGTAGGACAAGTGTCATGGTGTTTTCACATTTTTATAATATCATTTTTACATTAAACTACACTAATTACCTCTAATCGCGATTAAAAACTTAATAAATTACTATTCACCAAAAAATTATTTTTATCTCATTGAACCACATTTTACTTCTTAATGACAACCATGTATGTCGGATTTTCAAAATTCAATACACATTAGTGGTAAACTTTCCTTTAACTAAAAAATCAGTTTGCTTGATTACCATTTAGTGGTTTCACTATTCATAAAAAATTGAAGTTTTTCAGAAAATTACCAAAAATTCACCCTAAGCTATATTTGATATTCCAAATTCAAAAATTAAGTACCTTTTAAAAAATTAAAAACATATAAGTCAAATTAATTAATTTAATAATTAATTCCTGGTGTCATGACAAATAGCGTGTTTTTGCGAAACAATAAGTATCAAAAGATTGACAGTAGTTTAAGTCCAATTTCAAAGGGAAATTGATTCCAATGACCACCATTGGATTAACTGGTAAAAATATTTTCTAACTTCACTTTAAAACCAATTAAAATAATAATCTAATCATATAAATAATTTAGATTAAAAAGTGCTTTTGAATTAAAATACAACATTTTACACTATTCATAAAAAAATGAACTTTATCAGAAAGGTACCAAAAATTTACACAAAGTAAATTTTGATGTCCCGATTCTAAAGAAGAGTTATATTTGGTCCAAAATAAATTATAAGAGTGATAAAAACTATATTTAATGATGGTTCACCATTAAAAGGTGATAAGTGAACCTTTAGTGAAAATTAGAGTATATATGCCCTAAAATTGAACTCTTTCCGTATTTTAAGCCTTTATCTTTTACTAGGTAAATGTATAAACATTTAAAAACATATCAAATCATATTTTAGTTATTTCTATCAATTCCCACCAGTACAACGGCTACTTGTTAACTAAAATTTAAAATAATATTATTTTATTACTAGTGTGCTACGTAAGTTTCAATGAAACTCATCGTTGCGTATCGGGTACGCTATCGAACATAGCAACCCCTTTAAAAAGAATTAATATTTAATTCGTAAGTATTAATAAATATGAAAATTATTTATTCTTTATTTGCCTGGGATGTTACATATACAGTTCTAATAATAGTGACTGTATGTACTATTACAGTACATTGTAGGTGGCGACGCAAAAGATGATGCAAGTAGTCGATGACGTAGGCATGATAGAGGCAAGAATGAAGTGATGTATGAATGATGTATTCTTGAAGACTTAGGAAATAAGATGCATGTATGACATTGCTCTGGGATTTTAGGTCATGTTATGGGTTTCCTGCCCATTGGGCCTATGGTCCTTATACTAAATAAATAATGCATGATGGGCTGGCTATTCCCTTAGGGGCTATGACCAGCCATTCCATTATGTGTGTGTGGTTTGTGTTTTAATGTAATTTTATCCCCAACCAACTAATATATATATATATAAAATTAAATAATTAATATAATATCTCTTATGTGACCTTCAACAAATAAAATGGTCTAATAGTGTAATGGCTCAGATATTTCCGGATATTTTAATCAGGTATTATTTGGGAAAATTATGAGACATGGCGCTAAGACGAAGCTAGATTCCATGGCTTGGTGTGCCCAGAACAAAACATTGAAATACATTCCATTTTTAATTAATAATGCTATGGTGGGTAACGTTGAACATTAATATCTTTCAAACGGTGCCTGGTTGAACAATCTAAGGGCAACTTTGCCTCCCAAAAACAACTCTACCCTAATCGGGGCCTAACCTCCACTGGTATAGGTCGATGGTCAAAGTCAATTTTTGGATGTAATCATCATAATAATATTTAATAAAAAGTTTTCTTATTGACGCAACATGAGTTTTATTTTAGTATTTATATTGTAAATTTTTTTAGGGATTTTGTATGACCAGGGGAATTCATTGAGGTAAGAAGAATAAGTGTCTCCAATGAATGGAAATAGATTGACGGATCGAGGCCAGAATGAAGATTGAAGAGCAGTGGATCCAATGAATCCAAGATTTAGGATTGATGAATGACGATGACACAATCACTCTACATCAACAATTGTATCAGATCCAAGTAAGGTGGGTGTTTTAAATTTATTATTTTCCCATTCTTTTACTTGAGAGACATACGTTGATCAACCCATGAATACAAAAACATGTGGGTCGAGCGCATATGCAGGATGTTTTTGATTGCTGGAATTTGGGGATTTTGATGTTTATATTACAATGGTTTTGTAATCATGATCCCTCAAATAGAATAGTTCAAGGATGAAACGGACAACAGTTTAGGATCATTCCTTGGGTTTTTAAATAGTTCATTCCTATGACAGGTTCTTTACATTCTTCCTCGGACGACAAACGATCAATCATTTCACAATTTATTTTTGGCACAATAATTTGAAAACATGGATATGGTATGGAGGTGGTATAAAGGAAGTGTGATGATTACAGTGGTAGATTGATCAATGAAGTGTGGGAAATATCGCCGCTCGAATGGATTTTCACTAAGATGGATTTAGTTATGGATCGAATCCCATGGTAGTGAATATGGAAACACTATCATAGAAAAACATCTTCTAGATCCGAAATTAAACAACCAGAGTGAGTCTTGTGGCCTGTGGAAGAAGTCACCAGCATTCCATCTCACTGGGGATCAGATGCCCACAACTGCGGTTGTGGGATCCAGCGGCATGTGACACGAGGTAGTGAGATGTGGTGGCACTATAAGATTTTCCGCAAGCAGCTGGGCTGCATGAGATATTTATAGTCCGTGCGAGCTAACCATCTGTATGGGGGCTATGCATCCCTTGAATTGGGTGACATGGAATACAGACATGCTGCGAGCTGGAGGAGGATGACATTTAGGGTGACATGAGAGGCGGAACCTCCCCGCTCAGCTAAGGCAGGAAGGACCCAGTGGAACGGGTTGATCATGTCTGGTCGGGTCGGGTCGAGTCGGTTTGATTGTGTCTGACTGAATGCAGACCCAACCGAACCCCTTTTGTTAAAATTCTCATAAAATTGAAACATAGAATCATTTTTCTAAGAAAAAATTTAAATTAGGAACTCTTTGACAAGCATGTTATTTTTATATATCGTAAGTGAGTTTTCATTGATGTTGGAGGGTGACCTAGTGGTTTGAGGAGTTGGACCTCCAGGTACATGTACTCTTGAGTGGTAATCATCACATTTCATAAAATTGGGACAACCCACGTCCCGGAAGCGGGTTTATTTCCTTTCGGTAGTTCTCGTGGTGGTGTTACACCCATGAAGTATTAGGGTGTGGGTTCTCAAATATGTTCATGATGGACGAGTAGATACTCCCATATAAGACAATGGTGTTTGTCCTCCATATCTAGCTTACATAGATTGGGTACTCCTCTAATGCGTAGTGTATTGGACCTCTTTTATAGAAGTCATTACACCCTTGTTGGTTTAGGGTAAAATTCCTCTACACATGAACTTATATAGTCAGTATTCCTATATCGTACTGGGGTGTGGGTCCTCTAGTCAACGAGCTATACACCCATCTCGGATTAGGGTGTGAGTGCTTCATAAGTAATACTCCCATATAGGATTAGGGTGCGGGTCGTAACTTACAGAGTTTCCCCCCCCCATCCTGAGTGGAAGTGTGGAGAGCGTCCTCCATTGGGATTGGTGGACCCTCTGCTATCAAACATAGTTGCGAGGAGTGGACACATCCTTTTGTTTATTGATATTCTTATACAGGAGCTAGTGCTCCCTTGAAAGATGGTGGTGTGGGCCACTCCATATAGGAGTGGTAGAGAATTCATGATATATTTAGGATCATGGCTCCCTCATATGTGTATACTGGTGAGGGTGGGGCCTCTCCACATGGTATTACATACTCTCTCATTGGGAACAATACAATGATGACTGATACTTTTGTGTTGAGCACTATATTTATACCTAGTGTGAAATGGAGTATGTTCACTCAGATTTACCATTAAGAATGATAGAGTTGTTCTCAATGGATTGTACCAAACGAATGGGTACTATCATTGATGACTATGCTCATGGAATTTGTTCTTCATGTTTTAGGTGTTAACTAATGAACATACAATGGTAATCCTGATGTTGTCTATATGGTTTGGGCCTTGTTTTTCATAGTGTTTTAAATGAGTATATCTGGTTGTTCATGGAATATCTACGGACATGTACCTGTGTGGAGTTGGATCTGAATTTCATTGTGGATTCTACCATATGTTTTCTTTTGTGGTTTTGGGGTGTTCTACTATGTATTGTTTTACTCAACCTTGCACGGCCTTTTCCCACACATATAGTGTCTTTTGCAGATGAATGAAGTTTTGATGGAGCCCTAAGTGGGATAGGACCATGTGGTGCTTGTCGAGGTCTAGACATATTAAGGTGCGTTTTGGCAGATTTTCAAAAAACAATCCCATTTCCTATTTTATTTAAATGTTGGACTTGATAGATTGTTCTCTTTTCATTGTTGGTTTTTTATTCTTCCCCAATTACCATTGTTAAACATTACTTCCCCCATTTACCCTCTGTGGGATCTTAGTGGTTTCCAAGAATGGTTTACATAGTTTTTTACATTTCAGATTTTGTGTGTGTGTGTAGGATAATAGGAAATGCATCCCATGTTAGTTATATTCCTACTCGATGCTAGTCACAAGGCCCTGGCCTATTCGAGTTGGGCATGGGAGAGTCATGGAATATACCCCTTGAGGAAGGGATGTAACGAACTACCACACCAAAGAAGGGACCTCATGCAAACCACTGCCTAGGTGGGAAATAAGGCTAACCTCCAATAGCTATGGTAGTGAAAGGTTATGAAGATGGACCCTTGGCATGCGTTCTTGTTGGTGGAATGTGGGAAAACATGTGTAGGCACTACATGTGAGACCCAAGTGGTGTGTAAGTGTAATAGGTGAAAAACATTGTAGATGACTGAAAAAAATAGCCTCCATGGGACTAAATATGTTGTGGACACCATAGGAATTGGTATTCATAATGTGGTATGCACATCATGTTAGATAACCCTATATCTGCATTTATTTTATCTCTAATTAAAGTTAGTATTTTTGACTAGTTTTTAAGAACACAAAAAGGTTACAATTAACCAGCACATAAAACATTATTGATAATGAATTCACATAATTAGTGATTTTATTTAGCAATGATAGGGACAACACATTACCACTTCTAACTAAAATTGTTGATAAAGATTACCCTTTATCATTTCTTATATTTAATTCTAATAAATTCTAATACTTTTTATTACACATTCTATAGTAGTGATTACAAAAATGACCATTAGTGGATTTTAGAGGCCCAGAACAATCGGCTAATGAGTTCTCAATGTCTATCACTATTGGTTCTCAACAATTGACTATAGAGGAATCCATTTTAATGTTTGTATACACCAAACATGGGAGGTATACAGTGACCTCCATTTAGAGATTTATATAGTGTTGTGAGGTTATTCACTGTAGAGACTATTATTTGGTAGTCATTATAGGTTGTCAACCTAAGGGATATCAAGTCTACTCTTTCCATACTCCCATTGACCTATTCAATCATCGGATGGCAGACACTATAAATAGGTAATATATGTAAATTACAATTAAGAAATTATAACGCTAGCATATTAAATCAAAAACTAAACAACCATAATTTATAAATTAAGTATATGAATTCTTGAAAATATAATTTTAAATCATCAAAACTAAACACATCAATTTTTTTTCAAATATCCTAATCCATCATCTCAAATAATTCATTATCAAATAACAAAAATTAATGTATGTACATAAAATATAACAAGAAAAAATAATTATAAAAAACATTTTTTTTATTTTTTCAAATGATTAGGAAATGTTAAATTCCATGAAAATTGTTCAGTAAAGGAGAACAAAATACAATAAGTAATATCATAAATTCAACACATAGAATAACTATATATAATCCATGATGTATGGAAAATAGTATCGTGATTCACATCTATCTTAAAAAATGAGAAATCATGTTATGAAAATCGAGAAAAAAGAGTGAATCTTTTTAACAATCATAACTAAAATGATGTAAACCGTCCTCATGAAAAAAATATTGTTAAGAAAACTGGAAGTTAAATTCCATGATAAGCATAGTCATACCATTATCAAGGTAAATCTTAAAATAGTAATTAAGATATTGGACCTCAACAATCTTGGGGCTCTAATTAACATGTAATGAATTATGAAATGAAAAAACAATCAATCCATGAGCATTACATGAAATTAAACCACTATCCATCCAATTATTTCCAACATTGAGAAAAACACAATATTTTTATAACGGATATTGAGGGGGCTTCAATATAGTATAACAATGGCCACCTTTTATCATAGAAACAATATTACTTCTATAATTCCAACAATACAACCATTACACTGAATTAGACAAACTGATGTGGGTTTACCTTTCTTCATGATTAAAAGAAAAATAATTATTGTAGAACCAACTTATCGATTCCACCACACAAAGATGAAATTTATCTATAGGGGTAATAGAAAACTATGTTACCATATTCACTCGAAAATCACAGTAATGGTTAATGAAATCTATAAAATTCTTATCCCAAGGATACGAAATTCCCCATGCTCCAGGGAAATATAAAATTTCATGAGCAGAAGACTACTCACTAAAAAAATAAACAGGTCTTAATAGATCACAAGTTGACTATTGGGAAGTGAGATAATAATTTATTTAGATAATAAAAGATTATTCCTACTACTAATCAAATCTGAGTTTGGGTGGGAAAAGGAAATGCCAAAGCCAAAACCAAGGATGGGGGTATTGAGGAGGGTATGTATAAAGAGTGATTTGGTAAAAAGATTTCACAGAATAATAACCTGAGGCATCCCAAAAAAAAGTATAAATGATTTGTACCAACACCAAAAATAATTGGTATTATTGAAATAATATTTCAACCCCACTAATTTAAAGGGGTCCAAAACATTATCAATGACCAACAATCATGTTTATCATTAAATAATTCTTTAACTATGGAATTTTCATAACTGGGAACACTAGTAGAAGTCTTAAAAAATGTTATTATAAACAAGCCACATAACATTACAAATTTTACCTTATGACCGATTTCCAAACCTAAAAAAATCACATAATAAGAAGGGTATTTGAAGACAAAAAAACATCATAGAGTCAATTTCTTATTTTTTTTCATATTACTTATTTTTAATCATTTGGTTAATCTTAATATTCTTATTTTATTATTCAAAAAATAGAACAAATGAGATTGATGAATCCACAACTCATACACAAAAAATAATTCAAGTATTCTTTTCTGATGATTTCACATCAATCTAAAGTCGTTTTTTGTGATTTTTACCATCACACACACACTTTAGTGTTTTAGAACAGTAAAAAATCATTTTCTTCCTTCCATGAAAAATGAAAACTCTAATTCATATATGATTGATAATATATTACAAAATATAATTCCATATTTTTTCCCTATGATTTCATGGAAATTGGAGGCTTCTTTATAGGTTTTGAACCACCTCCATACATTTTTTTAACATTATAAAATCAATAAAAAGAGAATATATGGTCAGAATGAGCACACCACATGTTATATTGATGTTCCATCTACTTGTGGGCATGAAAAATAATTTAATGAATGGTTTACGATGATTCAATTTAATCATATGTAATTATAATTTTGTTTATTTTTTAAAAAACATTTTCGTGTTTCAAATAAATAAAAATGTGTTTTTATCCATTATAGGGAAATAAAAACTATGATTGATGTGAAGTTAGTTCATATATTTTAAAAACTCAGAAAAAAAATTATCTCAGATTTCATGGAATTTAGAGATAAAAAGTCTTTGTTTTTACCCCCATTACGCATTCTTTTAAAGACTGTCAAAATCCGAAAAAAAATGATTGTTTAGTTTGTTTGGGAACAACACACAAAAGATTGGCATACCATCTTCTCATACATTTCATGAATCATACATGTCATGAATCATTCCATCTAATTATTCCAATGATTTCACATAAATAATTGTTCTTTTCTTATGGTTTTGAATGTTATAGGCACACTTTCATGTTCTAAAACTCTAAAATTGTTTTTCTATTAATCCCAGCAAAATTTAAAACATTGATTGACTTTATGAATATTAAAAAAAATCAAAAATCATTCTTTGATTATCTTCTATTGATTTCATAGAAATCATAGATCATTTTCCTACATTTAACCCATTTCCCCATGTTCATAAAGAAATTGAAATCATTAAGAACTTTTTATTCGGTTGGTTATTTCAAACCACATATCTGATTGACTCATCGTATCCTCAAACACATAAAAAATAATTAAAATACTAATAACTATGATATTAAAAAAATATGAAGAAATATTCTATATTTTACTATTCACATTCACGTTTTATCCTTTTAAATCACTATAATACATTTTAGGTAATTTTCGAAAAATCAAAACTCTAATTGATGTAAATTTGGATCCTATATTTAAAAAATAATTCCATTGTTTTTTCACTATGATTTTTCTGAAATTAGAGGCCATTTTCATTGTATGGAACCCATTAAACATGTTTTTAAACCCATTTTGTTATCCCAATTAGGTTAAATACACTCTGAGGACGGGGTGAATCAAGGTAAGAAAGAAAAAAAATTCTAATTTGATCTTGTTTCATCGTAAAATAACTCTCTTTTCTCTCCCAAATGTAGAAGGAAATTATACAATATTTAAAGCATGCAGTAGACAAAAACATTTTCTAGGTTCAGCCTCACTGGGCTATTTCCATAGACCACACGAAGGAAATGTACCTATATACAAAATTCCATAATGTTCATTGCTATTACAATGTTCGGAGTGGAGTCATTATCCCTCCTGGTTCAGTACAATTTACAATTTGAAAGATCATTAATCTCTAATCTGATGTGCATGCACTCATCTATCATAGGATTCATTTTTTGTTCTAAAATACATTAGAATTTTTTTCACATGAGCGTGTCATGATGATCCATTTTAATATGATTGATGAACTGCACTTCACTATGTGGCAGATATTTGAGGGAGACACCATTTTGTGAAATGTTCTAGTTCCTCCATGAACTACATCAAACACTTCATGATATATATTTCTCTATGTAGCATGAGTTCTTTTTAATCTTCATCATAATTTGAATCATTCAAAAATTATTCTATCACATAATCCTTGAACCACATAGTGAGAATTCATTGTGATCATCTTCAAATTTCCTGACTAGAGAGCCCTGAAAATACCTTACCCAAACTAATAATGTTTTAAAGACATCCTACATCTTGAAACATCTCCTCTACAAAATTTATCCTTCATGAAATGCCTAAATACCTTCATAATGCACTTTCAAATTACGATGAATTATTCATGGTAAATGATTCTCTAATGAAATTCTCGCTTACATTGATGTCATTAGGGGTCCTTTATATAATAAAATAGATATGAATTACCTCCTAATAATAATTACTAATTTCTCCATTGCATATTGGACATCCATAAATACTTTACTAGATATGTGGTTACCAAAGTGTGGCAGTATTCAAACAAAAATTACATTCCATATGCAACACACTTTAAATCACTGTCATCGCCCACATATAAAAACCAGTTTTGGTTCACATACCATAAGATTCAATGTGAAATGCATTATATGGGGTTCCCTTAAATCAACTTCTTCGACCATATACGTTGCGCCACCTACTTAGTTTAGCCAACCCCCAATGTGGTTCTTATACAACAACTACTATGTGGTACACACTTTTTTCTATGATGGAATCCTTTCATTACCATAAAATTAATCTAGATATTGATTCCAAAATATTTGGAAAACACTGGGAAACTGTTCCACCATCAAATTTCCTTGCATACTATAGCTGTTATAGAATATTGTCCACTGGTTTTCATAAAAAACACCAAAAACTAAAAAACATAGAAATGACACCATGAATGATTTTTTTTTCAAAAGTCTCCCCCTTTGGGTTTGTTGAACACTATGTACCTTTAAATTATACTATATAGATTCTATTTCGAATGTGTTGAAAAATAATTGTGATGTTCTATATTCCACCATAACCTACATCCTGTTATTCAGTATATTGATCAAAGACTTACTGAACACACACTCTAATCACACATGAGCAGTGATCAACGTGAGAAAAATAAGTAGCATGAGAAGTTCCTCAATAAATCACATCGTTCCATATAATATCAAATTTCATTCATAAAAACCCCAACTGTTGCGATATATAACCTTCATTTGACATTATATACTATCATCAGATTTAAAACCCCCCCTACATCACTCCTCTACTATCAGCTTCTCCCCTAGTACTAATGATGATATTTCTACCCATTTGTCAATGAACCAAAATTTCACTCCATTGTGGATGCAGTATTGTAATGTATATAGATGATCTCATATGGGAAAAACACACCATACAATGGATATATGGGTCCCTCACCTACAATTTTTCTAGTGAGGGGAGTCAATTTAACTCAAAGATAAAATACATTCCACTAAAATTATTCTTTGGGTAAGGCCTTCATCAGAATGTCTCCAACATGTTGTTATATAGAACATACACAATTTCCCAATGACATTCCCCAAATTATCTATTATAAAATCATATTTAATTTCAATTCCCTTTGTCTATGAGTGATGGACTAGATTTTTTCTAAAATTTAATTCACCTTAATTATCACAAAGGATTATGTTATGTGATTTCCAATCAACAACCATATCATCAAGCTGCTCCTTTATCCACAATAACTATGTTCATGCTTGAGTAGCCGAAATATATTTTTCTTATGTAGTTCTCAATGAAATGTAATCTTTTTTATTTTTTTCATGAAATACACAATATCCCATGATATAATAAACCACTTAAAATTTATTTTCTATCATTTTTTGAACCATACGTATCTTTAAATGTATAAACAAATAACTATTTCTATGATTTATCATCATACATCAAATTAAAATCAAACATAACATTGTAATAATGAAGTATTAATATCTAAAATATTTTGTGGATTTCATTGGGGTTTCTCTTTATGGCATGTGAAGGAAATAATATCACATCATGTCATTGTTTTGTACAGTAGATTTCAAATTATCTTCTTGTATTCTAAGACATTAACCACTTTTCATTTATCATATCATGATAGATTCATAATCGTAGAAACTAGTGTCATAATCCCCATGGAATTATCTATTCCAAATATTCACAATACTCCTTGGAATATTAGTAATCATAAGTAAATTTTCAATTCCTTCCATGTGTCACATATAAAGTAGGGGAATTGCAATTTATCCAATTGTTAACATTTCAAACTAAATTTCATGAATTCAAAAAAATATTTCCACTAAAATTCATATTATCCAACAAATATTATGTCATGGACACACACTAACACTATCATCATTTGATTACTATCATTTATGACATATAGATTATAATCAACTCCACCAAGTTCAAAATTGTGCTTATTGAAATGATGATCAAATATAGAATGCCACTATATTAGTGCCTGATTTTTCCCATATAGTGCCTTACTCTGCTGAAAAAATTTATTCCCACTTAATGTATCATAAAACCCTCAGGTTTTTTTATTTAGACATGTTATTCTAGATCCCTATTCCAAAATTCTATCCTGACATCCATTTGGAAAACATTGAATTTCTATTTCCTTATAATGGACAAGAATAAGAGATTACTCTAGATCCCCACAACATGTTCAAATGTTTCATCAATGTCGATTACATTGATCTAAGTCCATCAATTGCTCACTTCTCATTATCAGTTATGAACTACTAATCTATCATCATTCAGTTTGTTCTGGAAGACCCATTTATTCCATATGAAATTTTTATCTTCTAGTCTCAAAACTATATCCCATGTCTAATTCATCTCAATTTCTACATGTTCTTTGTTCATAACATTAACATAGTTCTTATATATAGGTTATCCATAAATAAATTTATGATCTTCCTAAGATAGGATGAATTTTTTTGTAAATTATATATTCTCCATCTTTTAATTTGTGCTTCCTAATCAAAAATAAAGTGTTGTCTATGATTTTCATCTTAATTCTTAGAAATCCATACAAACAATGATGTGAATATGTAATACTCATCATCAATATCAAATTTTGAATTAGAATTTTCCACATAAACCTCTTGTGTTTCTTTCATCCTCATCACTATTATTAGGGAACCGTTAACTGTATTATTAATGATTCTATTCGTTTTCTACTATAGTGACATCATTTATTTCAACTAGTTTTCCCAACATATTGTTCAAACTTATATCTTCTTCTATTTTCCTGAATATACAAGTAATATGAACTCATCATCTTATCATTAAAATTTCATATGTTTCTTCTTGTTGAGAATAAAAAATTTGCATACAATTATTTGAAAGTATTTCAATGTAGGCTTACGTCCGTACGACTGCCTGTATGGATTGTTTTCTTATTTCAGACACAACAAATACCTTTTCGATTTCAAGACTGATGTCACAAATACAATAATAATTTATCAGGTTGGTGGTTTTCAATAATAATTATCATAGACATGTTTTTTATGATCCAATTTAACTAGTAAACCTCCCCATTTTGAGGAGGAGTTCTCACTACCGAAAATTGATTCCATTTACCATGATTTTTGAGACAATATTCCAAATTGATATTTATAAATTTCATACAATTATATGTATTAAACATCATAATATACTATACATTCATCCTTTATGATTTATTCTGATATTTTTTATGTCACTTAACACATTAAGAATATGGTCAATGCGAAATACTAATTCCATCATATTGAAATAATCATTGAAAATAACATGATATGGCTTTACATTAATGTATCATAGTGAAATATGTCCATAAAAATATTCATGCACTAATTCAATAACGTTGTTTCGACTTATTTATTTTTCAATGTACATATTTATGATAATATTTCCATGTTTACAAGCATCGCATGTGTGAGTACAATCAAATGATTTATTTTGTAGATCTCGTGATTTATATTATTTTACCAAATTATCCAGGGATGGTTGGCATAGTGTGAAAATTTATTTATGCCACAACATGTTATCTTCCTCATAAGATAGAAAGAATATATCTTCTTCTCTACATAGAATATTGGGATCTCCATTCCTACACTTTCCCAGTAAACCTATTATAACATATTTTCCCTTAAAGATACTCAGAATCTTGGTAACCCTTATAGAATAACACGAGTCGCAAAATTGACTAATACAGAACTTGTTGTGATAGAGACTAGTGAATCCATGTATATTAGAATGTATCACAAAATTTCCACCAAATTTTTTATTTATGTAAAATAATAAAAATTCCTTCATCATTTTTGAATTTGACAACTCCATCCTTTTCATACATTATTCCTGTAACAATATCCTTATTTCCCATCATATACGATGTGTATCCAATATCGTGGATCCATACAATAGAATTATCTAATGCTTTAAGTGAAGTGACTATATTCAATTCATTCTCAACTATTTTACTTCTGATCCACATCACTCACATCACACCTTTTGCAAACTGATATATTTGGTCTTCCTCATAGCATTATTGAAAAAATTCTTCTTGCTATGAAAGAAATAGATTTTTAATTTTCATGTCATTAGATGGTTCATTGAGCTATTTCTTATCAACATTTTGGGTCTACATCTCCACATTCGTTCTAATTATTGGTGAGAAATATTTATATTTTTTTTCAAACCCTCAACACTAGAATCAGTGACAATTAAAATCATTATAAAAAAATTGAACATTCGACGAACAACTGTTTTCTCTTATTCCCTATATAAATTTTCTATATGGAACAATTTTTTTTATAATGTCCGATATTTCCACATAAATTATGCATTATACGAGGTGTTTTCGTATACATTATTTTAGAACTGGTTCTGCCTTGGGTTCTATGAGACATCTGATTCTGATTTGTATCTAAATCATTTATAAACCATGGATTGGGTGCTTGGGGACAGAAATCAGTCACCACATCTTTCTATTTTTGTTCAATCCCCATACAAACCTTATCATTAATATTTGAATATTTCTTCTGTTTTTTTAGAATTCTATTCTCCACAATCATTTTTTTATTTCTCCATAGTATTCTATTTTCATGTTGTTATATTGAGAATAAAGAGACTCTGATGAACATATTATTTTCTTCGCATGTCAAAAAATTACTCTTCATGTTATCTAATACATTTGATTTGATCTTTTTTTATAATATTCACACCATTGATAACTCTATTCAATTATTCATCATCTACATTGTACTAAATAACCATTTTAGAGTTCACTAGCATTGACGATATTAGCTTTTCAATTTATTCGGTCATCTAAGACGTCTCTTCTTACCATTACAGAATAAAGATTTTGTAATAAAAAACCACTATGTTTGATTTATTTTTATATCTCCCCAACCATCTATATCCTCAAGAGTGTCATATAATTAATTTTTAGATCAATTATTACATTTAATTTTTCTACCTAATTTCACTTTCTTCCATTTTTCCTATGAGATTTCTACAAATCGAACCATATAATTTCCTCTATTATCATTAAAAATAATCATATCTTCTACAACATGTTCTCACCAACTATAAGTTTTACATGAAATAATATTTTTCTTTTTTAATAAATTTAATTTCAATTATTTCTTACCTTTCACATAGTTTGAATACTTATTCAAGGGATTTTTTACATTGAACTTATCATTGTCTTGGATCATTGTTAAAAATATTACTACAAGATTTTCAACCTTTTGACATCAAATTGATTTGAGTGGTAACTTCCATTTCAACATTCCTTTCACACATTGTAGGTTCGAGTAAAAGAATGAAAATACCTCATCCATATATTCTTCTTCATAGAAATACTCCATAGTAAGATTATTCATGTCCTTGAAATCCACCTCTGGGGACTTCGATTTTCCAATAGACTAAAAAAATTCGTTTCTCATCTCGTAAGAGACAATATTTAAATTAGAGTTGTCGAATGTTAACTACATTGGATATTTATCTTCTAGTATAGAGACCTTCAGATGGAACTGAGGTGGATGTCATCTCAAGACACACTTAAAAATATTTACATCATAAAAAAAAATATGGTATCACATGATGCATCCATAAACACATTAACCTGATCGAAGAATGCATTAATAACCTCATCAGAATTGGGTCTCATGTTCTCATTATTGTTCAAAAAAACCTAAAATTTTTCTTCTCTGACAATTGAATCGCCTTCATTGATATTTAATAACTTTTCCCACATTCATTTCATGAAAATACATGACATCACATTTGTGTAGATTCCATTGAAAAATTCACCTCATAATGCATTTATTCATCAAGAATGAAATTTATATTCCCTTAATCATGCTTCGGATAATGCACAACTATCCAATCTGTCCAAAATTCCATGAATTGTTAATATAAATTCATCTATAACTAATGATTGGATGTAGTGATACATATTATTCTTCTATAATTGAAAAATGATTCCATTGAATATTAGAAACGATTTATTATTTACAACCTCCAGTGATAACCTTGGGAGAGAAACAATGATATTAACCTTTTCCATTGATACCAATTGTTTTCCCAACATTGTTAAATACCCTTAATGGGGGTGGGTTAAATCAATTTATATAATATTAAAAGAACAGTCCATTTGTTCCATGATTCATCACTAAAAAACACTCTTCTCTTTTTTTTGGTATCATAGAATAATATGAAATTCAAAACATACATTGGACAAGAAAATATTAATTGGTTCTCCCGTAGAGGAAAAAATTCAATGAATATGCAAATAAAATGTGCCAATGTACCAAATTCACCAAAGCGATCTATAGTTAAAATGTTTGGAGTTGACTCATTATCCTGACTAGTTTATATCCATTTTTTATATGAAGGATCACTACTCTCTCAAAATAATTGTGAACACTACTCCTTTAGAATATTATTCCATTATTCTGAAATACCTCATAATAGTTTCATACATGAGTGTGTCGTGATGATATTTTTTAATCTGCTATATGAAATAGACTTCCTCATGTGGAGAATACCTCATATAGACAGCTAGCATGAACAATTCTTGTTCCACCACAAATTTCATCAACCCTTCATGAACATACATTCACTACATATCACAACTATATATTTACATCCTTTGTGAACCAATTAATTCATTAAATTCTTCCTTCATGAAAACCATGGAACACATAGAATGTGTACTTCACAAGTCTCTTCACCTTTTTTGACTTTCATATTCCATTGGTGAAATGTGAATTCATTTTGAACATCCTCCTTCACATCCCACCTCCACTATGGAATTTCTGCTTCACATAATGAATAAATCCATTTGTGAGCAACGTTCAAACAAAGCTGAATTACTCTAATGAAAATATTCTCAAATTAAAATCACTCTCCCAATAATGTGATTAGGGGTAAATTATATAGGAAAATAGATCCTCAAAACCTAATAATCATAATTACTGAATACTTATTTTATTATTTTCCATCACAACATACAACACTCGTTATGTGGTTAGAATGGAGCATCCACATTAGTCCTCAAATGATATTCCAATTACAAAACCCCTCAAATAGACAACTTGTATGAAAAATTTAAACATTTTTTAGTTCTCATAGAGAAATATGATATATAGAATTCATGGTATGTAGTTCCCTTAAGTCAATTACTTCAACAATAAACGATGATCCTCTTTTACGGTTCTGTCAATTCCCTTTGAAGTTATCTTACCAAAAATTCTACGTGGTCCATGTTTTTTCTATATAATAATCCTTAATTTTCGATAAAAAACCTGATTTTGGGGTCAAATAATATTGAAAACACAAGGAAATTGTTCCATATTGAAAATAAATTTATTCGACAACAAATATGATGGAAGATTGTCAACTGGATTTTTTTAAAAACAAAAACAACCAATGAAAATTAAAATTTCACATTAAGTGATTTTTTCCAAACACATTAACATCGTTTATAATATAATTCTCGATCATTCTAACAAAATAATAAAATATATTGATATTATTCCTTATCATACACATTTAAAAAAATTCATAGACTATATTACTATGATTTCACATCAATCCATTGTTATTTTCTATGGTTTTGACAGTTACCCACTCGTTTTAGTATTTTATATAATTGAAAATGTTTATTCAATTTACTTTGTAAAATTATTACTAATACTTACACTCGTCATGTTCCTATATTTATAAAATCTTGTAAATATTGTTTTTTAATGATTTGATAATAACTATAGGTATTTTTCATAGTTTTTATGCCCTACAACATGTTTTTAAACAAATCCAATTATTTAAAAAATATTATTCAGACGGTTCATGAACATCACATGCTGGATTTATTATTGAGATTCATGATCCTAGGAATGAATGTTATTTTGAATCTTTTATGTGAAACCTGAATAAATATGGAAGATATTAAAATAATAAAAATGATGAAATTCTATAGACAATATTTTTTAAAGTAGGAAAATCCCTTTGATGAGTAGGATTAGAAAAAAATTGGGTAACTCTAAAAATGCTACTATAAAAATATAGAGTACCAAATATATGTAAATTCCCATTCATGGGTTATAATTATAGTGTAGAAAAAGACTATGTCAACAAAAACTCATCATTAAGCCTCTATTTTCATTCGGAAAAAGTGTACAACTGAAAAAATGACCATTCCTTGAAAAAATGTCATGCTCAATGATCCATATATGAAAAAACCCCCTTCTGAAAAACACACACACGATCATAAATATATGGATGTATGCACGTTTCATCATTAACATTATATAATACCTCTATTATGTTTTCTCCTTTATATATCAGTCAAGGCACCCAAGACTCACATTGATAACATAACTACTCCTTGATGTATATTTCTCAATGTTTCTCACCACTAGATGAAATTTACTTATACCTATAATGTTTTTGTTAAATAATACTTTTTCCTTGTTTTCAGACTAGTTTTTCAATCCCAAACACTATATCACATCACATCATTGACCCACAATCGACGTTTTGATCATCATCGATAATGGTTCTCACATGCTATGAAAAATGAGACAACACCCTTCCTAATATTGGGGGACTTCCTCATTAGAAACTCTATTTACAGTTTATCAAGAACCTAAACATTAGTATATGACAATTTCATCATTCAAAAAATATTCTAATGTAACCTATTATATATATACCAAGTACATGTATCCAGTTAATTCAGTCAATGTCCCCTTATTTCCATTAATTGTTATGAAAATATGTCCATTAATGTTGAGATAATGTCATCTATTAATAATGAGTAAATCTCTCTATTAATTAGTTAATCTCTCACATTAATTGTATAAATCTCAACGATCCACTCCTTCGTTCCATAAATGAATATAAAACATCTATTGATTTCAATTGGAAATAAAAATTGTTTCTATCAGACCAGTAATCATCATCATAGAAAATATTTCGAGATCATTTTGCAACCTTGAAGTAAAAATACGATCTCCCTTATTAAATAAATCTAAATTCCAATTTCATCATTATATCTAAATTTTCATCATCATGTTGAAGAACTTTATAACCATAAACATCTATCTCACACCATGATAGTGATCACCACATTTTCTAGATCACCTATTGAAATTATCTACTCCCTACTTGAAGGGGGAGATTTAAGATAATCGCTTCTTCATTTAAGAATGACAATTTAATTTGTTGTTATTATATTTTAAAGTCAATAGTGCTAATATAAAATGTATTTGAGGAGTTTATGATGACGAGGAATTAGTTTTTATTCTTGAACAATTATCCATGTATGTCCATAGGATGAATGAAGTACTTGAATGCATATAGAAAAGGAATGGGAGGATTCTAGATTGAATTATATATATGATGAATTTCAAGGTATATTTTTATATTTAAATATAATTGTTGTTAAACTACTCTTAATGTCTAATTACATGTTCCATTTAAATGTATAAAGTAAAAATTGATCAAAAAATCCATGAAAGTGAATACCATTCCAATATTTATTTCCATGAGTAGTTTTGAGTAATTAATTTATTGTTTTGTGTGATCCTCTTGAAGAGTATAATTTAATGGAATCACACCAAGAATATTCTTCCACATTCTATTATATATACACCATGTCTAGGTCATTAGTTAATAGGTACAATATCCTAGTTTTTCAATTTATTACTAATAACATATCTCTATTAATGTTTATACTAACACCTATATTAATGTTGAGTTAATATCACTGTTATTTAATTTCTCTCTCTATTAAATGGTTTAAATACCAATAATATCACCCTTCATCCCATTAAATAACATAAAACATCTATCAATGACAGTTGTTAATAAACATACTTGTAATAACACCAACAATCATACTCTTTAAATAAATATAAAGACAAATTTTAGAATCTACGAGTGAAAAAAATCCTCCCCCAGGAAAAAACATTCCTAACATAGATTCTTCATAATATATGTACATCATTGTCCTACAAAAATAATTAAAAAAATAAACACATTTCTCCCGCATATTAGTGATCACCCATTATCTATATCACCTATAGAATTTAATTGACCCTTCAGGATGAGGGATATTGATGATTGCCTGTTCCTGGTTGAATAAGGAATGTTTCCATTATTTTTAGTATATTATAATGTCAAAATAAAAGGAATGCGAGGAGTTGATGATGATAAGGAAATATTTTTGCAAATAATGTTTATTATTAAATGATGATACAATTTATAGAATGTCATTTATGTTATCATTTTGGAAAAATTCCTTAATACAATGTGTTTTCAATTAAAAATATGCATATTCATTATCATAAAATGTATTTATTGAATTACACATTCATTACAAAATTTATAACTTTTAATTTGTTATTATTTTTCTCAAACTTATTTATCTTGATTTTTCTTTTTGTAATATAGGTTACTCTATTCCCATGTGGTCCTCCATTTCATGATGGTTTGTTTGGTCTTCCTTTGTATATTTTACCCTTTCCTTGGTGGATATCCTTGCACGACTACTCACAGACATTGATCCCTTTTCCTAACCATTGATCATATCCATACACCTGATTGGGGGTTTTAGAATTTATTTTCACTTGGTGGTGTTGGATCCATGTGTGTGGAGGATTCTAGTTTTTTGGTTTGTTTGGAGGAGCATCACAGTGCTTGTGGATTAATGACCCCTACACACTATGTCTTCTCATTATTTGACTCATTTAGTTATCCAGGTTCATCCCCCAATAACATCAGTGAAAAAAATATATTTCATTACCATTACATAGATTCATAAGAGACATACACCTAACATTTTTTCCTCCTAAAATTATTCTTATATCCTATTTACGGTGCATTCTTAGTGACATACCTTCCCTGTGAATATGTGTGGACTTTCTGAGTCTTCAAAATCATTTGAATGAGTCAAAATCATCAGATCCATGTGTTTCACATTAGTCTATTCCAAAAACATCCAGAGTATAGGACTATAATATGACCACCTTCTCTATCGTATATGTATTTTTTTTGCTTCAACATTTAGTTCTGATGATATAATTTTGAAATTGATTAATATATATGTAAAATATCTTAATATATTTCTTATTGTAGTGTTTTTATTTTGATATTAATAATCATGTGGGTTGTTTGTTTGCATTATATTCACATAGGTCCAAAGAAGACATAATCATGTTAAATATATTTTCCATCATTACTTCTTTCATAGGCTTATTTTTCAATATGACCCTTAATTTGAATCTCATTTATGTTTAGTTTTTTCTATCCAATTTTATCATGATTCACCTGTATCCATTTACTATTTTTAATTTAAAAAAATATATCCAAAAATATTGTTTGAATTCAAATACCATGTTGAATAATCCTGAATATCTATAGTTGTTAGCTATTTCATGGTGATTTACCCATAATGCTTTCCTCAAAAATTAGTTATTAGTTCATTTTGATAAACATCAAATAAAATAGGATTAAAAAAAATTGTGAAAATAATCTCAATTTATGCAAGATTATGATGTGATCACTTATTTTTTTATGGTTTAATTGATTCCATGTATAGACTTAAGAAACCCATTTTATCCATTCTACATATGGGATGTCCTTTATTATTTCAATGATTATTCTTATGATTTTTTGTCGAATCCCATAGTATGTTGATTCTTTAATTAGGTGAAAATGTTCCTAGAGAAGTTTATAATAATTTTCTACTTCTTGATTATGGATTATCATTGAGAAATTATACATAATAGCTTCACATGGTGGTAGAATTTATAATTGACATCTCATGTTTAGATTTCAAATTTTACCTGGATTTCGTAAAAAAAACTATTTATATAATTCACTAAAATAATTCATGAATTTTCCAATATTAAATATGACTATTGATTATGTGGGTAAATATATGATTATTTTATTTTCATTATATAATACCAACTGAAATAAATTAGAGACTATGATGTATATTTGTGACTCTATAGGACTAGATTTTGTATAAAGTAATTAGATATTATAATACGTTCATTCGGATTTATCTGGACTATCTAGTACTATATCCAAAGGTATGGGCTCCAATTTTGTTACCATTATTGATTAAATCACTATAAAGGTTTGAATTTACATGACCAAAAAATATGTTGTTTTTTAAACGTTGAAAACCTAGAAAAACATTATTGAACATCTGGTAAGGATTAAAAATAAAACCATGGGAAAAGATAATGGTTTAAAATACATAACTATTGATATCGTTATGTTCATAAAATACAAGGGTGTTGTAATGATCTAGACTTTTAGGGAGACCCAAAATATGGTGGTTTTTCTAGACATATGAATAATACTATCCTTCAGTGAGTTTGATGTTATATTGTATCCTCCGACATGGATAAATAATTATAGATATGGGATTCTACTTTAATATTGTACCTTATAAATAGTTTTCCATACTCATCTAATATGTTAAATGAAATTGCGTATTTTTTGAATAACAAGAAACCTTCTAATAATCACTTATGAGTTTTTGGTTGTACTGAATATGACCATTTCAATACTAATAAACATAAACGTTGAGACATTAGCTGTGTTTTTATTGGGTAACCTAAATGTGATAAGGGATATAATTTTTTTAACACTAGATGCCAATAATATATAATCATTAGTGATGTAGAGTTTCAAAAATATTGTTTTCCCAATTCTAATCTGTTCACAATAGATAGTGATGATTCATCCATTGATGGGGATCATGATGCTCATCCATCAACTCCATTTGTTTCATTTCAATAACAACTCTACTTGGTCCTTATTCTATGAAATTAGATGAATCTTTCTCAAATTCTGATTTATATTATAATAATGATCTTCTAGATAACAATGATGATTACTAGTTGTCCCAGGACTGAGTAAGAAGGATCTCTATACCTCATGCTAATTGTAATTAATTTTATACGACATGTTTTTTCCTGTAATGTTTTTTGAGATACTATAGACGATGAACCTAAATATTGAATGGATGTTATAAATGAAATATATTCCATGAAGTGCATCTCTACCATTGATAATGAAATGAAGTCATTAATGAAAATAATATTTAACTACCACATATATGGGAAAGGGATGCACTGTCTTTTATCATCTCTAAGAAAAAAAGCACAGATAAAAGGGGGACTTAATTAGTGCTAGATAAAATAACTGATATGTTAACCCTTTATCAGTGCTAAAAATGCTATAATTAAGGTTAAATTTATCAGTGATATTTTTAGAAAATATGAACATTTTTTATTAAAATTTTTATTAATTTATATAAATTTATTATTTTTATATTCCAAAGTAATGTTTATTTTTTAACATTGAATAAAAAACTCATGTTCCTAATTAATATATATTTTTCAATAATTCAAATATATATATATATAATAAATTTCATTATATAATAAATATATTTATTATATTTATTATATTGATATATTTCTATATTTTAAATTATAAATATATTACTTTCAAATATATATTTATAATTATATATAAATTCTTTTATAATTTGTATTTTTAATATTATAATAACATATAAGTTATATATATATATATATATATGCATCAAATTTATTTGGTCAATTGATGTATAAATATAATTGTCGTTCATTTGTTATATATTAATAAAAAATATTCATTTATACATTACCCCCCACATCAATATTCATATTATTTGTATATGTGATTCATTTTTTATGTGAACTATATGTTACATGGTGTATATCATTCATTTATGTTCCTATGAATCTACTATGTTCTCAGAAATTATTAAAATCAGGATAAATATATAAAAATAATAAATATATTTATTTATAAAATATGTATATATTGAAATAAGTATAAAATTATATAAAATATAGTTTTAATTATTATAATTTTATAAAAAAATACATTTATATAAATGTGTTTATAAACATATTAAAATATTTATACATGTATTCAAATATTTATAATTATAATTATAAATAATATATCTGTAAATAGATATAAAATTATTATAAATATTTTTATTATATTTATATTTATAATTATAAATAAATATATATTAATTTGTAGTCATAAATATAAAAAAAATTATATATATATATATGTTTAAATACTAATGAAATTAAAATAAATATATTCATTATATATAGTCATAAATATATATATATATCTAAATATTTTTGAAATTATAATATATATATTTATATTTTAATAATTAAAATATTATAATTAATATATTTATTACAAAATAATTTATTATATTTATAATTGAAATTATAAATAATTATATTTCAATTTATATTCGTAAATATTATTAAATAAATATATTTATTTAAATAATTATGTTAATGAATTAAATAAGTTAATTATATATAAATTTTAGTAATTTTATAATTATTTATTTAAATAATTTTAGGATAATTAATTCATTTAGTGATGAAGAACATATTTTTCTATGGTTGAGTCCCACAAATCATGCAGTGGATTTCATAAAGGATAAATATTACAAAGAGAGTTTTGTAATGTCTGATAATTCAATAAACTGAGCAAAACTATATTGGGTCAAACCTCTACAGTCCATCCTTTTGTAAAAATTCGGTGACTGGGGTGTTCTGGGGGTCATGGATACTATTTTCGAACACTTTTCCAAATTTCAATTTTGTGAATACTGTTTCCCTTTTTCTAAACAGTCTTTTCAGCTTCCTATAGTTTCACCCCTTTGACGCTTTCATTTACCTGAAATTCATTCAAATCCATATTTTACAGAATTTAACGATGATTTAATGCTCATAACTCATATATTAATTTTCTTAATGCTCAGGATGAAATTACATGGTCAAACCGTAGGGATTAATGTGATCTACATTTAATTGAATATCCATCGTATCATAAATTACTAATATGTTAAATCATCTAATAGGATGAGATATCATACTCCATTGTTCTAACTTCTTGTTTCGTGGTGTGAAACTCTATAATCTTTCCCTCTTCCCATTAGAGTGGGGTGATCAATCCTTAAACCATGGATCTTTTTCCCTTGATGTTTCTTATTTCTACATGTGCACCCCATGTTTTGGTTCAAGAAACACGAGTGGATTTGTCATCAATAGAAGGTACGATCTACCGCTTTTGGTCTATTTTCATCTATCCTTTTTCTCATTTTTATCCTTTCCATGTTATGTCATGTGATGTTCATGCTTCTAATGGAGTCTTCCAGGGTTTCGGTGGGAGTAGTTGCGACGTGACATCCTCGAGTGGATGCAATTTCCAAAGGGGGAGGACATATTAATACATTGTTTTCATCATTCTCATATGATGAACATCATGAACCTTTTGAGGTAGGGGATTAAAGGATTCTCTATTCTTTTATGTGAAACTACTGATTTTTCAGGTTTTATCCCACGAGATCACAATAGAAATAATGTAATAAATAATTATACTAAACAAATAAATTGTAATTGATCATATGTTATTACCAATTTTTTTCTAGATAGTGTGATCTCTATGATTTCATTTTTATTCAAGTCATTCTATATGAATGATGATAAATAATGTAAATATTTATTAATAGTTTTTATTTTTCCAAGATAATGTGGCATGTAAATGAATCTAGTTGTTGTAATTGTTTTTTGATGAAAATCGAATTGATTTAGTAAGAATGTTTAATTTTTTTTATATAATACTCTCTTGGTTACCCATAGTTGAACCTATAAATAATAAATTGGATACTTTTTGATGGATTAAGGAATCATTTATTTTTTAAAAAGATAATTCATGGTAGGGTTCTGAGTTACCCTCTTGCTTGTAAGGCTGAGTGCATGATGGTTTTGTTACATGAGTTCTCATTATGTATTGAGGATGGATGCCCTGTTTAAGGGCCCTATTCCTAGTTGATATGTTGTCTATTTCTTACAGCTTGTGTTTTTTTGTTATCCTCAGTTGATGTTGTGATATATGGCGGTAGGGAATTCCATTGGTTGTGGTGGATGTTGACACCTAGTGTAGAGAGAGGCATCGGTTTAAGCATGTGAGTGTCATGGAGGACACAAGAGATGATAAATAGGGTTTAGTGTGAATTATTGAATATTTAATAACTGTTGGTCGATGTTTATCTGCTTTACATTCCCCAGTGATCAAGGAATCTTTTCTTGGTAACCCTCCATCCCAAAGGAGCAATGATTCATGGTGTATTTCATGTGCTTTCCAAGATTTTATTTGTGATGGAGGATGGCTATACGCTCCTGATATATATTGAATAGATATTATGTGTAGTTCATCCAATCAACAGGTTGGTCCCACTTGTGTTTAGTAGCTTATAATGCAATTCTAGAATGCCTAAGAATATGGGAATGTAATAAAGTTGTTAATAAATGATTGAATAAATTGTGTTAACCTATTTTGAGGGAGCTGGTTGGGATGCAATGCTGATTAAATATTTCTTAGAACCTACAGACAAAGGATGGTTATTCCTATTGGGAATGCAAATTTATTTGATTCTAATTAAATATAATATGGAATAATTAATTGATAATTAATTATTAATGAATAAATTAATTTAAAATGAAACTGATAAAAAATTAATTAATTAATGTAATAAATCACATTAAATGGTTGTGTTCTTATAGGATTCCTAGTCTTAGTAGTGCCTGTTGAGAGTTTGAGAGACATTAGTTGTGGATGATTCTAAGAAATTGTTATTCCCATATTGTGGTTGTGAGATATAGTATAATTTTCACTTTTTTGGTTTCTATACACTACTCCACCCAATATGTTAGGGAAACGAACACCCAGGGATTCTAGCCCTGGGTAGGGGGGGTTTCCTAACATTCAAGTTGGAGGATTGATGGATGACTACCTCCTATGTCCCTACTCTCATCTCTTGGTAGATAATATTTATTGTAGGCACAACAGTGAGTTTTCACTATATATTTGTGTATTGGGCTGTAATGGCTTGTTGTTAATCACACTCACATATTCTGTATATAGTTTTCTATGGAATACTATAAGTGTAACATGTATAGGCTATGATGACATGAGGATCCTTATTCTGTGTATAACATATAATGGCTTGATGATTAATTCCTGATGTATGATACACAATATACGAGATTTAGTGTCTCTCGGAATCTAACTAGTGAAATTGGTTAGGTGGATGTGGTGGTTGTGTTTCAAACGGTCTGTGTTGTGGTGCTTCACTAAGGAGTCTGTAGGAAAGCCTTTCTGGAAGGAGATACATAGGATGTGCGACATTGGGGAAAAGATGAATACCTATGGGGAAGTAGTAGAAGGGTAAGCTTGATATTAAGAATTATATTATACACTCTTGTATGTAATTCATGGTGAGAGTATCCATGGTGAGGGTTGCATCATAGTTTACATGTTTAGGTGATGAGTTAGTTTAACTTGTGGTTCACTGTTCTTTATCATGCATTCATTTCATATGTACGACAAGCTCCAGGTAGGTTCTTACTTATTATAGTGTTATACACATCCTATGTATATATAAATTATTATTCTAGTCACATGGAGCAGGATGTATATCGGGATGGTTACTACTAGCTTGGGGTTATAGAAGTCATTTGAGTTTGGTGGCCGCTGCTTTTTTTTTGCATTCCCTTGATACATGAATATTTCCCTTTTAGATGAAGTAGTACATTCATGAAAATAAATATGTGTTGATGGTATTTAATTTATATTTTATTATGAGTAGGAGTTGGTAGGTGTCTGACATATCTATCTCTTCTACATGTTTCCTCTTAGAGGGTAATGCCTCCCATTTGTGTGTTACTCATTCAATCATCAAATGATGCCAACCCGGGGTCTACTGGAGGTGGGAATCAAGGGTCACTATCTCACTTATCACATTTCCGATCTAGGAGGGGTACACCTTGTTTGGTGGGGGTCATGAAAATCTGGTATCAGAGGTCGGGTTGAGGGATAAGAATGAGCTTTGTGTTAGGCACATGTGAGGCTTCATGGGTTGGAAGGGAATCACTGTTAGTCAATTTTAGAAAGTGATGTAAACACTAGATACTGGCTGTGAAATTATTTTTTTGGGCCATGTATGATCAGATGCACAAACCATTATGTTTATAGTGGCTACAAAACTTGGTGACACTGGATTTTTGTTAGATACCTAGGAATGGATCTTTTATCATTCTTCATTATGCCATTGTTTTAATGGGTACACCTTGTGATATGTTAACCTAAAATTAATAAAATTAAAATATTAATTAATTAATGTTGATCCTTCCATATTCCTAGATTGGGATATAAATTTTTTTATAGTAATTTCTCCTTCTTGACTTTCACGTTAGGTTCATAGAGAAGATGTCTGTAGGCTGTGACATCAGATCGCCACAGGGTTGTGGTTGATGAGTAAGTCACTTATAGGTGAATGGGTCACAAGTTTAATCTCTCATGCCTATAGTTGTATGAGGGATACTTTTTATATGAAGTCATAGATAATTGGTTGGAGGAGGTTGAGATAGCCTTTAGATCGATCCCTACTCAGAAGGAGAATATGTTGTATTTGGTTGTGATGATATTTCATGGGGAAACGAGGTAGTGGTGGTTCTTGTTATTATAGGATTGTGAGGAGTTGGTGATCTCGTCTGAGGAGTTTTGAGACATATCCTGAGACAATAACTGAGTTGAGGGTAACTATTCGTCAGTAAAGGATTCTAGTTACCAAGAGATACCTAACCTTGGAATGTCGATCTCCAGTGTTTGATAGTTTGGAATCCAGTTCATGAACCTTTTATGATAGGTTTCAGACCTATTTCAAGACGAGGAGGACATGGTGATGAATTTTTAAGAGGCTTTGTGTCCTGATATCCATTTCTATGTCACCCAATTTATGCTAAATACATATATTGAGGTGTTTTAGAGGGAAGTGGTAATCGATAAGACATTAGAAAGAATTGAATCATCATGAGAGGGGTGTCATCATGATTCCCTATGAATCAGAACTATGGTCTAAGGTTCCTAGATATAAGGGAAGAAGAGTTTATATTACAAAGGGGATAGGTCCCATCCCTTAGAATCTCATTTCCCTAGGGGCGACGGATCTTATGACTATTTTAATGGATCATGAGTTCAATTCTCTTATGGATTCCAATGTAATCTGTAATGATAGTGCAAATCCATTAAGACTGTTCATCATGCACCAGGTTTTCCACACCATGTTCTATGGCTGAGGCAATTCTAGACAAGGTATCATCAACATGATACACGATCATTGGATTAACAGAGAGTAGATGGGGCAGGCAGAGGAAACCCCGGTGATGCTACCAATCCTCAATGAGAAGAGAGAGACCATGGTGGTGGTCATAATTATGGTCATACATACCATAGAATAGGTCACGATCATCTTCATGATTGAGTGTTGCTAGTGCTAGGGGAGCTAGAATTCATCCAGGTTACCATTTACTTTTTTTCTACTCGGATGTATGTCTTTTTTTCTCAATTGCAACACAATTCAATATATAAGCATTTATTGGCCATTCATTGGGTCTTTAGGTAGATAGGATCCTAGATCCCATTGCGTTGAATGTTCCATTTGGAGGTAAAGATGTATTGTTTGATGCTTGTAGATACATTGAGCTACTTCTAGGATAGCACCTCTCATTATGATATTTCCAATGTTTATGAATACAACCATACAATGTAATCCATAGAATGGATTGGTTGTATTCAGCGCAGCCTATCATGGATTGGTTAATGAGGAAAGTGGTCTTCTCCAATTCTGATAGAAAGAAAGAATTGTTTGTTGGTGATAGGGACCCTCATATGTGTCATAGGATTGTTCTGTCCAGTCATCTATAATGGATGATATGATATTGAGTTCATCGAAGGATCATTATTTAGCATTTCCCAGGGTCGTGGAAGAGTAATCAGATGTCTTTCTGAAATAGGTTGTACCACTACCCCCGCTACTAGAGGTCTAATTTGGGATAGATCTACAACCAGGACTGTCTTCTATATCTTTGTATCAATATAGGATGGCCCATTCTGATTTATGAGAGCTGCATATGCAGCTCAATGGTCTGTTACAGTGCATTTTTCTTCGGCTGAGTGTGTAGTAGTGGTGCACACCTAATTTTTTCTTGAACAAGGATGATGGAAATTTTTTCTTCTGTATCAATTCTCATTTATTAAACAATGATACAGTGAAGAATCATTATCCTCTTCTGCAATTTTATTATTTTTTTATCAACTAATGGGTAAAACATTCTTCCCAAAGATCAATTTGTGGTCAGGTTATCAACAGATGCATGTGAACGATGTGGATATCCATAAGAATACTTTCTCTTCTTGTCATGGGCATTCTGATTTAGTTATAATGTCATTCGGTTTGAAAAATTCTCTATCTGTGTGTATAGGTTTGACGAAATCTATGTTTCAAGAGTTCTAGGATAAGTTCATTTTGGGTTTTGTTGGCTATATCATTATGTAATCCACATCTATGGTGGATCATGTAAAACATTTACACACCATTTTGGTAGTTCTTCATCAATAACAGCTATTTGGGAAGATGTCGAAGTGTGAGTTTTTGGCCTGAGAATTTCATTTCATGGAGAATTTTGTATACCAATAGGGATTAGATATGGGTCCATGTATGATAGGAGTTTTTTTGTCTTGGGTATCCCCCATGTTAGTGGAATAGGTTAGTAGTTTTCTTGGTCTCACAGGATTTTACAAGGTGTTCGTAGCCAATTTCTCTTGGGATGTGACTCTTCTAACATCATTTTACATGATTTATTAGGCATTCATGTGGAATGATTAGTGTAATAAAGATTTTGTGAATCTAATGGTGAAGATGGTATGTGCTCCAATTCTATATCTACCAACAGAGAGAGTTCAGTTTGATGTTTTCTACAATTCTTTACATCAAAGGTTATGTTTTGTTTAGATGTAGTAATGATCATTCATTTCTATTGGGTATTAGTTTTCACATACCAAATATCATAACTATTCCACCCATGATCATGAGTTGGTGGCTATGGTGATTGGTCTGATGTTGTGGACACATTACATCATTGCTGAGTGCATTGTGGTTTTCACCTATTATAAGAGACTAATATATATTTTCTACCAATGTGACTCAAACATGTTGAATCATCAGTTCAAAGAATAATTACAGGAATTTGTCTTCGAAATCTCATATACACTTTGAAATGGGAAGTTTTTAGCTGATGTGCTGAGTAGGATGTCACATAGTGATGCATTGCATGAATTGGGTTATTCCTGGAGAGTAATGGAAGAACCATCAGCGTTGCACCTGGTTATGGGAGAAGATGAGGGAATAGGTTGTCTTTTTCATATGACAGTGGAGTCATCTATAGTGCAGTAGGTGGATGATTCCTAGTTGGGTGATCTATAGGTGAAGGTCTGGAGAGACCAAGTTGGGTGTGCAGATGCCCCTGATGGTTGGTTTGAGGATGAACAAAACCGATTTTTGTATAGGGGGAGAAATTTTGTTCCATTGGTTTTGCAAGGGACTATTTTCAGATATTTTCATTGATCACATTTAGTTGTATGTACTGGCATGAAAATGACTTATTGTGCATTGAGGAGTCAGTTTTAATGGCCTATGATGATTTGTGCAGTTACAGAGTTTGTGTTTCGATGTTTGGTCTTCTATATTGAGAAGGTTGAGCACATTTTCCCTTATGTTTGGATCTAGCTATTAAGTGTTCCCGGACCAAAGTGTGAGCACATCTCAATGTAATTTTTACTAGTTTACCACATGAACAGGCTGGCTATGACACTATTTGGGAGGTATTGGATCATTTAGCAAAATCCTCTCTCATCACAACGATCAATGAGTCGAGCTGAGTGGAGGATTTGTTAAGGAAGTATCTAGAGGGGGTAGTGAGACTCCGCAGAGTCCCGAGGATGATCATTTATGATTTAGATCCTCGTTTTACCTCCCGGGTGTGGAGTGGTATCCAATATGATTTTGATTCTTAGATATAACTTAGCACAAATTTTCATCTACAAATAGATGGTAAGAATATGTGGATCATCCCGAATCACGATGACATGTTGTTCTCTTATGTCCTTGATTTCGGAGGATCATGGATGAGGCACATACTATTGAAGGTGTTTGCATATAATAATAATATTAACTATACCATTGGTATGATTCCCTTTGAATCCTTGAATGGCCAACCATTCCATTCTCTGTTGTGTTGTACTGGGTTTAGAGAGTCAACAATTCTAAGATAGAAACTAGTGTGTAATATGATAGATATTGTTCAGGTGATTCTCAAGAGGATGAATACTGCTCAGGATCATCAAAAATCATATACCAATAAACAGATATACCTTTACAGTTTTATGATGGGGATCACATTTTTCTATGGTGACTCCCCATCATGGGAAGCGAAGGTTTTTTCGTCAGAGTATGCTTTCTCCCTTATTTATTGGGACTTTTGTGGTGGTTGCTTATGTTGGAGTAGTGGAACATTGGGTAGTACATTCCCAAAAATAATTCCGAATACTTTATCTTTTTATTATGTCGCGCCTCCTTTTTTAACTTCATGGTGACTCCCACATTATTCATTTGGGTGAGATCAATTTTTATGATGATGCAACACTCAAGGTGTGGCCTTTCGAGATCCAGGACCATAAGGATACAGTGTTGTATGGGCGTTCAATCCACATGGTTTGTGTATTTTTGTGACATGGTTGTGTGGAAAAATTTACATAGCAATAGGATTCACATATACATTCTCAGTACCCCATGTTATTGGATGTTTAACTCTTTTTATATATCAATGTTTGTTTGAGGTTGTAAAACATTCATGTTTATGAGATGGATTCATTTGTTTCATTTGTGGAATTCTCTATTTGATAGGTATCTCCCATTGAAGAATGTTTATGAGTCGGTTATGGATGTCATGTGGTCTCACATATCCCCTTTTTAAGCATTCTATCTTCTTTGGTTGTAAGATCCTTGATAGGTATCTCGAAGGGTGGTTGATTGAACCCCTTTTTTCCCATTTGGGTTGGTTTTAAAATCTCAAGGACGAGAATGTTTTATGAGGTTTCAGAAGTAATGAAAAATACCTCTCCAGTACGTCCATTTTAGAAAATCTAGAGTTTTTGGTGTTTTGGGAGGTCAAGGTGAAACATTCCCAACACTTTTCATTGACATAGAATACATTCAAATCCTTATTTAAAGTAATTTAAGGCTAATTCAAAGCACATAACTCTTATATTAATTTTACTAATGGTCATGATTCCTTTACATGGTCAAAACACATGTTTTAATGTTATTATCTTTTAATGGAAAATGTAGTGTATCTGAATCCACTAATCTATTACATTTTCTAAACGAATCAGATATCTTTGTCCATTATTATACCTTCTTGTTCCTTATTTTAGGACTCCATATCCATTCTTTCTTCCACTAGGAGTGTTGTTTTCTAACATAAATCATTGGATGATTTCTGGTTACATTTTATCTTATTGAATGTGCACACCTGGATTAGTTCCATGCATCATGTGTCGATCTGTAACCAATAGAAGTTATGAAATTCCTTTGTTAGTGTCTTTTCATCAATAGATATTCAACCACTCTCCATTCCATGTTATAGCATGTGATCTCTATGCTTCTCAAGGAATTTTCTTGGGTGTTGGTTGGTGCGGTCATGTTGCGACATCCTCTAGTAGATGCAGTTGTTGTAGGGGAGGCGATCATAATCTGTTGTATGAATAGTTCTCATATAATGAACGACAATAACATATTGAGGATGGGTATTCATGGATTCTCTATTATTTTACGTGATACAGTAGAGTTATAATGTTTTAGCCAACTGGATCATAATGGAATGAACATAGGGAAAATTTAAATCAAACAAATAAATTGTTATCGATCATATGTTATATCCTCTTATTTTTCTAGATAGTGTGATATTTATTCATTCCATGTTTAGCATGATATTCTTGATAGAAATTGGAAGAGAATGAAAATTTGGATTCATAGTAATTATTTGTCAATGATAAAAAGTCATGTAAATGAATATGGTTGTTATTATTGTAATTTTATTTAAATCAAATGAATTTTTTAATAATGTTTAATTAATTTTTGTAGATAATTGTTTCAGTTTCCCGTAATTGGAACCTAAAATTAATAATTCAGTTAATTTCATAAAGATTAATGAACTAAATATTTGATAAAATGATAATTCCAGGTAGGGTTCAGAGTTACCATCTTGCTGGTAAGGATGAGTTCTAGGTGAACTGGATCCATTAGTGCTCATTATGTTTGAAACATGGATTCCCTATTTAAGGGACAAAATATCAGTTGATATGATATTTTTTTCTTGATTCTTGTGTTTTGATGTGTTCCTAGGTCTCTATTGTAGTATGTAAGAGTAGGGAGGCCCATTGTTTGTGGACATAGTTGACATCTAGGGTGGTGAGATGAATGATATTATGAATTTGGTGGTTAGTGAGGACACTAGAGATGATGAAACCGTTCAGATGTGAATGATTGCATGTTTGATGAATCATTTTGGTTTTTATCTGTTTTGCATACCCCAATTCTCAACGAATATATTCATTCAAACACTCCTTCCAAAAGGGACCATGATGTGGGAGGTATTATATGTTCTTTATATGTTTAGCTAATCAAGGGAGGATGTGGAACTACTCTAACTATAGGTGATAAACATGACCATTTGTTCATATTATCACCGGGTTGAGCCACGTTTTGTTTAGTAGCTTAGAATGTTTTTACATAATTATTGGGAATAATTGAATGTAATACAACTATTAATAAATAATTGAATAAGTGATGATATCCCATGGGTTGGAGCTTGCTGGGATGCAATTCTGAGGAAATATTTCTGAGAAGCTATAAAAATATTTTAGTTATTCTTAGAGGACATGACACTATGGTATGATGATAATGATATATAATTTGGTATTTTTATTTGTTAGTTTATATTTAATGATTAATTAATGTAAAGTCAAACAGATAAAATGAAATGATGTAATGTAATAAATCACATTAAATGGATGTGTGCTTTTATGATCCATAGTTATAGTAGTGGAAGCATGGATTCTGAGAGACATTAGCTGTGTTTGATCATAATACTAGGTTATTCCCATAGTGAAGTTGTGAGATATAGTATATGATGTATTTTCTATGTTTCAATATGATACACCATCCTGTCAGTATGTCAAATTACACACCAGGGATTCTGAGTCCAGGGGGGTGTTTTCCACAACATTCCTATTGGATTATGGATGTAAGACTACCACCTTTGTCCCCAATCTACTCCCTTATTAGTTACTTGTGCTGGTAGGCACAAATTTTAGTCTTCCCCATATATGTGTTTAGAGGTGTCTAATGTCTTCTTGATATTCTCACACAGTTATTTTGGTTATAGTTTCCCATGGACTACTATAGGTGTAACATGTATAGGCCTTGATGACTTTAGGTTCCTTACATGGTCTATGTAATATAATTTTTTGACGTTTAATGGCCAATGTATGATACACATTATATGAGCTTTGGTGTCTTCGAAAAAATACCTAGTTACTTTGGTTATGTGGGCATGGTGTGTAACACCACAGGTAAATAAAGAATATGAAATTTTCATATTTATCCATATTTGTGAATAAAATGTTAATATTAATTTAAAGGGAACTCTATGCTTGATGGCTTACCCAATACGCAACAACGAGTTCCTTTGAAATCTTACGTTGCACTCTAATAATAAAATAATTTTATTTTAAATGGTAGATAACACCTAGCCATTGTAATGACGAGAATTAATAGAACTAACTAAAAAATGCTTATAAATGTTTGACAAATATTTTAAATGCGAATGAATCCAATTTTAAGCGTAAACAATCTAATATTCATTAAAAGGTCGATTAACCGCCTTTTGAAGGTGAACCTATTTTAAATCCACTTTTTTAAAATTTTATGTGTTATATTTGAAAAAATAAAATTCTTCTTTAGAATCGGGACATCAAAATTTACTTGGTGTAAAATTTTGGTATTTTTCCGATAAAGTTAATTTTTTAATGAATAGTGAAAAATGTTGTATTTCAATTCAAAACCTATTTTTAATCTAAATTAATTATATGATTATATTATCTTTTGAATTGGTTTTAAAGTGAAATTAGAATATATTTTTACCGTTTAATCCAATAGTGGTCATTGGAATTGATTTTACTTTGAAATTGGACTTAAACTAGTATCATTCTTTTAATAGATATTGTTTCTTAAAAACACGCTATTTGGTTTGACAGTGGAAATTAATTATTAAATTAATTAATGCAACTTATATGTTATGAATTTTGTAAAATTGACATCATTTTTGAATTCGGGATATCAGATATAACATAGGGTGAATTTCTGGTATTTTTCTGAAAAACTTTAATTATTGATGAATAGTGAAACCACTAAGTGCTAGTTAAAGAAACTGATTTTTCATTTAAATGAATCCTTGCCACTTCAGTGATTTGATTTTCAAAAATCCAACATACATGGTTATCATTAATATGTAAAATGCGGTTCAATGGGATGAAAATAATTTATTTGGTGAATAGTAGCTTTTAAGTCTTATTAATCACTATTAGAGGTAATTAGTATAATTTAAGGTAAAAATAATGTTTTAATAATATTAAATGACCTAAAAACATGTCCTACCCTCATTGGATGTGTCATCGACTACCACGACAATACATGGGTCAACTTGGGGACCCATGAATCAACTATGGTAGGAAAATGATATAAATAACTTTTTATTTAAAGTTAAAATAAAAATGTCACAAATATGAGTTGTTTTACTAAAACAATTTTTAAATAGGGTTATGCAAGTCATATTTTTGACTATAAATATTCAATAAAAATATAAAAAGATTTTCTACATCTTGATACCTTTTTTATAATTTTTATACATTAAATAAATTAAATTATTTATGACACCATGATGTTGCAGTGATTACCTTATTATTTAACGATTTAAATAAAATGAAAAGATAATGTACAATCTAAGACCTAAACATGTCTAAAACCTATTAGATGGGTGGATTTAGAACTCATATCATCATATCCTCGAAATATGTAATTTTGGGCCCTTTAAAATCTGAAATTCATTTTATAATAAAGTAACCTTTTATAACATTCCAAGAGTGCCCCTCCTCTCCTCTTATAAAAGCCCCCCACCTCTACCACCATACCCACACCTCTCAAGCCATTTGCTCAGAATACCCCTACCCATTTTGTCTCTCCACATCCCTATCTTACTCTTATAAGCCTCACTTTGGGCAGAAGTCCTCCCGAGGAATCCATTGAGCTCAAATCAAAAAGAGTTACATGTTTTTATGGTATTGTCTTCCCTAGTGTTCTTTTCTTTTATTTTTCTTCTCCACCCCCTAAACTCTTTTTATTTATATCTTTTGTAACAACAAAAGTATCTTCAAAATACTAGGATGTTGTTATGATTAGTATTCTAGCAACACTAACACACACCTCCGTCTAATGGTTAAAGAACATACTGTTTCTGTGGATGGCGAATTACTACCTCACGAAACGATGATTGTTCTATCTTCTCATACCACCTATCATGGTGGCCATTATGATGGAACTATATTTATTTATCATATATATTATATTTATTTCTTCTATATGCTTCTTTATTTTATATTTAATAAATACCTTTATGCTTTTCATGTTGTGAAAATGCGATTATTTCATTTGAGGAAGTGTGGACAACCGCCCCCTCAAGTGATGTGACTCGTTCATGCAATTCATGGAATGTATAAAGAATGAAATTGATGAAATTATGTGATATATATAACATATATATTATACTGGAATTATAATATATATATATATATATATCTCATCAATTTTTAATTCCATTAATGTGCCAAAGGAATGAAAGTAGCGTTCATGCGTACATACGGCTTATCGTCTCCATGAACGGTAAATTTCATTTCTTATCTTCAAATGTTATGTAATATTATAAGTACATATATATAATGGATATATATGTCATATATTACATCTAAATTATGGATATCAATCTGGAATTAAAATATATATATATATATATATCTTTATTTTAACTTTAATTCCGTTAATATGACAAAAAAATTAAAGTAGCGTTCATGCGTACGTACGACCTACCATCTCCATGAACTGTGCTTTTAATTTTTTATCTCAAAATGTTATGGAATAGTAAAAAATAAATATATACTGGATATATATGATATTTAAAACATTAATACTATTCTGGATATGATGTACCTATATTTACATGGAAAATTCTTTTCCACAAGTTCAATTTTTGCTCATGTACCGAACATCGACAAACACATCTGATATGAACTCGCTTTATTAACCAATTATAATAACATTATAATATGATAAATTAACTGAATATTAATCTTACAAGAGGTCCTTATGAAATTATAAATTGACCAAATTTTATTATTCTGGAGATTAAAGAACGATCGAGTCATGTCAGACACAAGGTAAGGGATCCAACCTCTCTCTTTCTTTTTAAGTACTCTCTTTTATGTCATTTCTTTTAAGTTCATATTTCTTATTTTTGGGGATGTTATTTAATATTCCTAATACTTTAATTTTTATGTTCATATTATGAGAGACCCTATTTGATCTCATAAATCCATTTTTGGAAGTTTTATGTGGCGCCGTTAGGCTGCCGAGTTTCTATAAGGGATTATTCGTCTCACTTTTATTCTTGTGACATGTATGATACATTTTCCACTATTTACTTTGAGTGGTGTATGTACTGACCATTATTATACACTTTGTGTAGTATAATTTCATTTATGGGTATTTACTTCTTCATTTTATGACCCTTCTTCCATGGGGTGTACATTTCGAAAGTTACCCAACTCGGTAAGGGGACCTTTCAAACTCCTCTTTTTAAAAGACATCTTTTGTTATGTATTTTAATTAAAACACTATTATGTTGGGATATGTTCTTCAATGTCCTTATTTATCTATGTTTTATGTCCAAGTGATGAGATACCATTTTCTCTCACATCAACTCATTTTCTGAATTTTAATGTGACATTATTAGGCTGTCGGATTTCTGTAAGGGAACTTCTTAACCCACTTTAAATTCTTTGGGTTAAACCTCTAAATCTAGATTTTATTATGCCAAGATTATGTGTGGAATCTCTATGTTGTAATTTCCACAATCCTTTTTGAGGATATATAATTTCTATACATAATCATCTCATTGATAAATTCTTATGAACTTGTATGGGAAACATAACTCAATCTCATTTTATTGAGTTAAATATCTATGTCATTGGTTTTTTTTCCATGATTATGTGTCTATGATGTCTGATTGTTTCACACTTAATATCCACTTATATTGGGTTTATTTATATTTCTCACACATAATTATGTGATAGATTTATCCATAATTTAAGGATACCATCTTTATAATGGATTTCATGTCAATTTACATTTCCATTGAGACTTCATTGTTGTTATGAACCAATTCACACTTATATGGTGTGTATACTATCCGTTTACATATTATATCATGAATACCTTCTTTTTATGATATTATAAAGTTTTTATTAAATGTTATTCGGCAATTATTTGTATTTAAGAGTCTCTCATTTTGTTAAAAACTCTTTAGCAAAAATATAGTTTTAAATGTTTTAATGATTCATTATTTTAAATCTTTATCTTTGTTGCCCATGTTTTCGAAATGGTTTTCAGAATTTATTTATTTGGAAATTAATGTTATAATTCCATTAAAAGCTGCAATGTGTTATGGGACACTTTGATTTAAAAATATCTTTTAAATGATTTTTGGAAATAGATTGATTAATTCATTATATTGGAATTACTTATTTTGATTGAAAATGAAATGTTGTTATTGAAATATTTATATTTTCAATATTTTATGTGTAATGATGGTAATTAGATATTATACGGGTGGTTACATGATAAACCATATGATGGGTGGTGCCGTGAATACCAGGGCGGGTGGTTACGTTATAACCTCCAATGCATTGGGTATGGAAGTCGGCCGTATGGCTATTCCATTAGGTATGTGTGGAAGTCGACCGTATGGTTATTCCATTTAAGTATGTTTATGACCCAAGTTACCTTGATATGTTATGTGCTCTTTATATGAGTTTTATGGTAATCTTTTGGTGAAAAGGGTAAGTAATGGTCTTTTATTCAGTGAAGAGTTTTTTACTACTTCATAAAGGCGAAAAGTATTACTTTCGTAAAGTACTCATGGTTTACTTTTTGTTTTTGAAAAACTAACAGTTTTCCTTCTTTGTGTATCCTGTACTGGGCTTTTTATGCTCATCCCATCTTTTTGAAATGTTTTCCGTAGGACTTAATGATAAATAGGGTCAAGGATGGGATCAAGGAAAGACATTCTATCTAAAACATGAAATTAGACGTGTTTCTTTTTAAGTGTTTTTATTATTTTATGGAAACTTAGCAGAAGTGTCTGCTATGTAATCTTTTGAGATGTAATAGTAATGTCCTAATTCTCTAAAAATATAAGCCTAAAAACATCCTAAATGTGAATTATTAATTTAATTTAATAATAAGTAATGTTTGAGGTCGGGGCCTTATAGTTGGTATCAGAGGTCGGTTTAGATAACTTTAGATGTTAGTGTATCATATAAGCATAAGTGACATTACCATAATGGTTAGGATTTCAGAAAGAGTCCTATTTTTAGATATAGTGAATGATTAAGTACATCTTAGTGTTTATCTTCCTCATTAGTACATGAGGATTTTATTGATATACACATACTGACATTTCTGTTTTTAATAAATGGATGGATCTACCAGGCACCAAAGTGACAATGGGTTTGAAGGAAATTGTGGTGGTTCTCTGATTAAGAGATTGGATATAATTTGGTATTCAATGAGAAATCTCGTGGTTATTCTAAACCAACTATCAAGAGTCTTGATCAACCACTTGAACCTTGGTGGGTTCTCTAATGAATCATGTACGAGAGAATCAAATCGACGTGGATGTTCAGGTAATAATTATAAAGGTAAACATTATGGTTTATATGATCCTTACTTTTTAGTTAATTATGCGTTACTTTATGATATGTTGGAAAATGAAAGGCATGAGTTAAACTTGAGGTTAAAATATATTATGATCATTTTTTATGATTTTTTCTCATTTTGGGAAATGTTGTAAGAATTATGTAGTTTGCAAAAACGACAACATGCAGACTGTGTGAAAACCCATTGTGTCGGACAAAGCTGCGGGAATCAAACCCACAACCAAAGTGTGACTGGTATTTATCGCCTACCACTGGACTACGTGAAGTCCCTAGTTAGTTTGACTAATTATTTTTAGTTATATGATTTTAGGAATCAAGAGTAAGTTTTATCTTGGGTTATATATGGAAAAGATTAACCTATCATGGAGGATATGTGATTAGGTTAAATACTTTTCAATACGAGACTTTAAGAGCAACTGATGTTGTATGGAGATAAAGGTTACGATTTAAATTGGAAGAATATGTGGTTAAATCCTTCAAATATTTGGGTTTCAATCTTAGTTTGGTTTACTTTTGGTCTTCATTGAACATTGGGTCTTGTTTGAAAATTTTTGGAGATTAAGAATAGATTTCCTTTTTATAAAGGATTATACTTTTTGGGTATTATTTGTTCTCATACTAACCTTTATGGTTTTATTTTTGTTTAAGGTCTAGTGTCATGGGAAGTATACAGCTCACTTTTGTAGATTAGGTGATTCTCTAGAAGATGATTATAGCTCTCTTAATGTAAACAAGTCATCCAAAATACTAATCATTTGGAGAAAATATGAGTTCGTGTAAGAGATATAGTAAAAGTTGAAAGTCAACATGACAAGTAAGTATGTTTCCTTATGTTTTAGTTAAGTTTAAAAATAAATTCCTCAATGAAAAGTAACTTAAAAAAATGTTGTCCATTAACTTTTCCTACTGGGGAATCCAATATCGTTTAACCCATCTCATGTTTGTGATTTTTTTGGTGGTTAACATTCTCCAAAACATGTTTTCTATCACACTCTCTTAGAACACGACCCTTTGTTTTCTCCTCCATGTCCATGTTTTCTTACATGGAATCCTAGTATGGGTTAACTTGAGTGACCTTTGTACTTCTCTTTCTTTATTTTAAAGTGATAGTTTTACTGACTCTTGTCCCGATTTGGGATTTTCAATGAAGTTTCAAAGCCCAAATTTTAAAATGGAGAGGATGAAATTCCCAAAAGGGGGGAAGGATGTAACACCCCAGGTAAATAAAGAATATTAAATTTCATATTTATCAATATTTGTGAATAAAATGTTAATATTCATTTAAAGGGAACGCCATGCTTGATTTCTTACCCAATACGCAACAATGAGTTCCTTTGAAATCTTACGTTGCACTGTAATAATAAAATAATTTTATTTTAAATGGTAGTTAACACCTAGCCGTTTTAATGACGGGAATGAACATAACTAACTACAAAATGATTATATATGTTTGTCAAATATTTTAAATGCGAATGAATCCAATTTTACGCGTAAACAATCTAATATTCTTTAAAAGGTCGATTAACAGGATTTTGATGGAGAACCTATTTTAAATACACAATTTGACAATTTTATGTGTTATATTTGAAAAAATAAAATTCTTCTTTAGAAACGGGAATCATAATTTACTTTGTGTAAATTTTTGGTATTTTTCCGATAATGTTCATTTTTTAATGAATAGTGAAAAATGTTGTATTTTAATTCAAAAACGCTTTTTAATCTAATTTATTTATATGATTAGATTATCTTTTTAATTGGTTTTAAAGTGAAATTAGAATATATTTCTACCATTTAATCCAATAGTGGTCATTGGAATTGATTTTATTTTCAAATTGAACTTAAACTAGTATCACTCTTTTAATAGATATTATTTCTTAAAAACTCGCTATTTGTTTTGACAACAGGATTTAATTATTAAATTAATTAATGCAACTTATATGTTATGAATTTTGTAAAATAGACATTATTTTTGAATTTAGAATATCAGATATTGCTTCGGGTGAATTTCTGGTATTTTTCTGAAAAACAACAATTTTTTATGAATAGTGAAACCACTAAGTGGTAGTTAAAGAAACTGAATTTTTGTTTAAATGAAACCTTGCAACATTAGTGATTAGATTTTCAAAAACCTGAAATACATGGTTGACATTAATAAGTAAAATGTGGTTCAATGGGATTAAAATAATTTTTTGGTGAATAGTAACTGTTATGTTTTATTAATCGCGATTAGAGGTAATTAGTGTAATTTACGGTTAAAAAATGTTTTAATAATATGAAATGACCTATACACATGTCCTACCCTCATTGGATGTGTCATGTCCGTCCAAGAAAATCCATGGGTCAACTTGGGGACCCCATGGAGCCACCTTTCTAGGAAAATGACATATATAACTTTTTATTTAAAGTAAAAATAAAAATGTCACAAACATGAGTTGTTTTACTAAAAAAAATTTTAAATTGGGATATAAAAGTCATATTTTTTACTATAAATATTAATTAGAAATCTAAAAAAATATATACATCATGATATTTTTTTTTAATTTTTAGAGATTAAATAAATTAAATTATTTATGACACCATGATGATGCAGTAATTACCTCATTATTTAAAGATTAAAAAAAATGAAAAGATAATGTAAAATCTAAGACCTACACATGTCAAAAACCTATATGATGGGTGGAGTCAAACTCCTATCACCTTATCCTCAAAATATATAATTTTGGGACCTTTAAAATCCGAAAAGTATTTTATAATAAATTAACCTTTTATAACTTTCCAAGAGTGCCCCTCCTCTCCTCTTATAAATGGCCCCCATCTCTACCACCTTACCCACACCTCTCAAGCCATTGGCACGGAAAAACCCTGCCCATTTTGTCTCTCCACATCCCTCTATTACTCCTAGAAGCATCACATTGGACATAAGACTTCCCGAGGTATCCATTGAGCTCAAATCAAAAAGTATTACCCGTTTTTACCATAATGTCTTCCCTAGTGTTATTTTGTTTTATTTTGCTTCTCCAAACCCCTAAACACTTTTTATTTATTTATTTTGTAACAACAACAGTATCTTCAATATACTGGGATGTTTTTATGAGGAAGATTCAAGCTACACTAACACAAACCTCTGTCTAATGGTTAACGAACATACTGTTTCTGTAGATGGAGAATTACTGCCTCACGAAACAATGAGTGTTCTATCTTCTCATACCACCACCTATCATGGTGGCCATTATGATGGAAAAATATTTATTTATGATATATATTATATTTATTTACCCTTTATGCTTCTGTATTTTATATTTAGTACATACTGTTATACTTTTCATGTTGTGAAAATGCGATAATTTCATTTGAGGAAGTGTGGACTACCGCCCCCTCAAGTGATGTGACTCGTTCAGGCAATACGTAGAATGTATAAAGAGGGAAATTGATAAAATTATGATATATATAAAAAAAATATATTATACTAGAATTATAATATATATATATATATATATCATCAAGTTTTAATTCCATTAATGTGCCAAAGAAATGAAAGTAGCTTTCATGTGTACGTACGGCTTACCGTCTCTATGAACGATACATTTCATTTCTTATATTCAAATGTTATGTACTATTATATGTACATATATATAATGGATATATATGTCATATATTAAATCTAAATGGTAGATATAATTCTGGAATTATAATATATATATCTCTCTTTTAACTTTATTTCCGTTAATATGAAAACAAAATGAAAGTTGCGTTCATGCGTACGTACGACCTACCGTCTCCATGAACGGTGCTTTTAAATTTTTATCTCCAAATTTTATGGAATAGTAAAAAATGAATATATACTGGATATATATTATATTTAAAACATTAATACTATTCTGGAGATGATGTACCTATAACTACATGGAAAATTCATTTCTAACAAGTTCAATTTTTGCTCATGTACCGAATATCGACAAAGACGTATGATATGAACTCACTTTGTTAACCAATTATTATAACATTATAATATGTGATATGAACGGAATAATAATCTATAAATGAGATACTTAAGAAATTATAAATTTACCAAATTTTATTATACAGGAGATTAAAGAATGATCGAGTCGTGTCGGACACGAGGTAAGGGATCCAACCTCTCTCATTCTTTTTAAGTACTTTCTTTTATTTCATTTCTTTTAAGATCATATTTATTATGTTTGGGGATGTTATTTTATATTCCTCATACAGTAATTTTTATGTTCATATAATGAGGACCTTATTTGATCTCAGAAATCCATTTTTGGACCTTTTAAGTGGCGCCATTAGGCTGTCGAGTTTTCATAAGGGTTTTTTCATCTCACTTTTATACATGTGACATTTATGATATGTTTGACACTATTTACTTTGAGTGGTGTATGTACTAGACATTATTATACACTTTCTGTAGTATAATTTCATTTATGGGTATTTACATCTTCATTGTATGACCCTTCTTCCATGGGGTGTACGTTTCAAAAGTTACCCAACTCGGTAAGGGGCCCTTTCACCCTCTTCTTTTTAAAAGACTTCTTTTGTTATGTATTTTAATTAACATAATATTATGTTGGGATATGTTCTTCTATATCCTTATTTATGTAAATTTTATGTCCAAGTGATGAGATATCATTTTCACTCTCATCAACTCATTTTCTGAATCTTAAAGTGACGTCGTTAGGCTGCCAGATTTCTGTAAGGGAACTTCCTAACCCACTTTCAATTATTTGGGTTAAACCTTTACATCTTGATTTTATTATTCCAATATTATGTATGGAATCTCTATTTTTTAATTTACAGAAACCTTTTTGTGGATATAGTATTTCTACACATAATCATCTCATTGATAAATTCTTACGAACTTGTATGGGAAATCATAACTCAATCTCATTTCATTGAGATAAATATCTATGTCATTGGTTTTGTTTTTCCATGATTATGTTTGTATGACCTCTGATTGTTTCTAACTTAATATCCACTTATATTGGGTGTATTTGTATTTCTCAAACATAATTACATGATAGATTTATCCATAATTTACGGATACCGTCTTTATAATGGATTTCATCTCAATTTACATTTCCAATGAGACTTCATTGTTGTTATGCACCAATTAACTCTAATACGGTGTGTATACTGTCCTTTGACATATTATATCATGAATCCAATTATTCTAATGATATTATAAAGTTTGGATTAAATGTTATTCCGCAATTATTTGTATTCAAGAGTCTCTCATTTTGTTAAAAACTCTTTAACAAAAATATCATTTTAAATGTTTTAAAGATTAATTATTCCAAATCATTGTCTTTAATGTGGATGGTTGAAAAATGGTTTCCAGTATTTATTTATAGGGACATTATTGTTATAGTTCCATTAAAAGCTTCAAAGTGGTATGGGACACTTTGATTCAGAAATCTCTTTTAAATGATTTTTGGAAATGGATTGATTAATTCAATATCTTGGAATTACTTATTGTGATTGCAAATGAAATTTTGTTATTGAAATATTTATATTTTCAATATTTTATGTGTAATGATGGTACATGGACATTTTACGGGTGTTTACATGATAAACCATATGATGAGTGGTGTCGTGAATACCAAGACAAGTGGTTACGTTAAAACCTCCAATGCATGGGGTATGGAAGTCGGCCGTATGGCTATTCCATTAGGTATGTGTGGAAGATGATCGTAGGATTATTCCATTTAAGTATGTTTAGGTCCCAAGTTACCTTTATATGTTATGTTCTCTTTATAGGAGTTTTATGGTAATATTTTGGTTGCGAAAGGGTATGTAATGGTCTTTTATTCAGAGAATATTTTTTTACTACTTCATAAAGGTGAAAAGTATTACTTTGGTAAAGTACTCATGGTTTACTTTTTGTTTTGGAAAACTAAATGTTTTTCTTCTTTGTGTATCCATTAATGATCTTTTTATGCTCATCCCATGTTTTTAAAATGTTTCCCACATGACATAAAGATGAATATGGTCAAGGATGGGATCAAGGAAATACATTCTATCTAAAACATGGAACTAGACATGTTTATTTTTAAGTGTTTCTTTTATTTTATGGAAACTTAGTAGAAGTGTCGACTATGTAATCTTTTGAGATGTAATAGTTATGTCCTAATTCTCTAAAAATCTAAACCTGAAAACATCCTCAATGTGAATTATTCATTTAATTCAATAATAAGTAATCTTTAAGGTCGGGGCCTTATATGGTGGATGTGTTGCATGAGGTTCATGTTGTGGTGCTTCGTCCATGTGTCTGTGGGAAATCATTTTTGGATTGAGATGCGTAAGATGTGCGACATTTGGGAAATGCAGAATGCCAGTAGTGATGTAATATCAAGCTACCCGGTAAATTATTTATTATATTATATAATCTTGTATATGATACTTGGTGAGAATATCCATGGTGTTCCTAGGAACATATTATACCTGTGTAGGATATGAGTTATGTTCCATTATTGTTCACTATTCTTTATCATGCATTCATTACTTTTTCTTGAGTCACTCATAAGAAGATTCAAATGATTATACTATTATAATCCACTTAAATATATATAAACTGTTTTCAGGTCACATGTAGTAGGTTGGAGATCAAGATGGTAACAACTAGTTTGGGGTTGCATGAGTTCTTCAGTCTATGTGGTCGCTACTATTGTTTACGTTCCATTGGTACATGTGGTTTTCCCTTTTAGTTTTAGTTGTTCTTTCATGACATTAGATATATGTATATGGGTTTTATTTTAATTTTAGTAAAAGTATGATTTGGATGGATTCTATCTTATCTCTATCTTCTGCATGTATTCTCCTACAGGTTAATGCCTCCCATTATTCTGTTTACTATACGCTTACTTCTAGTTGAAAACCCAGGGCCTACTAGAAGCAGGACATGTTGGTCATTATCTTCATTCGTACATTTTTGACCTAGGAGGGGTGTTCAATGTGTAAAAGGGGTCATTGAAATCCCAATAACATTTGATATTTGGTGTGAATTATTTTCAAAAACAATATAATTATTTTAGGATTATTTTGATGTTCTTGAAGTTGTACAAGAGAAAATAAAATCTAATATGCATTTAGATGTTTGATTATTTATAGTGGTGAAGAAAAAAACAAGAAAAAATAAATATCATTTCATCAATGGATTAACAATAACGAGAAAAAGAATTTTCTTGTGACTGGGTTATTTAACTATTAATTAAATAGGATTGATTTTAGGGTGACTAACTTATTTATAATTGGTATTAGAGATTAAAATTATGGTGTCTATCTATCTATGGATGAACAGTTGGTTGTTGGGTTGCAGAACTGGGATCAACTGGTAGATCAAATATTGGGGAATATAACTACATTATTCCTTATTCATTATAATAATTATGAATTATTGTGGATAATTAATATTATGGAGTTTAAAAAAAAAGAAAAATAGCAGGTCTATGCACCAAAACATTTAAATTCCATATATTGTTCTCTATCTTACTAATTTTGTATATGAGGTTAGAATATGAGATTTCATTGAGTGGATCGATAACCTTATGAAGATAAATAATATGATTTAAAAGGAAATAATCCATAAAAGTAAAATATTGTTTTACACAACCTTTCAGATTTCAACATGGCCTAGTGATCTACACATCTCATCATCCCTTGGCTAGACATGCATAACTCATTTATCTTCAGTTTTTAGTTCCTTCATCATTAGAAGAACTCTCTAATGAGAAATAATAATGTGAAATACTAGGGAATAATCACTCAACCAACATCTACATCCAAACCTTATTCTACCTCTCACATGTATAACCTATCCTCTTGTAGATAAATTCTATAATTTATACAAAAAAATTTCAACCAGTATCCTCCTTTTGATACCACTATGGGTAAGAATCCCAATCCTAAGCCTAAATTGAATTTGAAAATTTTTCAAGAAACCTACTGAAACATCGAAGTGATAAATAATTCATGAATTAAGATGTGAAACACCAAATATTTGTTTTAATGTGGATGAAACATTCGATGTAGTCGATTAAAATAAATAATAGGAAAATACTAAAAATTACACTATAATAATAGAGTAAAAAATTAATGTAGTTTACCAAACATGAATTATAGTGATATAATAGAAAAACCTAGCATGAAAAACACAACCTCATGTGCCTCAATCATCAATCTAGAAAATCATCATAGCGACAAAAACTACCCTTTAATTAATAAACATCATTCTCTGAGATCAATCTATGTCAAACATCAATCTTCTATGAAAACACGAGTAATCACACTTCTAAGATCATGATCCATACATGTGTCATCATTAGCATGCTACTATAATACCTCTTTGTTGGAGTCTCTTTCATCTTTAAATCAAGGAACTGAAGTATCTTGTCAATGGCTTGCATGCTCCTTGATGTCTATATATCAATACTGATCACCACCATATACAATTTCCTGATTCATAGAACATCACTATTGTTTTTCAAATTTTCTATTTCAATATGATGTATATGCTATGGGAATCATTGTATCCCTTCCCATAATCGATCCACCATCGATGATACACTCATCATGTGCATTTCTTCTCACATGCTACTGTAAACACTTGAACACCCTTCCTCCCAATAGAGGACTACATCTTGTTGAAATCCTATATTGTATTCTCGGTACCTCCAATTGAGTATAATTGAATGAATTCCTACAAAAAATAATCTACATAAACCTAATATACAGAATCTATGTCCATATATACTCCTTATGAGTTCATGATCCCCCTTTATTACATTTATTGTCCAGAAAATCTCACAATTAATGTTGGGAGAAAAACATCTATTAATTTTGTGGAAATAAACTCATTAATTAATTTTCCTATCTAATAAATGCATGAATCCCTATAGGATTTATGACCCCCAACTTATACACATTAAAATATTTGAAAGATAGTTTTATTATCATTTCACATAAGCCATTTTCTTTTTCTATGTTTTTGAACATTGAATGTATCCTTTTGTGTTTTAAAATAATGAATTTTGTGTTTGAAATCTCATGAAAAAAAACAAAAAATAAAAGAAAAACAAATTTTACATTTTAAAATGCATGTTTTAGTTTTCTTACAATGTTTTCATGTCAATTAAATACCATTTTTTGGTTTTGACTATCCGCCTCATGTTTATAAAGATTGTAAAATATTTATAATATTTATTTTGTCAGGTCAACCACACCAAACATTATATTTATCCCTTGTAAACCTTTTAAAAAATGAAAAGACAATTTTACTATTCTTTGACAAAAATATGATCTCGTTTTATATGGTTTTTATACACTCATATTTTAGTGTTTTAAAAAATTGAAAATGTTATTTCAATATTGTTTGGAAAATAAAAACTCCAATTGACACATTATTAGTGCCTTTAATTTAGAAATAATGTTAATGTTTTCTTCCATATATTTCATTGAAATTTTAGTTCATTTTTGTTATTTAAACACCTCACCATTGGATTTTAATGGCTTCCATATCATTTAAAACTACTAATTTAGTTAGTTTGAGCACACCACAATTATATTAATTTTTTAACTACATTTAAACAAAAAAAATAATTCAAACACAATTTTCATATTATTTAATAAAAAATAAGTTCTTTTCTATGGTATTTAACCATTATAAATACATTTTTGTAAAAAAAATTCTTTTATAATCATCGAATGAAAATGAAAACATCGATGGACTTGTGGCTAGTTTCTTTACTTCAAAAATATTTTTAAGGTTGGTTCAATTTGATTTCATAAAAAATGGTGTTTGTTTTTTTTTCATTTGTCCCACACACCACTTGTTTTTAGTTACATTAAAATATTTCAAAAACAAAATATTGTTTTGGTCTAAGGACACCACATGTTAGATTTACATTCCATTAACTCGTACATACCCTTAATAATTCCAAACATTATTTATTTTATTTATTATAAATATAAGGTCGTTTTATATTTTATTGACCATTACACACATGTTTTAGTATATTATAATCCATAAAGGCTATTATAACCTTCATAAATAAACAACAACTCAGATTAAAATGTTATCAGTTCATTAGCATCAAAAATCAATCTATGAATGTTTTTTCTATGATTTCATGTAATGTACCATATTTTCATTGTATTGTTTTAAAATATTATATGGAATTAATTCGATATCAGGCGCTGATATGTAAAATGATTCTGAGGCCCGGTGTCCCCGAAATATTTTTTTCAAATATATTAAATATTTTTAATAGCTCATGTGATAATTTTTCAATAAAAAGTGGAATAATGAAAAAATGGGTGATCATATCAAAAATCTGATGTAATAGTTTCATTTTGAGTAGTGAGCTTACCCTAGGTTCAACCTTGCATCAACTAACATGTGTCAACAATTAAAATTAATATTTGACAGTTTAATAAATAAAAATAAATTCATGAATTTATTTTATTTTTAACGTTTTGAAGAAGCATATGTGTTTTCATTTTTTAAATAAGACTTTTAGAAGATATGCAGCGTGAGGATGATAACCTCAGAATTCCCTAGAGGCATTTGTTAGGTACATGGTGATTTCTCTCAACAGATAACGACGATGGGTCTTAGGATCAGAGATTGAAAGATGCCATTCTTGATAGATCTCACTGATGACTACAACAAAATGATTAATCTTCTATAGAGAATGATCTATACTCGAGGTAGGATGTGTTATCTGGTTTTTTTTTCCTTTATTGGATTATGTAATGACCGTAGACAAACTCATGAACATGTTGATCAACATTTTGATCATTCATGTTGAATGGTATTATTTTGTAGGATTTTTATATGGATATTTTTATTGGGAATTATTATTTATTTATTCATCATTATTATGTGAATGGATCAAGGATAGAATGGAAAATGGGTGTGGTTCATTCCATGTTTTGTTCAATTTTCTTTTTATCCCTTGATGTTTTCTTCACATTTTTGTTCTTCATGGGTAATGAATGATTGATCGTTGTGCCTTCATTTCTCCGTGCAATGATCTGAAATTTAGGATACAGAATCCAGAAAACCTATAGTAGGTGAGACCACAATGGAAATGGATGAATCAATGTAGTTCCAGAATACTTGTTCTTCATATGATTTACGATTCGATTATAGAAATGAAATTTTGTAGCATATTAAAGGTCCAAGACTCACCAATTCTATTCTTTGATGATGAGTAAACCTTGTATTTTTAGTTTTTATGACTACATATTACCAATATGACATTGGGATCATCATCCAATCCACACAAAAAAATTATGAATCTATAAATTTTTTAAGATCCTGATGTGTAATTTATATTATATAGAGTGTGGCCTCCACAGAATGGTGGCTAGGTTATTGGGTGGTATTCAAGTGTCACAATACATGTGACCCCTATCACACAACATGTTGGACCCTCCCCAATACTTGTCATGTATTTTTAATGATACACAAACACGAGGTAGTGTACACAAATTTCCAACATGGCGTGTACTCCCCCACATGGCTTGACTGAGACTATTACATGGATTACCCCATGCATTGGTGCATGAGTAGAGACACATAAGTTGATTTCATTTACTAGAACATGGCTACTAATCATGGGTGGATCCTAGAATGTATAACAAGATGTTTTTACCTTTCTACAATCCATGTACACCTTTTCTACATGACATGTTTTGAGTAAACACACCATTTAACAAAGGAAATACCTGGGGTCAAGGAATATTACATGTGACCTTACTAATAACTATGTATCACTTCCTTAATGGCATGAATCTCTTTTCCATTGTTTCTTAGATATGATTCATTATGGTTTTTCCCTTGGTAGTTTCCCTGAAGGTTGGTGGGCATCATTTCCTACTCAGATGATTATGATCCCTTCAGCAAAACATACTAGTTAAATTTTTTGGAATCCCCCGAGAAGCCCAAAGAAGATATCTATTAACCTTCGTGGCCTATGTAGATTCTTTTGTATTGCCATGACCAATATCACTAGGAATCAATCCTATACATAGCAGATTATTGCATATGTAGTTGATAGTTTCACCCATGACCCTAGCTCAGATTCTCATATGATATATCATATCTCTCTACATATCTATCAATGCATTTCTCTTTATCTCATGATGCTACCCAACAAACAGTATTTCTAGGATGACCATCATCTATGTTATCAGACTCTATTGTTTGATTCATTGGATGAGTTCTTTGTTCAATCATCAAGCTAAATACCTAATGGTGGTATGTGGTAATTGTGACTTACCTCTAGACTGTGTGTCTTGGATGAGTATATATCGTTATTCTTGTTATATTATTCAGATATATACCTCTGTATAACTAACTATACATTTATATGATGTATTGAATTTTCATTTTATGGTATAATTCTGAGTATTTTTATACTCACCCCTATATGGTATTTTCCTACACATGTAATGTGTTGTGAAGACGAGAAACCTTTTGATGGAGTCCTAGTTGGACCAGGACTAAGACTAGGACCAGATAGTACAATGTGATTTCAGAGAGGCCCAGGTGTTCCTACAACTTCATACATGAGTCCAAATACCTTTTTCTACAATTTGTACATTATGTTTTATAAAATATTTTTGGTGGGCTTGTGTTCTAGTGCAGTTTACTTTACATGCTTTACTTAATTTGTACTAAGTCTGTTGGTATAGTGGTATTCATGATTTTTTTTCTCATTGGATTTTACATTTCAAAATTTGGCATTGAGATGTGTGCGTGCTATATGTACTTAGAAAATGTTTCCCATGTTAGTGATATTACTACAAGGTTCTAGTCTCATTCCCCTGGCCTATTGGAGGTTAGCATGGAGAGCTATAGAACTGGCCCCACTAGGACGGGTCGTGACTGAGTGGTTTCAGAGTAGTCTACTCTACATTAGGACTGTGAGTATATGGGATTGGTTTGGGGAAATAGTGTTGTGTGTTTCATGTTTTGATTTCAGGCCCGGGGCTGCAGTGTTGGTTTGGGTGGCAAATGTATCCATACACCATGACTATAATAACCTACTTTTCGACTCAGTAGTTGAGAACATAGGTTATTGGGAAAACAATGGTACATGAATCATAAATGAATGGTTTTTTTCTTCCATATCTTTATTGAGTTATCTATCTATATATACTCATTGATTGTGGTACATATTATTTACCTACAGGATGCATCCATGACACATACAAGCTAGGATATATTATCTCAATCACAGGGATGACCCCATCAATGAAGATCCTTCTATAAAGGGATCTATTTCCAAAAATTTAGCACTTGTGGTGCACCAGCCATACCACCACCTGTGGAAGAGCACATGGTACATGAAATAGTATAAGATGAGGTGAACAAGTTGAGTAAGCTTCATGAGATTCATTGAAAAAGACCCATAAGTTTATGATGTGATCCCAACCATTAGGCAGTTGAGGAATGGATTAAGGATGTGACATATTTTTTCCATATTGTTAGAAAACCAGTGGATCATATGGTGGTACTAACAGTGATCCTTTTGTAGGACTTATTTGGAATATGGTTGTGTTTGGGTATCTAGAATCATGATGAGGAGAAACTTTTGTGGAAATATTTTAAGCACATCATTGGAGATGAGTTCTGGCATGTTATGCAGGGAGTTGTGTGTATACATGTTCTTATTCTGATCTACCAGGGAAATATAATGGTGGATGATTATTTATCTATGTTCAAAAATATTTATGGGTACTTGAATGATATGGTCAGGGGAAATTAGTTTAGGTATTGGACATTCTATCGAGGTCTAGATAGACACATCTAACCCAGAATTATCCATATGAGAAATCCTACTTATTCTTGGGTTCTAGTGGAATCATTTTTAGTTGAATGATTCTCAGCTGAGTAGATAAAGCTAGTGAATATCAGTGGTGGATAGGCAGGTGTAGATACAATGGTAGTGGGGAGCCGATATCAGTCTTAGGTATCCAAATGTGGGATACATTTCATGAGTAGTCCCCAAGATAGAGGATAAATAGTCCAAGGCTCTCGGGATGGGTATAACATGCATAGGGATAGCAGATTCAACTCATTTGATAGTTGGGGAAAACTCAGTCGTTTTTTTCCAACCCGTGGTGCTGCTGATAGGGAGATAGTGGATGGGCCACTATGGTGAACGTAGTTTTAGGACCAGGCAAATTGTATGGTGGAGGATGTTGCAATGTCTCTATGAGAGTAGTTGGAGGAGGTCCTTGTTTATACTTTCTTCCACCAATACCCCCAGGTGGTCCACTTCAAGCTTAGGGTGATGGAGGAAAGGGGTGTGGAAAACCGCATGCAGTGGATGCATATGAACCAGGAGATCTGAGAATGATTCCAGGTACAATCTAGGTCTTTTATACTCTATCTTCTGTATTAATAGGTATAGGGTCTTGTATCTCCTTTTATTACATATATCTGTTACCGGACCATGGGATTATAGTTGTACTGTTGGATCAAACCATAAACTTAGAGACATCTAGTTGAGGAGACTCGATGATGAAACATCTTTAACAACAATGTGATATGACCCTAAGAAGTAAGAGTTTTGATTATAACCTCTTTGTGGTAGCATTTAGGACATAAGATGTCATTTTTGGAATTGATTAGTTTTCTTGAGTCCATGACATGATAGAATTCTTTAGGCGAAGGGTGAAGTATGTCCACATCGATTGAATGAAGTTACTTTTGTGATTAAAAAAGAAACCAATGTAGAATATGATAGACTAATACATATGAATGTGTAGCTGATTAATCATCAGTTGGATTGTCTAACCCTTGATGAAATAGATGATATAAGTTTCTAGTTCCCATTAGTAGTATAAGAGTTAGAGGTCTTTTTCCCTATAGATGTTCCAGGATTACCACCTCATCAGGAGATAGAATTCTACATAAATCTATACCTTGGGATGTCACTAATATCAACATCAGCATACCGAATGGCTCTGACAAAGAATTTCTAGATGGTGGTATTGTTGGAGGATTTGCAGAGGAAGGTATTCTTGATACCCAATTTTTCACTTTGGGTGGCCCCAGTGTTTCACTTTGTGTGGCCAAAGTGTTTCACCCTGGGAGGTCCCAATATTGTTTTCCAAAAAGAAAGACTATAGATTTAGGTTGTGGTTAAACTACCAGAGCATAATCTATGTGATCGTGATGACAATGTCTCCACTAATGGGGATTAGTGAACTCTTTGACCATTTGAGAGGGTAGTGATGGGTCTCGGAGGTCATCCTCAGATCAGGATATCCCCAGCTATGTGTACAGGAAAGGATATATCGAAAATGAATTTTAGATGTCACTATAGTCATTATGTGTACTTAGTGATGCCCTTTGGTGTGTTGAATTCCCCATCAGGGATAATGGGATTCATGAACTGTATATTCCGTCATTACATAGACCAGTTCATGGTGGTATTAATCGATAATATCCTTGAGTACTCATTCACCCATGGTTGAGCACAAGATAAACACAAAGTTGGTTCCAGATATACTCTAAGATAACCAGATTTTTTTGGAAGATCATGATATGATAGTTCTAGATTCAAATCATCCAATTTATAGGACATGTTATCTCATAGAATAGAGTGGTCGTGGAGCCTTCAATGGTGGTTGTAGTGTTATCATGGGTGCCACTAATGAGTGTGACATATGGGTGAATATTCATTTGTATGGGAGGATATTACCATAGAATCATACCCGATTTCTCCAGGATATCAGCACCTATGACAGATTTGACTCAATAAGGAAGCCTTTTGTGTGTATAAAGAAGTGAAGTAAGATTTTTAGTAGTTGAGGTAATGTTTGAACAGCACCCTGATCTGGGGATTACCGGAAGATGGTTTCAAGTATGTAGTGTTCTGTGTTGGATTAAGAAACAGTCTTGGTTGTGTCCTCTTTTAGAGTAATGTGGTGGTTGCGTATCATTAACACTAGTTGAGGTAACATAACCAAAACTACACGACTCTTGATCTTGAGATGGTTGGGATTGTCTTCACATTGATGATGTGGATACAATACCCGATGGGTGAGCAATTAACCATCTACAAAGATCAAGATATTCTCAAGAATATATTTTCACAGAGGGATATGATCTTGATATATAGACAGAGACTATATATTCACTTGTATTACGAATTTTATATTGTCAATACTCTTTTGAAGGGTAATGTGGTAGTAGATTCTCTCAATGCAAGACTGAGTTCGTATTTACTGGATAAGGCATCTGAACAGTTAGCCACGTTGTAATTATCCTTTATGGATAGAGAGGGGAAGGTTTCCTCCTATCGATGGTTTTTACCCCTATAATCTTATACTAATTTAGGTAGGCACAACATGAGGATATTTACTATGAGACTCTACATGCTCAAATATCTAGAAAACATTCTATTAATTGATATTCAAATTGCGGGTATGTCATCGTTCTTTTCATTGGATGAAAAGTGGAGCATTATTAGTATTAGAGAATGTTCTGAGGGAGTATCATAATTCCCATTTGGTTTAACATCGTGGTGTGGACAATATGTATCGGGACCATATAAATTAGTTTTAGTGACCCGGAATGATGTAGGGAGTTGCATAGTATATCTCTTGGTGCTTTATTTTCTTTATGCAATGCCTGAGCAAAACATTATAGTGTGTATGGATCATCTTCTTGAGCCACCAGAGTGGATGTGGGATGGGATATCGATGGAATTCATAATGGATTACCATGTACGTCTAGGGTACTAGATGAAATCTGGGTGATAATGGACATACTCACCATGTCAACCCACTTCCTATCTATCTGAGAGTATATTTCAATAGAAATATTCAAATTCATATACATACAGAAGATAGTTCAAAATCAGGTAGTTCCCATAAAATATTTTCTTAGATCATGATGATCAATTTACATCCATGTTTTGTATGAGAATGCTGAAGGAATTTGGAACTTATTAATGATTGATCATGACATTTGACCCCAAGAGAGACGACCAGATAGAGTATAAAATTCATGTTCTGGACGAAATTTTATTGGCTTGCATGATAGACTCTAGTCACCACTGGGAGGATCACATACCAATGTTGGTGTTTCTGTACAAATATTTCCACCATTCAACCATCGACATGGAACCATTCGAGGACATGTACGAGTTACCCTATAGATGACCACATTACAGGACTTACCCAGGAGAGTCAACACTCATTGGCCAAGAGATGATGAAGGATACTAAAGAGAAGGTAAAGATCATATTGGAGTTGAAGATGAATAAAAAGAGTCTTCAGAAGTCATATAATGATAAGAAACTAAGGTCATTGATGTTCTTGGAAGGAGTCCATCTAGTCTATTAGGCCTCACGTAGAAGAGGTTTGTAGATATTTGAATGGGGTTACTAGATATTTCCAAGGTTTCTATTAACTTTTTAGATATTATGTTTAGTTGATGAGATGGATAACAAACTATTTCTACCTATACAGATTCAATAGTTACAAGATTTATTCCATGAGTCACAGTTGAAGAGGTACTTGCATGACCCATTGCATGTAATAGAATCATGAGAGTTAATCATCGAGGATGAAGAGACTATATACGATTACAAAATGGAGATCATGGATTTGTTGGAGAGGATTATTCATGGGAAATAGATTATCTGAGTGAATTTCTGGTAGTATCATAAGAATATTAATGAGAGAAAATGGGAGCAAGAGGATCCAATTCATGAAAAATTCCCACATCTATTTGAGTTGTCTTGTTTTTGGATATTTAGGAAAGTAAATCCCTATGGTTGGGAGAATATAATTTCTTAAATTTTCCATGTATTATTTTAAAATATTATATGGAATAAATAGAATAATAGGCGTTATGATGAGTTGTGATTTTGAGGCTCGGTGTTCCCATAATAAATATTAAAAATATAAGAAATTTATTTTACTGTGCACGAGTTGTTTTTCTAAAGAAGTGTAATAAAATATAAACAGTTTCCCGAATTATAAATATTAGTGAACAATTTTGTTTAGAGAAGAGTGTTTACCCTAGGCATGACCCAACATTGGCCGGAAAAGTCTAATAATGAAAATAGGTTTTCAACATTTTAATTAATAAAATAATGTGACGAATTTATTTTATTCTTAATGTTACGTTGATGCATCGATGTTTCCATTTTTAAATAATCCATTATGATGGGATCCATGATGTGTCTCATAACCCTAGAATACCATGGAGGTTCATTAGATGAACATGTGGATTTCTATCGATGTCAGATGATGATGATATGTGGGATCATATATTGAAGGGAACAATTCATGACAAATCCCTCTAATGGAAGTGATTCGACAATCAATATTCTCCAATGGGAGATATAACCCTTGGGTAGGATGTGTTATTTTTCTTTCTTACCAATTTTTTGATTCAATGATGGATGTGAACCAACCCACGACAGGTTGATCTGTTGTTCAATGGTTCTTGCAGGATTGTAATATTTTTGATGTATTTTTATTAGGGGTTTTTTATTGAGAATTTTTACTGATTTATTCATCAATTATACAGGAATATATAAATTCCAGAATGAGTGATGGATTAGGTTTGCTCAATATGTTGATCATTGTGCTTTATCTCCCACAATTTTTTCGTCGTGTTTTTCATTCATTGTGGGGTAAGAAAGATCGATTGTTTTACCTTATTTTCTCAGAACAACAATCTTAATTGATGATCTAGCTTCATGATGACCTGAAGTTTGCGTGGAGGTGATGGAGAGGGACAAGTATAAGTGGTTTGGGAATGATCAATCTTCAGATGAATTTTGAATGGATGGTCCAAATCGGATTTCAAAGTCTATGGAAGGCTCGAGGCTCTATGATTCTTTTCTATGATGATGAGGAAACCATGTATTTGTGTGTTTGAGTCGAATGGATCGATGAAATGAGACTAGAATCATAAAATGATCTGTCTACAGTGAAAATGACCGTTTTGGAAATTTTAGAAGAACATAGAGTATAATCCTTATTACACGATGTCTGTCCCCCATAGAGAAGCGACTAGGGTTTTAGGAGGTAGTCAAGTGTAACATGTCATGTGGACCCTATCACATGGCATGTCTTCCCCTTGGGACTCAGTGTGTATCTCAGAACATACAATAACTCATGGTGGATTACACGGGTTACCATGACGTTGTGTAGTCCCCCACATTGCTTCGATGAACCAGTTATGCATATTTCCCCGTGTACTAGTATATGGGAAAAGACAAATGTGTTGAATCCTGTTACTAGCACACAACCTGCACAAATAGGTGGACTACGGATGGTTGAACAGGTCATTTCAACATATCTACATGTTATGTACACCTTTTCTATATGACATGTTCTGATGACAATGACCATTGATCATTGGCAGTACACAAGGTCAACGAACCAGATGTGTTACCCTAGTACATGGCATGTAACTCTTATTAAATGAATTAATTCTCTTTTCCACCATATATTAGAGATGATTCCTTAGGGTTTTTCCCATTACCATTTCCCTAAAGGTTGGTGGGTCTCATTTCCTACTCTTTGAAGAACAACCCCTTCTGCAAGAACTCTTGGATATAGTTGATAGAATACCTCGAGAGGCACTGTGCTAATCCTCTATTAATCTTCATTCCCTAGGTTGATTCCACAGTATTTCTATGACCAAAATCATTGTGCATCAATCATTTATATACTGAGTTAATCCATATGGATTTGTTGGTATCACCCCATGGCCCTAACTATGATCCTTTTCTTATGTATTATATCTATCTTCAGATCTATCAGTGTTTATATCTCACACAATCTCTCATGATATTTCAGATAAAATAGTACATATCGGTCATACATCATCAATTATATCAAACTCTGGAGTGTGTTCTCCTTTATGGGTTCATTGTGCAATCCTTGAAATGAGTCCCTAGTGGTTGAATGTAGTAGTAGTGACATTCCTCTAGACTGCAAGTCTTGGTTGAGTATATCTGGATATTCTTGTTATATTCTATAGACACATATATTTGTAGATTTTAATATAAAATTAGTTTTTGTATTACATTATTGTTTCAGCGTGTCTTAATGAGTATTGTTATACTCACATATACACATGCTTTTACAATAGGTGTCACATCTTCTGCAGACAAGAGACCTTTTGATGGAGTCCTAGCTGGACCATGACTAGGACATGGAATAAATTGTACATTGTGAGTTCATACAAGCCTATGTGTTCATGAGGTTGTATACCACATTCTCATTACATTTTCTAAATGTTTTACATTGATGTAAACAGACTCTTTTAGGTGGGATGTTTTTTTCCTAGTGTACGTTACATTCTTTAATTTTTTCATACAATGTATGATGGGATAGTGGTACGCATGTAATTTTCCTTAGTGGATTTTACATTTACACTTTTTGGGCTTGGATATGTGTGTGTGCATATAGGTATATAGGGAATTCCTTTTATTTTTTTTCATATTCATACTCGGTTCTAGTGTCACAACCAGACCCATGCCAGCGCTCGAGCTGCAACAACCCCAAGCACACCATTATAGGCTAGGGGCTGGTGACTAGCACTACTGGAACAACAAACTAGAGGAGGCATTTTCCTAATAACATGCACACACATACATACAAAACAAACTTAATGAAAAAAATTAAGAGGTAAAATAAATCAAGATACAACACTAATATATATTATAAAAAAGAATGCGTCGAAGTCTATTCAATTCATTTACAGAAATGTAATGATGAAAGGGAGAGGGGAAATACTCACTCATGTAGAAAAAAATGCAAGAACCCAACAAAAGGTTAAAATTTAATGCATATAGGAGAATAATTTTCCCCGAAACCATGCAACGACCACTGTACCTGGTCCAAGATCTCGAATCCCTTTTCTATTATGGTATCAAGATCACATCATCCATTATCTATAAGGGAACACCATGTGTGGGATAATCCAATTCAGCAGTGATTATAAAAATAATCAGTAGGATTATGTGAAGGCATGAGGGTTTAGTAAGAGAGGTATTGAAGAGGGGAGTAGTATGAGATATAATAGAAGAAGACCAGTTTATCAAACAAGGTATAGTAAAGCGATGTGCATCTCAACCCACTAAAAGAGTAATCTAAGTTCAACCATACACAAAGATCTTGAAATGGTGAGAGGATGAACATCTTATCGTGTCATCACTACCTATATCAGGAGGGTATACTAGTCCAACCATGATAATATGGAAATGAAAAGCCCATGGAATACCCTATTCATGTTTTCCTCACTTGGATGGACAGTATCCAAAACCCAATGAATGGGCACTTGAAATAGGATATATATATATGTGAGTGTTCTCAGTCAATGAATCCAATACGAGATTGTAAGGGGTCCCCATACCCAAAAAACAAATCTTCAGAAAAGTGATTCTATAACAATTCATGAAGTAATAGTCAATGCCTAACATTCCATACATCTCCCCCGAACAACATTTCAATGGCGCTCAATCACCGCACCTTGACACTATCTTCATTGGGTGGGTCTTTAACAGCCAGACAATTTTAGGTCACATCACAAGGAATTGTATTCGTGGAAAAAGAACCACTCCTTCTTGAGATTCAAATTTCATGTCAAATCACATATTTTCACTCTGTGGCATAGTTGAGTGATTATGTCAAAATGTAATGGATAACCATGACCTAATACATCATGGTAATTCCACTCAAGTAGATGTTGTGGAGGCTACCAACACCATGATGCATCAAAGGGATTCCACTCTAGTAGAATTTTTATAGGATACCCACTCCCTGATGCAGTAGTAGTATTCCACTCTAATAGAAGTTGTAGAGGCTACCCACACTCTGATGTGTCGTGGAGGTTCCAAACTAGATCATCGAGGAACTCTGACCATCCATATAGGATTTTAATATTCAAAAAATCTTCAAGGATTTATAATCATCCTTGTAGGGTGGTACCCCTTGCTAATGCATTGAGGAAAAACAGCCATCCCATCTAAATGATACCTCTCGAAAAAGAAAAAATTATGTAGTCATCGAGTGTCTCCCCAAATAGGCATCGCACTCAAAAAATCATGCATCATAACTCGTAAGCCACTATAAAGGGAACAATCACATTCTATGTGAAAAATAAATTGAGGATAGGCTACACGCATTTGAAAATTAGAGTCTAAAAGAAAAATACGTGAGAGAATGAAGATTCATAATGTAGTACACAAAATAAGTGGGTCCCACAAATCATGTGGCCCCACCTCATCGCATGGTCGTGTAGTTGACCATTCTCCATTACTAAACTATGAACAAGTAACCCTTGGTTTGCTGACATACTATTACTGTACTTGACACAATTATTCAAATGGGTGACAAGTGCACGATTATCATCATTGATCTAGAGGGCTATAAACATATTAATGCTTGAAGTCATCCTCAAACAGCTCTATAATAATGGACGCCATCATTTCAAACATGATCTCCACATTCACTAGAGTTTAAGATGACACAAGACATTGGTTCTCTTCAAACATGTAAAAAGAATCATCCACCAATATTCCATTCATTTTTTGACACATAATTTGAATGCGAATGGGGCTTCACACATCCAAACAGATCACAACATTGCAATCATTTTAAAAAAACACACAAGATCAACTATTAATTTTCCCCAAATCGACATCTGATGGAAATGTCTCAATTCGTTACATTACACTAAAATTTCATCCCACGGGGCCCCTGACTCATTCCCTAAAGAAATTATCTAGATCACACCATTGTGACCATCTCGAAAAAACTCATGAAATGGACTACTCTTTTGTAAAAAATGGGTAACTGATGAAAATGTTTCATTTCACCGTAATTCTTGTAAACCGGAAACCATGGGTCCTAAACCCCGAAATTAGTTTAAACACCTAAATGTCATATTGATAAGTCAAAAAAATAAAAGGTTTGCAGCACTATATTAAGTGCGTCAAATGGACATACTATTTAAAGTGTATATCAAAAACATGTTTTATAAATAATAATAAATTTTTAATTATTATTATCATTATGTGTTTCATTATATCATGAATATAAACCATAGATTATTGGTTCCAAAATGTTCTTAGAATTTCTGTATTGGAATCGTGGTAACATCAACTCAGACAACATGTTAACCAGACTTCATATGAAAGAACTACGTCTGAATGAAGGAAGAACAAAAAATAATAATAATTAATATTATTATTAAAGAAGATTGCAATTCGAGACACCCACATTCGAGAATGAACATTAAAATTCACAAAACAACCACTAATGGTCAATTTGGACTACGGATCAGGTTTCGGAAGACAACAAGAATATCTCAGGCCCATATCAAATGATACATGATGATAATGTGCCCAACTACAACAACAACTTGAATGGCCCGGTCCGACTAGTCCGTCCAGGCTGGGACGACACAACCCACCTTCTGCGGCCTGGCCCAACTTTCGTGGCCAGGCACACAATTGGGCTCATGGATTGATCCTCCTCTTCCTCGGATCACTTTCCCACCAGGCCTGTGCCCCACCATCCTCAGTCTACCTCACCCAGCCATCCATGTTCCATGTGCAGCCACCACTTTGGGCCCCACCAGCCGCCACAGGCAGTTCTACACTGATGACCCCTTACAAGGGCCACCAAAACCACACTAGGGGTTTGAAATTTATATTAGTCCATATTATGGAATCCTCATAATTTTATCTCCATAGTTCCAACCCATGATTGATGATCTATATATTTTTGTACGCGTTGAATAAAATTTTAATGATGTCCCCAAAGAATGACGAAGAAAAAAAATGAAACGAAATGATTTCTAGTAAGGATTGATGGCCATGTTCATCCAGCCAATGAAGATGATAATAAAAATGATGAAAAAATTGGAAATGAATGATATGTAATTAAAAACATTAATTGGAATTTAATAGATGATGAAATCCTACAAGGATCTGTCCATTTATCATTGTGGATTCGATCATTGATCTCCACCTTCGATCTGTCGTTGTTTCCATAGAGGTCGTTCCCTGATCCGATGAAGAATATAGAATATCATTCATGAGATGATAGATATATATTCTTTCTAGAGTGAGAATCTTATTAGTGTTTTAAGACTATTATAATCTTTTAACACTATTTATAGTCTTCTCGCTAAGTGTGAAATTTCGAAATTCATGTGCCCCTACATTTTATATCGCACCTAAGAAAAACATCCTGTTTGAAACTCAATGGTGGTCTCATTTTTATAATATAATTCCTCATTCAAAATATATTGGGATTGGTTTTTGAGATAAAATAATTATGTTTAATTATTATAATGACCATTTTTACCTACGTGGTGTTTTCCAAAAATTTCCCACACCAACCAAAGTTAAACACCATCTAGGGTAAACAGAATGTTCCTGACTCACTTGTTGCCTAATCCTTCGGATAATATCTACTGATTATAAGATATTCCATTTTCATCATGTTAATATTTCAATGCACTAAATATTTTTGTAAAACTTTTTCTGGATACTCTGAACCACGGAATTGAACACCGTCCTAGCACCCATCTCATGAAATTTTTCTAGAAATATTTTAATGTATTATAAGGTAATAATTGGTCTCTAAATATAGTTAAAATCCCTTGGAAAATTAGAGGTATTATTTTAGATATTCATCATGGGACCAACTAGAATATTTCATGCAATTTCATTTTGATCATCTGTTTTTGCATTTTTTCTCCCCACACCAAGCGTATTTATCAAATGTTAAATCTTCAAAAAATATTTATTTGGTTAGTTCAAGCACAACACATGTCATATTGATGTTTAATATACTCTTACACATAAAAAATAATTATTATTCAATTGAAAATGCATCTCACATCAATATGTGGTTCTTTGATATGATTTTGACAATAATTGGAATGATTTATCATTTTAAACCACTACAAATGTGTTTTTAGACATCTAGAAGAAACAACATGTCAGATTGGTGCTCTGTTAAATAATACATTTCATAAATCATCATATGGGTGTTATCCTCAATTTTCAAATCAATTGGATGTCATTTTTTATGTTTTCCCCCACTACATTTTTTTAAACCCGTCATATCATTAAAAACATATTATTTAGTCAGTTCGAGCACACCTCGTGACTAATTAACATATGATGTACACATAAACATCATAAATTATATAGAGAATAATTTGATTTTTTTCAACATCAAACACATGTCTTTTTCAATTATTTAAAATTTTTCATGCACGTTTTGGTGTTTTAAAACATTATAAATGATTTTTAGGTCATCCTATGAAAAAAAATTAATTATAAATCATGTACTATAATTCATAAAAACGTTGGTTTTTTGTAACAATAAAATGGTGGTAATTATTCCTAATATTCATTCTTTGGATCTACCGACAAAAAATTTTGATGAATATTTATTCATTAAAAAATTATTATTTAGTCAGTCCGAGGAAAAATCCCATAATATTGACATGCCTCTTACCCATGCAGACAATAAAAAATTAAATGATTTTTTTTAATTTTACTTCAATGATATGTCATTTTTTTCTATTTACCTTCACACACATGTTTTAGTCTTTTAAAAATGTCAAAATTCATTTTTAGTCATCCTCTAAAAAAACAACACAGATTGACACACAATGAGTTCTTAAATATAAAAAACAATTCTAATATTTGTACCCTATGATTTCATGATAGTCGATGATTGTTTTCATGCCTATAAAAAAACATCACAAGAATTTAATGACAATTAATATTTAAAAAATATTTATCCTATCATTTCTAGAACATCCCAGTTCTTATTAAGGATTCATCTACTCCTAAACATCATAAATAATTCAATGACTCATTTTCATTGATTTTACATCAATAATTGGTAATTTTATATGTTTTTAGCATTTCATGCATGTTATTGTGATTTAAAAGAAAAAATATATGTTTTCGATCATCCTTGGTAAAATAAAACCCTAATTGATGTCCATCTCTATTAGTATATTTCAATGAATAAATGATATGATTATTGAATTCAGTCTTTAAGGAAATAGTTGGTCGGTATCCTTGTTTATACCCCCTTTTCCTAACATTTTTAATGAGTATCATGTGACAACTGGGTCCCAGTGATTGCAGAGACACCCCGCCTTAACATTTCCATCAGGTCCTGGCCTGATAGGTACCACCAATTACCTTGAAGACACATGGTCCCTACCATGGGTCCCAAGTACATTCCCAAACAAGTCATCTAACTAATGAATGTACCCACAGTCCAACACATGTCATTTCAAGTGTGCTTTTTCCTCACTCACACACACCATGGAAAACATCCCAGAAGGTCACCAATCGGGATAACTACTCCAAGCCAAGCATGTTTAATTGTGGGGTTCTATTTTGGTATGCTCCCAAAAAGGAAGATGCACCTTATAGTTTATTTTGTGGATGATGAGAATAAAGGATGAGGATAGAGGGAACTTGGATTCAGTGGATCATGGAGGAGATGGGTGGATGTGGAGTACTAAGGAGGTGACCTGTAGCTACCCTTGAAGTAGGATCCTCGGTGGTCGATCCATTAGATATATTCCCTTTTTTAGTTGTATTTTTCTTTTAATTGGACTTGTACATTTACAGTTGGGCTTGTATTCCAGCCCCTTTTGATTTCAACACTCCTTTTTCTAAAATATTTTATTTCAATTTTGCTTTATGTTGTGTTTGTGGGCCTTATGGTTTTACAATTTTAAAGGAAATGACTTCTCGTTTTAGGGAATATGCCTTTCACTCCTAGTCTCTAGGCCCTATCATTTGGAAGGCGGGATTGGGGTAGTCATGGCACCGTCCCTGGGGGTGGGTTGTGAAACAATTGGTATTAGAGGAGTTTGGTTCTACTGAAGAACGATGACTCTGATCTTTTATTTGTGGTAATAATGTTAAGTGTTATGAGTGTTGTTTTCAGTTTGGTGAATACTATGATGGTGTTGCGGCCAAAATATATATAACCTAGGACCCTGAATTTTGATTTATGACTATGTGCATGAAAAAAATGACTGTGTGTGTTTTTGAAATTTGTTTCATATGATTTATTTGAGTCATCTCACCAGGAATAACTTAATGACTGTGGAAAACCTATGACTTATCTGGATGCCACCGTGTAGAAATCCATTTAGGTTTCCTGGGGGAGTACACAAGGACCGCCCACCGAGTTATGAGGCCTCAGTATAGGGACCACTTATGAAATTAGCAACATCGGGTGGTGTAATAACAACACCACTACATGTTGGACAATTTTCGCCACCATGCCCACCAGCAGAGGGTCAACACATACTAAGTGCATTTCACTAGTTCCATGGGCAAAGGCCTTTGAGGTTTTGAGGTGAGACGGATCCACAGGGGGATGAGGACTAGATGGTGGCTATATCCAGAGTTTTTGGCATAGTTGGGACATTAGATGATCTTATGGTGATATTTGCAGGTAGCATTTTACAGGAAAAAACATAGAGGAGGTTGAGCATGATGATCTTGATACACAATGATGTGAACCTCAACGTGGTGGACTTAGAGGGCTTTTAGGGAAGAGTTTATTCTAGTGACCTTATGTTATGTGTGTATACATCAGTCTATTCACTTATAGTCAGGTAGCATGACAGTGGCATTGTACTCGGCGAGGTTCACTGATCTCTCCTGCTACTCCACCGACATGGTACAATGACCCTTTATTAAGGGCCCAAACCATTTACTAGGGCCTTTTAAGGGAGAAAATAGAATCTATGGTATCACTCATCATACAGACTCATGCATGGGTGATATAGCAAGGCCTATTGGTTTAGTGCTTCCTAGATGAGCAGGCACACACCGCAAGAGCCACCACCAGACATCAAGTAGCAAAGTCATATGCATCAGGAAATAGTCATATGACATAGAGGTCCAAGAGGAGAATACCATCAGGTGGAAATCCTCAGGATGCAGGTTCAGAGGTGTGATGCTCAAAAGGAATAGGAAGGCAAGTAGTGGACACATAGTGTTACATGTGCGTCGGGTAGGGAGATATGGATCGCCACTGCCCAACCCGCCATACGGATGACCAACAGACAGTCGAGGGACCACAGAGGCCGAGGCAGAGGTTCGAGCGAGGAGGTATGGAGGGTGGTGGACATGGCAGAGGAGTTGGTCGTGCAGCAAGAGGTGGGGGTTTTTTGAGGTTCTGCTACCACCACCGCCCAGTGGTCTACCCCGACCATAAGAAGTATGAGGACATGGACGAGCTCAGCTCCAGGCAGTTGAGTCCAATGATCACGGTTCTCCAAAGATGATTAGAAGTACGATTTGTGTATACCTCTCCTTATCTATAGTACTTATAGACACAGGTTCGAGTCAGTCATTTATTGCATTGTCCGTTGTTCAGATCTCAGAGATTCTGATGGATCCATTGCCTTGATCCTTACAGCTAGAGACTCCTACAAGAGTGGATTCGATGATTAAGATCCAGTACATTTAGTTTGAGAATACTCTAGGAGGTTAGATCTTCAACTGAGATCTCAATGTAATGGAGTCTAAGCCTTACGACGTCTTCATGGAAATGGAAGATTTTCCTTCCTCGGTGAGAAGGGAACATTTTCATCACAAGATGGTCTTATCAAGAGAAGGGTGTAGCTGATAACTCATCAGTTGGCTATCCTAACCCTCAGATCAGCTGATGTTAAGAGTCCGATCTATCCTTTAGTGGTGCAATAGTATGACGATATCTTTCTAGATGATGTTCTGGGACTATCTCCACACAGAGAGGTACACTATTACATCAACTTCTTCCCCGAAAAGACACTGATACCTACCCTAGCAAATCAAAAGTCTCTTGTGTAGCTTCAGATGTTACATGTATAGTTTTAGGACAAGCATGAGTTCATTCTTCAGAGAAGGGGGTCTCTATCCATAAAAATATAAGCAATGATTGTTCCCTTGAGCTTCAACATCTTCAGAAGGATGACATGATCGTAGTTGAGTATTTGTTGAGGCATACTGACTATCCTAGGTACAATATAAATACAGTACAGTCAGTGCTTTAGGGATCGGATCTCCGAGCGATTTGTGTTTAGGGACATTTGAGTCAAAACTATTGCTCTATGTATTCCTACTTATGTTTTGGTACTAGAGAGAATCTTTTTGGTCAAATTTTATTTGCATGAGAAGATGCAGACAAATAATGTTTATAGTGGGAAATTAGGAAACTAATGGTAGTCTTAGAGACTTTGGCATCTAAAATGTGTTAGGAAGAAGAAGTAATAAGGAATGAGGAATTTGTAGGTCAATAGACATGGAATATGATCTAGGAGAGCATAATTAGGTGGTTCACATTTTTATATGCTAAAACCACCACCCCAATAATGTCCCCAACAGGCTAACGGTGTTGGAGGACAAGGGAATGGAGTATCAGCATGAAGTCAAATAGTGTGACCCACGGGATACAACAAATATTCAAGGTACTCTATGTGTCTACTACTAGCTTCCATATTAACAAACATAGGTACCAATCATTCCTTCTTTCCATGAATCTTGTTCTAGACCCAGAGTATTTGTTAAGCCGTTGAATTGACCCTCACTTCAGATGATACCATTGGGTGGAGGCACTATAATCACACTTATGCTGATGTTGTGATCTGACACATGAGGTGAGATATTCAGTTGGAACCTCTTGGTGGAAGTGTTGTGTCCTTACTACATTAGTTTAGGTATGAACTTTACATATATATTTCATTCAAATATTGATTGTATTAGGTAGAAATGTTTTTGGTTTATCTATAATGATTGAATGGGGTTTTCTTTGGTTGGAAATAAAAAAGGTAACCCAAGAATCACATGATAAACTCATGAGAAGTAGGGTGAAATCGATCTCCCATGATTCAGTCAACCATTCACTCTTAGAAACATGAGTTTTGAGTTTTGAGTTCCCAATGGGAGTGTTAGTATGTGGGGACATCTTTTCAATGAATTTGTATAATATTATCTCCATTAAGTGAGAGATAAATTTTGTTTTGTTGGGTACTACCTGAGAATTGTACCTAGCTTCTCTAGGGTAGCGGCACCTTTGTCAGCTTTGGCAAAGAAGGGGGATCCTTTACTGTGGACAGAGAAGTGTCAGAAGAGCTTTCAGGATATGAGATTGTGATGATGTCTAGAGTTCCTCAAGGTCTATGACCTTGACATATTCTATAATTTTGGGAAAGGGAACACCGTAGCATACGCACTCAGTAGGAGGTCTAGTCTACAGCTGTGGCACGAAGCATCATAGAAATTAATTGGGTTATGGATATAGTTTATGGATAATGATGGTGTAGCTTACCTCTAGTCTATGACTATAACTCCCTCAATTCAATAGCTATTTCTAGAGGCACAACTTGAGACATTGACTGCGAGGCCTGACATGCTATGATATCATAAGGACGGTTTCCTGAATGATTTTCTAAAGGTTGGGAACATGTCATCTTCTTCATAGAATGCACCATGGTACTCGTGATGCTTCAGAATGAGGTCTTGTGGAAGATACATAAATCCCCTTCAACGGTACATACTGGAGTGGAGAATATGTAGAAGACCATTCAACATCGGTACTGATTGACAGGGATAAAGGAAGTCATCGAAGAGTTTGTTTCATGATGACTCACTAGTTATCAAGTGAAAACTGCTATGAGCCAGTGGAAGTCTTATGCCGACATGAGGAGGGAGACCATTTCTTCCTACAGGTCTCACATCGATATGGTTTTCATAGATTTGGTCATGGTGGAAATTTATCTTTACGTTTCATCAGGCATTTCTAGATTTTCATTAGAGTGGATGAGGTGGTTTGCCACCTATATTTTCTGCCACAGATGCACCGGGTGAATAATTTTTTCCATGTGTCGTATCTTAAGAGATGCATGCATGATCTGTCACACGTTATCTACCACAAAAAGCTAGACTTTGATGATGCAGTGACGTTTTTAGAGGTTCAAATAGAGGCTGACGATCAACAAGAGAGAGCCATTCATGGGTGGTTGATACCTCTAGTGCACATTCCCTGGAATCATGTGAACCTCCTGTAATGAACATGGCTGTGGGAAGGTCATATTCGTGCTTAGTACCCCCATTTGTTTTCTTTCTCTTTTTTGGGGCTTTCAGGGAAGTAATTTATTATGGTGGGTAAAATGTAATGTTCCGGTATATCGATATAATTTTTTAATAATGTGGATTTATTTTGAGACCATGAAATTAGAAAGTGAATAATTCCAAGGCCTGGAGTACCCAGAATGATCTATCACATTTTTGTCAATATTTAATTAGCACTCGTATTCAGTTTTCCTTAAAAATATGAATTACTCATAAAATTTTTCCCGGATCAGAAATATTATGTCACAGTTACGTTTAGGATGGATGGTTTACACTCTGTGTGACTAATGTTTAGTCGGTGCATCCCTCTATTGGGAAAACCCAAAAATCGCATAACTGTAAATAAAATAATTAAATAAAGTTATTTAATTTTAAAATTGTTTATAACTCACGAACCATAACTCGGATTAAAATTATGAGACCACTACTGATCATGTGAGCGTATGATTCCATTAGGAAGATAATAATATTGGGCGATGTAGGGAACCAGAGAGCATTAGTTTTCTGTTGTAATTAAAATAATTAAGTGACAATTATTTTATTTTAAAATCCATAACATCTAAATGGTTACTCAGATTAGAAATATGAGACTAAAGTTGGGTTCATTGGGGATTTTTTCACTTAGGAAGAGCCTAACATCGACTAGTGTGGGTTGAGGGTGAATGTTAATAATTTTCTGATAATTTTTTCAGGTACGATCAGTAAATGCATGAGTGACATTTTCTATCTTTTGAACTGGTGCTCGAATTAAATATATGATGGAACTATTGAATCTATAGTGCTGAGATCCTCTTAAGAGAGGATTTACATTGACTGTAGTACGTCCAGAGAAAAATTTATGTTTTGTGACTTTTAAAAATAAATGAATAAAATAATTTTATTATTTCATTTCATATCTACCAAGAGACAATCCAATGGTGGGTCCAATGATGATTCAATCCAATAAATGTATTGAACATCCGACCCTATGTAACAACATCAAAGGGAAATTCAGAATCTTACTAATTAATGATCCACATCAAACACCAACGTCATTACTAACCCTCCACCTCTCCTATATATATTGATCTATGGGGAAGGTATCAACACATCTTCTCTAAGGAACAAATTGATGAAAGATCACTGTGATTCCAGACCCATAGAAAATACATCCAACCCCACGGGAAAGTGAAAGGCGACACAGAACCACAGACCAAAGGGAGATGTATGAGTGGTGTCATCGGGAACCGGTTGTGGGAACAAAGAACACTAACCCACCATCAAGCGTGGGAATTTCTCTGACGATACAAGGCACGATGTTTATTCATTTATTATTTTTAAATGATTTCCCTCTTCCCCATTCATGAATAACACGAAGAATGCGGGTAAACTGACTAAACGGTTGACCCACAATTCATTAATCTTTGTTGGAGGTTCTTGAAGGGATTATTTTGGGGATTATCTTTATGTTTTGTTTATTTGTTTATTAAAACCATAACCCCCCTCACAATACGAGCTAGAGTGAATTCATAAAAAAATGTATCCCATACCCTCTGCTATATTGTTTACATCCTTTTTCCTCTATGGAAGTCCAAATGTGTGACGACACTGACCGGCTACGTGCTGAATAGCGTGTCGACCCACGCAGTAAGAGGAGGCCATGGCACAATGTCGTGGTGGTCATCGGAGTAGTCGACACTGGCCAACAACGGAAGAGGCGTGCCCACCCTGTAGTAGGGACATGAATAGGATTGTTCGCTGTAGAAGATGGGGCCACTGGATCATCCAATAGCTAGTGGACGGGGTGTGAACCAGTGGCACGCCTGGAGGCCAAGCCGTGATGCATTGGTTGTGGCACAAATGACCCGCGACGCCATGTGGCACTGTGTTTGCTCATCTCCCTTCGGTTGACCCAAGGACATGGCTTCGCAGCACGTCATACCAACACAGATGTCCCACGTTCTATTATCCTTGGAGACCCACACTGCCAGGCTGGTGGCACCGCCGAGTAGGCCCATTGGACAGACCCACTGCCCAGTGGGCCGACCCCCTACCCAGCTGGGTTGGGCCGGGCCCAACGGGTAGGTTGGACATGGGTCAGGTCGGACATTAGTTAGTATGGGTAGACCTAGGTCAATCCGAGTCAGCCCATGCCAAACCGAGTCGGGCCGATCTGACTAAGGCAGACCGGTCCCGAACCCAGTACCGACCAGTTACAGAAAACATACCATAACTACTAATACATACATCTGTTTGACGAAATTTATACAGCATCAGGATCATTGGAGAGAGACAGTCCTTTTGAATTACTCAATGAATGCTTTGGATAATAATACAAGACTGATTGGTTAGATTATACCCAAATCAAACTGGGCCCTCGGCACTGAAATACAAATAACGCTAAAACCCTGTCTCTGATTGACACACTGTCTGTTGCGTTGGAACACTTGAGACATGACTGATCATCGAATGACATCATTGTGAGACATCATGATGGTTGAAATATGATAGATGGAATGGGAAGCGGTTAACCCATGAAAGCTATGTACGGAACCCTATGACTGGCAGAGACCTAACGACTTCTTACTATTCGACTCATAGTGACTCAATGGCCCTTGGTACGCGATGGAGAGGAGTACCTCAACAGGACACGGTGGGGATCATCCATGGTGCATGATGGGAAGGAGTACCATAGTAGGCCATGGTTGGAGAAAAGCTTTGTGTGTCCAATAAGACCCATGGTACGCGATGGGGAGGAGTACATTAGTTGCCCAACATTAGTGGCAAGCACCTCTGTGTGACGTGGGTGGCCCACTATACTCGATAGAGGAGGATTTCTCCAAAATCTGAGATGTATGATGTTTTGACTGGGTATGTTACCTATTACTACCATAGAATATACATGATTTGAGATTTTTCTATTGTTTTGTGCTTTTTGATTGAGATCATGCTTTGTGGTTTTCCATTGTGGAGTTATGAGATCCCTTTGGGGGTGTCCGGGTCACTTATTGGTATTGTTATACTCACACCTTCACGGGTTATGCCCGCACATTGTTGTGTCTTGTGTAGGCAATGACCAACTGGGATGTGGTTTAAGGGAGCCAGGACTAGGCGGTACATGGAGGAAACATGTGGACGTGGAGTACTGAGGAGGCGATCTATACCTACCCTTCATGTAGGACCCTCTGTGGATGACCCAATAGTTTTTCCCTTTTTCAATTGTATTTTTATTTCAGTTTTACAAGTACATTTACAATTTGGATTCTATTCTAGCCCTTTTGCATTCAACACTCCATTTTCTATAGTAGTTTACTTCAACATTGTTTATTGATGCGTTCACAAACCTTGTGTTTGTATAGGATTAAAGGCAATGCCTCTTCAATTTAGGGAATACGCCTTTCGGTGCTAGTCACCAGCCCTTGGACTATGGATAGCGGCCTTGGGGTAGTCCGGTCATGGGCCCCGAGGGACATGTCGTGACATATAAAATCATTAACAACTATATATTTGATTTTTTAGAGTGCTCTACATGTCACATTTATGCACTATATTTTCGTACTTGTAAGAAATAGTTCATATAATGTTATTCTAATATTTCCCAACAATCCATTGAACTTTTTTAACAAAATAGTACAAATAGAATATTTTTTTCATATTTAGTATTTTTCAATAATTAAATAGTTACATTCATATTGTTACATTATTTTAAAAATAAATAATTTTGTTCAACAATTTTCTTATCTGATCATATTTAAAATATTTATTTTAAAATTATAGAATTTTAATTTAAAAAATAATAATTTTTTTTTTGTTTTAATAAAATTGTAATTATATTAGTATAAATTTTTGAAAATTTTATAAAAAAGTTGACTTGTATTTGAATAGTAAAAAATAAAGTGTTTTAAAAATAAATAATTTTTGTGACATCATCATGACATAAATATGATAAAAATTTTATCAATCTTCTGGAATGAGTAAATTATGATATTAAAATATAAATATTTTTTAAAAAAATAATTACATGTAAATTATCATTTATTTCTTGATACGTATATAAATCATTGTCAGTGTCAGCGTAGTGCCTTCACAGTGTTGTGGAAAGCCAAATTTTCTTTCTTATAGACAATAATTTATTGCTAAAATGAATATTAACGCATTTTTAAAATTATTATATATATTTGATGTTTTGGATTATATTTTCGAGTTTGATAGTTACATAAAATGAATCTTTTACAAATTCATGTGCATTGAATGGGCATGACAAGAAAAGTAAATTAACAAATTAATGGAGTTATCATGGAATGAATATTAGAAAATATAAATAATGAATGAATTTAAAATATTATCAAGAACCTAATTAATTTAATCTTATAATAGAAACATATTTTTAATTTTTATATATGAAATAATTAATGTTAATGCTTATGAAACACTAATGCAGTGCATGCTCAAGAAGTTGAAAAATCAATAAAGTGATTTTAATTATAATTATATGAATTATTTAATAAGGCAAAAAATTTCATAAATGTTTTTTTATAATTGTAATCAATACTAGTATTTGGTTCTAATTTGTTACCTTTTTGACCCAATTGGATCACATTAATCCCCTAATAGTGTTTCAGTTAAAATAAAGTCATGTTGTTCTCATTTTGGTTTCTAATTAGTATATAATATGACTATATGTTTTTACAGATGAAGTTTTCTACCATAACTAGTTTTTGGAAGGATATTAAATTTATATTAATTATGATGATTTAATTTTAATTTTTATGAAATCAATAAATACCTTAACTTATATCACAACGATAATTAAATATTTTTTAAATTAATGTAAAAATTAAATAAAAAATATAAAAAATATTAAAATAACGATAATATGAGATAATTTATATAATAAATGAATTATCTCTATAAATTTGAAATGCCTAGGATTTAATAATTTATATGGTATGAATTTTAATAATTGATTTAATGGTTTTAAATAAAATGTAACAAATAGTGTTAAATTTGAAAAAATCTATATTTCATGAAAATTATTTTTTAATAAATTATTTAAAAAAATTTAACGATTTTAAATTGAATGAAATGTGGTTTAAAATTTAATCATTTGATATTTTTTTCCTTTTGGTATTCTATAGCCCTGTAATAGCCTTATTATATATTAATAATTTAATTAATTTATAAATTTCCAATCTTAATTATATAAGGGGATTCCTTCCATCACTTAATTCAATCATCTTGAGCCTTCATTATTGTACATAATCTAAAAATTTTTCTTATCCTCTTGGATTAAATAATCAACGGGTAAATTCCTCCTCCCTTTTAAATTATTCATCAATTCTACCTTATCCGCAACGCAATAATTTTTTTTCATAACTCCAGTATCATATATAAAATGAAATTTATTGTGTTAATCTTATTATAAAAAACTAATCTAAGAACCTTCTATTCTATGGCGTGTTCGACACGCAACTCGTAGCACGTGAGGTAATATAATATCAGGATACTTTTTCTATATTAACTATTTAAAATAGATTCTATATATTTCAATGTATAAAACACCAATTTATCATTTGTTACACGAAATAATGATATTCCATAATATCCTATGTTACATGAAAGGGAACCCTTCATTGATAACATGCATTATACACAAGACCGAGTTTGACAAAAAAATAATATATTATTAAACTAGTATTTTTTTAATATATTATGATGTAACCCAGCTGTTATGTTAGTGTATATGAATAATGTTAATTAATTTATGGAAATTTTTGGATTATATAAGCATAAAATTAATTTAGGGGTTACCAATTAATGAAGAAGGAAAATAAGAACCAAATGGATATAAAAAATAAATATTATTTTTTTATTCCTCCAAAGGTGTGGTGTTATAATAATAATAATTAATTTAAATTATAAAATTATTTTAATGAAATAAATATTTTATATATTCAATTAAATATTTTTTATATTCATCCATTAGGTTTGATATGTTTAAGATAAGAAGAAACATTGTTTTCAAATAAAAACGTATATTTTTATAAAAGTAATTTTTACCGCCTATTATTCGAGAAACCATTTTAAATTTGAATTTAGAAAAAACAATTCATTTAATATGTCAAAATATAATTCATATTTTAATTTAAAACATAATAATTATGATATGGTATATTTCATATATTTTATGGTATTATTTAATTTTTTAATTAATAATTAAAAATTATGAAAATTAGTTAAAAGTAGAATTTTTATATACATCATTTATAAGGTTAACTTATATTTTTATTTGGTTTTAAATTTTTATTATAATATATTTTTATTAATTAAAACATTTTTTTCCATTTTAATCGATTTCACTTTGAACCTGATTATAAATTTATTGAAAAAATAATTCCATTTTTACTCTAAAAACCACATTGTCATCCCATCTGTAGGATTAATTTTAATATAATTTAGGCTACTTCTATGATTATAATTATGAAATACGTATTCCAAATTTGGATTCAGAATAATTTATAATTTATTATAAGTCTTCCATTTTAGGAGGAAAAAGATTAGTGAAAATTATTATAATTAAATAAAATTATTACGGTTTAATGAAGCTTAATAACATACTAAAACATTTACTTAAAGGACAAATTGGCATAGAACCTTATCCAAAAACCACTGTCTAGACATAATTCGTCCATCAACCTTCAAGTAATGTGTTTTTTGGTTTGTTATGACTTTTTTATGGTAAGAACATGTGCGCACCTGACCTGTTTCCTAATATTCCTAGTGATTAATTTTGTTCCCCATAAAAGGCCAACACATCTTCAACTGCTTCACAGCTCTAAAACCTCTTAGGATTAGCCAATATATACCGAAATAGATTACCAAAAATCATACCATAGACCTTTATGCCTCACTTTTATAAAAAATTATCCCAAAGAAGCCTTTTGGTACATACTAAATGATATTACACCTTTACGAGGCAAAGTCTCCACAATTGTGATTATAGAAAAAAATAGTACCCACATTATACTAGGATGTTTTTATATAATAGGTTCAGCTGAACCATTTAGAAACTCCATGCAGTGGGTAACAAACATATTATTTCATTGCATGGAATTCTACTGCATCACAAAATGATGATTGTTCAATTCTCCTTACCGCCTCTTATGGTTAACATTATGATTGAAAATCGATTTATATATATTATATATGATATTTATATTTTATTTGTACTTTTATAATCATTTTTTTACGCTTAAAATTAATCCTTTAAATTTTAGTTGAATTCAATAACATGGTATTAGGATGTATGGATTATCACCCACTCAAAGCGATGTGATTCGCTCACACGATAAAAGGAGTGTATAAATGAACAGTTGTAATTAAACATAAGTGACATAAAAAAATCAATATTTTTTTCCGGAAAAAATTGTCTATTAGTAAATAAAAAATATATATATATATATATATTAATATAATGTTCTTTATTAACATTCAATCACTTTAAAAATCATAATTTCATTGGTGGACGTGTGGACTACTCCCTCCTCAACATGACATTATTCTATTAACACCCCAAATTATTTATATTAGTATATATTATAAAATAATATCGTATTTATTATAAAATTATCATTATTGATATATTTTAGTTACTTCCTTTTTTTCCCAAACAGTCATTGAAAAATGGGAATGTTACATATTCATACATACAACCTATCATCTCCGTGATTGTAACATTGATTCATTTTTCATGACCAATTATAATGATTGATTTTAAAAGTATAATTTATTTATCAAAATATTAATTATACCCTGATTAGTATTCTATAATTTTTTACGTAATTACCCTTTTGACCGTAGCTGACCAATAATAGTTGTTTTAACACATAAACTGAAGTTGGTCAAAATAGCCAACATAAATTTAATTGTTTGAGTAGTGGTATATAACATATTAATAAGTGAAATAATTTAATTATAAACATGAAAAATGATCTTAATATTGTATAAAAATAACAAACTTTTTCTATACATAATGTTAATGTACTTTATCCCGAATCGAAACACAATATATGTATTCTCATCTGCCTTTTTACATCTGTGTGATAAATGTCTTGTTTACCACATTCATCTTTTGTGTGGCGTATCTACTTCCCCTTATATTATATTATATCATTAATAATATTATCTTAATTTAATCTTTAACATCCATTTAATATTATTATTTTATGAGGTTCTGGTTTATATTGTTTCAATGTGATGTGGGACACCTTGTAATGTTTAGAGATTATTTACCTCTACAATAACTGTAATGATCTTTCAATGGTATTTTCATTAAAGGAAACTATATAACCATTTTTCAATAAAAATTTTTATTATTATCGGATTATTCATGACTATTCCCAAGTACTTGTACCATTTTACAACTCTTTGGTACTCAAAATGTTTGATGAAACGTTTTTATGAAAACCTAACTCAATTTCAATCTTTATTCAGTGAACTTGTATTATTTTAAAAACCATGTTTTATTAATATGTTTTCAAAAATAATTTTTAATTATTTGGTAATGAAATTTTTGCTATTTTATATTTTACTCATTTTTTCAACGTAGTCATCTTATCACTTTATAAAGGAGACATTTTCTACCCTTTTATAGTACAAATGGAATATTAGTTTTACCTCATAAGACGTGTATGAATTTCACCACCATAAATTATTTGAATAATCCATATCACATTGAAAATGATTATTTTTTAATAAACTAAATAGTATTTTCAATCAAAAATATTTTAAAAATGATTTTCAAATGAAAAAGGATATTTTCCTAAAGAATATTTTTAAAATTTATTTTTTTATTTGATCAATGAAAATAACCTTTTACTTTACAACACTTTTTATTTATTTTATTTATATAATCCTTATTCTATATCTGGATAGTTTAGGATTGATTTGGAAAAGGATAGTATTCACATTCACATTTATGACTCATTCTTGAAGCCCTCTTAAAAAGTAACATCCCAAGTAAATAAAAAATAATAAATTTGAATTTTTATTAATATTTTTGAAATAAATATTAATTTTACATTTAATAGGATTCTATTTTTGATAGCGTACCTGATATGCAACAACAGGTTTCATTGAAATCATATGTTGCACACTAATAATATAATATAATTATTATAAATGGTCTTTAACGCCTATCTGTTGTATTGGAGAGAATAAATATAACTAACTACAATATCATTATACATGTTTTTCAATTTTTTTACATTTATCTAATAAATTATTGATGCAAAAATGTGAATGAATCTAAACATAAATACTCTAATATTCTTTAAAAGGTCGATTTACCGCCATTTGATGGTGAACACATATTAAATCTAGTTTTTTTCATTTTTATATTTTTTATTTGATAACATAAACTTCATCCTTAGATTCGGGACATCAAAAGTTACTTTGGTTAAATTTTTTGTATTATTCTTATAATGTTGATTTTTTAATGAATAGTGAAAATACTTTATTTTAATTCCAAAGATCCTTCTAATCTAATTTATTTATATGGATAGATTATCTTTTTAATTAGTTCTAAAGTGTAATTAGAATATATTTTTCATAGTTTATCATATTTTGGACAATGAAATTAATTTCACTCTGAAATTGGTCATAATCAAGTGTCAATCTTTTGACAGTTATTATTTTTTTTAAAAACATGCTTTTTGTTTTGACGACGAGGATTAAATTTAAATTACTTTCAACAACATATATGTTTTTAATTGAGAAAAATTGTACCCATATTTGGAATTAGTATGTCCAAATTGCGTAAATATGTAACTTTTATTTTTATAAATTTTAAATATTTACTTCAGTAAATATTTTCTTTACCATGATTAAAGGGAAAATATAGCCAATAAGGGTAAAATATAATATGATAATTAAAATAAATTTCATTAGCATGTATCCTTATCCTACTATATGATACAAATCCGACCATGGGCATCATTGGGGTGAATTTGGAACCCCATAGAGCCACGTGGGAGTAATAATGGCACTTTACATTAATTAATTTAAAGTAAAGACAAAAATGACATTAAAAAATGTTTTAGTAAATCAATTTTTACATTGGATTATATAAGTTATCATTTTGACTATAAATATTCATTAGAAATTTAAAACTATTTCATAAATAATGGTATTTTGTATTATAATTTTTTGTCATCAAATAAATTATATTATTTATGACACAATAATGATGCAGTATTTACCTCCATAATAAATTAATAAAATAAATATGATCATTAATATTAAAACAATATCCAAAACCTCTCCAATTCTCATTGGATTATTTTTTTAGACCATGATTCTTCCTAAATTCATCTTTAATGATTTTTTGTACTTTTGAAAGAGAAGATGTCTTTATAATAAAATAATTGTTTCAAACATTCCTAAAGAGCCACTCCTCTCCCTTATAAAAATCCCTCCCTTATAACTCATTCAACTCACCGCTAAAGCCCCTTGTCCCTTCCAAACCATGACCAAATAAGCTCACAAAATCCTTATCCTCATCCTAGAAGCCTTATATTAGGTAGAAGGCACTTCAAGAAGAACTTTTGGTTCAAACCAAAGGGAGTTACCCAAACTAAAGGTAATGGTTTATCTAAAAATCATTTATTTTTTTTACATTTCCAACCCCTAAACTTATTTTATTTCATTATTTTATAAAAAAACCAATATTATCAATATACTAGTTTTTTTAGAAGGATTCGAACTACACTTACACACACCTCCATCTAATGTGTGATGAAAATAATTTTTCTGTAAATGGAAAACTAATGCTTCTTGAAGCGATGATTGTTCAATTATCTCCAACCGCCTCTCATGGTGTCCAATAATATGGAACTGTATTTATATATTATATATACAAAATTTATTTTTTTCTTTATTCCAATGTTTTTTTATAGCATACCATTATGGTTTCTATAGTGGGTAAATGCGATAATTTCATTTGAGGAAGTGCAGACTTTCCGCCCTCTCTAAGTGATATGACTCATTAATTCGAAATATGAGACGTATAAAATATTGAGTTAATGATACTATATATGTTATTATACTGGAATTATAACATACCTAGAAATCGTTATGTTTTAATTCCATTAAAATACGAAATAGAAATGAATGTTGTGTTCATGCGTACGTATGGCTTACCGTCTCCATGAACGGTGCATTTCATTTCATATCTCCAAATGTTATATACTATTATAAATACATATATATAATAGATATCTATTATGTATATGATATATAAATCATGAATATCATTCTGTAAATAATGGATTGCATATGACATGGACAACATGTAATTATAAGGTGTTCATTTTTTACTCAAGTACAAAATATCGACGAAACAACCGTTAATAACTAAAATGATTAAATAATGTTTATAACATTGTAATAAGTGATATAAGAGGAATAATAAACTTGAAATAGGTTATTAATAAAATATAAATTAACATTATTTTATTATTCTAGAGATTAAATAACGATCATGTCAAGTACAAAACGAGGCAAGGGACTTCGTCTCAGTCTCCTTTCATTGAGGCATATTTTGTTTTTTTCACATCATTCATTTATACGTTGTAAAAATAACATTGACTATTAATTACTTAATTGGGAGTATTTTCCAATGAGGTATTTTAGTAAATGATAAAAAAATAATGACTCATTTTAACGTAAGCAGCAAAAAATGACCTTTCTTCCACTACGAGTATTATTGTATCATTCGATTCCATAACAAGACGTAATTTCTCAAATTGAAAATAAATACCATATAACATTTTTATGTAATTTTCTATTAAAAATGGTTTTTATAATATATTTTTTATGTCAATATATTTAAATGATATATTTTGATTAAAATATGGAAAAGTAATCATACCATTTTTTTTGATGTGTTTTGAATATGTTAGGGTTCATGGGAATTGTTTACACATACATGTGGTTCTGTGATAAACCTTGGGAGGGTGAGGATGAGATAGCTCCCCAATGCAGTGGGTAATGTGATGGATGTAAACGTGAGTGCTTATTCTAAGATATTTACGGAATATACGGTGATGGGTATTTCAAAGTAACTTCCTATGTAACTATGATAGATTCAATGTGTGTATGATATAGATTCCACACATTAACTTTATGATTTTTTATTAATATGTGTTATTCATAAATCAAATCTTTTCATGAGTTAGGAAATAGAGTTTATGTTTTGTATGTATTGATGGACTAATGATTTCTTTCATATATTATAACACTTACTAAGATATTTATACTCATACCATGTATTGTATTGTTTTTTAGATGTCTTAAAAATGAATAGGGTCAATGATGGTATCAAGGAAAATTCATACTATCTAAAACGTGGAACTAGACATGAAACTTTTTTTCAAGAATTATTATTTTATAAAAAATGGATACGAAGTAGAATTGTCTACATGAAATATTCAGGTTGTTATGTAAATATTATGACATATTTATCTAAAACACTATACATCAAAAGATCTTAAATGTGAAATAATCATTTCATTCAAGATTATGTAATGTATTAAGGCTGATTCCTTATAGTTGGTATAAGAGGATGATTTAGATAAATTTAAGAGTTAGGGTATTTTTAAATTAATATCCAAAAATTAATTTATGTTTATATAAAAATGATATAGCATTTAAAGATTACCATGTTGTTTTTCCTATGATATTTTTGTGTTCAGAATGTTTTTCCACAGAGGAAACATGACATCTATGTTTGGACGACGTCAGGGGGATGCCACCCTTCCAAATCAACATCATAAGATGATCTGAATTGGAACTGAATATTTTGTTGTAGAGATGGCAAAATTTAATCATGATATAAATGGTTGTGTTATCCATGCACGAGATCATCTAGATCAACCACATAAGAACATGGCAGTAGTGGATCATTTCATGAGGAAACACCCCTATCATTCAGAGGATCATCTGACATTGTGCTTTTAGAAGGTTGGATTAATGCATTGGAGAAAATGTTTTTTGTCATGGGGTGTTTAGAATCCCAAAAGTTTAGTCTTGTTGTTAACTATTTTGAAGCAGAAACAGATACATGGTGGTCTATGGTGAAAAATAGTAGGGGAAGTGAGGAGATTGATGCTCTTTATTGGGATGAATTCAAAGGTATGTTCATTGAGAAATATTTTCCTAAGGTGGTTCGACTTAGGATGAATAAAAAATTCATATAATTGAGTCAGGAGGATGAAACAGTGGATGCTTATGAAGAAAATTTCACTCGACTCAAAATGTTTGCTCCAAATTTTATACAAGGTCTTGATAGTAAAATCAACTATTTTACTCCGGATTAAAGCCAATGTATAGAAGGTCATTAGCATCTTGTGAGTTCAAAAGTTATGAAAAAATGTTATTTGTGCGAAGAAGGTGGAAATGTAGTTTTCCGATGATCAAGTGTTCATTGAAAGTCAACAGAATAAGAGGTCTAGGTGGTAGAAGAAATAGAAGAACTATTCAAAAAAGTCTGATGGTATGAAACATATGTTTACAATTTGTAAAAACTATTGTAAAATCATGATGGGGAATGTATTTTGAATTCAATTAAGTGATACAGATGTGGTAAAATGGGACATGAGGCTCATAATTGCACTGAAAAAGATCAAGGTATTGGTAAGACAAAATCTTATTTATAGTCAGTAAAATGTTTGAAGTGCAATGAAATAGGTCATTATGCAAATGAGTGTCCAACGAAGAACTAAAATTAGGTAAATAACCCATAATATAAGCAGAAGGGGGGGGGGTGAAATCCATTAAAACTACATCATCAGATGGTGGGCCATCTAATGAAGTTTTATCATGTACATTGTTATATTTATCAGATTATGCCAATGTATTGTTTGATTCAGGATCTACACATTCGTTCATTTATGAGAATTTTTCTAGTAAATTGGGAATTCAATATCTAGATATGAATATGGTAATTATTGTAAAAACACCTGGAAGAAAAGTTCCAACAAAAAGAAATTATATGAACCTTCCCGTACTTGTGTGCGGGAAGAATCTACCTGCAAATCATTTTGTTTTTCCTCTAGTTGAGTTTGAGGTTATTTTAGGTATTGATTGGATTTCTGTTTATCATTCTATTATTGACTATGAAGATAAATAGTTTTTTATTCAAATAGATTTTTAGTTTGTGTACAAGAATGAACTCTTACTTTTGATAACATATCAAGAAACTTAGAAACTAGTAAAAGATGGAAATGAATGTTACCGTTCACATATTGTTTAAAATAAATGTAGTGTTGAGATTAATGATGTGACAGTGTTAAATGTTTAACATGATGTTTTCCCTAATGTGTTTCCTAGTGTTATACCTGATCCAGAAGTTTAATTTATTGTTGACGTAGTTCCTGATGCTAAAACAATTTCAAAACCCTTTATCAAATGGCATAAATTGAACATTTAGATTTAATGAAGAAATTGCTGGTTTTATTATATAATGGTTTCATTTGACCTAGAACATCATCATGGGTTGATATTGTCTTATTTGTTAAAAAATTAATGTTCAATGAGACTTTTCATTTATTATTGAGCATTGATTAACATCACTTTTAAGAACAATATTCCTTTTCCACATATCGATGATTTTTTTGATAATCTCCTGGGCGCTGACAATTTTTTGAATTTGTAGTTATGCGTTTTGGTTAATCCAATGCACTTGTTGTATTTATGAATATTATGAATAGAATTTTCCATGAGTTTGTGGATAATTTTTTGATTTTTATCATAGATGATATTTTGGTTTATTCTAAATGTAATGAGGAGGATGACTGTCATTTAACTGTTTTTTCAATCATTAAAACAAATGAAATTTCATTGGAAATTCTAAAAGTGTGATTTTTGGTTAGAAAAAATTTCATTCTTCGGTCACATTGTCTAAAAAATGGAATAATTGTTCATCCTTCTAAAACAAATGATGTTGATGAATGGAGAAGACCCACTAGTAAAACCGAGATTCGTAGTTTTCTTCGTTTGGTAGGTTATTACCGAAGGTTTATTGAATATATTTCAATGTTATATAGTCCAATGACTATGTTAACTCGAAAAGTTTTTATGTTCATCTGAACAAAAGAATTTGATGATTGTTTTCAATAATTGAAAAGAAGATTGGTGAATTAATCCAGATTTGGCACTACCTTCCATAAATGGTGAGTTTTTAATCTACAATGATGCTTCGTTGAAACATCTTAGTTATTGAGTTATGTATAATGATCAGGTAATTTCTTATGCATCACGTCATTTGAATCCTCATGTGTTAAATTACAATACAGATGATTTGGAATTAGGTGATGTTGTTTTTGATTTAAAAATTTAGAGGCATCATTTATATTGAGGAAAATGAGAAATATATAATGACCGTAAATGTTTTAAGTGTATATATTCACTCAAAATTGATATAACATGAGACATAGGAGATGGTTTGAATTAATCATGGACTATGATTGCATGCCCCATTACCATCCAGGAAATGAAAATAATGTGGATGATGCTTTGAGTTGAAAAAGTAATGCTTCATTAACCATGCTACGTTTGGAAAAATATCCATTGGTTTTGTATTTGAAGAACTTTGGAATAGAAGTTGTTACTGTAGGAAATAATTCTATTTTCATTCAGTTGTTAGTGGAATCATCTCATTCCGAAAAAATTAAGCGAGCAAAGAAAGAAGACAGTGAGTTACAGAAAGTGGTAGAGATGGTACAGAATGGTAAGTCTCCTAAATATATCGTTGATAATGATTGTGTTTGAGGTTTGGGAAAATATTATGAGTGCCTTATGATTCATAGTTTAAGAATTATTTGTTATGTGAAGTTCATATTTCCCTGTTTTTAGTTCTTCCTGGCAGTACTAAGATGTCCAAAGTTCTCCGGGAGTATTACTGGTGGGATGGAATGAAAAGAGATATTGCATATTTTACTGTTATGTGTTTGACTTGTCAGTAGGTTAAAGTAAAGCCGAAATTACCGAATGGGATTCTTGATTCGTTACCAGTTCCAGAGTGGAAGTGGGAAAATATACCCATGGAATTTTTTGTGGGATGACCAGATACATCTTTAGGTAACAATGCAATCAGGGTTATGTATTATTGATTGAGTAAATCTACTCATTTCCTTCCTATTCGAGATAATATGTATCTAGATCAACTTTATTAGATGTATGTTAATGATATAGTCATGTAGTATGGTATTCCAATCTCTATTGTATTTTATCGTGATCACATGTTTACTTTTAACTTTTGTAATGACCGTCAGAAATCGTTGGGAACTAAATTAAATTTTAGTACAGATTTTCATCCTCAATCCGATGGGCAGTCAGAACGAACTATTCAGACCTCAGATGATATGCTACGAGATTGTTCACTTGATAATAGTGAAGTTGGTACGAACATATTTCTTTGGTTGAATTTTCATATAATAACAGTTTTCATTTTAGTAAACAGATGGCTCCATTTGATGAATTATATGGAAAACATTGTCGAACACTAGAATTTTGGGATGATATAGGAGAAAGAAAGCTGATGGGACCAAAATTGTTAGAATAGATGGAATAAAAATATTATTTGATTCAGAAGAACATGAGAACATCTCAGAGCAGGCAGAAAAGTTAAGAGGATAACCGGACGAAGGATCTATCCCTCAAGGTAGGTGACCATGTCTTTTTCAAAGATTCTCCATGGAAAAGTGTGGTTTGTTTTTATAATAAGAGAATGTTCTATCCCATGTTCATTGGACCTTATGAAATCCTGGAGAACATTGGATCAGTTGCGTACAGAGTGGCTTCACATCCATGTTTATCTCATGTACACAATGTTTTTCATGTTTCAATGTTGAGAAAGTAAATGCCAGATTCAACTCATGTTTTGATCATAGAGGTAGATTAGATGGAAGAGAATAATTATTATAAGGAACAACCATTCCATATTCATGACCATAGAGAGAAAGTGTTGCAGTATAAGGTAATTTTTCAAGAAACGGATTTTGGGAAAAAAAACATATTGTTGAAGAGGAAATGTGGGAATCAGAAAATGTTATGAGGGATAGATACCCCCACATATTTGATAAGTAAATAAAAATTGCGAGGATGGAATTCCAAAAAGGGGGAATGTATCTATAATACCATGTAAATAAAGAAAAATAATTTTAATTTTTATTAATATTTTTGAAATAAATATTAATTTTACTTTAATGGTGATTTTATGTTCGATAACCTACCCAATACGCACCAACTAGTTTCTTGGAATTCATACATTGGACACTAATAATATAATATTATTATTTTAAATGGTTGTTAAAGCCTATCCATCATATTGTTGGGAGTGAATAGAACTTGTATCAATATGATTATAAATTTTTGTTAAATATTTTTACATTTATCCAATAAATGTTAGAGGCTTAAAATGTGAATGAATCTATGCATAAATATTCTAATATTCTTTAAAAGGTAAAATTACCTACGTTGATGGATAACCCTCAATAAATTTAGTTTTGGTCATTTGTATATATTTTATTTGTCTATATAAAATTATTCTTTAGATTTGGGACATCAAAATTTATATTTGGTAAATTTTTGGTATTTTTCTGATAAAGATAAATTTTTAATGAATAGTGAAAAATACTTTATTTTCATTTAGAAGTTACATTTAATATAAATTATTTATATGGTTGATTATCTTTCTAATTTGTTCTATAGTGAAATTAGAATATATTTTTACAATTTAATCCAATTTTAGGCATTGGAATTAATTTCACTTTGAAATTTGACATAAAAAAGTTTTAATCTTTTGATAGTAATTATTTCTTAAAAACACGCTTTTCTGTTTTGACAGCGAGAAATAATATAAATTTAATTTCTACCACTTCTGTGTTTTGAATTTTGTAAAATGGATTTCATATTTGGAATCAGTAGGTCCATATTTTGAAAATAGTTATCTTTTATTTTTCGACATTCTAAATATTTACTTCAGTAAATATTTTATTTACCATGATTAAAGGGTAAATATAGTAAATTAGGTTATAATATAATATGATAGTTATTTTAAATTACTATAAAATGTGTCCTAATCCTATTTTCTGATACATATCCTACCATGGGAATCCTTGGGTCCAATTTTGGACCCAATTTATCTATATGGGAGTAATAATGACACTTAATATTAATTAATTTAAAGTAAAGACAAAAATGACATAAATTAATATCATTTAGTAAATAAATTTTTTTACATGGGGATATATAAGGTATTAGTTCGAAAATAAATATTAATTTTAAATATCAAAATATTTCCAATATCATGGTATTTTTTTATAAATTTTGGACATCAAATAAATTAAATTATTTATGACATAATAATGATGCAATATTAACCTCATTAATAAATGATTTAATTAAATAAGAATAAAATTACTAAAAAAATATCATAAACCTTTCCAATTCTTATCTTCAGATTTTATTTCTACCATGACTCATCTTAAAATTGTCTTTAACCATTTTTTGACCTTTTAAAAATGAAGATGAGTTTATAAGTAAATGATTCTTTCAATCATTCTTAAAGAGCCCATCCTCTCCCTAATAAAAATCCATCACTTTTAAGTCATTCCTCACACATATTAAGCGCCATGGACTATCAAATCCCTAACCAAATATGATCTCAATATCCTTATCCTCCTCATAGAAGAATTACCTTATGCTGAAGACACTTCAAGAAGTCTTTTTGGTTGAATCCAAAGAGAGTTACCCATATTAAAGGTAAAAATTTATATTAAATTCTTTTTTTATTTTACTTATACATCTCCTAAACACTTTTTATTAATTTCGTAAATAGATACACTATTATAATCCATATTATACTATGTTTTTATGTGATGTATTCTAACTATAGTTACACACACCTCTATCCAATGGGTGATGAACATACTGTTTTGTGGATGGAAAACTGAAGCCTCACGAAGCGATTATTGTTCAATTATCTCCTACTGCTTCTCATGGTGGACATTAAGATGGAACATTATATATATATATATGATATATATTAAGTTTTTTTTCTTTATTCTTTTGTACTTTTCATTAATATCATACATTCATGGTTACTACAGTGGTCAAAAGTGATAATTTCTTTTGAGGAAGTGCGGACTACCGCCCCCTCAAAGTGATATCACTCATTAATGCCATATGTGGGACATATAATGGACAGAGTTAATGATTTTATATATGAAATTAAATTGGAATTATAATATACATAGGTATCATTATGATTTAATTAAATTTAAGTATGAAGTTGAAGTGAATGTATCGTTCATGCGTACGTACGGCTTACCGTCTCCCTGAATGGTGCATTTCATTGCTTATCTACAAATGTTTTGCATTGTTATAAATACACACAAACACACACACATATATATATATATACTGGATATATATTATTTATATGAAATATAAATCCTAAATATCATTCTGGAGATAATGGATTGTTGATGACATGGGAAACTTATAATTATATGGTGTTCATTTTTTATTCAGGTACCAAATATTGATGAAACAACCGTTAACAACATAGAAGATTAAACAATGTTTATAAAATGGAAACAATTGATATAAAAGGAATAATAAAAAATAAAAAGGATCTTAATCATGTATAAAATAACATTAGTTTGTTATTTAGGAGATTAAAGAATGATCGTGTCCAGTCTATCACTAGGTAAGGTACTTCGTGTCAATATCCTTTCATTGAGGAATATTTCATTTTATTCTCAACATTCGTTTATGTGGTGTATAAATACCATTGACTTTCCATTCCATTCATATGGAATATTTTCATACGGGTTGTTTTACCACATGACAAAAAAAGAATTTTTTTAACGTATGCGGTGATAACGTCCTTTCCACTATCGTGAGTATTATTTGATCTCTGGCTTCCATAACAAGTCATAATGTTATTAAAAGTAAAATAAATACCATATACTATTTTTACATATTTTTATTGAAAATGGTTTTGATAATGGTGTTTTTATTTCTATATATTTAAATGATATATTGTGATTAAAAAATGGAAATTTTATCACTCCTTGATTTTGGTTTTCTATGTTATGAATATGTTATGGTTCTTCAGAATTGTTTACACATACTGGTGGTTTCATGATAATCCTAGGGTAGGTGAGTTCAAGATATCTATCCAATGCAATGGGTAACATGACTTAGGTATACGTGAATGTTTCTCATAAGAGATTTAGGGAATATACCATGATGGGTATTCCAATGTAACTCCTTATGTAGATGTGATAGCTACAATTTAAGTATGATATGGATGCTAGAAGTTACCTTTATGATTTGTGATTAATATGTGTTATTCATATATCTTATAATTTCATGAGGTAATTAAATGAGTTTATGTTTTTTATGTATTGATGGAATAGTGATTTATATCTTATTTTATAACCCATACTGTGCTTTTTATGCTCTTCCCATGTTTTGAAATGTTTTTCAAATGACTTAAAGATGAATATGGTAAAGGATAGGATCAATGAAAAGTCATGCTGTCAAAAACCTGGAACTAGACATGAATCATTTTTTTCACATGTTTTTGTTTTATGAAAAAATCAATACTGATTAGAATTGTCTACATGAAATAATCATGTTGTCATATAAATGTTATGACCTAATTCTCTAAAACATTAAACCTGAAAAGATCCTCAATGTTTATTATTCATTTAATTAAATATTATGTTATGTTTTAAGGTTGTGTCCTTATATAAGATTTTTAACTTCATATCATCATTTATAATATAATTTCTTCAAATTATCAGTATCATTTATCAATGATATATTTTTTACATAAATTGTATACCATTTTTCATAATGTTCTTACTTTTAGAGTTATTTTCTTAATTAAGGAATTAATTTTATGTCCAAATATTTTATTAAATTTGGATATATATTTTTAAGACAAATTATTATTGAATTAGATATATTCCATGGAGTGGTGATACACGGGTGTGGCCTCATTATAGACATCCCTTCAATGCATCAGTAGTCTCATAAGAAAAATTAGTTTGTGAGTAACCCTTTTTGTTTGATTCAAATTAGAATATACATGTATGATATAGGTTGGGTACTTTTTTATGAAATCCTCTTGATTCATTGTAAGTAACATGAGATTAAATAATTTGATAGCCACCTTATAAGGGTTTGTACTCGATAGATAAACCATGTTGTTAAAGGTCATGATGGTATTTCTTCCTTTTACCTAGGATACAAGGAATCCAATAATTAATCATTTCATTCATATTATTTCTATTTATTATTAATCCATGAGAAATTTCGATGACATATCTATGGATAAATTTCATTTTCAATTAATTGGTTGAATGGAATGTATTTTTGTTTATTACCGCGCTATATTTATTTTTATTTATTAAGTCATTTTAATGCAATTCGATTACAATTATTACATTTTAATATTTTTATTGAACTTCCTTATCAGTTTTATGATTTAATGGTATGTGTATTCATTTATTAAAAATTACATAATTATTACAAACATTGATTTATTATTTTATTCATTATATATTTCCCATACTAAGCAGTTGAGCATACACTTATTTTGTTTTTTTTCTATAGGATTCCATGAAGCATAAAATGAAATATATGGACGGATTTTCTATATGGATTATGGTTACTATTGAAATTGATTTTTTTTAAAAGGAAACAAATTAGGTTGTAATTATTGAATTCATTTATAATAAAAGCCTCATTTATGTATCTTGTTTACCAAGACTACTAAACTGATCGGTCCCTCGAGGTTTGATTCCTTGTATTCATGACAATGTAATTTATAAGAGACACCAACTCCCTTCCATTTTGGGTTGGGTCATTAAATATTATATTGAATTATGATTAATAGAAACCTTAGTTACTAGATTTAGGAAAATATATATTATATAACATAACCCTAATCTAGAATTTGATGTTAAGTATAGAAGAGAACTCTATAATTTTGGTAAATTATTGATAATGTGGGTCTTCCTAGAAAAACATCCCAGTCCGGATACTACATGTGGATGTGGTTCTGTAATAGATATACCTAGGAGTAAAAACTCCTACAATGTGTTCTGGGACTGACTCGGTGTAACGTGGTACATGACAATGGGCCTTACTGTGCACCTAGTAGGACACACCCATTTGAGATTTTTAGGAGAATCCACATTTTCAATACAAACCATTATGATTAATTAGAAATTATTTTTACAATGAAACAATAATGGTTAATCCTAAGGAGATTCAGATTGAAAAAAATGTGTCATGATTTAGATATCAAAATAATTAGATTATAGATATAACCTTGCCCAAGGAAGCACTAATGTAAGAAAAAATTGGTTGAATTATTTATTCATTATTTTTTTTGTGAAATACATAGTTAAAAGGATATCTAGTATTTAACCATATTTCCATGATTTCCATCATGATTATTTTGGGATTTATATAAAATTTGTTTTACAAAAGGACAATATGTATCAAGGATTAAAACAATCAAATCCTGCAATTCCGCAAGTCTTGAGCCCATGATCGAAGGGAGATAAGGGTTTCACACCAACTACTAACCTACAGAGTGTCCTAGTTAACTTTTAATTTTTTTAAGTATACTAATTTGACCAAAAAATAATAAAGATGGACTAGTAATATCACATTTTAGGATGATATATTAATAAATTAATTATATTGGTTTGGTGGATAGTTAAAATCAAATAGTTTTACTTTCAAAATTTTATATACCTTACAATACAATAAAAGTAACTTTTTCATGCTTTAGAAAAATAAAGAAAAATTAATTATTGGTAATCAATTAGTGGTATTAATGGAATGATTTTGAATTTGATCAAATGATAAAAATATGTTAGGATTGTTCATTTGAAATTGTAATACACCAAGGAAGAATGTATCCTAAAATTCCTTGTATGTATTATATTGCATTAGGAAAAAGTCTTTTAAATAAACTGTTATCATAATACCTCAACTTCTGTTGAACTAATTATTATATAAATCATCACATATTTGTGGATTTAAGCCCCTAAAATATCCCTTGGTCTTTTAGTAGTTTGTGATTGATGACATTATTGACTTTTAATACAAATTTTCCCTTTTTATTGAAGTAATCATCTCTAAATTTCAATAATGTTCTTCTAAATAGAGCCCGAGTTATATGGTAGTATTTTAGACCTTTGGTATGTTCTATTATCTCTTATCTACCATTCATAAGATGTGGTATTTTAAACAAAAAATGTGTAAAACAATATATAACCATGATAATTTATTAATTGCAAGGAAACAATTTAAATAAGGCGGGGAGAATGTGTCTCTATGAAAAACTAATATATAAACCTTGTATTTTATAGTGTGTATGATACGCAACACCCATTGTGTGAGGTAATATAATATCCAAAAACATTATATTATATTTTTATTTCAAAAGAGATAATATATATTTAATGAAATATACATTGACATATCTTAAATTACATGTAAGAGAAACCATCCACGATTGCTTTTGTGACACACAAGAGTGACCTTCCTTGATTGCGTGCATTATACACAAGACCATGTTTTACTGGACTGTAAAATATTATTAAAATAATATAATATAACATAAAATTATGTAACATAGAAACTATGATAGATATTTTTAATAGAATAAACTATATTATAAAGTTCTTTGTTTTTATAAATATAAAATGAATTCATGTTTTAGAAATTAATTAGGAATGAATATAAGAACCAATTGGATAATGAAATAAATGTTATTATTTTTGTGCCTCCATTGGAGTTGTCTCATAATAAAAATAATTAATTTAATGTAGTTCCTAATTTAAAGAAAAAATATATATATATTATATATTCAATCAAATATTTTTTTAGATTAATTCATTAGTATTAATATTTATATTATAAGAACAAAGTATATTTTACACATAAAAACCTATGTTTTTTTGAAGGAAATTTTTATAGCCTTTTAATAGAGAACCCATATTAAATTTTTATTTAGAAACATTAAATGATAATTTTAATTAGTTTTATAGTTTAATTAGTTAATTTTTTATCATTAAATAGTATTTATTTATTTTTATTATATTTCACATTGAATTTGATTATAATAACAGGGAAAAATTTAGGATGTTTTTAGTCTATAAATCATTATTTCATCCCATCTACAAGATTAATATTAATTTAATTTCCACCGCATAACTGATTTTGATTTGGAAAAATGGATTCCATATTTTTAATTATAATAATTTATAATTTCTAATAATACCATAATTTTTACAAAAAAGATTAGTGAGAATGTAAAATAATAATAATTTAAATTGTTGAGGTCATATCAAGCTTAAAAATGGACTAAACAATTAACTGAAGGGCCCAGTTGACATAATAACTTGTAAAAACCCCATTTTATGGAAAAATTTTGGAAATCAAACTTCCATTAATGAAAATATATTGTTTCGAACTACTATATTTAGGAAATAAAATTTTAACACCTAGCTTATTTCCTAAAATTCCATGTGAGTTCTTTTCATTCCATGTAAAAGGCCACCACTTCTCCAACATCTTCACTCCTATCAAAAAACATAAGATCAGCCATGATCTACCCATATAACTTTCCAAAAATAATCCCCTCGACTTCATAGACACTTTTGGACATAAATATCCCCAACAAAGCCTTTGGGTACCAACCAAATGTTTTTACATGATTAACAAGTAACGTCTCGACTAATGATATTTTATTTCATTTGATGTCTCCACTTACTATACTATTACTATACGATGATTAAATAAAAAATAGTATCCTAAAAATAATAGTATTTTTCTATGTAGATGTTTTTACCTACAATTACAAACACCTACTTCTTATGAGAAATGAATATACAATTTATATGTACAATGAACTATTGTCTCAGAAATGAATGATTATTCAAATCTCCTTACTGAATCTTATGGTGCCCATTATGAAGTATACTAGGTTTATATATATTATATATTATATTTACTGTCTATTTATATTTCTTCAATCATTTTATTATATCTCAATTTGATAGTTACAAATTTATGTTAAAGCGATAACATCATTTGATGATGTGTGGACTATTACCCATCAAAATGATGTGATTCGCTCACATGATGCATGGAATGTATAAATGAATTTTTATAATTAAAAATAATGGAAATAACAAACATAAATAATATATTCATGAGATAATTATGTTTATAGTAATATAATAAATAAAAATTTAAATATCATCCCATTTATTTCCCTTTACAGACTTTAAAATAGAAGAAATCATTTGTGGACGTCTGGACTACCACCTCCTAAACATGATGTGATAACTTTTACATGAAAAAATTATACATGTATGTATATATGATTAAATATATGGTAAAAATTATTTAATTAAAAATATTTAATGATTTTATTTAGACACCATCTTTCTAAAATGATCATTTAAAAATGGGGATGTCACTCAGATCAACGTATGACATTCCATCTCAATGATTGTTAATTTGATTAATTTTTCATACCCACATTTAATTATTTAGATAAAATTTATAGGTTATTTAATAAAATATTAATTATTCCATGATTATTATTTTGTATATGTCTATATAATGCCCCATTTGACCATAGTTAACCAATCATCGTTGTTTTTACTCATAAACAGAATTTGGTCAAAAACACCAGACCTAAACTTAATAGTTTGATTACTTGTAAATAACATTGTAATTAGTGAAATAAAAGTAATTATAAATGGGGAAAAGATTCTTAGTTAAGTATAAAAGTAACACATTTCTATTATATAATAAGTTAATGGACATCCACTCGAAAGGAAATTCAACGATTCATATCTAACTTTTTCCATCTATGAGATAAATTCCATGTTCACCATTTACATCTTTTGTGTGGTGTTTCTAATTCCCCTTTTTTTATATGATATATATAATAATTTTATATTCATATTATTTTATAATTATATTTTATAATACTCTACAATGAGGTGATGATATAAAATTATTCAAAGTGGATTGAGAAATTTTGGAATGCATAAGGATTATTTTCCTCAACAATAACATTAATGATCATTCAATTGTATTTCAATTTGAGGAAACTATATAGCCATTTTCAACAAACTATTTTATTATTTCCTGTCTATTCATGACTAATATCGTGTATTAGTACCATTTTACCACACATTGGAAAAAAATGTATTTGAAATAATTTTATAGAAAACCCAACTCAATTTATTATTTTATTCCGATATAATTTTTTCATAAAAAATCACGTTTTATTAAAATGTTTTCAGAAATGATATTTATTGATTTGGTAAAACATTATTTATTTTACTAATTTTTTCAATGTAATCTTCTTATTACATTACAATCAATGAAATTTCAACCCTTTTTCTATACTAAATGATTATTTTATTACCTCGTACGACATGTACATATTTATCCACTATCACTACATTGAATCCCCCTTCTCAATTTTAATTTTTATTATTGATTTTAAAAGTTTGTCTCAATGATAACTAATTCAAAATTATTTTTCAAAAGAAAATAATATTTTCCTATGCATTATTTTTAAATGAAATTAATTTATTTCATCAATGAAAATATCAATATATTTTAATCCACATGGGATTTTTTGTATTTATATAATCATTATTATTCATCTCTATATTTTATGACTTATTTCTCCAAGGAAAGTACTTAAATGAACTTCATTGATTCATTTTTGAAGATACCTTGAAATTTTAAATTTCGTATGATCAATTATTATGAATTCATTTTAAATATCCATATCTCTTATCCTGGATATTAATATATCCTAAACTGTATAGAATTTTACATATTCGTCACACATTGATAGTTATTTGATTACATGATGAATTAATAATAAATTATTATCATATATTCAATATTGATTAATTTTTTAAGAAAGGTAATTCTTTTTAATGGAATATTATTTTATCAAGTATTAAATGGGTGGGTCCCAATTATACTTATCCCATTGATGCACCGATAGTATAATGGGATGAATTAGTAGGTGAAAAATATTTGTGTTTGATTCCAGTTATAATTGACATTAATAAACGGGTTGGGAACTATTTAATGAAATCCCCTTGATGCATCAATAGTCTCATGAGACAAAATAGTTGGATAGCTTCCTTAGTTGGGTTTTTTACCAATATCAAAACTATATTGTGAAAGTTTTTGACTGTATAAGTTCAATTTAACAATGAAACATGGAATCAAATAATTAATAATTTATTTCATATTAGATCTAATTATTATTCATCCATGAAATTTTATGTCGATATATATATGAATTAATTTAATTTTTAGTTCATTGATAAAATGGGATGTGTTTAGTTTCTTACATTTCTAAATTAAGTTTTATTTATATTGTTAATTGAATTGATTGTCTTTCCAGTTATTTCCATTTCATGATATTTATTCACTCCCTTTTCTATTTATTGATTAGTTGGGATGTGTGTTAGGTTACTTAGCAAACCCTTGTTATTACTCTCTTTGATTCATTATTTCTTCTACTATATTTTCCCTTACAGAGAATTTGAAATCACCCTTATTATGTTTTTTCTCTAAGAATCCAAGATTGTTACAATGAATTATATGAATTGATTTAATAGATACATTAGAGTTATTCTCATAGATGATAATTTTTTTAGATGAAAAATTATTAATTAATTAGTTTATTCATTTTAAATACATGTGTCATTTTTTAACTAGTTTACCAATACTACTAAACTGATTTGTCCTTTAATGCATGGTTTCTTGTAATCATGAAAATGAAATTGATTGCAGAAAATAGCTCTGGGACTTCTGGGGTTGGAACTATATAGTTAATGGTATAGACATCATGAAATCTATAGTCTCATACTTTTATTAATAAAAAGGAATTCCTCATCCATGTCATGTCGATTCACCACCTTCTGGGATGATGAGTTTTCTTTTCCATTTTCCAAATATCTAAAAATAATATATGATTTTATGATTTTTTTTAAAATGAACTAAATATATATATATTATATATGGTCTCACAATTTTGAAGTAATATATGTCAAAAATATTAAATAAAATGAAATTAGAAAATAACAGTTCTAAAATCCGCCAAAATAAACTATTAGTATCGTTAATGTTTTATCAAATGAGTCTTTGTAATGAACCGACCATGAAACTATGAAACGAACACACCCGAAACAAAGAAAATAACAAAATATTATAAATAAATGGGTTGTATGATGTTATAAAAAGATCATTTGGGGTATTATTAATTTTAATATAGTTCAATAATAAATTAATAACATTCATTAAACCATTATACATGAGCTTTTAATATGATTGAAGGATGATTATCCGGATGTAAGTGATTTTATTTTAAAACCCCATTATGTTATCATTTTAACAATTTACAAAGGAATGATTTTTTAGATATATGACAAGATCCATTTTTTTCATTATCATGACACCTTAAGGTTTTCTAGGCTATTTTAAAACATTAAACTGATATTTTTGAAGAATTTTTTTTGTAATGTATTTGTTGAGTAATATTTTAAATTATGTTATCCCCTCAATGAATATTTTTATGATAAAGGTATACATGTTATTTGATATTTTTAGTGTTATTGGTAATTTTTATGATGAATTATTCTCCCATTATAAACCAAATAATTTTTATTTTTTAAAATTCATCCAATGAATTAGGTATGTTGGAAGTTGCTCATAATGGTTTTTCCACATGTAACTTATATAGTTACATTTTAAGGTATCTATGAGGGTTACTTTATAAGGTATATGGGATGATTTAAAATAATATGGTGGCCATAAGTGTAACAACCAAGTGTAAACTTGGTAATAAAATGATACCCCATTTTACCTAAATTGTTTTTTGTTATTTCAATGTTTTTTGGAAATATCATGTTTTCATAATGTAAGTATGTTCTAATTTTATGGGTAAGAATTATATAATTATGAAATTGACATTTTCTATTTATAAGTATTCATGAAGAAATATTTCATTCAATCTTTTTTATGTTCCCTGATGATATTTTTTATGCTCATACAACGTTTCAATTTTTTTATAGTGTATAAGGAGGGTTAATAGGAAGAAAAATACAAGATGAATTTTGTGATTTTTTTTGAAATGAAATAATATATTATTTTAAAAGAAATTGGTTTTTTGAAAAAATGTACACTGGGTATACATTTTGTCAAATTATGTTTGGATTAACTATTTAAGAGTTTAAATTAATCTTCAAAAACTCTACACCTAAAAAGATCCTCAAATTGAAGATAATATATTATTTACATAAAACTCATGATTATGCAATTTTTACGGTCAGGCCCAAATGGTGGTAACTAGAAGTGACCAATTTTGGAAATTAATGGAATAATTGATTCAGGATATAAGTGGATGTTTCATCCATGTAAGAGAACATCCAGATCTATGATAATGAACATGAAAATAGTGGATCATTTTATGTGGAAGCACCCTCCATCATTTAGTGGATCTTTTGACCCTTTGGTATCTAAAGGGTACTTTAAATCACTTGATAATATATTCAATGTCATGGGGTGTTCATATAATCAATAAAATAGACTTCCTATTTGTGATTTTTAAGCTATCGCAGACCAGTGGTGGTCAATGATCATGAATTTCTAAGAAATAATAGAGATTGGTGCCTGAAAATGGGAAAAAATAAAGTATATTTCCTCAATAAATATTTTCATAAGGTAGATCAACCTATGGTGGAAAATAAATTCCTTAAATGAAAACAATAGTTTGATGATTTAGTGTCCTTGAATGAATACATTATCACTTTATTAGAAATTTATGATCTAAATGAAATTTATATCATGAAAGAAAAAACAATTTTTTTTAGATAGGATTGATTCCATGATATCGATGGGAATCAAATTCATTTGAATTCAATAGTAATGAGAAATTTTTTTGATTTTATAAGTTGTTATATATGTAATTATATATCCATCATGTGTACATTGAAAAAATGAATATCATAATATAGAAAGTAATGTGTAAGAAACAATCAATGAAATCTGATTGTATGAATATCTAGATTCTACTCTATGGATAGTACAGTAAAATGTTTGTGGAGATAGATTATAAAAATCACAGATTTTATTCATATAAGGTAACTTTAGACATATGGCTAGAGATAATATTGGAAAATATAATAGTGTTGGTTTTTTTAATTATGATGAGAAAAAATAATGTGTTTCAAATGTGGTGAGATGAACCATTATGGACTTACCTTCCAATAGATGGATCTGAATGATGAGATTCGGCCATACTATATGTAGAAAGGTGTAGTGAAATCATTTGACCCACATTCTATAGATTTTGCTAAATCCATGAAATTTGTATCAGGTAAATTGTTTGTTTCTCATATTTAACTAATGTATTGTTTGATACAGGTTCTAAACAATCCTTTATATTTAGAAATTTTTTAGTAAATTGAAAATTTCACCTTATGAAATCATACCAGAAATGTTAGTAAAAAAACAAGGTAATTATTATGGAAAAAAAGTATATAAATCATTATGCGGATTTATGTGAAATAAAAATGCCAAAAACCTTGTTGTTTTCACCCAGTAGTGTATGATTTTGTAATGGATATTTATTTGTTTTTTGTTTACTATGTTATGATTGATTGTAGAGGGAAATAATTTTTTTAGAAATAGTTTATGTTTGTATACAAGAATGAACCAATGCCATTGATGATATATCATAATTCTATGAAACTACTAAATGATGTAAATGAAAATTATATATAAAATATTGTTGAAATTAAATAAAATGTTGAAATGATTTATTTTCCAGTGGTAAATGAATACTTGTATGTTTTCACTGATGATTTTCCTAGTACTATACCAAATTGGGAAGTAGAATTTACCATCGACATAACTACTAATGCTATGAAAATTTCCAAAACCCCCTTATTGAATGTCTATTGTTGAATTTACTATGAACATAATGTAATATATATCATTCAAATCCTTAAATATTAATCATTAATATCATAACATCCCCATATGGTGATCTTAATTTGTTTGTAAATAATAAATATGGTTCCTTGAATATTTATATTGAGTATACGACTTTGAATAACAATACTATTAAGAATAATTATCTATTTCCGTATAAAAATGGCTCCTTTGATCTGCTCTATATTGAATTGTGATCTTAGTACAATTGACTAAAGGTGAATGTGGATGCCATTTTTTACCCATCCACCTATACTAGGTATGAGAATTAAGAGTTTGTTGTTATGAAATTATATTTAACAAATTCCCCTATTGTATTTATTGATCTTATGAATCGATTTTTCATTGAATAATTGGATGAGTTTGTAGTTGTTTTTATTGATGGTATTTTTTTCAAAATTTTATTAATATCATGAAAAAAATCGAAGTAAATTCATACAAATTGTCAAAAAAAAGATATATGAAAAATTTAGTAATTGTGATTCTAGGATACATAAAAATTATTTCATTAGGAAAATCATCAAAAAAGGAAACATACTAGTTCATCGCACCAAAACAGAAGTGGTTAATTATTTTAAAAGACCTAAAAATGTTATTCACATTTTCAGTTTATTTGATTTTTTGGATATTATCAGAGGTCTATTGAAAACATCGCATGCGTATCTAGACCACTAACTATGTTAAATCTAAAATGAGTTAAATTTATCAGGACAAGGTATTGTGATGTTGGTTTTCAGGAATTAAAAAGAAGTGTCGTGAATGGTATCATTTTGGACATACCCTTAGGAAATGGTAACGTTTTCTTATACAATGATTCATCACTGAAGGACATGGTTTTGTTATGATGAATAATGAATAGGTAATTAGTTATTCTTAAAGAAAACGGAATCCCAATGTGTTAAATTATTATAAACATGATTTGAAATTAGATTGTGTTGTTTTTATACAGAAAAAATTTAGATACATAATTTATATAGTGCCACATGTAATATATATTCTAGTAATATATGTTTAAAGTATATATACAGTTATAAGATATTAAACATGAGGCATATAAGCTAACTAGAACTGATAAAAGAAATGATTTCAAAATCAATTACCATCGAGGAAATGTGGAAAAGGTAGTGTGTGCCTTGAGTAAAAAACATCATGCATCATTTACCATGTTACTTATAGAACATTTCTATTTTATTAATGAATTTATTAATTTGGGTAATGAAATTATTTGTGCTAGAAATTTTCTTTATTTTGATTGAGTTGTTAGTTTAATCAGATCTATTTGAAATAATTAGGCATGCTTAGAAGGAAGCATGGGAGTTATCGAAAAATGTAAAATTGGTTAGGAAATGTATGTTTTATCAATTAAATGTTGATAAATATTTCATCATGATATTTATAAAATGATTATGTGTTTCCTTTTATTTCAAAATGAATAAATAATTATTATGTAAATCCCATTGTTCTTCATTTTCAATTTACATTGGAGACAAAATCGTATAAAGAGGCCTTTATGAGTATTATAGTTGGGTTTGAAAGAAAAGATACATTTCTAATTTTACCATTAAATGTTTGACTTGACCAAAAATTAATGACGAGTTATTACAACCGACAGGGTTGTTTCAATCATTTCTAGTGCCAAAGTGGAAATGGAAAAATATTTTGATGGATTTTTCTCTGGGACTACCAATTAATCATGAGGTAAAAATATGATATGGGATATTATTGATCGAGTAACTAAATCAATAAAATTACTTTTTATTAGAGATGCACTATATTTAGATCAATTTTCTATATTGTACCTCAATGAGATTTCGAGGTTACATGGTGTTCCTCTATCAATTGTATCTAATCGTGATCCCAGGTTTACTCATATGTTTTTTAAATGCATCCAAATTAATGGAAAACCATAATTAATAGTTGAAGTGGATGAACACGTAATTATGATCTAGAACCATATGAGGAAAACACTGAGTATGAATAAAAGCTATAATGATAATAGAAGGAATGACATTACCTTCGAGGTAGGTGGTAATATTTTTCATAAAATACCTCCATGATAAACTGTTATACATTTTTTTAAGAATGGCAATATAAGTTCATAGTTCATTGGATCTTATGAAAACCAGGATATTGTTAGAAAATATGCCTATTGAGATGCCTTGCTTCTGATTTTCTCAAAAATACAAAATATTTATCAGGTTTTCATGTTATGAATGTATTTTGAAATTTTTTCTCTTCTGTTGATCCATATGGATGTTCAATTCGAAGATGAGAATTCATATATGTGAAATATGATAAAAATTCCAAATCGTAGAGATATTATATTAGGGAACAAGGAAGTTTACCAGGTTATGGTTTTTTGGAGAAACCTCATGGTTGTTGAAGAAACATGAGAATATGAAAATTCTATGAGTGAATAGTATCCAAATTTGTTTAATAAGTGAATAAATTGAGAGGAAAAACTAAATAATTTTGCTGGGATTTAACAAACCATGTCATAATTAATTAATTGTTATGATAGTAATTTATTTATAATTTTTAAATATGAAATAATAAAATTTAATGATTATCCAACGTTGATGCAGTTCTTAAGCAAGATGAAGAAAAAACATGAATTTAGTTAAAATTATATGATCCCATAAATGACCCAAAAATACGAATTAATCCTTTTGGATGAGTAATTATTGGCCATAATATTTTTGGTACCAATATGTGACCTTTTAGATCCACATGGATCACTTTAATCCCCATGTAATAGTTTTTTTAATTGAATGTTGAGTCATTCACAATTTTTTTATATAGTAAAATATTTTCATATATGATATTCTAGATGTTTTTTAGAAATCTAAATATTATTTGAAAATATATAAGATTTAAATTTAACATTTTAATTTGTTTTTAATTTGTAGGAAAAAATTAATAACATAATGGATTTCAAAATAATGATAAAATAATAATTAATTTAATGTCAAAATCAAATCAATGATATTATAAATTTTAAAATAAATATAATATGATCCATGAATTATCTAGATACATATGATATTTCTAAGACATAATAAAATATTTCGTTCAAATTTTAATCTTATATTGATGTTTTTAATGTAATGTTTATGAATTGTGTTAATTTTTACAAAAATTATATTTAATGAATATAATATTTTACTAAATTATCTAAATAATAATTAAAATATGAAATAAGTCAAAATGGGATAATATTTTATCGAATATTTTATCCCCAAATATTTTTATTCCTTTAAAAATATTTACCTTTATCATAGCCATATTATATTTTAATATTATATGTAATTTCTAAATTTTCTCTCACCAAAAATATAAAAGGGGACTCCTTCCTTCAGTTAATATCTTCATAATGAGCTATATTTCATGAAAATCCTCTTCCAAATCCTCTTATAATTATCCATATCCATATTCTTGTGTTTTTTTCTCACAAATGTCTAATTTCTAGTTCCTTAAAGTTATTTTAAAGGATAAGTGTGCAAGTGGTAAATTGCTCATTCTATTTTAAATTATTTCAAAATTATTCCATATCCACACCCCTAGAAATGGTTTATAACAACTATAATATCACATATATAATTTTTTTTTATTTTTATATCCATAAAAAAACTCATATATTACCCTTTTATTCGTAAAAATGAAATCCCCATCCATGGTATATCGATTCACCGCCTTTATGGACAATTATGTTCTTGTTTCTATTTAACACATTCTTGGAAATTTTAATCACATATAATTATTTAAAATGTCATAAATATATATATATATATAGTATTTGATTCCATGAAAAAATAGTAATATACTTCTTTTCGATAGCGTGTATGACACGGAACACCAAACACGTAAGGTAATATAATATATTGATAATTTATAATATATTTACTATCTAAAATATTTTCTATATATTTTAATGCATGAAACACTAATTTAGAATGAATTTCACAATACAGAGACCTTATTTGATAACTTAAGTTACACTTAAGTGCTTCCTTCTTGGACATCTTGCGTTATATGCATGAGTGAGTTTCACTAAATTACAATGTATTATTAACATATAAATTTTTTAATATAATATTATATAACTTAGATGGTATGTTAGATATTATGAATAATATAAAATTTCATTATAAAATATATGGTATCTATAAATATAAATTTAAATCATGTGTTACTAATTAATGAGAAATTAAAATAAGAACTAATTGAATATAAAAACAAAATATTTTTATTTTATAATTCCACTGATGTTTTTTATACATAATAATATTTAATTACAATAAGATAATTATTATAATGAAATATATATGTTATATATTAAATAAAATATTTTTTACATTCATTCATTTTGTTTGGTATGAATAAGATAAGAATAAATCATATTTTACACATAATTACCTATATTTATATAAATGCATTTTTACCACATTTTATTGGAACCCCATTTTAAAAATTAATTTTTACATTTTAATTTATTTAATATTTAAACATAAAATTTAAATTTTAAATCGAAACATAAAAATTAGACTAGGTTGAATCTTTTATAATTTCCGTGAATGTATCATATTTTAATGAATAGTTCGTATCACTCAATTGTTGTTAAACACTATTTTTTTTAATTTAATATGTTTATTGGGATAAATTATAATCTAAATTTCTTTGAAATTATGTATAAATGATATTTTTTCCAATTAATAAAATTATTTTTTAGTTAAAAAATTTCACATTGAAATTTATTTTAAAAAACATATTACAAATTAGGACATTTTTACTCTAAAATCATGAATTCTCATCCTTTCTATGGGATTAATTTTAACTTATGTTATTCCACTTATATTATTGGAATTTAGAAAACATGAATCAATATTTTGAATAAGAATAATTTAAATATATTTAATGATGAAATTTGTTTTTGAGCATAAATTATACAGAAAGTGATTAAAATTAATTAAAATTATTAATGTTAAATCATGATTAATAATGCACAAAAACATTATCATAAGATCCCAAATGAACTATCCAATTGTAAAAATAAAATTTCATGGAAATAATTTCTAAATTAACATTCCATTCATTAGTTTTTCGGTATTTTATGACTTTTTTATAAAATAACATGTGCACATATATGTTGTTTCCCAAAATTCCAAGTATATCCCATTCCATCCATATAAAAGGCAAAAAACTCTCCCACTTCATCACACCTATCAAACCTCTTCGATTTAGAGATGATCTTCCCTGATATCATCCCAAAAATCATACCTTCATCTATGAAGCCTATCTTTTTTAAAAAACCTCCCAAAAAAATGCTTTTAGGACAAACTAAAAGTAGTTACGCAATTAAGAGGTAACATCGTCACTCATGATTTTTAATTTCATTTCCTTTCTCCAATTCCTATAATAATTTTTTTATTTTATTAAATTAAAAATATTTATCAAATAAATATATATTATAATATTTTTATGTAAATGGTTATACACTAGCATAAAAACCCCTCTATCTAATTGGTAACAAACATACTGTTTTTTTTACGGTGAACTATTGTCTCATGAAACGATGATCGTTAAATACTCATTTTCCTCCTCTCATGGTGGCCATTATAATGGAATATATTCTTTATCTTTTATAGAATATATATATATAATATCTTCATACTTATTTAATTTTTAACTATAACAATCCATTTTTCCATCCATCTTGTGTTAATAAAATAATTTTGTATGAGGAATTGTGGAATACCACCCCTTCTAAGAGATATGGCTCATTTATAACATACATGGAATTTAAACCACATTTTTTTAATAAACCTATTTATAATATATAAAAATATATATTATAATTTAATAACATTATATATATTAATCATTTAGGTTTAATTATTTTAATACCACACCAAATTAATGTATCGTTCATGCCTACGTATGACCTACCATCTCTATAAACTGTGTACATCATTTCTAATTTCAAAATATTATAGAAAATAATAAATACATATATAATAGATATTTATGATATAAAAATCATGTTATAAATTATAGATATGATGAATCAATGATATATCTAATAATAAAAAGAAAAAGAACTTAAAACATACTAAAAAAACGAGGCAATTAACTCCCAAAATTGTTAAAATAATGGATGTTTGTTAAAAAGGTTAATAATATATTATAATAAGATCATATATGATATCATAAATATTAATATGGATCTGTGATAAGTTATTAAAATATTTAATAACTGTTATGGAATAGGTCAATGTATGTAACACGTTCATGTAACCCCTAGCTCAAAATCTACTCATGTTGTTTGGGATTCTCAAGTCAATATTTACAACTGTGAGATTAATGTCATGTTCAACACTTACATATTTTTTTGAATATTAAACATTTTTTTATATTATATAATTAATCCTTTTATATTCCTAGTTTATTGTAAATTTATTTAATAATATTGCATCATGAGGTTATTTTTTAAATTTTTTTGAACTAGTATAGGACACTTTTGGATGTATAAAGATTAACTTCCCCAAGACTTATTTAAATGATCATTAAATGTAATTTATATTCAAGGAAATAATATAACCATTTTTTAAATAACCCTTTAATTATCCTCAAGTTATTCATGACCATTTTCATTAATTAGTATTATTTTCACTCTTTTGTACTCAATATATGTTAACTATTTTTATGAAAACCATACATGGTTTCTCAATTTAGTCCAAGAAGGTTTTTTCTTCTAAAAGATATGTTTTATTAAAATGTTTTTAAAAAGTTTTCAAAATAAATTTGTAATGATATTTTTATCCTTTTTTTCTTTTAATAATGTATTCAAAAGAATCTTCGCATTGCTTTCCAAATAAGGCATATTTGTTTACCTTTTACTAAGAAAATGGAATGTTTATTTTAAGATGTATATCTTTTACAGATTTAACATTAAACATTTCATTCAGAAAAATTTTCATGTTTGAAACTATTATTTATACTTCCATTTTATTAAAAATTTATTTTCAATGAAAATTACATTAAGAAGTTTTTTCAGATGTAAATTATATTTTCCTCAAGAATATTTTGAAAAGTTAATCATTTATTTCATCAATGAAAACATCCCTCTATTTTACACAACATGAGATTTGTTGTATTGATACCATTATTATTATTTTTTGGATTATTTTTTGTTGATTTGGGAAATGATATTATTCACAATAACTACCTTGATTTATTTCTTAGTCTACATGAAATACTAAAACAGTTATGATCACTGACTATTGAATTTACAATAAATTTTCTAATTCATTTATCATGGACATTACAATTTCTTAATCCATATACCATTTTTTAAATGATGTCTAATTTTATTATTATTATATTATTTGGGGAAATATTTATAATTTTGTATTCTTTACTCCATATTCATATTTTATGGCACACATTCTTAAATCAATTACTCGACAAATGAATATTGTTTTGTACTAGTACATCACGGGTGGGGCCTGGTTATAGTTGGCCCCCTGATTCATCCTTTGAATCATGAGAAAAAAGAATATTTTGATAGCCTCTTTATTTGGGATTTTACTCTATATTTTTTAAATCTCCGTGTGAACGGTCTTGATGGTATAATTGCCCTGTACCTGGGAATAATGGAGTCCAATAAATTACTATTTACAACATTTATATTTAGTTATAATTGATCCATGTGATTTTTTTGACATATATATGGATTCATTTTAATTTTCAGGATTCATTTGTTATTCATCCATAAAATTTTTCATCGAGATATCTATTGATATATTTTATTTTCAATTATTTAGATTTCATATGTATTAATTTCATAAATTTCTATATATGATTTTATTTACCTCATAATATGAATGGAATTTTTTTCAAGTTAATACCTTTCCATATTTCTTACATAATTCCATAGATTTTATTGATTACATGGTAGGTGAGTTCAATTATTTACCTTTACATGTTGACTATTATCATTGATTTGTTATTGCTTCTGCTGTATTTTTACCTTACTATGAATTTATGCTCTCCCTTATTATGTTTCTATCCAAAGCAATCCAATAATATTTCTATGAATGATATGAAAATATTAAATAGATGGAATAAATTTACCCTCTGTGTTATCTATTTAGAAATATGTTAATTTTAAATAATACTTCTTAATAATTTTATTTATTTTAATACATAAATTATTTATGTAATCTATTTAAAAATACTACTATAATAATTTGTATTTCGGGGTTTTATTCCATATAATTAGGCCATTGTAATTAATATTTGACATCATATCTGGGCTATAATGTGACGTGTCACTACAGTTGGTATCAAAAGAAATTTATTAGATACCTTGGGAATTGGATATCGGAAAACTTAGGTTAGAAAAAATAACACTAATACTGAATTTTTGGACAAGTATATATACAAATTAATTTCTTTTCATAATGAAGGGAAAACATGGGTCCTCTTATAAATACATCATAATCAATTTACTAAAATTCGATGTATTTCTTGGAATTGATGTAACTATAAGTAACAACTCTGATAAGGAGTTTCAGGCCTAAAGTGGTGTAACCCGGTATACAATAACATGCCTTACATTTCACCTAGTTTGATCCTCCTAGGGGATATTATTAGGATCATAAACATATTATTTACAGTCCATTCTGAATAATTCGATATATAATGACAATTAATAATCATGGTTAATCCTAAGGAGTTTTATATTGAAGATAACGAGTCATGATTTATAAATCTTACAAATGATATTATGGTTAATCTGTAGACTAAGGAAGGACCAGTTTTGATGTTGTATATTTGGGATTCATTAATCAAATTGTAGAAGTATTTTACAAGTTGTATTTTTCAAATAAGAATCATGAATCTTCTAAAGACAATGCATGATTTTGAAAGCATATATTTTAGAAGAAAATATTTATTTGAGAATTAATGACCTCATAATTATATAGATGTAATTTTAATCATATTTATAACATATAGGGTCCATATAATCAATAATAACATCATACTAATAGTCAAAGAAGGTTACGTGACATTTAAAAAAAAGGTTGTATTGAAAAATATAGTTAAGAGTCTATATAGTAAATAAATTTTAATAATTTCCATTATATTAGGCTTTCAAATTATATTACTATTGATTTTGAGAAGGAAAAAAATGTAATCTTAGTAACAACCAATCAAATTCCGCAAGTCCACGGGACATTAACTAATGATCAAAGTACGATATGTTTTTTTCCCCAACCACTAACCTACAGAATGTGATGGTAAATTTTTTATTATTTTTGTATAAAAAATATAAAGAATTAATGTTAATAATGAATCATTAGTATCAATTATGAGTATCGGAGATAAACCTATTAACCATATTGGTTTTGGAAGATTTTTAAGGACAAAAGGTTAGGATTATCACTCTTTTATAATGATTATGATAACTATATAGTTTATTTTAATGCTTCGAGCATAAAAAATCATTATAGTTAATTAATTTCTCATAGTAATGGAATGAATTATAATTTGATCAAAATATACTATTATACTATTATATAATGTGTTCTACCAACAAATACACTCACCACCATCTAATGGGTAACAAAGGTACTCTTTTTGTGTACTAAAAACTATTACCTTATGAAACTATGATTGTTCATTTCTCTATTACAGTCTCTACTGATAGAAATTACGATGGGAACTATTTTTATATTTTTTAAATTATATATATATATATTATATTTATAAATTTTTATATTTTTTCTGTAAAAAATAGTATCCCTTCCATCTTGTGTTAATAAGATTATTTTTTTGGGGGATGTGTGGACTAAAGGCCCCTCCATGCGTTATGACTCATTCAATAAATAAATTGATCATATTGATGATAGTGTTAATAAAAATATGTAACATATATAACATAGATATTGTAAAGACCCAAAATTTTGAATAATATTTGATTCCTAAATTTTTATGTGTTATTTAATACTCATCATAACTATATACTTAAAGTAATGATGTGAGTATAATTAAAATGATACCGTTGAGTTTCGATTGTTATATGAAACCTGGTCAATATAATTGTTGGAAACAAAAAACTTAATTTTACATTTATTGTTTATAAATACACATGATCATTGTTAGTTAATACAAAAATAAGAGTCGATGGTCTTGTCCAGTAGACTCGGGCCGTATGAAGCCCGTTTGTCGGAGCTTTGGATGAAGGTCCCATCTCTGGGCATTACTCTCGACCAATCCCAAGCGGATCAAAAACATGTGAAGCATACACTTAATTTCCTATGGGAGAAGATAACGTTTATAGAAATCACAACTCGGGAAATGTTTTCCAAGCTTCCACAAGATTCTATCTCTATAGCACACTATACACTTAGGTCCTATGCAGGGGTTATAAGGGGCTATGTAACAAGGATGTAGTTAATTTTTGTAATACCATTGTATAAATAACGATTTTATATCTTATTATGGTAAAATTTTTGATTTTAATATATTTGGATAAATTTTGGAAAAATATATAGTTCCATATTATAGATGAGTCTTTGAAAAAAGTGGTATTTTTAAAAAAAATTGAAATCTTTAAATAATTAATAAAGAGAATTTATTTTAAAAAAATGTCCTTCTATAGTTGTGTTCATTATGAAATTGAGCGTCTAATAAGATCAATATAATTTATAGTGAATAGTAAAATATGAATATTATTATACCCATATGAATATTTATGAATAGTAATTAAGAGTAATTCAGCCTAAAAAATAGAAACTTCACCAATGAATTTTTAAATAAATTTTAGACATCTAAAATGTGAAAAACGATCATGGTATAAGTTTTGTTATTTTTGTATGTCATAAATATTTTATTTGCAATTTTACAACTAATTAAATAATTTATAATGCAAATTTATTTTCATAAAATGTAATTATATATTTTTTATTTAATGTCTTATGTTTATACGATGATTTTATGGGACATTGATTACTTTCATATAGTGATATCGAAGGAGTTATAGATTGAAATTTTTAATTTTGGAGTAAATGTAGATATTATTTAAAAATAGTTTTAAAATTTTTAGATAATTATTTTCATAGAATGGGGTTCATTTTTGAATTTAAAGCATAAAAATCATGTTAAGGTTAAATTTTTTGATTTTTCAGAAATAATTGAATTTTCGATGAATAATAAAAATATTGTTCTGTATTTTGTGAATTTAAGGACATCATTAATAACGTAATAATGATGTAATCATTATGGTATACTTATAAATAGTAATATATTCTATGAGGTGTCCTATGTAGCCAATAAATGGGAAAATACCATTGGATAGCCCATGGTTTTGCAAATACCACCGATGAGGTGTCCCATAGAAATAAATAATTGTTTCACTCACTTTTCCTATAAATACAAAGACACTCCCAGATAAATTTCATTCCTAAATCCTATTCACCGAATCCCTGGTCACTGAGCCTCCAATGGAGTCCTCCCAAGGCACACTCAATCCTCCAAGGTCCCAAACATCAATATTTTGATGTTTTTCTTCATGGAAAGGGAATATTTCACCCTCCTCTTTTATGTCATGACTTCTTTTAGTTTATGGCTTGTAGTTCCATTTTATTATGTGGGGGAGAATTATTATATATATTTACTACTTTTCATTTCTTATAAAAATGATGAGATACCATTTCTTCTCTCATCATATGAATTTATGAATTTTTAAGTGACGTCGTTTGGCTGTAGAATTTTTCTTAAAAAACCGCATCTTCTGTTTTCGTACATGTTTCTTTATCATGTGATATGTCACTAAAATATTCATGAAAATATCATATTCTATACCCTTAAAGTATTTTAAAATTTTTTATGGTTGGTTGATCCTTTTCCCCTCTCTTTATAATATTTTCAAAAACCATGTTGTATGGTCGTTATGCTGCAGAATTTTCGACTCAAAACATCTCTCCCTTTTTCACAAGAATTCTTATGTTTTACTTTTGTTAATAACCAAATATATTTTTATTTAAATATTTATGCATCAAGACATTAAAATTTATCTATTTTATTCATGATTTGACATACATATAACCCTCACTCCCATTCCATGGGTTATAAATGACATAATGATCTTATTTTTAAGCACTCTTAATAAAGTAACAATTTTGAAATGAAAACCATTTATTTTATTCTAAATTTGTTATTTACGAAATTTTTTATTATGATTTATGTATCTCACAAAAGAATAATTACATAATAAGGGTGATCCCTAATATTTCTCCAATGCATTGAGTAATGAATTTAATCTCTAGAGATGACAAGTTTCACAATATCTTGGTGAATAACAGTGATAATTTTTATGACAACATGGGGATGAACCTTGGTGATATGTTAATGAATGTATAAATGAAATGTTTTTTCCACATAATAATGATATGATTCATGTTATTTTTTAATATATTCCTCTTTTCCATTTTTCATGTCTTATGGTTTTCACCAGGTTTTTTATTGATATCACAAGTTAAATGATTCCCTTGCTTTCCTTACTAGGACTTCAGATACCCCTTTCCTTTTATGTATGTATCAAGGATATGATATGCCGTAATTGTAAATAGGATGAATCTATGATGAATAATTTCATGTGGGTTAGAATAATGTTTTATGTTGATTTTATTTATTATGTTACTAATTTCCAAGTCAATAGGCTTTACGAATCATCTTTATGTATAAATGTCATGAAAAGTTAAGTAATAAAACGTGGGAAGTCAAAGATATGATACATTAATTATATTATAAATATGTGTCATTTAGTTTTATTTTATTTAATAAAACCAATTATTGAATGTAGAATTCAAGCATACATACGACCTCCCATCTCCTGGAGAAGTGCACTTCATTTCGAATCTAAAATTATTATAGACTGAAAAAATACATATAATATGGATATATATGATAAAAATTCATGGACTAAAGTCTTTATATTTTTAAACAATGATATGTTTAATAATAACAAATAACAACAAGTTAAAACATACTCATCATACTAGGCAATTAACACCCGAAAAACTTTAAATAATGAAGGTTATTAACGAATGTGTAATAACATATTATAAGATGATCATAAATGATATCATAATTATTAAAATGGATATTTTATAAGTTATGAAAATGTTTAATAGAACTTATCTTTGAGGATAATGGATGTTCACACCAATGTAAACACATTATTGGAGATTTTCATGTCACTTTTTAAATCTACTTGATTAATGTCATTTAAAATTATTAATTTTTTTGTGTTCTATACCTACAAATGTTTTTGATATATTATATAATTATTTCCATTTAATTTCAATTTATGATTTTTTTTAAATTATTATACTCTTTCATGGAACCCTTGAATCAAAATATACTCAAGTAGTAAGGATTTATCATCTCACTTTTTACTTTCGTGATATTAATGTCGTCTTCACCACGAACATATTTTTTTGTGCTGTATAAATTATCCCCTTTGTAGTATTATATAATTAATCAACTACTATTTATGGTATCCTGAAAATTCATGTCATATTATTCCATCATTTTTTTATAATTTAAAATTATTCAAAGTAGAATGAGAGGCATTATGATGTTTAAAGAGTTTTTTCATCTAGACTAATTCTAATGATATTTCAATGGAATTTCCATTAAATGAAATTAAATAACAATTTTTTAAAAACCATTTTAATTATACTATGGTCATTAATGGAAATTTTCAGGTGTTAGTAGCACTTTTTACTCTCTTTGGTACTCAATATGTTTTAATTTTTTTAAAAAAAAATACTTTTTCCATATTTAGTCGGAGAACCTGTTTTCTTCTAAAAGACATATTTTGTTTAAAAAATTAAAAAAAGGTTTCAAAATGATTTAGTTAATTTTATTTACCATTTTAGTATTTAAAAAATTATTTAAAAGGAATATTCTTGTTTCTTTCTAAATAAGGCCTCTTTTTATCCTTTAAGCGCATAAAATCTAATGGTCTTTTTACCTTGTACGACATGTACAAATTTATCCACCCTTATTTCATTAAAGCCTCCTTTTGAAGTTTAAATGCGTTATTTCTAAATAAAATAGTTACCAATGTATTTTCAATGAAAATCAATTTAAATAGGCTTTTTAAATGAAATAGATATTTTTCTCAATAATCCTTTTAAATGTTAATATTTTATTTCATTAATGACAAAACCCCTCTATTTTACTCCATGTGGGACTTTTTTGATATCATACTTATTATTAATTTGGATGGTGTATTTTTTATTCTTATAAGGATAGTATTCACATTAAATTCCATGATTTATTTGTTTTACCTCTTGAAATATTAAATCACTTATGATCATTATTCATTTCCTTTCTCCTAAATTATCAATTCCATTTATCATAGATATTAATATTGCATAAAATGTATACCATTTTATATATAGTTTCAATTTTCATAGTTATATTATTATTTGGAGAAATATTGGTAATTATTTATTATTTCCTCTATATTTATATTTGAATAGACACATTGTTAAATCAATTATTATATAAATGACAAATGTATTTGACTGGTTGAAAACAGGTGGGGACTGATTATAGATAGCCACATGTTGAATAGATAGTATAATGAAAGTAAATCATTGGATTTCCTCATTATATAGGTATTAACACTACATTTTATAAACCATATTTTGAATGGTCTTGATGGTAAAGGTACCATTAACCTAGGAAACATTTCTCCAAATAATGAAGTATTTTCATCAATTATATTCAATTATTTTTCATCCATTAGAATTTGCATCAACGCTTTTATGGATGCATTATCAATTTTAGGTTTCAATTATTATTCATCCCTATGATTAAATTCTATATACCTATGGATAGATATCTTTTTCAGTTATTTATATTGCATGTGTATCAGTTTCATACTATTCTATATATTATTTTCCTTATCTAGTTATTTGAATAGATTGAGCTTCCATTTATTTCCATTCCATAGTTCATAGATACATCCATTTAGATTCTTGATTACATGGTATGTGTGTTCAGTTATTTACACTTCCATATTGACTATTCTAATATATTCAATATTTCATATGTTATATTTTCCACTTACTAAGAATTTGAGGTCACCCTTATATGTTTATTTTCCCCCAGAATCAATGATGATTAATGTGACAGATATGAATAGATTTAAATGATAGAATAAAACATCCCTCATAGTTATTTATTTAGAAAAAAATTGAAAATTATTATCTTTTATGTAGTGTATTCATTTATAATACAATACTCATTTATATATCTAGATTACCGACAATATTAATATGAATGGTCCTTCGGGGCATGATTCCTTGTAATCATGCCAATGTAATTGATATCATACATAGACTTCAGGAGATCTGAAGTTGGTTTTCTACATATTACATATGGTCCCACATTCCAGAATTAATATATTGGAATTATATTAAACCAAATGGAACTATATCATGATGTTTGAAAAAACCACCAAAATAAACTATACTTTTACCATTATCATTTTATCAAATTAATCACCCACATTGTAGAATGAAAAATGATATTAAGAAACAATTAACCATCTATAGGTGCACATGTACTATTTACTTATACTTAAATGGTATTATTTCCATTTGAAATGAATATACATAATGAACTAACCATGAAACCATGAAGCGATTTCACCTGAAACAATGGAAATAATAAATTATTATTAATAAAAGGGTTAAAATATGTTATGAAAAATTTTATAAGCTATCATAAATATGAATATTGTTCTTTGATAAATTAATAAAACTATATAATCCAATATATATGAGGTTTCAACATGTTTTAAAGAAATAAAAATTGTGGTAAAGGAATTAATTTTAAATTCCCCTCAACGTATAGTTTTTAAAATTTCAAAAAGAATTATATTTTCATTTCTACTTGATGAGAATTTTTTTTGGATTTCATGGAACATTATTTTTTTGAAGCCTTCTTTTGCACCATTAAATTGATATTTTCAAATAAAATGTTATTTATACATGAGCATAGTAATTTTTTAATGTGATTCTCCTCTAGGAATAATTTTAGGATAAAATTATACAAGATTTATGATTATTTTACTAATATTTGGAATTTTTACGATGATGGGTTGTTACGTTATAATCCAATTATGGGTTAGTACATGATATTCCTCCAATGAATTGGATATGTTTTTAGTTGGCCTTAATGGTTATTTCAAGTGTTACTACGATAGTTACCTCATTGGGTATCCATGAGGGTTAAATTGTAAGGTAGTCGTGAGGGTAACAAATCATTTGGTACTAGCGAGGGTTAAAATAATAATTATGCATTTTAATAAATGATTCCACAAGTTACCTAAATAGTTATTTATGGTTTCTATGTTTTATGGAAACCACTTATTTCCACAATGTATGTATAGGTTAAGATTAAGGGTGAGAATTATATTTTTTGTTAAAATGACCTCATTTGTTTATATGTTATTAGGGGCAAATGTTTATTTCTTTATTTTTATGTCCCTCACAAAGATTTTTGTGATCATACCAAGTTGTAATTTTTTTTCCAATGGTATATGGATGGGTAAAAAAAAGAAGAATCCTAGATGAATTTCGTGAATAATTTTCATGAAAAGAAATATTGTTTTATTTTTAAAGACATTATTTGGAATAAAATGTATATTGGGTATATGGTTACACTTGTATGGAATAAGTACATTGTGTAAGATTTTTTCCTAATTATGAAAACCAATACACCTAAAAATATCATCAAATGTAAGTGATTCATTTCCATACTTGAAAAATCATGATTATATATTGTTTAAGGTCATGTCCTTATACATTTTCAAGTGTTTTTGTGGTTTCATGCGTGTTTTTGAATTTTATAAGATACAAATTTCATTTTTAACCATTAAATTCAAACAAAAGATCTAATTGACAAACTATCAGTCCCTACATATCACAAATAATTAAATGTTATTTCCCTATAACTAAATTTTAATTGGAAGTTGTTTTCTTGGATTTGACCCCCCGAACACAACTTTTTATACACTACATATTTTTAACAAAATTTCCTATTCAGATTGTCTATGAATAACACATGTTGAATTTAGATGATATCTACTTATACACATCAAATAAAATCAAAATATAGATACTCAAGGATTTCAGAACAATTAATGTTAATTTTATATTTTTTTACCATTATTGAATGTTTTTTGTTTAAAAACAATATAAAGGTTATGGGAACTATGTATAGGGTTGGATAGAGGTTGGTATGAACATAAGATGTCTTTTGATGATAATTGAAGAATGGAGTTCCCCTTTTATAAGTGAAACATGATGTCATTTTGGTAAATATACAAATTTTTTCAATAATGGGAGGACATTAAGGAATGTAAATCCAAAATAGATAAATAACAGAGAGGATAATAGATATGGAAAATACACACCTCAAAAAATTTATTAAAAACATATTTTTACATGTTTGTCCCATTATCTCTTAGGGTACCAATTTTTACAATTTTGGTTTTCACCATAGTAAATGGTTTTTTCCAAGTTAATTTATTTGTTAAGCCCAAAAGTAATATTTTCAGTTTATAATTTTGAGTTTCTAATTCAAAATTTTGAATTCCTTTCATTTAATTAAATTAACAACACTGGCTAAAAGTAATTTTAAAATAAAAAGGTATAACGTATTAAAAAAAAATTAGAAAATTTTACTTAGGTTGTAAAAAAAAACAGGAGTTTATAAATTTAATTTTTTTTAAAAATTATACTTTCATGTAAAAAAATATTTTTTCTAAGAATAATGTTTCATGAATTTTGATTTTATAAATATATACTTCTAATTTCATTAAAATCCTTTTCTTTTTTATAATGTTATTTTTCACAGTCTCCCTAAAAATTATTTCTTAAAAAATTATAAAAAATTATTCTTATGAAAATATTACTATGATGAATCAGAAAATAATTTCCACATTCATAAATTATAATTATAATTTTTACAAATTTAACTTTTAAATAAAAAGGATAGATATAAGAAAAATCAATTTTTATAGAAAAAATATTTTTTAGAATATTAAATATTCTTATTAATATTTCCAATTATTTAATACATAAATTAGTATTAACAAATAATTCTTATTAAATCTATTTTATAATCATAACTCAAAAGTTTCTGGTATCATAATTGATTATATCATATAAAAGAAATATTTTGAAAAATACATTTTTGACCAAAAAAATATCAAATTATTCTTTCTAGCTATATAATTGAATGTAGTTTATATTAAAATAAGTCTCTATTTTATTTCTATTCCTACTTCTAAATGTGGTTACATCAATTCATTCCAAATAATTCCACAACTCTGATTTAATGGTCTAAAGAGCTAAAAAAATTTAGTTCGGTGTTTCATGTAGAGTAAGATATCAAACACATTTAATTATTAAAAGCTATTTATATATTAAAATTTCGAGATGTAACTTCAAATCACAATATACCTAATTTATTTTATTCAAATAAAAATTTATATTACATAATATGAAATAAAAATTTGTTGGGAAAATCATGTATCTTTTATTGTTCATAGATCATTGGGAGATCCCAGATAGGGGGATGGGTTGAATTAGTGATCACTTTAATTTATTAATAATTTATATGAAAAAACTAAAATAATTTTTTAATTTCATGATATAATCAATGATATCTCACAACTATACCTCATATATAGTAACTATAAAG